>LR990540.1:3485531-4740173 GCA_905147745.2 Phlogophora meticulosa | reverse complement strand
ATGAATGTGGAGGGTTATAAGAGTAGAGGAAGACCAAAGAAACGATGGAGGGATTCTGTGAAAGATGATATGGCTAGAAAGGAGGTGATTATGGAGACAACCAGCCCATCCCAAATAAATTGAAATAAGGGCAAGAGAGTGATTATGATTTTGGAGCCGGGCTTCAATTACGATGTTACGAAATGGCCTACGGGCAATCGACAACATATTTGAGTTAGGTTGGGTAAAGTACTATCAAACAGAGGTCGTTTAAATTGTGGAATACAACGTTACGTATGTTTTTGTATGTCAGCCACAAATATATCTCTAAAAAGGGTTTATTATTACATTACTTTTCGTTCATTTTTATTATTATTTATGCTTCATGATTCTTAGACGTCTTGTCGTCTGACATAGACTGAATATAAGAGTATAAGGACTGTCCTTTCCCGATTTTTCCATAGATATATTTGCGTAGTACTCGCAACCGGCTTATAAGCCTAAATGAATGAACTTAAATGAAGTAAAAGGAGTATGTAAGGATCGTAGCAGGTGGCATTCTGTAGTTCATACCCCCACAGGAAGAAGGATCGAGTTCACGTATATGCTGATTATTGTAAAATACATTCTAAATACCTTCACGTACTTATGATTTTTTTTGTTTTAAGGATGGGTAATCATCCAATGACTTCTCCCGTTCTGGTTGGAACGGGACTAAAACCAATCCGTGTTACGTCCTTGCCCTTCACGTTCCAGGATTACGTTACTATTTCGAACATCTCGCAAGCATGTTTAGTTATCAATATTCACTAAACACACTCTTACCAACATAAACATCAATAACAATTTCCCTGAGAATACTCGTATCTATTAAAAGAACCAGCCTATTACTGCCAATGCAGGGCAAAGGCCTCTTCTCATACAGAGAAGGCATGAGCATTAATCACCACGCTTGTTCAAGACGGGTTGGCGATTTCAGACTTATATTAATTATATAAGTCCAGGTTTCCTCACGATGTTTTCCTTCACCGATGTCAGTGATGTCCAAGATAAACTTAGAAAGTACATATGAATTGAAAAACTCACATTGGTACTTGCCCAGGTTTGAACCCACAACCTCGTGCACAAGAGGCGAGGCCTAAACCACATTATTTTTTATTTTTTTGATTCGGGGTGGATACTGGGCCATCATGGCAGTGCATCTAAAAACTCACAAAGGCGAGAGTGCTATTCCGCCTCAGAATAACAATTCAATTATATGTTCATTTCCTCCGCTTTTTTAGGAACCCCAGCCTTACAGTTGTTGATGGTAAACACCTTTTGTGTCCACAATTAGATGGGTTCCCACCATTCACAGCAGACTTGAGAATGGTGGTTTCCCATGGAGTCAATGGTTCGGCCCTTGTACTAAGCGAATCGGGATGTATTAAGGTTATTGCACTGTAATTGTTTGTATTCGTTTCTAGTATGAATTAATTTAATTAGCCAGGAAGTTAATATTGTTGAATGTGGAGGCATTTATGTTTCTTTAGCTATAGGTACGATTATGGTCGATGCATATACAGATGCGTATACAGTTGATGGCTGGTTTAAGCGGTATGTCCATTGCACATTCCAAGTCGGGGTTGACTAATTTCAAAATCACCTAAAAGTATTAAATCATTTACTAATCTCCACAAATCTTATGGGAACGTATGTGCAAAAAGACTCGTTATTTGTGCAACATAATGCAGATCCTATCAAACAAACGCAAGACTGACTCATTATGCACAAGCAACACAGTACTTAGTGTTGATATTACTTAATTTTGAATAGTTATGTCCCTGCACCCAGTTTTCATACGTCATTTGTTTATACTCAGTGAGACGGCACGATTGGCGCAGTGGCTGAGCGATTGGCTTCTACGCTGCGTGTCGCGCGTTCGATCCCCGCACGGAACAAATATTTGTGTGACCTACAGGTAGTTGTTCCGGGTCTGGCTGTTTGTGTATATGAGTTTAATTGTTTATAAACACACCCACGATACAGGAGACATTCCTAGTGTTAAAAGATATAAAAGAAATGTGGCGTATATGAACATTATGATACCTATGATATAGATCTTGAAACATCGTAATTATAACTAAGTTATTTTGGTGAACCAAAATAATATAATGTTCTACTTATACTCTCTCTTTATTTATTTTTATTTCTCTTTCTTTATTATTCTACTAATTTTGGGCAATAAACTCAAAAACTTGATTGAGGACAATTGATTCAACCAGTAAAGGCGTGGTGGAGGGTACGTTATTAGGCTTATTATAAATGCTTATGCTTATTACGACCACTGACCGCCGACCCTTTTTGACGACCGCTGTGGCGCGCCGGGCGATGGTCCGCCTGCGACGCAGGAGGTTGCGGGTTCAATTCCCGCCCTGGGACAAATGTTTGAACGATCTACAAATATTTGTTTCGGGAGTTCTGGGTATTTGCTATGTATAATAAAAAAATATATCTATCTATGTAATGTATTGTATTAAGTATATCAGTCATCTAGTACCCATAACACAAGCTCTGCTTAGCTTGGGGCTAGATGATGCTGTGTGGATTGTCCAGTAATATTTATTTATTTATTACCTGAATGAACTATAAACCTGGAATTCACAACGATATTTCTTCAACTAGATGATCCAACATTAACTTTCCTAGAGTGGAAAAGGTAGAGTACGTCCTCGGAAAAATGAAGCATGCTAATAAAGAGGATGGCATGATACACAGAGTTAAAATGTTGCATGACGTCACGCGTATGTAGATTTTATTCATACTTACTACCCCCACTCCCCAACTTTAATGCGTGTTATCTAGGTCACTTTTTTGTATTTTGATAAAGGAAAAATACTTGTCTTTTTTGTTTAACTGACTGACGGACTAAATATAATTTCTTTTTTTTTTACCGAGGCATCCTTCCTATCGTTCTCTAAACACATATAAAGTATAATTACTATGTTTAAAACCTGAGTATTACAAATATTACTATCGGATGACTGACCACACTAAACAAATTACTGGTTTTTATTACAACAAAAACATGGAATTATTGGATGCGTTAAAAAATGTGCAATAGATATACGTTGCGAACATTGGTGTTAACTGCTGTACTTTTTATAGTATTGCAACCAATATACCCATTTCTACATTGAATGCCGCCGTAAGAAGTCTAGAACTTGGAACCTAAGCGCAAACCATAAATCATTCTAAGTGGAAGCAGTACGGCTTAGGAATGCTTTGCCAGTGTCGATCCGACGTGCTCAATAAAATATAATAATTATGATTCCTGTCCTCATGATGACAGTCCGTTGTTTTGCATGAAAATGTGAAAATGTCCTAAAAAATGATTTTTCATGTCTATATTTATAATTATGTATTGTATATATTTAAATAGTACACCACGAACTACCAACATACCTTTTCTCTTTCTATATCAAGTCCATCCAAAGGTTGTCTGTAAGTCATCGCTTTTTGCAATAAGGACACCCATTGTAACACCCTATGTAGCCCGTAAACTCATTTATTTGTATGTTTTCATGGTGTACAATAAAGAGTATTCTATTCCATTCTAAGCGATACTTAGTAATTAATTCAAAAGGAATATAGTTCAACGGGGTTTAGCCATAGAGTTGCATTTGCATGAGGTCCGATTATTCCATTTGCACCTAAAACTTCTTGAATATTGTCTTTGATAAGATTATGAACTTATATTAGTATCAAATGTCATTATCGAATCATTTAGGATCCATTAATATCCGTGTCAATTTTAATCCGTGGTGCTAGGCAACTGAGCCTAACCCAGTTGTAAACGTCCCTTTGTGCCTATCTCTGTTCTGTCTCCTGCTTGATATGGAGGGAAGTAGAAATTATGTATAATTCTAAATCTTCCGCTGTTTTTTCTGATTAATTTTGTTGCGGGATCCAAGTCAGTTGAATCGTTTCTCCGGGACTCGTCGGGCTTCATTGTCTCGACGCTTTTCTGGCAGTCGCTTTTGATTTTGGAGTTTTCAGGAGTTGCAGTGATTTAGGAATAGCGTGGCGGGCTTGTCACAAAAATAAAAACTTACGTGCTGACCAAAAATATTAACTTGCTACTTATTTTTTCCAGATAATCACCGCCAAAACACTCAGAAAACCGTCTTCTCATTCTACTGAGAAGATGTAGTATTTCAAAACAAAGGAATCTTGAAACCTTTTACATCGAGCACCATTTATAACCATGACATATAATAGGCAACATTACAGACTAATCGGTGACAAAGAATTATGAGGATCAACGAAAGTTCTAGACTATTTGCCACACATACAAGAAATTAGTGAATTTCTGAACAGCATGAGAAATATCGAAACTTCTAGAGCATTCGGGAGATATCCGGGAATGTAAAAAGGTTGTCTTAGAAGAAATAGTCCAAGATGTCGACGAGTAACGAGCTCAGTGACTTGGAGACGCCGAAGCTTCGGATGAAGCCGGCAATCAGCAGGATATTTTGCTGCAGCGTCACGGCTGCCTCGGGATTCGTTGCAGCTTACGCGTTGGTAAGTTACCTATATTTTATCTATAGCTATAGCCTAAGTTACTCCTTAACAGATCAGCTGATCAGCGAATGAAAATCTCGTCAAAATCGGTCTAACCGTTTCGGAGATTACTTTAAACAAACAGACAGACAGTGACAGACTGATATAAAATAAATAAATTGTTTTTTTGGTTTATCTACCGTATAAACTTTCATATGCATTTAGTAAAAAGCTGTTACTCGTATTTGGACATTACAAACAGACACTTCAAATGTATTTATTAATATAGAATAGTATAATTGACGACACGGTTGGCGCGGTGGTTGAGCCATCGGCTGCTGCGCCGCGTGTTGTGGGTTCGATCCCCACACGGAACAAATATTTGTATGGCCTACAGGTAGTTGTTTCGGGTCTGGCTGTTTGTGTATGTGAGTTTAAATGTTTGTAAACACACCCACTATACAAGAGAAATTCCTAGTGTGGGGCAACGTTTTATTTAATAAAAAAAAAAAAGTATAGATTTGAAAACCCAATTCTTGAGGAAGGATCTAGGTTATAAGCTTTTTTGACCATCACGCTACGAACTTTAGATAAGGGTGAACACTAATAAATAGTGAAATTAGCACATGAAGTATGAAGTAAAATACAGAATTTTAAAATGTCCAAAAGTTTCACAAATGGTGTCTCTCAGGGTCTTTATTTTGTCCTTATCTCTCATTATTATTCCACAAAAAAAAAATCTTGAAGGTTTTTTTCTGATAACTAAAATGCCTTTGCGTGTGTAAAACGCATCATTAAAATAATCTTCTGTCCGTCTTATCATGCAGTTTCCGCTGAAGGGAAGTGACGCGTGGCCGTTAGTAATTAGTAGGATACCGACAGTGTAGTACCTCTGACGATTATTTCTAGTGTGTGTACTTAGGTACTAGTCTTTTTTCATCTTTGGCATGTCCAGTGCACCAAATCTATCTTCTGAATTCATGACCAAATTCTGTGTTTGTAACAATCATATACCTATCCGTAGTTTTCGAAGAAGATAACTGGCTACTAACAATCGAAGTATTTATCTTTTTCTCTCTTATAAAATAAGAAAGGGACGTACGTAAGTATACATATAAGAGCTGACAATTTTAATTGAACTAGGCAAAGCTGTCATAGTTGACATTTTATGAACTTCAAAGCGTAAACTAATTTGACATCTCTAACTTAGTTCTTGTATTATGTCACCGTCGTTTCTTCGAGCAGCCTGCGAGCAAGAGAAACCAATTCTCTATTTTTTTAGTTAGTTTGTAAATTAGGATATCGGCGGAAATGATAAAGTCTAACCTTACGGTCACAACAATGTTATATACCGCAATATCCTCCAATCAGTTCCCATCTTCAACAAACTTGCGACAAACTTATCTAACGACAAAACCATTCGTTTAAAATTCTCTCGACGTCGCACGAAGGAAGTACAAGCCGAAACTATCCAGAATACGTTGATCCTTCTACACGTCATTTGCTTCGGAGAATATATGGATTCGTATGCAAAGCTCGGCGCAGTAAGACTGGTTGGCTGGAAGGCCGTGCATTTATCTTGAGAGATGACAACGCAATAGTGAGAGTAAACTCGGTACTCGGACTGCGAGCAGTCTGAGCGTAGATGTTGTGTCATTATAATGATATGTTTGTAAGGTAGTTTTTAGGTTTTATCACGAAGTAATTCATAATTGCCTGCCTGCAATATGTTTGCCATAAAACTGTCCTCCCTTTTCTCAGCTATGTTGGGGTAAACGTCCAATCTAACTGGATGCAGCTCAATACCAGTATTTAACTTACGACTGACTTCCTGACCTCCACAACCTAGTTACTAGTTAACACGATACCCCTTTGTAGGACCGGTTGACAGGCTTTCGGGATTCTGACTACTCGTCAATACTGTCAAAGATCTACATATACTCGTAGCATATATAAATTATAGCAGAACTGGGAACAACGGCTTTTTTTGGCCTCGATCAATCCATGCGGCTGTTATTATTTATTTATAAGCCCCTATTACGTACCTAGTAACTAATTATACGAAAATTCAAAATGGTGATTTAGTTTTAGTTACAAAAAGTAATTCTGTCTTTTTTTATCATCGTAGAACGTACTTATCTAAAGAGATACTCAATCAAAATCAAAACCAGTCTCATATCAGCCTCATAAGTTTATCCTTAGTTTTTTATAGGAATACGAAAAAAAATTGTTACATAATTAGGTAATTAGATATTAGGTGTTTACAACCTGACTGATTTCTGCGAAATGGCAAATTAGCAGGTGCTGTGTGAAAACCAGTTTATTCGTTGATCTAAATGTCAGATGTTGTCAGATTTTTTCGCACTCAAGATTCGTATTTATTTCGCAAGGGTAAGATGACAGTGGCACTAAATTTATAAGTACTTTTAACACCTTCACTGCTGAGACTTGAACATTTCTTGATTTGATTCGATGATAATTTGTTTGCTTAAAAAACGGGTTGTATTTCAATGACTACGGTATTATTTGCAGAACAGCTTACGTCACTCTCCTTCCGCTGGACTTTAGATCCTAAGAGATCATACTTAAGTAATCTTAACCACCGTAGCAAAGGTCCATCACAGTTTCTGTTACATAATTCTTGGTCGAATTAGGTACTGAGATACAGCATGCCATTAGGGGCAAGTGGCTAAGTAATAAAATCCCCTATCGATCATAATGGCTACGCCATGGTCAGTCTGTAGTTGAGTTCTCAAGGACCATTCATAATATACCAAGACCCCGAAGAAGTGCTTCGAAAAGCACGTTAAGCCGTTGGTCCCGGCTGTCATTTGTTTCTTGATACATTGTATGATTCACTTTGATGCTGTTGTTTGTTAGTGAGAAGCCTGAAAATCTGACTGCCAATTTTACCAATTGATACCGTGTTACCCAGTACCTGGGCTATGAGGACAGATATGCAGTCACTCCATATTAAATACTGGTATTCAGCTGCATCCAGTTAGACTGGAAACCGTCCCCCGCATAGCTAGAGAAAGGCTAGGCATCGATAAATAGTTCACCTATAAGGCTCCACAAATAGTTGTTCCACAGATACTCAGATTTTAGACTGTAGTAAATAAATTAAAACACCATTCGCTCAAAGGATTTCCGGCTTCGTGTTTGCAATTACGCCCACACGCGCACGAAATGAAATTACAAGCCAGTAATGTACTTAGTATTTATTGCCTACAATCTTTATGACAAGCAAATTGCTTGATTTGTTAGTTTGGTCAAAGATTGGCGATATTTTCGTGAAGAGAGAGAGTATGCACTGTGTGCTATTTTATTATCTTATCTTATATAAGACTAGCCTTTGCCCACGACTTCGTCCGCATGAATGTCGGTTATCGTGGATGCAGATGGAGTCGTGGATTAAAAACTACTCTATGTCCTTCCCCAGGATATAATCTATCTCCTTGCCAAATTTCATTACGATCTGATCAGTCGTGATTCGTGAAAAGGTAACAAACATGAACAGTTACTTTCGCATTTATAATATTAGTATGGATAAGAAGCTATTTCTTAACGTTCCTGTGTAAATTGTCATTTTATCATTACGCCAGGCATCTTCTACACAATTCAGGTCCGGGATTGGTCACTGCTGGGCAAAGGACGTCATTATTTTCTACTTTTCTGCATTCTCCGGTAGTTTGAGTCCTTCGTCTAACCGAGCGATGAGTGTTAGCAAAGTTACCTACGTGATAATTGAACGAAACTAAAGTGCAAATCCGTTGTGTTCCAGGTGGCGTACGCGATCGCGCTTATCTACGAGATCGTGTGGGTGGTGGAGTCACAGAGCGGTCTGCCGCTAGCGTCCGCGCTGCTCATGGTGTGCTACTGCATAGTCATCGCCGCCACCGTCGTGTTGGTGCACGGACTTATATCTGTAAGTATTTGTGGAAGAGGAGCCACCTATTTTGAGCCCGTTATTCCTATATATTTCCCTAAGTAAGGTTAAAAGAAGTCGCTCTTCGAGCTTCATTGACTTGACAGTTTTCTGGTGGTCTTCTAGTGGACAAGGTAGAGTGTGATTGTCTTACGGCGCCCTTTAGTCGAGATTTTCCATAAAATTAACTATAAAAAAAATGTGAACAAAACTCACATACGAAAATGAGAAAAATAAAACTTATTGTTCATTATTTCTATATGATACAATTTTTCATTCGAGCCAGACACGTGCCTCTTAAAAGGCACCAAAAATTGTACTTTTCGCTGGTAATTATTTTTCGCATTTGGCATTTTTGCGCTCCTTGCTAGCTAGCTGCTAGCTGGCTACTAGAACGACCGCAACTCTCGCTCCACCTAGGTACCACCACTGGTTGCACTGTTAATTTTAGCGATCGCTCAGCCACTGCGCCAACCGTGCCGTGTTATCTAATGCTTGTCTTAATTATTTCGCAGAAAAACAACAGATGCCTGCTGGCGTGGTTGATAGCTGTCATACTGGTTCTTATACCAGAATGTGCTCTAGTCTTTTACATGTCTATAAGTCATTGGGTAAGTCCTCCTTATTTCTATCTATTTTTAGATTTGACAGCCTCTTTGGATCTTTGATAGCCGTTACTTGTCAGAAGCTTGAAAGTCTGACAACTAGACGTACCAAGGAGTATTGTGTGAGCCAGTAATCGGCTTGCTTGCACTGCAAGTCTGATGTGCCTGATTAGTCCCAAGATAGTTGGAAAAAAGCTAGGCAGATGATGAAAATGGCCTCGTGGTCTAAATCAGGGAAATTAATGGTACCAAATCGATTATTTACTTCAATTGTCAGCATATTTAAATCACCTATGTCATTCTTTACTTGTCTACAGTGTACGAAATTGGTCTAACGCTGCAAGTTCACGTAGTGTGTAAATTTGATTAACAATGAATTTCTCTTACTGTATCTAATCCTGTAAATAGGTAATATAGTCCAGTCATTTCGTCCGAAAAAAAGGCAAATAAAAGAAAATGAATTTGCGCTTCTAATTTTTTAATATGTTGTAGGGGATACCTAGAAAAGCTTAACTTGAGATTGTTGACCAAGCTTTCCTGGGAGCTTTCGCCGCCATCTTGGAAAACGCTTAAAATTTCGCTATCCGATGAGATTCGAAAATTTTTGTAGGACACTTTTTTTGTGCTCTACAATAACGCCTGAATCATTTTTAGCGTATCATGCATTGTTATCGAGATATCGATCGATAAAGTCAAAAATTTAGGACACAATTTTTGTTTTTTCCTTTTTTTTTCTTTGGGTCTTAATAAATATGAAAAATTGTGGAATTCAAACTTGTAGAGCATATTCAGACCTACAATTTCCTTCTTGGATTTTTTTATGTTGGACAAAAATTACGATCTCCAGCGCGCCGCAAAGTCGGTGAATCCACGCTCAGCGTCAAGCGCGCTCAAGTTAGTATATCGTATCGTGTTGAGTTTTTGCTGTGCGTAGTGTAAATCGAGGGTTCCGATATTCTGGGCAAAAATTTCGATATCTAGTTGGCTGTAAACTCGTTATAACGGAGTGCCCGCATAGAGAGGTCCTATCTTGCGCGGGAGAGCAATTCCTTATCGCCCTATATGGTGGTGATAAGCACGAGAAGTCCTTAAATATTTTGCGATTCCATCGCTTCGCAAAATCAATGACAGCGAATAAAGTGAATCACCTCTCACTATTCCCGCCAACCAAAAGCGCTGTGCGTCAACACATTTTCCGGACGTATCTCCAAGTTCAAACCTGGCTCGGATTTTACAAGGATCCACAAGGATGGGGTTGGCGACAGACCAATCGAGGGCTCGAACCAATCACCAGCACCGCCGAACCCGCTCCGCCTGAACTATTAAAGCTCATTTCCTGTTATTGTAAAGGAAATTGTGAGGCCGCCTGTGGGTGCAGAAAAGCGGGAATCAGTTGCTCCGTTATTTGCATGCACTGCAGTGGGCAAACATGCAGTAACGTCGCCAGAGTCGACATTTTGCTTGACGACGACGACGATGTCTGTAACGATGATGATGACGATGCTCTCATCGAATCAGCATCATTTCCAACGTTTCAACAGACACAACAACTCGAAGAGTTTACGGAGGACGAAGATCTTCAGCCTGGACCATCCAAGCGAAAAAAGACATGAAAAAAGTCCATCGTTCGTGTCTCGAGTGCAGAAAAAAATATTTTTCTTTCCGTTTATTTTGTTTTGTTTATTTTGTATTGTAAAAAAATAATATATTTTACTGCAAAAACAAATTATTTGTTTAATAAATTACTATTGTGTGATCCTTAATTTGTTGCTCTATGTACTTATTTTTTGTCCCATCAATTTCCTGAACAATTTCCCATTCGATTCGACATCCAGACACAACCGAGCGAGCAGCTCGCTCGACGCTGAGTGTGGATCACCGACTTTGCGGCGCGCTGAAGATCGTAATTTTTGTCCAACATAAAAAAATCCAAGAAGGAAATTGTAGGTCTGAATATGCTCTACAAGTTTGAATTTCCACAATTTTTCATATTTATTAAGACCCAAAGAAAAAAAAAGCAAAAAACAAAAATTGTGTCCTAAATTTTTGACTTTATCGATCGATATCTCGATAACGATGCATGAAACGCTAAAAATGATTCTGGCGTTATTGTAGAGCACAAAAAAAGCTACAAAAAGTGTCCTACAAAAAATTTCGAAATCTCATCGGATAGCCGAGTTATTGCCGAGAAACAAATTTTACCCCTTTTTTCAACATGGCGGCGAAAGCTCCTAGGAAAGCTTGGTCGACAATCTCAAGTTAAGCTTTTCTAGGTATCCCCTACAACATATTAAAAAATTAGAAGCGCAAATTCATTTTCTTTTTTGAATGTACGTAATGACTGGACTAATATATAACTGCTGAGCTTAAGGTTCTGAGTTCGATCCACAAGTCGGCAGAGGTTTTTGGGTTTCCCAGCTGTTATGCAGTTAGCTTTTAAGTCTCGATTTTTTTAAATAATTGGAGAAATGTGGATATACCACAGGTTTCTCCGCCACTAATCTAACTGGTATAGGAATACAGGTTTTAGGATTTTCATATAATTTTAATGACTGGTGTGTTTAATATTTCTTTATAATTCCAGGGTCTACAAGGTGTGTATGGCGGTGCTGAGCTGGCGTGCTACGTGGCCCGGCTACCTGCCATCGTATGTGGGGTTGTGCTCGTGCAATCGGCATACGCACTTAGGGAAGCTAGGTAAGTTCCAAAATACACCAAGTATCCCTGAATTTTTTTTGTGACACGCCCGTCACATTCTTTCCAAACCACTGCAACTCCTGAAAAATACAGTTCAATTTTATTAATTGCCGGTGTATGAATAGAATAGAGATTAATAACCAAGTCACAAAAACGCACACCAAACGTTAATTCCTAAGAAAAACCTCTGATCACATTACTTGCTTCTGAATTTCCAGGAAAGCCGGTTACAGCGCTGGCGGAGCGGTGAGCGGGAGCGAGTTCGACGCAAGTCACTTCGTGCCTGACGCACCCAACGCTTTCACCAATGACGGCTTCCTTCAAGACAACGGTAACATTTAACTAAAGTATATTATTGTGGGCATTTGGTATTAACATTACATCATAACTGTATTATTACATTTTTTATTTCTTTAACACGTTGACGGACAGTACTGCCTGTAGGCGTCAAGCCAGTCAGAAGTAATACGACAGTACGCCCTTCGACGTCGATCTTTTGACTAGTTTAAACACAGTACGCCATAAGACGTTTACGCCTCAGAACGTACTGTCATATATCTACAAAAATACATAACCTATGTGAAAGTACTGTCTCAGCAACCTAACATGTGAGAGAGTACTGTCCGTCAACGTGTTAACAATAATAAAACTATTATTAGGTACTTGAAAAAATAAAATAAAAATCGAATAATTCATCCGCATCACTGTCAACGGGAAAAGTAACCAGAAGGCTGGCAGCATTGCCCGTTGAATGGCAATGATGATCATTTGGCCAAAAAAAAGGCCGGCCCTCTGGTCACGTGAAGAGTCGACCAAACTTTTCGCGATTTATTTTTACAATAGTATTTTTGAAGTAGATCTTTTCAGACACTTTTATACTTGAATACGCTACTTTCAAAATTCCTCTTATATACTTTCGTTCTTTATCCATTCTCGACACTGCACACATCCATCCTAACATTCTTGCCCCCTCTACATGCAATCTTTTTATATATTTCATTTTCACAGCCCAGGATTCCGATCCTAGCAGTACGACAGGACTTATCACGGACTTTTCCATTTTCTTTTTAGACCAGAAAATATGCATTACCTAGCCTTCGACATAGTTTCCATACAAATATTATAAATGGGAAAGTGTGTGTGTCTGTTTGTCCGTCTTTCACGGCAAAACTCCGGCAATTCTCCGAAGGGTTGGGCAGACGTGTACCTAAGTACACCCACATTTCACCGGTTATGTGTATAAGGTCCACGTTAACCGGTCACACATCCAGACTCCGGGCTGCTACTGATATATTCATACGTTCATCATCCTTTAAAACCACTATGTAACATTTAGAATTTCCCATTTCCAGGTAAATCCGGCTCCATGCCGGACCTTCGGCGTCACCTGGCGAGCCGTCAATCAATGAGCATGGGCTACCCACCGCATATGCTGCCGCAGCCCCCACCAGCATACTGGCAGCACCTTGCCGATAGACAGTACGCAGCCAGCCTGAGAGGCTACCCCAAGTCCTACCAGTCCCCTCAAATGTACGGTACTTGGGTAGGACCCCGTTCGGGTCCTTACGATAACCCATACAAACGGAGACACTCCATTGTCGGCGCCTTCCAAACAACAGACGAATACCCACCAAAAGGATACGAATACGAAGACCGAATGGACTGCAAAAGCGAAATGGCTTACCCTTACTACCGCTCTTCTTACCCTTACGACCCGAGATCTTACCCTCCTGATTACGACCCGAGATTTTACCCCGAATACAAAAGGGAGGATGCGGCGTATGGTGTCAATTTGCTACGACATGAACCGTATCATTTTAGTGGGTCAAGAGAAAGGGTGTTCTATGGTTTAAGAAATAGTCATACGTCTGTAGGTAATGAGTCGGATGATTTGACTAAATATAAGGATGTAGCTTTGTAATTAACTATATTACGTACCATGTTTACTGTGGTGTAGCCCAAAAGAGGGTAATACCTACAATAGGGATGTGTCCTAAATAAAAATATAATAAGTCTATTTGGTCCGTCAGTTGGATTACCAAAAAATATTGGTCACGTAGTTTTTGCTTACTCAAAAAAATAAAAAGTGACAAAGATATAGCACATCAACGTTCAATAGAAGGAGCTTGTGACGTCACTTATACGTTAAACGTGTAACACGGCGTGACGTGGCGCGAAATTTCAACGTACAATATCGTTGTCATTTTTTGTTAACGTGACAAAACAAAAAACACATGTACCTACAGTATTTTTGAGTAATCCAACTATCGGACCAAAAATATTTTTTAAGGACACTACCCTATTAATTATGAGCTGTCTTTAAAAGCAAGAATTTTTATTATATATACTTTATACTTTCACCGATTATTCTTTCGAATTTTGCTTATAAAGGCAGCCAAAATACATTAATAATGTTAGTCTATTAAGATGTAGTAACTAAGTGATTCCAGTAGAGACATTATTTTTAGATTTGTATTCAGAAATAGTGTATTTTTATAAGAGTTTATTAAAGTATCTGAATCAATGTAAGAACGTACTTTATTGTTTTTTTATAGTTAGATAAGTTACCTAATTAACCAAAGGTATTATACAGTTAATTATAAGTAGGATTTTAAGATAACAATTATGTACCTAAAACGAACATGAAATCAGTCACTACCTTTTATAAATTGAATCAATAAATTGAATTTGTATAAAGAGTTTATTTTTTTTATTTTTTCATTCTTCCCTGCGTTAGAAAGAGAGTGAGAGAGGGAGAAAGATTCTCTACGTTATGCTATTACCCTTTTCTCTACGTTTTGCTTATTGTGATTTTTTTTAGTCTGGGATAATTCATTTAGGTCTTACTTGCGTCCTAACCCAAACTTAACGCTGGAAGTTTGTCCTTATCAACTCCAGGTCCCAGACACAAAGTTGTGGAGGTTAGTTAGTATGGTCATCATGATCATTTAAAGTTTCTGCCAGCCAACGAAAATCTCAGGCGTTGACTGATTTCAGAGGCGGAGCGATTGGCTGCTGCGCTGCGTGGCGTGGGTTCGATTTCCGCGCGGAACAAATATTTGTATGGCCTAGGTAGTTGTCCCGGGTGTGGCTGTTTGTGTATGTGAGTTTAAGTGTTTGTGAACGCGTGCACGACACAGCTGGAGAAATTCCTAGTGTGGGGCAACGCTTTAAAAAATGTAAAAAATAAAAACTGATTGCAACTATGAGAGAACACATTTGAACCTTCCAGATTGTTTTATTTGTTTATTCTTAAAAATGCTTCCAGTGTAGTTGATGACTTAAAATTGACGTTTACCATTAGAACTAACAAGTGTTCACAAATAAAGTATCTGTATTAGTATTTGTTTACGGTTTAATTAAACGATCGTAATTTACGGGGTTTTAGAAGTTAAACCGTTACTATCACGTCAGACAAAGTAGAAAGAAAAAGAATATAGAGCAGGTACTTCTTTTATTTTCCGCAAAACTCATAGCTCAACAAAGTTGTCTCAAAAGCCTATGTATTAATATTTCAATTAACAAAAAAAATAACACCTCAAATAAATTAAACGTTTAGTTAATAGGCATAGCAATAAACTAAAAGATAAAACATGGTTGAATAATGTTTTGTGTATAAAAGTCTCCATAATTGTTTACTGTTACAATGTTACCATGAAAATAGGTCTCAAGCCTATTAAAACTTTATAAAAGTTAGTTTTTTAAAACATAAGTAACATGTATGGACGCCTCCTTGACATCGCATTAAACATTTTGCAATAACTAAACTCTTAGGTACTCCAATGTTGCTACCATTAACTTTGTAAAGTACACATTTTTAGGGTTGCGTATTAAAATGGTAAAAGGGAACCCTTATGGTGCACTCAGTCTATCTGTCCGTCTGTCACAGATGGATATCTCAAGAGCTAGTAATAGTATCAACCTGCAATTATGAATAGTTTTAGATGACGTTTGCCCAACTATTTTGCAAAAGAAAAAAGGGGGAGGTTTTCAATTAGTCGTTATAGTTTACTTTATGTGTTTTCAGCTTTAATGGATTATCATTTCACCCATTTTAGTACCACTACTGGCCATGTTAAAAATACCTTGCACACTGAAAGAAGTCGGTAGCAAAAAGTAAAAAAAAGTAACAAAAGCTGAATTCCGAGATTAAAGTTATTTTGCACTTTAAGCTATTTTTGTTTGGAAGTCTATATTTTTTTATCATAAAGGTATAAACAAATAAGACTTAAAATACCTTATCGTCATTGCCGTGGATCTTTAAATTTATTTTTTCCCCATAATAGGGTAAAATTGAATGAAGCTGACATCAGCTGCGACTCGTTTTCCAGCAATTTGAAACAGATATTTTTAATTTACGAAAAGAGCAACTATGCACCTTATCCCACAGAGTTAGGGTTTCCAATTTTGTTAGATTTTAGCACAGTATTCCATGAACTGACACCGTACTTGTTTACGGTGTCGTAACAACTCAGCCGGCTTGCGTTGCGTATCATGCTATCTCTGTCTATTAGTCAAAAATTCAAGAGTTTAGTTGTCGACACGGCTAAAGTTTTAAAGTTTTTCGACCCAATCCAAAAGTTATTTGTGCTTGTAATCTTGTGTTTTGAGGCAACTGTATATCTTAGTAAAGTTAATAAATGGTGTGCAATCAATGTGAAGTTTGTTTTTGTGATGTTTGAAGGCTGTGTAACTGTATTGTTTCATGTAGGTGGCTACCTACTGATGTAGTGGACCCAATGTGAAAGTGTTTTGGCATACAATTCAGATCCCATTGTTCGATCTTTCCGGGTATACGCTGGGAAAAACGCTAATAAGTGTAACTTGCGTAAGACGTCTCCTTATATTGGTGAAATGTGTGAAAATTTAGTGTTTAACTCTGATTTAACCACATAATTTAATATTTGGTAAGTTTTAAAACGTGACATTCTTTAAAAAAACACACGAAAAACGGTAAACACTTCACTTTATCGTTCTAGGGCTTCGCTATATTGCGGCTTCTAATCTGTCAAAACTTTTGTATTAGAATAAAAGTTGTTGAAAGTTAAATTTATTGATGGAATTGGTCTGGAAATAATCTGATTTTATTCAAAATGTCAGGATTGTCAATCAAAGAAGTTCACTGCTGAGAAAATTGTGTTATTTTGCCAATATTTGAAAGTAAGAAGATTTGAATCTTGAGTCAAAAATGTACAGCCAACACCTGTTGCATATAGTAACATTTAACTTCTACGATCATAACTTGAAGTCATGGTTTCCTTGACAAAGATTTTTAATTTTAGTAAAGATCTGCCACAGACATTTATTCTAGCATATTGAAAAGAGTTTTGTTACAACATCACAGTTGATTACAGCTCTACAACAGTCGGGAATAAAAAGAGGAGGTTCATCTGCAACATACTTGTGTAGCTCTGTGGCATTTTCTTTCATATTCTTATTCATATTTGTTTTAGTAATTAAAAAAATATTATAACTCTGCCTTCCTCCTTGTGTAGTAAAGTAAAAAAAATATTACAAAAACATTATTCATGTTAAATAATCAGTGCCCTAACCCATAATCAAGGTAGAACAATATTATCTTTCAGCGGCCTTTATTCAATGCTTTTACACCATAAATTATATTTCAGTTTATTGCCGCCTCCTGTCAGTATTAGATGATTTTAAGTAAAGATTCTAGAAAGTGTTATTGCACAAGCTGATGCAACCAATTTTCACTGATTAAACAATAATTGCAAGTTTACTTCTTGCAAGTCTTAAATACAATCTTTTAACCCTTTCGCTGCCCAGTTCACAAATTCGATTTAACTTGTATGTCATAATGTGGCAAATTACATTATTGCATAGGTATATGGCAGGGGGTGATGGGCATGTTCACATCTCATCTATAGCTTTTTACATGTACGACTCGGGAAGCGAGTTCTGGGTACATGAACAAACTTTTTTCGACCCGGGAGCCGGGTGCTGGGCACTGAAAGTGTTAAAACCAATGTTTTTCGTAGTTTCTATGGTACCAATGACATTTGGTTGACTATATGCATAGTGCATTGTGATGATAGTCTTGATTACTAATACCATTCGGCTCGTTAAGTAACTGCCTTTTTTATTCACTCATAACAGTTGTTTTTAATAATGTGGGAACGCCATTAAAAATTAAGATGTAGCTATTAAAAAAAATACTACATTTCGTTTTGTGCTGTATAGTGATGCAAAAAATAAATACCTTTGTTTCTATCTTTTAACTTTTAGTGTAGACTCTTTGCGTCTTGTTTTAAAAAATATTTTATCATTCATTCTCATTTCTCATGTTTCAGCATGGACGCCACCGCAGCTACAATGAATTTACAACCATTGGAGAATATATTTTCTTCTGGTAAGAAAAGTTTATTTTATTGTCCAATTAGTTATTTAAATGAGTGTTTCTCTCATTCCTCATCAAGCTCCTCATCAAGCTTCCCTTATCCAAATTTCTTAGGTGCAGCATGACTTGCTTTTCCATACATCTTAATCAATTTCTTATTTTAATGAGTGTTCGACTGATTGAAATAACTATGATTTAATGAATTTGATCTAGAAGATTAAATTTATATAGTGACATAAATAATGTATAAAAGGCCCTAAAAGGCTTCGTAAAGGTCATATCAAATTGAATCAAATCTCTTTATTGCATTCATGTGTACATTCAAGTGTTATATTTATATTATATTTATTAATTATTACAAGAGAATAGATACCTATTTATATTCTATATTATAAATACCTACTATTAGTTTATCTTAGAAATTACCTACCTACTGTATAATAATTATAATTTACAAGTGCTTCCTCTCTCCTAACTCACTTATTTGCTGTGCCCGACAGGGTCCATGTGATCTAATTTTAAGTTTTACCACCTAAGTACTACATGTGGAATGCAATAAAGTATTGAGTATTGAGTATTGAGTATAAAAGTAGGTAATTTCCAACATGAAACCAACATGGTTTGTCGTATCGTCAGTTTCTACGAAGAGGTGTTTGTCTATACACCTAAATAAATGAATGGCTAAATAAAGTGCGTTGTCCGATTTCCAATCTTTAGCTCATATGTTTGCACGTCATAGAGGCGCCATCAAAGAGGGAAACCCTATTTCCAGCGTATATTTATTTAAAGGCTTAATTCTGAGAAATAGTTTTAACAGACAAATGCTAAACGTGGTAAGTATCACATTGATTCACTGTGTACTTGTTGGCAAAGGCCACAACCAACCCTTTCCAATTATTCCTTGTCAGTCTCTATCATCTTGCCATCTTATAAGGGGTTTCCTTTTCTTTCTCCTGTGGTCATTAATGAGAACATATCTTGGGATCTACTGTGAACTGACTAACCCAAAAGCCTCAATAAGATTAGTGAGTTAGCTAGTAGTCTCGTTCGCGACTTGTAACCTCAATAAGGCTTCCACAAAAAATCTTAACAAAACATGCAGCTACTTCAGAACGAACTAACTGCATAGCTCGTAGCCGTGGGAACAAGACACTTATTCAATACGAAAGAAGGTGTAAAAATACATCTACCAACTTTAAACAATTATAACTTGTCATTATCAACCAGCTATGCATTGTCTAACGGCATCCATACACGTCCTAAACTAATTACCTTTTACATTTCCAAACGATGAGCACCTAATTGCATGGGTTATTAAGTTCAAAATCGCGTGTTGTTCACTGATAGCTGTGTTGCGATTGTAGTAAAATAAATGAGGTATTTAGAGAATCCCATTCTGATTGTAATTTACAATGGAGACTGTTTCGTAAGTATAACTATGTTACTGCTAAAATCTCACGTTGTTGCAAGATTGTCTTGTGTCTTTGTGGCAGCAATTTATACGTGTATGCGCAGGAGTTATTAGGCCGAGTTCTCACCATGGCAGGCTGCCTGATTCCTGATCGAAACCGACGGAAGTTTTTATTCAAGAAGGGGCCATAAAAAATGTTAGGTATGCGTGGGCATTCCATTTTTAACCGATTTCATTCGTCTAAAATTGTCTCTGTTATTCGTGTATATTAAGTGAATTATCAAAGCGGCTCTACTCAATTCGCCAAATAAAAATATTTTTTCAGAAAATTGTATCTGTGTTTTTGAAATATCCAAAAGTTTTTCGCATACCAGTCTCGTAGACACTCTTCACTCGACTGTGTTGAATACTTTAGCCTCAGTAAGAATACGATCATTTCTTTGCCCACATATCTTCCTCTATGCATCACACTATTTTACGCACCCATACGCAACATTTGTCCATACAAAATTAAACGGGGAATCGAGGGATCCTCTCGCAGTTTTGTGACGTCAACTCAGATTACTTTGTAAAATAGTGTTGCGTTTGTGTGAGTACGCTGCGTGAAGAATTCGGGGAGTGAACAGTATGAATTGTTACGTACTCTGTGCCCCACTGGAAGGCTTCAGAGGGATCGATGTCGCGCGTGCGCCCTCGCCCTCGCCCGTACAAAGGCTAGGCTGCTCCCTAGCAAGCTGGGCCTGTCAAAATAACACACGATTTTCGCGAATTTCGCACGCGAGCCTCTCAAATATTGTTAAAAAAATAATTTAATATCAAACTCTTGCCCAAAAATGTTCTTTAAAAGTATCAAACGATTAGTGTTACCCTAAGTTTCAGTTATTTATTTCAGTTCCTTACTTTGGACTTTTTATTTTATTTGTTATGTTTAATTTCTGATATTGTGATGGTGTCTTTTTGTGTTCGACAGTTAATTGAATTAGTGGTATCGTACAAAGATGTAGCTGGTTCGGTTTTTGCTGTGTAGGTATGTATTAAACTTGTAGCATTCGTTTACTTGTTGCGCTCAATTTTAATGTACGGATTACGTAAGATGACATTATAAACTTTAATGATTCGCCGACTGTTGTTAAAATTTCCTGCTGCCTATAAAATAAGAGCGACATTTTGGTTTACTGCTAACAAGAGCTGTTAAATAATATTTACTTTATAATTGGGTAGAATTATTTCATAATCGTAACTGGTATTAATTGTGTCCCTGTTGGGCGCCACTATATCGCACCTACATTTAGCCGATCAATTAATGTTATGAAATGTATCTACGAGTAATTATATTTTATTTCTTAATAGTTTTGTTCATTCAAGTACTTTAAACTGTGTCTTTAAATTTATATTTATCATACAGAGATAAGGGGGGTACCCATAAGCGAGACCTTTTGAAAAGTATAGGTATGTTCCAAAGTAGACCCTTTTAGCATGGCATTCAATTAGAACCCTCTGGAATAGTAGCTAATAAACTATTTACTGCCTAGCGGGTGTGGCTAGATAGGACCAAAGAACATGTCAATTTAAATATGCACAATAAGCCGACCTACCCTGTAGGATGCACCGTCAACGATAGTTTAAGAACAAATAGCATTCAATCCCACCCGCCCAAAACTGAATAAAAATAATACCTTCGACCTTCATCAAGTATAAGGGATCTTGGGAGGGGGGTTAAACGTCTGTAAACGAGTTTTATGAGCCTATTCAACGAGCGATATTTCTTATGGAAAGAAGGGGCCTTATCTTAACGTCACATTACCTGAATTTACTTCCTAATTGAAGTCTAATTGCCGGAGAATGCTTTTAAGCGAATATTCGGAAGAATATGTGCGTTGCGTTTGTGCTCCGCCCTATTTGTACAGTTGCAGTTCCCGCAGAGAGCATGCACCTTTAGGAATGTATAGGTAATTGCAAAAACGGTTAACAGGAGCTCATTTGATAAATCTGACAAAGAACAGCTCACGATCACAAATCTAACCGTAAGAAAATTTTTAAGATACGTTTTAGAGAACAACATTACGCCAATATGATCCCCGAAGGTTTACAAAGAGGTCTACCAATAGTACAACCAAATTTCGCCAGTTATGTTTAAATCTCATGTAATAAGAGGCGATCCTTTTGCCAGCAACCTGGCACAAACCCAGAGTCCGGATTACTACTAAGAAATTCCAGGTGGAAATACCCAACAACGACCTCTTGCATGGCCTCGGTAGCGCTTGGGACGACTAGACCAAGGCAGTCATACATTTACTGCATTATTATTAACACCTGGATTCACCAGGTACACCCACAGTTATATTCTGTCGCAAAAATGTGACAATCATGTAATTTTTTGCCAAATATTGTCATTTTTACATATTAAACAGGGCTTCTACAAGGGCCCAAATAACTGTGAGCGGTAAAATAACACCTGGGCCCTGTTTCAGCCCGTCATTAATGTCTGTTGACCATTATTATTGAAGAGCAAATTTATTGTGAACTCCGATCCATTGAACCAATTCTTAGTTCCAGATGCTTAGTAGAGTGAGAAGTCGCAAACGTGTCATGCGAATAAGACCAACGAGGCAGTCGTTTTATATGTAGTATTCGATAATACTACATAATAATGTCAATACAAAAATGTCATGATGGCCCAGTGGCCTCGCCTCTTGTGCACGAGTTCAAACCTGGGTTAGTACCAATGTGAGATTTTCAATTCATATGTACTTTCTAAATTTATCTTGGACATCACTGACATCGGTGAAGGATAACATCGTGAGGAAACCTGGACTTATATTATTAATATAAGTCTGAAATCGCCAACCCGTCTTGAGCAAGCGTGGTGATTAATGCTCGTGCCTTTTCTGTATGAGAAGAGGCCTTTGCCCTGCAGTGGGACAGTAATAGGCTGGTACTTTTACATAATAATGAGATCCTCGGTTCAATTCAAATTCGCAAGTTAACGCTCACTTGACAATTTGTCACATTACTTATACAATATGTAAAATAATTAACGCACATCCTGAAAGTAGTTTGATCAGAACCGTTTACTGAATCGATTTTTTTAATTTTTCGATAATTTTTAATACTTACAGGTAATTTTTTATCCCAAAAAATTAAAACTACGTAAATTACAGTCGCACTACCCCTGTACAGTCAAAACAAACTGAAATAGACCGTGACTCAAAGCTATACGACTTCTAAAACTGCAGTTTTATTTGTATCAATACAAATTCCGTCATTAAATACAAAATAAAGAAAAATTGGTATAACTAAACATATAAATTAATAATGCTTAAACTTGTTAAACTGAAAATTCAGTGTATGTATTATGATTATAACATAATATACTAATTTGGGTGTCTGAGGGTGTGCGTTAATTACGTTACATGTTGTATATACACAAACTCACACCTTATCCCATGGACGTAGGTAGAAACAACAGAAGCCATCCCTCGATCCTTACTCATTTTGCTTCGTTTACGTTCATCCAAGTGATCACACACGCCCGCCGGTAGCAAGTATTACACCCCTTCTAAACATCACCAAAAAGGTCAGTGTATGTTCTTTTAGGGCTTCCCCTCCCGGCGTTTCCACTTATCTGCCTTATACCCCTCGTTAGTCGCCTTTCATTCATTCTCTCAACGTGAGCAAACCATCTAAGCATACTCTTTGAACATTTTATTATATGTTTTGTCTCATTCATTTTGAGATAATTTTCTTTTCAGAAACTTTTGACTAGATGACTTTTTGATATACTCATGTTGGCCAAAGAAGAAGAATATTTGGTACAGTTTCAACTTTGGTACTTATATCCCAAAGCGGCACACATCAGGGCCACTCATTGTCTTCCATATACAGAACTCTGTCTTCTCATAATTCACGTGAAGTAATGAGAAACGCTCGTGATTTTTGTCTAACGCAAGGACGGACCATTACTGGAAATCTATGTTTGTCTATTGCTTTGGTAGGTCTCGGCTATCATTTAGATTTTTGACAGTCGTTACGGGAAGCCCAAAAGTTTGACCACTAATCTTACTAAGGGGTATCTTATTACTCAGTTACTGGGTTGTGTAGGTCGGACAGGCCATAACATACTGGTATTCAGCTCAATCCGATTATCCGGAAAAGGCTAGACAGATGATGATGATGGTTAAGTTATGGATTCTACATAACGATCGAAGCCTGCCAGATTTTATATTAAGAACGACAGTAAAAGATGAGTAAATGGGAAACTGATCGAAAACCATAAAGATAAACGCGTCATCATTGGTATTTTTGCGTACATTGAGATTTTTCCTGACAGCGACTAAAAAGACGCCATTTTTAATCATAATAATGCCTGCGTAAGTTTCGGCTGTCACATGCACAGTCAAAATTGTCACGGGCAGTTAGTTTATATAAGTGTACGGTGACAATAACTGATACGCTTGGTTTGCAAGGGAAGTGTTTTAACAATACCGTCTCTAGCAGCTGCCAGCGAGGCGTCTGTTTGCTCTGTGGTTTCTATCATTCACTCTCTGTGGTGATTGGCCTCGTGCATTGGTTTTAACATACTCTATTACACATCAAATAAACATTGTTTTTTTTAAGAATGTAAGATCAATGTTTCCTTTCTGATTACACTACGAATAGACACCAAAAGAAACTAAGAGGTCACAGTCTCTTTTAAAGCCAACATTATCTTGGTCAGATTTTGTGAGGACCATGCGGCTTGGGCCTAAGATGGTTTTTTGGCGAAAGAGCCAGATAGGAGTGGGCTGTCCAGTCTGCGCACTCATATATTAGGTCTTTACCTATGAAATTGCCGTTCTGCAGTACTGGCCATTTCAAATCAAAATATTTTTTGTTTGGCTAAGAATTCTAATTTCAAATTAATTTTATTTTAAAAACATGGATTTTTTTTCCAAAAGTAGTCATTTGTTTATTGATTAGTGTTACATTTTCATCGCATTTAAATCTTTTTCGTCATCATGGATACGTTAAAGTTAAACGTTTCGAGTAATTATGGAATATGAGTACCGTCGTGGCAGCAACGCGGCACAAGCGGCACGCAACATCAACGACGTTTACGGAGCTAACACTACAAACCAACGCACTACCTGTTATTGGTTTGCTCGCTTCCGTTCTGGAAATTTCGACCTGAAAAATGAACCTCGCGGTCGTCCGAAGACTTTGGTCGACAATGACGAATTAAAGGCGATTGTGGAAGCTGATGATACACAATCTACGGCTGAATTAGCAGCAGCTTTCGACGTTAGCGTCAAAACAATATTGGTCCATTTGCGTCAAATTGGCAAGGTAAAAAAGCTTGACAAATGGGTGCCCCACGAACTCAATGATCGCCAGCGCGAAGTACGCGTCGAGACGTGCCTTGCACTGCTCAACAGACACACAAATGAAGGAATTTTGAACCGCATTGTTACCTGCGATGAAAAATGGATTCTGTTTGATAACCGCAAGCGCTCAGCAAGTTGGTTGGATCCTGGTTCAGCACCTAAACAATGCCCTAAACGAAAACTTACCCCAAGAAAAGTGATGGTCACTGTTTGGTGGTCTAGCGCCGGTGTGATTCAACACAGCTTCTTACCAAACGGGGTGAGCATTACTGCAGATGTGTACTGTGAAGAATTGAACACAATGATGGAGAAGCTGGCACATCTCCAACCAGCATTGGTCAATCGCTCGTCTCCGCTGCTCCTGCACGACAACGCGCGACCTCATACTGCACAGCAGACGGTCTCCAAGTTGCAAGAACTGGGGTTGGAAGGTCTCCGTCATCCGCCCTACTCACCAGACCTTGCGCCTACAGACTACTACTTTTTCCAGAATTTGGATAACTTCTTGGCGGGAAAAAAATTCAATACCCGAGAGGCAGTACAAAATGCCTTTGAAGAATTTGTTGCCTCCCGTCCAGCTGATTTCTTTAAGAAGGGCATCAATAAACTGCCACTGCGTTGGCAAAGATGCATTGATTGCATGGGTGATTACTTCGATTAATACAAATAAAAAATACATGAAAAAAATTCATTTAAATTTTTTCATACAAAACGGCAATTTCATAGGTAAAGACCTATTATTAGTAATTGTGTAGCTCAATTCAAAACTCAATTAGCTCAACGACTCGGCGAACAATACCAAAGAAGGAACATTGAACGTTAAATCTTTTACATCTTATTATTTTTTAGACGGTTATAAACGTGTCATATTATCTAACTATAAATTGAAGGATGATAGCGTTTTAACACCGTTATCCATTGATGACGAATTCGATTCTACACCCGGTGAAATGGTAATTTCTTATGGTAAATGCGGGGATTGGTAATTTCTTTCCTAAATACGGATTCGTAAAAACATCGAGATACAATGCTCTTTTCTCATTTTCTCACATCTGTATATCAAATTGAACGCATTTCAAAAATAATGGTTAATCTGTTAACCGTCTGATTTTATATCACTCGCCGTGCCACCAGCGGTCAGCTTATAAATCATGTTGTACATTTATCATCTAGCCTGTAACGAGCTACTTTTGGGTAGAACCAAATTGAACAAACAAAGGTTTTATGTTGGATAAATACGACTCAGGCGGAAAGGATACGAAAATGTGTCATATATATCCGACTTAGTCAGTAAAAGGGTTAAACATTATCCTCGTATGCTTACAAACGTAACCAAATAGAGTATGTGATATTCAAGAAACATTGTAACACTCTTTGGTTAACGTTATAAATTCGTCTCGCTTGATTCTGAGTGCTTCACGCGTATTGATACGTTCTGCTGTTTTTGTACTAATGCGTTCCAACAATTTGTTACTGACCATATGTATGTCGTTGTGGGTTTATGAAATAGACGTAATTTCAGCTGTACAGGTATTAAAAGGTAAGTAATGTCAGGCATTGAAATCACGCGTAGGTGTGTGTCTTTCAAACGGCGAATTAATGATTTTGTACTTCTTATGTACATAATTTGTGTTGGTCTTGTGGTTACAAGATACGTTACTGTTGATCGTGAGGTCCTTATTTCGGGCAAAGTGTTATTGGGTTTTTCCACCTCGTATTTCTCAGTAGTAGCCTGGAATCTGGACTCATGCCTTGTTGA
The DNA here is from genome assembly GCA_905147745.2 of Phlogophora meticulosa. NCBI lineage: Eukaryota > Metazoa > Arthropoda > Insecta > Lepidoptera > Noctuidae > Phlogophora > Phlogophora meticulosa. Next base: position 4,713,531 of record LR990540.1, on the reverse strand, counting down.
TAGCAACAGCCTTGCTCTTAAATTTTAGTAGTGAGACGATAGATAGATGTTAGTAGTTTAATTATTATTTTGGTTTTCTATTTCAATATTTGTAAGCCTTCACGGCAAAACATAGTGCACATATAATAACCTAAGATCTTTATGTAAATACCTATGTTTCACAAATAAGCGCCCTGATTCTTATTCTGATTCTGATTAAACATACTGGCAAAATGTGTGTGTACTATGGGTACATTGGTACTTGCCCCAAGTTTATCTTGTACCTCACTGACATTGGTGAAGGAAAACATCGTGAGGAAACCTGGACTTGTATAATTAACATAAGTCTGAAATTGCCAACCCGTCTTGAGCAAGCATGGTGATTAATGCTCATGCCTTCTCTGTATGAGAAGAGGCCTTTGCCCAGCAGTGGGACAGTAATAGGCTGGTGCTACTATAGGTACATTTCTGGCTCACCCTTCGGGAATTAAAGACGTGATGTTATGTTGTAATTGTATCATTCAAACTCAAGTCGGAAGTTCTAATGTGATTTCGTTAAATAACATCCGATATATCATCAATAATAACAGTAATGTTTGGAATGGAATAACTCTGTTCAATACCAAAGTTAGGTTAGGTTTTCTTCGAACCCCAAATTGGCTAAAGGCAATGGATTAATCCAATTTTTCCAATTTGTCCTTACAACTTCGCTCTTCCATTAGGGGTCGCTACATCGTGTAATATTGTACATTTTCGGATGATTTGATGTCTTAGTATTTCTTTGGGCAAATAGGCTCCACAATTTTCCTGTAAGAAAACCTGGTAATCTTGTTCAAGAAGATTTTGACGTAAAGTTTTCGCAACTCTACTCCAAAAACCTACAGCAAGTATACTTTTAAATAAAACTCCGCAGACCATTTATTATAAGAGCAGAAACCAAAAAATAGTATGGTGTTAAAAGTACGTCATTACTCTGCATACTTTCAGGAACTTGCAATATCCTGGCTGGAAAAGCCGTGTGCTTTTTAATGAGCACCCCGGCAGTTTCTTTGAGCAATATGAAACCTGGAAAAGGGGCCGCTAAACGCCGGAGTGTAGCAGAAACATTTTTCACTGCCGGTCGTCGACATAAACTGGAGCAATTCACTTTTGGATTCGAATAGACTCCCTCTAAAATCATTCTCGAAAACTCTTCTTGTATGCCTATAAACATAGTCATGACCTTTTGGTTAATCTTCATTGTATACGCCGTAATATCTGGGACATTGTAACAAACAAACCGTAAACCTGCGGTCGTTAATATGGGTATACCGTATATGCAATAAACGCGTATTATATCACAACCCGCGGCACGTGCCGTCGTAATCCCGTTATATGACGTGGTATTAATTAGATTCCTCAAATATCGTCCAATCGGAAAATTAGAGCCCTTTGCCCTTGAATGAGGAGTTCGCAGAGAGTCCTTTTAGCGTGGGACAGACTTGAGATTAAGGGTTTAAGTATTTAAAGTGGTGTGTAGTAAAACTTGCACTAAAGATGAGGCAAGTTTCTTTATAGCTTTTATAAATTTAACGCGAAACAGTTAATTTTCAGCTTTGTAGCAAAGCGTTGTATTACGTCGAAGAATGCCGAAAGTCTGAAAGAAGTTAAAATGAATTCGACAATAATTCTCTTCTTTGTAATTGCTGAATACAAAACGCCAAAACTCCAAGAATTCCGGGAGTTCAAAAAACATTCGTACCTATTGACTCGACTGTTCTGAGTTTGAAAACAAAACAGAGAGCGAAAAAGCTTTGAAATCACGTTTTGAAGATATACAAAGTATTTTTGATAATACGAAAGCCGAAGTTTTGTTGTGTCTACATTTCAAGAATGTGCAATGCTATCTTGGGAACACGTGTTTCCTATGTCTTATCACCTATATTGGCCTACTGACCGACGATCTTTAGTCTATCATCAATTTTCTAAAGTTATGTACGCCAAAGAAAGCGATAATGTTTATCATTTTATTTACCTCCACGCTCAACTGATTGCTTCGACTTGAAATACAATATCTGGGAATCTCGTTATCTGATATTCAGTTTACTTTCCCACAAGAAAACTAAAATGTGCCTTTACGGTATTTCTGTGCGTTCCAGACAAATCTATTTATTCTTCCTAGACTGTTCAAGGTTTTGACATAACTTGTTACACAGCACAAATAACAATAATAATGACTATGAAGCTTAGAGATTCGGTCCTTATAGTATCTTTCAGAATTACGAATTTTAATTATACGAGTATCAGTAAAAACCGATTTTCCGATGGAATTTACCACACAGATTCTCATCTGTAATGGACCCCTTTCAGAGATGTATTTGCAAAAACTCTGCATTAGTGCTCACTTTTGTTTTTTAGTGAATTGTACGTTGCCATTTGCCAGTGAACGAATGAATTTAAAATGTTTATTTCGTCGATAATAAAGTGCATTTACTGAGCTGTTGAATTTTTAAGTTTGAGCCAAACGTTGAAAATCAGGTAGTATTTGAGCATTAATTTAGATGTTTCCTAATAAGAGAAAATGGGCAAATATCCACTACATATTCTTCACTTAGTTTAAGATCTCCTAATACAAATATGAGCGTGAACACTGATTTTGACAAATCGTAAAGTAAGTTTATGCTTAGTCTCGTTTCTGAATATCAGCCTAAAGTTACCTGATTGCTCTTCTAAATCTTAAAGTTCCTTATAAAATCTCCTTGATAATATCTCTAGAGATATTTAAACACTTCACGGCGTCTTACACCATTCACGAATACTCTTAAATGACGTCAAGGAGGATCAAAAGCTTAAAGCGTTATTGTCTGATGGCCCTTTGTCTTTGGTATCAACCCCTGAGACTTTACCTTTCAATAAAGCCCCAAGAGACTCCTTTTAGGAGCTTAAATCCGTGACCAGATATAGCTTAGCGTAAAGCTATCAAGTTGACTGTTATGTGGTATGCGATATCTAGGTGTAGTGCAAACAGTCAATCCCAAACATGACCTAGATATCGGCCGATTGGCTGCGTATCGACTGTGAAGTGACAGCGGGAACTACGCGCTTACGGGCACTCCGGCTGGATTTAACTGAGTTCCACATCTCGGTTTCCACACACTCAGGGTTTTATTACGTATGAAACTGTACCTTCACCCGAAAAGTTGGGCCAGTGTGTGCGGATCGACCAAACGTTCGCAATATCTGCGCAGTTATTTGAGCCAATATTGGCGCTTGTTAGGTCCAATGTGTGTAGTGTGGGGTAAGCTATGCTCGAGTGTAAATTAACTTTGTTAAGCCGCTTCTGAAGTTGCAAGAGTACGTGTAGCATCTTAATTTAATGAAAACAGTTTGCGATGAAGACAAAGGGGCGTGTAGCAGAATATTATACACGTAATACAGACATGCTCGGAAGTTGCTAGATGTATGTTTAAGGATCTTGTAAAGATTTCCGTTTTGGATAGTAATGGTAGAGTAACCGTAGGAAATGTGCGTTACATTACAAGTAACAAAAGCTAAGATCAAAATGTAATTTGAAGTTTTTATCAACCAGTAACATTTAGTCATTTTTATTTCATTAGTGCCAGACTTTTGTTGTGTTTATGGCGTGTCAGTCAATCTTTTACGTACTTTCTGTAATGTAAATTTACCTTAGATATCACTGGCATTGTGATTGTGTGAGATAAGATCTTGAGGAACCTGAACTCTTATTGAATATTAGTCTGAAATCGAAAACCCGCCTTGCACAAGTGTTAATACTCGTGCTTAATTTGTATGAGAAGTGACCATTGGCATGCAGTGGGGCAGCTGGTTTTCTTATTTTTAACATCTTGTGAGATTACTTTGATGATGTTAAATTCCCCTAATTAGGGTTTGCAACAATGATAACAGACATAAATAACATAATAGTGTACTATGGTCAAGAAATAAAAAATATTATAAAGTAACTGCTATCGATCCTCGTTCTCCAACAAACAAAAACGTAAATAAAAATAGAACTGGCCACATTTATGTGGACCCTGAAAAGTCTGTCTGTGAAAGTTCGGATAGCCTTATTGACATTGCAAAGTGGCGACAAAACTCCAGGGCTCGGATTTGGCCCCGTGCCCCTTGTGCTAGGCTGGTATACGAATACGAATGGTCACATCTTTGAATTATCCGCCTCTTACATAAACATTGCCGTACTTAGGCGTTGTCTATGTGAGAAATTCTTCTCTTGCGTTGTGTTCGTACTAGAGATTGTCGCGGAATATATGTTCTATAGTTTGTTGTTTAACAAATACAGTAAAAAAATACAAGAAATGAAAATTCGTTAAATTTTACAAAAGTCAACGTCTTTATTGTACAGTCTGCTCCATGACTGACATACAATGCACAATCTAAACCACTGAGGATAGAATCAGCTCAGTAATATTATAAACGCGAAATTTTGATCGGTATGTATGTAAGTTCGGTATGTGTGTCCTTAACGCTGAAGTAGCCGAACGGGCTTGTATGAAGGCGCTGTATAGGAGAAAAAGTGTACTATTTCGGTGAGATGCCTCCAGTGTCTCATATTGCCTTTTAATTTCGAGTAACACCTCTTTCTAAACCCAACCTTTCAGTGGGTCTAATAGGGTATTCAAGTAAAGTCGCGGTCGGCAGCCAGTCAATTAATTACTTGAATATTTTAATTAGAAGTGAGAACTGAGTGGAATGAACCATTGTTATTGTGTCAGAGAATAACAATTAACATGAACTAATGTAATGCCGTTGTCGCACGACACACGAAACTAGGTAAAGGGGTTCTTTTATCGCTACTGAAAATATTATTTTGGCGTACTTGAATGAAATACATTTCGTGGTGAAGATACTGTTTTCGTTCTGTTTAACTAGTAATTATGAATTCTTGTTTCATGATTGTTATAAGTATAGAATCTCCTGGCATTTTACAGACGGCCACGAAGGGTTCTGATTTTCGCGTGTTTGTATAAATATAAAAGAATAATTTATATGCGCTTAATTTCGGTTTATTATCTTGCATCATCAATCCGGCCGGACAGATTTCTACAATTCAATTCAAATCATTTATTTCAGATTTTAGGTATCCATATAGTGTTAGTATAACTTAGCCTAATGTTAGTATGTATAATATTATTACAAATTAATTTAAATTTATTTGGATAAGTGTGTATGAACATTTACCCATCTTCGTAACAAGGGGGAGTCCCACTGATCTGAAAACACATTCAGGATGCCATTGGAAGAGGAGCGCAAGCGCGCCAACATGGAAGCGCATCGTTTCCGCATGACCGCGGCGAACCCGTCGACACACGCTTCCGAAAACATCCCTGACGCGCTACTTCGCCACGGCAACCCCAATAGCACCCTGAACGCATTATTATACTGGACACGCAGGTCGCTGTATAACAATATACAATAAAGGTATTGTTGGATTTGTCTTAACAACCTAAGTGTCCAAAGATATAATATCACGTCAGAAAATAATTAAATTGCGTGCATGTAGACATAATATTTTGGGTGTAAAATGTGTGCGGCTCGATTTGTTTTGCCTTCTTTTTTGGGAAGTTTTATATTTGTTTATTTTCATCTATATTAGGGTCTGTTTATAGCCAAATCGGTGACTGCTGATACCATGGTATGATGGTATTTTAAGTAAATTGACTACCCTTGGTTAGGCTGGTTGACAGACTTTCGGGGTACTGACTACCCATAGCGGCTGTAAAAGTTCTACGAATGACAGCAGTGTTAAACTGTTCAAAGTTATTTTCGAGGCAAGGAGGGGTCTCGGTATGTAATGGATGGTCACCCATCCACGTACCGACCGGTGTGGATATAATTATGTAGCTAAAAACCCTTCGGAAATCCTAATACCTACTATGTTACTGTGATTGCTTTTGATTGCATAATACAGTGGACCCCAGCCCCTGCCTTAGCCGACGCGCCCTGTTATCTGGCATGCCTATAGCATGTACTTTTCACCATTATGATATGTAATTTGTCGGACTACAAGGTACAGGGGGTCTTTAGAAGTACTCCATAATCCGACAAAATCGATCATCCAACCCCGCCTGTAGGGCAAAGGCCTCTTCTCATACAGTGAAGGCACGAGCATTAATCACCACGCTTGCTCAAGACGGGTTGGAGATTTCAGACTTATATTAATTATATGAGTCCAGGTTTCCTCGCGATGTTTTCCTTCACCGATGTCAGTGATGTCCAAGATAAACTTAGAAAGTACATATGAATTGAAAAACTCACATTGGTACTTGCCCAGGTTTGAACCCACAACATCGTGCACAAGAGGCGAGGCCTTAACCACTGGGCCATCATGATTTTTTTCATCATGACCCCGCCTTGGTCAAGGTCTGTCGAATTACCTGCTACATTTCCTGGCTCACAAATTGCACGCAAGAAAGGCTTCGGCTGCCTTATCCTTCACCTTCAACATTCTCTAACACTTCAGCTTAGGCTAAGCACCTCCCTGTATTCATAGTGTGCTTGGCATAGAAACTACCCAAGCCTTTGTGTAAAACACGATACGAAATGAAGATGTACTGACAAAAAAATAAAAAGATTATGCTTAAATGATTTGGTCATTTTGAGAGGATGAAATGGAGGATGAAAGTCGACTAATAGAAATAGTTTTAAGGCGGATGTTGAAACATGGGAAGGTTAGAAAGGGGACGCACTAGAAAGATATAAACTGCTCTTATTGGTGATGGTCTTCAAAAAGGTCAGGTGCGTAGTACTCGCAACCGGCATGGGTGTATGGTCAGAAGTAAGAACGTAAACGAATCAAAAAGATAGAAGCAGGTGTCATTCTGTAGTTTCCGCTTGTGACACGTGATATGTTGCCATATTTGTGGAGATTTGGTTGTCTTATTATTTCTGAGGGATACAATTATTTTCAGATATTTAAAGAGAGCGTAGCAGCAGTAATAGAAAGTTGGTATAATCACTGTCCCTATGTTATGTAGATGCCATTGCCAGTTCAAGTAGGTGGCTGGTAGGTGATTATATATCTCTATCTCGTAAGATGCCCACGCAGTACCTACGCGGCTATTCATAACCCCAGCAATTCACTCTCAAAACACATTCAGCCATTTGTATCACGAATGTACAACAAAAGCATTCAGAAGTACAACAGACAGTTACAATTTGGGGTCTGTCCAACTTTAGAAGAGCTGTCGCCATTCTGCTAGTTTCCGTTCTCACAAACCTTTTGTTTGGGTGTCACAGCGCGGTGGTTCTACTTACGCTGGTTTAGCTTAGCGTTCAACAGGGTTGTATTATAAGCCTTGACCTCAAGGAAAGTGGGTCAGGCCGGGCGGCCTCGTCTCCGGATGATTATGCATTTTCTATGGCGCTAAATGGAAAAATATGGGATGTGTTTTCCTATATGTTTTGGGGTACCGTAGCCCAGGGAAAAACGGGGAACCCTTATGATTGCGGCAGGATGTCACACAGATATTTATTTGTTGACTATTGGTACTACAACAATGGATGGAGGAAGGCGTAGACTGAGGACGACTCAACAGTAGTGTATTTAAATTAATTACGAAAGTTAAATAAATAATCAGTGCACTTGGGGTATTGGGTATGGCTTGGAGCACATAGTCAAAGAAATAAAGATGTTTGCTAGCTAGTCTCTTTGTTTACGTCTATAGCTGGTTGTTTATGGGATGTTTTCGGTTACAGCACGCAAAACATTACATTCTTTATTCCCGGGTTTTGGATACTACTGAATACTGTGAAATATAAAACCATATTTGCAGTCGAGTCAGTATTAATACCAACTGCGAAACCCTACGCTGTGATCCAACACGCTCTTGACCGGGATTTTACTTTGCTTTTTTGCATGAGAATAAAAGGGATCTGTGTTACCGAGGTTGTAATGTTTTGTACGTGGTTTTTTCAACGATAGCGCTTTGTATCGTATAAGTGTATTGGGTTCTGATATTTTTATACAGTGCACGTTTGTTTGGGTTTGAGAGGTGGTTAATATGTTGATACGAATAACCGATCGGTTTTCAATCGAGAATTTTCAAACACGTGTCGACGAACGTGGGCGAGTGATTTTCAGTAGTATTAACCATCGACGAAACTGTCGAACTATAAAACCCAACCGCTTTTAAACCCTTAATCACTTTTACATAACTCGTACCAAATTAGATTTTACGTAAGTAGGTACAGAGGCCAGCACATTAAGGTACCCCAATCTGTCAAATTTATTTGATATTTTTTTAACTTTATTACAAAACAATTAGGTCAATGTTCAACTGTGAAAATTTGACAGTTTTGGGATAGCTTGATGTGTTCGCGTCTGCACTTACTAGAGTTTATAACCAGTCGATCGACTATGTAAAAATCTTCCCGTAAAAGCTTGGTTTTGGCAATACGTTACCCCTTGGTAAGACTGTTGTCATACTTTCGGGCTTCTGTCTAATAGTACCGACTGTCAAATATCTACAAATAACCGCTGGGACCAAGGTCTTAACGTGCTTTCCGAGACATGGAGGAGTCTCGATATCATCCATAGACTAACCTAAGCAACGAAGTTTTTATTTAGCCATGAGTCCACGAAGCATTAGCACAAAAAAGTATTACGAGTAGTTAATCTCGAATCTCGATTTGATGGTAATAATGTAATTCTTTGTTAGCTTCAACTCTTCATTAATGGTTTATGTGGGGAGAGACCATAAGTTCCCCTATATCACGTAGCTTAGGTACTATGATAGACCACCAAACGCTGGAGATTACTATCAGAGAATATTTTTATAAGAAAATACTGAAATAAAATAAAACTAAAAAAAGCTTTTTCTGCATATACATTCCATTGTTTCCAGAGAGAAAAATAGCGATGATGATGGTGATGGGTGACAGTGACAGGTCAAATATTGTTAACACTATCACGGCGAGGTTTTTTACAGAATAACACTGTACGTAGTTCCAATGATAACATACCACTTAATCGAAGCTTAGTTTCCGATGAAGCTCCGAGTATTCGATGCATCGGAAAGTCGGCAGTCTCTTCATGTTCCCACCGATAGGGATGTCCGACTGCTACCAATATCCGTTTCCGTCGTCTGCATCTGATACGTTCCACGCGATGGATTTATTCGTATTTAGCTCCGGGACTCGTTCTGGAGTTTCTTTTGTATTCGATGTTGATCGATATTCTAGAGCAGTTGGAGATTTGTAACGATTTGTCGTGTTGGTTGAAGGGTAATGGATTATCCGTATGTGCCCGGTTTCTAGGGTAGTTTTGCCCGATTGCCCCAGAATAGGGTTAATGTTTTTGGAGTGTATGTTAGTTGTTATGGTATGGGAATGTGATGATTTTGAGTATGAATGGAGGAATGAACGGTTACAAGAATAGAGGGAGACCAAAGATGAATGGATTGTAAGAAACATGATATGGCTAGAAAGGAGGTAACTTTTGAGATGACGGTAAATAGAGATGTATGGGAGAAGAAGACATGCTGCGCCACCCCCAAATAAATTGGGATAAGGACAGGAGAATGAGGATGTTAGTATGTCGTATTTCATTAGTACCCGTAGCCCCAATGACTTGACAGATTTTAGCAAATGAGGTATTATTAGATTCGTCTTCACACCCTGAGTGACTTAAACTGTATGGAATAAAAAAAAACAAAGTGACGGCCTCTGGTAACTGTGTGAAAGATGATAAATGGCTAGAAAAGAGGTGACTTTTGAGATGACGGCAAGTAGAGATGTATGGAACAAGAAGACATGCTGCGCCGACCCCAAATAAATTGGGATAAGGACAGGAGGATGATGATGTTAGTATGTCGTATTTCACTAGTACCCGTACCCTCAATGACTTGACAGATTTTAACACATGAGGTATTATTAGATTCGTCTTCGATTAAAAAAAAAACAAAGTGAAGGCCTATATTAACTGTTATCGTATTTTTGATGACCTAGTCATGTGGGATATCAAAATAAAGGGCTCGGAGAGAAGATTATGAAAATGAAAATAGTAGCATCAAATCTGAGACTGAACTAAACTAACTGCCACCGACTGCATCAGATTGCTTGACAAGACGTGATCTTGTTCCTGTCTTCACAGACGGGCTTATTGATAATTTATTTTAACGAGATTGTTTCTATTTGTCCGAGCTAGTTCGATATCGCGTTTCTGAAAGTTCAGAGTTCCTCGTTGGTCTCGGGGTCCAAAGCCAGATTGCTGATCGTGAGGTCCTGGGTTCGATTCCCAGGTAGGGCCAAGTGTCATTGAGTTTTTCTAATAGGAATCTTCTTAATAGCAGCCCGGATTTGGATTGGAGTGGATTTGCGCACGGTTGATGGCAATAGGCTCTCCCCCTGTTACATAACTGTTGAAGTGTGGGTGTTACTATAGGTGCACCTCTGCCTAAACATTCGGGGAATGCAAGCGTAATGATATGGAAGTTCAAAAATACATAACAATATATCATTATAAAAAATATTCAAAAATACATGTAGGCTATGTATTTTTGAATATTTTTTATAAATAACAATATATTAGTAACGCAACAATATTCAGTAGATTTATATTGATAGTTTATCTGAGAACCTCATTAACTAGACACTGGGAAAAGGGGATACAAAAAATCATGTTTATGTACCGACGGTCACGTTTCAAAATGCAATTTAAATTATTAGGAGCATCTCACAAAGTATTCTTCGTAAAAGTACCAAGACGCTGTCGTGCATTTGCAATTTTATGAAGCAGTAAAATTCCTGTCCTTTGTACAAGGTAAAAGTTCTCCGTACAACAATGTTTGATTAAAACGAAAGCAGAGATTCCTTCTCTTCAGAATTCTTTGTAAAGTTTACATAGGGCTTGATCACACAGCTTCATGTTTTCGTAATTTTGTTTACATCATCATCATAACATCACCCCTATACTTATTCCCCTTAGGGTTAGACAAAGGTGTACACACCCACATTTAGGCCAGGTGTGTTAAGTCCCATGTAATAGCCACAAATCTAGACTCTGGGCTGCTACTGAGAAATTTCAGATGCAAGGAATCAAGCCAATTTAAAAGACCTGGGGATTGAACCTAGGGACCTCAGCGGTAGCACTTGCGACTGCCAGATCAAAGAAGCATGTTTCATCTCTTTGGCATTTAAACCTTGCCAAAGTATCGCGTATTTGTGATTCAGAGGATAATGCCGCTGAACATAAAACGTGCAATGTACTAAGAGAATTTACAAAGAATCTAGAAAACAAAGCACCGCTTTTGCTTTGATCACACTTAGTCATTCTCAGCACTAAAATGAAGTCCCTGTTTAAACATGTATATGCATCCTCTCCCCGTATTAAATATTCCAAACATGTTCGCGTTTGTAGGTAAACTACGCCAGTCTAAATATCTTTTCGCTCGTAACTTTGCGAGCGAACACCGGGTCGATTTGTAACAAATATACTGGAGATGGCGTATCAGAGTACGTTGTTCGAATTCCTTTCCGGAACGGGAGGGCAAAGTTGGCGAGTCCGCTTGTGGGGCTTTTGCAGGCGGGAAGTTATGCTTGATAAACATTTGTGTTCAGTTTCAGAGCTTAAATGGACGAGATACGAAATGAAATACCTTTAAGAAATTAAATAAGGTCATACTTTTGTGCTGGGAGTAGAATTTATAGTTTTGAATGGATATTTTTAGAAGATGAATGTGGAGTGTATATCTGGCAATGAATGGAACACCTTTGGATGATTTACCCATGAACCATGTTGTTAGTTAACCCGGTGTAAAGAGATAACCAGTATTATCTCCAGATTTACCTTCAATTTTGTTTACCATAAATGTTGCGATTTAAAAAAAGTTACTTAAAGTGACAACATTTTCATGTCACAAGTTTCTGCCTTACCCCCATGGTTAAAAACGAGACGAGACGAGACGTGAGTTTATTAATGTTTCTTTGCTTTGTACTGTATTCATGAAGAAAGAAAGAAACGGTCGGTCAGTAAAAGTCTCTCTCTTTTCCCCAGTCTGTGTTTTTGGCATACACTATACTAATCAATAGAAAATAAATAAAATTGAAGTGTCTGTTTGTAATCTAAACTGAACAACTGTAACTGAAAATGTAACAGCTTTTTGTTACATGCATATGAAAGTATGCACGGTAGTTAAAACAAAAAATAAATCTTTAATAAGTGTAAACCCATAAACGTTGACATATTCCACGTGGACACGGTAATATTATAATTACCGTGACGTGGACGAAGTCGCTGGCACAGATAGTTATTAATAAGAGAAATGGATTAATTAATCCATTAGAATTACTCTTTGTAGCGGGGAAGTAGGTTGGACCATGTTGTTAGGAAAGTTTTGAGTATGAATGTGCAGTGTTACAAGAGTAGAGGGAGACCAAAGAAAAGATGGATGGATTGTGTGAAAGATCATATGGCTAGAAAAGATGACGGTAAGTTTGACGTATGGAAGAAGAAAACATGCTGCGCCGACCCCAAATAAATCGGGATAAGGGCAGGAGGATGACAAGCGGGGAAGTAGGTACTGCCACCAAACCTACTCTGCTTCCAAACAGCGTTGCTGTGTTCCGCCTAGATGGGAGGGTGTCGATGCAATTACAGATGTAATTCCTTCCTTCTTCAGCCAACCTACAGAGGGTTGGCAAGCGGTATAATCTCCGGCCATAATTATAGTCAGGTATATTTTCTTGTTACATGGGTTTTACCGTTGTCAGTATCGCTTTTTTTTACTTTTGCTTTATTGTACACGTTTTGGAGGCTTGAATGAATTATTTCGAACGATCACAGGGTCCAAGTTGCAGGAACTAACGATACTATTTGTATTTAGACGAGTCAGAAAGCTTCTTTATAATTATATCGGAAAACAAATTTTGGACCATATAAGCTACGTCTGCCATATTGTTTTTTATTTTCAAACTTAGCCAATTTTAACTGGAATCATATTAAAATTAGCTGGTGGTCAAAGCTAAAGGCAGTCTAATCTAATCGACATCATTCTTCAAGATCTGATCAGCTGTTTTCACACATAGACACAACGCATACACATGCAGTCAAAATAATTCAAAGCCAAAACCTCTCCTTTTTCGTAGTCGAATAGAAATACACGACGATACGCAGCTGTATCACATACCTCTTTTATTATATTAGCAATCATTAGAATCACATTGTACACTCACGGTGTTATATAAAATGTAACAGGTCTTGTCCAATCCAATATTTCATTCACCAAAGCTCGTGAACGCCCACTTGGAAACACGAGCCTCTTTCTCACAATATTACGAAGAAATGTGTCAGTGATTTGTTTGTGTGTGAACTGTGAACACTTGGACAGGCATAGTCTTGTATCCTGTTGGCTGACGTTGTCTATTAAACAGATTGACACCTTCGGCGAATGGGATTGTTCTTCAGAAGCTGTCGATACTTAATATCAGTTTGTCACTGTCCCTATGTACGGCAACGGCCTCTTCTCATACAAAGAAGTCCTTGCCTTGAGCAAGCGTGATGATCGATGCTCATTGCATCAGGGTTGACGATTTCCAGCTTATATTAATTACTAGCATTTCGCCCGCGACTTCGTCCACGTGGATTCGTACCCTTCGAAATTTAACACCCCCAAAGCGTAGTTTTATGAATAAAATTTAGCCTATAGTAGCTTTCTAAAGATGAAAGAATTGTTATAATCGGTTAAGTAGTTTTTGAGGTTATCCATTACAAACAAACATACGAACAATCAAATCAAATTTCCTTTTTATTTATAGTAGTAGCTAAGTCGGGTTCCTTCACGATATTTTCCTTCACCGATGTCAGTGAAATTCTCATTGATGATTATTGCTCGAATTTGACGAGGCACGAAGTGTGCTTGAGATCCCAGGTTTTAACCACTGACCCAACATGACATGTCATGGTGTTATTTGTAGATCGAAACATTTCGATCGGAAAGCTGTTGCGCGACTTTGGCTAAAAGCGTTTCATTAAGGTGAATGCGTAGTGGCAGTCAGCGAATATCAAATTTCCATAGGTCATAGGTTGCGAATAACTTTTTTACTGAGCTGCAAATGGCAATATAAATTTCGTGGGCTGCCACTACGCATTAGCTTTAAATGTAATACACTGATCCCTGACTGAATAGATGTTTTAAGAATATTGACATTCACAATATTATCTTCCGATTATCCCCATCTACGTAAAGGCCCATAAACTAAACCGCCAATAAAAGTCTACTTTGACAGTTGATAGGCCTCTCCCAAAGACTTTCCTCTAAAATACGTTAAATGTCCGCCGACCGCCGCCATTTCTTTTTGTGAGTGAATGAATGAATGATATATTTATTTGTAGTGACAAATATGTTACTGTACATACTTATATTACCCACCTATATTCTTGCAAATTAATATTTAGGTGGCTGACATAAGCTCTTAAGATTTTTATTAAGGGTTTCACTATATTCGGCATTTCAGCTGCACAAGCTCATGAATTGATTGACATTCTTACATTTTTACAAAATATGCTCTGAAACAATACATCGACGAACAACCTGCTACCATGAGTTCAGTACAGTACATAATTCTAGATCCCTATACTGATACTGATAGCCTGCGTCATCGGAGAGGCCCAGCAGCGGGCTGGGCCTCTCCCCATGACTTCCAGTTATTTAGATTCACGGCTAATGTGGACCCACTACTACAAGGTCTAGATCCCGAGTGTTGAAATTTTCCTTCGGGTTTTTTTTCTAATTTGTAGGGAATTTTCAGTTTTTTTTTTCTTCAAACCGTAAAGAATCGTGATTGGTATACAACCCTATGAGATTAAAAAAAAAAGAGTAACAAATACACTTTCATTAAAAATTTCATTCGTATAGATAGAAATCATGATTTTTTACAGGTCCAGAATCATGTATACTGAACTCATGTTACCAGTTTGTGCATCAATGTCCCTCCTACCCTGTATTATGTAAAACGACTTTCCTCAAACCCAAAATGACGCCGCACTCAAACATTTTCTAATAAAACATCTTCCCACTCGAAGCAATCGCTTAACGTGATCAGGCGCAGACGAGCACGATCTAACGTATTTACGGCAACCGCGATGAGGTCTGCCAATGTAAACAACAGCATTATGCTCGTTACGTGTGTTTTAATGATCACGTGTTGATGAGGATTAACAGGTTTTCCAGTATTTTGGTTGCTATTGATGCATTCTATCTTTAACGAGTATAATAAAAATGAAGAGCTTGTTTGTATGAACTCACTAATCTTTACAACCACCAGTCGGATATAACAAACGTTTTTCATTAGATAGCCCAACTTTTGAGGAAGGATATAGGGTATTAAACATTACACTACGAGTCTAACGAGCGGGTAAAAGCGCGGGGCACAGATATGCAATCATAAAGACGGTAATATTTCGTACTCATTGTCTATATAATACATAGTAAGTTGAAGAAAAGAAAGAATTAGCAAGTTGAAGTGGCAGTGGGCTGGCCATATCTCGCGAAGAACCGACAACCGCTGGGGTAAACGTGTTCTTGAGTGGAGACCGCGACTCGGCAAACGTAGTGTAGGACGCCCTCTGACCAGGTGGGATGACGATATGCGAAAGACTGCAGGCAGATGCTGGATGCGGCAAGCTGAAGACAGGGCGCTATGGCGCTCATTAGGAGAGGGCTAGGTCCAGCAATGGACTAGTATAGCCTCATGATGATGATGATGAAGTACAGTTCAAATGCTTTGGACTGTTTTGCTTAAATCAGTTGCAACAGTTTTGCTATCCTCTTTGTGAAAACATAACATCTCTTCAACCAAATTAATTGAATTTCCTATCAAATAATAGCCATATGGGCGGACGATCTGAACAAATTAAAAGCTGAATGAGATTCCCACACCATTAGGGTAACATGGCACAACAGGGTATGCTCGACAGTGGGCGAAACAAGATAGCCAATAATAATGATTTCAAGTCGATCTTTATTAACATTCATATTTTGTTCTGTTTCAGACGAGGGCGGCGGCAGTTCGGACTCTCGCTCTGACAGCAGCGAGGACGAGGTCACTGAACACGTGACGAGATCCACGCCACCACCAGACATGGCCGCCGCCAGGGCACAGGTATGTACCCATCATACAGAGGTGGACAGTGTCATGCGTCCTTTCTCTCTCTTACTCGGCAAATGTCTGCATCTATAGCATCTCCTTGAAACTACGTCGTAGATTGGCCTTCTAATTTATTTAGCTATTTGGAGTGGACTCCATACAATATTATATGTCTCTACGCACAACAATGATCGAGTGGATTTAGAACTTGTATTTAGACCCACACGGTGATTCTCGGTTATTAAAGAAAGAAGAATATCTTGAGCCTGTACAAAAACCTATTCTGTAAGCGTTAACACTTTTAGTTCCCAGCACCCGGCTCCCTGGTCGAAAAATAGTTTGTTCATGTACCCAGAACTCGCTTCCCGAGTCGTACATGTAAAAAGCTATAGATGGGATGTGAACATGCCCATCACCCCTACCATGTACCTACGCATTATGTAATTTGCCAAACATTATGACATACAAGTTACATCGTATATTTGAGCTGGGCAGCGAAAGGGTTAACTCCAACGGAAAGATCAAATTCTATGGAGTTAATTTAGGCTTTAGAGATTTTACGTGACTCCTTTCGACAGTTGTACTGTCATTGCCATATATTTTGACGTTAGGGTTTGTCGTTAAACGCTACGGATATGTTTTTGTCTAGGCCTGTAGGACGCAGCGGGCATTGTCAAAAAATTGAGCTAATGTCACTATCTTCAGCCTTTAGCTTGCTGTATACATCTTGGGATGTGGATAGACTTACCTGTATTTAAAACTGTTCTGTCCACAGGTGCCAACGATAAGTGTGACCCCTCACAGTCCGGGGTTACTCGAGGACAGCTTGCAGCAGTTGCGACGACTGCATGCGGCCGTGCAGCGCATGAGAACTGCGCCTTTGCCACTACTGGTAAGTTATCTTAGATTAACTGCCTCGTTGGTCTGGTGCTCAGGATGAGCTCTTGGGATCCAGATTTCCGGATCGGGCAATGTGTTATTGGAAATTTCCATCTGTAATTTCTCAGCAGCAGCCCGGAGTCTGGATTTGTGCTCAGCTGGCAAAAGGTTCGCCTCTATTTGGTACATGGGACTTAAGCATAACTAGCGAAATGTGGGTATACTATAAGGTACACCACTGCCCAACTCATCGTTGAATACAGGTGTGATGTTATGTATGTATGGACAGTCGTAATTTATAATTGATATACTAAGCATCTACTTAGTAGGTACAGAACTCTCGTTACTGTCACGAGTCCTACGGCCTACGACAGACGTAATCTAAAGAGATGGCCTTGGCACCACATCTTTTGTCTCATCCCGCATGGTTTACAACTGGTTTGTTTGATACTTCATATATTGGGTATCGGACAATTTGTTTTTTTGTCTCTAAAAACTTAAGCCCCGACTAAAAAGTTCTAAAACGTATAGCTACTGCATTTTTTCGTTTTTATTACGTTTTTTACACGTCGCGTTTTTGATGTGTAAAATTCTTTCCTCTCGCTTTCCTGCAATCTGTGGGAATGGTTTCGTGAAAGGGCGGAAGTGTGTAACAGGAAGCCTGGGAACCGCGTTCTATTTGATTTTACCCAATGAGCGCGCGCGGTTTCAAATAATCATTCCAAATAAGTAATATCTGAGTATATTTTCAGGATATAATGTTAATGTTGCTTTTATAACCAAGGTGAGATATCCAATGTTACATATCGATTGCGACTACTGTTAAGCTCGCTCGTTTTTTTTTCTGCTAGATTTTTGAAATAAACTTTTCGTAATTTTTTATTAGTCATAGAGGAGTGTAAGACTTTCTTCTTCCTTTGTTCAGGCTACAGGGACCAGTCGTCTCAGCACGTCATGTCCTTCACTATGTAAGGACGGCGTGGTAGAAGCTGACTGCTCGTCTCCGACACATCTCGACTTCTACCCACAGAGCCGGAAGGGCAGCGGTAAGTTATGTTATTTTTATAACACAGTAGCGACATCTATCTCGCCACATACGAACTAAATCTGACGTATCCTACATCGCGATATTAAAGTTATCCGTGCGATAAAGCAATACAACTATTAGTACATGAAAAGAAACATAAATAAAGAATCACAGGGTATCGAAAAATATAATAAAATCCGTGCGACTGAAGAAATATGCAAGAACCCGACAACAACCGTCAGGCAATAGCCCACCAAACACAACACCCGTCTGGTCGAAGGATCCTCCCTTTTCTATGGTGGATGTCCTCATCCAACATAGAAAAGGACCTCCTCACAACGACAGGTATAGTTCTTCCTTAGTAGCAGTCCGGAGTCTGGATTAGCGCCCTGTTTGATGGCATGGATATAAGGCTGGCCTGTAACACACATGTAACTGGCAAAATTTGGGTTATTATTCACCTGTTTTTTTGCGAAGAATACGAGTATTAAGGCGTGATGTAGGTATGTTGATCAAAATGTAAAGTGTGTTTTATAATGGTCCAGGTGAATCCCGACAATGGGGTCTGTGGGAGCGCCGCGACGAGGGCCGCCGCAGCAGCTGGGCGGCGCTCGAGCCTGTCCCACGCACACACGACTCGCACAGGCAACGGAGGTAAGCAGATCTGTCTGTATTTCTTTTAAGATGGCCGATGTGGCGCGGCGGGCGAAGGTCCGCCTGCGACGCAGGAGGTTGCGGGCTCGATTGCGATTTGCTATGTATAATAAAAAATATCTATCTATGTAATGTATTGAATTAAGTATATCAGCCATCTAGTGTCCATAACACAAGCTCTGCTTAGCTTGGGGCTAGATGATGCTGTGTGGATTGTCCAGCATTATTTATTTAAGTAAAGAACAATGTCAGATGTCCATAGTAACTTTGGCTCAATATTAATTTGTCATGGACAGTGAATATTCTTACGTTTCTTTGTGTTGTTTAGTGTCACAAACATTTCTGTGATTTCCACTTTTACATGGAACTTCTACAAAATAAGTTATTCAGACATTTTAAATTGAAGGTTATGTATTTTTACAGAGAGTAAATTAAACAACAAATATACAGTAAATGTTTGTTTTTTTTTTACGTACCGCAGATATAACACAAGTCTATAACGCAAACGCAGATGAATTCGAGGAGGAAACAAATGTACACCGACAGCAAAACAACACCGATAACAATCAATACAAGTCATGTCAACAATCAATACATGTGTGTCAATGTCAGTTAACAGTTTAGGCGCGCGCGATTTTGACAGAACTGCAGAAAACCGAGAACTCTTATCAGGGTTGCTATTACAAAGCGATTAAGTTATCGATCACAGATCAGGAAAATCGATT
The DNA here is from genome assembly GCA_905147745.2 of Phlogophora meticulosa. Classification (NCBI taxonomy): domain Eukaryota; kingdom Metazoa; phylum Arthropoda; class Insecta; order Lepidoptera; family Noctuidae; genus Phlogophora; species Phlogophora meticulosa. Next base: position 4,694,163 of record LR990540.1, on the reverse strand, counting down.
CCTTGAATTTCGTTTTTTTATATTCTTTAAAAAATACTAACTGTGTTTATAATAAACACGATGAAAGTATTATTTAAGTTAAAAAAAAGTAAAGAGTATTTCTTTTTATTATTTAGAGTTATCTAAATAATAAAAGAAATATTTAGAATTATCGATTACAGTGGCAGGACTATAATTATTTAGAATTATCGATTACAGTGGCCAGACTGGCAACTTTTTATTTAAATCTGGAATTCAAGAACTTGATTTATTTTAATAATTTTATTAATTCGTTTTTTTATATTCTTTAAAAAATACTAACTGTGTTTATAATAAACACGATGTAAGTATTATTTAAGTTAAAAAAAAAGTAAAGAGTATTTCTTTTTATTATTTAGAGTTATCTAAATAATAAAAGAAATATTTAGAATTATCGATTACAGTGGCAGGACTATAATTATTTAGAATTATCGATTACAGTGGCCAGACTGGCAACTTTTTATTTAAATCTGGAATTCAAGAACTTGATTATTAAAATAATTACTTATTTATAAGATTTTCTTTTGGAGCAGTTCTCGAAAAGCACTAAATATTGTTTTTTAAGTTGGTATTTTATATTTAAATTGTTGGAGGTAAAAACTTTGTGTCCGCGTGAATTTAGTCATAAAAGTTGTGTAGGCCGAAATCTGTCATTGTCCTTTAATCATTCACCATCATCATCCTCCTGATTTCTGCAGACATCAAAGAGTTGTGTGGCAGGAAAAGACATGCTGCAGCATCAGCAGCAGAGTCTTCTCCTGCCACACAACTCTTTGTGCCGTCATCTCAATAGTCACCTCCTTCCTAGCCATATCATCTTTCAGACAATCCATCCATGGTTCCTTTGGACTTCCTCTACTCTTGTAACTCAAAACTTTCCTCATAATATTCTTCCTTCACGTTACATTGCGTTCTTATTTCCAGCGCGTTGAACGGCCACAGCGCGTCGCTCTCGTCGATGGAGTCAGAAGGCGAGGTGCCGCGGCCCGTCCGACATTCTACACACTCGCTCAACGACAATGATCTCGCTGTAAGTTATGACTACTTTTGTTCTTGAATTCAGCAGTCATTCTAAAGTAGACTTTATCTTCCATTGTATAAAGTTGTAACTTGCATAAGTATGGAAATATGTTTTTTTTAAACCTTGCTCCACACTAGGAATCTTTCTTGTATTGTGAATACGTTTACAAATATTTAAAATCACATACACGAACAGCAAGACCCGGTACAACTACTTAACCTTACAGAATAGATTTATTGGCGTGATGAAGTTGCTCATAAATCATACCTTCACATCCAATGTTGTCTGTACTGCCCAGAGGTCACTGCATACAGGGCTAAATACTTCGGTAACTCAGTTACTCTCCGAGAGATCGTCAGCAACGTCAGATCGCTGCTGGCTTTTCTCTAGGAGCAGGGGTAAATCGAATAAGATATTGTCCCACCCGTTACGCATAATACGCGCAGAGTCGTGAAGTTGTGAATATCGGCCCCTCAAACACACGACACGGTTGGCGCAGTGGTTGAGCAATCGGCTGCTGCGCCGCGTGTTGTGGGTTCGATCCCCGCACGGAAAAATATTTGTGTTTGGCCGACAGGTAAACGATTTTTCTAAAAAAAATACAAAAAACAATACAATCCAACGTTGTCCCTTACAGAAAGACTTCGAGAAGGTAACAGCAGCCCTGCGAGCGGGCGGCATCGCCCCGGGCTCGGGCGTGCTGCCGCCGGTAGAGGGCGGGCGGCTGGCGGCGCGCCTGCCGCTGCAGAAGTCCGTGTCCACGCCCAGCATCGTGGCCGCCGTGCAGCCGCACCTGGTGCAGCCGCCGGCTAATGTGTACGTACTCTTAAGGTTAAGTCCCCCATTATATTGTATTTTTAATCACACAAACATTATTAGGAGTGTAGTATACTCAAGACCGGCCATCTTTGTTCTATTGTGCAAAAGGGATAGCGCAATACGTCCTGTATAGCTCCATCTCTCTCTCTCATTCTAGAACATAGATGGTTTTGACACTTCACGCTATACTGGGCAAAAAAGGGTAGACAGTGTAGGTACACTATAACTGTGACACAGATTAAGAATCGTACTAATATTATAAATGTGAAAGTTTGTGTGGATGTATGGATGTTTGTTACTCTTTCACACCATCTACTGAACGGATTTTGATGCAACTTTACAGTATTTTAGCTTATACTTCAGAATTACTCATAGGCTTTAATTTGTAAAGATACATACGCAGACTAAGTACCAGATGGCTTTTAGTATTTGTGTATAAAAAACTTTTTACAGAAAAGATCAACTGACTCTAAAAGGTGTAAAGTAACTTCGAACTGAGAACCTCATCCTTTTGAAGTCGGTTAAAAATAGAATTATGCACGCTTTTATTCAGTGAAAACATAGTCTTAGTTCTAGCCGATAATAATTACTCTTTAAACATCCCTTGCTTAGATTGGTAACACCTACACACAGTCTAAGTACACCACAGAACATAGTTGACTTTCAGTTAAATACTTTTTCTAATCTGACATTTCTTCATCCATATTGTGTAGATTACAGTAGTCTGTCAAATTTAAAGTAGATTTTCCTGTAACAAAACTTGTACCGTTGGTAAAATAGGGAATATGCAGGTTCTAATGTTTCCCCGCCCCCTATTACATGGGATTTTAACATAACTGGTGAAATCGGGGTGTTACTATAGGTACACCTGTGTGTAATGCTTTTTTTCACTGAATTCAATAAAATACATAAAGCCAAGAAAAGTGTTCAAATTCAAACACGGCTTGTTGTTTAAAAAAAGAACTCAGCTTTACTTTTATTTGTTACTGTCAAGGACATAATGTGACGTCATTTTACACATCTCTTTTAGCCCCTTATAAAATAAATTAAGTTACTAAGAAATTTTACTTACAACTGATAGAGATTTTAAGCAGTGTTCTAAGAATAGATGGTTATTTATCCACTTGGATTATTACGTCACTACTAACATTGTCGCTTATGACGCGCTTCGAATTTGCGTTCCGTTTTCCCTAATAAGCTCAACTTGATAGTGCTAAAAAAATAACTGATTTATTTCTTGACTCCTCTATGGAACATAAACACTATTTTTTTTTCTGAAAAGTCATTTTTAGTGTCTTGCATATTCCCTATTGAAGAGCCGAAACCCCGATCGCGCATGACACACAGTGCGTCCGGACATGATATGAATATACTGGTATATTCAGTTGTACTGAATCATAAACAGATCCCATATTAGTTCACTTTAGCTAGGAACTAATTACATAGGCAACTAACACACCTATCTACATATAGTATTAGAGAACAAAGTCGCTTTTCGTGTCTGTCTGTGTGACCGTTAAGTTATACAAAACCACACAGTGGATTTTATCACCATCATTTTGAGAATTTATTCCGGAAGATTTATATGTATATTTTACTTGCATATTTAATGCACATGCATCTTTAGAATTTACACTACCCTAGCACGAATGCGAGGAACTTAAATACAAACCATTTTTAAAAGATAAATAAGAACAGGCGGACGGGTTGATTCAAGTTTAAGGTACGTGTGCCGAGGTCAGTTTGTGGATGGGTGACCGTGCGTATCATATAGAGACTGCTCCGTGCCCGTGCGGCTTGTTACTCAGTAACTGGGTTGTGGAGGTCTGATAGGCAGACGGTCCATGTAAAATACTAGTATTTAGTTGCATACGGTTAGATTGGATGCCGACTTCAACATGGTTGGAAAAAGGCTAGGCTGCACATAGATCATGAGGTTTTGACATGTCGCTACCACTCAGCTCACCCGTGCAAGTCACGGGTGTTGATGAGAGATTTTCATACGAGAATTGAACAAAATAACAACTGCCTTTTGTTTTTGTCACAATCAGCCCCTCCATTTACACACAATACTAGAATAAGATACTATTAATCACGTCTATATAGGTAGAACACTGTGCATGTCCTGTAATGAAAATGTCTAGTTGTTTTTGTTGTTTTAGCTCATTTTGAATGAACAACCAACTCTTTATACTGGATCCAACATTAAAATAAAATATGTACAATTTATGTTTTTATTGATCAAGCTTTTAATCCAGTAGTACTAAGTCACTCGCGTCTTCTTTTTCAAATTCAGAACTGTATACTAGATGCTGGCCAAATTCGTTCCGTATTGGATGCCAGCACTATAAAATACTGTATCAATGTAAATTATATAAGCCTTTAAATAGGATTTAATCAAAATGTTGAGTCTATTATAAAGTTGGTACTATGCATGTGTGAGTCGATGTTTTTAATTTTGTTTACGCACTGTTGCTTCGCTCAGGTTGAATTTGTTAGCACTCCCGAATCAGTACACGGACAAAAGTTAGGTTTTTTTTCTTACATTTTAATTTGCACTTATAATGTATTACTATCGTGATTTATGTTTTTTTTTACTCCAAGTCCTGTCTTTGAATAATGAGAATTAATCCTGATTTAACAGCTCTCCTGAACCGTTTTGTTGGCCAGTTTTTTCCAATGTTGAATAATTTCGTCGTATTCACAAAAATTATGTCTCTACTTCCAAAGGAACATTAACATACAAGTTTTGGTTTCTCTAAATAAAAATATTGGACTTTTAAGTCATTCAAACAGTATCAAACTGTCCTATTGTAACAAATATAAGTATTTTAATGAGATAATTCCATTGAAGTCTTCCCTGACGAATTATATGATTCCAAAATATTAGCCTATCACAAATTCAATTAATTACGCTCCCAAATAAGCCGCTGCAAAGCTCCCCCAAAGCCCCCAAAGTAAATCACGTCAGTACATACATACACGAGCATCATAAGCGTGTGGTTAGCGGCGGCGCGGCGGGCAGCGACTCGGAGAGCGACGACGCGTCGGCCGCCGCCGCCGGCGCCGCGCAGCCCGCCCGGCATGCGCCCGCGCAGGACCATCTGGGCTTGCATCGACTCACTTTCTTGGAACAGTGAGTATCTCGGGAGGATGTGGGGAGGGAGGGTTAGCTCCTCTATCTGGGTGACTTAGGCAGGAATGTACTAGGTTACAATCAGTTGCAGGTCCCATGGGACTGCAGTGAGCTGAAGTGTTTCAAAGTCATCAATGATGTGATTGTTGTCCTACAAATTTGTAGCAGTCGCCAAATGGCAAGCCCCAAGTGGGTGAATCAAGCCCCCAAATGACACCTTACGTATCCAATATTCGAATCCAAGCGGATTTTTGATCGCTGGAAGATGACAATTTTTTTTTAATAGGAAAATTACCATTTAACAGTAAAAACAGGTTTTTTAGAGACGGCAGCAATAAAACTAAAAGTAGGTAAGTATTGAACAGAAGGAAAAAAGTTCCGGCACTTCTTTTTTTAAATTAAAACTAGCATGCTAAAGGCACAGGCTTCGCTTGATGTGTTCGTTTGATTTTTACACAATTTTTTTTAATAAAAAAAACAAGCAATTATTATTAATGTTATTTTTCGCTTTTTCTGCATGACACAGAAACAAAACACGAATACATTTCACACGAGATTTCGATTCAGGGAAGGAAAGTTAAAAAGTGAGGTTGTGTGTTTTTTATGTTACTCAAAGTGTTGATTGTTTTGAACAGAGCGGCTTTTGATCATCATGCTGAAAAGAGGCGAAAACGGGGCAGCTTGTTCTTCAGGAAGAAAAAGGTAATAAGTGTTCAAATTGTTATACTTAATTTGTGTCGTTGCGTTGTTGTGTTACGGTATGGATATGGTATAACAGCTTTGTCGCCTGACTGCTTTTTATGTGTCAATGTTACAAGAAATCTAAACAGTCAGTTTAAATCCATTGGCCAGTTACAATTTTACCTAAATATAATTTATGTGTCTGTTTATAATTTCAAAGTAACCGCTTTTTACTAAATGCATGTGAAAGCTTACACGATAGTTAAACCACAAAACTAAAAATGAAAATGTGTCCGTCTGTTTGTTTGAGGTAATCTCCGAAACAGCTTAACCGATTTTGACAGGACGTTTACTAGAAGATAGCTTATTTTATAAGGAGTAAAAAATAATAATAATGGTCCTGCGCAACAAATATAACCCTTTAATTTTTGTTCAATTACACGTGGATGAACTCGCGGGCACCCGCTAGTATAGCAAAAAATCTAAACTATAATCTATAATGTAATATTATTAATCTATACATGTAGTAAAATTGTCACTGGCCGATGCTTGTGTAGAGGGCAGCACATCAAGCTACCTAAATGTGTCAAATTTCTTTAATAGGTTTTCAACTTTATTACAAAAGGTTAAGGTTCATGTTCAATTGGGAAAATCTGACAGTTTGGGGTATTTTGATGTGCTAGCGTATATAATAATCAAGCAATAGAAGCCAACACTGTATGTATGTGTTTGTACGCTCATCACGCAATTTACAGGAAACATGATCATGTTGCGCTTTGAAACTTGGAATTCGTGCTTTAATTTACGTCTAATTTAAAAAAAAAACACAGGATTTGGCGTTTTTGGGAATCAATGGCTAAGACGAGAAGGTTTGTTAGAATTTGACATTTAGGGTGCTCCTCATCCACGAAAAAAAGAATGTATAATTTTTTTACACGCTTTATATTAGCTTCACTTGTATGTATGTTTGTATGTTTGTAACCGACTCCTTTGGACGCTATTTTGACCCACTTTAAACGGTCAGATTTCATGTGCGTGTGAACTGAGAGACCACACTGGGAATTCGCGAAATGAAAATTCTAGGATTTAGTAGAAGACTTAAAACCTGGAATTTTGTAAACAAATATATTAATAACTACGACCCATAAAGTGTGGTCCCTCAGATCTCACAGACGATCAGGTGGATTTCGGAAAGTATCTTAAAAAAGAAGGTTTTGTGAATACAGACATTTAGTAAATAATTTGTAAAGATATTTACTAAATTACAGACCACAAAGCATTAAAGATTAAAAAAATATAACGATTGAACTGTGGTCCCTCAGTCAACATAACAAAGATAAATATTTTGGTGAATATTACTGAATAAAATTAATATAGCCGTTCTTTTTCTGCATCAAGTTTTAGTAAAAGTCTTAAAACGTTTTGTAAAAAGGAATGGAGCAAAAATATCGAAGCATTTTGAAGATAGCGATGATTGAAAGTGGTCCCTCAATCCTACCCTCCACTGACATATGTGCGTGTCCAAGCTGCTAGACGAGAGGAATATTAGAAAGTCTAGTGTACTTAACTTTTAGTAAAAAGTTTCTACTATATAATAGGTATCTAAAATTGTATATTTCTTACCTCTTAGCTGAGATACTATTATTTTTTTAATCCTATGAAAATAGATAGACCATGGTGACCACACAATGAAACAAAATGTAGACAGTACTATTATACTTTATTTAATATCATTATTTAGTACAATAACCTCTTAATATATTTCTTGAACTCTAATTCTATTCACACTTTATTTTATCTTATTGTCTATATATGTAATTACAAAAATACATTTTACGGACAATTTAAAATACGAATAAACGCCACAAGATGGCGTCTCTAAAAAAAATCGGCAGAAAGAACATTTCACCGATAAAGTGTCACGGTGCCATTGGAAGTACAGTCTTTTCATGTGTTCTAGGACAAATCCCGTAAGACTGCGCATGCGTGGTCCGCGGCTTGCTCCGGCGGCGACTGCGACTGGTGCGGACGGCCGCTGGCTGACAAACCCGCTTTGTATTGTGACAGTTAGTACTTATAATTATTACTAATATTAATAACATAGGTATTGAAGTTCTATCATCTCTTTAAAATATAGTCCTTTTGGAGAAACCTTACTATTAAGAAGGTAATAGGTTAAAGTATGGTGACATCCAAAGTTTCTACAACCACATATAAACTACGAGTTAGTGACGTCACACTAGCAGAGCTATCCCCGCGATTAACGTATCTGTGTTCTGTGGTATATACAAAAACCCGGAGTCAGCTCATCAAACAAAAAATAAAAATGTTGACGACATATCATCGACAGAAAAACAAAAGTTTTAAACGACACGGGCTTGCGTAGTGGCCTAACCAAAATGACCTAAAAAAATGTCCATAATTCATTTCGTGTTTCAGATTGTACAAAGACGGTGCATCAGAATGTATGCAAGGACTACTTTGATTGCAACAAGCCAAAAGCTTCAAAGGTATGTATTTACCGAGGCAACAGTTTCAACAGTCACTGCGATCGACTTTTATCTAGCGACGACAGACGTCCCCGTGTCCGCCATCGCCCAACCTCGATCCTGACCTAGTCTAAAAAGGCTCTAAAAAAAATTGTAAACCTAACTTTGACTCACAATAGTAAACATTCACAGACTTCAGTCGCCAAGTCCCTGAGCGCAAACAGCGGTAAGAGCAGCAAGCGTAGCTCGGTGTCCAGCCAATCACAAAATCCCAATAGGTAAGTACGCCATCTATATGCAAACAGATGAACTAAATCTTGAGGTGATGCGTCTCGTCGCTGCTCCTTATAATGTTATGTTTCTCAAATTACAACGCATTTTTTGTGTGGAATTTCTTATTTCTATGCTATATTTGGCTTAATCGCCTATTGTATACTTCAAATCTTACAATTATGAGTTTAAAAAACAATTTAAAAAAAAAACTTGTATCACTTCTGAATGTGTTGAAATAACTAAACTAGAGTTCTTCAAACAAAATATAAAATAAATGATTTACGCATACAGAGAATCAGCGTGAGTCAATCACTGTATCAATCAATTTCAAAGCTCAAGGAAATAAAAGTCCAATTGACGGCTTATTGATGAAAATGACGGCCATCTCTTGCTTTGGACGCGATCAACGTTCAACTATTTACTACCCTACAGTTTTTGGTAAAGGTCAACTTATTTTTGAATTTTCCAAACTATCTGAAACCTACCGTTTCAGGGCGCCCAAATTTAGTTCCTATACTTTTTTTTTGAAACAGGAATGTGTTTTTGAAATTTAAGAAATATCACAACGTAAGGAGCATCGACGGGAGCATCCCTATTAATACGATATATAAACATTATTATGCCAGAATGCGTAGTGACTATGTACGGCATATGTTTTGCAGCTTTATATTTGATTGCCGACGTCGGCGCCGCGCTGATGCATTTTTATTGTTTTGCGTACGATAATAATGTAATAATGTGCAAATTAAATAAATATGGTGGTGGGACTTGGTTGTTGTTTTGACTGGTGGCTTAGAAAAGCGTGATTGAAACAAAAAATGCGCCCCTATAAATATGACAATGATAATTAACATAAAAATATTCCTAAACCCTACTAACTAGAAATTCTCTCCATGTAATGTTTATAACCCAAAAAAAAGTATGTTTACTCATCAATGACCTTCATTGACTCTTGAAGCTATAGATTCTTCTTTATCTCCTTGATTTATTCAATCACGACACCAATTTCTGAACCACCCATCAAAATAAACCAGAAAATTACACCAACAAGTTCTATTCGGAAACCAATACATGATTACTGAAGATAGGTCTCGCCAAAACTCAATGTCATACAATATAAGAGATACGCAGGTGTTATTATATTTACACCACAGATTATGTACTAAACAGATACTTCATTTTCACATTGCATGGAATTGAAGATTTGAAAAGGGGCCTCGTCATTTTGGTAGTCGTTTTCTGACAGGCAACGTATGAACGAAAATCTCGAGATTTGTATAAAGAACGCAGTTATTTCTTGGAGTAGCGTCCCTTACAAAATAAATTCAGACAATAGAGATGACGTCGTTGTATTCGTCTAAGGAAAAATGGGCGTCCAACAAAAATCATGAATTGATTTGTTTTGATCATGGGAAAAGGTGGTTACGGAAATCTCTCGTCAACTTTTTAACTCGTTGAATTTACATACTAATACAATAAATCACTAAATGATTCTTTTACTTTTTTTGGGGTGAAACAATTTTGCACACAAAAAAAAATCAGACATGGCTACTGAAAATTATTGGGTAAATCTCATGTAAGAGGGGAAATTAAAAGGATAACAAATAATGAATGGGCGATTCCTCAGTACTTTCTTTGCACATGTATAATTCGGTTTGATATGTGTTTAGATTAAATATACCGTTCTTAAAACTAGACAAAATGACGAGGCCGCGTGTGTAGGTAAAAACCAATTCACAGAAGTGAATATCATTAACACTTACAAGCATGAAGTTCAAGGCTTTAAATTCTACATGCTCGAAATCGGTCAGCGGCAACTATTGGAAGTTAGTTATCTGTGTACTACGTAATCTGTGCCAAAACTATCTACATTATATTTTGCTTCGTACTCTCGCTATTTATTTACTCTTTGTAACATACCTTCGAGTTTCGACTTCTGTCAGTTATTTCTATGCTATGTTATGTTTCCTGTAAGCTATATACTTCGTGTTTTCGTTGGTTTTTTCATTTTATTTCGATGAACGGAATGGTTTTTCTATAAGTATCATTTGGATCGTGGAGATGTCTAGGTGGCATACTATTATTAAAACAAAAAAAGAACTATGTTGTCAAAATTCCGTCTCATTCTTTCATTAATTTACGTTCTAACTTCTTAGCCGTCTCTTACTCTTTTGATTTAATTATGCTTATTTAATTTAATCTTCTTGTCTTCTCTACACACAAAAAAAAACCACTTTTAATAAAATACTACAACCAAAGACAAAACACTGCCACCTCGACCTCTCCACTCGCGTCACAGACAAACACAAACTTTAAATGCCAAATATACCACGCACACATATGAACCCGTGTGTTATTCGTGTGTTCGCGGCACGCACAGCAAGAAGTCCGGATGCTACTCTCCGTGGCGTCGCGTCGCAACCAAGCTCGGCGTGCAGTAAGTTGCGGGAATGCTGCCAGCAAGCTGCCTATATATTTCTATCTCTCTCATCCATACATACATTCACATATACATCGTTGTTTGTTAATGTTCTGTCTCTGTCTTGTTCACTTGTTATGTGCGGTTGTCTTATGTGTCATGTGTTCCTGGTAGGATGTGGGTGTCTCCAGGGTCTGTTGTTTCGTTTTGTGATGAACTTTTAACACTAAGTAGAATGATTAAGTTAACTACAGCTAGAAACCACTTAAAATAAGGTTTTATATAAAAAAAAGTTTACATGGCAAGCCACAGAAATGCAGCTATTACGACCTTTTTGAGTATTACAATAACATTATTAAAACTTCTGGTAAGTTACAGCTTTAAATAGAGAACAACGGTAAGTCAATACTTTCAATGTCTGCATAGGTAAACAATCGCCCTAAGGCATTATGTGGTTCAAGGGACAGGGATAATAATTTCAACTTTCTGTCAGTTGAAATAAAGCTTATAGTAGGTACACAAAATTGAATCATTGGTATCTCAAAGCTTTATGTAGGTTTAAAGGAAGCTTAGGTAGTCAGGGCTTCTGACACAGTATTATAAAATACACCTACTTTCGTAAACGTATTGTTGCACAAACAAAAGGTCATAAGTCACACAGTACGATCAAGGTACAGTACCCGGCTGAAAATTCGGCACATCAAGTTTTAGACAAAGTTTGGCTTTTAAGAGCGCCGTCTCTATCACTCATTCCTGTGTGACAGTCTCTTTGTAAATCTGGATGTGTCTTATCAACGCTCGGGTACTGAACGATCATTTGCTTCTTTTCGCGAGTACACCGCGCTAAGTCATGACGTCATCACATCGAACAGATTCTTCTAGAAAATTCTCGAATCATCCACGACGCCTTACTTGTGTATTTTTCTGTCTGTTAAGACGGTAGTTTGAAGTTCTCTTTGACATTGTCGTAGCACTTGTACAGTTTGATACGTTTGATTTTTTATTGTAATATGTCAAGTTATGCTGGAGTTTTATTCTTTTATTGTTTCAAATAGGTCACAGGTTTTTGTCTGTGAGAGGTTTTTTAGCCTAAGTTCGTCTGAAAAGGGATTTCTAATAAAGTTAACTCTGTGTATATATGTTATTTTTATATTTTATGGAATTCTACATTTCAATGAGGCTAAGAACATGGTCACTTCTTGCAGAGATATTAAAACACGTTAAGAAACAAATGAGTTGCGTTTGCATCGATATCAATGCGCTACCAACTTGCACGCTTTACCGCCATTCCTTTGTTTTCTACTCGATTGATTAAAGTGCTGCGATTTCACGATTCTATCTTTATTCGTTAAAATCGTAATCGCATCAGTACTGCATAAAGTATCGTGTCCATAAGCTCGTATTATAATGGATGGATACATAGGGCCAATCCAAAACTTAACACTTTCAAACTACTTCTGATTCTTCTGATCAATACATTGAAAAAAGCACTTTAATCCCTTTTCAGTAGAACATATTTTACCTCGAACAGACTGTAGAATTTCTTCGACGCAGCAAGGAAGCTATCTTTATATAAATATTTTCTTTTTCATATTTTATTATAAACTTTGCATGCCACGTATTTGTGAGTTCTCTGCTTCTTCTTATTATTTAGGCTTTGCTGAACTATAAATATATAATAATTAAATAAATAATTAATTAATATTTATATGTGTAAAAGTATTCAAAAGCCCAACCAGTTGTCTTTTGTCTCGTGTCAGTTGAATTGACCCTGTCTTTGTCTTTCGATTTTTTTTGTATGGCAATACAGAATAATATGTTGTAGGCAACACTTTAATGAATATTAATACTGAAAATTATTCTATGCGAAGTAGCGTTAAAAATGTTCTACTAATGCAAAGTTCATAACTAAAAGAAAGAGAATAAGCTTATTCGCGCCCAATGTGACGGTTAAGATGAAAATTTAAAATGAGAATAGAAAAAGTAAATGCACTAACAAGGGGAAATTGTGCGTCACAACACAACTGTGCAAAATGGCTAATCTCAGCATAATGCTGCGTATCATGCCAAACAGAGCCACAGCGCTGGCTTTACTCACGTCTATAATTCCTCTTGGCTAAATCTATATTCGTACGCCTACTCAACATTTTATAGACCAGCGCCACAAAAAATTGGTTGATTTAACTATCAAAAAGAAAGTTATCAACGTGATTAAAACCTTTAAAAACTCATCATCATTATTCTGTGTTGCCACCTTCGATAAGTTTCTTCTTTGAGTTAAATATTGACGGTATGATTGTGTGTTTACAGTACCAGCCACATTTACAACGACGACAAAGATGGCTCCGACCACAAGCATGACCAGAGCAAGTAAGTAGCTTGAGTTTATTATTTTTTCTCACATATATGGTACATAAATAAACTCTCAGAATCTGTAGATGTCCCCACACGTTAATGTAACTTACAAGGTGTAAGGGAGATCGACGCACAAATCTAAACAAGTAATAAATACCACAGCGAACATATGCAATAGGTATAATTTGGGAAATCCAAATTCAATTCAAATTCTTTATTGCCAACAAATTGTACAGATTTTTTTAGGTGTTAATACTAGGTGGGTTATTAGAACTTAGTTGCTTGCGGCTGTGTAAAACAACTAACATCTAAATGAACGCCGAAATATAGTTTTGAAGCGACATCTATCTCGCCACATACGAACAAACTACTGTTGGATTTAACCCTATAATCTAAAAATCTGTATTATTTATTCCCAGCGCATCAGACGACGCGGGCGTATCAGAATGGCCAGAGGTGTTCCTGACACCGGACCAACTGGGTGACGAAGCAATACTTCTGGGTCTGGGGGCCTGTGAGCCGGATACATGGGCTGCTGGGGCACCTAAGGGACTTGCCAAGTAAGGCTTCCATAGGGGTAGTCCTTTTTTTCTTCTTCCAAGCATAAATACTAGGAAGTGGAGATAGTCGGGTGTTTTGGGGGACTGTCTTATGTAAATTTTGACGTTCAATAAGTGCTGATTCTCAAATGAATTTAGATTTTGCATAATTCAATAATGATGAAAAAAAAACCCTTTTTAACTTTCTAAGCACTTGTTTTACCGTGTATGCAATTGTTTATTTCCAGACAAATTGGCGACAGAGAGACCAAACGACAAGAACACATCTACGAGTTGATATTGACGGAGAAACATCATTGTTTGACGATCAGACTTATGCAGAAGGTAAGAATGTAATCAGACTGGGCACAGGTTGCTAGCATCGACCATCGTACAGGCTTATAGACGAATATATATACTTGACGCCTGTGTTCCCTGAAGGGTTAGGGAGAGGTGTACTCTAAAGTACAGTTTGTATAGGGAGCGAACCTATTACCACTGACTGGGCAAAATAGGACTCTGGGCTGCTGCTGAGCAATTCCAGATGGAAAAACGAAACAGCACTTTAAGCCGTTGGTCCTGGCTGCATTTGTAGGTCTCTAACAGTTGTTACGGGAAATCAGAAGCCTGAAAGCCTGACAACCAAAGGGTAAACATCCAAAGGGAATAGTGTTGCCCAGTCACTGACTTGTGGAGGTCAGGGCAGTCGCTCCATGTAAAATACTGGTATTCAACTGCATCTGGTTGGACTGGAAGCCGACCCCAACATAGTTGGGAAAAGGCTAGGCAGATGATGATGTTTATCGAATCTTTATTTTACCTGCTATTCTGTTCTTAGTACCACCCTTTACCTTCCCTTCCAGATGTTCGCAGAGGGCATGGTCCGAGGCGCCGGCGTGTCAGCCGCTCAGGTAGCCCGAATGTTCCCGCGAGTCGACGAGCTATGGGCTCTTCACGCCGCGTTACTAGCAAGGCTGAGAGCTAGGCAGAAGTCCAACCCGGCTGTGGCTACGATAGCGGATATACTGTGCGATACTTTCGCTCCGCCGTCGCATCATAAGCTGAAGGCTGCCTATGGTATGTTTTAGTCATTATTTATGAACCGAGCCGTGAAAAAGACGAAATGTGGGCTACACGCCGTAGTCATGTGGAGGGCTAGACTAGAAAGTGTCATACATATATTAGGAAGTGTTCTAATATATCGAATATCTTCTATCTAAAAAAAATGCAACTTTACAGGAGACAAAACAAACGTTTCATAAACGTTAAATATCGTATTAATAGGTTTTGTATTTAAACGCGAAATAGCATTTTACGTCGATTGGAAAACTAAATATCTAAAAAAATGTGCTTAGGAGGTATTGGTCGATATGAAACTTTCGAATCTAGCCAAATGGCAGAAACGCTTATTATTTTGTCCTGTAGAAGAAAGGTGTAATGAAATTACAAAAATAATTATTAGGGCACTATAAATGAGACTGAGAGATTAAAAAGATAGGGCCTAACGTGTTGTAGGACCTCATAACTCAAGTATTTTTTAAACTAAAAAGTTGGTGAGATCTGAAATAACTTTGCTTTTCACAATTTATTTGAGAAACGTCAATAAAATACCTATCTAAACTACGGAACTCTTCACTAAGCGTGGTCTGACACGCATTTGGCTGGTTTATTATTTCTACTGCACAGTACAATATTCTGAGGGGTAATAAACTAGTGTGTAACTCTCCCCAGGTGAATTCTGTTCCCGCCATCGTGATGCAGTGGAGGTGTTCAAAGAGTGCTGCACGCGGGAGCCGCGCCTGTCCAGGTTCATTAGGAAGTGTCAACAGAACCCGCTGCTCAGGAAAAAGGTATTTAGGGCCTTTAGTTCGAACGAATATTGAACCACACTTTTGCATACTTTCGTAAAATCAGTACTTTATAACTGTCAAGACTTCAGCACAGTCGCGTGGGCAAGATTAATGTAGAGATACTCAGTTTATGTAAACCCAGTTTTGTCTCTCAAATACATTTGACAACCCACACATTTATGCTCTTCACGCACGCCCACATTAATTTTGTATTTTTTATGGCATTCTCATTATCATCATCCTCCTGCCCTTATCCCAATTTAATTTTGGGTCGGCACAGCATTTCTTCTTCTCTATTTGCCGTCATATCAAAAGTCACCTCCTTTCTAGCCATATCATCTTTCAGACAATCCGTCCATCTTTTATTTGGGCAATTTTATACATTTTGTTGTATACTTCGTCATTGGCGAAATTTTTATAATCCGGTTTGCTTCAATTTTTAGTCTCATGGTATAAGTCAATACATTTATTTATTTACTATTTTTTTTATATATATAAATGTATTGACTTATACCATGAGACTAAAAATTGAAGCAAACCGAATGTGACAAAATGTCAAACGCACGTTATCCGCAGTGATTGGTTCACTGATTTAAGCCAATCGCAGATTCACAAAAAAGAGACATAAGGACATCACGATAGCACCAAGATATAGTCCCCGGCACGTAACTTGGCAAGAGTCGTTAGATGCGAGATCTTTGGTAGTCAAGCGGGACTCGGGGTATGAGGTAGCGTCAATCCGAGCGCGCGATTGGTGCAACAGTCGACTGTTGCCTCCCGAACTCCCGATTACACTTGCGTGCACGAAAGTTGTACCCTTTGTTTTTGTTGTGTTTATGTTAAAGAGTTATTGTTATTGTTTTTAAATTTAGTTTTTGTTACGAGTTGATATTATTGTTGTTGTTTTAAATTAAAAAAATAAGGCGAAAAAAGGTATGCCTTTTTCCGCATACTTTCCTCGTATGCATATTATTTATAACTCCCAATAAACTTTACGAATTCCACTCCCTTCTTCAACTATCTTCTAATCAGATATTATTAAATATAAATGATGGCAATAACCATAAAATAATGACGATCAATAAAAGTTACCACTTTTTTCCACTAAGTGCACGATGCGCGAACTTACCCCCACTAGGCCAAAACCTTGCCAACTTACGTGCCGGTGACTATATCCGTCTTTTATTTTTACTTACTATTGTGTACTTAATTACTTTGTCTTTCTAAGATATTGTTGTAAAACCATTGCGATTCTGTTTAATATAAATGATCTTACTCATTGAAGTTAATTTACTACGAGTATAAGGTCCTCAAGCATTTTGGTTGCAAATTCAAATATTACGTGTTCTATGTACAGGGTGTCCCAGAATGCGTGTTGTTCGTCGCACAACGGTTAACCAAATACCCGCTACTACTAGAGCCGCTGTTAAAGACGGCCGGAGACGACGTCAATGAGAGGGAGTTGTTGCAGAAAGCGTTGTGCGGTGTCAAGGTAAATTGAACTTTATGTTTAGAGTCATATAGTTACTTCTTTTGTGTCCGTGTCTGTACCCACATTTCTCCCTAAAGCTCCTCAAATTGTTCATCCTATCTCCGCATCACTAGATTGACCATCGCAACTATACTTCTAAAAACCGCACCGATTGTTTCTGCAGGAAATCCTAGTGGACGTCGACAACCAAGTGGCCGCTAAGGAGCGCGAGGACCGCAAACTGGAGATATACCACCGAATAGACGCGAAGTCCTTCGCCAACTTCAGGGGACGCAAGTTTAAGAAGAGCGATATACTGCAGGGAAACAGGAGCTTGAAGTGAGTATAACATAATGCTATCACGCCTCTATCGCCCAAAAGGATAGGTAGGGGTGTACACACCTAGTGTGTATTCCCCGTATGGTTAATTAGAGTTAAGTCTCATGTAATAGAGGGCGAATGTATCGCCATCAACAGGGTACAAGTCCTTACTCCAGGCTGCTTCTGAGGAATTCCTCTAGGAAAAACGCAGTAATTAATGCTAAATATTTTCCCCACTTTATTCGCAGGTTCGAAGGCGTGGCGACACTGATGCAGGGTCGCAGCAAGATGCAGACGTTACTAGTCATAGTACTGACGGACGTGCTTTTCTTTCTGCACGATAATAATAACAAATATACGTTCTTCACGCCTGATAATAAGGTAAGAATATGTCTCAGTTTTGCTTTTACCCAAGTTATGGGCTCATATATATAAAGTATAGCAACATAGTCCTGAAGAAGAGCATGAAAGTAAAGGATCCTTTCGCAATTTAGTTACCAAAAATGTATAGAAAAATACGTTTTTGGAAAATTATATTTAAATAAATTAATTAAATACCTTTATTTCAGACCTAAGCAGTCCATACGTACCTACTTAGTTATTTAAAACCCTCACACACACTTCAAGTTCAGATCGCGCTGCAACTTCACCATTTTTTATGACATTATGACGTGACAACGTCTTATAATTCGAGGCGTTCTATTTAAGGCTTTAAGTGCAAGCGAGAGCGGCAAAAAGGCAAACATTTCATCAGTATTTTTGTATGACGTTGTCACGTTCAACTATCGTCAGTAAACCGACTTTACAGACAATCGATTTTTTTAATATACATTGTGAAATCTACTTTATTAACACTTTTATAAAGTTAATATTGGTGTAGCGAAAATATGTATTTAAATATGGAATGCTAACAACCCGTCTCAATCTAATATGGTAACCAAATAAAGCCTCTTCGAAGTATTAATGGATCCCAATATAATAGAATGGATAGATATGTAAATTCGAGCAATATAGATTTTAGATATTAAGATTTAACAACATAGACATATAATCCAAAAATCCGCATTGCTTTTTGTACTTATTCTATCCTCCTAAGATTTATTTAAAGTGACTGAACTAGGAAGTATGCGTTGACTTCTCGTATACGTCGAAAATAGACTTCCTCCATTTCTCTATCCTTCCTATGTCGTCCTCTTGCTCTATCTTTAAATATTTTGCTCAATCTTTAAACATTGTCAACAGACCGGCGTAGTATCGCTCGTAAAGCTACTAGTCCGAGAGAAAGCTGGCGCGGAGGGCCGCGGGCTGTACCTCATCTGTAGCGGGCCCACCGAGCCCGAGATGTTCGAGCTGAGGGTGCACCGCCCCAAGGACATACACAATTGGATACAGGCCATCAGGTATGCAAAACCGTCGTCGTATTCGTGGTAGGTCATCGTGTAGACGCACAACGTTACGCAATACAATCTATACTAATTCAATTAAGGCGAGTAGTTTGTTTGAAGGCGCTTGTTTCTGAAACTACCAGTCGGATTTCAAAAATTATGTTTGCATTTGATAGTTCTTTTGTTGAGTAATATTATAGGCTATTAACATCACGCCAAGACCTTCAGAAGCGGGTGATACTGTGAGGCACAGCTAGTCTATACTATACACGCGACTTCGCCCGCGTGGATTTCGTACTTTTCCCTTCGAACATTGACATCCCCTTATGCCCTTTAAAGCGTAGTTTTAAAAATAATATTCTATAGCACTCTATCATACACATACACATACACACACTATAGCATATATCAGGAATATTGTAGCTTTCTAACGGTGGAAACATTTTTAGAATTGAGCAAGAATAGATGTAATCCACTTAGTTACTGACTACAATGGCACATTCTTACGTGTCACCAGGGCGGTAGTCCAAAGTTGTCCAGATGAGGTAGAGGAGTCAGAAGTAGGAGCCACGGCGCCCTCTGCTGAGGAGCGCCAGCGGCAGCTCGACGCGCGGCACGAGAATATAAGACTGATCACTGGTATGTACGATTGTAAACCTTATACTAATGCACTTAGGGTATAATTTCTAATACCCCTGAGTTGCACTTACTTATTATTGATATGATTTTATGATACTTACTTACCTATTTGATGCTAATGTCAACTTGGGTTTGCTTTTAAATCTTAACAATTGCCTAATGACCAGATTCTTATTTTACTTTTTTCTAAATTTCAACCTTATTGGTTTAATCTTGAATTAAAACCCTACTTTTTTTAATTCGATGTTTTCAACCCGCAAAAAGTTCTTAAAAACAGGAAATAATCAATAATAACTTCTTTCGGGCCGAAAGTATCATTTGACTAAATAATAAAGATTTGAAATTGTTTGAATTAAACACTTTATTTTCTTAGCTTTAAGGGCTATTTTGTACTGTCTTGTGGTGTAAATTTTAGTCTTTATTACAAATCGTAAAGACGACTATTGGTACCTTCTATTACTATTATCTCTTCAAAATTATTTTACCTACTTTGAGCCAGTATGGGGTAGTCACAAATAATATAATGTTGGGTGCGATTTATACATTTCAGTATAAACTGTGCTTTAGGGTCAAATCACAATAACGACAAGTATTTTATCATCATTAGCAGTATTTGTTGTTTGCGCAAACCAAGTCAACCCAGACAAAGCAGCAGACGCTCGAGCAGTTCTCATTGATTAATTGATAAAGAACTTTAATTAAGCAAAAGAGTCGAAAATAGCGTCTCATGGTGCGTAATATGGCGGACGGTCGCGAACATGGGAAGAGTTGTTTTTAGAAGCGCTGGCAAGTCCGTAAGGGTGAACTTCAAAGGTGCAGTGCGAGCATGGTGCATTGGTGCATTTTGGAATGACAAAATGGCTTCGAATCTCAAGACCCACACAGACCGACACACACCGTGCCGAAGAGTCTTGGAAGTGCGGTGTGTGGCAGTCCCTGGTCGTCGGCCATGCGTGGTAATATGCATAATCACGCACCGTGAGATGCCAGCATGAGACTGCTCAAGTATTTCATATATCCACTGCATCCGCAGAGGTTGCGCGTGCGCATTCTGACAGTTGCCGCTCTGTCTGCGCTGACCCTTATAAACCGCCGCGAAGCATCTTCGGGCTCTGAGAAACAGAAAATAATTATTTTTTTGAAGTCAGATCGATCACGAAACAAAACATCTCTTCCTTTGAAACTGGAAGCATCTGAAACTCCAGAGGATAAACATCTCGGATCTTCCCTTGGTCGTCATTGTGGTTTAACCCTTTATTTCTATATAACTTTCGAACAACAACGAATATAAATTTTGTTATTGAACAGCGGAGACACCGTGGTGGCAAATAGAAGGTGACACAAAACTAAGTAATAAATGCTTGTTGCATGACAGCATGTTACGTCACAGTGTATCGGACAGAGGCTGTCTTACAATGGTAGCGGTGCAAAATTTAAATGTTTACCAAGAAAAACTTAATACTTCAAAATATTATATTTTTCCATCAATCAATTTTATTTCTTTAAAACGATACAACTAATAATATATGAAGAAATAAAATAAAATAAATAATCACAAGGCATCGAAAAATTCATCAGCATCGCTGTCAACGGGAAAAGTGCCCAGAAGGCTGGCAGCATTGCCACGTTGAATGGCAATGCTGATTCTTTGGCCAAAGAAAAGGCCAGCCCTCTGGTCACTTGATGAGTCGACCAAACGCTTCGCGATTTCTCGAAACATGTTTACCTAAATTTACTCTGATAGTATCTCCAGCGTTTGATGGTCTATCATAGTACCTACGTCTACGTGATATTGGCAAAATTGTGGTGTCTCTTCCACAAAAGCCATTAATGTACAATTGAAGTTATCTAAATCTAATGACAGATTATTTCCCAAATTATCGTTATAATACATAAAAAGATTCATGAGTAAAGTATGTAAAAACTACTCGTTGAGTTAAGATGAGTGATCGTGTTGCTCAACGCTGAACTTCAGGAAGTTCAGCGTTGACCTACACGATTGCAGACGACACAATTTTAAATGTTCCGAAAGCGCTATATAAAAAATACGTGTCCAGTATTTTTGAGTAATCCAACTTTCGGACCAATCAGAATTTTTAAGGACACTACCCTATTCCCTAAATAAAAATAAGAATCCTTGTAGTAATAAGAATGTTAAACTAACGCGAAAACCCCCTTCAAAGTTTTGTTTCTATTCATCCCTGCGTTTCTATTAACCCCGTTTTGCTTACTCAAATCTCTTAGGTAATCTAGAAATGTCTTTAGTTGTTTTATTTATAGGAAGCCCTTTTTTGCTAAGCTAAATTATGATATACTCGTACTATGATGAGTACGTCAATAGTGTTACAGCTTAAAATAAATTACGACTCTGGCCTATCCACGTCTTAACATAAGGACAACGATGTTGGAAAAAGAACTACTATTAAGATGACGACAAACAGACATGTAGAACGCAGGAAATCTGGTGGATCTTTCATAACCGCTACCATTTTGAACAGCCTTTCGATTGACGCACTAAAAAAAAGGTTTATTTATATTAAAAGATTATTTTAAATTGAACTATGTGTATTAATTTACCAATTATGTAGTCAATAAATGTTTTTATTTAGTCGATATATTAAATGTGTTCACAATTTCAAAATGTTAGCCCTCAATAGTGTGTATATCCTTTTGTGAAAAAAAAACAAAAGCTCACTCGATCCATTTGTGTATCTAAATGTAAAAGGAATGGAAATTCTTTAGAGCATTTACACTTAGGACGGCACGGATATGTTTCACTGACACCTGGCAAGGTCCCACACAAACCCCAGCGCACAACAATAAGTTTAGTGGGTAATAAAATGGAGTAGTAAGTAAATGGAGTGCTCACGTGTTATGAGAATCCGTTCTACACAAATTAGTGCTATCGAAACAAATATTTGTCAATTACTGACGTATAATAGGGATGATGACTAGAATTTTTATTGTACATCAGGTAGGTTATTAAAAAGGCTAGACACGCTTTTTTAATTTTTACTAAATCAAAAGATAACGTCAATACATTTGAGTTAAAATGTAGCATGACGTCACACGTATGTAGAGTTTTTCCTACATATGACCCAATTAATAATGTAAAGCAAAAAAATACGTGTCTAATACTTTTTTTATGATCTGACTGACGAACTTTAAATAATTTTGACGACACGGTTGGCGCGGTGGTTGAGCCATCGGCTGCTGCGCCGCGTGTTGGTGGGTTCGATCCCCACACGGAACAAATATTTGTATGACCTACAGGTAGTTGTTTCGGGTCTGGCTGTTTGTGTATGTGAGTTTAAATGTTTGTAAACGCACCCACGATACAGGAGAAATTCCTAGTGTGGGGCAATGTTTAAAAAAAAAAAAAAAAACTATTTCTTTTTTTACCCAGTCATCATCCCTGTTACCACTGCGACAGTAAATATCAAATGCGCTGATGTTAAAGTGCATATGTCTTTTAGGGAGCATTTCTTAAGTACGTTTAAGGGTCAGCACAGATAGAGCTGCAGCCGCGCAAGCATGGCATATAGTTTATTATCTATTTATCAATGACAAGTGCTTTAGCAGGGCGCCCTGGGCTGTTAACTGTACCAACCGTGCTGATATGAGAAATAAGTAAACTCTGCTCCGGTTTCCCTATATTTGTACTCCATTTACTCACTACTCCGTGGTCTACCTTAAGATGACAGATTCCAAAATTGCGCACATAAATGTTCCATATCCTATCGCAAAACTCGAAAGCATGAAAACCGTCAGTGTAAGTGCTCTACGACAACGACTTTATTTTACTCAATGCTTTACATTGCTCGTTCTGTTCCCACAGAGGCACTAAGGGCTAAAGACAGGGAGCATGCGACATTGTTGGAAGAGAAGATGGCATTACAGATGAAATTGGTTGGCAGTATTACAGATGAGTCGTGGCTTACTTTGCCACATACAGGTCAGTTGAGTTAGTATCGATCCAGTATTTAGTATTTGATTTTATTATTTTCGTGTTTGTTTGTGCAAATGTGTTTTGTCCAGTGTAAAGACAAGTGTTCGTTTATGCTTTGGAACATTGTATGAGCTTTCTCCGACCTTATTTCTCAAAGGATTCTGTAATTTTGAATATTATATGTATTTTTCCCGAGCTTTCTTCTTTAATTCAATTCGAATGGAAGCTGCAGTTGGCAGTAAAGTAATGGAAGTAGACTGCTACCCATTTTTATGCTTTAATTTTGGTAGTAAGTTCTTTTCTAGGAACAGTATACCGTACGTAAGTGGTAACAATTTTATTTTGAGCTCGTTTAGCACGGCTCGTAGAACGGAGTCTTAATAGAATGCCAAGGCCAAATTAAACTAGTTTTGTTTCTGGTATTTTAACTGAAATAAGAACCAGGTAGGCATTTATTTTTGGAATGACTTTCCTGAATGTGGCTTGTGGCAGGAGTAGACTGCTAGAATCGTCACGAAAGGAAAAATCGTGATGCCCCCTCCATGCGCATAAGTCATCTCTATATCGTTTCTGACCGTTTTTCATACCTAATATTAAATTCCAGCGAACAGAACCTATTTTTTTTTGTTGGCCAAAAAGCTTTACGTTGTGGTGTTTTCAACACAGCACAAAGAAGCACACGCTAATATTATGTTAAATATTATAATCCCAGGAAGCAGTACAGCGTTCCCGGGGCTTGTGTTTCCCGACTACGTGCGACTAGCAGCGCCATCTGCCGACAAATATGCACTGTGGCAAGACGTCTGCAAAGTTGTTATGGTATGATATATTTATTTGTACTTTAAACTGAATTTCTTGAACATCTTCAGCTTGTGTTAGGTAAACAGAAGAAACATCGACGCACTAACACACACGTCAATATAGTATGATGAAAAGAGGCTGATTCCAGAAGATGATTTAAACTTCCTTCTTATGCAACAAAATGTTGTATTCTTTTTTATTACAGGTTTTGTACAGACGCCAGCATATCAAGCTGTCCCTGTCAAATGCTCCCAAAAGAACATGAACCTTATTGTATTGTAATAAAGTTGAAAAACTATCAAAGAAATTGGTCAGATTGGGGTAGATTGATGTGCTGGCTTCTGTTCAAAAATAATTTTTGATTATTATTATTCTCAAGAAGTGAACTAGATAAATCTAAGCAGCTGTACGAATAGCCGCAAGATAGATTTTAATATATTTAAAGTTCTTTAAACAAAAATAAAGAAGGAAATCCAAAAAGAAAGCCGTTTTTTTTCCAGGTTTGCGAAGATGATCTTTTCAATATTGTTTTGTAAATACTCACCCCGTCTCGTTCTCCCCAGGACGCCCTAGAGGCCAGTAGCGGCCCCTGGCAGTGTGGCGGCGCGTTAGGTCGCAGTACCAGCTCGGCCGGGGAGAGACACTCCGTCGCCTACGAGAGCCCCGCGCTCCCGCGACGTGCTGACACCTTCGCAGGCTTTGACGCTAGCAGGCACAGAGGTATGCGATTACAAAAATAACGTTTTTACTATAACGCCTACTGAAATTTAGTTAGCATTTGTGCACAAACACGTATCACGACAGTCATGATGGCCCAGTAGTTTAGGCCTCGCCTCTTGTGCACGAGGTTGTGGGTTCAAACCTGGGCAAGTACCAATGTGAGTTTTTCAATTCATATGTACTTTCTAAGTTTATCTTGGACATCTCTGACATCGGTGAAGGAAAACATCGTGAGGAAACCTGGACTTATATAATTAATATAAGTCTGCAATCGCCAACCCGTCTTGAGCAAGCGTGGTGATTAATGCTCGTGCCTTCTCTGTATGAGAAGTCTGCCGTGCCTTTGCCCAGCAGTGGGACAGTAATAGGCTGGTACATACATACATACATACGTATCACTACAAGAACGTTTAGTTATTAAGTTGTGGTGTTGTTTATAAGTACCTACCGCTTTGTACAACTTACCAGCTAACTTGCCAGCTCTTAAATCATCGGATGCCTTTTATTAAAATAATTTGGATATAAACCTCAAACATGATATTTCTCTATTTCTACATTGCATATTGTAGAATAGAGAAATCTGTAGACTTTATTTGTCGCCTGCAATACCGTGTATTGTGACGCGAAGAGCTAGGAAGAATCGAGTTATGTGGCCGGCCAATAGAGTAATAATTACCTAGTATTAAGAAACGGGTTTTGAGCTTTGACAATAGTACTACGTTCTATGGTAAAAAAATGGTTAATCAATAAAGAAATATAACATTGAACTAGAAAAGGCAGTCGTTCCATGTAAAATACCGGTATTCAGCTGCATCCGGTTAGACTGAAAGTCAAACCAAACAGGTAGCAAAAAGCTAGGCAGCTGATGATGATGATGATTGTACTGAAAAGGAATGTCGTCTCTTTTATGGTCTACATTAAATTGATCCTTAATCAGTTTTTCCGCTTCAACCCAATAAAACCCAATCTTGAATCCCTCCAAAATTTTTATTATAGCTATAATTTTAACGGCAATTATTCACCAGTTTCAGGCGTAACCCTCCGAATGTCAACGGACACACCCACAGAGGTCGGGGAACCCGAAGTCCACCCGAAGGCTGCCGAGGCGGGCGAGCGACCCGAAGTGAGCAACGAGGCGGCTCTCAAGTTACAACATGCCATATACACACTTACCTGTATTGTGTGGCAGCAGCTCACTACTATACATAGGTAGGTGAAAGAAACAACACAATAACAGTTTTAGAACGAACGTATGAACGCCAGCGGTGCGTGGCGGTCTACAGTTTGGTCTGGCCCACGAGTACGCATCTGTCCACAGTTATGTGCGCGGATTTTAAAGACACACTCGGTAGACCCCAACCACCACAGTCGGTCCATGTAATTCACCTGCATCCGGTTAGACTGGAAGCCGACCCCAACATGGTTGGACCCCAACAAGTTAACCCAATGAAGCTGGCGAGGAACCAGTGGAAACGAGAAGCACAATGGAAATGGAATGCCTGAGGAGTTTCTTGAGACACTTCTTCTTCCCTGGAAATAGACTGGGAAGTGGTTAAGGGCAGACGGCTTTGGGAACTGTCTTAAATAAATTTTGATGTTCAAAAAGTGCTGGTCCTAAACCTAATTTCAACAAATGTTTTTTTTATTTGGTTTTTGATTTTCGAAGGATGTTTTACGGTTTAACGATGAAGATGATGAACTAATACACTTCTTCCCTTTCTCCTACAGCCTAGAAGCTCAAGTTAGCGCCTGGCGGTGGCAGGGCGGAGGTTCGGCTCGCACCCCGGACTGGTCCGACGCACAACTCGAGGAGCTGCGACACGCACAAGCGCGCCTCACTAGG
Source organism: Phlogophora meticulosa (assembly GCA_905147745.2). Lineage (NCBI taxonomy): Eukaryota > Metazoa > Arthropoda > Insecta > Lepidoptera > Noctuidae > Phlogophora > Phlogophora meticulosa. Next base: position 4,667,434 of record LR990540.1, on the reverse strand, counting down.
GACAGAGCCGCCTTTGATGCGCAGAGGGTGGCGGACCACGCGGCTTTAGCTGCAGGTAAGGATGTAGCCTGGAAACCTGGGACCGGAAAGCCGAACACTACCGCGTCCTGGGTTATATTAACGTGTTTTCGGAAATATGTTTTTTTTTTCTTATACAATATTTATCCAGAGTAGGAAACGATATGTTATAGTATACTCAAATTATTATTGATACCATAAATAATATCAACCTGTTACTGTCCCGCTACATGGCAAAGGCTTCTTCTCACATAGAGAAGGCACGAGCATTAATCACCACGCTTGCTCAATGGCTGGTTAAATAAATAAATGAATAAATAATGCTGGACAATCCACACAGCATCATCTAGCCCCAAGCTAAGCAGAGCTTGTGTTATGGGTACTAGATGACTGATATACTTAATACAACACATTACATAGACAGATATTTTTTAATAATACATAGCAAATAACCAGAACACCCGGAACAAATCTTTGTAGATCGTACAAACATTTGTCCCAGGGCGGGAATCGAACCCGCAACCTCCTGCGTCGCAGGCGAACCTTCGCCCGCTGTGCCACATAGGTCGTCAAATCGGTTGGCGATTTCAGACTTAAAATATTACTATTAGTCCAAGTTTCCTAATTATATGTATATAATCGTTTTTATTTTTGGCATATTGGTGTGTGCTAGCTCACATGTGGTGTTATTTAATTTTAAGATTTATATGATTATTTTTTGACTTATATTGTATAAATTCAAGTTCTTCAAACTTATCAGATAGATGTGGAGTTTGTTTCGTCACTTCTTCCTTGCAAAAACATAACGAAATGTAAATGTTTTGACGTTCTAAAAGTGCTGATTCTCAGCCTAATTTGAATAATTGAATTTTGATAGATTGATTGATAGATTTACTTTCACTGATAACAGTGATGTCTAAAATATACTTAGGAACCACTCTGATACTCTACACTTTAAATCTTAACCTTTTAACCGCCTGAGTTTATATCAGTTGCCGTGCCCCCAGAGCCCAACCTATTAATAGTTACCACATTTATCATCTTGCCAGTAATGAGTTAATTTTCTCTAGAATGCAAAGTAAAACCAAGAAATCAAATTAAGCAAACAGGTTTTATGTCGTATAAATACGTCACAGGCGAAATTAATACGAAAATATTTGTACTTAGGCGGTTAAAGATTTAATCAAAACACACTACAAGGTATTGTGACGCGTTGCAGAGCGCCAGCAGTTGCAAGCAGCGCGGCAGGAGCTAGCCGAGCAGCAGAAGGACGTGGAGCAACAGCGTGAGAGGCTCTTCAGGCGGCTGGAGAGGTTGCAGCAACATGGTAGGCTTCGTTCTGATATTTATGTAAAGCTATTTTGTCGTAAAACAGGTGCCGACATAGACGGTTGAAATATTTTTAATCTCTGAATCGACGCCTCAGATTGAAAACCTCGTATATGCGAAAGAGGTAACTTTAAAGGAGGAAGAAAAAACTAAACCAAGTATAGTTTTTAAGAGGTTCTCATTAACTCTTTCCAAACATTTTGTAATGTTAATGCAACAAAATTGCATTTCCGAGCTTTTTCACTCTAAGGCGACGAACTGGTCTTCCAAGTACTTATGAAAAATTAAGCTAATTTTGTAACAATGGCTTATAGGTAACTTACAACTTAAAAGACCACAAATTAATTAAAGGTGCAGTGAAAACCAAACTTTGCATAAAGGCGTTAAAGTATCCTTTCCCACAAAATTGTGAACACAGTTCAAACTTTCTCGTAGCAGGCGGCTCTCAGGAAGAAATAGCGAGCGTTGGCACTTTGTCACCGGACTCCAGCGTCAGCGATACGACTCGACGGAAAGAGCCCAAGTGGCGAAGTACGTTCATATACTTCAATATGCATGCACTTAACACTTCTATGCACTTACAAATAAGTACTTAATTCGCACGCACTATCTTTCTCTATACTTTTGACATCTGACAGTTTGGGTGGTAACTTTAATAGTATAGTAATATGATATTTCATCATTTGCCATGTCTTTTCCCAACTATGTTCGAGCTGGCTTCCAGTCTAAAGCACGCAGCTGAATAACAGTACTTTACTCAGAGCGCCATCTTTTCTGAGCTCCAAAATCCAGTCATACCGTTGGTCTTCTGACTGACTGTCATGGTTCTGCGAATGATAGCCGGAAACAACTGCTTAACGTGTTTTCCTAAGCACGGAGGGGTTTGGTATGTAGTGGATGGTCACCCATCCAAGGACCGGCTTCGCCGTTCGTACATTCACCTTCGATCCTTAAGTTACAAGGAACAGCGATATTTGCAATTATATTGCTAAATCCAGAGTGTTGCTTTCAGACTGTCAGTGTCTTTCACCACCGCATCTTCTTTCTTATCTCTCTGTCGCTCTCTTTCTGACTCGCTTTCTCTCTTTCTGTATGGCTATTAATCCTGTCATAGATATATGGTAATAAATATACACACCACTCTTTTTCTTTCTACCAGTACATAAGCTCATGAAACTTCGTTGCTTTTTGTATATTTTTAGATCCGATTTTTTCGTTATCATTTTAACTAGCTATGTCCCGCGGTTTCACCCGCTCTTTAGTGTCATATCATGATATTAAATACCCTAGAATCTTCTTCAAGAATCAGGGTATCAAATACAAATATGATATTTCAATTGTGACTGGTAGTTCTAGGAAAAAGTTCTAAGGAACAAACTAAACTTTACTTTATGAGTATAGATAGAAGTATAGATATTACAAACGTAAAATCACGCCTGTATTCCCCTAAGGGTTAGACAGAGGTGTACCTATAATATACCCACATTTCGCCGGTTATGTTAAGTGACATTATATAATCAGCACAAAACATGGCTTGACGTTGCTATAGGGTAGTACTAACACGGGTTTTTGTAGTTTGAAACTAACAGCAATCATACATATTTTCACATAAGCCCGGTTTCGGTATTAACTATTGATTCGACACTTTTATATATTAAACAATGTTCGTCCGTTACTGAGTGTCGACAATCCGTATTTGTCACGTTATCAAAAGCTATATTGACTAGATAAACTTATCTTTTTAAGCTCGGACTAACCAAAGAGCCGATTTTTCAATCATCAGATGACTTTTATCTAAATGCTAAATATGGCGGTTTGACATATTTTCTGTAAAAGCTGTCAAACTCCATTATGTGATGAGAAAAAAAATGTTAAGATAAAAAAATTGGACCTGAAATAATTAACCCTAATCATTGGAGGGGAGATGTGACTAACACTGTAATTCTTAACTTTTAACCTTAACTAAGTTTGCGTACCTACTAAAACTGGAATTATGACGGCTGATTTTTCAATATTCAGAAATGTTTCGTAATAACTGCCATCAAAATAGAGTAGTGTCCTTAAAAATTCTGTTTGGTCCGAAAGTTGAATTACTCAAAAATACTGGACATGTATTTTTTCTTTTGTCACGTAAACCAAAAATGACGACGATATAGTGCGTTGAAATTTCGCGTGACGTCTCGCCGTGCTACACTTTTCACGTAAAAGTGACGTCAATAGCCCCTTCTCTTGAACTTTGATGTTCTATATCCTTGTCACTTTTTATTGATTCGACTAAGCAAAAAATACGTGTCTAATATTTTTTGGTAATCTAAAATAGAGTTATTATATTTAGGACACATCCCTATTATTCTTCTGCTAAAGTTATTGTTGATGATATACTTTATTGTACAGAGGTCAGCACATGAAGCTACCCTAATCTGTCAATTTTATTTGGTAGTTTTCAAATTGATTACAATACAATAAGATTAATGTTCAATTGGGAAAATTTGACATTTTTATATAGCTTGATGTGCTGGCGTCTGTACACCAAATAATAAAACACGAGGCAATCATTTATAACATATTAGCGACTTTTATGCTCTAGCGGTCAAAAGGTTAATAGTAATCATAATGTACCCTACCCTATGTAGCTCTTAAACTCTCTTATTTGTAAGTTTTCATGGTGTACAATAAAGAGAACACTCTTTATCTCTTTCTCTATTGTATTCTATTGCTAGTGTCTTCTGTTGTTGGCGTACCTTTAGCGTCACTCGACACCTCCCATAATAACCACACTGTAATGGTAACCACAGATAACCGCGGCTCCACTGGCTCCGAGTCGTCAGTGAGTGCTTGCAGCGTGCGCAGCGGGGTGCTGCCGCCGCCGCAGCTGCTGTCCGCGCAGAACGAGACTCGCGCCACGGTGCACGCCTCAGCTATATCCGTGAGTAGTCGTCTATTTGTCTTGGTCACGGCATCACGCGTGAACGGCTGGACCAATTTCGATAATTCTTTTTTTGTTGTGTTTGTTATTGTAAGAAAAAAGAAAGAAAACTAAGAAACTTTCGCGGTACATTCGAAAAAAAAAAAAAAACACTTAAGCACTATTTTAACTTCGCGCGTTTGACAGTTCGCGCCATTATTGACAGGACAATGTCTGTCAGTTCAGCTAGTAATAAATAAATATGAAAACACACCAAGGTCTGTCTGTGAAGATGCCCTCTTAATTCCGAGTAGTTGAGAACGTCGCCTGGTAGACAACATGGGTTCTTCAACTACATTTAACGAACAATTTAAATATTCTGCTCAGTACCAGCCCTTCTGTCATGACGAGGAACTGCTTTATCTTTTACAATGCCATGCTGATCAAATTTATTCACTAAACGAATTATTCATCTACAAACATTTATTCCGGGCGATCTGGGTAGATGCTGTGTATAAAAAAAAACTATCTATGTAATATATTGTATTAAGTATATCATTCATCTAGTACCCATAACACAAGCTCTACTTTGCTTGGGGCTAGATGATACTGTGTGGATAGTCCAACATTATTTATGTATTTAGTGTTAGTCACTAAGTATTTTAAGTGTTTTCTACCAAAAATTGGCCGCAATTTTCTTTCAGTTTCCGCGATACATGTTTTTGGTTGACTAGAATGTAGCTATACTATATTAATGTTTATTTACAGCAAATGGTAAAGCAACAGCTGCCGCTGAAGCTAGCGAGTGGCAAGAGCCAGCAGCCGCCGCCCGGCTACCACCGCCTGCACGAGTCGCCCAGCGAGGTTAGTAAGATTTTTGTGTGTTTGTGATCTTTATACATATCTATACCTAATTATAAAGAGGTAAAATTTGTTTGTATGTAGGGGGTAATCTCCAGAACTTATGATACAATCCTAAAGATTTTTCTACTGTTACAAAGCTGCATTATTACTGAGGCTATTATTATTTTCAAACCTACTTTTAAAAGGGGTCTTAAAGTTCGAAGAGAACAATACGAAATTCACGCGGACGAAGTCGCGGGCGTAGTGCTTGTACCTAATAAAATTGTAGCAGGCCGATGTCTGTACACTATAGATGTTGAAGAAAAGCTTATATGAGAATCTTTATTAAAGCACCAGAAGCTAAAAGAACAGTTTTTAGGGTAGTGTCCTTAAAAAATCTGATTGGTCCGAAAGTTGGATTACTCAAAAATACTGGACACGTATTTTTTCTTTTGTCACGTAAACCAAAAATGACGACGGTATAGTGCGTTGAAATTGCGCGTGACGTCACAAGCCCCTTCTCCTGAACTTTGATGTGCTATATCATTGTCACTTTTTATTGAATTAAGTAAGCAAAAAATACGTGTCCAATACTTTTTGGTAATCTTACTGACGCACTAAATAGACTTAATATATTTTTACCTAGGACACATCCCTATTGTTTGCCTGTCTGTATGTTTATACACGCATCGCACAAAAACTACTGCATATAATTGAATGCAGCTTTCATAGCTGTATTGCTAAAGGTCCAACTTAAAATATAGGGATCATTTTTTTTCTTAATACTGCGTGTATGGAGTCGTGGGCAAAAGCTTGTAAAAAAATATATTTCTATTAATATAATTATGTCAAAGATTTAGGGATGAAATGCGCCCCATTTATCTTTTCTCATTGCTACTAATCTATACGATAGTTAATCTGTTTAGTAATGTATAAACTTGCTTTATAAATAGCTTGAATTTAATCAGTTATGCCTGTTTTAACAAAACGGCATTGGATTTTCAACGCTCGGCACAGTACCGAGAGTTGAAAATTCAACAGTGCAATTTTTTTTTCTCGATTTTCCTTAATAAATCTATTTCTCAGATAGTCTAAGTAGCGAAACAGATCAAATGGTTGATGCCTGTTGCAGGAATTCGAGTATCCGAACGTATTTTAACGTGAATATTAGTTTATACTGTAAGTAATATTAGTATGAAGTAGTATTGAGTATATGTATACACTTGTATTATGTGGTATATGTGTTAGTTTGAAATTGTAGATTATAATAATAATATGGCGCTTAGTTACCCAATTAAGTAATAAGATATTTTATGAATAAAAAGTGTTATTTTTTAATAACTCGCTGTTCCCAAAACACGTATAAATCAAACTCACACACACACCAACCACCACAGCACTACTCCCGATGTTGTTTTGTGGTGGGACTTTTAAAACAATATAATAGTATGTATTAGTACTACTCAATGGTGCAAAAATAAATGGCCAAGTTATGTATAAAAAGGGTAAGTTTACTAGTAATTTCCAAACAAACTTAAATGCATTTAGGTGGCCAAATTCAGTCTCAAATGATACAATATTTAAAATTACTCTTGGTAGTTGAAATACTATAATTATAAGTCTATTCTTAGTAAGACAATAAGAATAACTACACTATTGTATTAGGTAAGCCAGTGATGGTAGTGGTATGTGTGTTAAATAATAAAAATCAAACTTAAACGGACGCCAATTTTTAATTCTGAAACAAAAAGTGCTTTTCATTTGCCACAAATATGGCCACAGTCCCAGCAAAGCAGACTATAAAATAAGACAGTCTCTGGAAAGAGGTTAATTTAAACCAAACTATTTTTAGAAGAAAGAAAAAAAAATCGGACAGGCACAGAGAATTCAAACGAAAAAAAAAACTAAAACAACACAACAATAAAAACATGTATTAAAAACCTGGACCTGTGCGAGGCCTAAAAGGCTACTCTCTCAGCATAACGTTTTACCTCCAATTTTTGCCGCTGCTTTAAGCCTCAAACACACAAATTAAGCCAAGCTTAAGCAATCCTAGCTTATATTATCGTCTGCAAAATAACACAACAATATTCAAAATACCTAAAAACAATTCGCGCCCACTCCAGCTTCGGTAGTTATCTCTACTCTAACACCGCGCAATTGGCTTCCACGTCTATTCTCTTCAGTATTCGATGTTTTACAACCATTTCGTCTGTTCCGCTTTTGATGTTAGAACATTTTTATTATTGATGTGTAAGATCTTTCCTCTCGCTTTCCTGCAATCTGTGGGAGCGATTTCGTGAAAAGGGACGAAAATGTGTAATAAGAAGCTTGGAAAGCGCGTGCTTTTGATTTGACCAATGAGCACGCGCGGTTACGAAAAATCATTTCGAATAATACCTGAGTAATTTGTTCAGTATATAATGTTAATGTCGCTTTTATTACCAAGGTGAGATGTCAGATGCTACACATCTTATGCGACTGCTGTTAGGCTTGCTCTTTTTTTATAAGCATATATTGTCCCACTGTCCTCACAATGGTGTCCAGCACACCATCGTGAACAACCAGTCAGCCACCCAACGCTTGAGTATGGAAGTGAATGTTGGGTGTGGTAAAAGCGACATGAAAGTAGAATGAATGCTGTAGAAATGTGTTCCTTACGAAGTACGTGTGGTGTAACTGTGAATGACAGATTGAGGAATGATGTGTTAAAACACCTTTGTGGTTTAAAAGAGTATATTGTGTCAAAAAATGAAATGAGTACGCTGCAATGGTGTAACGTGCTGTCGTTGACCGGTGTAAACAAGGCGACTAACAATAAGTATTTAAAAGGTACAGTAAAACGGGGTGAATCGAAACAAAACTTTAAAAGAGATTTAAACGTTGAATCTACATTATTAATTACCGACAAGGTGTTGAAATTATTCATTTCAATTCCTTAAAAAAAAAGAGTAAGCTGTAGTAACAAACAATGTTAAACTAACGCGAAAATGCCCGCCAAAGTTCTGTTTCTACTCACCCCTGCGTTTCAATTCACCCCGTTTTACTGTAGTAAGTAAAAACGCTGGAAGAGGACGTCCTAGAAGGACAAACACAGACCCTATTGATGATGATCTCGAGAAAAGTCAGAAAAAGGGGTTGGACAGGGGTACCCGTAAACGAAACAAAATAAGTATGTAAGGATTGTGGTACGTGGCGTTTTGTAGTTTTATCTAACCCAACAAAAAAAAGCCTTAGTATTACATGTATGTATGTTATCCCTTTACCGGCCTTCCTTCCCTCCTTCCTCTTTCCCTGGTCTACTATAATAAAATTACAGGTCAATCCTATAAGAAAGTCCAGCACATTCCGTCATCTTAGATTTTGCATGCTTAGATTTTAGAAATAATTTTCGATTAGTTTTATCCCTCCACAATACCATGATCAAATAGCCCTGATGAGTTTAATAATCATCTGTCTATAACCCTTTTAGTGTTAAAAGATCAGCCTGTTAATTTACTTGGTTCTTCATCAACAACAATAACTAACAGATTCTTTTTTAGCGTTAAACTATCTTAAAAAACCTAAAATCATGTATCCAAATTAAATGGGAGAATCAGCATCACGTCAAAAATTACACACGACTGTCCACAAAAACGCTGGTCCGTCCCCACATTCTAGTGTTTTTACTGGGAAGCAGTGGCGCAACAAAATCCCCATTAAAACTTCAACTCCTTGCAATTACTGACTTTAATGAATACTGAAAGCTTAAGCTGTAAACTCATGTGTTGGGATGGCGGCCTGGAATAAAAACATGGTATATATTGCATAGAATTATAGACTGTTCTAGGTTATAATAGGCCGTATTTGGAGACTTTTCCGTGTCAGTTTAACCAATGAAGTGTTGTATGTTCCAGCATCAGAGCCAAGGTCTGGTGATCCACCACACTCGCACTGGAAGCTCGCCCGCCCCGCTGCCCTCGCAGCAGCAGATCAACAACAAAGCAACCAGGTAAGTTCACTCAGCAGTGAGTGACATCAACCTTTATATTACCATTACCTTTAAAGTTCATCTTTAAGGCAAGGTGTTATTGGGTTTTTCCATCTGCATATTCTTAATAGCAGCCCGGTGTCTGGATTTGTGCCCGCTTTGTGGCAAAAATATCGCCCCCTACTATACCTACAAACTTGGGTCTTAAACATTACTGGCGAAATATGGGTGTACTATAGGTACACCTTTGCCTTACATACCGGGTAGGTAATCAAAATAATTTAATGACTAAAACCTCTACAAAATATTGTTATAATTACTATTGCTAATCGCATCCAACCACTGTTTACTTGGGCCTCAAAAGATATACGGATCCTGGATAAAAGGCATGACTTTGTGTTTATAGTTTGTTGTCACTCCGCAGAACAAACACGTACCCCAAGCTGCCGGACAAGTTCCGCGTGCGCTCGCCGGACACGGGCGCGGGCGCCGCGCCGGCCCCCCCCGGCCCCGCCGGCCCCGCGGGCCCCGCGCCCGGCACTTCAGAGGAGGAGGTGATCTTCTTCTGACAGCCGCCACCCAGCGCGCCGCACACGCGCTCCTGAGACTGTCGCCTCTCATAAGACCTTCCGAACACTTATAGCGCAACGCTACTTTTTATTTTTTTGCTGTAGTTTCTTTTAACTTATGTGACAGTATGACGTCCTAGTCGGCCTTTGAAAACCTTAACCATATTAGAATCTCATCTTAACACCTTAACTGCCATACTACGAGACACAATAGAAAATGTATTGTTTTAAGTTGCTAACGTAGAAAATGGCTACGTCAACGTTGACGCCTCAACTACTCACGGGTAATTCAGTAACACACAGTCGAACGCACACATCAAGAAGACGTATTGTTTAAGCCTATAAAGACTAGGAATTTCCATCAAAATCCTTGGGATTGTAACATCAAGTGCGTTCGTTACTGCGACGACACAATTATCATAATAAAGAATAAGTATTTTTTTAAACAAGCTTTTTGACATGCATTGTCAGCCAAACCAAACGTGCAAGTAAAATTTTAGTTCAATCAGTTGGGAATAACTGGTTTAAAAATCAGTTGCAAGATTTTCCTACACATACTAAATCATAATCATAACATGGCAGGTTAATAAAAGCTTTTTAAAAATAGAATATTATAATCCAAGCAATGCAGCCAGCTATCAGTTGACAACTAATGAGTTTAATGGGACAGGATTCAAAATGGTGAACGTTTTCGCAAGGTGTACTTAGATTATTCATTTGTTCTTTACTGCATCTTATATGATTAACTCATATTTCACGATGGAATAATACTTAAATGTTGTTCTGATGACTCGTTTACAAGTTGATACCTGCTGGACACTTTTGAAGCCCTAGTACTTTTGTCACCAACGTTTTATTGGTATTCGAACTTTTAAAGAAAATTCAAGGTGTATTACAAAAATAGACTATCATTTTAAATTTTACTCAATGATTTACGACTGACTATCTTAGAGATTGGGTTTAAACAACTCTAGTCAGCATCTATGACTGACTAAATGCGTAAATAACTTGTTATTTAATACATTCATAGTTATTATTAGTGATGTGCTGACTAAAAGGGCAATGAGTAATTTAAATTGTCTATAATCTTTATCGATATTTGGAAAACAATCCACTATGCAGTCAGCTCATCCCTAGTCAAAATACTAACTTAATAATAACCATTTAGTAACATTTAATACATCATGTATCTACACTATTTTTATCTAAATTAAATAAATCAATAAAAATATTTTTACTGACTTAAATTCTTGAAAAATAAGAATTTTACAAAATATTTTAACTCTATTGTGTTTTTTTAAATCGAAGTATTTTAAACATTTGTACTTACAGGCAGTTATAGCTCCTACTTAATTATTTTCAAATTCAAAATATTAAATTCACATTTATTATAAAGTACAAAACAAACAATGAGAGCTTATAATTACTATCAGACATTCCATTTTAACTAAAAATGATCTCTATTTTAACCCTATAAAATCTATTTTAATGTAACAGTATTTTAATCGCAGCTTTTTACTAAGGCAACTATTTACACTGTTCCTTTTTTATTTAAATTATTATTTTATGTTTAAGAGGAAGGTCGTGTGAGGTGAAACTAAAAATAATTAGATATTAGAGACTTCATGTATACTATAATAAAACAGATGTGACGAGTTTAGTCAAATGCGATAACCAAACGTCAAGAAAGGACTAAAATGTCACACGTGACATTGACAGCGCCTTTATGTCATAGCACTAAGGGCGGTGTTCGTAGTGCAAGTGTAACCAATGATGCGTGGTTGAATGCACATAGGAAAATAATACTAAATAACGTGAACACGGACTATGCGTTAGTGTGTAAACGCAATTAGACAGTAAACTAAGACAATTGTACTTTGTGTCAAAGTTCAAACAAGTGAAGATCTGAGAGATAAAGAAAACAAGTGACGGTTGCTGTAATAAGCCGTTGCTGTAGAATGTATAACGAAATATATAAAATAACCAATAGAACAAAGAGGTGGGCGATAACATAACATTTATTCGAGTTCCCTGTTACTAATCGATAGCTATTATGTTTGATAATCGAGACTTAATCGATTCGATTCGGGTCTAGAATCCTTCAGGACTGTGTAAAGTCAACACACTGCTATTAGCTAAGGATGTGAAGGTCATGAAGCATTATTCGATCGTTGAATCGATTAGGTATCGAGATCATAATCGATTCGAAAGGAAATTTAATATAAGATTTTAACTGTAGAAAAAATGTCTACACTTAGCGGTCTATAGGTAAATAATAGAAATTGTTATATTAGATGTTTTCGAAATAAATGAAAAATCTTGTTGTTGAATATTATACATTGATATGATAATGCGTGTTGGAAGCATTTGCCATTATAACGGAAATAGTTAGTACATAAAAAGAGCATATGAGCTTTTTAAAAAAAGAAGACAATTCAATTCGATGGATTATATAAGTGAATTGTAACCGCAAATGCTTTCATCACAGAATAAAAATGTTTGAAAATTATTGATTGTTACATGTAACATTTTTACATACTTACATTATAAACTTTTTAAATCACTTGTTAATCGGTATTTTAACTACTATTTGTGTTGCATAGAGGTTAGACTCAATATGACATGAATGGTATGAAGAACATGGGTTTAGCCAGGGTAGGTAGGGAATGAAAAGACAGCAACTATAACACCTGTGAATCAGAGAAATGAGAGAGAAAGATGAGAAGAATGACGAATAAAAATAACTAGAAAGAAAGAGAGAAAACACGAATTTCAGACATGCAAAGTCCTTCATTTAAAGCTCAAAATGTGGCATGTAATTAAGATTTAAGTAAGTGTATTAGTGCCAAAAGATTTTGTGAGTTAATTAATTTATGGAGAGATGTAGGTACCTAATTGCTTCGACCTTGGCTAAGTCTATGCACAGACAAACAATTTCTAAATAAATAAAAAACTATATTTACTACACAGATTAATCTTGAAGCACGCTGTTTCAAATCAAATACATATTCATATATTTTCAATAGTAATGTAATTGTTACATTTTTAAGCAACTACGTTTTAACTTAATAAAAGTAAATATACCTGTTAACTGTATATATGTTGGCGTATTTACTATTATATGTAATAGAATGTTATCCGAATATAACTTGTAATAATGATTATCGTTTCGGATTGGCAATTGCATGTTTTGTACAAACGCTACTACGGATTTTCGCGATGCTTGATTCTGAACAAAGGTTTTACGGTAACTGGGCAGTTTAAGAGCTTATTAGGGTAAGCTTAACTTCGTGAAATGACCGCGAGTGGAAGAAAAATGTATGAAATTCAGTCGAATTTGTGTCGAAGGAATACAAAATGTTTTTTCATCATGATTGATAAAGAATAACTAACTGAAAAAGTGCCCTAAAGCCTTTTGTAAAACGACATTCAATTGCTAGTCTGCCAGCCGAGTTAACAGACCTACTTCCAAATAGACCCCAAGCCAAAATCGACTTTAAACTAACTTGCTCAAGGTTGATTTTCCTTCACCAAATATAATCACCGTCTGTAAACTCGGCTGCTCCTATTTATTCTAGGTTTGTGTGCAGCTATTGTGTGTTTAAAAAGTTTCATTGAAAACTATGGCGGGCGCTCTTACGAAAAAAACAAATATAGTAAAAACTTCTTTGTATAATTTGTCGTAAACGTATGATGCCCGCACACAACAGTTGTTTAGCTCATTTAGATTACTGTGGTTATTAAAAAAAAAACTCATAAGACTATGTAACTATTTTTCGTGCATTTACTGTAATCCTTTTTACTATTTAGTCTTTAGACAAGGTGATATTTAAAATCTATTTTCTTGTTTAGGAATACCTTTTCATACTGTGTGTATATATATTGACGTTGATGTTTGAACATATTAATCTTAAGATATATCTTATAAACCGACCGATGAAGTTAGGTTTCTACCGCGAGATCGAAATTAGAAAACTTGCAATAAAATTATAAAATTTATTCGATACAAAAAAAATGTTTAATAAATAATAATAATTAAAAAAAGTATATGGCAATTTTAAAATTAGTAGTTAAAAATGTTTTAAATGAATTGGATTTAGAGTTTATAATACTAAAATTTTATTATTTGTATAGATCGTTGGCGGTTCGTCGGAGGTTTTGACTTCAAAAAAACATCATGACAATAAAATTAAAAGAAATATCTATTTTTCTGAACGCTTACGACATGTTCCAAAATCTTATTATAGAGTAACTATATGTTTCGATATTTATTTTATGATGCTTACCACATTGCCTGTCCAGAGTATTTTGGATAAGGTTGTCGTGACGTCCAACTGTTTCATTTTATGTACTTACGAAGTATATACAAAAAGATTTTCAATAAAACCTCTGAATTTACTGAATGTCAGCATTGCAATATTTTTGATGCATGGACGTGACAGCTAGAATACCCTGAATTATAAATAAAGCACGGACGTCACAGCAGCAGCCAAAATTGCATTATATGTAATGCACGGACAGGCAACGTGTTAAGACTCGGCCATTGATATTTTCTAATAATATTCAATCAAATTATACGCTTTTTTTAATACAATCGCATTCCAATGGCCAGAAACGATGCATTTAAATAAATAATTGTTCCTTAAATAGGATTATAAAGTTTCGTCTTTATCATTGGGTATTTTGCTAATATAGACCTAAGCATAATATTGCATTTAGATAATTGAACTGGAACCAGAATGGGGCTTAGTGTATAAAAAAAAACTTGAGAGGTGACAAGGGACACCCGGATGGAACGAAGTTCCTTTTGTTATACACTCAACAAAAATAATCGTCGCGACACCACACTGTTCAATGCGAAATAGAAAGACAAAACAAAAATAACTGGCTTGCTTTCTATGAGAGAGAGAGACAGACAGAGAAACACGCGCAAGCCGCACGGCTTACAACTACTTGAAGCAAAAAGTGTCGTTACAACTTTTCGTCGCGCGATAAGGAACTTCGTTCCAAAAAACTACTGATACAATTACATACCCACTTCATCTTTAAAATAATATATTATGTAGTGGGCAGATACAACATTATCTTTATTCAGAATATATGATAACCATTACAAGTCTATAATGAGGCGTAATTCATTTCTGCAGTCGTATAGTTCGACGCCTCATATACTTCAGACTGTCGGCAGCTATAAATATTTACACACCATTAAAAATGTTTGCTATTTCAAGTTTTAAATATTAATTGCGAGCTTCTAGTGCAAGACTGGCTTGCAATACGCCCTTGTGTACAGGAACTCAAGAGTCCGTGCCTTCTATAATAATTAAATTCAGTTATTGGACAGTTTTACGTTCTGATTTACATTTAATTTTCGAACATACTTATAGCTATCTCATGTCATTGTAATCACCCTTTGACTGTAACGAAAAATAATAATACTTGTTTTAATGCAACTGAAATGTTAATACATAAAAATATATCTAGAAATAGTATTCTATCTTTTAGCCTGAATGTGATGCTCTCAACAGTCAAAGGGGTGTATAAATAATAGGTACGCAATCATCACTATATAATCGATGTATTTTCTTTCGACTGCTTGATCAGTATATAATAACAGTCGGACATTACATTAGTGAGATATTAATCAGTACTACGTAGCCTTAATTTAAGTTCGCTCGTTGCAATATTAAAAAAAAACTTATGTAAGCTTTAAAAGTATATTTATGTTTTAGTTAATGTGTTCCCTCCAAAATTTCTCCTATTATTTTGTGGCAACGACAATACGCTATGTGTTGCTCAAATTATGCTCATTTTTATTAATCCTTGTACTTATTTCTATAGTGATATTAATATTTTACTCGTGTACGTTATTAACTGTTCGAATTGTTTAGACTATTTTAAACTTTTTGATTTGTATTTGTTTAATACCTTGGTCTGCGAAGATTAGCGGGTAATTCCTGCCTTGTACTTAGAATAGATGACAAAAATAAACATTTACCTAGTATCATAATAAGTGTTTTTATTTTAATATAAACAAATAAAAATGGCAGTATAAACACTCGGTGTTAGAAAAAGTGCTGCAGTTTTTGAAGCAAGGCCTGAAATCATATGTCGTTTCGAGAACTGCACACGTACATTTAACATAACAGGCACGGAGTAGATTTCATCAATTTCCCATCTGGAATAGTAATTTCATGAATGGGTTTATTGCTTATGTCACCTTTAAATTCAGTCTTTAATTCTGTTATTAAATCACAAGTAGAATATCTTTAAACAATGATGAAATCCACTCAAATTAACTCTTTTCTGTATCTCTTCTGTTACAAACATTAAACAAATACCTATAAAGTTGCTTTTCCCTTGAAAATTGTTAATAAACAACAGAAGTGCGGTATAAAATTGTACATCATAGATTTAGTATCAATACTGGACTATGTTAAATCGAATACATTGGTAGATAGTGCTCATAAGTATATTAATATTATAGTAACTATGTGAAAGGTAACTAATTTATGTACAGAAGTATAATTAAACACTGGATAGAGGTAGAGGGCCGCAGTGTTTGAAAAGGCTACACTTGCAATGGGTGCTACAAGGAAATATGCACCTTACCAGCTTTAACTAATGTTCATAATCTCATGAGAACTTTGCCGTTAATGTGAGCTCACTCTATTGGTATGACTGTTATAATTATTCAAAATGGAAGACCAGAAAATATGTTAAATGCAACAAAAACAAAATAATACTTTTTCACAATAAACCAGGATTTGGTTACGAGACTATCTCTTACAGGTATGTAGAGCTTTATCTCCTCACAAGAGGCTTTATATAGTGTCTCATTGCAAACCAGGCCTTAATCATTACAATATGTAATTCAACCTTTTTGTGAGATCGAATTCATAAGATTGGATACAAAAAAAATAAAGGGACGTATTTATCCTAAAACTAAACTTCTATTGTAAGTTTTACAGACTGGAAGAACAGAAACGGTGATTCTTCAAAAAACAGTCTTACATTACTACATTTAAGGATGAAAATTGAGTATCTAGCTAGCCACCATTATAATCAAGGCACATCTTAACAATATTCTATAACGATTTATATTAATAAACTAGGTAGATAACTATTATAGTGAAGAAAACAAAATAAAATCAAAGCTAAAATTAAAAACAGTATATAATAAATCATCACTTACATTTCCAGGCATATAATGTAACCATTTTTGATAAAAACAACAAATCTTTATCTTCAGATAACAATCCTAACAATATGATAAAAATAATTTGGTCAAGTAGATTCCAATGAGAAACAGAAATTGTTTATGGTTTGATATATTATGATTGATTGATTGTTTATGACTGTCCGCCATATATAATTATGACCAAAAAAAACAAATATGTTGTTTATTATACTATGGCAGGTAGGTCACAACGGTTTAATTCTAAATTATTGTTTTTGAGCCATTGCTACATCCTAATGAGTAAAAGTATTTTCAGCTCAAAGCATTTTGTACATACCTACAAAGGAAATTTTACTTGGCATTCATTGGTTCTGTGATAGGTTTCCTAAGGATACTCTAGAATATTCTACAATCATTCCTATTCATCCTAAATTCATAACATATCCCTCACAAATTCGTTAGAACTCTTCTCCCAAATCTTGCCTGATCGATACAGCCTATAGATTTTATCGCTAACTAAATTCTGCCCAAACTTTATCATTGACCCCTCAAACCTATGTTGGAACACCTGCATCTGTGTCTCATTGTACCCCACACCACTAGGGTTCATTGCTTTAGGATCCCTACACTCTGTGTACTTATGTGCTGCTAATATTTCTACTGGCAATACCTTACTACTTGAGTTTATACTAAATATATCTTCAAAAGTCTGCATGGCATCTAAATTCCTTACATATACCGACTTCAAGTCTTGAGACATTACATTATTGTAGTAATGTGTCTTCTTCATAATTTCTGGGTAGCCTTGTTCCGTGTTATCATCATCAGCTTGGTTTAAACAAAACAAAAGAGTTTTTACTTCTAAAGTCTTAAATTTCCTTGTAGGATCAAAATCATTGAATATTTCCTTTACATTATTGTGGACTCTTGGTACTAAGAACTCATCCCATGCTAACACCATGGCATGACTTACTTTTTCACTTTCTTCTTTATCAAATCTAAAATGTCTGAATAAGCAGTCAAGCTCAATAGCATCTCTGACAATACTGTAAGACTTAGCAAACACAAATGGATAGTTCAAAGGGAAGAATTGTATATTCCACTGAGTTATGTCAGGAGGCAGTAAGTTCAGCCTCCGGATTATGTCTTCAGATATCATACTGTCATACATTGTGAAGTAGTTCACTCCCATCATATGGTGGAACACTAGGAACTCTATGAATGCGTCTCTTGATACCAACGGCACTTGGTTTGGTATGACACAAATAGCAGGTTCTATGTTGTTCACAAATTTAATGCTACTACTCTCCCTAGGTTTTCTTTTAGTGTTCACTTCAATCACTCTGTTTATTGGGGCATGTATTGGGTTAATGTTGTAATCATTCACATAGAAGCTTATTCCCTTTGGCTTTCCCAAATTCTTGTTCAGTGAACACTGGAAGATGTATAAGCGGAAGTCATTGATTGGTTCAGATACAATTTTGAAATTGAACCTTCCTGCTTTGGGCTTGTTTGTGTTCTCCAACCAGATATTGCACCTAAAGTTAGGTGGGACGTGAGCTTTGCCGATTACAATAGTGTCTATGTTGTGAGCATGCATTGGCGTCAATTTGTCATACTTTTGATAAGATCTCAAGAATGACGAATATGAGTAGAAATTCTCATCTATCTGCTGAAATAAGGGTGGCGTTTCGCGTATTTCCATTGACGAATTTCGAAGTATTTCGGATAGCATAGTCGCGTTGAAACCGGGGCCGCAAAACTCTATCTCCGAGAGGCCTGGTTTGCCGAAGAAATTCAATACTTCTAGCACATACCTAAGCCTGTAGTACTCATGGCGGTATATGAGTAATGTTACGATGCTTAAAAAACACACGATGACGAGTATAAGTTGATAATATTTCCTCATTGTGGTGGTCCCTGATGAGTTTCGAGAAGTCTTCATCTAATCACCCGGCATCTAAAAGCACAACGTGTCGATAAGAAACTGAAAACCCACTCTATATGTATCTATAGAATAAGGTTAATAACTTACCGATTCATTTGAGAACACAAATAAAAGTAAAATAATATTTTTCAAAGAGGTAAATCATTTCACAGCATTGCAGACAACTGCAGATGATTGTGATGAATGAATGAAGTATGAACTTGAATGAAGTAAAGAAAAGAAGACGTCAAGACGTAGATTGTGAATGGACTCAACTCACACAACTGTCAAAGTGACTTCAATCAAACTTGTCTTCAACTCGCTAATGGCTTTGGTGGAAGAGACACCACCACAAAGCGACACATTTTTGCCAATATCACGAAGGTACAATGATCAATCATGGTACTATGAACAATCATCAAACGCTGGAGATACAATCAGAGACTATTTTTTTTAGAAAATACTGACAGAAAATAAATATTTTTATTGAGTAAAACTTAAAAAAAAAGAAAAAACTTTTTCTGCACAGACATTCCAATATTTCCAAAGAAAAAAATACAATTTGTGTAATGAATGATACAATTTTACACAGTTTAAATACAAAACGAGAAAAGACAAGGGAGAGGCGACATTGTGTCATGTATATGTCAAAGTGACATCCACAGAATAAGTTTGTGAACATGACATCAGTCAGTGACATGCAGATTGATGTTTCTTTTCTGTATGTTGGTTGAGTCATTCCTACTTTCTGGTCCTAATAGAGGTGTACTTTTGTCTAGAAACGGAAAAACGTACCCTGATTATTAGCAGTTGGGTAAAAATATATATTATAAAGAGAAGTTATTCATATCCACAGCATTTGCTGCACTTTTCATATTTTAATGAGTTTGATTTATTTCATAGTAAAGGTTTATTGCAGAATATGTAATTTTTTTAATGTTTGATGGAGTTTTCAGCTGCTTTGAAAGATTTTTAGGGGAAAAAGTTATTGGTTCACGTCATTAACATACACCTGACATTCTAAAATGACATATTGCGCCAGACCGACAAATTTTTGAAGTTTTTAGTTTTCAATTATGTCGTTGCCGACATAATTGAAAACTCCAAGTCTGCCCATTTTAATTTTTAATGGAAAGGAAAAAGCATAGCTAAGAACAGGTGGCGCTGCTTGTTACTTGACTCATAACATGGCACTATCAGTTTTAAAACCAAATGTTTTTCATGTTTTCTATAAGTATAGCAAGAACAAGCATGCGAAATGAAGCAAAATAAACTGAACAGCTGTTTTTTTTTCTACATTTTAGGGTTGGTCTAATAGTATAAGTTTTTCATATTCCTGAGTACAACATAACGACTGCTTAAAATATATCATGTAAGCCCAGAAACATACAACATAAAACGTGTCTTTAAATTGAAATAATTTGACTGTTAAGCTTTAGCCGCATGAAAGTGATAGCAGACAGAGGGTTGGCAAATTCTACGTGTCTATGTTGCAGTTTCCTATAATTCTTGATATAAATGATTTCCACTTTTAAAATAAAAATCAAAATCAAAATTCATTTATTCAAATTAGGCTGAGAACCATCACTTAGTGAACGTCAAAACGTTTACACAAGACAGTCCCCCAAAACGCCCACCCTTCACCACTTCCTAGTGTTTTTGCTGGGAAGAAGAAGTGGTGGAACAAACTCCCCAGCAACACGTCTGTCTGATAGTTTGAAGAACTTGAAGCTATACAACATGTGTCAAAAATAATAATTATGTCAGTCATCTTTATACATCATTAAATTAAATAATTTGCAACATGTTAATTTGCCACACACTAATATGCCTGAATAAATAAATAAAAACTATATACCAAAATCGACTGGTATTACAACCAAGTGCAGCAATAACATGCTTTGATTGCCATTTGTCATCTTTCGTTAGTGAAAAGGTACAGACAGCGTACATAAAGCTACCCCAAACTGTCAGATTTTCCCAACTGAACATGAACCTTATTCTTTTGTAATAAAATTGAAAACCTATCAAAGAATTTTGACACATTGGGGTAGCATGATGTGCTGGCCTCAGTACTAGAGACACTCGTGGCCAAAGTTGTCAGTTTACTAGTAACAGAGAAATCAATTTTCTTGGTTCCTTCCTTATGAAATAAGTTGAATTAAATATTTTAGCATTAACAATAGAATCCGTAAAATCGTAAGCTATTAACGACGACTAAGGATTAGAACTTAGTATTCTTTGTCGTTGGCTATGGCCACCACACCTCTAGTCAATGTCAATTCTGCCAAAGTAACAAAATAAAACCAAAAGCGAGCAAGTCATCGGCGTTTTCATGGAATGTCTTGTATAGTTGGATAAAATAAAATTAATTCTAAATATGTCCACCAATAAGGACGAGACTTTGAGACAGTTTTGCGATGTTACTGGCGCTGAGGAGAATCGTAGCAAGTTTTTCCTGGAGTCATCTAACTGGCAGCTAGACGTATGTGAATTACTTGTTTTATCGTATTTTTGCTGTTTTTTCGTCTACATAACGTATTAAACGCTAAGCCACAAAATCAATCGATCGTTTGATTCAAAAGCATCAGATTTGTTGTGGTATTGACCTCATTTTGAAGCTTTCGTTCTGTTTTTAATCAATTTTTGTTTTGCTTGAAACAATGATCAATAAGCAGCTAATCTAAGTATGTACCAGATTTACGTAGTTTTTATTTTAGTTAAGCTGTATTTTCATGAATAATGAGTTACCTATACCGATTAATTTGCGCACGCCTTTTGTATGATCTCAATGATCTCTATGCCTGGACCACAGTGGTTGCTTTGTTGATCATTTGTCCATACTTCACAATACATGTGCTTATTCATGGTCGACGTCAACAAAGACTCTTATAATGAAATTCATCTTAATAATAATCTTATTAGATTTTTATTAAATCCTTCTATCATATCCAAGATGCCTGTAGTTAATCCGCCGGATATGGGAGGCATTCATTCTCTTCAAAGGATTCTTTTCCAGTCACAAACCATGTCACCAAATAACTCGAGAAATATCAAACCTAATAGTATGTTTACAGGTAGCACTTTCAAGCTTCTACGAGCACGGGGGCAACGCAGACGAGGCCCCCGCCAACCCTGCAGCTGCTGCATCATCTCTGCCTACACTCTCAGACAGTGACATGGAGTCGCCTCCAGGTTCTCCGCTTGCGCCTCCAAAGAAAGACAAAAAGAGGGTGCCGGGCCAAAAGTTTGCTACACTTGACTCGCTGCAGCAAGAGACCTCAAGTGATGAAGAAGAAGGTGATTATATAAAAAAAAATTGTTCATTTGTTTGAATGCTTTTACAGTGCACTGACCAAACACGAAGTTACATGAACAGTGACGGTGCTGTTTTCTTCTCTTGCTTTCCCATGTGTTATATGAAAATAAGTTGTGCAATGATACAAAATTGCCAGCTATCAAAATTGGTAGTAGGACTAACTCAAGTATTATCAGGTTTACGAGCTTAATACACCATAAGTAAACAGTTCTGCTGCAAATTACAGGATTACTGTTGAAATGGGATAGTGCCTACTGTAGATGCATTGTGCAGGGAGATTTGGTAACTATCAGACTGCTAATGACTTAGTTATAACAACACATCTCCACACCTCTCCTGCACTTTACAGCTACTTCAGGCTCCATGTCAATAATGCAGTAGGCTTTTACTTAGAAGATAGATTTATGAAGTATAATGAAACAATGATAGGTATTCATCGTACCAAGGTTTTTGTTAACTCAGTAAGATCGGGTTGGACAGGGTTTAAGAAGCAAATACAAATGAAAATGCCCTTTTTTTGGCAATACAGCTTTGGCAGCTGCTTACTCACGAGGAAGGTCACCCACACGCAGTATCCGTTCATTAAATATTGCTCCTACTATAACGGTAAAGGATGAGATGTCAGAAGATTCTGATTATGTACATGAGATGAACAAACTGAAAAAAGAAGTGGAGAGATTGTTGTGTGAGAATAGTGCGTTGAGGAAAGAGATAGCAAGAGTGAAAGATAAGCAACATCCTGATGAGAATGAGGCAGGTCTGTGTGTATTTTGTGTTGTAGTGTGTTGAGTGTAGAACTTAATATTATGTTTTCAATGGGTGATGTAATTATATCCAGTCTTGTGATACATACCTGTGACTATGTGATTTATCTGGCGGTTCTTAGGTAAAATCGTATCCTTGCTTGGTGTCATGCAGATTAGCTCGGAGCTATATAATGTGTGTGTTGCATTTTTGCTCAATATCCTACAAATGCGTCAAACTTCCTGTTAATTCGTTACATTTCGCAGAAAGTTGGATTTGCTGGAAATTGCAAAAAAGCATTTGACTCATCTTTTTAGGGTTTCGTAGCTTACAAGGAACCCTTATAGTTTCGCCATTTCCGTCCGTCCGCCTGTCCCCGGCTTAGCACAGAGATTGTTAGTACTAAAAAGCTGTAATTTGGCATTTGTATACATATTGACTATGCCAACAAAGTGGTAAAATCATTAAACAATTAGTTAGTTCCCCTGTACTTTAACAGGGAATGATTTTATTACTACACCCTACACTATTGTGGGGTGTCGATTAGTCGTCCAAAATTATAGTTTTCATGAAAGGTTTCTTTTTGTTAATTTTCCAACCATTTTTACTGGTTTCTTGTATGTCTATACACAACTGACTTTATAAGTTTTAAACTAATCGAGTCAGATTGGATTTGAAATTTCAAATAGCTTACATACTTCAGTGAAAGACTACTAATTCAAACCGTAGAAAAGTATTTAAAGTCAAATTCAACTAGTAGTAGTAGTAGTAGTTTGACGACACGGTTGGCGCAGTAGTTAAGCGATTGGCTGTTGCGCTGCGTGTCGCGGGTTCGATCCCCGCACGGAACAAATATTTGTATGGCCTACAGATAGTTGTTCCGGGTCTGGTTGTTTGTGTATGTGACTTTAAATGTTTGTAAACGCACCCACGATACAGGAGAAATTCCTAGTGTGGGGCAACGTTTTTTATAAAAGAGAAAAATAAAGAAAAAGTAGTTGTATTTGATACTCATAAAAATAATTAAACTCTTATAATTTTCAAACATCCGTTACGGACGCGGCCATGATGTGACGTCATTAAACAATAAACTACTTTGTTAACATCTCTTCATAAGCCCCAAATCAATTAAGTGAAATTACTTTTGTTCTTTATTCAAGCAGAAATATCACTAACGAGTGAGATTTCAGGCAGTTCACTGAAAGCAGTTACTTAGTCAGTTTATATTCATTGATTTTTATGTCGCTTCCCGCATCTAGAGTTCAACGCGTTTCATGTTTGCGTTCCATTTCACGCTAAAAGCTCAACGTGAAATAGCCAATTGTAAAATAATAAACTTAAATTAAACACCGAATTGTTTCTTTACTTCTAAAGAACATACTTAAATAACGGATTGAATATATTGCGTATTCCTATAACTCTAAGATCACACTAAGTATCAGTGATCATTTTGTTCATAGAAAGTTCTCGATTGTTCTAGGTCAAGCTTTTTACGCGGGTGGGTCAGAGAGATCTGGACAACAGATCCTCGGACCAGGGAAGGGCAAAAAGGACATAGTCACTGAAGTGTTTAAAAGTGTTAGAGAGTGAGTATTAATACTATGTAACGTTATATACAAATATTTTTGGCAATGTAGTGACAGATTCTCTTTGTTGTTTTGTCTAAGAATAAAACAACAACTTAATATGTATGATCTAATGATCTCCTTGTTTGGAGATGTTGGCTTAAATTTCTGTCAGTCATTGCCGATTTTTAGAGGTACCTACACCCATTTACGTGTATCACGTGAGGAGTCAAGGGCACATAAATACGAACAGAGAACCCGTGGGTCACTGAAATCCCTTGCGGATGCTCGTAGCAGCGTGGGAGGTCTATCCTTCTGGAGGGAGTTGGGATGGCTGGAATGTCAGCCGCCATAGCTCACGTGCAATTGTCCACTCTGAGGACCAAGTGGATGTATTACGACTCTCAAATTTCAGATGCCTTCTTGGTCATTCACTTGCCATTGGATGCTATTGAAATTCGGGTCACTGGCAAAGTCTGATTGTGTTTTCGGGCGAGTTCGATTTTAAACTGATTATTTATGAAGACTATAAATGTACAACTAAGTAAAATGTTAATATTGCATATAATTTAAACATACTCTCCAATGCAGGCGTGGCGCGGTGGTGTTTGAAGAAGAGCCGTCTTCTACAAGCCGAGGGGGGCGCTCTGCGTTCAGCGGTGTGGGATATAGACTTGGTAATATTATACTGTATATTATAATATATCATGTCTCGTGTTTTATTTTTGGAAGGGGTATCTCGCAGAACCTTTAGGGTTATTAACTGCTGCAATCAAACTTTCCTACGGACTTAAAAAAAAATAAAGCCTCCAACCTGCGCTTAAAACTTAAAAGCTAAGCGACTATACGCTAAAGGCGACCCCTTCGGAGTACGGGCCTCGGGTTAGGGCGTCGCTGGGAGAGGACAGCAAAGGGACAGGCTGGATCTGATCGATCAGACCCAGCCTGTAGAAGGGACATCGACGCACTACCTGATAACATGCGTGTGTGCAGGATCCTGAAATTTTTCGTCGGCTTTCCCTAATTACTATGTTACTTTTTAATTAAAAATCTCATTGGGTTAGAAATAAATAATGTTTTTTCAAGGTCTAGTTGCCGTCCGTCACTCGATTATAATCGAATTGATGCTCACGCGAATTGAGTTGTATGGACACTTCGCCAGGCACCTATTTTAATGCAGTCTGTAAACATTAGGTGCTAGCTTTATTAACTTGTCGATGAAAGTGAAATGCTGACAATAATGTTGTGTTACAGGTCAAACAGTAGAGGATCCTGATCCCCAGCCAGCAGCGGCTGAAGCCGCCGGTGGGAACCCTCAGGGACCACAAGTAAGTCATTTGTCATTTTTACAACGGAATAGAAATAGGTCTTTATTTGCTTCGAATGTACTTAGGTACATAAAAATAAGTTGTTGATTTATATAATAGGGTCCATGTACATTCTACCCTAATAAAACATGCAAATGTAATACAAACTTAAGCAAATAATAAAGATATTACTAAAAATCCTGCACAGAATAATAATATATTTATTTACAAGTAATTCTGTAAAACGTTTTTTTTATATTTTTGCAACGGTAAGTCTTAAATCAGGTATTTAAAAAAAGATTACAGGAGCCATACAGATACAATTCTTTTTAATAAGCTATTATTAAATACGCCTCTGCAGAATCTGGTATTTTGATCTCATAGGTGTAATTTGTATTAAAGAAAAGCAAATAGACAGCTTGGCTTCATGTCGCCTATAGGTAATTGTGCCGGGCCTGGCTGTTTGTGTATGTGTGCTTGTAGACGCACCCACTATAAAGGAGAAATTCCTAGTGTGGGGTTAACGCTGCAATGTTTAAAAAAAAGTACCCTTGCTTCGTTTCAATTGATCATTTTAAAGTGTTCATAATATATATTTGTTTGTCTGTGCTGGTGTAACTCAAGAAGATTATTATTTTTATTAAACACACAAACAAATTATATCCTAACATGAATCGATTATTTTTCATATTTCTGTTAACTCCGTCTAATACTAGACCAAAGAAGCTGGCTTCGCAATGACTTATAATTACCGGCACGGATCTTGATCCTTGAAGCAGTCGTGGGATAAGTTTGCGCATAAGCACTTTACTAAAATCGACTCCTGCCCAACTTAATGTCAGCGCTCAAGATCCGTGCCGATAATGATATAATATTAATAATAATAAATTGAAAGTAGCAAAGGCAGACATGTGTTGGCGAGGAACAAAGTTGAGCTTTAATTGAAATTTCCTAAGAAAGTTGGTAATTGAGAAAGTGAGGAATTTAGTTTTGTTGGCATTAAGAGTCAGCGCAGAATTGAAACCGTCCTGAGCAGTTGCTTGGAGTTCCGACCATGAGTTTGCGGAAAATGTGATGGCAGTATCATCTGCAAATGAGACTATCGTGGGATTTGGGGTTTCTAGATTACAAAGGTCGTTAATGAACACAAGAAAACACAAAACTATCAATCAATATCTCACCAACCGGTAAGAACTTTCTTGTATTTATAGTATTTGTTGATGATAACGTGATCCCCTTCCAGAGCGCTGACCAGCCGCGCTCGGTGCGCTTGCGGCTGTACCGCGAGGGTTTCAGCGTGGACTCGGGCGCGCTGCGGCACTACACCGACCCGGACCACGCCGACTTCCTCAACTGCATACGTAGAGGGTGAGTACTATCAACATAACTACACTGTAACCACGGCTGGGCAAAAAACCTGATTTGCTTTAATTGAAATACAAATTACAAAATACCATCTCGCAAGTATTTAAAATACGAAATACAAATGATCTTTAAGTTATCTATTTGATATATAAAATACAGTTTTTTAGCTATTTCAATTTGAAGTACAAAATACAAATAACAAAGTACTATTAAGAATAATATTAATTATTATTATTATTAATTATGCAGTGGTTGAGCCATCGGCTGTTGCGCCGCGTGTTGTGGGTTCGATCCCCGCACGGAACAATTATTTGTATGACCTACAGGTAATTGTTCCGGGTCTGGCTGTTTGTGTATGTGAGTTTAAATGTTTGTAAATGCACCCACGATACAGGAGAAATTCCTAGTGTGGGGAAACGTTTTGAATAAAAAGTAATCCAGCCCAGCATGGGCTAAAAAGTACAGTAAAAGAAAATTAATCAGTAAAATCAAAGTTTCCTTTCAAGAACACTAGATTTTTAAATGTACTGTTAGACAAACAGCCTCTTGTTGGAGACTGAATAAAACCTGCTAAATTATAACTAATAAGATCGCTCAATGAAGGTTAAATGTATTTTGAAACCAAACAGATACTAACTACAAAATACCTCGGCGTCAGGTATTTGAAATACGAATTACAAATTACATTTTAAGCAAGTAATTGAAATACAAATACCAAATACGTATTTGTATTTCAATTACGTATTTTAATTACAAGTAATTCAGACAAAAATAGTAATTCAACATTAATTGTAACATTTCCTCTTCCTGTGCTTCTTGCATCTAGCAAATAATGTAATAGCTTTCTCTGAACGGTCAAAATCATCATCCGCTTAGCCTTCTCCCAAATATGTTGGGATTGGCTTCCAGTCTAACCGGATGCAGTTGAATATCAGTATTTTACATGGAGCGACAGCCTATCTAACCTTCACAACCTAGTAATTGGGCAACACAATACCTCTTGTTAAGACTGGTTGTCAGACTTCCTGTAACGACTGTCAAAGTTCTACAAATGACAGCTGGGACCAACGGCTTTATGTGCTTTCTTTTTTTATTATATATTACACCCGTGTGAAGTGTTGAGACACTAGTCACATAATGGTTATCGATTTTTTTTTATATTTTCTAGCGAGATCCCCCCCGAGTTGTCGGGCACGGGTGGCGAGGTGCGCGTGTCGCTAGAAGATCGGCGACACGAGGAGTGTCCTCAACACATCGCGAAGCCTCCGCCCTTCTCTGGCAAGGGACATCTGCTCGGCAGGTGAGACTAATAAAAAGCTTCGAATATACCTTATTTCGTTCGTGTAGGCTCGCCCCCCTATTACATGGGACAACCTAACTGCCGAAATGTGGGTGTTACTAACGGTGCACCTCTGCCCAAGCCTTCGCGGAATACAGGCGTGATGCTATATTATGTATCGATTTTTTTTTAACGACGTCACAAGACAGGAAACAATGATTCAATGCGTGTTGTTTGATAGCTTGATTATTACCTTGTGACGTAATGAGACCCCACGCGATTCACAGGGACTGTTTTACGCGGTAAATTCAATCAACAAATTAATTCAAATGATATTTATTTGTAGACAACGTACCAGACAAAGTTTTCTTACAACGGTCAAATATACTATTTAAAAAAAAAACATAGTTTTACGTCCCCTTTTTTGTAGTGCCTCAGTCTATGGCCAACAACTGAGGCCAGACAAAAAGTTTGTATAACCAACTCCTTCATGTATGCAAACTTTTTGTGCAGAGATATAATTATATTCTCTCTCGTTTATTTTTACTACTGCATCTAATAATTTGTGTTCTTGTGTCAATTATTATTTAGTTACTTTTCTGTAGTACTCGGTCTGCGTGATATAATAACATGTGACCGAGAATTGTCATCCGTTATCGTAAACACTTTGTCAAATCATTGACAGCGAGTTAAATAGGGTTCCCCCTTTTTTAACTCGCTGTTGCGCTGTTGAAGTTGGCAACGTGAGTAAAACAGATTTAAGTATCTATCAATGTATAGTACAAAAAAGTGGCATGTTGCAATTGTGTGTGAACTGTGTTTGTCGCAGCCCGACGCCGGCCACCGTGGGCGCCACTGCGGCCGTAGCGGGCGACGTGGCGGACCGCGCCGCCAACCAGCGCGCCGCACAGGACGCCGTCAAGCTCAGCGACACCGAGCCTGTCACTACAATACAGGTAAAACACCACAAGCGCTATCTTATCTATTCTTGATCCCTAATACTTGGTCTAAAATTTAATATTCGAATTCATACGTATTGTGATAAAAGTGAACGGGTATACAAAAAAAAAAAATGTTTCTTAGGCAATGTTGTTTGTTATAATGAGTACTTACAATCACGTGTTTAAGTATCGGTCACTAATTACCAGTCACTTTATATACCTTCATACGCATTTAGTATTTTTTTTTTCATTTGTATAGAAAAGAGGAAATACTTGATTATTTCTATGTTTATTTGTAATCGATAAACTCAAAAACTACATAAAGGCTTTAAACAATTAAATTATTCTCCTATAGAAAGGTACATAATCGGCAAGTAACATGGCTACATTTTATTTTCAAAATACTGTTTATAAGGAGTGGTGGCGATGTTAAAGTTCAAAGAGAAAAGTGCCAAATCTAAGCAAAATAGAACAAAATAGAGCAATATGATTGAAAACTGTCCGAATCATAGTATTGGAGCTAATGACGATAATATATCTGTATTTATTCCGTAGTTCCGCCTCGCAGACGGTAGCCGGCTGACCGGTCGCTTCAACCACACGCACACAGTCGGCGACCTACACGCCTACGTGTCCCGCGCTGAACCATCATATCAGCTTCAAGCCTTCGTTCTCCTCACCACGTTCCCTAGCCGAGAGCTGGCTGACCCAGCGGCGACCCTCGCGCAAGCTAATGTCCTCAACACCACGCTGCTGCAGCGGCTCAAATAGGAGCTTGTGGTGACGGCATAAGGTCCATTCTTGGTTGGCGGTGCCCGTTCTTGGCGATGAACTTCTTGGCCGTTTTGTTTTCGTAAAATAACCCTTATCTAAATGCGCTAAATCTGTGCAAACTCGTAACTAGTTAGTCCAGAATGATCAAGAAGTTTAGCGCATTCTGCACACACGAATGGAATGCTCCAAAAATGCATTTATAGATCGGCTTTTAGGATTTTTTAAATATTTAAAATATTTGTACGTTTCGGTCGTGTGTTGTTCGTGTATTTTTATACGTAAGTGTGGACGGGCCGGAGCTATTATAACGCGATCTCGCGAGTGAAACAGTGTATTGGTCAATAAATAAAGTTTTTAAGTTCCTTTATGATTGTTTTTCTAATGATAAAAAAAGAAATTTACTTTAATAAACTTTTTCGTAAGGAGTGGTTTCAGCAATAGGCACTTCGTCCGTCCAAATGATTTCAATTTGCAACCCCTATTTAGCGCGTGTGAAAAGGATAATCTAAATTTGGCGTAGTCGTAAAAGGTTATATAGCCACCAGCACGTTAAGTTCGCGCATCGTGCACTTAGTGGAACAAAAAAGTGGTGACTTTTATTGATCGTCATTATTTTATGGTTATTGCCATTTATATTTAATAATATCTGATTAGAAGAAAGTTGAAGAAGGGAGTGGAATTCGTAAAGTTTATTGGGAGTTATAAATAATATGCATACGAGGAAAGTATGCTCAAAAAGTATGCGAAAAAAGACATACCTTTTTTTGCCTTAATTTTTTAATTTAATTCAACAACAATAATATCAACTCTAACTCTTTAACATAAACAACAAAAACAAAGGGTACAATTTTCGTGCACGCAAGTGTAATCGGGAGTTCGGGAGGCAACTGTCGACTGTTGCACCAATCGCGCGCTCGGATTGACGTACCTCATACCCCGCGTCCCGCTTGACTACCAAAGAGACCTAAAAAACGACTTGTGCGCATCTAACGACTCTTGCCAAGTTACTTGCCGATAATTATACCTACAATATGCATTTATAACCTGTAACGACTCGTTGTGGGAAAGGTATATCCTGTAAATACTGATAGTGCGTAAAGGAATAATCCCACAAAACCCATAATGATAACCAGCAAATAAAACCACCTTTTCGAAAAAAAAATCTATTTCATTTAAACAATACAAAATATAATTTAATAAAAACATTTAGTGCTAATAAAATAATTCAAAATTATCCATAATACTATATTAGATTAATTTATATTAATAATAATAAAATCAAACACGATTTGTTCCCGGTACGTGCCTACATCTCACGAGACCCTTGGACAGTAGACCAATTATCATTATTTAGTGCTTATTTCGCGTCTTCTACACAAGTTTGGTCCCGATTATGTGCTTCAGAGTCAAGCTGAATATCCAGATGTTGCAGATAAATATATCAAAGCACTAAAAAGTTGGTCTAAAAAGCCTTCAGGTCAAGGGACCCTCGCTGGACGTACGTAAATGGATTCTTCTACCTACCCCCTGCAGTTTCGTTCACATAGGTCTGTCGCCTGATTTCATCTCTTAACGCCAAATTGCCGCCATTTTGTCAACGCTTGAATTTAGAATGCTGCAAGATGGCCGCTACGTACAGCAAGCCGCTCTGGGGAAGTTGCATGCACACGGGTCGGTTGTTATGCACTCCGCGGGGCACATGCAGTTGCAAGCTGAAACAAACGAAGAAAGGGGGGTAGAGGAAGACCCAAAGAAACGGATGGATGGATTGTGTGAAAGATGATGTGGCTAGATAGGAGGCGACTATAGAGATGTATAGAGGAAGATATACTACGACGACGCTGAATAAAATTGGAATAAGGGTTTGTGCCTTTCTATAATCGAAATACTTGGTCGTGGTCTTCGTCAGATGATAAAACTTATCCAAGAGCCCATGATAATAAAAAACATGGGACCTAATTCTCGCCCTTGTGATATTTGATATTGAAAGGCGAGTTTATAGTCAATAACTTTGTCCAATCTCCACTTTACTTAGAATACATTTGTATTAGTTTAAAGAAGGCGTAGTTATGCTGCGTATATACTTTTACAGTTTTCTCTTGCGTCACCCAGACGAAGTGACAAAATGTCTCTCCTACAAACTCGAGCCTGTGAAGTCCTAGATCATACGCCATAGGTTAAGAATCAAGATTATGTGGTTCTACTCACGTTTGCAGTCGCCGTACTTGCATGGGTCCATGTACTCTGTGCAGTCTTCGCCGGGTGGCAGGAACGATGACCGGTAAACGGTCGTAGCTTCCAACTGATGGCCAAATAAAGTTTTTTTTTTAAAGAAGAATTAGCTCATGGTTAGTAGCTTTATCGGACATGCTATAGTTTCTCATGGAATAACAGGTTTATGCGCTAACTATACACCATATTATGAAGCGTTGAATCTGTTCGGGCACTTCAATCACACACACACACAATTACTGTCGTCCTGTGGGTTTGTGACCGGTGTACAGAGGCCAGCTGCACATCAAGCTACCCCAAGTGTCAGATTTCTTTCGTTTTTTAACTTTATCACAATAGAAATAAGTTTCATGTTCAATTGGGATAATATGACACTTTGGGGTAGCTTGATGTGCCAGCACATCAAGCTACCCCAAAGTGTCTGTACAAAGTGAAACCATGGATTTTTTTATAGTAACACGAGCTGTGCCCCGCGATTTCAACCGCTCGTAGGCTGATGTGAAATAGCCTTCCTTAAAAATAGGGCAGGCTTTCAAATGCTGCAATATTTATTTGAATTCGATTTGTTGTTATAGCGTTAGCTTTAGCGCGTTCAAACATACACACTCACAAGCTTTGTTATCAGTTTAGATTGTCTATGCTTTACGATTTTTAGCATACCATGGCAATGAGATTGATTCCGCCAAAGAACAGTTTCCCTGTGAAATACTGTTGTTTACTACAAAATCATAATCAATCATCTGATGCTCAGAAGTATTGATTAATGGCCGATTTCAACAATGTATCTAAATCCCAATCTCAAACCGCGATCTTCAACAGCTGATTTTAATTCGCCCTCTCAAGGGTAGCGATTGAAACTTGGTCATTTATTGGTTACAAACAAAGATAGATCCAGGAATCGATCTTTGTCTTTGAATCTAGGGATTGGGATTGAGTTAACTTATAGATTTCAGGCTTCTGTCTTTATGTGTGAATAAATGCGCTGACCTTCTGGCATGGTTTGACGTATTGTCCCTTGCACGCCCATGGCGGTTTCTGTGGCTGCGGTGCGCACACCGGCTGGTAAGACATCTTCTGTGTCGTTGACGACTCCATTTTAGCTGAAACATCATAGTTTTATGTTAAGGATAGGAGGTAAATTTTTCTTAAACTTCACTTTGTTGATTCTACCTCGAGGAATTCTATGGCTTAGACAGACCATGCAATAAAACGGATCAAAAGAGAAATGCATCTGAAACTCGACGGTAACGAAAACTCCGCAAAAATATACCAGAATTTCGCTCACATTTCTAGATTTTTTCATTTCATTTCTTTACGCCATCAATGGCGTAAAGCAAATAAAAGTTTGTTCAGCAAAAGCTATTCTTGTAAAACTCCTAAAATAATATCATCTAACGTGATGTTGATAAGACATAATTATAAGAAAAGATTATCAGCTCACCTGCTGGTTTTTCGTAGCACTTTTGTGGAGCATAGGAGTTGGGTATCGCACAGCGACCGGGGTCCAAGAACGACATACGGTTGATAGTGCGGTCTGTTAAAAATATAGAAATTATAACAGCGTGCCATCTAGAATCATCTTGTATACACAACAGACTAAAAAAATGGTATGGACCGCCATTAAAATATGTTAAAATGCATTTTCACATGGTACAACTTACAAGGTTAGGCGGCTGGTTAATCCTATATGGTACCAACCTACAAAATAGTTCTGTTCTGGTCACAGAGTGACTTCCTTCTTTCTCCAAAATGATGGGTACGATAGAAAACCGGTTTGCAGAAACCCATCTGGCTGATATAGTAGATGTAAGACTTAAGCGCAGATTGATCGTAAACTGGTTATCCCTTGAAGCTCCGGTTAAAACAAGAAGGGCCAACGTCTTAGAAGAATCTGTTCTCCTGCCAAAGCATAAGGGACTCACTCTCAAACGGCTGTTCAACGCAGTGGAACTTATGAGCAGGCTTGCAAGACTCCCTGATGGCTGAGGGCTTCGGCACGTAGTCGTGTCGCTGTGTCGTGAGGTTCTGCATGGGCCCCTGACCCCACATGTCGTGGTGACACGGACGGATCGCTTGCGTGATGCATGTTGGGTTCGGAAGGTACGACAGCTGGATGAGAGGTTAGGAAGAAATATGCTATTCAATCACAGGGTCCAAAAAAACTTCACAGTTAATCGGTTGGGTGTAAATTTCATGGTCGAAAAAGCAATTCAGATAGAGTAATTTTGAATAAAAAGCGACATGGACAGGGTGTCAAAGATAAAACTAAAAATGAAAGAGGTTTGTTTATGGGGCTGTTATAATAATGAGCTTCTTATATGTCTGTTCTGAGTAAATCTGGTCTTTGATTCTGAAATCAATGTCAATGTCGATCTTATCTTAGCAAAGCAGAAGAACGAAGGTATCTTACCTTTTGAACAGTATCTCCATCCATTTGCGCTGTAGACGGAACCAGATTTGGCAGCGGCTTTATAGGCGCTGGAATGGGGCACTTCGTCGGCAGGTAGCTGTGGAAGGAGTTGGAGTTAAAGTGGTAAATGTTTTTGTTTTTAGGAGCTTTATTACTGACTAGGTTCTGTGCATTATGGGCAGCCAACACTTCCATCTGGATATCGCACCACAGCGTCATGAGCTGTGTTTTTTATGACTCGTGTCGATTACGACAGCGATAGTTTAAAAATGATTTATTGTAAAATGATTCCATTGCCATCGGCTGCCAATAGTATGGGTTTAACCTTTTAACCGGCTAATATACTATATATCAGTTGCCCAGTTTATAAATAGTCGGTACATTTATACTCTTGCTGCATTGAGCTATTTTTGAGTAAAATATAAAGTAAAAACCAAGACATCAAATTAGACGTCAGTTTTTTGTCGTATAAATTTGCTTTGGGCAGTTAATGGATATTGCCTGCTAGGATTAATAAGTAGATTTACCTGTTCTTATAGATGGTCTGGGTTTCAAAATTCTTGGACGCTGTGACTGGGTTGATGCAGCTATCAGGAATTATGGCTCGCCGGCGGCAGTCACTCGCTGCGTCCAAGTAACTGGATAGAAGAAGCAGATAATTAAGAGTCCATCACGCCTGTACAGGTTAAGCAATCTGTGAAGCTCAGCTGCACTTGCCATGGTCAGTCTTGGATGGGATAGTTCTCAAGATAAAGTACAAAAAATTACTTTTTACGAACAGTTGTCCAACGCATTTGGTACAAGATGGAAAGAGATGGAACATGCTGGCAGTTTACCTCATGGTATAGGTCGTATTGCCCTCCAATTTTTGACAAGGCTTTTGATACTGTCCCTTGCAGGCCCATGGTAACGGCTCCTTTGGCATTATCTGGAATTATAAAGTTCAGGTTATTATAAATTAAGGTATTAAAGAAATAACAAATAGGTGAACAGGACTTTTGCACAGTTACTACTATGCTATCAAGGAGGGCTTTTGTTTAGATTGGTATATGTTTAGCAGCGCGAATGGAGGGAACTGCTCCATGGTCACTGGCACAACAAGTTATTATAGGAAGAGATACACTGGCCATGTGGGTAGTCTTGATAATAAGCCGATAAGTTGTAGCCCTTGTGGAGACAAGGTGGACCGACGATCTGGTGAAGTTTGCAGAGTAGGACCAATCGTTGTGGAAATATTTGGGGGAGGCCTGTGTCTGAAATTATGTAGTAGATGGCCTGCTTTTAAGCCTGCTGACCAGGTATTGCCCGTTCATTCTGCATATCCTATTACCGATAAACGAATATACTTAAAGACCGCCTCGTTGGTCTATTGGTCGCAAGTGATACTGCTAAGCAAGTAGTTCTGGGTTTGAATCCCGGGACGGGGAAAGTGTTTTTGGGTTTCAGCACCTGGTACTTCTGTCTGGAGTCTGGATTTGTGCTCGTCCCCTATTACATAGGACTTAGTATAACTGAGCGCCTTACCCTTTGGGGAATGCCGTCGTGATTTAATGAACATAATAAAATATTTAATTAAGTGTGATGGAACATACCTGGTTAGGCATATAGCTCATTTTCTGTGTGGTGGTGCCTTCCATCTTGGCAGCGGGACGTTCGTAGCAACGTTCGGGCGCAAAAGACTTGGTCGGCACGATATTCTCAGGTGGCAGGTACGATAACTTGTTTATTGTGCGGTCTAGAATATGGGGAGTGATTTGAAAAGGGATAAAATAACATCACCAAACATGTAGCTTGTTTCTGGTATCATAAAAATCGTGGTAAATGAGTTTTTTTGAATGCACTGCGCTACTTCTCCAGGAATCTTCTTCTACAGTGAAATAGGTCAGTAGACAATGGGTAACCCTGTAATTTCAACCAGCTAAGAATACTGTGTCCATAAACGGTGCGCTTGTTCGACAATGGCTTCCTGAAGTGTGAGTGTGATAGTAACGTTGTTTTCATTTTAACAATTTCATCGCAAAATCTAACAACAGACATTTTGAGCTGTTCTGGATGGAAGTTTAAATGGTCAGTGTCTTCTAACTTTCAAAGGGCTGTTCAACGCAGTGGAACTTTGCAGGCGGCTTGCAGCTCTCCCGAAGGACGCAGGGCTTCGGCACGTAGTCGTGTCGCTGCGTCGTGAGGTTCTGCATAGGCCCCTGACCCCACATATCGTGGTGACACGGCCGGATCGGTTGCGTTACGCACGTCGGGTTTGGCAGATATGATAACTAGAAAACAAACAAATTCTGATAAGAATTTAAGATTAAGTTTCGTCTAAAAATTTGGTGCTGTCAAATAACTGTCGTAAAATAACATCGTCATGTTACTGTTCTCATCCCTGTCTAGAAGAGGGCAGAAATATGACCCCCACAGCGCCAAAATCCCTTAAAAGGAACAGAGGGAGAGGAAAGATAGTCTTAGATTTCTCCATGCTGGTTTTGAGATGCTGAACTCCTCCACCTATTACCTTCTGCACAGTACATCCCTCCATAGGTTCGCAACTGGGCACGAGGTTGGATGCGGGCTTGCGAGCCACGCCGCGCAAGTTCTGACATCCATTGGTGGGTAAGTACGACAGTTTGTACGTCGTGCAGGACTCCACCGGCGCCGACGGCTGCATGTAGCAGCGGCGCGGGGCATACGAATCCGGGATGCGAGGTTGTTTGTAGCACTGAGGAAAGAAAACCTTTTGGTATAACGAGTGTGAATTTAGTGGATACCAGGAACCACATCCTGGTATCAGATAGGTAATTTCGTAAGCCACTTGATATGATACGACTGATTTCACGGAGTTTCAAATAGAGATCACAGTCTACGACGTGTGATGAAAGCACTAAAGAAGTAGAAATTTAAAAAATAATAACATTAAAGATTTTTAAAAATACTAGCTGACCCGGTTGACTACTAGTTTTGCCATTTTAAGCCAAAAACTAAAAATAAATGTTTGGGGTGGACCACCCTTGTCACTTAGGGGTATGCAAAATAGATGTTGATTGATTCTCAGACCTACCCGTTATGCACAGAAAATTTCATACAAATCGGTCGAGCTGTAACAGAGAAGTTTAGTAACAAACATTGCGACGAGAATTTTATATATCAAACAAGCTGACCAAGCAAATGTTGTTTTGCTATATAAAATGTTTTGGGTGGACCGCCCTTAACATTAAGGGGGATGATAAATAGATTTTGTCCGATTCGCAGACCTAAACCGATATATGCACACAAAATTTCACGAAAATCGGTCGAGCCGTTTCGGAGGAGTTTATTTACGAACACCGTGACACGAGATTTTTTTTCTGATTTTTTGCATTTGCTAAACACACAATTTAATCACTAATGAATCAACAGAGATGTATGGAAGAAGAAAACATGCTGCGCCGACCCCAAATAAGTTGGGGTAAGGGCAGGAGGATGATGATGAAAATGTATGTTATGACATTTTCACTCACTTTTCAAAGTCAAGGTTTGATTTTAATTACTTTTGTGACAAGTAACTTTATCTGTTTCTGAAATGTCCCTTCGGGGTTTATTTTAATAAGCCAGAATTCAAAGGAAGTTTCGTTCCGGCTGGCTGGAAGTTTGTTTAAAAGTCGACGTCCAAAAGTTTAGTAACTTGTTACTCAGGGGAATAAATATTATTTTTAAACCGACAGTGGTGGCCAGTAGGCTGACTGTGATTGCAGCATGCTTATTTAGAATTAAAGAGATTTCTTTTAGAAAAGCCACACATAAAAATATGTAGGTCACACAGGTGAGTTATATATATCCATACTAATATCATAAATGGGATAGTGTGTGTCTGTTTGTCCGTCTTTCATGGCAAAACAGAGTGACGAATTGACGTGATTTTTTAAGTTGAGATAGCTGAAGGGATGGAGAGTGACATAGGCTACTTTTTTTCTCTTTCTAAGCCCCCAGTTCCTAACGCGAGTGATGCCGCGGGAATAAATGAAGTCATGATGGCCCAGTGATTTAGGCCTCGCCTCTTGTGCACGAGGTTCAAACCTGGGCAAGTACCAACTACTAATATAATATGTACACATTGGAAATTTTCTCCGAATCTTGGTGAGGCTTACAGCTAATTTCAATATCGTATCTCAATCCGAGATCTAAAACTGCCCGCATCTGATTCGCACTCTCAAGGTTACAGATTGCAAACTCGACCATTACAAAAAATAATCATCCCCAGATTTGGATTGAGATACATTAATTAAATTGGCGGTAACTCGAAAGATCTTGATCTAGCCATGAAAGCAGGTTCTTTGGTCTCTTAAGTACATTGTAACAGGTGGATCAGTGATAAATGCATGTTATATATTACTACAGTGTCCAAAATCAGTAAATTAAAACCTAAAACCATAGGTATCGCTCTGGCTAACTAGCCAGTACCAGTGTGGCCGTACCAGCCACAAACGTTTCAGCTTTGATGAGTTCAAACTGGTCTAAAAGACCGACCATGTTATACAAGACATATAAAGTGCACATACTGGTTTCACGGCGGTGGGCTGGGCACAGCAACAGGTTCGACAGGGGCACGGATGCTCCTGGTTGCCATCAATAGGCTTTCCGTCGCGCAGCCCCGACTTGATGCCCGCCGACGGGGCGCATGGCGCCGCCGCCGGGCACGGTACGCAGCACCTGTGAATACACCAGATGGTATGAGCCCGAAACTAAGGAGAACATACACAAATAAATAAAAAAAATCAAGGAAAGATAGTCATGTAAATGGATCCTTGAATGGGCAACCAGGTCGGGTGCTGTGACAAATCTTGGTAGACGAGATATCTAGAGGACTGCTAGGTTTAGATAAGCTAAGTTGATCGATTGATTTATCCTAATTTTCAATTCTTACATAACATAACAAATCACCACGCCTGTCCACCCACATTATGTCTCAAGACCCACGTAATAGGGCCTATTGCCATCAACAGCAAGAGAACCAGGAAACAACCTTATAATACTTTGACCGACTCAGAAATCAAACCAAAGCCCTCGATCTCAGCAGTAACGCTTTTAAGACCAACGCGCAACGAGAGTCTCTTCAATTCTACTCAAATCACAACCGTTATCTTACCTAAGTTTTTGTAACACACATTTAAAAATATTCTGATAAATAAAACAAGCAGAGATACACAGGAAGGAATTAGTTTATCTACATGCCCTTTACCTTGACCTACAGTTGATGTAATAATATTTTAGTAATCATTCAGTTTTCGATACGAGTGACACGCCTTTGGTGTCGTCTAAAACAATACATGTGATTTTTGAACAAAGTGATATATGCATACGGTCGAGATTGGTAAGTTTTTTAAGATAACGAACGAGTGACGATAATTTGTACGATTAGTGATAAGTAAATGCATTTTTATTAAAATAAATACCAGGGCAGCAGCAAGTGATTGCATTTTGTAATCTAAAGCGCAGCTTGAAAACGTTATCAATGCATTACATCATAACTATTTTTTGATGTTGACATGACCAGGACTCCAGAGTTTGAAAATGTTACTTAGTAAAAGACTCTGATTTCGTTTCCTTAGTCGGACAAAGTTTTATTAAGTCTTTCCACCTGGAATTTCACAGTAGCGACAGACTTCCGAATTAAAAGCTATTCTTCCGAAATAAAAGCTATTTATTTTACACAGTTTAGTGCTTTTTTTTAAGTCAGTTGGGATTTTGGTCTGGATTTCTACCCGGTCAGTGGCAATAAGCCCTATTGCTTAGGACTGAAATATAAACGAAATGAGGGTTATTATAGGTACACCTCTGCCTAACTCTTCGGGGTATACTGGCGGTGTTATGTTTAAAAGACTAGTATCAATCATGCTATCGTTCGCTATTTTACCTTGTTGCGTACTCCAGGCGAAAACATACTTATCTAGAAGTATGCTTATTGCACTTAAAACGTATAACAAGTGCGAGTCTGACTAGCATACGAGGGGTTTCGTATCATCGTACAAGACTGGACATGAAAGTCGGGCAAAATACGGCGAAAATGTCACATTTCTTGATGGGGTACTATTTGTTTCATAATGGCAAGAAAAATACACACTGTGAAATTTTCTACTGTCTACCTATTACGGTTTGTGAGAAATAGCCCGCTGACAGATTGGAGCCTATGGAACGGAATCCTAAAAAGTAATTAAAATATGTAAGTACTTACTCTGGCATAATTTTGTTCTAAACCTTATATTAAATGCACTGTTTAAAAAAATATGTTAAATAAAAACTAAAGCTAATATTAAAATTAACTAAATATAATTTTATAAAAACATTTCAGTAAAAAATGGATCATAGACAAATGACAGTTTGGATTTCGATCATTTGTTCAGATTTTTTTTTAATTTCCAGGCGGTCGAATTCTTTATTTGAAAAAAATATACATAAAAAGTTCTTATCATTTTTAATTATTTAAGGCGTGAACTATGCATAGGTGCTAGTATTCACCGTTTTAGCTTTGTGCACTCCTAGTGTAATAAGTGTAGTAAGTTTAACAATGCCCATTCTCACATCATCATCATCATCCTCCTGCCCCTATCCCAATTTATTTGGGGTCGGCGCAGCATGTTTCATTCTTCCATACATCTCTACTTGCCGTCATCTCAATAGTGACCTCTTTTCTAGCCATATCATCTTTCACGCAATCCATCCATCTTCTCTTTGGTCTCTCTCTACTCTTGTAAGTTGTAACCCTCCACATTCATACTCAAAACTTTCCTCACAACATGGTCTTGAAAACTTGTTCGGTGCGGGAATCGAACCCACGACACGCGACGCAGCAGTCGATCACTCAGCCACTGCGCCAATCGTTCCGTCCAATGCTTATGGACTTCAATACTAGCAAAGCGGAACAAGTTTCTCGAAATAGTGTGTGGTGAAGAAAACATTCTGAGGATATCGGATTTTTCTACCAAAAATTAAAAGGTATGTAACAGCTACCAATCTGCCAACCTGGCTCAAGGCCCACTCCCTCTCACAGAGAAATTCTTAGTCAAAACTAAAGCAGTTGGAAAATTGACCGATTTTGCTATATTCATCTACTCGTATCTTGAGTTTCAGTTAGACATATTTTTTGGGACATCATCATCATCATCATCATCATCAGGCTATACTAGTCCACTGCTGGACATAGCCCTCTCCTAATGAGCGCCATAGCGCCCTGTCTTCAGCTTGCCGCATCCAACATCTGCCTGCAGTCTTTCGCAGATCGTCATCCCACCTGGTCAGAGGGCATACACCGACCTTATTCTTAATATTCTTCAGAAAGGTCAGGTGCGTAATACTCCCAAACGACATGAGTGTATGACTAGATGTGTGAACGTAAACGAAGCAAAAGAAGTATGTAAGGATTGTAGCTGGTGGCGTTCTGTAGTTAGGTCCTACACCATGGAAACAAAAGCGCGAGTTTCAGTACCTATGCAAAGCCGAATTGATATGAGAGAATTGGCATCTCTTA
Organism: Phlogophora meticulosa; assembly: GCA_905147745.2. Lineage (NCBI taxonomy): Eukaryota > Metazoa > Arthropoda > Insecta > Lepidoptera > Noctuidae > Phlogophora > Phlogophora meticulosa. Next base: position 4,625,262 of record LR990540.1, on the reverse strand, counting down.
CTGACACATAGCACTAGAAAAAGACGGAGACTCATCCGCCTAGCCTTTTCCCAACTATGTTGGGGTCGGCTTCCAGTCTAACCGGATGCAGCTTAATACCAGTGTTTTACATGGAGCGACTGCCTATCTGACCTCCACAACCCAGTTAATGGGCAACACGATACCCCTTGGTAAGACTGGTTGTCAGACTTTCGGGTTTCTGACTACCCGTAACGACTGCTAAAGATCTACAACGGGGACCAACGGAGACTAACGTTGACAAATAAGACCAAAGTTATGTTTGTATGGAAGCTTTATATCAACTATTCAACTCTCTATGTTCGTCCCTTTCTAGTCTTAAAAGATAAAACAAGATGTGAATAGCCTAATTTGGCTGTTCACATCTTTCATCAGGTTTTGAACGAGGAAATTAACAGCAGTATTTAGATGTAATCAAGGTTAGTCAGTGTATTGCACCACAGATCGCGTTTCGCAACTATTTTAACGTTACTATTTTCTGCATACTACCAGCTAATAAGATACCGGTAAGTCCTTCTTACCATAGATATTATTATTGCCGTAGCTGTTATACATTACCTCCTTGGCTTCTTGACTTTTTTATTCCCATGCCAATTTAATAGTAGAATTCTTTGTTTCTTTGGAGTAAAAACTTTTGGTAGGGGCATAATTTTTGAGTTCGCGTCACCAACATGCTAAAGTTCTCCAGTCTGATAGATTTTTTTGTTGTTTCTCCAGTGTAACAGTTATGCAAAAGGTTTATGATTGTACACGGAATAAAAAGAAATACTGGAAGTGGCGTATTATTATCCCGCGCGTCGCACAATTTTGCGTAAAATACGTGAAATAATAACTACCTTCCACAGTTGTAATAAACCTTCATTTTGTATAGACTGCCTCGTTGGTCTAGTAATCGCAAACGCACCTACTAAGCATGAGGTCCTGGGTTCGATTCTCGGGTCAAGCAATGTGTAATTGGGATTTTTCATTAGGAATTTCGCAGTAGCAGGCCGGAGCCTGGATGTGTGCTGGGTCTTTGGCAATAGGCTCACCCCCTATTACATGGGACTTAAAAACATAACTAATGAAATGTGGATGTACTGTAGGTTTACCTCTGCCCACCCCTTTGGGGAATACAGGCGTGATGTTTTATATGAATATAAATATAACCTACTTTGACGAAAAGCTCATTGGTTGTTAATACAAAAACTCAGGCACTGGTAATGCTTGCAACAATGCGTGTATGACCAGACTTACATATATATAATATGTACGTAAACAAAGCAAAAAGAGTATGTAAGTATCGTAGCACGTGGTGTTCTATACTTTCTGCCTACCCCCATGGGAAAAAGGCGTGAGTTTATGTGTGTATGTGTGTACAAAATTGACTGCACTGTCATTTGTTTTTCTTCGATCAGGTGGGCTACCCAATCCCCACTTTTTTAAAGCATATCGTTCGACCAATCATGATGTCTGAATATCAGCCGTTTAGCCAATAATATACGTATTGTTTGATAGGACTGTGTTGATAAAGGACGAGCTCTGTGTATAAACAGTGTCCTATGTTAGTACTGGTGCCTTCGTCGATACGTCTAGACGCCTGTTTGTACTTTATAGATCACATTCAAGGTTAGTACAATTATTATGGCTTTGGCGGTCGTTCAGTGGTTTATATTCGACCGTTTTAAATTCAACATTAAATAATTTCTTTTAATTAGGCTATTAAAAAGGCATTTTGGAACGTCAACTTTAAAATAAAAACAAAATACTATTTTTAGATATATTATAATACTATAATATATCTAAAATAATATAATTATTCCAGTTGCACTTTCCAAAATGAAGTCTCGTGTGGAGAACAATAGGCAAGAAACTCCACAATTACTCTTTTAAATATTTTGACTTTGTTTTTATTTTTGCTTTGTTAAAATATTTTATACACATTAATAAGACTATTAATATTTTATATGCATTAATAAGATTATTATTATTAATATTAAGAAACATTTTATACTAGCTTCCGCCCACGGCTTCGTCCGCGTTGTTTCTTGAAAAAAAAGGTAGCCTATATCCTTTCCCGGGGTGCAATCTATCTTTTTATTATATTCGAAATCCGTTTGAATACATTTGTGCTTCCGGTATTCGAACGTGTTATACTACGACATCGATAACCGTGGTCAAGCAATTTATTAGCATTACCTTTAATTATTTTTTGCATTGTACCTACTTAATAAGTACCTACTAAATATGTAAGTAATAATTACTCAAGGTATTACGTACTCCGTGGCTATAACTTAATTATAATATGAGTACTAACGACTTTAATTATATTCTGCGACATAATTGTTATGACTTTCTGATTCTTGATCGTCTAATGTACGGTGCATGCTTATCTTTGTCTTGCAACGAGGTCGCCTCATGTGTGGTCCAACTTTCGATTCCCATGCAAAGCGATTTTATATGGCTGTTACATTGAATTTTTTTTTACCTTGTAAGACCGAAAGTCTGACAACCAGTCTTACCAAAGGTTACTTCGTTACCCGATAACTTGGGTTGTGGAGGTAGGGTATGTAAAATGCTAGTCTTCAGCTGCATCCGTTGAGACTGGAAGTCGAAACCAACGTTCTTGAGAAAAGGCTATGCTAATGATAAATGATGAAGCGTAACTTTTGCATGTTTGACACGTTGAACGCCAAGTGACCGACAAACAATATATTTTCTATTGTGTCTCGTTGAATGGCAGTAATGTACATTATTGAAAAAAAATCAAAATTTAAAAATATGTGTAGCCAAGTCTCAATTTCAAAAATTACTGAAGAAAACTAGCTGTTACCTTTAAAACAGGGTGTCATAATTAAAAGCACATGCATAATTTCGTCTCTGTACTGCTGATCGTTAGAACTTATTCTCCTGGAGCCAATCCTGGGTAAGGAATCAGTTCACGTATACCATAAAAATCTATATTCCTTGGAAATTCAGTTCCAATTAGTCGTTTAAATTTCAACAAGAGTAAGTGGGTCAAATTTAGTTTGCAAAACTTGATTACAAACAGTCAGACGAATAGGTGAAACTAAATAAAAGCTTGTAAAAATAGTGACCCGCCCGCAGCGAGGTGCAAGACTCAAGCTAGCGGCGATTAGGGATCTAGAGTGAGGAACCTTCTCACAATAACTAAAGTAGACCAGCGTAGCAGTAATTAATAGCATATAATATATTCAAAAAGGTCAGCTTCGTAGTATTCGCAACCGGCGTGCGTGTAAGACCAGATGTATGAACGTAAACGAAGCAAAAGGAGTATGTAAGGATCGTAGCAGATGGCGTTCTGTAGTTGCTGCCTACCCCCATGGGAAAAAGCCGTGAGTTTATGTGTGTATACTATACTCATATCAATTTAGTGCAATTTAATGACAAGCGGCACTTGATGTTATCAGAAAAGTGCATTCGCGATTCGCGACTGATTCGTTAGTGTTGTCATCGCGACCTAAGCATGGGGTTTTCGGGTCGGGTATAGTGATATTGAGCTTCCATTTAGGATTCCACAATAGCAGCCCGGAAGTCTGAACTTGTGCCCGGCTGATGGCGGGCGAAGGTCCGCCTGCGACGCTGGAGGTTGCTTGGGTTCGATTCCCACCCTGGGACAAATGTTTGTTTGATTTACAAAGATTTGTTTCGGGTGTTCTGGGTATTTGCTTATATAAAAAATATCTATCTATATAATCTAAATATTAAGTATATCAGTCATCTAGTACCCATAACACAAGCTCTGCTTACTTTGGGGCTAGATGATGCTGTGTGGATTGTCCAGCATTATTTATTGTTTTATTTTTATTATTATTAACCTTCAACATATGGGGTACACTACGAAGTGTTGCATCACGCTGGTGTTCGCCAAAATGTTAGGCAGAGGCCTAACCCTTCGGGAAGTACCGGTAAAATATTATATTACACATCCGCGATAACCTATCAATGCAGTCACATTACACGGTTGGCACAGTGGCTGATCGAACGACTGCTGCGCCGCGTGTCGTGGGTACGATTCCCGCACGGAACAAATATTTGTATGGCCTACAGTTAGTTGTTCCGGGTCTGGCTCTTCGTGTATGTGACTTTAAAATGTTTGTAAACGCACCCACGACACAGGAGAAATTCCAAGTGTGGGGCAAGGTTTTAAAAAAAAAACAAAAAAAAAATGTCTTTGTAATCACTGCACTTAGCGGATTAGTGCACGATATCACTTATGTTTGTGGTATATTTTTACGTGCTTGTCGGTTTCCATATTTCATTGGCTCTTGCTGTCTTTCTGCTGCTCCTGGTGTTCGGTCATTTGTTGATAATCTTCGAGGTAGGAGAACATACAGGGTGGAAGAGACATCGATGCTCAGCCTGATACCATGAGTTCAGTTCATGGTACTGGACCCCCCAGCGTTGAAATTCTGAATTATGAACCCTGTTATTTCATAAAACTGAGTTCATTTTCCTCAAACTGTGGTGCGGTAACGACCACACCAGGCCAGCAACGTCAGGTCGCTGCTGGCCTTTTTCGGGGAACTGGGGTGGATCGAATAAGGTATTGTCCCACCCTTTACGCAAAATACGCGCTGAGTCGTGGAGTTGCGGAAATCGGCCCGTCTAACAATACAATTCATAAAATTGAGTTCATATTGTTTTAGAGAACACAAACTGAAGATGCAGTGTGACTGTGACTACGTGACGGGGAACAAGGAGCTGGAGGCGCACTACGACAACTGTCGTGCGACGTGGGATAAACTGCATCCTGGGAAACCATGTCTTAAGTAAGGATCTTAGTATTTTATTTGCTTGCGTTCTCCTAGTCTTTTAATGTGATGATATAGGAGGTTGCGGGTTCGATTCCCGTCTTGGGACAAATGTTTGTACGATCTACCAGAATTTGTTCCGGTGTTCTGGGTATTTGCTATGTATAATTAAAAATATATATCTATGTAATGTATTGTATTAAGTATATCAGTCATCTAGTACCCATAACACAAGCTCTGCTTAGCTTGGGGCTAGATGAGGCTGTGTGGATTGTCCAGCATTATTTATTTACAAAGGAAGTTTTTACAGAATATCACTGCAGTTAATATCTACTAAGATCACCCAATGTTGATCTTTGTAGGTATTAACTATTAACCTAGAAAACTAGGTCTAGGTCAATACCTAGACCCAGTTTTCTAGGTCATTTTATATTTGTAGATCGTACAAACATTTGTCCCAGGGCGGGATCGAACCCGCAACCTCCTGCGTCGCAAGCGGACCTTTGCCGGCCGCAAATTTAGGTGAAATGAAGTTGATTTGAGCTTTCATTTCATTCTGATGCTAGGGATTGGCCAGTTCACTTCATGATAATTCATGCGAGCAGATTTTTAGAGAATAGACCAGCTGCTCTCGTTATATCTTGTTGCATTCACCCAGATTATTACTACCAACAAACGCATGACGCAGTTCTCAGTGAGTGTTTTGATTACAGGAACGCTGACGGCACCATCAAGCTGCCTAACAAACACCTGCAAGATCTGGACGTGGACATCTTGTACCATCTGGGGTACGACACGCATAACAATGACCTTCCCGCGATGTTTGGTGATGTTAAAGTAAGTCCTTTAATATATATATGTAGCTCACTACATGTAGATCAGTACGTAAGAGGAAGTCTGAAAGTGGCGCCCGTGACTGTGATATTATGTGAGAATCGGTTGTCATGAACAGAATATAGTAGAATAAAATACTCCTTGTTGGTCATCATAAACGTTTACAAATAATAAATAAAGGATAATGAATATTTGGTGAAACTTTCGCTAAACAGTTGGGTCAAGAGGCAGATACAGAAGATGGTCGTCTTGGGCACGGCACGTATTGTGAGGAGGTTCCTCTCTCTGGATCCCTAACCACCGTTGGCTTGCGTCCTACTACCTCGCTGCGGGCGGAGCACTATTTATGTACATATTTTTTTAGAAAACCATTGTAATTTTTAATTCTTTTTTGTTAAAATCTGTAAAGAAGATCTTTTTTCTCTCATAACTGTTTAAGAATATGTGATATTTGGCAACGATGCAGATGAATTTAAAAATCGATGCCCTTTAATTCTTTTTCTGTTCATTCGAATAAAAGTATTTTTGAAGTTAAGTAATTATTTAATTTAATTGAATAAATCATAAAAAAAATAAAAATTTAAGATGAAATTTTTGTTGTTGTTTTGTAATTCAGCAAAAATGGCAAAAATAATCTTAAACATATACTGGACAAATTCTATCATGTCTTAGATCTACGTGAGCATAAAAATTGTATTTACTAAAGTAGGTACATCCGGTTCATATCCGGTTCCTGTAAATACAATTTTTATGCTCACGTAGATCTAAGACATGATAGAATTTGTCCAGTATATGTTTAAGATTATTAGAAAACAAGCAATATAGGTCGGCCTTCAAAATTAAATACTGTTAGTGATAACGCAGTAATCATCAATTTTATATATTGCATTACAGTGTACTCTATCGATTAGCTACTTATGTTATCATTTATCATGAAGCCAACCACTGCATCATTGCACTTCTGTTATCTTGGCACTATGTACCATCGCGGATACCTAGAGGTAAACTAATTTTCAACCTTATTACTGGTATGTAAGGTCTAAAAGTGATTCTCCTCCAGTGTCCGCAATGGTACCTACCTACTCTACAACATTCACGGAAATTCTTTCAAAGTTTGTTCATTTTATAAATAAATAAATAAATATTGCTGGACAATCCACACAGCATCATCTAGCCCCAAGTTAAGCAGAGCTTGTGTTATGGGTACTAGATGACTGATATACTTAATACAATACATTACATAGATAGATATTTTTATTATATATAGCAAATACCCAGAACACCCGGAACAAATATTTGTAGATCGTACAAACATTTGTCCCAAGGCGGGAATCGAACCCGCAACCTCTTGCGTCGCAGGCGGACCTTCGCCCGCCGCGCCACATCGGTCGTCAAATTATCCTCATTGGTTATTTCACTACCCAGGATTGGAGTTTTCTGTCTTTTGATGAAAATATGTGCTGTTCTGAGAAGACAGAATGGTAGGATACCTAACCTTAAATTAGTTTCAATAGCTAATTTGCCAACTATTTTTTTATTATTTTTCAACAATTTTTGGCTAACAATAAAGTAATGAAAAAAGATAAAAAGGATATTCGTTTTTAGTACAATCTATCTATATGTATACAACGTAGTTGTCTTAAGAATGACTGCTACTTTGGAAAACAATGTACTCGTAGTAACAATGTTTGAAGTGGTAGTGTAAATTGCAATTAGTAATACACTTAGTATATAAAATAGTAGAATTGAATAGAATACTCATACGAACACCATAAAAAAAATACAAACAATAACTATAAGAACTACATGGGTGTTAGAACGGCCTTATCGCTAAAAGCGATCTCTTAGGTCTGTAAGAGATCGCTTTGTATATAGTGTATGTAGAATAATGTACATTTCAAAGTATGTTTTCCAACATTTCCAACTATTGTTTTTTTTGGTAACTAAATTCAAGATAAATATATATTTATGTATACTCTAATTTTCCTAGACATGGAACGTCAACAGTAGCAGCCATCATTAGATATCCCGGACCCATGAATGTAAATGTTGTATTTTTCCAGTTTGTCTGCATGGGTGGTACTAAGCACCGAATGCGAGAGTTCGCGCAGTACATGACAGAGGTGTTGAACCTCCCCAGCAAAGGAGAGAAGCTGGTGAACCTCACCAAGCACTCGCAGAGATACGCTATGTACAAAGTGGGGCCCGTACTGTCTGTTAGCGTAAGTATTTCTGTTACTAATCTTCTGCCTGGCCTTTCCAAAGCAATTTGCTTGTAATAAAGATTTTGACGGTACGGTTGTCTGCTGCGCTGCCTGTCGCGGGTTCGATGCCCTCACGGAACATATATTTGTATGGCCTACAGTTCGTCGTTCCGGGTCTGGCTGTTTGTGTATGTGAGTTTAAATGTTTGTAAACGCACCCACGATACAGGAGAAATTCCTAGTGTGGGGCAAAGTTTAAAAAAAAAGATTAATACCAATTACATTAATGGCTTGTAATTTAATTTCATGCGCGTGTGGGTATCCACAACGCAGGAAATACTTTGAGCGAATGGTGTTATACTTATTTACTACATTATAAATTCTGAGTTTCTTAGAAGCAACTATTTGTGGAGGTGAACTATCTATCGATTGCAGTATCACCTTCGACCAAGCCTTTTCTCAGTTATGTTGGGGTCGGCTTCCAGTCTAATCAGATGCAGCTGAATACCAGTATTTTACATGGAGCGACTGCATGTCTAACCGTGGAGGTAACCTCCACAACTCAGTAACTGGGCTACACGATAGCCTTTGATAAGACTGTTTGCTAGACTTTTGGGCTTCTGACTACTCGTAACGATCGTTAATCTAAACTACTGTTTTAAGGGAAAAATATTTGATTGTATGTATTATTAAAAGTATGTTTGTATACTATATAAACATACTTTTAATAGGAATTTAAAACTAGGAACCTGAAATCGTCTCGAATTTCAGTCCGATACGTGTATCCTGTAACTCTCAAAAGTACCACAAAAGTCAGAACACACAACACCCATTTTGCTTCACTTCCAAATTAATCTATGATTATTATTATAAGTTCCATTATTTATAAGATAGAGCAGAGTGCCTATTTGTTTCGAGAAGCGTTTAGTTAATTTCCCGAGAGTTATATAAACATCAGTAGTAATCAGTAGCGACGATCAAATTCATTTTATAACTCAGGACGATGTGAGTTTAGCGTGTGGGGATTACCGCAGATTTGCATATTATCTCGAACGACAGGAATCTACTATTTTATGTCCACACATAAAATAATAAATTCCAAAAAAATCTCCCACTTATTCTAAATGTGACTGCTTTGTTGGTGTAGTGGATGCAAGCGCTACTGCTGACCATGAAGTCCTGGGTTCGTTTCCCATGTCGAATGGAGTGCTATTGGGTTTCTTCATCTGGAATTTCTCTTAGCAGTCAGGCTGATGGCAATAGGCTTACCCTCTATTATAAGGGACCCTCTATTATGCGTCAGTTCTTCTTCCCAGCAAAAACGCTGAGGACTGTCTTAAGTAATTTTCGATGATCTAAAACTACTAATCCTCAGCCTAGTTTCAATAAATGAATTTTTATTTTTATTTTTATCATTTCCAGCATGGCATCGGCATACCATCAATGACGACGCTCCTTCAAGAGGTGATCAAACTGATGTACTACGCCAAGGCCAAAGACCCCATCTTCTTTAGGGTCGGTACCTGCGGAGGTCTCGATATACCCGCTGGCTCCGTCGTCGTGTCCTCTTTTGGACTTAATGGGAACTTGGAGAAGACTTATAATGTTGTGAGTAAAATGACATTTGACACTTTGACGTTGCACTTAAAATGGGATTTTTAATACCTATAGAATGCTTATCCTGACGGAATCTGGTCGCAAATTTATAGCTGTTAAGCTGTTGTTAGACTGTTGAGCTGCATTTAAATACGTTATTAATCTTGAAGTGATCCGAATAAAAATATGGTACACCAGGTCCGTATTCCGTATTGTTAGATTTTATTTTTGGAATGCTGTCCAGACAGCGGTAACTCCTTATTACTTATTGTTAATCTGGTTAAATAATCATCATCCAATTTTAACCTAGCCTTATTTCCCAACTAATTCAGGGTCGGCTTTTAGTCTCACTGGTTGCAGATTAATACCAGTATCTTACAAGGAGCGACTGGGTTCAAATGATTAGATAAGTAACTAGATTGTGGAGGTCAGTCCATAACCCACTTACTTATCCAATCATTTCGCAAAATCTCCATGTTCAACATCCATCTTGGTAAATTGTTTGTTTTATCTTTCAGCCAGTGCTGGGCAAGACACGCAGATGGCCGGCGATCCTGGACACCAGGGTGTGCCAGGAGGTGCACTCCATGGCTTCCGACACTGATAACTTCGGCACTTACATCGGTGGGACCATGGCTGCCGATGACTTTTATAGAGGTATAAAATAGTTTTGATTGCCTGTTAAACAGGGTGCAAGAAACATCGACGAAGGGATTATTAGGCCAATGGAAACCAAAGCAGTAGGCAAGAAAATATCCACCAATACTATTGATTATTAGTCATGATTGCCCAGTGGCTTAGGCCTCGCCTCTTGTGCACGAGGTTATGGGTTCAAATCACTGCGTTGGTGAAGGAACACATCGTAAAGAAATCAGGACTTATTATAAATATAAGTCTGAAATCGCCAACCCGTCTTGAGCAAGCGTGGTGGTTAATGCTCGTGCCTTCTCTGTCTGAGAAGAGGCCTTTGCCCTGCAGTGGGACAGTATTATTATTACTGGTATTATTATTGATTAAATTAGAGTACCTAACTTGAGCAAAGCTTAAGTACAGTGCCAGCCATATTAAGCAGTTATAACAGAACCGGTATTACCTCATTAGGCAAGTCATAGATTTAGGTACTGTGTTTTACATACATAGCAGAACATGGAGGATTTAATATTGATGGTTACGTGATAAAAATATCAAGTAACGGAAAGCAATGTTAGACATTCTCTTTATATACGGCAATGACACCATTTAATTGGTGAGTGAAAAACTATTGGAACCCCACGTGAGGTTCCAAAGGTTCTTCTTTCCTAAGAAGAAAAATACTTCATTTGATGTACACAGTCAGAAAATGTGTTAAAATAAAAAACCTCTGTTTAATATTATGACGCACAATTTCAGGCCAAGCCCGTCTGGACGGTCCCTTCTGCGATTACAGCGAATCCGATAAGATGTCTTTCCTGAAGACTCTCACTAACCTCGGAGTACGTAACATTGAGATGGAAGCTACTGCCTTCAGCGCGTTCACCAGAGAGGCAGGAATCCGAGCGAGTATCGTCTGCGTCACTTTCCTCAACAGACTGCAAGGAGACCAGGTTCGTTAAGTAACCGATAGATGGCGCTGTTTTCAGTTTTTGTTTTGGATGATTTTTATAAAGTTCTTTTTTGTGTTGCTTGATTGTAGATATTAAATCCATTATGAGCCTACTAGGGAGTACTGATAATTATAATAGGTACTTTGTTGACTGCCGTTACTGTCAAAAGTGGGTGGATTCGATGTTCGGGTTGTGCTGGGCAAAGTGTTACTGGGTTCTTGCATCTGCAGATTCTCAGAAGCTACTGCTGCTCAGTGTCTTCTGTGCCCGGTAAATGGGTATGGGATGTTTTTGGGACAAGCCCGCTACACTATTCCCAAACCACTGCAAGTCCTGAAAACCAGAATCAACAGTGGCGACCACCAGGAAAGCGCCGAGACAATGAAGCCCGACGAGTCCCGGAGGAACGATTCAACCGTCTTTGATCCCGCAACGAAATTAATCAGAAAAGAACAGCGGAGGAGTTAGAAAATACATAATTTCCACTTCCCTCCATATTAAGCAAAAGACAGAACAGAGCTAGGCCAATAGGCACAAAGGGACGTTTATAACCGGGTTAAGCCCAGTTGCCTATCTGGGTAAAGGCCTACCTCTGGCACCACCAATATCTATAAAATACCTATTGCGATAACTAGTGTACCAAAAAAAGAAAACTGTTGAATTTTCAGGTAACTCCAAGCAAATCCATGTTAACAGAATGGCAGAAGCGGCCAATGATTATCGTCGGTAGATACATCGCGAAGTATTATGAATAGACATGATGTTGAAACAGAAGTTTACTTTATATTTATACTATATGAATGGAGAACAGAAATAAATGATGTTTTATTTTGTAATAACAATCCTGTTAGTTATTTACCTGCTCTACCAAACTCAGATCCTGTAATCAGCTTGTATAAAACCATCCATTCAGGAGTTTATTTGACTCGAGAAGAGGACTTGTGAGGAGCATTAAAAAAGAATTATAGAGAGAAAGATATAGATCTCGTATTCCAACATTCATTTTAAAAAAAATCTTCTGGGGACTTCGTTCCGCCACTTCTTCTTCCCAGCAAAAACACTTGGAAGTGGTGAAGGGTGGGCATTTTGGGGGACTGTCTTTTGTAAACGTTTTGACGTTCAAAAAGTGCTGATTTTCAGCCTAATTTGAATAAATGAATTTTTTATTTTGATTTAAACTGGGTACGTTTAGATACGTAAATTTTATTGAAAACATAAGTTAATTTAAAAAAATACATGTACTTAAAAATGATGTTACAGTTTAGTTAATTATTTACAAACTTAAGTGTCATGCTACTTACAACGTATAATCTAGCAAATTATCATATGCCGACCCCTTTGGGGAATTCAGACGTGATGTTATGTTAAAGTTTCCATACAAATATGGATGCGTTTCTTGCTTCGATCAATAATAGTATTGATCGAAGGTTTCTTGTGTCAAGAAATGCATCGACAAAAAACATGGCGGAATTAATACATAAACTAATATGACATAACTCTTACTTAGTTATGTCAAATTTGTCACCATCAGTCTTCATCCTTTTCGAAGGCTGTAAGATCTCTTACAGCCTTCGAAAAGGATGAAGGCGTCCCCTTCCTAAGAATTAACATCTGTTAATTCTTAGGGGACGCCCACGAAAGATATAAGTACACTAACCGTATTGGTGAAGTTCTTCAGAAAGGTCAGGTGCGTATTACAAACGGCGGCGTGCGAGTATGACCAGATGTGTGTACATATACGAGGCATAAGGATCGTAGCAGGCAACGTTCTACAGCTCTGTCTACCCCTATGGGAAAAATTTCCAGGCAGTTCATTTGATATTTCTAACTTAGTTCTTATCTTCTTAAGCCTTTATTGCTGACAGTAGAATTTACTATCTTTTCAAGAAAGACATCTGGTTTCTCGGATTAGTAATAAGCGTGTCCTTTAATACATACGAGTAGGCCTCTTCCAGCTGATTCCATTATTTTCTATCTTTAGCTAAATTTATATGTCCAAATTCACATCATACGATGTTTAGTTGTTTATACACAGTTATTAATATGTACCTATGCATGTATACAGTCCACACTTATAGTCCACATTACCTTAATGATGTTAGTAGAAATTAAATCTTTGCTAAAGACACACGTCTGTTTAATTCAAAATCCCCGTCAATACAAAATCAACCTTATCGTTCTAAACATATGGTCCTTCGAGCCGGATTTGGGTCAACGACTGGCCCAGTGCGAGCGCCGCGAGAATAATGACATTCCTGAGCGATAAGGATTTTCTGTGAAGTTATTTTATATATTAGTGATTTGAAATAAATAGACGTTATTACGTGTTGTGAACTTATAAAACGAATCAATACTTCTACTCGTGAGACTTTTATAAATTTCGTGTTGTTGTAGTAATATATTGAGTGAGTGATCGGTTATAATACGATAAAACATACAAACTACAACGACTAGAACATTCTTTCGGAACTTTGTCAAGTTACCCGCGTAGTGTAAAACAGCATAATTTACTCGAAATACGGAGAAAATATAACGATTTACGATGGAAGATCTTCTTGTTTATCAAAATGAGTTGTTGGAAAACCTAATGAAGGCAGAAAGGAATTATAAGAAATCACCGAAAGATAGAATAAAACGGCCATATTTGGAAACAAGGTTACAACAGGCAGAAGAACTATGGAAAGAATTTAAAGAAGGTCATAAATCTATTATTCTGAAAGCTACTGAGATCGATAGGAAAAAATCATATTTTGTAGAAGATATTTGCGAAATCTTTGAAGAACTATACATCAGCTATAAATCAACATTAAAGGAAGCTCTTCAGCCCCTCTTGGTAGAATCGCAATCGTCATCACCAGTTGCCGATGTACAAGATTTGAAGAATCGAGGAATTAAGTTACCCATAATCAAGGTACCCACATTTACAGGAAAATACGAGGAGTGGCAACCGTTTTACGACTTGTTTTGTACTCTTATTCACGACAATGAGTACCTATCACCTGTACAAAAGCTGCATTACCTAAAAAGTAATTTATCTGGAGAACCGGAGATATTATTACGTAACTTTTCTATGACCGATGCTAACTATGATGACGCCTGGAATCAATTAATAAAACGATACAATAACAAAAGATATAACTGCAACGCAATTTTGAAGATATTATTTACGCAGAAACCTGTGCAGGGTGAAACGGCAAGTTTGATCAAACAACTAGTAGATACGACTTCGACATGCTTGAAAGCGTTGAAAAACATTGGTGTGGATACTGATACTTGGGACATTATAATTAACTATTTGGTTGTTTCAAAATTAGAGCCTGAGTCTATAAAGTTATGGGAGCAACATATAAGTACGTGCAACGATGACCTACCCAAATGGTCAGAATTAAGAGACTTTTTAGAAGCAAGATTTAGAACTTTGGAAATGATTGAAAGTACTAAAATAAAAACAGTGCAACCAAAACCTGTGGCTAAACCTAAAGTATTCCATTCCAATGTTACCAGCAACAATGAGAAAAGGTTCGAAAAGAAATGTACCTTATGTAGTGGTGACCACTACATATTTTCCTGTAAGAAGTTTGGAGATAAGTCGGCCAAGGAAAGGCAAGAATTTGTGCAAACGAATAAATTGTGCTTCAATTGCCTAGCACCAACACACCCCGTCAGTAAGTGTCGTCAGTCTACGTGTTGTAAGAGATGCGGTCGGCGGCATCATTCACTTCTGCACTTCGAGAGGGAACAGAAGATCGAGACGACAAACGTAGGTGAAACTTCGCCCACAGGTATAGCAAGCGAGCTATCTACAGGTATGTCTAGTTCTGTACCAAATAATGAGCAAATTGTAACCAACTTTTCTAGTAAACATAACATTCAATCAAACAGTGTCCTATTAGCTACAGCTAAGGTATTAGTAGATAGTAGAAATGGTTGTAAATACGTTTTGAGAGCATTGCTAGACCAGGGCTCGCAAGCCTCTTTTGTTACAGAGGCAACAGTACAATTGTTAAATCTACCACGTAAATCAGTAAGTGGTTGGGTGTCAGGTGTAGGAGAGAGGCAAACTAAAATAAAATACAGGGTTACACTCAACGTTAAATCATGTTACAATCCCAATGCGTCAGTTCAAGTCGAGGCATATGTACTGCGTTCATTAACAACTCTGCTACCCACAACGAATCTAGATATTCCTGATTGGTCAGACCAAAGAGTTTTGGAGTTAGCTGATCCAGGATTCGCAACACCAGGGAAAATAGATATTCTCCTTGGAGCGGAGGTGTACAGCGAAGTCTTGTTAGACGGCGTTATCAAGAATCCTGAGAGTAACTTATTAGCACAAAACACTATCCTAGGATGGGTCCTATCAGGAAGGATGTCTCGAGAATCTATTTCAGCAGAGAAGAATTTTACAAGCTTGCATGTCCAACTTAAAGAAGACGATATGCTTAAGTTATTTTGGGAATTAGAGAATGAACCTAATACAATACAAAAGAGATTATCAAAGGAAGAAGAAACATGTGAAGAGTATTACGATGCTACAACGACTCGAGACAAGGAAGGAAGATATGTGGTAAAGTTGCCATTCAAAAATGATAAACCCGAAGCTCAAGCCGTTGGATTACGAGAAATAGCTGCAAAGAGATTTGAGTTCTTAGAGAAGAAATTTGCTAAAAATAGAAAGTTTCGCGAAGAATACATTAAGGTTATGAACGAATATATTAATCTGAAACATATGGTTCCAGTACAGTTTGCAGATATTAACAATCCTAAAGCAGTATATCTTCCTCATCACGGTGTAGAAAGAGAAGACAAGGATACAACGAAACTCCGAGTAGTATTTGACGCATCGTGTAAAGGCGTTAATCACATTTCGTTGAATGATAATTTGCTTGTGGGTCCTAAGCTCCAACAAGACTTACGTCACATCCTTATGAGATGGAGGACTCATAAAATTTGCATTACAGCAGATATTATAAAAATGTATAGGATGGTGTTCGTGGCAGAAGAAGATACTAACTATCAAAGGTTATTATGGAGATCATCACCTACTGAAGAAATTAAACATTTCAAACTCGTAAGACTGACCTTTGGTACAGCTTGTGCACCTTACCTTGCGGTGAAATCATTACAGAGATTAGCGGATGATGAGAAATCGATATTTCCAGTTGCTGCTAAAATAACAAAGAGTGATTATTACATGGATGATCTATTGTCAGGGTGCGACACAGAAGATGAAGCTGTTACTTTATACAATGAAATGAACAAACTAATGAATTTAGGTGGCTTTGAGCTACAAAAATGGAGCAGCAATAATGAGGCTGTATTAAAATACATGGGTGAAAATAAACGAGACGAACACGAAGTGCCTCTTAAAGTTCATAGTTTAGTGAAAGTACTAGGAGTCAATTGGAATCGAGACTCAGATAGCTTTGTATATTTTCTAACATTACCAGAATCAAAGAAACCTATAACTAAAAGACAGGTTCTTTCTGATGTGGCCAAACTATACGACCCTCTTGGGTGGATAGCTCCTGTTGTTGTCATAGCAAAACTGTTGATACAAAAGTTATGGAAGACAGGACTAGAATGGGACGAAACTATAAGTGAAGAGCTACTAACAGAGTGGTTACACTTCAGAGAAAACCTGAGTTACATAAGGAATGTTAGTATACCAAGGTGGTTAAACTGTTGTCACGCATCTTCAAGAGAGTTGCACGTCTTCGCAGACGCTTCGCAGGCAGCATATGGAGCGGCAGTCTATATCAGAGTAGTTGAGGAAGAGAGAGTTTATGTAAATTTAATATCAGCCAAAACAAAGGTCGCTCCTATCGAGAAACAACTATCAATTCCAAGATTGGAACTGTGTGGCGCGGCACTAGCAGCCAAACTAGTTTTTGAAATATCTCAAGTCATGAGCATAGCTAAAGAAAATTTGCACGCATGGACAGATTCAACCATCGTCCTAGCCTGGCTAAAAGGTGGGTCTAGTCGATGGAACACTTTCGTAAGCAACCGTGTGTCTGAAATATTGAACATTTTAGATTATGAGCAATGGGGTCATGTAACAACGGATACAAATCCAGCTGACTGCGCTTCAAGAGGCTTACAGGCCCCGGAGTTGGTGAACAACCTGTTGTGGTGGAATGGCCCAACTTGGTTGTCGGCGCTAGACATAAAGATGCATTCAGTCGAGGTCGAAGATACTCAGGAAGAAGAGAAGGCGAGAGTTCTAACTACTCTATTACAAACTGAAGAAGAATTCATTTGGACTAAATTCTCTAATTTATCAAAAATGTTAAGAGTTATATCATACTGTAGAAGATGGCTAAAATTAAAACTAAATAAAGAGATTGGCGAATGTAACGCTAAATTTATAACTACACGAGAAATTAATGAGACTTTGAATAATTGCATAAAACAAACTCAAGGTTTAGAATTTAATCAAGAAATAAAGCAGTTAAAAGCTCATGGATGTGTTCTCAAAAAGAGCAAACTACGCAACCTTTGTCCCATTATCGATGATAATGGTATTCTAAGAGTCGGCGGACGTATTCAACAGTCGCAAGTTAAGTACGATACACAGCATCCCATAATTTTACCTGCTAAGAGTCATCTTAGTAGACTAATAATTATAGATGCTCACCAGAAGACTATGCACGGTGGAACACAAGTAATGATTAATTACTTGAGGTCAAAGTACTGGATACTGGGAGCCAAGGATCAAGCAAAAAAATATTATCGAGAGTGTGTAACTTGTATCCGATATTCAAGGAACAATTCAGTACAGCTGATGGGCCAGTTACCAGAGGTACGAGTAAAACCAAGCAGACCTTTTAGATCAGCTGGTGTAGACTACGCAGGGCCCATTAACGTTAGATGCTCTCCAGGCAGAGGAAGCAAATCTTACAAAGGCTATATTTGTCTCTTCATTTGTATGGTAACACGTGCCATTCATTTAGAAGTAGTCACAGATCTGACTTCCAAAGGATTTATTGCAGCCTTCAGACGCTTTACAGCGAGACGAGGACATTGTCAAGATCTTTTTAGTGACAACGGCACTAATTTTGTGGGAGCAGACAAGCAACTCAGAGACATGTTTGATAAGGCCAAGTCTTCTTTATCAAGTGAGATAGCAGAGTTGTTAACTTTAGAGCGTACTATATGGCACTTCATACCCCCACACGCGCCTAATTTTGGGGGCTTGTGGGAGGCTGGAGTACGCAGTGCAAAATCGCATCTTAAAAAAGTGATTAAGGATAGTACCCTTACTTATGAGGAGCTTGCTACGGTGTTAACACAAGTGGAAGCTTGTTTAAATTCACGCCCTATTTCAGTTCTAAGTGATGACCCCAATGATCCACTGCCCCTGACACCAGGCCACTTTCTGGTTGGAGAACCTTTACTTAATCTAACAGATGAAAATTATACACTGTGTAAACATACCACTAATCTTGAACGATGGAGGTTAGTGCAAAAAATGGTCAACGATTTTTGGAACCGGTGGTATAAAGAATATCTAGTAAATCTAAATAAAACGTATAAATGGAACACGAAAAAGCTTGAGCCAGAAATCGATGACATAGTTATTTTAAAGGATGACAATATCCCACCTAGCAAGTGGATATTGGGAAAAATTATTCAAAAACATGTGGGTCCCGACCAACTTACCAGAGTAGTGTCAGTCAAAAGTAAAAACAATGTTTTTAAACGCCCTGTAAATAAAATTTGTGTATTAACTAAAAACAAAACAATGTAAATCGTGTACTTACCGTAAAAGTTGTATTTAATGTTACTTACCTATTTAGTCGAGCTACTTACCTTTATTATTATGTTACTTATCAACATACCACATACATATACATATCTATGTGTTAGTATTTATCATACTTACTAAGCATTATTAAACTTAAATATTACGGTGGGCGGTTAGACGTTATGAATGCAACTATGTACCTACTTATTAGCACAAAAAATCTACTTATTTATGTTAAGTGCATACAAACTTCTAAATAATTATATTGTATCTACTACTTACCTAACCTACCTACCATTTCTAGTTGCGCAGCATTCACTGCTTACTTACCAATGATGTAGATTATGTATACTTAGTCCTAAGATATGGTTGTCTATAATAATACCTACTCGCGTTTAGTTACTTACCTTTTTATAGTCTTTGTATTTGTGTACCTATTTAAAAAAAAGGAGTTACTTTGTTCTTCGTCGTTAAGTGCGTTAAGCACCATAATCAACATTGTATTTAAAGTTTATTTGCATTGCTTGGTTATTGTTTATTGTGTTTTTTTTTAAAGGATAGATCCTTTGGTGGGCGGAATGTCCAAATTCACATCATACGATGTTTAGTTGTTTATACACAGTTATTAATATGTACCTATGCATGTATACAGTCCACACTTATAGTCCACATTACCTTAATGATGTTAGTAGAAATTAAATCTTTGCTAAAGACACACGTCTGTTTAATTCAAAATCCCCGTCAATACAAAATCAACCTTATCGTTCTAAACATATATTATGATATATGTCATAAGAGATGTTAAATGATATGAAGCTCGTGGCTAAATAAAAACAGCCGCACGGGTTGATCGAAGGCTAAGCTACGCTTGCCGAGATCAGTCTGAGGATGGGTGAGCGTTCGTAACATATCTGAGACTACTCCGGGCTTCGGAAAGCACGCTAAGTAGTTGCTCCCGGGTGTCGTGCGTCGTTACGTGCAGAAGCTCGAAAGTCTGACAACCAGTCTTATTAAGAGGTAGCGTGTGGCCCATTAACTGGGTTATTGAGGTATTCATCTGCATCCGATAGACTAGAAGCCGACCCCAACCTAGTTGGGCATAGGCAAGGCAGATGATAACAGATGTAAAATCTCTAAACATATGAACATAGAGATTGGTGGCAATAACCCCTTTAGTTTATGGTAAATGTTTCATATTGTGTATGTTATGTATGTATGTGTGCCCGTTTTCATAATGTATGCTTTTATGAGCGAATATATTCGATAAGTGGGTTCTCCCGCGCGAAACGCCACATGTGGCTCAACTAATGTTATGTTGGCACTGCTTGTGGTGTTTACCATATTAAATAGAAGCACAAGGGCGTAATTTAAAGTGGGTGATTATGAATATTTGTTGCCTCATTCTAGTAGGTTAAGGATCTGAGTTTGATCAGGCGTTCTGTGAAATTTAATCAAGATTTGTTGCTAGCAGTGTTGAATACATTTAAACATCAAAAACAGACTAAACAATACTTGAAGGAAAAGCAAAAATCTTGAACAAAATGGAGACTAAAATATGTTCTATTTTATTCTGCATTTTGTTCGAGATTTTTGTGTGTTCCCTTCGAGGAAGAAGGGTTGGACATAACTGCACCTATCAGTTAAGTTTTGTTCTAATAATAAAGACGAGCCTATTGCCATCAACTGGTCGATAACCCAGACTCCGGGTTGTGACCGAGAAAGTCAAGATAAATAAATAAATAAATAATAAATAAATATTTCTGGACAATCCACACAGCATCATCTAGCCCCAAGCTAAGCAGAGCTTGTGTTATGGGTACTAGATGACTGATATACTTAATACAATACATTACATAGATAGATATTTTTTTATTATATATAGCAAATACCCAGAACACCCGGAACAAATATTTGTAGATCGTACAAACATTTGTCCCAAGGCGGGAATCGAACCCGCAACCTCTTGCGTCGCAGGCGGACCTTCGCCCGCCGCGCCACATCGGTCGTCAAATAAACCCAATATCAATTTGCCCGATCTGGAAATCGAACCCAGGACCTCACGTTCAGCAGTATCGCTTACGACTAATCATAGACCAACGACGCAAGAATAAAAAAAATGAGAAAATACGTAGTTAATGCACAAATGCAAAGAAAACACAAGAAAACTATTCAGTATTTTGTGTCATAAAGCAATATTGTAACAACACAAGAAAATACTAAGAAGAAAAATATTACGTGAAAGGTTTCATAATTGAATACTCAGTCATAATACATAGTCTTATGTATTCAGCTTACCACATTCACAAGACTGAACAAAAAATGCGCCCCAGCCATTATTCTGTGGGTTTTGTTCGAACGGTTTGCGTCCCGCCGTGAGGACAAATGAATTTTTGTAAGTGGGCGCGCAGACGCCCGACTGTAATCGGGCTGACTATAATGGGGTCCGATTTTATTCGGACGAGCTATAGTTAGGCGCACTATTGTCGATATTATGTTGTAAAAGTGAAAGTGTTATAGAAAGGTTTAATTGCATATCTATGATGAAAGGTTTAATTGATATCATATATATGTTATTTAGATTAAGATATTTTTTAACTAGGTATAAGGTGTAGATTTAGGATTTAGTTAGTAAGGCCAATCTGTCGCATTGGATCATAGATCTGTAATGATAGTGTAGGTAAGATTTTTATAAATAAATAAATAAATATCTATCTCCGGTGCGTTTGCAGTGTCTCTCCATATACAATACCCCATCTTGTGTTGCATGCCGTAAATATCCACTGTGTCATATACATAGGTAGGTTAGATACATATATGGGTCGATAGAAACCCCATTTTTTCATAGCTGTGTTCTTTGGTTTTTAACCGTATTTAAAAAAGAAAGAGGATCTAAGTTCATTTTTTTTTTGTACGTTCTCTGTCAGTAAAATTGCGAACCAATTTTTCAAATTGCTTTTTATTTAGCAAAATGCACGACTGATGTAAAAGGTACGATGGACTTCGTCTGTATCCGCGATAACCAACATTCAGGCAAACAAGGTCGCAGCAAAAGCTTGTAAATAATATGCTTCTTTGATAGTTATAAGTAGGTACTAATACTAGTTTCTAAGATGCCTTCTATTCCTATTCTATTTTTAAAACGTTGCCCCACACAAGGAATTTCTCCTGTAATTTCTGTGGTTGTGTTTACAAACATTCAAACACACAAACAGCAAGACCCGTAACAACTACCTGTAGGCCATACAAATATTTGTTCCGTGCGGGAATCAAACCCATGACACGCGGCACACCAGTCAATCGCTCAGCCACTGCGACAACCATGCGGTCAAATGTTTTAGCAAACTATGTTTACAAATATCTCAATTAAAAGCGGTCGTCTGCAAAAGCTTATTTTGCAGATTCAACCTGATTCTGACTTACCCTTAGCTTATAAATTGTGTGTTTAGAATAAACTAGTGCCGTACACAGGGAGGCCATTTTGTTGACAAAAGAACCCAAGCTTGGACCACAGGACCTGCTTAATTTATTTAGGGATTTGAGGAAAAAGATGGGCAAAATATCTTCTTTTGTGTTAATAGAGATACCGTCTTTTTCGTAAACAAGCTTAATATAATGATCAAGCGCATTTTCATCCGATTATTATTACATTACATCCGATTTTGGCCGATATTTATAGGTGTAAGTTAATCTGTTCCTCCATATGTTCTAAACTATTACGCTAATTTGACAAATGACAGATCGTTAGAGGCGTCCTGATTGTCCGTTAGTTATAGGCTTTGTGACGTCACATTAAATTGAATATGGCGCCCTCTAGAGGTCACAAAAACATAAAAGTTTTTGTTTTATATTGCCCTGTGAGCCTCAGATTAAAACTAATTATTGTTATAATTAATGAGTAATAGAAGTAGTAGCAGTTACATATTATTACTTAGAATTAGTCGAGTTTTAGTTTTGAACTTTTATTTTAATTTAATGTTTAAGTATGGGTAGACCAGACCAATGTCGATTTTATTTGGCCATGCTTTTTTACGTTTACATTAATTATCTAAACTCGTACGTGAACATGAAAAGGTAAATTAGGGATCATTCTTCTGTTCTTATCCCAATTTATTTCGGGCCAGCGCAGCATGTCTTTTTTTCCCATACATCACTATTGACAGTCATCTCAATAGTCACCTTTTGTTTAGCCATATCAACTTTCATACAATCCTTCTATCGTTTCTTTGGTTTTCTTTTACTCTTGTAACCTTCAACATTCATACCTAATGACGGTCGTCTGCAAATACCAACTCATTTTGTGAAACTAATTATCATTTGATCAAAGATGCTAAGTCACTGCTAATTTGTAAAAGAAACGTATTATTATAGGTTCGTAGATTTCTTGTGAGATTCCCGAATTCTATTATAAACCAATTATCCCTACGTAGCAAAATTTTGGGATAAAAGCTCTACGCCGCCGTAGCTGCGTAGCTCGTAGGCTGGCTACGTGACCACAGGGTCGTGGGCGTAGCCAATTAGATTACGATTTATATCTTTATTATTGTAAGAATATTCTGTGTGTGCCACGTAAATGATTTCTTAGGTTATACATTAACATCATGGCTGTATACTCTGATGGGTTGGGCAGAAGAACACCTACAACATTTCGCCAGTTAATTATGTTTCGTGTCCCATGTAGGTAATAGGGGCAAGCCTATTGCCATTATTCAGGCATAAATTCCGACTTCGGGGTGCGAAAGAGAAAATACGTAGGTACACACGCAGACATACGCTAAATGGGTATAATTAAATCAACGAAGCCTTATCATTTATACTAGGGAACCCTCGACCCAGTCCTGTGATTCAGTGCTCTCTATACAGCCTTAAAGTACCTTATGAAAATAATTATACAATTAATATTATGGATTATGGATAGCAGGTGGGGTGGTATCCTTGCATCCATAGAAAAAAGTTGTGAGTTTATGTCATAAAATCCCCTTGTTTTTACACGAAAAATAACTACAAAAACTTGGAATCAAATCAAAACTGCTACCATTTGTTTTCAACATCTTTAAATGATTCACATTCGTTATTAATTATTTATAGTACTGACTTGTAATCGTCTCAACTTCGGTTAAATTATAATTAAACAGAAAGTTTTGTGTTAAATTATAGAGGAGCTCGTGGCTAAATAAAAATAACAAAACAAGGCTAACTAAATAAACCGCACGGGTTGATCGAAGATTAAGCTAAGCCGAGGTCAATCCGAGGATGGGTGACCAATCGTAACATATCGAGACTCCTTCGTGCTTAAACCGATGGTCCCGGCTGTCATTTGTGGATCTTTGACAGTCGTTACGGGTAGTCAGAAGTCCGAAAGTCTAACAACCAGTCTTACCAAGGGGTAACGTGTCGTCCAGTAACTGTGTTGTGGAGGTCAGGTATGCTGTCGCTCAATGTAAAATACATACATTTAACTATCCATTACATACCTAGGTATATAATGGAAAGTCAATGGACAGTCATTATCAATTGGTCACCAGCCTCGTTTTATGATTACCTAAATTTAAATGTGTTATTTTACTTTTGTTTCGTTATAAAAAAAACAGTGCCCCTTTCTAGGAATTTCTTCTACATCGTGGGTGCGTTTAAAAACATTAAAACTCACACACACAAGCAATAACATTACATTACGCTTACATTATACCGTACACAAACTACTTCACACACACGTTACCAAGTCATATTAATGTGAACGGTTCCAACGCCTTTCCCCTAGAGTCGAGAGATAAGATCACTGATTTATCTGCGATTGCTTTGCACGTTAACTTATGGCGTTTTATACAGGGTGGGAGGGGAATCAACGCATAACATGATACCACGAGTTCCATGAGTACGATTGTCTGATGTTTTTGTTTACTACAAGGATTAAATATAAATGTAAATAAATAAATAATGCTGGACAATCCACACAGTATCATCTAGCCCCATGATAAGTAGAGCTTGTATTATGGGTACTAGATGACTGATATACTTAATACAATACATTACATAGAAATATATATTTTTATTATACATAGCAAATACCCAGAACAAATCTGTGTAGATCTTACAAACATTTGTCCCAGGGCGGGAATCGTCGTCAATCCGTCGATTACAACGTTTTGAAGTGAAAACTTCTTTAGCCGATGACCCAGTGGTTTAAGCCTCGACTCTAGTGCACGGGATGGTGGGTTCAAACCTGGGCAAGTAGCAATGTGAGTTTTTAATTAATTTGTACTTTCTATGTTTATCTTGGACATCGCTGACATCGGTGAAGGAAAACATCGTGAGTAAACCTGGACTTATAATTAATACAAGTCTGAAATCGCCAACCCGCCTTGAGCAAGAGTGTTGATTTTTTGTATTATAGCAACTGGTCTTAACCCAGTTATAGACGTCCCTTTTTGCCTATTGTCCTAGCTCTGTTCTGTCTCCTGCTGGATATGGAGGGAAGTGGAACTTATGTATTTTTCTAACTCCTCCGCTACTCTTTTCTTATTTATTTCGTTGCGGAAAGGAGGAAAAAGGAGTTCATGATCGAAACTTATTTATTGATTAATAAAATACTGGAGATTGCGTTATATCTGACGTGAGAAAAAAAATCTAATAGAATAAATATAACCATCTGTCAAATTATGCATGTCGGTGACTCGATTACGGGTTCATGTCCACGACATGCTTGTAAGCGACATATTTTGTTTCTACCAAAAACCGACATTTTGCCTAGCACTGCGTTTAGTTAAATCAAGAGCCCATACAACTTTACCCTTTCCCATTCAACTATTCAAAACTCTTCACAACCCTTACAATAACCCCGAAAGTATCAAAACGCCACGGTTGGCGTTTCGTGCGCAAATCTATTTCCCTCCAACTTGCTACGGGATACGAGCTACGTCAGTACGTAGCGGTGCTCGTAGCGGGCGGGCGAGTCTACGCAGGGTCTACGCCTACACAAATATTTTTTCAAATGTAATTTTCTCTATGAAAATTGCTTTTAGTAGTGTTTTTGAGTGTGTGTATTTACAGTGGGTGATTAAGAAGTGTTGTGCGCAGAGATAAAAGTGAGAAGTGAACTTGATTTTGGTGTTAAGTAAAGGTTTTCGCAGCGTGAGATAACGTTTATTTTTCCGCTGGGGTTCTGTGCTTTATCTGCATAAATCGTGGACACATCAGATTAAGAGTTATGTGTAAGTATTTTCATTAAAAATATCACATGAAATCTATAAAAACAATAATCTTTGTTTGACTTCATTTATGTGTCATTCAGGATGATTCAACAAAGGATTTGTCGTATATTTCGTGCCTCTTGTTTACAATTCTGCACTTTTAAGGCTTTACACAGAAGCGTTGGTAATGCTTTCATATATAGAACAGTGACCTTTTCATTCATGCTTCTGTATGGGCATACAGAGGTCAACTTCCCACGAATATTCTTTTATCTTTTGAATTTACAGCAATTAAAATATACAAACCATGACGCCTGAATTCCTCGTAAGGTTAGGCAGATGTGTAGGTATAGTATACCCATATTTTGTTACATATGTTTAGGTCCCATATAATCGGGGGTGAGTCTATTGCCACCAATTGGGCACAAATCCAGACTCCACAATTATACGAGAAAAAAACGAATACGTCTTGCTAACAATACTAATATTCAGCCACATCTAACAAGACAGAACCCTATTTACTCTTCTTACATATAGTTAAGATAAAGCCTACTTCGATACGTTTTGGCAATGTGACAATTCTCAAATGGGGTATTTGAACTACTTTTAATCTTTATGTCATGCTTAATGTATGTGAGATTGAAGATTGTTAAAATATTCACATATCATCGTCTGCCTAGGGTTTTCTCAACTATATTGGGGTCAGCTTCCAGTCTAACCGGATGCAGCTGAATACCAGTATTTAACATGGAGCAGCTGCCTATCTGACCTCCACAACCCAGTTACTGGGCAACACGATACACCTTGACACGACTGGTTGTCAGACTTTTAGGCCTCTGACTCCTGTAACGACTGTCAAAGATGACAGCTGGGACCAACGGCTTAGCGTGCTTTCTGAGGCACGGTGGAGTCTCGATATGTTACGAACGGTCACCCATTAACAGACTGACCTTGAAAAGTGTAGCTAAGCCTTCGATCAACCCATGCGGCTATTTTGATTAAATATTCACATAATAAATTCAAATGCAAAAGCCTCCTTTTAGTCAGAAAATATTTTACTTTTGAATCTTCAACATTAAATAGAATTGATGATGATCTCACATTTCAAAGTTTAATTTGAATGATAGCCGAAGACAAACGTGTTTGGAAAGGGGAAAGACAGGCCTTTGCCAAGAAGTGGGACACGACAGGTTTATTAAACAAAGGGATAGATTGATCTGATTTGCAGTTATTATTAAAAAAACCTTCTGACTCAACACAGTTTCGGTACTATAACTTTCGTTTAATTTGGATTTAAGAACTATATACCAATCAAGACAAAGTTTAAGGTCAACTCGTTCAATCTCAATTCGGTTAAGAGTAGGTCAACCCTATAAAAATATCGTCCTACCGGTTATCACTTTGATCGCCATACAACGGACACAATAGAGAATCTTTCGTAACCTTTACCTTAATCGTACGATCAATTGGTCAAGGGATCATGTTAAGACGATACTCGTAGATAGATACGTCCTACTGCGTGATAAGAACATATTGTAAAGTAATCTGTTGGCCAACAATTCTGGTTGTGACTATTCTGATAGTTTTTGTTTTATGTTTGTTATTAATCTTTCGTCTGAATATTTCATCGAACCACATCGTTGTTGTATCACCTTATTTTTGTGAGTAGTCTGGAATGTTACGGAATGCAATAATCTATATACTTTATTTCAACTATACATTTGCTTTTTAAGAAATACATATATGTGTGAAGTGGAAAATACGCATTTTTCTAACTCCTCCGCTGTTCTTTTTTTCTGATTAATCTCGTTACAGGATCTAAGACAGTTGAATCGTTTCTCCGGGACTCGTCGGGCTTCATTGTATCGATGCTTTTCTGGTTAAAAGTGTGGCGGGCTTGTCCAAAAAACAGCTTTTTATGAAATGTATATATGTACATAGTTGTAAAAAAACATTACAAACAAACATTTTTAAATGTTTGTTTGGGCTGATCT
This sequence comes from Phlogophora meticulosa, assembly GCA_905147745.2. Classification (NCBI taxonomy): domain Eukaryota; kingdom Metazoa; phylum Arthropoda; class Insecta; order Lepidoptera; family Noctuidae; genus Phlogophora; species Phlogophora meticulosa. Next base: position 4,597,342 of record LR990540.1, on the reverse strand, counting down.
CTGAAAGGACTAGGCTAATTTTGACGGTACACACTAGCAGATAGCTGTAATATAAGGAGTGACTTAAGCTACTTTTACCTAAGAAAAATAATTTGAGTTCCAAAAAATACCTATGAGTTTTCAATATAATAAATTTACCTAAACATAAAAATAATGTTTCGGCGCGTTGCCTAAATGGAAACGAATACCTCCATCTTGTTTTTTTAAATACACATTCATAAAATGTTTACCAACAGCCCCCCCTGTCAATGTCATTCAAATGCCAAAAGACCCATGTAGCACTGTATATTATAATAAATTATAAATAAGTTGTTACAAGTGGGATGAAATTATTGGCTTTGCTATTTGACCTGGCATTGCCAATTCCACCAGCATTCTATTCTAAGTAATGGTTATTTTAGTAACGCAATTTATTGCTTAGGTTTTTTATTTGTATTGCCCGAAGAGTAGGGCAGAGGAGAGCTTATGATAACACCCATATTTAACCTTTTTTTTAAGTCCCGTATAAAACGGGACGACCCTATTGCCATCAACTGGGTACAAATCCAGACACCAGACTGCTATCGAATAAAATCCTAATAGAAAAACTCAATAACACTTGTCTCTACCTGGGAATCGACTCCCATTAGACCTACGTGACAGTAAATTTAGCGATATTTGTAATAATAGCAACATTAAATACATAATTGAACCAAAAAAGGGTTCCATAAAGGTTCATGGTCACAATAGATCTGCGCGGGTCGCAACAACTTACGGTTTGAATGAAATCGATGTATATCGAACAGTTTCTAAATTGTCCAGAGGGCTGGCTTATTTTTTCGCCAAAGAATTAGCATTGCCATTTAACGTGGCAATGCTGCCAGACTTTTGGGCACGTTTCTGTATGACAGCGATTTTATGCGGTTTTATTTTAGGCTCCTCCCCTTTTGATTTTATTTTGATTGTGTTCATTTTTGTATCGCAGGTGCGTTTATATACATTTAAAGACACATAGCTACACAAACAGCCAATCCCGGAACAACTGCCTGTAGGCCATACAAATATTTTTTCCGTCCGAGAATTGAAACCGTGGCTTGCAGCACAGCAGCCAATCGCTCAGCCACTGCGCTAACCGTACCATCGTGCCATCATGCAGATTGTTTTAGTGTAAATAGTAAGTAATTAAGTAAGAAGTAGTTATTATCATAAAAAGGTATTTATTGTATAATAATAATAAAAAACATATTTGCATAACGAGAGCCTCCTTAGGTGTTGGTCGAGGCTCTTATCTATTAAGCCATTGGCTGCCACACAGCATCATTTAGCCCCAAGCTAAGCAGAGCTTGTGGCTAAATGATGCTAAATGGCTTCATAAAATACATTACATAGATATATATTTTGTATTATACATAACAAATAACCTAGAACACCCGGAACAAATCTTTGTAGATCGTACAAACATTTGTCCCAGGGCGGGAATCGAACCCGCAACCTCCTGCGTCGCAGGCGGACCTTCGGATTACACTAATAATTATGGTCAAAACAAAATTCACAAGATGTGTCGATTTCTGTCCTGTGGCATAGGCCTCATCTAACAATTTCCATTGACGTCTGCCGCGAGGTACTCTCCTCCAGTTTGGACCTGCTGTCAGCTTTATTTCTTCCTCTCGGCGGGTAGGCTGCCTGCGGCAATTTATTTTGCCTATATATAGTAGTATTAATGCTTGTCAAATAAAAAATTACCTTTACATTTCAAAATTCGTTTAGGCAAAATTTAGGCCTATTTGTTTAATATTTATGCTCGTAACGGCGCGATCATTTGCCAATTATGTAGGTTACACGTAATTAATTGTTTCAATATCATGGAGCAAGTAATTCGGCGTTTTGGCATGAATAATAAAATTATTTTCCAAACTCTATGGAACTGGTAGCTTTGAGGAATCATGAATTAATTTAGTACATCATTTAATTTATTATTGTACTAGACTGCTGTACCTGCGATTTTGTACTTGTGGATTTTTTAATATTAAAAGAACAACATTTTACTACATGCAAATGAAAGTTGATACAAAATAAAACATCATTTAATTTTTTTGTCTGTTTGTCTGTCTCTATGTTTGTGGTAATCTCCGAAACGTCTAGACCAATTTTGACGGTACTTTCACTGGCTGATTACTGATGTGATAAAGAGAGAAAAATTCCACTCTTATTTATACAAATAATAAATGCTCCGCGTAAGAAATAAAAACCTCATGTTTTGTTAAATTCGAAGTCGAAGGCACCGGTAGTATATGATAAAGCTGAAGAGTATGTCGGTTTGAACTCATGAACCCCCTAGTTATTAGAAGGTAGGCTTTTTAACGTCCCTCGGGATCAGGTGAAATGGCGGGGCGCCGCTACATATAAACGTTTTTTTACCTCACAAACATATTTTCAGAGAATACGTCTTTATTAAGCTAATTCACACAGTTCCACTCCTCTTGTAACACATAATGTTGTGTTTGCGTGCCTACATTTGTGCCAAGCGATCCAACGATATTGCGTTTCATACAATTTATACAATCATTACTTTTGCCGTTTGTTATTTTTGTGATATATTACATATCACAAATAATACTCCGTAACGTTTCTTAAATGAAACGACATTTTAAGCCATAACCTTCCTCAAGAATTATTTCTTTTCTTTATTCTTTTTTTTTGCTTATTGGACTATGAAATGCAAAAAATATATTTTCAAATCCGATCTGGTAGTTTTTACAAAGACACTTCTCAGCTTTATTATCTGCCTAGCCTTTCACCAACTATGTCGGGGTCAGCTTCCAGTGTAACCAGATTCAGCTAAGTACCAGTATTTTATATGGAGCCACTGCCTATCTAATCTTAACAACCCAGTTACTGGACACCTATTGGTAAGATTGTACGTGCTTCTGACTACCAATAACGACTGTCAAAGAACTACAAATGTCAGCCTGGACCATCAGCTTTTCGCGCTTTTCGAGACAAGGAGAAGTCTCGATATGTAATGAATTGTCACCCATACACAGACGATCTCGGCACGCGTAGCTTAACCTTCAATCGACCGCGGTTTTTATGTAGCATGTCGAGCTTTTTTATATAAGTACAGTATATTTATTCAATATACCTACTTATCTAACCGTGTGTCGAAGATTATTTACTATTCTCCCACATACTTTCATCCACATTCAGATATATACACCCAACCAATATATATATATAACGTCATCCAAATAAAACAGACAAACCGAACGAAATATTCCATTCATATATTTAGGAAATAGGTATTCTCGAGAGGGGAAAGGTACCTGAAACACACAATTTGGAACGTAATTTTTCAACGGTAACATCTGAACTCACTGTGACTGCCTGAGCTCGGGATTTTGAAACTTTATAGGTAGCGCCAGTTTTTGATTTTTCTGAATAATTGCGGGGCAAAAAAATAGAGAGAATTATAATATAAAGCAGAGGATAAGGGGTAAAGGTTGAGCGAGATACGCCCAATACTAGTCGGTTTTTGATGAGGGTTTCGAAGGGATTTTTAGTCATTATAAAGGGTATAGGTACTTAATGTTGACGCCTTTCTAAAATATTGTGATTATGGGTACATATTGACCTATTTTAAATTTTATCATCAATTCGTCTTCGTCTCTGCATCGCCCAAAAATTGTCTGGCAAAATATATTTATGGTATTAAGTCCGCCTCTGTACATTAGTGTGCTTGAAGTGATAAATCTTTAAATATGATAAAATTGAAACACGCCGATGTCTGTTCATAAGATATTTAAGAAAATATAATATCGGGCTTTTATTTGAGCCACAAAGTCCAAAACAACCGTTTAATACCGTTTTTATTTTTCGTCTGTCTGTATGTTTGTACACGCATCACGCCAAAACTACTTCATGGCATTATATGAAGTTTTCACCGATGTATTGTCAAAGTTCTAACTTAAAATTTTATTTAATAAATCTCACCTTATCATTTTATTGCTACTTAATTAAATCTCAACTGCTTCTGCAAAAATAAAGATACTTCATAACAAATTCCTCGCGCTCGAAATAGCGGGCAAAAGCTAGTAAATAAATAAATACCGCTTCGCTACTTCCTAATTGATTAAATACTTATCGTACACCCGATGGGGCTTCCCATGAGCAATATCAATCACCAATGAGCTACCAAAACCGACGATACAACTAACTTTTACTCGTAAAAAGAAGTCTAAGAGATCGCTTTTAGCCATGAGGCCGCCCATTGTAACACCCTATGGCTCTATTATTATTTATTTCTAATTTTGTGGTGTGAGGAAGAAAAGAAATAAATAAAACGTTTACTCAGCTGAGGCTCAAGCACACAACGACACAATACAAAACATAGAAAACCAAAAATATGAAAATAGAATATTAAAAAAAAATATAACAAAAAAAAACGGCGGTGTACAATGAAGATGAATGAGAGAATGTGTATTCTATTCTAAGTAGCAACTCTCACGTTTGAAAGTTCAAAATTACAACTTCCATACAAACTTTTAGCCCCTATTTAACCCCTTTAGAGGGATACAGCGGTTAGGCGGTTTTGCGGTTTAACTTAAGATTACTATAAACAACATGAAATCCATGGAAAAAGTTTTTTTTTGCTACCTAATTGGCAATGGTTCCCAAAAGTTCATCAGTTTAGTTGTACCTGAGTTCTTGTTTTTATTCTTTTTTTTTGGGGTAATTGGGTATCCCATACCAATTTCTGACATGTATATTATCACATATCAAGTTTGTTTAACAGGTACCAGATAGAGATATACAGATACATACGAGTACATTGTCAAGATATACGAATTAGATTAAATATGTGTTATTGAGGATAACTCGTAAAAATAATTTGAACTAAATTCTCCTTCATCCTTGCTTTTTTTTATTTGAAAGACCCACAGTGTTTCAAATAAAAAAGATAATAATTACCCTCGTCTCTAAATCGACCCAACCGTCTTTGAGTATCCGTGGAACACATTTACATAAAACGGTGTACAACCCTGCCTTCATTTTTTATGACATTGCACCTATCACTGTTTGTCTCTGCAGTACCAGTCAACTGGTAGAAAGTGCCTATGGCATTAAGTCCGCCTCTGCACATCTGTGTGCTTAAAGTATTAAAATAAATAAATAAATAAACAACCTTCTTTCTTTGAAGTCCGTTCAAATGATAAAATTACTCGTCCGCATCAAATTAGGAGTTCGTAGCTCTTCAGATGTTCCACGATTTGCGACTCCATTCATAGTCTGTAACACTGAACAGCGATTCCTATAGATAAAATGCTTCCTTATTTCCCTGTTCGACGGTCTGTCTTATTTCGTTTTGTTTCCCTTTACTGTAGTGAGAATAAAAGAAAGATTCGATCTACCAAGATTGCATTTCCAGGCCATTTGTTGCTAGAGCAATTAGTTTGAAGATTTTGTTTATTTCCTCGTTCTGTTTTTGTGTCTTGTGTTATGTGTTGCACCGGTTCTCATCCAATGATCCGCAATATCTTGAATATGGTCCTTGAAATTGATATTTAAAGCAAGAAATAAGTTTCGGCAAGAAGAAATAAAGAAATGTAACCGAGACCCAAAAAAAATTTGGGATAAAATAAATAGTTGTACAGGTAGAAAAAAAGCAAATATAGATGATATTGTTAAAAGATACTTTGGAGGTAAAGACACAATGTATAATATATGTAGTAACTTTTGCAGATACATTTACTGAAGAAATTATTAGTATTAAACATAACTGTAATATAAAATTATTAGATAGAAATAGTATGTTAGGGCAAGTGATGTAACGTTTCTCTTTAGGCCAGTGTCGAGCAACACGGTATGTAAAGTTATCGATCAGCTGAGCAGTGACAAGGCGCCGGGTATTGATTGCATTCGTGTTAGTGACTTAAAAATAATCAAGAATAAAATCTCGTCGGTATTGTCGCACTTTGTCAACCTGTGTTTATCGAAAGGGGAATATCCAAGTGCACTTAAAAAAGCTTGAATTAGGCCCATCTTTAAGCAGGGAGCGCACTCAGATTACGCTAACTATAGACCCATCGCTATCTTATCAGTAATTAATAAAATAGTGGAAAAAATGGTAGTCGGTCAGGTTAGCGAATTCTTAGGGCAGAATTGTATACTAGCAGATGCACAACACGGTTTTAGGCGCGGTCGTAGCACCACTTCAGCACTATCACAGTTCTCGGAAGACATGAATAGTAGTCTAGATCAGGGTCATCAGGTCCTGGCACTGTTCATTGATTATAAAAAAGCGTTTGACACCTTGGACCACGAGGTCTTGTTGCAGGCCATGGATGAGTGTGGGATCAGGGGGCCCACGAACAAGTGGTTCCGGAACTACTTGACTGGCCGAACCCTGCAGACCTACATTTCTGGTGTGACGGGTAAAGAAGCTGCGGTAAACCTTGGCGTTCCGACTGGTTCCGTATATGGACCAGTTGGCTATGTCATGCATGTCAATAGCGTCAGTAATGTAGTTGGGAAATGTCGAGTATATATGTACGCGGACGACATGTGCCTTATGTACTCCTCTAAGAATATGTACAGGAGGTCAGGGCTGTGTTGCAGGCTGACTTCGACAATATTACCCGGTGGGCGCACGATAACGGCATCATACTAAATCTAGATAAGACGAAAGTGATGCATGTGCACTCTCCCCACAACCTTGTGGCAAAAAATGTCGACAGTGTGGATATAGGTATCTTGGGTCACACCTACGATTGCATGCACGTCAGAAATGTCAACTGTGTCTGTCAAAAGCTGGAGTATGTCAGTAAATTTAAGTATCTAGGTCTGTGGGTGGACCGTAACATGAACTGGAAGACACAGGTTGACACAGTGTGTACAAAGCTTAGGTCAGTGTTAACTAAGTTCTATATGCTGAAGGCACCGTTGAGTAGGAAAACGCTGCGTGTGATTTATTTTGCTCTCGCCGAGTCTTTGCTAAGTTATGGATTAAATACTTATGGCCGTACATTTAAAACCTATTTGAACAGTATAAAATCGCTGCAAGCTAGATTTATGAAATACCTTGTTAACCCAAAACTAAAACTCCAGTGTAAAGAAAATTATGAAAAACTTTTTGTTGTATGTAAGGTGCTTCCTGTGCATGAAAAGGTCAAGTATTTAGTGGTTCTGGAGCAGTTCTATAACGACCAATTCAAAGTACATGTGCAAAACACTTACAATACAAGAAGTGTTAGAGAACGTAAATACGTGCGAGCGCCAGTAAAAAATTACTACGGCAAAAGAACCAATAAGTATTTGACCCCTACACTGTTCAATAGTATCGACTGGTTGAGAAAAGATAATGGTGTAATTAGCAGGCGAACACTGGGGAGTAAATTAAAGGTTGAACTGTTGAATGAAATGGTTGCAACATATGACAATAATTAATCGATTGAGCACTGAACTGTACTGTCCAACAAAATATTCTTACCGTCCATTTGAACTACTCGTATTTGTGTCTACCTACTTAGATGTATTATATTGTATAAACGAAATGTTTTAAGACGAGCGCTAATCCTGCCGACAAACTGTCACGCAGTTTGGCAGGTTTAGGATTTCCAAAAAAAAAAAAAAAGTTGTAAAATTTCAACTCATTATCCACATTGATGTAAACCGAATTAAATATTCTATTACAAATGTTGTTTCTTTTACAATATAACCCGGTATCACTACATGTTACTTTTTAGTTTAATTTTAATTTGAAGTGGTTTTTTGTACCTACTGGTCCTTGCTAACAACGAAAGAATCAAAGAGTCCCAGTTCAAAAAAAAATGGGAACCACTGATCTTATGCACATACATCCATACTAATTTTATAAATGGGAAAGTGTGTGTCTGTTTGTCCGTCTTTCACGACATAACGGAGCAACGAATTGACGTGATTTTTTAAGAGGAAATAGTTGAAGGGATGGAGAGTGACATAGGCTACTTTCTGTCTCTTTCTGACCCCCCAGCCTAACCCTAAGCAAAAGCTAGTATCAGTATATTTTTGAAATGAGAACTTCTTTAGCCGCGTTGAGCGATCTTTTATAGGGGCATAACTTATGGGTACGCCTTACCGACATGCTAATGTAACGTATTGCGTCAGGCTCCTGTCGGCAGTTCCCATAACTGCCTATTTTTTTTTTAAACAAGACCAATAGATCAATGCGCTTTATGTTACCTAATTAAAAAGCCGATTTTAAAGCGCATGTAAAACACTGGTATTCAGCTGCATCCGGTTAGTCTGGAAGCCGACCCCAACATAGTTGATTGATGATTTATGTTACCTTAATAATATTCTTTTCTACAATTCTTCATCTTATTGATTTCAATTTGTCACGTCTATTTGCTGAGTTAATATTTTTTGTTGTTGTAACGATATCGTAAAGAACTGATTGCTTCGTTGGTCTAGTATTCAAAACGCGACATGAGGTCATGGGTTAGATTTCCGGGATTTTTCGTTAAGAATTCCTCAGTATCATCCCGGACTATGGATGTGTGGCCGGGTGATGGCAATAGGCTTACCGCCTATTCCATGGGATTTAAAAAACATAACTGGTGAAATGTGGGTGTACTGTGTAGATACACTTCTGCCCGACCCTTTGGGGAAAAACATGCGTGATGTTATGTTATGTACTGTAAGTAACACTGATTATTCTGTGAGGCTTATAATTCGAAGCAAATACTCAAAGGAAATTAAACAGAAAGGAGTAAGTACCCACCGGAACAGTTAAATCGGCTATGTTTACAGCCTTGTAATTATTAATCGTTCAATCAATACACATGAATAAATTATGTTGCTTCTGACATATCTGTTTGTAGTTAGTTGAGGCGTAAATATATCCTCTCGATTGAATGTTGGTTACGAGACCAAATATCTCAACGGAGATTACACATGTAGGTAATAGGGAGTTATTACAGTGCTTATATAGAAGATAAATATAAAAATAAAGATCTACTATTTGTCCAGAACTGGATGCCTTGGAAATTGGTCGTTGGTCCCGGCTGTCATTTGTAGATCTTTGACTGTCGTTACGGGTAGTCGGAAGCCCGAAAGTCTGACAGCCAGTCTTACCAAGGGGTATCGTATTGCCCAGTAGCTGGCTTGTAGATGTCAGATAGGCAGTTGCTCCAGGTAAAATACTGGTATTCAGCTGCATCCGGTTAGACTGGAAGCTGACCCCTATATTGTTAGAAATTGGCTAGGCAGATGATGATGTATTTTTTAAGTTTATCTTGGACATCAGTGACATCGGTGAAGGAAAACATCGTGAGGAAACCTGGACTTATATATATAATTAATAAAAGTCTGAAATCGCCAACCCGCCTTGAGCAAGCATGGTGATTAATGCTCGTGCCTTTGCCCTGCAATGGGACAGTAATAGGCTGGTACTACTACTACTACTAGATGATGATGATGTTTTTACGTAGGCAACCTTTAACAGTCCTTTATTCTCACAGTCCGATAGGACGGCAATGTTATACGATTGGGGAGGTATCAGGCACAACACCAATGGCTTCACATTCTTTCTGAGGCACGCCACCAATGTCCAAACTCTGAGCTGTAACTGAGAAATGCCTAATGGAAAAAGTCAATAACACTTTGCCCAATTGGGGAATTGAATCCAAGACTCGACGACAACGTGAGTAAAGGGGTAGTTAAGTTGACATACTATGAAATATTATGATACCGATAAAAGATCTTTATGGCTGTATAATTCCTAAGGATGACGTCATATTTGGTTATCGGTAGAGTTGAACCTGTTAATATCTAAGTGCTTAAATGTCGTACATCAACTTATCAGGCTTAGGACTGTTAACGTTGAATACGCCAAGAGGTGAGTGACGAATATCTTGGGTTGCATATTATTTATTCTAAGTTTCTTCATGTTTTTATTTTAATATATTATATGTAAGTATTGTATTTATAGTTTATAACATACTAGCCTCACCCCTGGTTAAAATTCACATTCATCAAACGCCTCTAAAATAGTCGATAATTTTTCTTAAATTTTCCAATGTTCCGCTTCATTTCCTCAGTTTTTCTTTCATAAGAACCTTCTCCTTGCAATAACAAACAGAACATAGCGAAATTGGTCCAGCCGTACACGCGTGATGCCGTGACCAAGGGAAATGGGGATTCATTTAGATTAGGAACAAAAGCACACTGCTTATATGGTGCTGTGTGGATTGCCCAGCATTATTATATCATTATTATAATATATATTTTTATATACATGTATGTATACATATACAAACATAATAGATTTTTTTTTCCCTTCTCATAGGAATTGCAAATACCACTGTTTGTCTTCACCGAAAGGTTGACTGGTAGAAAATACCTATGGCATCAGGCCCGCCTTTGTACATTTGTGTGTTAAAAGAATTAAATAAATAATCCTGTACTTTATATTCATGTATCATAATATAAATATACGTGGCATATTTTATAAAAATCTATACCTATTGCTAATATATTCGTTATCTATACTGATATCCCTCTAATAACTGTTCAGTTATGTTACGTTCATGTGTCGTACAGATTAAATGAACGAGAGAGATTAGCTTCTTGTGTAGGATCTCGTCCTGGAATGTTCTACTACCATATTAGCAACGTGCAGCTGTTGGTCTTCTAGGTAGCTGCGGAAGATATCGTGTGTAATACCGCAAATCCCAGTGTGCTCCAGCTCAGAAAGTAATAATGGAACGGAGATTGTTTCTAAGGCTTTAGAAAATGAATGCATGAAGATGCTTTCCTGGATCTACTACAATTTCCTGGCTATTTAGTGGCAGATGTGGGAATAGAAAACGTCTGTACTATGTTTAAAAAGTGTGTGCAGTTGGTTGCACGCGCGACGTGCTCACGCATGCATAGAAAAAGAGAGGTAGATAAAGTCGTAACATATCGAGACTCCTCCGTGCCTCGGAAAGCACGTTAAGCCGTTGGTCCCGGTTGTCATTTCTAGATCTTTGACAGTCGTTACAGGTACAGAAGCCCGAAAGTCTGACAACCAGTCTTACTAAGGGGTATCGTGTTGCCCAGTAACTGGGTAGTGGAGGTCAGATAAACACTGGTATTCAGCTGCATCCGGTTAGACTGGAAGCGTCGTATGGAGTATAAAGATTTTTACTTACGATTTCTACCAGACAACTCCTACCGGAAAACGCGTTAAGTTAAAGAATTGGAAACGAAGTTGTTTCCAATTCTTTTTCTCAAATAAAAGAAGCCTAAGTTACTCCTTATTAAATCAGCTACCTGCCAGTGAGAGTCCCGTCAAAATCGGTCCAGCCGTATCGTACATTATCTGAAACAAACAGTCAGATGGACTTCATATGCATTTAGTAGAAAGCTGTTTCAATCCTTATTATTTCAATTTTCAACGAAAATATTGCCTAGTCATCATTTATTACCGAAAATGGCCGGAAACAAAAACAAAAACAAAGCTTTTGTCGGTCAGTAATAAAATAAATAATAATAATAAAATATTGCTGGACAATCCACACAGCATCATCTAGCCCCAAGCTAAGCAGAGCTTGTGTTATGGGTACTAGATGACTGATATACTTAAATACAATACATTACATAGATAGACATTTTTATTATACATAGCAAATACCCAGAACACCCGGAACATATATTTGTAGATCGTACAAACATTTGTCCCAAGGCGGGAATCGAACCCGCAACCTCTTGCCTTCGCCCACCGCGCCACATTGGTCGTCAAATAAACACATTCGTAATAAATTACCCTCCTCCTGGGGCAGTGGGGAACAAGAACTTATTACTGGTAAAAAAACATCTGTTTCATAAATAACAAACAAAAGACTTCGGAAAAAAATGCCATCTAAAAGTAAAAGTACTCTAGAGGAATCCTCGCTAAAAAACTTTCCGAAGCTATTTTTAGAAATAAACATTTCAACCTTTCTTCTTCACAGAGTTCAGTAAAATACTTGTAGATTAAAAGTTTAACTCCGTTGGGAGATTTTGCCTTTTTTGTTAACAAGTAGTACATTGAAGGTCGGGGCGAGGGTACTTGGGAGTCCCTTCAGCAATGTTGTACTTTCTAAGGGTTAAAGGCGACAGCTCGTGACTTTAATTGGGTCGTCAAAAAGAGTATGTTAAGTAATGGTATGACGAATATATATGAATAGTCTTTTTCACACTCCTCCGCTGTTCTTTTCTGATTAATTTCGTTGCGGGATCCACGACAGTTGAATCGTTTCTCCGGGAATCGTCGGGCTTCATTGTCTCGACGCTTTTCTGGTGGTCGCCACAGTTGATTCTGGTTTTCAGGAGTTGTAGTGGTTTGGGAATTGTGTAGCAGGCTTGTCCCATATATAAAAAAATAAATAAAAAAAATAGTATGACAATGACGGGCCGATTTCAATCGTTTATTTTGGAAATTGTTTTTTTTTTAAACCCATATAATAGGGGACGAGCGTATGGCTTAGGCTCGATTTGTTGGATGCAAATCCAGAATTTGGACTGATACTGAGAAATTCCAGATGGAAATCCCAGTAATAAGGTGTATGTCCTTCTAGGGCGTCCCGTCCCGGCGATTCCGCTGTTGGTAAAGTTGGTACTTGCTAACTACGTTTTATTTCAAATATATGAACGACAGTGTAACACCATCCAGTGACACATTATGAGCCGTCCACTATGGCTGCTGCAGCCACGAGGCTATTGGAGCTATCACGCACCAGACACATTTTTTTTTTAATAATAAAACGTTATTGGTGTTGCAGTAAATGTAATAAAAAAAATAGTTGCACTTTACAAATGAACTCTGGTATACAACATAAATGGTTGAGGTACTGTCCTCTTAGATAGGCTACATAATAGCCTGTATTTACTACAGAGAAACAGTGCCGGATCCCTCAAGAATGGAGAAATCAATTGCTTAGTGTCTAAAATTAAAAATTAATGATATTAGTTTTTCTAACATATACAAAATGATAGTATTATCATTTTGTTACTATTAATAAAACAAAAATAAATATGGAATGTGCCTGAAAGTATTAGTCTATATCAGATATGAGTAAGTGCTGTGTGGGTGAATGTGTGTGTGTGTATGTGAATGTGGGTGTAAGTGTGTGTGTATGTGTGTGTGTGTGTTCGTGTTTTGAGAGTATGAGTGATGCGAATTATAAAGAGGCAGTTACCATTTCGATCCAAAGTTCTACGTAAGCGGTACTGGGACCCACATATGTCATTAGCATACCTTCTTACTTCAATGCATGAAAATTTGAGCGCACTTTATACTCTGAAGATGCCCCTGGTGGACCATTTACGCAATTCCACCATTTTACAGCTGCACGGGAAGCTTATCTTAATGCACTGGGCACTGTTCCAAGCCCCCAAATCTACCGGAAATGTTTTAAAAAGAAAAGTTAGTATGGAAAAGTAAGATTAGAAGTGGTGAGGTTCCTGAAGCGATGGCACTGTGATTAGTTTAGAATGGGAGAGTATTAATAGAGTAGAGAGTCATGATCTGCCTTGCCTTCCCAACTGTGTTGGGGTTAGCTTCCAGTCTGATTAGATGCAGTAGAATACCAGTGTTTTACATGGAGCGACTGCCTTATTGACCTCCAAAACTCAGTTACTGGGCAACACTTTTGCTTTGGGCACTTATGTTGCTGGGGAGTTTGTTCCGCCACTTCTTCTTCCCAGCAAAAACACTAGGAAGTGGTGAAGGGTGGGCGTCTTGGGGGACTGTCTTTTGTAAACATTATGACATTCAAAATCCTAATTTTAATAAATGAATTTTGATTTTGATTTCGATTTTTGACACGATACTCCTTGGTAAGACTGGTTGACATACTTTCGGGTTTCTGACGAACCGTAACTACTATCAAAGATCTACAAATAGTACGGTAGTTAATTTGTGACGCATTAACTGCCATACTCGTCATCATCTGCCTATTTAATTGTGGAAATCCTCATTTACGTCCCCCATCCTGATGCGGAGGGTAAGCCAGTCCAATTTATTTATTAACTCCAATAACATGACTTCAAAAGAAAAGTCCAACGAACTAAAATCTTGTTTCCGCGTCAAAATAACAGGAGTCAGTTAATTATAAGTTCGTTTTAGCGACATTATTTATTTGCATATTATGTTAATTGTATAAAAAAAGAAAATCATGGCGTACTTAGTTCCGTAAGGTGTACTCATATCGTCACACGCAATATTGCGTTGCCTGACTAGTAGCGGTTAATCCCATGATGTGTATAAATCGTATTTAAGTTTTTGTATGACGGCAACAATCACAGTAATATTATAAACTAGCGATCCGCCCCGGTACAAATTATATACAAACACCTTTCTCGCTTCTCACTCTTTCTATTGGTGGAAACCGCATCAAAATTCGATCAGTAGTTTTTGTTTTATAAATTTGTTATGAAGGTAGCCCATACCCTGGATTAACATATAGGCTATAATTAATATTCATAATTATAAGATAAAGTTTTAAAATATATGAAAAAAAAAACAGTTTTTTTTGTGAATTGAACAATATACGTATGGAAAAATCTGTTTTAGATTTAAAGCTTTATTTTGACATAACGGACACTTCTGTTTTATTTCTAAGGTATGTATGGTACACAAGTTTGTCTTAAATAATTGGCGAAAGGGAGAAGAAAGAAATACCACATATTTTTTTTTAATATTAGGTTAGGTTAATTGAATCAAACACCCCTGTCCTCGACTGTTATCATAATAATATTCACAATAATAGATTAAAACGTTCGACAGTTATTCTATCTTACTGTGCGCGCGCGCAGCAGTAGATACCGACAGTACCGACACTGTTTCACACAGCCAAGGCCATATGATACAGTACGGCTAAGCCATGTATTTGATCATGGCCGAGTTTATCATAGTTTCCGAGAAGCTGGCTAAACTAAATGCCTAGACCAGCTCCTATTCTAGAGAAATCTTATTTCTTTAACAGACGTCGTCTGTAACGTACTACACAGCTTTGGCGCGCCGGGGTACTTACGTATCGCGCGGTAACGAAACCATAGCGACTTTTAATTTTTCCTGTGCTGCCATCTATCGAGCTGAGTAGTAAACTTATAACTTATTGTTTGTAACGAATGCTATTTTTCCTTTATATTTTATTCAGATGGATAGTTTTCAAGTTTGTCAAGTCAGGAAAAATAATAGAGAAGTAATTTATTAATTGTAATTGATACTAAAACCTGAATTCGTCCGTAGACACGGCCATACGAGGTCCTGTGGTAGGTGCCTAGTTTGTTTAGAAAATTGCTTTTTATCCCGAAAAAAAGAAGTAGTCTCGTGCAAATCTTGAATCGTGTCATGTTGACTTTTTAACCGCTGGTAACACCGCACTACTATAAGAATGTGACGTGGTACAAATACAAATAACTTATTGGTTTAGATGTCGCTAGCACTACTGCTAAGCGTGCGTGTGTCATTGTCCGACAATGTGTTTTAAGGTTTTCCATCTAGAAATATTCTGGTAGCCAGAAGCCGGAAGGTCTGACAACCAGTTTTACCAATGGGTATCGTGTTCGGGTTGTGGAGGTCAGATTAGAAGTGACTGGAAGCCGACCCCAACAAAGTTGGGAAAAAGGCTAGGCAGATGATAATCTAGAAATTTTCAAAAGCATCCCCGATTCAGGTAAATTTTAGAGGTTGCATTTTAGAGGTTCTCCATAAATATAACTGAAAGCCAAATTCAGATCTAATATTGAAAAAAAATAAAAGTCGTTTATAGGTCGCTTTTTATTAACATCACTTTTTTATTTACGTCTATAGTTGCAAGGATATCAGATCTCGTATTTTTGCAGTCGACAATATCCCTAATGCGTACAAGCGTTAATAAAATATTATACTTTATTGATTCAGAAAATAGTTTACACTTTATTGTGAGTGAGTAGTACAATTTGATGAGTACAGTTGATGTATGAATGTAAAAGAAGAAAAAGCAGTATGTTCAATCTTAGCAGGTGTTTTGAAGTTTCTGCCTACCCCCATGGGGAAAAGGCGTGAGTATGTATGTATGTATGTATTTAATCTTCATGCTAACTGTGGAACCTTTCACTGTACGTGGTCTAACACGAACTTGGCCAATTTTATTAGCCTACAAAACCGTTCCTCTTTGTAGGTATTCAAGAAAATCCGTGAACAGACGAAGCAGGTAGTATGAACGTACGCCAGCACCCTCCTTTAAGGCAATGTGATTAGTACAACGCTTTGTCGTATCCTGTGAGTGGCAGCACTGTCGCATGAACACTAGTAGGTACCTCATCGAATTAGCTTCGGCATAGTGAGCTTACAATTTAGATTGAAGATCTTGAAAAGTAGGTCGGTATCATCCTTACGAGATGCAGCGATTTTCATACCATCTTCACACCAGGAAAATGCGCCTCGGTCATCATCTGCCTGGCCTTTTTTTAGTGGATCAGCTTCCAGTCATCTCAAATGCTGCTGACCCGTAACTTGGGCCCGTAACGACTGTCAAATATTTTCAAATTATATCTGGTGACAACGGCTTAAGGTGCTTTCCGAGGTACCGAGGTACGATGCATACACGCGTGTATGCATACTTAAATTTAAAAAAATGTGTCATATTAAAACAGTAACGAATATGAATATTATATTCTGACGACCTATGTGGCGCGGCGGGCGAAGGTCCGCCTGCGACGCAGGAGGTTGCGGGTTCGATTCCCGCCTTGGAACAAATGTTTGTACGATCAACAAATATTTGTTCCGGGTGTTCTGGGTATTTGCTATGTATAATAAAAAAATATCTATCTATGTAATGTATTGTATTAAGTATATCAGTCATCTAGTACCTATAACACAAGCTCTGCTTAGCTTGGGGCTAGATGATGCTGTGTGGATTGTCCAGCATTATTTATTATTTATTTATTATTATATTTGGTGTACGCATATAATATCTATAAATGTATTTTATTTTATATACTCGTATTTCTTTATCTCTTGTATACATAAGTTGATTCCCTTTTTCCCTTGGTCACGGCGTCGCGCCTGAACGGCTGGACCAATGTCGCTAGTTCTTTTTTTGTTGTGTTTGTTATTCTAAGGAGAAGGTTCTTACAGAAAGAAAGAAAAATAGAAATAATTTAGTAAACATAACGACTCTATTAACTTCGCGCGTTTGACATTTCGCGCCATTGACAGGACGACGTCTGTCAGGTCAGCTAGTTGAAAATATAAACAAAAAATATCGATGATAAATAAATGAAATGGCTTCTTAGGCAAATAAAGAAATTCTTCGCAATTATGCTCAGTCCTGTTAGGTAGAGATTATCGCTATCAGTCTTTGTATCTGACTTTTTAATTACGAGAGCTCTGGAATCCTTTTTACTCCCTTCACGACGTTATCGCGTCGCTGACACTCCCCATTCACCGAATTATGTTTAATCCCTTGATCACTTCTGACAGGGCTTTCGAGAGAAGTTAAAACAGTTCCCGGCTGTTTATGGTTTAGGCACGGTTGGCGCAATGCCTGAGTGGTTGCGATCGCGAGTCTCGCGGTTTCGGTTCGCTACTGTCACTAACCGGGCACAAACCTTAGACTACAGGATGCTAAATTCAAGATGGAATAACTCCTTTCACTTCGTCCGACTTGAGAATAGAACCAAAGTCCTTACGCTTCTTAGTAGCGCTTGCGGCCACTGGGCCAAAGAGGCAAACCAAACTGTCAAAAATAGCCCCATGAATTCTGTCTCGTTTGGTAAATATAGATAGACCTACGAACTTTACGCAAAGCTTCACAGGAATGACAATACCGGACCGCCACAGTGTATGTGACCACATAAACCCAGTGGACCAATGCCAGTGTCCCTAGTTGACGCACTTCTAATTGGACAGGCTGTGACCCCAAGGATGGCACAGTTCCAATGTCGATTTCTTTTTGTTTCGCTGTTAGTAACGTGTGGCATGTATTTGTTTTATAGGATCCAGGGTTTGCTATGATGTAATTTTTTTGGTAAGTAAGGTTAGTCTAAACCTAACCTTACGACAAGGAAAAGGGGTAACCTGTGTGCTAATAAATGATAACCATACCAGCGCATTACTGTCCCTCTACAGAACAAAGGCTTCTTCTCATACAGAGAGTGCCTTCTCTGCATTAATCACCACGCTTACTCAAGACGGATAGGCGATTTGAAGCTTATATTGACTCCTAGCTGTACCACTGCTAAGGGTCACCGTGTTATATTCCCGCGCCCTTGCCTTTCACAAGAATTGAGCTACTAAATTCAAAAAGTTTTTCATTCATTTTTTTTAAATCAGACTGGCGTTACAGAAATTAGCTCGTTCAAACAAAAAAAAAACCAAGCAATCTCGGCTATACTCTACACTCAGCTTTATTATATTAGCATAGATATGTCCAGGTTTCTTGACGATATTTCGTTTACCAATGCCCAAGATATAGTACCTAGAATGTAGTTGCATACGAATCCAGGATTCGAATCCACAAGCTCGTGTTGAGAGGCGAGGCCACAACCCCTGGACCATCACAGCCAATCCAGTTTGCTACCACCCATTATTGGTTTTTACGACATCCACAGTAAAAATCCATGACCCATTAGCGCCTAGAAGTATCCCAAGAGATATTATCGTTTGGGTACCGTTAATAGCAAGAAATCCTCTTAGAATCAAGTGTCGACCGTAAGCCAGGCCAAGGGCAGACGGTCGATTACCGCATTGAATATTACGCATTGTCTTACAGATGCTTAGGCGTTTTCGGGGTTTCGTAGACAAATGGCTAACACAAAACTCTTAATATATCATTCTAACTATCCAGTGACTATTGGAAGTCAATGAAAATTGGGAGAACGCTGTTCTTTGATCTATGGTGTACGCCGATAACGGTGTAGTGAATTTAATTTGGTGTCGATATCTCCGTACATATTATTTGTACGCAGGGAGGCAAGGGATGCAAAACGGTCGTGGTTGGATTCAATACTTTAAATAAAATACGATGTACTTGAAAACTCTTTGTTTAAGCCAATAATTATAGTACAGATATGGAATATTTCAGTTACAATCGCGAAAGGTAAACGAGTAATTTTGGTTATCAATCAAATCAAAATAAAAAATCATTATTAAGCATACAATATCCCGAATACAGAACCCTTCACAGCGGGTAGTTCGGCACTTAGATGGCCGGTTTTGAAACTGCTGTGTGTACAGTTCATTTTGACGGCATGGTTGGCTCAGTGGATGAGCTATTGGCTGCTGCGCTCCGTGTCGTGGGTTCGATTTCCGCACGGAACAAGTATTTGTGTGCCTTTACAGGTAGTTGTTCCGGGTCTGGCTGTTTGTGTAAGTGAGTTTAAATGTTTGTAACGCACTCGTGATACAGGAGAAATTCCTAGTGTGGGGCAAAGTTTAAAAATATATCCTTTTCTCTGCTAAAATGAAAAAAGGTGTCTTCAAAGAAAACTTAATTGACGATTGAATGGCAGGAAAAACTCATTTTTCTTCTTTTCCTTATCACACGTGATTTTTTTCAGAAAGGTCAGGTGTATTTGACTAGATATATGAACTTAAACGAAGCAAAAAGATATGTAAATATCGTAGCATCAGGCGTTCTGTAGTTTCTGTCTACTCGGGCACAAAAAAAATGTGTTCATTTATGTACCTATGCACTGATACTAAAAACTAAAGACTGCTAGTTTTAGGTTGTACCTTTTTGTTTAACACAAAAAGGTTTTTAACAGCCCTGACACACTCAGCTACATTAGCTCAGATTTACAACATTACACTACTTTAAACATTATGTGGATGTACAGTCATAGCTACAAGTCATTTGCCTAGCCTTTTCCCTATTTTGTTGGGGTCAGCTTCCAGTCTAACAGGATACAGCTTATCTGACCTCCATAATACAATTACTGGGCAACATGATACTCCTCGGTAAGACTAGTTCCCTAACGACTGACAAAGATCTACGAATGACAGCTGGGAGCAACGGTTTTCCGAGGCACGGAGGAGTCTCGATGTATAATGATCGGTCACCCATCCACGTACTGACCTCGGCGAGAGTAACTGCTTACACTTGCTGCTTGCTGTGACCCGTGCAACTGCTTACTTTTATTATGCTTACATTTAGCCACGAGCTCTTCTATAGCCAAAAGTGCAAATAGAGTGATACAAGTTATTTTTTAACGACATTTATTTTCCTTGACATAAAACGTGGCAATGCCGTCAGTCTTTCGTGATCATTACCACGATCGACAGCGATGCGGTTGATTTTTTAGTTCGTTGTTAGGTTTAGTTAGTTTTGATATTTTATTGTTTCTATTTTATCTATACTAATATAATAAAGCAGAGAAAGTTTGTTTGATCTTTTGTTCGAGCGCGCTCATCTCTGTAAGTACCGCTTCGATCCTTAGAAGCTAGAGAAATAATGTACAAAATAACTCTAACAAAGAAGAAAATTAAGAAATCTACATTACTTAAGGGGTGTTACATGGCAACTCATTATGACAAGAATTGACAAAGTTTTTTTTTTTAAAATCACTTAGAATAATATTTTAAATCCTGCCAATGTTTTTGATGCTGATTGTACCTCTCGCATATAAACATGGAGTTAGAAGACAGTAATGTCAAATGTTATCATGACACGGGATTACGCCGTTTCGTCAAGGGTCATTAAACTTGATGTCTTAATACAAAGGAATATAAAGGCACATGTGTTTTGTTTTACATCTTTATCGTCTTAATAAAGAGAGATAGTTAACTGTTTACTACTTATCCAATCATTTCTAATGCCAAAAAGAGGTCCACAGATGTTGTATGCCAATATTGTCCTGTTTATTTATTGTAGTGATTTATTTAACGAGTTTCAAAGCCGCAATTGTTTCGACACATACCTAAATTAAGTTTACTTTTTATATGAACTGACACGTTGGCAGTGGTATTGGATTTGAAGCTATATGTATCTCGCCACATACGAACAAAATCTGACGTAACCTACATTGCGATATTAAAGTTATCCTCGCGATTGAACATTTATACAAAAACGCGACAACAATTACTGTCGGGCAGCAGCCCACCAGACACAACACCCGTGTGGTCGGAGGATCCTACCTTTTCAATGGTGGATGAGGAACTATACACTATGTTCCTCATACCCCCCAAGGTTTTTCCAGCTGGAATTAAGGAGTAGCGGCCTAGAGCCTGTATTTGTGCCTGGTTGATGTCAGTAGGATCGCCCTCTATTACATGGGATTTCAAAATATCTGTTGCAATGTAGGTATGCTATTGAGGCCTCAGCCTGTCCCTTCGTATAGTATAGGTGTGATGTTATGTGTAGATTTTACAATAATGATTGACAGATTTTCCCTTCTAACACCTGAGTATAGGATAAGCTCCTTTATTGTATGCCAGTTAAAGTATAAATTCTTGTGTATCTCCAGATTTCGTCTCTATGCTGGATGGACACAAATCTTACACGCACGAACACCCATACCGGTAGAAAGGTCACGTCCCAGGACACTTAAAAAGGTCTGGGCGTATATTTGTGACAAACTCGTTCCATAAATATATGGACGGAATGAAATAACTCCATGGTATTTGGCAAGGGATCACAAATAACATCACGTAATCCTACTTATAATGTGAAAGTTTGTATGTTTATCATTCAATCATATTCAAGGGTTCATCGGATTTGCGTGAAATTACGTCCACGGGTAACCTTTATCTAAGATATGTTTTGTCTTGAAAAAATAAAATTATATTTATTTCTGTGTCTGTGTGTTTCTGTTTTAGTTATGTGTGGGTCTGTGTGTGTGTTTCTGTGTGTGTGAGCTTGTATTTGCTTCTGTGTGTGTTTTTGAAGTGAAACTTCTTTTGGGACGGTGTGAATTGGATTATATGAAACTAAAAAGTAAAACGAAAAAGACATTAAATAAATGACTCTCTCTCACTCTCTTTGTTTACCACCTCCTTAATAGTGTACATCTCATTCTTTTATAAATTAACCAGAAAATGAAAGTTCACTTCCACCACGTTTGAAATCAAAATAATAAAGGGCGAGCCTATTGCCACCAAGCGGGCACAAATCCAGATGCCGCCGGGCTAAAGAGAAAATTCCTAGTGGAAAAACTCAAAACCACATTGCTCGACCTGGCAATCGAACCCAGGACTTCGCGCTCAGCAGACACGCTTCGGACCACTAGACTAACGAGGCAGTTGAGACAGCTAAATTGTAACTTTCGTGAAATAGGACCTCGTACAAGTGAGGCGAGGTTTTAACAAATAGGCCATCAGGACGAAAGCTGATAACAGTCGGTAGCAAAACTCAGCTTGCAAACAAACGTCATCCACCACACCACATTACATTTAATAGCGAGGCAATATTCCGATGCAGCTGCGCCACATAAACTACACTATATAGGACAACAAATGCCGCATATTTACGCGCAGTGGAACAATTGGTTTACCGGATATCAAAAACGGTTTTAACAAAAAAATATTTATCCTGTGGCATTGTTGGTTCGGCTTTTGTTAGCGGAATATTAATTGATCTGTGGTAACGATGTATACGACAAGTTAAATGGAAATTGGTCGTTTTGCTTCTTTTTTGTATATGTAAATGGTTGGCTGTCAAATAACGAAGAAATAACGGGTCTGTGAGTATAAATATTTCCGAAATAATCTAGTACGCAATATGCCTAAATAAAATAAATAAATATATAAGTTACATTTACGATACCGCATGTTCGCTGCTGCAGGTGCAAATAAAGACCATAATGCTCTTCGCATTATATTCTTTATTTGCACTGTAATGAGCATGAATGCAACTCTCCGCTCAACGCTAGATGGCGCGGCTAGGCTCGCTACGGTAAGCTCTAAAATGAGACAAGTGAGGGTGGCAGAAAAATATTTCTACCGGCAGTTACGTTGCGCTAAATAGTCACAAGTCATAGTTATTGTTGTTGGTGCGACATTGTGTGTTTGTGTGCGGTTAGCGGATGAAACGGGGTAAGTGTTTACGTCTAATTCACAAAGTTTAGATTATTTGATGTTTGTGGAATGTGGGGATGTTTTGCAATGCTGACTGCTACATTATTTGTTCTCAGCTTGCGGAAACGCCCCTTTCATCCAGACAGGCTAGACCTTAGTCACTTTGCGAAGTTCGAACGTCATATTCGTCACTATTATGAGGAAGCCCGCTGGTCTCGGGGCATAGCCGCCAGCTTTTAGTACTTCGTCACGAGTTCGGACCCGGCCATGCATTTTTCTTTTTGGGATAATTATTAAAATTTTGTTCTTCCCTTTTTTGTTAAGTTTTAAATTGTTGTTTTAGTATAGGAATTAGTTAGGTTAGTTTTTAGTATTAAATTGTGTGCCTGTAACTTGTTCTTCTTTTAAACAGTCCACGTAGAACCCCGGTCATTACAGCACCGTAAGGTGCTGTAATGACCGGGGCTCTACGTGGACTGTTACATAAGCTGTAAAGCTTATGTAACAAATACCTACTAGTTGCCTATAACGGGTGAAAGAGACGTCCAAACAACATCATACCATGAGCTATTAACAGTTCCAAGTTAAAAAATATCATAATAGTATGTCAACATTAGTAAAAAACTCACGCATATTTCAACACTGTATATCTTTGCCCACAACAATATCCCTTTCAAAACTTTATCGCTTTTGAAGTTACTCTGTGTATTAATAAGTGAAGAGAAAACTTTGCACTCCTATAAGTATATTGCGCCAACGGCGGAGTGTGAGACTTGGCATTCAGCTTTTATATGGAAAAGAAAAGCAGAAACTAAAATGGTCAATAGGCAACTTTCATCTGCCTAGCCTTTTTCCAACTATGTGGGGGATGGCTTCCAGTCTAGCTGGATGCCGCTGTATACCAGCATTTTACATGAAGCGACTGCCTATCTGATCTCCACAACCTAGTTACTGAAAAACACAATACCTTTTTAGTAAGACTGCAAAATATCACGCTTTTAATCTTCAAATGGTTAGGTAGAGGCGAACCAATAGCACACCCACTTTTCACCAGTTATGTTTAAGTCCTATGTAATAGGGGGCGAAGGGGACCACCCCCCTACAAGGCCTATCAGGTTAGGTTGTCAGGTTTTCGGGCTACTGGCCACCAGTAACGACGGTCAAAGATTTAGAGCCGGGACCAACGGCTTAACTTGCTATCCGAGGCATGGAGGGTTCTCGTTATGTAATGGATGGTCACTCAAGCACGTCAAGCGTAGCTTAATTTTAAGTCTTGCACCTGTCATTAGCTAGCCACGAGCCCCTCCACTAGTACAAATAAACAAGTCTACGTATACAAAAAATATTTTTCACTATCTTTTTTTTTATGGGAGCCCCCAAAAATATTTATTTTATTCTGCTCTTTTGTTTTTGTTGTTTAACAGAAATAAATCTTCTGTGAAAATTTCAACTGTCTAATTATCAAGGTTCATGAGATACAGCCTGGTGACAGACGGACAGACGAACGGTCAGCGGAGTCATTCCAATAGGGTCCCGTTACCCATTGGGTTCGGAACCCCTAAAAGTAGCCCCACACTGGGTATTTCTCCTGTATCGTGGGTGAACAAACATATAAACTCACATACACATACAGCCAGACCCGGAACAACTACCTGTAGGCTACACAAATATTTGTTCCGAATCGAACACGACACGTATGCAGCCAATCACTCAGCCAATGCGCCAACCGTGCAGTGCCAAGTCAGTTTGTATCAATAGACTGCTATAATTTATGACATTACCGGGATCTAAAACTATTGAGGTGAACAGCCTAAAATGGCCATGCAATGAACATATCTCTTGATTCTGTAGGCCGGAATATATGAGGAACAAAGCAATAGCGGTAAATAAGCCCTTTTTCCTTTAGACTCATAAAGTAGACCAATGTCTACTTTATGAGTTTTTCCCCAATGGGATAGGTGAGTATTGGTAAATGAAATGAAAAAGTGTTTATTCACAGGACAATTTTTTTTTTACATGCATATTTATTACCTCTGCCAAGCTGCAAAGCAGTTTATTGGCGGAAAGCTCTTGTTTTTGTACATATTAACATTTATTTTAATTGTTTTATTTTTAGATATTCCCTAAAATGAGGCTTTATACAAAATACAAAAAGTTTATTTCAGAAACTTGTGTAAATTTTACAGTAAAACTTACATAGGGACCTCCTTTTAAGTAAAAGATATATACCTGTGCTAGGAGGACCCGCTCTTCAATTACAAATGATTAAAATGTAAAATTGGTGTACAAAAATATAATGGAATTTAAAACAAGAAAATATAAGTAACATCCAAAATAAAAAAAATAAAAGAAAAACAAATAAAGAAAATTAACAAAAATATGATGTATCAAAAAATAGTGTGTGTAGTCGCGTGTGAGGGGGTGTGTGGGTGTGCGTGTGTATGTAGGCTTTGACAAAAATATTAAATAAGTACTAATGTATATTATTATTAAAGTCACTTTTGTGATACAACTGGTTATATCGATACATGGTTGTGTAGGGAGGTGAATTTCGACTGAATTTCAACGAGGCAGTATTTAACTGTTATTTATTATAAATAACAATTAAATACTGCCTCGTTGACCTAGTGATAACAAGTGCTACTGCTGAACATGAGATCATGAGGTCTATTCTGAGTTTGGACAAAGAGGTATTATGTTCCTTTCTTGAATTTATCAGTAGCTCGGAGTCTGGATTTGTGCCCGGTTGATGGCAATTGGTTACGCACCCAGATTACGCCAGTTATCTTTAAGTCTCATATGGAGGCAGTAATCATCCGGGAACAAAACCAGACTCCGGGCTGCTTCAGAGATTCAAGATGGAAAAACTCAATGACACTTTGTCTGACCTGGAAATTGAACCCAGGAACTCACGCTCATCAGTCGCGCTTGCAACCACTAGACCAACGAACCAGTCGTTCTTTATTCATATTTGTATAAAAACTTGAGAATCTTTACGTTCTCATTCTCAGAGTAAACCATGTTTATTTTAAGACTTGAACAGAGTACATGCCACAGTATAGTCACGTCTTTATATTACTTCCAGCAGTTCACTGTAAAAACGTGTTTAAAGCTCAAGCAGCTGGTACTTTATTTTATTTTCACACCGTTTGCTCTAAGGACTAAGGATTTGCTAGAGAGAAAGCATCATATTTTTTTCATTTTGAGGACCTATGTGGCGCAGCGGGCGAAGGTCCGCCTGCGACGCAGGAGGTTGCGGGTTTGATTCCCGCCTTGAGACAAATATTTGTACGATCTACAAATATTTGTTCCGGGTGTTCTGGGTATTTGCTATGTATAATAAAAAATATAAATAAATAAATGTAATGTATTGTATTAAGTATATCAGTCATCTAGTACCCATAACACAAGCTCTGCTTAGCTTGGGGCTAGATGATGCTGTGTGGATTGTCCAGCATTATTTATTTATTTATTTTCTCATTCCACTTACCACTGTGCATGCCACATCAATGGGGCCTAATTCATAATAGGCTTTCTTTTTCTTTTTTTTTTAAATTGTTTCCCCACACTAGAGATTTCTCCTGTGTCGTTTGTTATTTATTTGTTTATTTTATTAAAGTCACATACACAAACAGCCAGACCCGGAACAACTGCCTGTAGGTCGTACAAGTATTTTTTCAGTGCGGGTATCGAACCCACAACACGCGGTGTAGCAGCCGATCGCATAGCCACTGCGCCAACAATGCCGCCAAAGCATAAAAGCTTGTAAGCTTATACACGTGTGAGTGTACGCTTCCAGCTTGAGGCGTTATAGTGAATAGAGAAGCGGGCCAAGAAGCTCATAGGCAACAAGTCCCTGTGCAAGGCTAGATTGCAAATCTTGGAGCACGAACGTAAAGTCGCAAGTCTTTCTGTATTTTATGTTTAAGAACAACTTTATTTCTCATAAGAATTACATAGACTTACTGAGAAACACACCAAAATTAAGATTTATAATTTGAGCGCACAGATAATGAAACATATACTCGGTTGTAGCTTTAAGAAAGCAACATGGATTAAGTTTGATTATTACTAGATGTGGCATTGATGGCATAGTCTGTTGTTAGCGGGTTGCTTACCATTTTATTTTCAGTTTATAGTCTTATTTATACGTTTTTGGCACATACCTACATGATTTATAAAATATTATTATGTATTCTATCGGTTACATTTCATAACTTCTCTAGCTCCTCTTTCTTCCATCAGACGAGCAGGGAAACGAGAAGGCGGCTTACTTACTTATTTAGTAATGGTAACTGATTACAGGGATTAATCTAACTGTGTATGCGTCTTCTTTTACGACCTACTCCATGTTTTATCCATGTTTTGCCGACAATCATCCAATTATCAATATAATTTAACTAATTTTAAATATTTTGACCTGAAAACGTCTAATAAATCGCTGAACGGCTGCATGCACGAAAAAGGATGATTCATTGTCCCGTTACGCTCATTGTACGCTTGCGCCGCATCTATCTCTCTTCCACTCGATTGGCTTGTCGTTGTCACGTTAAACTATCGTCCGTAAACCAAGTTTACAGACAACAATTATTTTTTCCAAATATTCAACCATACTCCTTAAATCTTTAATACTCCCGACAACCTTAAATTCAGCCCAAAGATTTAGAAGTTTAGACATTGATAGCAAACTATGAATACATTTCTATTTTGGTATTTTATTGAAATCGAACAATTTACCGTTATTTAACTGTTCTCATTGCATCTATCTGGGATTACCATGCATTAAATATAAACGTGTTTACACATAATTATCTGATGTGTTTACTAGTGGAATGCAAATAGGAATACATTAATCGTAACTAATATTATGGATACGAACGTGAGTTTGTTCGTTTGTTACCTTTCCACACTTTAACATCTAAACGGATTTTTATGAAATTTGACACACGGATACATCATGACCTGGTTAGGACATATGATGCTATTTATCCCGGTGGTACGTTTCTGTGGGTTAATTGACGAAATAAATGCGCGCGAAGACGCGGGAAAAAGCTATTAGTTTATAATGTATATAATATAATGTACAATTTTTGTACGACGTAAACTAAAGTTGACTGCCTCGTTGGACCTGGGTTGGATTCCCAGGTGGAGCAATGTGTTATTGAGATTTTTCATAAAGAATTTCTCAGTCGTAGCACGGAGTCTGGGCGTTACCTAGTTGTTGGCGATGGGCTCTGCCATACCCTTTGGGGAATACAGGCATGATGTTAACGTGTCTTATCAAGTGTGCTGCAATATTGTTACTAGCATGCTAAACTGTAGTCGCTGTAAGTTTTAAATGTTATGTAAATTTTATTCTTATGTACACATGTGTATCACTTTCAAAAGAATAAACAGTTTTTTTTCTTTCATATAATAACATTGTAACTGGCAATTTGTAACATAAATAAAACATCAAAAATGCTAACTTAACCAAACAATAAGGACAGTCTCCTAAAAACGTTCTCCTGTAGCCACAACAGTTAAGCTCTGCTGCTCTCCCGTCTCAAAAACCCACCCTATATTTAACACGCAGTGAAATTGTGTTCATAAAAGTTATAGGTTACCATTATAAAACTTGGTAATAAATGGATTGCAGTTATTAATGCGACGTTTTTATTGCGTGATAGTGGAGATATGAAAAGATTTATTGCTGGGAACTAATATAAACGAGTTCTAGGTAGTTGAATAACATAAATTGTTAGTCTCAGAATCTTAGGCCGCAAAAGGGGTGAATGAAAGGCATGCAGCTGTGATGAGAATGCTGAGGGGGATGTGTTGTGTTACGCGAATGGATATAATAAGAAGCGAGTATGTAAGAGGGAGTCTGAAAGTGGTGCCTGTGATCGAGAAGTTGCGTGTAAATCGGTTGTGAGGAAAGTTCTGAGTATGAATGTGCAGGGTTACAAGATTAGAGGGAGACCAAGGAGAAGATGGATGGATTGTGTGAAAGATGATATGGCTAGAAAAGAGGTGACTATTGAGATGACGGCAAGTACAGATGAATGGAAGAAGAAAACATGCTGCGCCGATCCTAAATAAATTGGTATAAGAGCAGGAGGATGATGATGATGTTAGTCTCAGCCTTGGTACCAGTGGCCAAGGGTCAATACAACTCGATTCCTACCAGATTTCTTTTGTAGGGAAGGACAACTCTACCACCAATGAAAAATCTATGGACATAAGTTGAGAAGAGCAGAGTAGGTGTGTGTAGTCTCTTAAAGGCTTGACTAGGTTCGTCTTATTTAACCATTCAGCGTAATAAATATAAGGCAAAGAATATTTTTTACATGGGCCATGGAGTCCGTGTACCCATTTAGTTTTTCGCGACATCGCGAAGCGTTTGGTCGACTTTTCACGGCTGTCGCACGGACTCTTTCGGCTGGCCTTTTTGTGGCAATGCTGCCAGCCTTCTGGGCACTTTTCCCGCTGACAGTGATGCGGATGAATTTTTCGATGCCCTGTGATGCTTTATTTTCTTTTCATATATTAATAGTTTGATCATTGTTGGAGAAATAAAAATTTATATTATCACATCATTATACGCTTTTGGTATTTATTTTAATATCTAGTTTATTTTAATACCAAATTGATGTGAAAGAAAATTCTGCTATATAAACCACTGAAAAAGCTGTGTGGGAGCCACAGAATAAAATTACTTATCTTTCAGAAAATTACTCGTAAAGTGATTACATTTGAATAATTTAAAAATTGCTCCACTCAGTGGAATTCTGAATTTTATCCTCATCTTGTGAGGGAGACCGTAATTTTCTACTGTTTTCCTCGATTGGTTTGAATATTTTCTGATAATTTATGGTTACAAAATATGATGATATCAGATATATACCAAAGTCTACAGGTTTGACTTTTTAATCTTATTATACAACCAAAGATTGTTTAACTTACTCGTATTAAGATACTGATTAGTTATTTCGACTTTTTTTGTTCTTCAAAAAGTTCAGGTGCGTGGTACAGGCGACAGGCGTTCGTGTATGACCAGATGTATAAATGTAAATGAATTGAAAGGAGTATGTAAGGATCGTAGCATGAGGCGTTCTGTAGATTATGCCTACCCCCATGGAACAATGGTGTGAGTTGTGTATGTAAGATTAATTATTTAAAAAAGAAAAAAAATAGGCGAATGACGAATTGACGAATTGATGACACGGTTGGCGCAGTGGCTGAACGACCGACTGCTGCGCCGCGTGTCGTGGGTTCGATTCCCGCACAGATCAAATATTTGTATGGCCTACAGGTAGTTGTTCCGGGTCTGGCTGTTCGTGTATGTGACTTTAAATGTTTGTCAACGCACCCACGACACAGGAGAAATTCCTAGTGTGAGGCAAAGTTTAAAAAAAAAAAAAAAACATCTGATCACTGATAAAAAGCAAATCAAAAACGAATCAACCCGATTACCAATACTAATTGGTCTTGGCTTAAACCTTCCCTTCCCGGAAAGGTAAATTCAACGGCTGCCGGAACTATGGTAATAAATGGCTGGACTATCTAACAGAGGCCCCAGCATGAACGCGCGAAATAAAAATAATAATACCAGCCTATTATGTCCAACTGCAGAGCAAAGGGTTATTGTCATACAGAAAATGTATGGACATTTATCACCACTCTTGCTCGAGGTGGGTTGGCAATTAATTACAAGTCCAGGTTCAATTACGATCCTTGACTTTACCGATGTCAGTAAAGTCCAAGATAAACTTAGAAAGAATGTATGAATTCAAAAAGTCACATTAGTACGTGTCCAGATTTGAACTCACAACCTCGTGCACAAGAAGCGAGGCCTAAACCACTGGGACAACACGATATTCGAACGGTTTTTTGAAAATCACAATGAGTGCTCCATAGCCTTTCGGTTAAAATTGATGCGTCAAGCACAAGTATAGGGTATCACTCACAGATACGCAGAGAGACTTAAAGAATTTTTGTGGGAAGGATGCATGACTGAGTTAAAATTAAAATTAATTATAAGTTAAATAGTGTAACTGTCTTCGGCCGTTCTATTTAAAATAAATAAATAAAGCTAAATAAAAATTTGTATGAACCGAATAATTTCTGTGTAGCAGCCCGAAGTATTGATTCGTGCTAGGTTAAGGGCAATAGGCACGCCCCTTATTACATTAGACTTAAACAAAACAGGCAAAATGTAGGTATACTGTAGTCACATCTCTGCCTAACCTTTCTGAGAATACAAGCGTGATATTATGTTGAATATTTTAAATCGTTCTAATTTACGTTACGTATACTCCATCCGGTCGTGCTAGGACCACGGGCGGGCCAACGATCCGTGGCTAAAGCGCGTTGATTAAACACGTACGAATAGTTAGGGGATGTACGACCTCTTCGCACCCTTACGACATTAATTCTTAACTAATATTTGTGTTGGACTGACCCCTAAGAAGGTTTACACGTGATTATGTTGAACTAAACGTTGAATTGGGTCATTATATAGTTTTATTAGGGGTAATAAAACGCTTTCCTTCAAACTTTGACATTCCCTTCACATAAAGCGTAGTTTCAAAAATAAAATATAGCCTAGGTATGTTACTCGCTGGTAATGAAGTTTTCTATAAGTAAAAGAATGTTTTAAATCCGTTTAGTGGTTTTTGAGTTTATCCTTGAGAAACAAACAAACAAATATACAAACATTGAAAAAAAAAGAAAAAGGAGTAATATTTTCCCTGCCAAAGTGATTCGATAGGCGAGTCTGATTCGCACTTATACGGTATTTTACCACTATGGAACGAAACCCTAAAAACACTAATAGAGCGAAAGAGAAGATTTCCTATTCTTTGCCAAGAATTTAAAGCCTATAGGTACTCTAGATATTACTAAAACTAACGAAAAAAGTGCACTAGGTATTTCAATGTCAAATAGGTATGTTATGAGAACATTGTCCTACTAAACTTATCACTGAGCGGTTTGCTGACCCAAATACTTTGGCAAGGAGCGTGCCGAGTATACAGACGAGGCAATAAAAATATTTGTGAGACAGAGACGGCAAGATCACAATGCTATTTGGTAGAATGAGACAGAGGACGCCATCAGACCATATGACCCCATGGCGCACATTAAATTTGTTTTGCCAAATTATATCGAGGATGCTGAAAGAATTTGAAATTAAGAAAATGTATACAAAAAATAGTCTTGTCGAGTACTCATAGAAAATATGTAGATCCAATTTTGTGTCTAGCCAACGTAATTGGATCTGAAAAATTGGTCGCCAACGAATTCTGAACATCTTCTTGTTTATAACTGACGAGTGCAGCTTGAGAAACTGTGATTTGGCTTTAAAAACGGTGACAGTCAATCAAAATAATATTCGTAGAATGCAGTCATGGATGATGGAAGACACATCGACCGGCGACCGCATTTTTCGTCGACTTTTAAGTGAAAAAAAAAACACTATTTTCACTTAGGTAACCTTATTGGGTTTTTGAATGAAAGACGTTTAATTACTTACCTTTTTATTGAAAACCTCACTGAGTTAGGTTAAAATTATGACATTTGCTTGAATTTTTATACTTAAAAGTTAAAAGCACATCTGAAAAAAATATACATATATGGAAAAAAGACGAATTGAAATTTCAACTCTGGGGGGTCCAAAATCGTGTATTGAACCTATAGTATCTTACCTTCCGTTGTATATTCTTATGGAACCGAAGTCAAAACGCATTTATTTCTATTTAAGCTGAGTATCAGCGTTTTTTGAGCATCAAAAATTACATAAGACTGTTCCTCAAAACGAAAACCCTTCACCGCTTCCTAGTGTTTTTGGTGGGACAAAGAAGTGGCGCAACAAACTCCTCAGCAACACATCCGTCGTTAGTAATCTCAGAAGATTATAATTCAACTTTTATTCAATAAAGCAATAACACTATTAATGCATGATAAGAAAAACAAAAGATTCACAGGTCATCGAAAGATTCATCCGCATCACCGGGAAAAATCTGTCTGTAAATTTATAAGAATTTGATTCTATGTATGTATTGTGCCCGGTAAGTAACATATAAATCAACTATTCAAATCATTATATTAAATTATTTGCATACTCCAATAGAGTATCAAAAAGAACAATAGAGTAGTGTCCTTAAAAATTCTGTTTTCGTCCGAAAGTTGGATTACTCAAAAATACTGGACACGTATTTTTTTTGTCAAACCAAAAATGAAGACGATATAGTGCATTGAAATTTAGCGTGTCGTCACGCTGTGCTACACTTTTTATGTAAAAGTGACGTCACAAACCCCTTTTCCTGAACTTTGATGTGATATATCTTTGTCACCTTTTATTGATTTGAGTAAGCAAAAAATACGTGTCCAATATTTTTTGGTAATCTAACTGACGGACCAAATAGACTTATTATGTTTTTACCTAGGACACATCCCTATTATACATTGACAACTAAACTCAAGTGTAATCAGTAAGTCTACAAAACGGAATAATAAATATGCTACGTTAAACGCTGCAGTAAAAAAATCGATTAATCAAAAGCTTAAGCAGCCGTCGTACTTTGGATATTAATTACTAGGAAATTGAAACTTCAGTAAGGTTGAATCTGTCTAAGTGTTACAAAGAAAAATATACCTTCAAGTTTTAGGACTTGCAAGTGATATTCAACCTTACAGGTAAAAGAAATTAAGATTTCGACAATACTTTGCGATGTCTGTGAGAAATAGCTATCCATTCAGACGAGGGTACCTTGATTACCTGCCAAGGTAATAAAAGTGTACTGCGGACAGAAGATCGCAATCGAACGATACGAATTCAGAATGTCTTTTTGTTTTTTGTTGAAGAGCGAGATATAGCGGGCTTCGTTAGACATTTCGGCGAGTCAAAATAGTTGCCTCGATGGATGAACAAAACAAATGACGATTCTAGACTTAAAAGCACAATAGTCTGTATAAGGCCCGCAATGCATAAATCTCAAGCCATTTCCCGTGAATAAAAATGTTCAAAATCTATTCGCAATCAATGTGCAAAATCTATTCAAAATCTATTTGACGACACGGTTGGCGCAGTGGTTGAGCCATCGGCTGCTGCGCCGCGTGTTGTGGGTTCGATCCCCGCACGGAACAAATATTTGTATGACCTACAGGTAGTTGCTCCGGGTCTGGCTGTTTGTGTATGTGAGTTTAAATGTTTGTTAACGCACCCACGATACAGGAGAAATTCCTAGTGTGGGGCAACGTTTTTTTTTTAAAAAAAGAAAGAAAGAAAGAATCTCATCTCAGCGACAAACAATGTCAAAAACTTGTCAAAAATGTAGGCAATTTGTTTTTTGACAACACGGTTTCCGCAGTGGCTGAGCGATCGACTGCTGCGCCACGTGTCTTGGATTCGATTCCCGCACGGAACAAATATTTGTATGGCTTACAGATATTCTTTTGTTCCGGGTCTGGCCTTTCGTGTATGTGACTTTAAACGACACGAGAAATTCCTAGCGTGGGCCAAAGGTTTAAAAAAAAAGAAAATTGACGTATTTTTGACAGATTGATACTAAAATTAAAATGTGAACGTACTTAAAAATACGGGAATCACCCCTCTTAGATAGATAGATTTATTTATTTGCTTAGAATGTAGGTAATTAATATAATACAATATTAGGTGTAACAATATTTTTGATCCTTATACATTCTGCCTCATGGTATACACAATTTAATTAACTTATGCTGAAATTATTCTGTTTACTAAAAACTTTACTTAATATACGTCATTGTAGACTGAATTAACTTATTATATTACAATATTATCATTTAAAAATCTGATACAGAGTAATACCATTTTTGATGTAGCAATTTTTTAAGGTACTTTTAAAATCTTCTTAAGGCTGATCTTTGATAAATGTCGGTACATAGTTATAAATAAGAGGAGTTAAACACATAACACTCTTATTCAATAATGCAGTTCAATCCTCATTCATTCATCAGCATATCAGACTTCACTCAAGTGAACGGTTCTATCGAGGGAGGGTTCATTTTTTTTTAATTTTTGCCAAAGTCAACAGGTTTGACTTTTCAATCTGATTTTTACAACCCAAGATTATGTAACTTAATCATCATCCTCCTGACCTTATCGCAATTTATTTGGGGTCGGCGCAGCATGTTTTCTTCTTCCATACATCTCTACTTGCCGTCATCTCAATAGTCACCTCTTTTCTAGCCATATCATCTTTCACACAATCCATCCATCTTTTCTTTGGTCTCCCTCTCTACTCTTGTAACCCTCTATATTCATTCTCAAAACTTTCCTCACAACGTAGTCCTCATTCCTTCGCATCACATGCCCATACCACGAAAATCAATTTCTACACAACTTCTCCGTCAGCACCACATTCAATTTTCCTCTTACATACTCATTTCTTATTCTATCCATTCGCGTAACACCACACGTCCCTCGTACGTTTCCTTTCAGATGTTAAAATAAAAAGCGACGTCACTAATGGCACATCAATATAAAATCGAGTTGTGCGTTCGGATCAATCTTTTAAAGCAAATTAACCCAGTTTCCCAGCTTTTTAAGAAGAAATCGCGCTGAAACATCAGAGCGTCAAAATACATGACGTTACCTCGTTAAGGCTTTTTTACTGAACTTGCTTTGTTTCAGGAAGAAAGGAGATTTATCATCGTAAATTATACAGCTTTTTTGGCTGACTATATAATATTTAGGTATCTTTTAAAGGTATTCAGGTATGGCGCTTTATTTAGATGATCTTTTTGTTAGCCATATTGTTATTTACAAATATCATACAAGACGGCACGGTTGGCGCAGTGGCTGAGCGATCGACTGCGCCGCGTGTCATGGGTTCGATTCCCGCACGGAACAAATATTTGTATGGCCTACAGTTAGTTGTTCCGGGTTTGGCTGTTTGTGTATGTGACTTTAAATGTTTGTAAACGCACCCACGGCACAGGAGAAATTCCTAGTGTGGGGCAACGTTTAAAAAAATAAAAATATTAAGTAGTATACATTAAGTTAGTATACAGTGGAGCACAGCTAACAGTAGGTCATCAATTTTGCATAGTGTCCACACACCTAATCATCTGTACAACATCATTGTTGTGGCAATAGGCTCGCCCCCTATTACATGGGACTTAAACATAACTGGTAAAATGTGGGTGTACTGTACTTGTACCTCACCTATGTACATATATTAAATAATCAGATAACTGTAAGTAAATATAATAATAATTATTCTATTTACTTAAAGCTGATTATCCCAAAT
Organism: Phlogophora meticulosa; assembly: GCA_905147745.2. Taxonomy (NCBI): domain Eukaryota; kingdom Metazoa; phylum Arthropoda; class Insecta; order Lepidoptera; family Noctuidae; genus Phlogophora; species Phlogophora meticulosa. The sequence continues at coordinate 4,561,087 of LR990540.1, read as the reverse complement.
ATCCAGAACACCCGGATAAAATATTTGTAGATCGTACAAACATTTGTCCTAAGGCGGGAATCGTATCCGCAACCTCCTGCATTGCAGGCGGACCTTCGCCCGCTGCGCCACATAATAACTTTGCATGCCCTGACGCAGAATGTATAAGTACTCAAAAATATTGTAACACCTAATTCAACTAATGACCTACAATCTACGCAAATAAATAAAGCTATCCATCTATCTACCTCTGCCTAACCCCTCCTGGAATATAGGCGTGGTGTTATGTAAAGAAAAGTGGTTCGAATATACTGACTCAAACCGGGGCCGACGCAATAAAACAAGTGAAGTGTGAATTGGGTCTCATGATTAATGGCTCACATCTCAACTGTCAAAGTGGGTTCCCCTGTTAAAATACTACTGCAATTGAAACCGGTAGAGAACGGGTTTCAATAGTTTTATGAGAGTGTCATTGCCACCTTTTACGATTGCAAAATATGTGTTACTAGCACTTCGCTCGCGACTTTGTCTGCGTGGACTTTGTACTTTTTTCCTTCGAACTTTAAGATCCCTTCCATTCCATTCGAAACTTAGTTTTAAAAATAATAATACCCTTATAACACTCAGGAATAATGTAGTTTTCTAACAATGAAAAAGAAATAGAATTGGATCATTACTTACCCCCTACATACAAACTTACAAACAAATTTAACCTATTTATAATATTATATTATATATATATAGAATATAGTATAAATTGTACCACCTCCTTTTACTTTTTCCCGACTTGCCTAACTGGATGTAACTGAAAACGATGATTTATTAACGTTATAATTTAGCCACTTACCAAGGGTATCATGTTATCCAGTAACTGGTTTTTAGAGGTCGGAAAGGCAGTCCATGTTAAATACTGGTATTCATGCTACTGCGTCCAGATACACGAACCATCTCCAACATACATAGCTGGGAAAAGGTAAACGGCAGCAGATGATTTAACCACTGGCCTAAATGTCTTAAAGTGCTCTTCTAAAATAACTGCATTTAAAATGAGGATCAGCACTTTTCCAGAAATAAACTCACAAAAAAGGCGACTTAATGAGTCGTAGCAAACTGTTCTACAGGTTGCAAAACTAGTCTGCACCGTGACGAGTGATGCAGCAGCCCACAATTTTTATTTTTCCCTTTTGGTGATTAATCAAAGTCAGAGTCAAAGTCAAATAAATTTATTGCAATTAGATTATTATAGAAGGCACTTTAGAAAGTCAAATTTACAAATAAAATATAGTAGTGGCCCCTTCCAAATGAGCGCTGATCCTTAATTACTTTAAGCAATTTTGGACGTTATTCCTGAGACAATACGACGCGCACACCAACCCCCACCACAGCCCAGAACTCAAGCTTAATACTGGCAACTATAACCGGCATGAATTTGATTGTGACCCTAAATTTCTCCCGTTTGTCTCTTCATCACGTAAAAGTTGGCTGGTAGAAAATGTCTATGGTATTAAGTCCGCCTCTGTACTTTTAAAAATTTACAAATAAAATATCGTTATTGCCCCTTTCAAAAGGTATCGTATAGAGACGAATGGAGAAGAAACTCTAAACTTACTCTTTAAAATAGTTTCCCCAAGGATAATAATAACATAATAATTTATCGTTTATTTCTCTCATCAAAGGTACAAATTTTGGTACATGGTATCTAAGTTACAGCTAGATTCAAGGCTGGATGATACTTGAAGACCATTAAGTTCACCTTTTTCCTTGATCTTAAGTACGAAACCATATAATAAATCATGTTATCTTACAAAAATACATCCAACAAACCCAGCTCTTCTATCATTACATCCAATTGAGCAAATGCTTTGGAACTTTATTCAGTAAATTCTGGAATATCGGTTGAATGAAGATGCCGAATGCCGGCTAGAAAATTGGCCAAGTTTGGTGATTTGGCTCGTCCGATAAATCGACAGCAAATACAGAAAGGACATAACATGGCGAACGTTTTAGAAAGCTTGACGAAATTTTGGCATTTTGCATACTAAAGAAAACGCGATAAAGTGCCTCATCATCCTTCTGCCCCTGTCCGTATTTATTCTGGGCCAGCGCAGCAAGGCTTCTTCCTCCACATATCTAGTTACCGTCATCTCTATAGTCATCCCTTTTACCCATATCCTTTTCTCACAATCCATGCATATCTTTAATTTATTTCATTAAAATTATACAATTATTAATATATGAAGAAATAAAATAAAATAAATAATCATAGGGCATCAAAAAATTCATCCGCATCGTTGTCAACGGGAAAAGTGCCCAGAAGGCTGGCAGCATTGCCACGTTGAATGGCAATGCTGATTCTTTGGCCAAAAAAAAGTCCAGCCCTCTGGTCACGTGAAGAGTCGACCAAACGTTTCGCGATCCATCCATTATTTCTTTGTTTGCTCTCCCTCTACTCTTGTTACCCCTCCACATTCATACTCAAAACTATCCTTACAACATGTTCCTCATTCTTCCGCATTACACGCCCATACCATGACAACCGATTTTCGACTCTAAATAATATGTTACACATTTTTAACAATAATTCATTTCCGGCCTAATGATACTCATACACCTACGTTATCCATTATTATAAGGCCTGTTATGCCTTGAATAAATAACTATAGGATGACATGAGAAATCACATATATTATTGATTTACATTTTGATTTAATGTGTCAACAGCATTGACTTGGATTTTAGTGATTTTAGGGTACATCTGATATAGTACATAGCCCGCGACTTTATCCGCGTGGATTTCGTACCTACTCTTTCCTTCGAACTTTAACATTGTCTCCACCCCTTTGAAGAGTAGTTTTGAAAGATTTTGAGATTATCCATTAGGATAAACTCAAAACTACTTTATTTGTTATAAAGCAAACATACAAAGATACAAATATACAAACATACAAACATACAAACAATCCAATCTTTCCTCTTTATAATATTAGTTCAGATTAATAAGTATGAGGTCTTTGGTTTGTTTCTCTTTTGTTTATTTTTCACTAACAATAGGTTAAGTCAATACTAACACAATATGGATCCTGTAAGCCGAAATAAAGAGTTGTTATTATTATTTAGTTTGGATTTGTGATTAGCTGTGACCTTTGCTATTAATGTTCGTAGCGTTACGTTTAAAATATACTCAAGAATCACAATCGTAACTAATATTATAAATGCGAAAGTATGTTTGTTTGTTACCTTTTCACGCCAAAACCATAAAACCGATCATCCTGAAATTTTGCATACACGTTGTCAGGTGAACAGAAATCCCAAAAAAAAGTACTGTTCCCTAGGAAAACAACAATAACGTTCTCATCATAATAGATGGCGCCACGTGTCTTTCTTTCTAATCATGATTTTATTATATTATTACAAGCAGAGTAAAACCCAAATTGGTCTAATACTAAATTGACGCGCGCGAAGCCGCGGGCAAAAGCTAGTAATATTATAAATGCGAAAGTTTGGATGAATGGATATTTGTTACTCAATCACTCCAGAACGGCTGAACGGATCTGAATGAAATTTAGCACAGAGATAGATTATAAACTGAAATAGCAGATAGGCTACTTTTTATTTTTGACGACCTATGTGGCGCGGCGGGCGGAGGTCCGCTTGCGACGCAGGAGGTTGCGGGTTCGATTCCCGCCTTGGGACAAATGTTTGTACGATCTACAAAGATTTGTTCCGGGTGTTCTGGGCATTTTCTATGTATAATAAAAAAAATATCTATCTATGTAATGTATTGTATTAAGTATATCAGTCATCTAGCACCCATAACACAAGCTCTGCTTAACTTGGGGCTAGATGATGCTGTGTGGATTGTCCAGCATTATTTATACATTATCCCGGATAATAGAAATATTTCCGTGGACATACCGAATCATCTCATGGTGACCTATAACCGCGGGTAACTCCACGTAATTGTAATCAATCTTGTCTTGAAATCCCCAATCTGCATGGAACAAGCGTGGAGATTAATGCTGGAGCCTTCTCTGTTCTTAAAGGTTATGAATGGAACACTGGCGAGATGTTACGTTAAACCCAAAACTTCCCTCTAAATTCTAAAGGAGACCAATTTCTCAGTATGTAGTTTAAGACCTAAAGTTGCTATACTTAGACCTAACTAATGTACCTAGTAAGTATTGTGTTAAAGTCTATAACAAGTTTAGAGAGGTTACCTAGTAACCATGTTATCGTATAGCTTTGCGGGAACATATTGTAACTTTGTTACTCTTGTATTAGGGACTTGCAGAGGTTAACAGAGGTCTAGATAAAGTATATGACCACTACTATTATACATTTAGACAGAAAGAAAAAGATAGAAGTCATTAATTATTTGCCACAGAAGACATATGGTAGGTACGTGCATATAAAAGATAGTACTAATACTTGGAATTTGAATTCGAAGGTTCTACAGATGTGTGTAGCATTCACATTTCAAATTCTGTCTCTGCATCACCCTATGAAAAATGAAGAAAAGTTTTGAGTATAAATAATAAATATACATATACATATATTTTTAGTATAACAGTGCCTGTAATAAATCTGTAATTTTCAGGGTATGACCCATAATGTGTACAATTGTAACTTAAAAACAGATTATAATAAATAATAATAATAATGCTGGACAAGCCACACAGCATCATCTAGCCCCAAGCTAAGCAGAGCTTGTGTTATGGGTACTAGATGACTGATATTCAATACATTACATAGATAGATATATTTTTTAAATTATACATAGCAAATACCCAGAACACTCGGAACAAATCTTTGTAAATTATAGAGCGGTCACCAGCACACCGTGTTTTCGACAAATCGCTATCCATCGCCATAGAACTGAAAGATTTCATGGGTGCTAAATACTTTTGATCAAGGCTGTAGTGTATTTTAAAGTGATAAGTGTTGGTCTGAATATTAGTGATTACCATTTACGCAATTGTTGAATTATTTTAATGTTATGGAGGTAAAATCGTTTATGTTTCGATGACGTTTAATTTAAATTACCGTGTTTGGACTACCTACATGCCCACCTTGCAAGATGAAGTCTGATGAAGGCCGCCCTGAGCTTACATTCATATACTCGTACACAGTAATATTTTAAACCTTGACGCTATGTGAGTTACCTACTTACATATTTAAGTAGCTCGTTTCTCAGCAGACAGATAAATCTTTTCACACGTGGCCCTTTGAAGTCGCTGTTTCTTACGATGATGAGAGGAGGCTTAGAACATGCTCGGGGCTTTTGAAGGAATATTGTGGAGGTACTTGGGCGATTTGAGAAGGATTGAAAGGTTGGTTAAAAGTGATACAGGCGAAATCTAGAACATTGTAATATTACGGGTTATGGTTCGTGAAAGGGCGGGTTTTTTTTGTTGTAAATACTTTGTACCAAAAAATACACATGATTTTTAAACAACTTTTTACTAAATGCTTCTGAAAGTTAATACGATACAAATACCAAAAAACCATATAGGTTTTTTCAATTTTTCTGTCTCTTTGTCTGAGATTATAATCTACGATGGACTTCCACTGGCAAATAGCTTATGTAGTAAATGTGTATAGTAATAAGAATTTTAGAGTATTATTGTAATTGATTAATTGAATGAAAATGATAATAATGATGATTTGAAATAATTGAGTTAATTAAATTATTATGATTTGAATTATTAATATTGTCTGTGTAATGTGACTGTAAGTTTCTATTTTTCTTTTATGAGTCAGTGATACTTTAAATAAATTGATTTTATTTTTATTTTTTTATTATTTATGTGTTAAGGAGTAACTTAGGCTACTTTAATTTTAGAATAAGAAATTTCTAATTTTCTTTTTATTATATAGGTATTACATTGAAAAAAAATCAAATGACATTTTGTGATATTACCACATGGATGAAATCGCGGGCAGCAGCTAGTTGAATTATTAAATAATACGTCGTACAAAATGGAACAGAAACATTGAACGTTGTTTCCTGTCCGGATCTGTAAACATACAGTTTATTTATTGAATCAATTTGGAGAGCGAAATATTTAATATTTCATTGCTACTTTTAATCTGTAAGCCAGTTTCTTTTGTTTTTTTAAACAATAATAGCTGTTGCCTGCGTATTATTTAACAAAATGTAAAAGTTCTTTTTTTTATTTATAAAATAAATGTAGTCTGAGTTACCTTATGACATTTAAGCTATCTGCCAGAAACGATTCAGCCATTTCGGAGATTACCTTAAACAAACACACAGGCAAACATGTCTTAATTATATTTTTGGAATGACTACTGTACAAACTTTCACTATGTACTTAACAAAGAGCTGTTGTTTAGACACAAACAAACACTTCAATTTTATTTATTTGTATAGATACGTTGGAAAATGTAGCAATCCGAGCATTTACCACGGGCTCACTGCATCATGCATATCAACGATTTCAGACCATTAGCTCTGGCCGTCTCTTATATCTTTTCACCATAAATCTTAACTAAGACAGTGCATGAAGACATTGTAAGGAAAACATTGGGAACATTGGAACAAGCCAGGTTGGAACGCAAAACTCTAAGCCATACATTACATAGGCTACTTTTTTATCAACAAACTACGCGGGCGAAGCCGCGGGCGGAAGCTAGTTAAATATAAATGTACATTAATAATATGCCTTAAGGCTGCGCGAAATGGGTCCAGTAATGTATGTTATACCTACTGAGAAAACGTGAAAAGAAACTAATCTGACATACATTTTTAGCTCGGTGGCTTCAGAGGCTAACCGGTCTACTTACGGAGCGATAAGGCGATCACAGCAGCGATTTAATCCCATGGGACAACTATCGACTTCGTTGACGACCGATGTGGCGCGGCGGGCGAAGGTCCGCCTGCGACGCAAGAGGTTGCGGGTTCGATTCCCGCCTTGGGACAAATGTTTGTACGATCTACAAATATTTGTTCCGGGTGTTCTGGGTATTTCCTATATATAATAAAAATATCTATCTATGTAATGTATTGTATTAAGTATATCAGTCATCTAGTACCCATAACACAAGCTCTGCTTACCTTGGGGCTAGATGATGCTGTGTGGATTGTCCAGCAATATTTTATTTATTTATCGACTTAGATTACAACCGCAGAGTAGAAACCCGGTAAAACCGGGTGAAGAGAAACAGGGATGAATCGGTATAAAAGTTTAAATTGGATAGTCACGTCAATTGTGAATATAAAGGCCTATATTATTTAGTCATTATTTATATAATTTATTTTTATTCGTTGTTTTTACGAGGTTGTGGGTTCAAACCTGGCAAGTACCAATTTGAGTTTTTCAATTCATATGTACGAGTACTTTCTAAGTTTATCTTGGACATCACTGACATCAGCGAAGGAAACAACGTGAGGAAACCTGGACTTATATAATTAATATAAGTCTGAAATCGCCAACCCGTCTTGAGCAAGCGTGATTAATGCTCGTGCCTTCTCTGTATGAGAAGAGGCCTTTGCCCTGCAGTGGGACAGTACTACTAATATTTTGATCATGAATTTTGTCCGTCAATTTGAGTATTTTATGTGGCCTACCCAAATGTTCTTTCATTGGTATTGTACGACAAGACGTTGAGCTCTTAAGTTTTGAGTTCAGTTCTATGACTGCTGACAAATGCCTAGATAGGTCCACTCACATCTGTGTGGCTTTTTCCTCAAAAGAACATCTCAGACACGAATTTGCATAGACCCCGCCGTGCCTCGGAGAGCACGTTAAGCCGTTGGTCCGAACTATCATTTGCCACAGATCTTAGACAGTCGTTACGGGTGGTCAGACGCTAAGGTACCAAGGGGCATCGTGTTACCTAGTAACTGGGTTATGGTCGCTCCATATAAAATACTGGTATTCAGCTGCATCCAGTTTGATTGGAAGCCGTGCCCAACATAGTTGGGAAAAGGCTAGGAAGATGATGACAGCTGGAACAGTTGATGAAAGAGACGGCGCTGAGAAGGGATTATTTTGTGGTTGTATTGGGAACTAGAACTTCTACGAGATTAAGAAACAAAAGAAAACTGCCTCATATTAAGCTTTAAATAATACTAGTACTATTTGAAGCTTTAATGGAACTCGTCTATAAAATGTAATAACAATTTACGAAATTCCCAAATTAATAGTATCAATATATTACTGAAATTAATAATTAGATTTTACTAATTCAGGGCTACATCTGTACAAATTTGTTACTAATGAGAAACTTAGTCACAACTAATTAAACCTTTGTTTGGGGAATTTAATCAATTTTAGAGTCCCCTTCTTTTATCTGAGTTTCATTAATCACGTCTCTTGATCCGTTACACAATCCAATTCGAATTTAACAAGTTTTAATATAACATCACGGCTGTATTCCACGAAGCGTTAGGCAGAAGTGTGCCTAGAGTACACCTATATTTCGCCATTTACGTTTAACTGTCATGTAATAGGGGGCGACCATATTGCCACTAACAGACATATCAATTAATTAATTTTACACTTATATTAGTCTAACGCGAATGCCGCACCTCCATAGACAATATGTTAAATTGCGGGTGAGTTGTAATTAAAGTTATTCCCAAGGTTTATTATTATTAACGATTGCCAATTTACCAAGGTGGACATTTTCTAAAAAGTGTATTTGATCCTTTAAGTTTGTGTGTGTTAGGTAGGTGAGGATATATTGCTATATATATATATATTGCTATATATAAATATATGCCTGGCTAGATTCTTATGCAGCGGTCGCAGCCGCCTCTACACACATGCATACATATATGTGTAAGTCGGAACTTAATACCCAACAGATCCATTATATTATAAGGCTATCTACTTCTACCAACAGTCTTCTTTTTCTAACAGTATCAGGGCCCGAAAACCAGTATTTTTCATGCAAAGACTGCCAATCTGATCTCCACAACCCTGTTTTCGGATAACACTAAAAAGCCTTGATTAGAAGGACTATCATCAATATCATCTTATGTCTAGCCTTTTCCATACTATGTTGACCTCCACAACCCAGTCATTGGGCAACACGATGCCCCTTGGTAAGACTGGTTGTCAGACTTTCAGATTATTGACTACTACTACTACCAATAACGACTATCAAAGATCTACAAATGACATCATCAACAACAGCTTAGTGGCTTAAAAACTTAAAAAGCACGGGGCATTCTCGATATGTAATGAACGGTCACCCATCCACAGACTGACTTAGGCAAGCGAAGCTTCACATTCCCTTAGTCACGAATCCCGAGCACTTCATGGCTAAGAAGGCACAATCATCAACAACAATAAACACTCGCAGAACAAACAAAGATTATTTATGATGCAAACTGTCCTAATTAGTATAATTAATCCCATAACACGTGTTATCATTAACAGGGATGACGTTAATCCCGCTCACGAAGTAAAGCCTTCTAAGAGAAATGTCTGCAATATCACGCGGCTTATCTTCCAGGTAATATCATCTCTTAATTTAATGAGGTCTTAACATTAAAATCCTTTTAATAAGTCTCATTTTTAGATACTAGAAATTATGTTAATTAAAACTTAAACCCGACTACGGATTAAAACGCACTCTTAAAAGTACGAAACGAAGAAAATATGTTTGTCTGTAATACGCTTTTTTCCCAAGGGCAGAAACCACAGAGGGCCACCCGCTACGATCTTTACATACTCCTTTCGATCCGCTCATGTTCATACATCTGGTCATTCATGTACGCCATTTGCAAGTACTACGAACCTGACCTTTTTGAAAAACATTACGGGGGGGGGGGAGCCTTTTGTTAGTCGTCTTTTATTCATCCGCACAACGTGACCGAACCATGTACCAATTACTTATTCAATTATTTATCATTTAACAACTAGATAATTTAGTGTGTATTTCAATTTAATATATTTACATTACGCAACACGATGCAATAATGATTGATTTTGATGATTGTAGTTTGACAGTTTTGTATCTTTGTAGCATAATTTATTGTTTTCAATTTTTACTTCATAGATACAGGCTCAAATGAATTTCATTACAAATCTTTCGAAAGTTCAAATTTTACTTCGAGAAAAATGAAGAAAAAAAAATCATTTCATCAAGTTCGAATAAGTAAACAGAATATAGGTTTTTTTTTTAAATCAAAATCTGATTACTACGTCTAAGTTCGCATAACTAGACCATTTTTTTTTTTGCAATTTCTTGGTTGGTCCCACAGAAAAAGTTATTTCACCCCTTCAAAGATTAATCCTATTACACCCTACTTTCATTTAATTCCTGTATATATACTATGAGAAACTACATTTAAACCAGGCCGACAGCAGTTTCAATTTATTATCGCAAAACAAAATCAACGGGGCCTTCATATTTCTGCGTGAATGGTCCACAAAATGAAACAGCTGTGTTCTATTCTAACGCCCATTATATAGGCAGATTGTAACGCAATGCTGTTTCTATACTATAAACTTAGTATAGTATTCTGCTGGCCTCATAGCGCAGTACGGTGTAACCTCTACTTTCTTGCTAAAGCAAGCCGTGTGCGGTGATGGTCCCGGTCACCCGTCACAAGCTGCCTCTGTCTAGCCTCTGTAGATGCTCGCCCACCATAAATAAATAAATAAATAATAAATAATGCTGGACAATACACACAGCACCATGTAGCCCCAAGCTAAGCAGAGCTTGTGTTATGGGTACTAGATGGCTGATATACTTAATACAATACATAACATAGATAGATATTTTTTATTATACAAAACAAATACCCAGAACACCCAGAACAAATCTTTATAGATCGTACAAACATTTGTCCCAGGGCGGGAATCGAACCCGAAATCTTTTGCGTCATAGGCGGCCCATCGCCCGCCGCGCCACATCGGTCGTCAAACAACTATTACGGGGAACTTAATCATTACTGGTGATACTGCCATACACCTCTGTCTATGCCTTTCGATAATGCAGGCGTGATGCTATGCTATGTTATGTTAGTACAATATAACCTTATACGTGTGTTGTAAGCTGTAAGAAATTCTGAACCAACAATAGTTATAATCTCAAAAGTTTTAAGCCCCTTTCAGAAGGTTTCTTATTAGACTGAAGTAGGAAGCTTTAGAAAGCCTTCGGGGAAGGAAAACACTTAGAAAAGATTTGGAACACTTCGAAATGTCTGGGGACAAGGAAATAAGTCATAAAAGTTGGCATGAAAGTCGCCAGATTCACAATAAAAGACGGACGGTGTGGTCTGTATATATATCCGCTTACTCCTCCCAAATTACGCAACGGTTTTCATAAAATCAATCAAAATAAATAATGCTGGACTATTATCACAGCATCATCTAGCCCCAAGCTAAGCAGAGCTTGTGTTATGGGTACAAGATGACTGATATACTTAATACAATACATTACATACATAGATATTTTTTATAATACATAGCAAATACGCAGAACAACCGGAACAAATGTTTGTAGATCGTACAAACATTTGTCCCAAGGCGGGTATCGAACCGGCAGCCTCCTGCGTCGCAGGCGGACCACCGCCCGCCGCGCCGCATCTGTCGGTCATCGGCCGTAAGGATGGTTTATGTGTGTAATTCATTAATGCTTTGTGTAAATTAGATGAATTGTTAAAGGTGTCGGTAAAAATTGTCCCTTCCGACAACTTCCGCGGCGAGCGCTTCGTACATACTAAAAGTTTCACAAAAATAATGTTTTGTGGAATTTTTCCTCTGTAAAAGTTCTATAAAAAGTTCGCGACAGCGCATGTGTGTCTTTGGTTGACATACAATAACAAACTTTATTATTTACAAAAGCGCTGTAAAATAATGCTTTGTTTCCGAATGCTTTATTACCCACACAGTTATCATTCTTAATTTAATAAATATGTTAATAACTTTGGGTAATACATGTAGATTATAATGGTACTTTACACTATATAATTCTAAAGAATATGTACTTTAGAAAATATCAAAGATGAATAATTAAGCGCAACCGAACAAAAATATTCGCAGCCGTTGCAGGCGTGTGAAGCCGGAGCGGGTCGCTAGTCTTATTATCTGATTAGAAACTAGCTGTGACCTCGACATTGTCCGAATTGAAATTAAAAAAAAACATGGGGTTTCATTTTTAGTTGAATGTTAACATTAGGTAAAAGGTGAAAATTCGGTCAAAATCAGTTCAGCGGTTTCGGAGATTTGCCCAAACAAACACACAGACAAAATTAAAAAAAAAAGAAATAAAAACTGTTTTACTATCGTATATTCTTCCATACGCATTTAGTAAAAAGTTATTATTTACACATTACAAACAGACACTTTTGATTTTATTTATAAGAGAATAGATGTACATATTTTACAGACGGTTTGTTTGTTATTTTTAAGTATTTTCACTGAGGTTATTTTCTTGAGGAGTCCACAAGCACGAAATAACTTCAGTGCAAATATTTCGTTTTCATAAAACGAATCAACGAAGAAAATTTCGAAACTGGAGGCGTATATCTTTGCAAAAGCTTCGCTTGCTGAGCTCAACAAATACGGGAATTCGCAATATAACACTTGTGTGTCGACGTATCTGCTTACGTAAAGGACTTTGTTGAGAAAAATGTTTGGAAAGACTGACGTATTTTTATAGTAAAGGTATGGCTATTAGAGGGTAACAAAATATGGTTGGATAAATAACATAACATCAGTCTGCATTCCCCGGTAGGTTGGGCAGACGTGCACCTATAGTAACATCCGAATTTCGTCAGTTATGTTTAAGGGGGTTTGATAGGGGGCGAGAACATGCCATAGCCATCAACCGGGTACAAATCCAGACTCCGAGCTGCTACTGAGCAAATTCCTATTGGAAAACCTCAATGACACTTTGCCTGACCTAAGAATCGAAATCAGGAACTCGGGCTCAGCAGTTGCGCTTGTTACCACTAGATCAATGAGACAGGTAGATAAATAATAAATTATGATTATTATCATCATCTGTCAAGCACTTTTAGAACAATGCAATGCAAATGCATTTTAATTGCGTAACACACAATTAATAAGAATTTTAAAGCCCATCATTTCAACAATTTATGAACATTAATTACGTTATTTACGAAGCAAGATAATAGTTATATCTATGCCTGCGATTTCATCCAAGTAGTATTGAACAAACTCTACAAGTTTTTTGTTCAAAATTTGTTTTTTTTTGCGAGGATCTTTAATTATTTTTCTAAAATTAAAGTAGCGTAAGTTACTCCTTAACCAATCAGTTATCTGCCTATACAAATTGGTCATTTCGGAGATTATCTCAAACAAACAGACTGGCTGCCAAAAAAAAACCAAAATTGTTTTTTTGGTATAACTACCGTATAAAATTTCATATGCATTTACCAAAAACATGTTATTTTGACATTGCAAACAGACACTTTGATGTCATTAATTTATATCGATGAATGAAAAAAATCCTTCAAAGTGCATTTTTTTTTGTTTGCATACATCTTTTTTTTCCATATCCTTTGTTTTGTCAATGGATGGATTGTGTGAAAAATGATAAGGCTAGAAAGGAGGTGACTTTTGAAATGACAGCAAATAGAGATGTATGGAATTCTGGAAGAAGAAGACATGCTGCGCCAACCCCAAATAAATTATTATACCGATGGGAGGGTGATGATGATTCTTTGTTTTGTGATAGAGTTAAGTATTATGACGTTTTAATCCCATCAGAGGGCTGGCTTATTCTTTGCCCAAAGAATTAGTATTGCCATCCAACGTGGCAATGCTGCCAGTATTTTGGGCACTTTTCCAGATGACAGCAATGCGGAGGAGTACTTTGACGCCGGCTTAGTCGGCTTTTTATTTTATTTTGTTTTTGTAAATATGTATATAGTTAGTTTTATGGCGTAATTGTATATACGTGTAAATAAATAACATTTAAAAAATAATAATATTATGTCTATATACCATCATAAATGCAGTGAGAAAGACGGAGCTATACATGGCCGATAGCACAATCCCTTTTTCGCAACATAACGATGATGCTATTAGTACTATATTTCCAATATGGCGGCTTGTTAACGATGTCTTATGCCCATTCTTGTCACGTAATCTCGAAATTTTCTCTTATAACACCCAAGGGTGGGAAAAACGGCTTTTGTTAAATAGTAAAGTTGTTTTTCTGTTTGTTGCGATTCCATTTTTATCTAGAACTAGCTGTGTCCAAGACTTCGTCAGAATGGTATTTTACAAAACATGGAACGAAACAACGAAAGTAGCCTAAATAACTCCTTATAACATAAGCTATCAGCCAGTTAAAGTCCCGACAAAATCGGTTCAGCGGTTTCGGAGATTATCACAAAAAAGCAAACAGACATACAGACAGTCATACAAAATAAAGTCATAAAAATACATTCTTTTTATTTCCGGTGTATTTAGTAAAAACGCTGTTATTTTGACAGTAAAAAAGACACTTCACCTATAATCACTTGTAGAGAAGAACAGAAATATAGGCCGTATCTGGAAACTAAGAACCTGTATCACAGTTTCCTTACAGGCGTAGGAATAGCTACGAAGGTATAAAAGTATGCGGTAACGAGCAAATTCTCTTAGAACTTTAAGATACCTAACATACTTGTACTTTAGGTGTAATTGGCAACACATCTGATATTGAAAAGAAAAGTTCTTGTATTTGTGACAGCTATTGTGCTCTGCGATTAGAGATTGGTGTCTGTGACTGTATGGTATCTGGATTAGACAGATACTATTAAATTCAATTATTAAATTCGATTTTTAAATGGTAGCAACGATCACAAGACTTGATACAGACTGACTATTATAACAAACAAAAGTTACTCTATGAGATGTTTGTAAAGTCGAACAGTTGACACGTGATTGTACATACACAGGTACAAAGCACAATTTCTATCCTTATTAGGGAAAGGAGACGATATACGATGTTGATGTTATGCATGAGTAATATTGTACTCACATATTGGTTGCCCGCAATCGCAGTAGAACTGGTAAATGGAAGGTGGGAAAGGTGACCTTTGCCCTGCTGCAGTGGACAGTAAAAAAAATAACAGCCTGTTACTGTCCCACTACAGGGCAAAAGGCCTCTTCTCATACAGAGAAGGCACGAGCATTACACCTCGCTTGCTAAAGACGGGTTGGCGATTTCAGACTTATTTTAATTTATTAAGTTTCCTTCGCCGATATCAGTGATGTCCAAGATAAATCTTGGATTTCTTTACCTGGTGTTTATTGGCTTACATACGTATAGAAGATTTTGAAATATAAAGATAACTCATATGTGTGTGATATATGTATGTCAAGGAATATAAATACATTTCGATTCTTGCATAAAATGGTTATAGGGATGTCATTGAAATAGTTTTGTCATTCTATCTACCTTCGTTGGTTTGAATTTAGTCTACATGTAGTTGGGTAGTTTTAGTTAAGTTTTATGTATTTTGAACAAGTTGTTGAGGGCTGTGGCTACGTTCGTGAGCGAAGTTTTTAATTGATTGCACTCCAAATACTTTAGCCAATCGACAAAATCGATCCAGGAGTTTGGTTGTAAAAACTAATCAAAGATAGTTTTCGTATGTAAAATACATAATAAAGACCACATCGTCCTTCCCCGAGTACGAACCACTCAAGGTAGAAGATCAGTTGTTTATGAGGGAGTGCAACTTTACAACGAATTACCAGACGAAATAAAGGGTGCGAATTCGATCCATATTTTTAAGACAAAACTATAAAAATATATTCTTGAAAATATCAACATTAATTAAATTAAAAAGATTATTGCTACTAAATTAACATAATAAAAAAAACAAATATTAACATAATGTAATAAATAAAAACCACAAAATTAATGAAAACAAAGTTTTACTACTGACGGACTTATCTACATTGTGACAGCCGGACCGCATTCTTGATCTCAAGGCAGGGTGGTCACACAACTTAGTTTTTTGGAAGTACCTGCAATCGGAAATTAATAACGGTAGTTAAAACTAATTATAGTTATGCAACTTATTTAGTTTTTACCTTGAATTTATATTGTAAGTCCGAGTGCGAAGGACTCGGACTTATATTCTCATGTAAGTGAAATGTAAATTTCTTTATGTCTTTTGCCAGAAATTATTGTAGCGACATCTATATCGCCTCATACAAACTAAACTGAAGTAAACGTGGCTTTATTAAAGTTATCCGCGCGATAAATCTAGATAACAACCGTCGGACAGTAGCCCATAAGATACACCACCCGCCTGGTTGGAGAATCTTCCCTTTCCAATGTAGGATGTTTCACTCTGTTGCTCATAACATAACCCCTTAACCGCTTCAAAGCCTCAAATATTATAATCTTAGTTACGAAATGAAACCGTACACTAATAGAAATAGAGTAACAGTTTGGGGAGCATGGTACAAATGAATACTCTACTTGACCAGTGAAATAGAAAATTACGTCGTCGTCTTTTCAGCAAAAAATATTTCTACGAAATTCCTTCAAATGACATCCCAACTAATAGGAATTTTGCTTTTAAAACTTTTGTCAATCTTTTTCAGTTGTATAAAGTATCGTATTACCCAGTGACTGGACAAGTAAGCAGTCTCACTATGTAAAATACTGGTATTCAGGGGAATCCGGTTAAATTGGAAGTCAATCCCAACATAGTTGGGAAAAGGCTAGAGAAATCATGATATTTCGTTCAAACATAAAAATACTAGGTCAATCTAACTAACTAATCAATAAATTCAGTCATTCTTAAATGGCGAATTTTTATGTTTAGTTTATTAAAAAGAACTCTCAAAATATCACATTTTCACTACGACCTCACATAAAATATTTACTTGATCTACTATTATATTTAATGTCTGTTTTACATCACCGCATCAATCGCGGAGATAAAATTATCAATCTGGATGAAAAATGTAGCAATCCGAGCATTTACCACGGGCTCACTGCATCATGCATATCAACGATTTCAGACCATTAGCTCTGGCCGTCTCTTATATCTTTTCACCATAAATCTTAACTAAGACAGTGCATGAAGACATTGTAAGGAAAACATTGGGAACATTGGAACAAGCCAGGTTGGAACGCAAAACTCTAAGCCATACATTACATAGGCTACTTTTTTATCAACAAACTACGCGGGCGAAGCCGCGGGCGGAAGCTAGTTAAATATAAATGTACATTAATAATATGCCTTAAGGCTGCGCGAAATGGGTCCAGTAATGTATGTTATACCTACTGAGAAAACGTGAAAAGAAACTAATCTGACATACATTTTTAGCTCGGTGGCTTCAGAGGCTAACCGGTCTACTTACGGAGCGATAAGGCGATCACAGCAGCGATTTAATCCCATGGGACAACTATCGACTTCGTTGACGACCGATGTGGCGCGGCGGGCGAAGGTCCGCCTGCGACGCAAGAGGTTGCGGGTTCGATTCCCGCCTTGGGACAAATGTTTGTACGATCTACAAATATTTGTTCCGGGTGTTCTGGGTATTTCCTATATATAATAAAAATATCTATCTATGTAATGTATTGTATTAAGTATATCAGTCATCTAGTACCCATAACACAAGCTCTGCTTACCTTGGGGCTAGATGATGCTGTGTGGATTGTCCAGCAATATTTTATTTATTTATCGACTTAGATTACAACCGCAGAGTAGAAACCCGGTAAAACCGGGTGAAGAGAAACAGGGATGAATCGGTATAAAAGTTTAAATTGGATAGTCACGTCAATTGTGAATATAAAGGCCTATATTATTTAGTCATTATTTATATAATTTATTTTTATTCGTTGTTTTTACGAGGTTGTGGGTTCAAACCTGGCAAGTACCAATTTGAGTTTTTCAATTCATATGTACGAGTACTTTCTAAGTTTATCTTGGACATCACTGACATCAGCGAAGGAAACAACGTGAGGAAACCTGGACTTATATAATTAATATAAGTCTGAAATCGCCAACCCGTCTTGAGCAAGCGTGATTAATGCTCGTGCCTTCTCTGTATGAGAAGAGGCCTTTGCCCTGCAGTGGGACAGTACTACTAATATTTTGATCATGAATTTTGTCCGTCAATTTGAGTATTTTATGTGGCCTACCCAAATGTTCTTTCATTGGTATTGTACGACAAGACGTTGAGCTCTTAAGTTTTGAGTTCAGTTCTATGACTGCTGACAAATGCCTAGATAGGTCCACTCACATCTGTGTGGCTTTTTCCTCAAAAGAACATCTCAGACACGAATTTGCATAGACCCCGCCGTGCCTCGGAGAGCACGTTAAGCCGTTGGTCCGAACTATCATTTGCCACAGATCTTAGACAGTCGTTACGGGTGGTCAGACGCTAAGGTACCAAGGGGCATCGTGTTACCTAGTAACTGGGTTATGGTCGCTCCATATAAAATACTGGTATTCAGCTGCATCCAGTTTGATTGGAAGCCGTGCCCAACATAGTTGGGAAAAGGCTAGGAAGATGATGACAGCTGGAACAGTTGATGAAAGAGACGGCGCTGAGAAGGGATTATTTTGTGGTTGTATTGGGAACTAGAACTTCTACGAGATTAAGAAACAAAAGAAAACTGCCTCATATTAAGCTTTAAATAATACTAGTACTATTTGAAGCTTTAATGGAACTCGTCTATAAAATGTAATAACAATTTACGAAATTCCCAAATTAATAGTATCAATATATTACTGAAATTAATAATTAGATTTTACTAATTCAGGGCTACATCTGTACAAATTTGTTACTAATGAGAAACTTAGTCACAACTAATTAAACCTTTGTTTGGGGAATTTAATCAATTTTAGAGTCCCCTTCTTTTATCTGAGTTTCATTAATCACGTCTCTTGATCCGTTACACAATCCAATTCGAATTTAACAAGTTTTAATATAACATCACGGCTGTATTCCACGAAGCGTTAGGCAGAAGTGTGCCTAGAGTACACCTATATTTCGCCATTTACGTTTAACTGTCATGTAATAGGGGGCGACCATATTGCCACTAACAGACATATCAATTAATTAATTTTACACTTATATTAGTCTAACGCGAATGCCGCACCTCCATAGACAATATGTTAAATTGCGGGTGAGTTGTAATTAAAGTTATTCCCAAGGTTTATTATTATTAACGATTGCCAATTTACCAAGGTGGACATTTTCTAAAAAGTGTATTTGATCCTTTAAGTTTGTGTGTGTTAGGTAGGTGAGGATATATTGCTATATATATATATATTGCTATATATAAATATATGCCTGGCTAGATTCTTATGCAGCGGTCGCAGCCGCCTCTACACACATGCATACATATATGTGTAAGTCGGAACTTAATACCCAACAGATCCATTATATTATAAGGCTATCTACTTCTACCAACAGTCTTCTTTTTCTAACAGTATCAGGGCCCGAAAACCAGTATTTTTCATGCAAAGACTGCCAATCTGATCTCCACAACCCTGTTTTCGGATAACACTAAAAAGCCTTGATTAGAAGGACTATCATCAATATCATCTTATGTCTAGCCTTTTCCATACTATGTTGACCTCCACAACCCAGTCATTGGGCAACACGATGCCCCTTGGTAAGACTGGTTGTCAGACTTTCAGATTATTGACTACTACTACTACCAATAACGACTATCAAAGATCTACAAATGACATCATCAACAACAGCTTAGTGGCTTAAAAACTTAAAAAGCACGGGGCATTCTCGATATGTAATGAACGGTCACCCATCCACAGACTGACTTAGGCAAGCGAAGCTTCACATTCCCTTAGTCACGAATCCCGAGCACTTCATGGCTAAGAAGGCACAATCATCAACAACAATAAACACTCGCAGAACAAACAAAGATTATTTATGATGCAAACTGTCCTAATTAGTATAATTAATCCCATAACACGTGTTATCATTAACAGGGATGACGTTAATCCCGCTCACGAAGTAAAGCCTTCTAAGAGAAATGTCTGCAATATCACGCGGCTTATCTTCCAGGTAATATCATCTCTTAATTTAATGAGGTCTTAACATTAAAATCCTTTTAATAAGTCTCATTTTTAGATACTAGAAATTATGTTAATTAAAACTTAAACCCGACTACGGATTAAAACGCACTCTTAAAAGTACGAAACGAAGAAAATATGTTTGTCTGTAATACGCTTTTTTCCCAAGGGCAGAAACCACAGAGGGCCACCCGCTACGATCTTTACATACTCCTTTCGATCCGCTCATGTTCATACATCTGGTCATTCATGTACGCCATTTGCAAGTACTACGAACCTGACCTTTTTGAAAAACATTAGGGGGGGGGGGGAGCCTTTTGTTAGTCGTCTTTTATTCATCCGCACAACGTGACCGAACCATGTACCAATTACTTATTCAATTATTTATCATTTAACAACTAGATAATTTAGTGTGTATTTCAATTTAATATATTTACATTACGCAACACGATGCAATAATGATTGATTTTGATGATTGTAGTTTGACAGTTTTGTATCTTTGTAGCATAATTTATTGTTTTCAATTTTTACTTCATAGATACAGGCTCAAATGAATTTCATTACAAATCTTTCGAAAGTTCAAATTTTACTTCGAGAAAAATGAAGAAAAAAAAATCATTTCATCAAGTTCGAATAAGTAAACAGAATATAGGTTTTTTTTTTAAATCAAAATCTGATTACTACGTCTAAGTTCGCATAACTAGACCATTTTTTTTTTTGCAATTTCTTGGTTGGTCCCACAGAAAAAGTTATTTCACCCCTTCAAAGATTAATCCTATTACACCCTACTTTCATTTAATTCCTGTATATATACTATGAGAAACTACATTTAAACCAGGCCGACAGCAGTTTCAATTTATTATCGCAAAACAAAATCAACGGGGCCTTCATATTTCTGCGTGAATGGTCCACAAAATGAAACAGCTGTGTTCTATTCTAACGCCCATTATATAGGCAGATTGTAACGCAATGCTGTTTCTATACTATAAACTTAGTATAGTATTCTGCTGGCCTCATAGCGCAGTACGGTGTAACCTCTACTTTCTTGCTAAAGCAAGCCGTGTGCGGTGATGGTCCCGGTCACCCGTCACAAGCTGCCTCTGTCTAGCCTCTGTAGATGCTCGCCCACCATAAATAAATAAATAAATAATAAATAATGCTGGACAATACACACAGCACCATGTAGCCCCAAGCTAAGCAGAGCTTGTGTTATGGGTACTAGATGGCTGATATACTTAATACAATACATAACATAGATAGATATTTTTTATTATACAAAACAAATACCCAGAACACCCAGAACAAATCTTTATAGATCGTACAAACATTTGTCCCAGGGCGGGAATCGAACCCGAAATCTTTTGCGTCATAGGCGGCCCATCGCCCGCCGCGCCACATCGGTCGTCAAACAACTATTACGGGGAACTTAATCATTACTGGTGATACTGCCATACACCTCTGTCTATGCCTTTCGATAATGCAGGCGTGATGCTATGCTATGTTATGTTAGTACAATATAACCTTATACGTGTGTTGTAAGCTGTAAGAAATTCTGAACCAACAATAGTTATAATCTCAAAAGTTTTAAGCCCCTTTCAGAAGGTTTCTTATTAGACTGAAGTAGGAAGCTTTAGAAAGCCTTCGGGGAAGGAAAACACTTAGAAAAGATTTGGAACACTTCGAAATGTCTGGGGACAAGGAAATAAGTCATAAAAGTTGGCATGAAAGTCGCCAGATTCACAATAAAAGACGGACGGTGTGGTCTGTATATATATCCGCTTACTCCTCCCAAATTACGCAACGGTTTTCATAAAATCAATCAAAATAAATAATGCTGGACTATTATCACAGCATCATCTAGCCCCAAGCTAAGCAGAGCTTGTGTTATGGGTACAAGATGACTGATATACTTAATACAATACATTACATACATAGATATTTTTTATAATACATAGCAAATACGCAGAACAACCGGAACAAATGTTTGTAGATCGTACAAACATTTGTCCCAAGGCGGGTATCGAACCGGCAGCCTCCTGCGTCGCAGGCGGACCACCGCCCGCCGCGCCGCATCTGTCGGTCATCGGCCGTAAGGATGGTTTATGTGTGTAATTCATTAATGCTTTGTGTAAATTAGATGAATTGTTAAAGGTGTCGGTAAAAATTGTCCCTTCCGACAACTTCCGCGGCGAGCGCTTCGTACATACTAAAAGTTTCACAAAAATAATGTTTTGTGGAATTTTTCCTCTGTAAAAGTTCTATAAAAAGTTCGCGACAGCGCATGTGTGTCTTTGGTTGACATACAATAACAAACTTTATTATTTACAAAAGCGCTGTAAAATAATGCTTTGTTTCCGAATGCTTTATTACCCACACAGTTATCATTCTTAATTTAATAAATATGTTAATAACTTTGGGTAATACATGTAGATTATAATGGTACTTTACACTATATAATTCTAAAGAATATGTACTTTAGAAAATATCAAAGATGAATAATTAAGCGCAACCGAACAAAAATATTCGCAGCCGTTGCAGGCGTGTGAAGCCGGAGCGGGTCGCTAGTCTTATTATCTGATTAGAAACTAGCTGTGACCTCGACATTGTCCGAATTGAAATTAAAAAAAAACATGGGGTTTCATTTTTAGTTGAATGTTAACATTAGGTAAAAGGTGAAAATTCGGTCAAAATCAGTTCAGCGGTTTCGGAGATTTGCCCAAACAAACACACAGACAAAATTAAAAAAAAAAGAAATAAAAACTGTTTTACTATCGTATATTCTTCCATACGCATTTAGTAAAAAGTTATTATTTACACATTACAAACAGACACTTTTGATTTTATTTATAAGAGAATAGATGTACATATTTTACAGACGGTTTGTTTGTTATTTTTAAGTATTTTCACTGAGGTTATTTTCTTGAGGAGTCCACAAGCACGAAATAACTTCAGTGCAAATATTTCGTTTTCATAAAACGAATCAACGAAGAAAATTTCGAAACTGGAGGCGTATATCTTTGCAAAAGCTTCGCTTGCTGAGCTCAACAAATACGGGAATTCGCAATATAACACTTGTGTGTCGACGTATCTGCTTACGTAAAGGACTTTGTTGAGAAAAATGTTTGGAAAGACTGACGTATTTTTATAGTAAAGGTATGGCTATTAGAGGGTAACAAAATATGGTTGGATAAATAACATAACATCAGTCTGCATTCCCCGGTAGGTTGGGCAGACGTGCACCTATAGTAACATCCGAATTTCGTCAGTTATGTTTAAGGGGGTTTGATAGGGGGCGAGAACATGCCATAGCCATCAACCGGGTACAAATCCAGACTCCGAGCTGCTACTGAGCAAATTCCTATTGGAAAACCTCAATGACACTTTGCCTGACCTAAGAATCGAAATCAGGAACTCGGGCTCAGCAGTTGCGCTTGTTACCACTAGATCAATGAGACAGGTAGATAAATAATAAATTATGATTATTATCATCATCTGTCAAGCACTTTTAGAACAATGCAATGCAAATGCATTTTAATTGCGTAACACACAATTAATAAGAATTTTAAAGCCCATCATTTCAACAATTTATGAACATTAATTACGTTATTTACGAAGCAAGATAATAGTTATATCTATGCCTGCGATTTCATCCAAGTAGTATTGAACAAACTCTACAAGTTTTTTGTTCAAAATTTGTTTTTTTTTGCGAGGATCTTTAATTATTTTTCTAAAATTAAAGTAGCGTAAGTTACTCCTTAACCAATCAGTTATCTGCCTATACAAATTGGTCATTTCGGAGATTATCTCAAACAAACAGACTGGCTGCCAAAAAAAAACCAAAATTGTTTTTTTGGTATAACTACCGTATAAAATTTCATATGCATTTACCAAAAACATGTTATTTTGACATTGCAAACAGACACTTTGATGTCATTAATTTATATCGATGAATGAAAAAAATCCTTCAAAGTGCATTTTTTTTTGTTTGCATACATCTTTTTTTTCCATATCCTTTGTTTTGTCAATGGATGGATTGTGTGAAAAATGATAAGGCTAGAAAGGAGGTGACTTTTGAAATGACAGCAAATAGAGATGTATGGAATTCTGGAAGAAGAAGACATGCTGCGCCAACCCCAAATAAATTATTATACCGATGGGAGGGTGATGATGATTCTTTGTTTTGTGATAGAGTTAAGTATTATGACGTTTTAATCCCATCAGAGGGCTGGCTTATTCTTTGCCCAAAGAATTAGTATTGCCATCCAACGTGGCAATGCTGCCAGTATTTTGGGCACTTTTCCAGATGACAGCAATGCGGAGGAGTACTTTGACGCCGGCTTAGTCGGCTTTTTATTTTATTTTGTTTTTGTAAATATGTATATAGTTAGTTTTATGGCGTAATTGTATATACGTGTAAATAAATAACATTTAAAAAATAATAATATTATGTCTATATACCATCATAAATGCAGTGAGAAAGACGGAGCTATACATGGCCGATAGCACAATCCCTTTTTCGCAACATAACGATGATGCTATTAGTACTATATTTCCAATATGGCGGCTTGTTAACGATGTCTTATGCCCATTCTTGTCACGTAATCTCGAAATTTTCTCTTATAACACCCAAGGGTGGGAAAAACGGCTTTTGTTAAATAGTAAAGTTGTTTTTCTGTTTGTTGCGATTCCATTTTTATCTAGAACTAGCTGTGTCCAAGACTTCGTCAGAATGGTATTTTACAAAACATGGAACGAAACAACGAAAGTAGCCTAAATAACTCCTTATAACATAAGCTATCAGCCAGTTAAAGTCCCGACAAAATCGGTTCAGCGGTTTCGGAGATTATCACAAAAAAGCAAACAGACATACAGACAGTCATACAAAATAAAGTCATAAAAATACATTCTTTTTATTTCCGGTGTATTTAGTAAAAACGCTGTTATTTTGACAGTAAAAAAGACACTTCACCTATAATCACTTGTAGAGAAGAACAGAAATATAGGCCGTATCTGGAAACTAAGAACCTGTATCACAGTTTCCTTACAGGCGTAGGAATAGCTACGAAGGTATAAAAGTATGCGGTAACGAGCAAATTCTCTTAGAACTTTAAGATACCTAACATACTTGTACTTTAGGTGTAATTGGCAACACATCTGATATTGAAAAGAAAAGTTCTTGTATTTGTGACAGCTATTGTGCTCTGCGATTAGAGATTGGTGTCTGTGACTGTATGGTATCTGGATTAGACAGATACTATTAAATTCAATTATTAAATTCGATTTTTAAATGGTAGCAACGATCACAAGACTTGATACAGACTGACTATTATAACAAACAAAAGTTACTCTATGAGATGTTTGTAAAGTCGAACAGTTGACACGTGATTGTACATACACAGGTACAAAGCACAATTTCTATCCTTATTAGGGAAAGGAGACGATATACGATGTTGATGTTATGCATGAGTAATATTGTACTCACATATTGGTTGCCCGCAATCGCAGTAGAACTGGTAAATGGAAGGTGGGAAAGGTGACCTTTGCCCTGCTGCAGTGGACAGTAAAAAAAATAACAGCCTGTTACTGTCCCACTACAGGGCAAAAGGCCTCTTCTCATACAGAGAAGGCACGAGCATTACACCTCGCTTGCTAAAGACGGGTTGGCGATTTCAGACTTATTTTAATTTATTAAGTTTCCTTCGCCGATATCAGTGATGTCCAAGATAAATCTTGGATTTCTTTACCTGGTGTTTATTGGCTTACATACGTATAGAAGATTTTGAAATATAAAGATAACTCATATGTGTGTGATATATGTATGTCAAGGAATATAAATACATTTCGATTCTTGCATAAAATGGTTATAGGGATGTCATTGAAATAGTTTTGTCATTCTATCTACCTTCGTTGGTTTGAATTTAGTCTACATGTAGTTGGGTAGTTTTAGTTAAGTTTTATGTATTTTGAACAAGTTGTTGAGGGCTGTGGCTACGTTCGTGAGCGAAGTTTTTAATTGATTGCACTCCAAATACTTTAGCCAATCGACAAAATCGATCCAGGAGTTTGGTTGTAAAAACTAATCAAAGATAGTTTTCGTATGTAAAATACATAATAAAGACCACATCGTCCTTCCCCGAGTACGAACCACTCAAGGTAGAAGATCAGTTGTTTATGAGGGAGTGCAACTTTACAACGAATTACCAGACGAAATAAAGGGTGCGAATTCGATCCATATTTTTAAGACAAAACTATAAAAATATATTCTTGAAAATATCAACATTAATTAAATTAAAAAGATTATTGCTACTAAATTAACATAATAAAAAAAACAAATATTAACATAATGTAATAAATAAAAACCACAAAATTAATGAAAACAAAGTTTTACTACTGACGGACTTATCTACATTGTGACAGCCGGACCGCATTCTTGATCTCAAGGCAGGGTGGTCACACAACTTAGTTTTTTGGAAGTACCTGCAATCGGAAATTAATAACGGTAGTTAAAACTAATTATAGTTATGCAACTTATTTAGTTTTTACCTTGAATTTATATTGTAAGTCCGAGTGCGAAGGACTCGGACTTATATTCTCATGTAAGTGAAATGTAAATTTCTTTATGTCTTTTGCCAGAAATTATTGTAGCGACATCTATATCGCCTCATACAAACTAAACTGAAGTAAACGTGGCTTTATTAAAGTTATCCGCGCGATAAATCTAGATAACAACCGTCGGACAGTAGCCCATAAGATACACCACCCGCCTGGTTGGAGAATCTTCCCTTTCCAATGTAGGATGTTTCACTCTGTTGCTCATAACATAACCCCTTAACCGCTTCAAAGCCTCAAATATTATAATCTTAGTTACGAAATGAAACCGTACACTAATAGAAATAGAGTAACAGTTTGGGGAGCATGGTACAAATGAATACTCTACTTGACCAGTGAAATAGAAAATTACGTCGTCGTCTTTTCAGCAAAAAATATTTCTACGAAATTCCTTCAAATGACATCCCAACTAATAGGAATTTTGCTTTTAAAACTTTTGTCAATCTTTTTCAGTTGTATAAAGTATCGTATTACCCAGTGACTGGACAAGTAAGCAGTCTCACTATGTAAAATACTGGTATTCAGGGGAATCCGGTTAAATTGGAAGTCAATCCCAACATAGTTGGGAAAAGGCTAGAGAAATCATGATATTTCGTTCAAACATAAAAATACTAGGTCAATCTAACTAACTAATCAATAAATTCAGTCATTCTTAAATGGCGAATTTTTATGTTTAGTTTATTAAAAAGAACTCTCAAAATATCACATTTTCACTACGACCTCACATAAAATATTTACTTGATCTACTATTATATTTAATGTCTGTTTTACATCACCGCATCAATCGCGGAGATAAAATTATCAATCTGGATGGTGATTGGCTGGACGACCATTTTGAGGAGCAGTGATTGGTTGTCGCCGTTTTTGGAAGCATCCATTGATGACAGTAATGTGCTTCGATAGAACTTGCAAACTAAAACGAGTCTGATTCGAGGTCTCTTCGAATCAGACTCGTTATAGAAAGTTGGGTCCGGAGTTTGCGCTGGCTAGACAAAGACGTGGTTCTTCATTGAGAAAACTTAGATATTCTGTAGAAGGTTTGGTTTGGAAAGGTAATGTATGGCTGGTTGTAAATTATTCGAGAAATCCGGAAAAAACCGGTCTTAGATTTGATTCCCGGGGCGGGTAAAGTATTATTGTTTTTGTAAATTAGATTATAAAGATGATGTGGCTAGAAAGGAGTTTATTAAGAAAATTAAGACATTGTTTTTTATTTTTTCTGGGCCGTATAAGTATCAATACCCTGAGAATTAATAATGGTTGCCGGGTCACCTAATTGATACATTTTGTACAGGAAAACAGATCAGCAAAGTAGGTAATTTAAAGCTAAAACTCACAGTTACTGAAAACTTAAAAAAAAAGCTGGCGTGGCTATAAACTGTTACAAAAAAGCGTAACCGTTTCAAGAAAATAATTCCTAAATGTCTCCTTATCTCCCTAGCCTTTTCCCAACTACGTTGAGATCTACAAATGACAACCGGGACCCAACGGCTTAACGTGCTTTCCGAGGCACGGAGGAGTCTCGATATGTTACGAGGTCAGTCTGTGGATACCCATCCACAGACTGACCTCGGCAAGCGTAGATTAACCTTCGATGAACCCGTGCGGCAGTTTTTATTGAATTGGCTTATTATTTATTATTAACCGGGTTTATTAAATTTATTTTTATTATTAAACGACACTCAGTCGTCACAGTACTCCTCCGCATCGCTATCGCCTGGAAAAGTGCCGAAAAGGCTGGCAGTATTGCCACGTTGGATCGCAATACTAATTCTTTGGACAAAGAATGAGCCAGCTCTTTTTTCCTAAATTATACTGGGCACAAATGTAAATTCATTGTTTACAATTCCTTCCAGTATAACTTTCAAGCCAAGAAAAACAAATGCAATATGCTTAGAATTCAGCCAAAACGACCGCATTTGTTCCTGCTTGCTCTCAGAAGACGTGGATACTAAAAATACTTGTATTTCTACTCCTTCGGGTCCAGTGTTATTTTATACGCAAATGAAAAATACTATCATAAAAAGCGCTGAAGTCATACTTTAAAAGAAAACATTACCGTACTTAGTTTCTCTTGTTTTAATATAAGTTTGGTAATAAACTGTTCCTCTATTTAGTAACATTGCGGTTTTGCTTCAGATGTTACTTAATGTATTTGTCGCATCCGATCATTTGCCCTCCCCCCCGACCGTCATTTTGACAGCGAGTTCTACATAGTCACATTTCAGTGTCTGATCGCATCGGAGTCTAAAAGTCGAGGAACTGTACTCGATTCATTGTACCTCCTGTGTAATTATTGTTAGAAGGTGTAACTATGATGGACGAAATGGTTAACTGATCTGATTATGTTTTTCTGGGTTTTCCTTCTGGTCTTTCATTTTTAAAAGGATTTTTTTAACTTGTTGTACTTGTAATTCTTTACTTGTTCTACTTTCTTTTCTTTTTTATGATTCTCTTAAAACTTTATGTGCCTATAGTGGTGGTCACTTTTTTAAATAAATGAGCATTTATTAATTGACGACCGATGTGGCGCGGCGGGCGAAGTTCCGCCTGCGACGCAAGAGGTTGCGGGTTCGATTCCCGCCTTGTTTGTACGAGCTACAAATATTTGTTCCTGGTGTTCTGGGTATTTGCTATACATATATAATAAAAAATATCTATCTATGTAATGTATAGTATTAAGTATATCAGTCATCTAGTACCCATAACACAAGCCCTGCTTAGCTTGGGGCTAGATGATGCTGTGTGGATTGTCCAGCAATATTTATTTATTTTATTTTATTTATTTAATTAATTCACGTTCTGTCTATTATTTTTTAATTGGGTTACAGTACCTTAATGATAAATTACTTTTATACGTCAACAAGTAAAACGCAACGCTCGGTGCAAAGGCGGCGGACCGGGTGAAAGGAAGAAATCTCCCTTTCCCGTTCCGCAGCCTCCTTCTGCGTATTAACCGTCTCGCAGAAGGGCACCACCACGTCCCAGGCCTCCTCTATACCGACGACGGCACGTAGCGACAGGTCTTTACCGTATTAGCGTATCGATTGACTGCAAATTAATTGAGGCTCACAAAAAGACGTTCTATAATTATATGAGATGTTCATCCATATTTTAAACATAACATCAAATCACGCCTCAATTCCCGGTAGGGTTAGGTAGGTGTACCTACAGTACACCCACCTTTCACTAGTTATGTTTGTCCCATGTAATGGGGGTGAAGCCTACTGCCTTCAACCAGGCACACCATTCAGACTCCGGGCTGTTACTGAGAAATTTCTAAAGAAAAATCCCAATAACACATTGCTTGGGAATCTAACCAAGGACATCATACTTAGCGCTCCCGTTTCCGACCACTACATCAATTGGGCAGTTAATATTTATTGAAATATTTTATTAATAGTTAATTTTAGTTGATATATAAAGGAGATTGAAATGTGATTTATTTAAGGTTGCAGGAAATGGCATGTACCATTTCCAAATGACAAGCAGATAAAGTGTAAGCGGCTGATATTTCTCTCAGGCCAACATGAAAATCGAATTCCTTTAAGTACAACCGATAGCTAGATTGCTACTAGAAATAATTCTTTACTACTACCGACTGCCATTACTGTAATGTTCCTCGCTCGTAGATAATCAAGAGCAATCGGCGTAAATGCTCGATAAAAGGAGCAATCAGTAGCACTATTGTACTTTCAATATACCGATAACTGAGCGATTGAATGGACCGTAAATATCAACATATTTACGATCCATTCAGTCATTCAGTCCTCGCAATATTGAAGGTACAATTTCTATTCAATGCTGTCAATAGAGCCCACTGTGGTGATACTTAAGAGGGTACCTCCGGTGCAACCTGCGTGGTCAGCAGTCGCTTCGTATTTGGTTGACCTTGGTAATACTTTTACTACGGCATGTATTTTCCATGCATAATTAATTTTAATTAAAAATATGACCCGTTTGAGGGCGGCCTACGATGTGTCGTTTGTGGTGTAGTACATTATGTTGTACCAAATGGCGTAGTACTACTACTGCTTACCTTTGCGTAGCATATGGCGTAGCATCACGTTACGTAGCACTGGCAATTCGCGTAGCAAAATACGTAGCACTGGAATACGTAATTGCCTATGAGTTACATATCGCATAGCACCAGAATAACAAGTTACATGTGGTATGGCATCGTAAAACGTAGTGTGTAGGGTAGCGTTGGTGGGCGTAACTGTGGCGTAGCATATGACGTAGCTACAGAAAATTGTTTCATTGTTTTGGAATACGTAGCTTTTGCCCAGCGTGTGGCGTAGCACCGGGACACGTAGCTACGCGAAGCGCGTTAGAAGTATCATGAAGTTGGTATTTTTTTGTGACATTATAAAGAACGTCTAAAGGAGAAAGGAGAAATTACTTTACTAGACTTTACTACCGACTCTTGTCATAGATTGCCATTCATAGATAGACGGAAAAAACTGCCTTCCTTTCCTCTTGTTTTCTTCTAAGCGTGTCGATGGCCATATATACAGAGTCAGTCCAGAAATCAGCCACGAGCTTGGCGCCATCAGTAGCGTCCGTCAAACTCGATTCTCTTGTAAAAAAAACATTGCCCCATACTACAGCCATTTTGATTGATAGCGCATGGCTAACAAAAACAAAGTTTGGACCAATATTGGCCAACTTTGCCGTCCGCACAGTACGCTCCAATGAAATTCAGTGGAGTTTTGTGTTTGCTCTCCTGGCAAATTGTGGGCACCGGCATTTCCCCATAGCTGGTATTTAAGCGATAATAATATTTTTCGGACAGACATGTGATTGCGAAAATTGAAAATGCGAAAATAAGACGTACTGTACGAATGATTGAACCCATATTGATATTGACATTAAATTATAACTTGTTCTGAGACAATTATAAATGCGAAAATAAGACGATTTGCACAGTTGATGGAACCTTGATAGATATTGAAATAAAACCATTACTTGTTCTGAGAAAATTATGAATGCAAAAATAAGACGATGTCTACAAATAATTGAACCTATATTGATATTGACATAAAACCATATCTTCTTGCACAAGCAAATCGTCTTATTTTCGCATTTATAATTGTCTCAGAACAAGTTATAATTTCATGACGACACGGTTGGCGCAGTGGTTGAGCCATCGGCTGTTGCGCCGCGTGTTGTGGGTTCGATCCCCGCACGGAACAATTATTTGTATGACCTACAGGTAATTGTTCCGGGTCTGGCTGTTTGTGTATGTGAGTTTAAATGTTTGTAAATGCACCCACGATACAGGAGAAATTCCTAGTGCGGGGCAACGTTTAAAAAAAAAAAAAATATGGGTTCAGAACAAGTTATAATTTTATGTCAGGGGTATGTATGTTTATAGGTTCAATCATTTGTATGAGTGAACCTATAAACATATAGTATAGACATAAAATTATAAATTGTTCTGCGAAAATTATAAATGCGAAAATAAGACGTTTTGTACATATTGACATAAAATCATTACTTTCTTCCCGGAAAAAATATAAGAGCTTATATACGAGATTGAGAGACAATCTGGAACGTATTATTTCATAATTAAATCAGTATTTTTTCAAAGGAAAGAAATCATAAAAGTGAATAGGAATGTTGGAAGATGTTAAAATATTCTACTGAGATAAAAAAATATACCAGGAGCCGTCATCTTAAAGTTGGAGCTCGGAGCAAAAATATTATAAAGAAGCAAAGTATCATGTCATATTCTAATGTTAATTAGTGGAACGGAGAGACTTGCAAATGTTCGGAGTGTTTCTTGTGTGGAGTTTCATGTTTCGTTATATCTTAGCTTAGTAAGTTTCGCAATTTCTCGGCAGCACAAGATATTGTGAATTAAAGTTTTTGTTTTTTTACAATTTGAAAAGAATATAAATAATTCCACGGGATTTATCATTAACCTTAGTTTTCATAACTAATTTATATATTTTTTACTTTTTTAATTACCTAATTAATACAGTTTTTGTATAATCATTGTTATTCTAATGGAAAAATTATAATGTCAAAATAACAGAACCAGAAACCAAATGAATATGAGTATAAGACCATTTATCCAAAAAAAAACATTCTTGGTTCTGGCTGGACCAATTTAGGCGGGATTCACACTGGCCGATAGCTGATTTTATAAGGTACTCCTTTTAAGCTAATACTTGCTCAAGTTACTTCTATTTTAGAAAATTAATTCCTTATTACGTCATCTATCTGCCAGTGAAAGTCCCGTCAAAATTGGCCCAGCCATTTCGGAGATTACCTCAAACAAACAGACAGAGAGACAGACAAAAATGTAAAAAAATGTTTTTGTTGGTATAACTACACTACTAATGACCAGTACTGACGGCACGGTTAGCGCAGTGGCTGAGCGATTGACTGCTGCGCTGCGTGTCGTGGGTTGGATTCCCGCACGTAACAAAAGTTTGTATTGCCTACAGGTAGTTGTTCCAGGTCTGGCTGTTAGTGAATGTAAAACCCACGATATAGATGAAATTCCTAGTGTGGGGCAACGTTATTCTAAAAAAGAAAGAAAGAAATAACTTTCTAGGCATTTAGTAAACCGCAGTTATTTTGATATTACAAACAGACACTTCCATTTAAATTATTTGTATAGAAACGTACACAACAGTATGTAGGTAATATTTTTGTTGGAAAAACTGTACGAAGCCATGAACACTATATCATATTATCATCGTCATTTTTTGTCAGCTTTTTGTATCGTCCCTAACGTGTTGGTGGCGAAAAATAATGAGCTATGAAAAGTGGTTCAATGTACCTACGAGTATATTGTAAAGGGAAATTGTGTTGGATGTAATACTCGTAAAATATTTAGGGGTTTTTGTTATGAGAGCTTTTTAAGAAGACTGTAAGCCATAAAATAGTAAACCAACCATTTTGTTTGTTATACCCGAGGTAAGTTTTAAAGACTCTTTTTTGTTTTTTTAATTTTTCATTACATCAAAATATCATGCCTGTATTTCCCGAAAGCTTAGACTGGGGTTTACCTATTCGTACGCTCACATTTTTCAGTTATAGTTAAGTCCTATGTTAAAGTAGGTGATCCGTGACCGGTTTTTTTTTTATCCTATTGCCATCAATCGGACACACATCTACAAATCTAGACATCGGGTTGCTTC
The DNA here is from genome assembly GCA_905147745.2 of Phlogophora meticulosa. Lineage (NCBI taxonomy): Eukaryota > Metazoa > Arthropoda > Insecta > Lepidoptera > Noctuidae > Phlogophora > Phlogophora meticulosa. The sequence goes on along the minus strand of LR990540.1, from coordinate 4,527,340 downwards.
TGAAAAATTCCCGATAGGAAAATCTAATAATGCTTTATCATCAAAATATCACGTTTGTATTCCGCGAAATTTTCGTACACTCACATTTTTCAGTTATAGTTAAGTGCTATGTTATAGTAAACGATCCTATTGCCATCAACCGGACGGAAATTAGACATCTGTCACTCAAAACTTCCCGATAGGAAAATCCAATAATCCTTTACCCGATCAGGACCTCACGCAGCAGTCGCGCTTGGGGCCACTAGACCAACGTGGCAGTGTATTCGTATTTTTAATATATTAAAACGGTATTCCACGAAGTTTTAGGCAGAGGTGTACTTATGAGTACATCCACTTTCTTCAGTTATAGTTAAGTCCTATGTTATAGGAGGAGAGCCTATTGCCATCAACTGGACACACGACTTCAGGCTGCTGCTGAGAACTTTCCGATGGAAAAACACAATATCGCTCTACCCGATATAGGAATAGAATCGCGGACCAAATAATTAGCAGTGGCGCTTGTAACCACTAGACCAACGAGTTAGTATTTTGTCAACGTCAATAAGTTTTTGAATATAAATAAATAAATAATGCTGGACAATCCACACAGCATCATCTAGCCCCAAGCTAAGCAGAGCTTGTGTTATGGGTACTAGATGACTGATATATTTAATACAATACATTACATAGATAGATATTTTTTATTATACATAGCAAATGCCCAGAACACCCGGAACAAATCTTTGTAGATCGTACAAAAAAAAATCCCAAGGCGGGAATCAAACCCGCAACCTCCTGCGTCGCAGGCGGACCTTCGCCCGCCGCGCCACATCGGTCGTCAATATTCATAGTTTACAAATTAATCTGCCTCTATAATCGTTTTATAGGGATAAACATTAAGTCTGTAGGTATATCCCAAAGCGTTAAGCAGAGTTATTTTTTTTTAATTAAAGCAAATCAACAACATAAAGAATTACAAATACCAGAGAATCTCTGTTCTCTGTCTCTACATGGACTAGTGTTTACCTCAATTATAGACGTGCACAACATAATTTTACAGCAAAATAGAAGAAAAAAGGTGTACTTGTGTTGTTTTTATTGCTTAGTTGTTTGAAGTACCTACCTATATTTCACTAGTTACGTTTTAAATTCCATGAAACAGAGGGCTAGCCATCACTATAACAGACACTTCCTCTTAACAACAGTTCAGCTTTTTCCAAAAATAACTTTCCCAAGCGACCATTACTTAATCCTTTAGGTTCAATAATGGTAAACAATTCATAGAATCCCCATATACCGATAAATTGTCACAGTTCAGTGGCTCCCCAAACCCTTATTGACATGGAGTAAGAAGGAATGGAGCGCTCATGTGCCGCTGAGTCTCTGTGGTCGCTAAAAAGATCGTGAGACCGTCTCAGTGATTAGAGCAAGACAGCACATTTTGACAGCGTATTTATAGTCAGTTATCAGGGATAAGATAAGATAAGATAATTTTGTATTTGTTCAAAACATGAGTATACACACATAGCATGCAAGATGTTACATCCAATTATAATTAGTTCAGTCATGTTTTGCCTGAACGGCGTACAAATATGAGATGTCGAACGTTACACAATATCAATTAATTTTAAAAATCGTTAATTAAATTGCAAATACAAACAATCCAATTTAGAGTATACTAAGAACTAAATAGTAGAATAAAATACAATCATAAATAATACTCATTTCAAAAAATTAATAAACATGTCAATATACAATTACATCTAAAATACATCTACACATGTCAAAGCAACTGTTAATAAAATTAGGGTGTCAATATGTAAGTCAAATTGTCGGTTAAGAATTCGTCAGTGCTGTAATAGATTTTCTCTAACAAAAGGTTTTTTTAATATATTTATTATTTTTTCAGTAGGTAATTCCTTCCAATGTTTTGGCAACTTATTATAAAGAATTGGCGCCATACAGAATACACTTTTATGCATTAGAGCTTTTCTGGATCTCGGTATATATAGTTTACTATTGTCGCGTCTGTGCCCGGTTGATGGCATCGCCCCCTATTACACGGAACACAACTAGTGAAATGTGGGTGTCCTATACGCCTACAGCTGTATGATACGCCTATGCGTGACCCTTCTGGGATTAAAGGCGTAATGTTATGTTATATTGTCTGGGAACTTGATTGATGATATTGACACACGTCGTTTACCATGTTATTGCCCTTTTATACGATTGTCAAAGAATTATAATACTTATGATTTAAATTTTCAGACTAAATTTAAGTAGATATTCAATTGACTACGCTTATGAGTATAGTTATTTTTACATTTGGATTATTCCTGCTATGCTCTGCTCCTGGTACCTATATACCTTCTTGTTGATCTTTACATATTTTACGGCAGCTTATTTTAAGGACAGGCGTAAAACAAGTGGTTTAATTTTCCGTTTCAAGACAGGTATTGATGACTTCGCCCACCCGGTGTCATATAGTTCTAGTTTTGCAATATTTTCCATCCGGTGATTATCTTGGCATATCGATTTTGCACGAAATAGAATAGAATATAATATAATACTCTTTATTGTACACCATGAAAACTTACAAATAATGTCTTTAAGGGCCACTTAGCGTGTTACAATGTGCGGCTTGTTTTGACTGCCTCGTTGGTCCAGTAGTCCCAAGCGCGACTGCTGAGCGTGAGGTCTTGGGTTCGATTCTATGGTCGGGCAAAGTGTTTTTGAGTTTTTGACTAGGAAATTTCTCACTAGCAGCCCGGAGTCTGGATTTGTGCCCAGTTGATGCTATTACATGGGACTTTAACTTAACTGAATAAATGTGGGTGTAACTGAGTGCAACTCTTAAATATATACATCTTTTTTTAAACTTTAATTTGTTATCTTGAGCTGGATGTTCACCATATTCACCACTTTCTTCATCTAATATAAGATCTGTATTTATCTACCATCATTTGATTTGACCTCTGCCCAATCCTTCGGGGACCACAGCTGTTATATTATGATGAAGATTTTTTTCGTTTAAATCTTTCAGAGCATTTTTGCTTGTTAACACTCCATTAATTCTTACTCCGTGTTCCATACCTAACCTAGCAACATTCGCCGTCAGCATACATAGTAACTGCGGATGTACAATTGTTTTACCTTCATTCTCACCGACCCACTGCTTTCCTTTTAATTAAATTCAACAAAGGCTTACAGGCGTTCTGTCAATTAAGAACAGACAGTAGTATGCATGTTGTACGTGCGGTTACGATACAAGCCTTTACACGCGGTGTTGGGCGCTTCAAACTTGATTATTGAAGGTACAATTCCTTTAGCTTTTTTCGATTTTTCGGTCATCTTTAAGTTGGGCCAGTATTTCTAGCTAAAGAAGCAGTTTCAACTAATCCTCATGACTTGTTTGGCGATTTATTAATTCCGGGATCTAATTCATGAATCTAATTAACACCTAAAACTGTTCGCTGTAGTCACTCTTATTACAGCCTGTCATAAAGGCCATTTTCGTATGAAGTTTAAATTGTATTGTACAAATTCAGACAATAGGGTTTTGTCTCAAACCGTTCATTTCGTAGCAAAACGCCGTCAATTTTGCTTTTATAACGTAGTTAATTGATGCACTCCTTCATTTTTATGCAAGCCAAGTACTTTTATCGAAACAGCATCATGAATACGTCTAAATCATTTTTTTATACCTCCGAAGAGTGGGATTATTTATGTATTTTGACGTTTCACAGCCGGGTTGAGTGGGTTGATCGAAGATTAAGCTACGCTTGTCGAATTCAGTCTGTGGATGGGTGACCGTTCCTAACATATCGAGACTCCTCCGTGGCTCGGAAATCACGTTGCAAAGCCGTTGGTCCCAGTTGTCATTTGTAGATCTTTGACCGTCGTTACGGGTAGTCAGATACCCTAAAGTCTGACAACCAGTCTTACCAAGGGGTATCTTGTACGTAGTAGTAGTAACGCAGATAGGCAGTCGCTCCATGTAAATCACTGGTACTCAGTTGCATCCGGTTAGACTGGCAGCCGACCCCAACATATTTGGGAAAAGGCTAGGCAGATGATGTTTCGACTGCCAAGAAGGGTTATGTTTTTGAACGTATCTTTTGTAGTTGTATCTTGTGTGTTTGTAATATTATTTATTACTTGTGACATCGAAGCGACTTAGTGGTTTATTACATTTAAGGTATCGTTAGATTTGTTTCAGCACACAAACAATCCGAGGATTAGTATCGTTTAAAAAACAAAATGATTGATTTTGAGTTTCAAAAAATGTGCTCGAGGAGATGATTATTGAGACTGGCAATTTTTTTTATCAAAAACTTTAAAATCTTTCTTGTTATTAATATTTTAATTAATTTTTGTCAGTCGGAAAAACCGACTTGTGTTTCTCATTATGAATACCAATTTGTTCCATTCGAAACAAAAATACATATTTATTTATTTTGTCAATTGTGTTTTTTTTATTTATGTAAGTAGATAGGTAGTTAAAACTTTACTCATTAAATAACTTAATAAAACTAGATACCAGACAGTACGGCTCAGAAAACACTAGGTTCCATTAAAACTTATCTCATTAATATTATTAGGTCTTTACCTATGAAATTGCCGTTCTGCAGTACTGGCCATTTCAAATCAAAATATTTTTTGTTTGGCTAAGAATTCTAATTTCAAATTAATTTTATTTTAAAAACATGGATTTTTTTTTCCAAAAGTAGTCATTTGTTTATTGATTAGTGTTACATTTTCATCGCATTTAAATCTTTTTCGTCATCATGGATACGTTAAAAATTCGAGTAATTATGGAATATGAGTACCGTCGTGGCAGCAACGTGGCACAAGCGGCACGCAACATCAACGACGTTTACGGAGCTAACACTACAAACCAACGCACTACCTGTTATTGGTTTGCTCGCTTCCGTTCTGGAAATTTCGACCTGAAAAATGAACCTCGCGGTCGTCCGAAGACTTTGGTCGACAATGACGAATTAAAGGCGATTGTGGAAGCTGATGATACACAATGTACGGCTGAATTTGCAGCAGCTTTCGACGTTAGCGTCAAAACAATATTGGTCCATTTGCGTCAAATTGGCAAGGTAAAAAAGCTTGACAAATGGGTGCCCCACGAACTCAATGATCGCCAGCGCGAAGTACGCGTCGAGACGTGCCTTGCACTGCTCAACAGACACACAAATGAAGGAATTTTGAAGCGCATTGTTACCTGCGATGAAAAATGGATTCTGTTTGATAACCGCAAGCGCTCAGCAAGTTGGTTGGATCCTGGTTCAGCACCTAAACAATGCCCTAAACGAAAACTTACCCCAAGAAAAGTGATGGTCACTGTTTGGTGGTCTAGCGCCGGTGTGATTCAACACAGCTTCTTACCAAACGGGGTGAGCATTACTGCAGATGTGTACTGTGAAGAATTGAACACAATGATGGAGAAGCTGGCACATCTCCAAACAGCATTGGTCAATCGCTCGTCTCCGCTGCTCCTGCACGACAACGCGCGACCTCATACTGCACAGCAGACGGTCTCCAAGTTGCAAGAACTGGGGTTGGAAGCTCTCCGTCATCCGCCCTACTCACCAGACCTTGCGCCTACAGACTACTACTTTTTCCAGAATTTGGATAACTTCTTGGCGGGAAAAAAATTCAATACCCGAGAGGCAGTACAAAATGCCTTTGAAGAATTTGTTGCCTCCCGTCCAGCTGATTTCTTTAAGAAGGGCATCAATAAACTGCCACTGCGTTGGCAAAGATGCATTGATTGCATGGGTGATTACTTCGATTAATACAAATAAAAAATACATGAAAAAAATTCATTTAAATTTTTTCATACAAAACGGCAATTTCATAGGTAAAGACCTATTATTAACACGTTACCTTTATAAGGGTAGCATTCTCTTAACTTGGTAATAACAAGAAGTTTGGGCTGTTGGCATTAAACATGGCTGCTGACGATAAATTCGTCCTGGCAGCCGAGTCTAGCCATTTTTTTATAGCTTCCAAGATTTAATTTTCTAGGTCAATGAAGTAGAAAATATGAAGCCTTTGGACACTGGCAAAGCAAAGGTCACCAATGAATTTCAAAGCTTAAAGACATAAGAAACAATTGCCTCAGGTCAACTGCTCGCCACCTTGTACAAAATCCGGTAGGCGAAAAATGAATCAATCGCTATTTTCTACACTTAGGGATGGTTAATCTTTTTGAAAATTGTCCAACTGGACCGAATTTGGAAGTGTGTATCTATTCTTCTTTTTTTTGGTGACATCACAACTGAAATGAAACGGAACTAACTGCCAGTGCATTTGACTGGCTAAAGAGTAACCTTACTTGAAAAAAAAATAGTATAATATGCAGTCGGGTTTATTGATAAATATTTTATTATTTTTATGTGACCAGAGGGCTGGCTCATTCTTTAATTCCAAAAGAATTAGTATTGCCATTCAACGTGGCAATGCTTCAGTCTTTTGGGTACGTTTCCAGATGACAGCGATGCGGAGGAATACTTTGACGCCTGAGTGTCTTGGTGGGCTTTTTATTTGGTTTTTGTAGATATGTATATCCACAAAAACAAAAAAGTTTAAAGATTTATGTAGTATTTTATTATTCAAAAAATCAATTTATAGAAATAGATGTATTCGTATTATGTAGTTTATCATCACTTCAGAATAAGCTCTACACACGTCCCTATTTTTAAAAACTCGCAATGTTAATTGCTACCAACTTCGTTTGACAGTCAGACCATTGGTATAAAGACCAGTGTCGAGGTGAAGGACAGACAAATGAACGACCACCAGTTTCTAGGCTCTTATTGACACTGTAAATGAACCGTTGCGCTCCACTGACTCTTTGCAAAGATTCTATTTTAACCCAGTTTCTTTGTTCAATTTATGGTATCTTATGTCATTTGAACATCCAGGAATTATGGTTGGTTAGAATGATTTGAAGAATCTGTTGATATGTGGGATAAAATTACTGTGTTACGAGTATACTAAAGCATGAACGCAGATAATATTGTTGTGATGAAAGAGAGAGAGGTATGTGTGAGGAGAAAAAAGCAAGATGCCGATTTGCATATCATGGTGTAACGATGGTAATTTTTTGGTGCGTGAAAAAGAATGAGAAATAAAGTCTATTTAGCAATTAGTCTGTAGTAGCCGATATGGCGTGTAACGACTAATAAAAACCGTTGAGTTTAAAAAGGTTTATTGTAGCTTACGGAGCACAGATGTACAGGTACAGATAGCACGAAAGGATAGCACAGGAAGTTAGCAGTAGAATGGAAACAGAAAGAGAAGTTTAGCGTCACTGATAGCACTGTAAACTGGAGGTGAAATGCAGGGATGAGCGATTTAGGCAAAGAGAAAGCTGAGCGTGCATTCGCCGTCGGAGCAGGTAAGGCACTACGTGGCGTGACCGAGCGAGCGGACCGGCCGTCTCGCGCCGCGCCAGGTAGGTGCGCGGGCGCAGGCGGCGAGGTACATGGTCAACGCGCTTGATTAGGGTGCAGTCTTCACACGACCAATTAGTGTGCGTCCTTTTACCCAAGTGCAGCCACAGTACTCCCCCGCTTAGACCGCTACTGCGGGCGATAAAAATCGGGGAAGCGTACTCTTCTCCCGCTGCGTGTGCGTGTCTGTGGCTCGTTGGTAGGTGGCGGTGATGAGTCGCTTGGAGATGCGCTGACTGGATTTGTGATTGAGTTGTCTCCGTGGTAGTCTTGGGTGATGTAAGCCGGTTTTAAACGGTCTATCGATATGTTAGTGCTCTTGCCTCGTATCTCAACTTCAAAGTACTTGTCTTTCTTCTTTAGTACCTTGTAGGGACCAGCATACGGTGGCTCCAGTGACTTTCGCATGTGGTCTAGCCTCAGGAAGACGTGCGTACAGTGCTGCATGTCTTTGGGTATGTAGAAGGTGTTGTTTCTGTGCCACTTGGTTGGCCTCGGAGACAGGTTAGCCATGACTTTAGCTAGACGTGTGGCGAAGCTGGTGAAGTCTTCAACGGTGTGATTGTCTGTTGGCAATAGGAATTGGCCTGGCAATCGTAGAGGCTCGCCGTAAACCAACTCGGCAGAGGATGCTTGGACGTCGTCCTTCCAGGAGCTGCGTATGCCGAGCAGGACGATGGGCAAGACCTCTGTCCACTGTGTGCTATTGTGGCACATGATACCCGCCTTGAGTTGCCGATGCAGCCTCTCAACCATCCCATTTGAAGCGGGATGATAGGCTGTGGTGCGGTAGTGATGCGCACCGAGTAGAGATGTCAGGGCCTTGAACAGGCCAGACTCGAACTGCCGACCGCGATCTGTGGTGATCTGCGAGGGGCAACCAAATCTCGATATCCACCCGGATACCAAGGCGGCCGCGCAGGTGTCGGCAGTGATGTCTTTAAGTGGCATCGCCTCAGGCCATCGTGTGAACCGGTCAACGATGGTGAGGCAATATCTGAAATCAGATGAAGGTATTAGCGGCCCTACGATGTCGAGATGGATGTGACTGAATCTCGACGAGGTTGAAGGGAAATGGGAAAGAGGAGCGGAAGTGTGGCGGGTAACTTTACAACGCTGACAGTGAAGACAGCATCTGCACCACTCTCTACAGTCCTTGCGAATCCCTGGCCACACAAATCTTTGCGTGACCAGTCGCACGGTAGCTGTACGTCCGGCGTGGCTGAGACCGTGAAGAGTGTCAAATACTTGCTTACGCAACTCCGGTGTGACATAGGGCCTTGGTGGTTGCGTAGAAACATCACAGTAGAGATTGGTGTCTGAGCCAACCAGAGTTATCTTTTTCAGTTGTAGCGACGATCCCTTTTCTATTAGTAACTGCAGTTCGGAGTCTGTCTCTTGAGATTTTGCTAAGACTGCGTAATTGACAGTCGGCGTAACTTCTTCAATACGAGACAATGCATCAGCTACGACATTTTCTGCTCCTGGTATATAACGTATGTCTGTAGTAAACTGTGCAATGTAATCAAAGTACCTGTATTGGCGCGGTGAGCAGTTCTCCCTCGAATTCTTGTAGGCGTATGTGAGTGGGCGGTGATCAGTGAAAACGATAAATTCCCGGGCTTCCACCATGTGTCGGAAATATCTGATTGCCTCATAGATGGCCAGCAGCTCGCGGTCGTAGGGGCTGTAATTACATTGAGCTTTGTTTAGTTTCTTGGAGAAGAACCCAAGTGGCTCCCACTGCGTACCAACGCGCTGCTGAAGGACTGCTCCTATTGAAACGTCGGATGCATCAGTGAGTAATGAGAGCTCTGCCTGTTCGCATGGGTGTGCAAGAAGTGTAGCATTTGACAGCGTTCTTTTGCATTCTTCAAATGCCTCTAATTGGAGCTGCGACATCTGTATTGGGTCTGACCCTTTGACCTTCTTTCCACCCAACATCGAGTTGAGTGGTGCTTGACTTTTTGCAGCATTGGGTACGAACCTTCTATAATAGTTAAGCATACCTAAAAACCTGCGTAACTCCTTCACCGTGCGCGGCACAGGAAAGTCCTGTATCGCCTGGACTTTTGTGCTCAGAGGTTTGACACCAGCAGCTGATACCTGGTACCCAAGAAAAATCACCTCCGGTTGGCCCCACACACATTTTGCTGCATTGATGAGCACGCCGTATTCTTGTAGCCGTGACAACAGCTGGCGCAGGTGAAGGGTATGCTGCTCTGGAGAAGAAGAATAAATTAAAATGTCGTCGAGATATCCGTAGCAGAACTCGTCAAAGCCGGTAAGTACTTCATCAATAAAGCGTTGGAAGGTTTGAGCTGCATTCCTCAGGCCAAAGGTCATATACGGAAACTCAAACAATCCGAACGGTGTTGTTATTGCTGTCTTTGGTATGTCCGCTTCATGTACCGGTATTTGATTGTACGCTTTAATTAAATCAATTTTAGTAAATATAGTGGAGCCAGCAAGTCGCTGTGTGAAGTCCTGGATATGCCGTATGGGGTAGCGATCTGGCACGGTACGTGCATTTAGTGCCCGGTAGTCGCCACACGGGCGCCACCCGTCATCCTTCTTCCTCACCAGGTGCAAGGCCGAAGACCACGGACTTTCTGAACGCCGTGCAGTTCCGTTGGCTACCATTTCATCAAACTCCTTCTTTGCAATCGCTAGTCTTTCTGGATGCAAGCGCCTGGGCCTGTTTGCAACGGGCGGCCCGGAAGTGGTCCTTATGAAGTGCATCGTATTATGTTTAGGTTTGGTTTGATTCACAGTACCTGCAGGACGGGTAACCTCAGGGAACTCACGCAGTAGATGGTGAAACTCGGTCTCTCCAGCGACAGTTTTGACAGATGCCACATCATCAGGAACCCGCTGTGAGGACGCTGCCACGAAGAAGGAGGTGGTGCCATCTATGAGCCTATGATTGCGGCAATCTATAAGCAGATTATAATAGCTTAAGAAATCTACGCCTATGATGGGTTTCGACACGTCGGCTATGGTAAACTTCCACATAAATGATCGGCGAAGACCTAGATTGAGGTTAAGTTGAACCGGACCATAGGTATTTATAATACTCCCATTAGCAGCCGTCAAACTAAACTTCGTTACATTACAGGGCGTCTTGACTGCTGATCGAGGGTAGACGCACAAATCCGAGCCTGTATCAACGAGAAATAACATTTTTGAATAACGGTCCGTTACAAAAAGTCGGCCTGATGCTAATGGGCAGTCGTAGGCCGCTAATTCCGGCTGCCGCTCGAGTTTTCCGACTTCCATGCACAAGGCTGAGTGCATTTTTTTGCGCGGATGCCGAATGTGAAGTGGTACCAGCAATGCGGGTGGTTTTGTGGCGGCTGATGTGGCCTGGATTTGGACCTGCTTCGCCACTTATTGCTTCTAGATTGTGAACGAGAACGATTACGTACCTGCCCTCGGCCATCCACTCTAGTAGACAATGAACTCACTTGCCTGGTTAATTCTGCTAATTGACATGCCATCTCTGTCATTAAATTAGTGGTACACGGGTCCGCTACACTTGCTACCTGCAGGGGTCTAACTGGCGCAATTTCGTTAACGGTGTCAGCCAAGTCTGCAAGCTTGTCCAACGAAAAGTCAGGTTGCGACGCCAAAACAGTTTGTAGGTTAGCCGGTAGTCGGCTCGACCATAACGACATCAGGAAGTCTTCGGGCACGGAGGGTCCAGCTAGATCCCGCAGATGCCGTAAAAACTGCGAAGGTTTCCGGTCGCCTAGCTCCTCGTGTATTAACAACTGCTGTACTTTTCGTTGCCGTGACGCTGTGAGCCGCTTAATAAGCTCACTTTTTAATTTCTCGTATCTATTGGTAGCCGGTGGTTTCGTTATGACGTCTTTAACTTCAGCAGCGTAGCGGTGATCCAGCGCTGCAACCACTTGGTAAAATTTTGTTGCGTCCACAGTAACATTTGCCAATGCAAATTGGCACTCCATTTGCACGAACCACATTTCCGGGTCGTCCGGCCAGAACGGTGGTGCGCGAACGCCCACACGCGACGCTTCAGCGCCTGAGTAAGCCTCCTTAGAATCCATCGTCGGGGTCACCAATTTGTAGTAGCCGATATGGCGTGTAACGACTAATAAAAACCGTTGAGTTTAAAAAGGTTTATTGTAGCTTACGGAGCACAGATGTACAGGTACAGATAGCACGAAAGGATAGCACAGGAAGTTAGCAGTAGAATGGAAACAGAAAGAGAAGTTTAGCGTCACTGATAGCACTGTAAACTGGAGGTGAAATGCAGGGATGAGCGATTTAGGCAAAGAGAAAGCTGAGCGTGCATTCGCCGTCGGAGCAGGTAAGGCACTACGTGGCGTGACCGAGCGAGCGGACCGGCCGTCTCGCGCCGCGCCAGGTAGGTGCGCGGGCGCAGGCGGCGAGGTACATGGTCAACGCGCTTGATTAGGGTGCAGTCTTCACACGACCAATTAGTGTGCGTCCTTTTACCCAAGTGCAGCCACAAGTCGTTGTTTATTTTGCCATACAATCCCATATGTATATCAATATAAATTGAATGGGTCATCATCATCATCATCATTCCAGCCAAAAGACGTCCACTTATGGACTTAGGCCTCCCCCAAAGATTTCCACAACGATCGGCGCTGCGTGGCCTTTATACACCGGCTTCCAGATCACCTTGTGGGCAGCGCTGCGTTTACTCGAACGCGGTTTCCACACTAGAACTGCTACCGGTTCTGGTAATTCGATGAAGTCAATAGACCAACTGTATAGACAGATCGTCATACTAAACAATGGTCTAAAAGCGCCTTTATGTACCTTCGCATAACATGAATTTTGTAAACGATAATTAAAATAATCATGAAATACCGAACATCGACGCAAGAACTGATGCCAAAAGCTTGACATGATTCTGGACCTCCAGCGCTGAAATTTTTCGTCGGATTTTTCCTCCATTTAACGTTTTTTCTCTGATGAGTTTTTTACTTAAATAGGAAACTTTTTTAGATGACTTTTCTGCAAATGGTATTTAATAATAATAATAATGGTTTATTTCTCACCACAATATAGTCGACGACCGTTGTGGCGCGGCGGGCGAAGGTCCGCCTGCGACGCAAGAGGTTGCGGGTTCGATTCCCGCCTTGGGACAAATGTTTGTACGATCTACAAATATTTGTTCCGGGTGTTCTGGGTATTTGCTATATATAATAAAAATATCTATCTATGTAATGTATTGTATTAAGTATATCAGTCATCTAGTACCCATAACACAAGCTCTGCTTAGCTTGGGGCTAGATGATGCTGTGTGGATTGTCCAGCAATATTTATTTATTTTATTTATAGGTACATTACAGAGGTATCAATAAAAAATACATAAGATACTATAATTATACTGTGGGAGACTGGTGCCTAAACTAGACGTAAAGTCTGTATTTCAGGACACCAGGTCTCCGCCCCTTGGGTAATGCTTACATTCTATGATTATGTACTTATACCGTGGGAAGTGCAGGAATTTACACTAATGCTCGTTTAGCTAGGTAAAGATTAAGTAGATGACAGATGATAACCAGCTTCACAGAAACTCAGCGGTAAAAACTTCTTAAAGCTCCAGATTTTAGACAATACTACGCAACAGCCAGGGTTTCGCATTCACAGATAAACACAGACCAAAGAGGTGACATTGTCTGTTAAGATTTGTACGAGAAAACTGTTGCTGGGCACGACGGCTTTCTGCGCGATGCTTTTGTTTTTGCGTATTTTATCTTCGTATTTATCTTAGAAGAGGGTAAAAGGTTATGTTTTAAGATTAGTGAAGATTTAGAGTAAAATTTAAGTGAATGGTCTGAAATAATAAAAACGAAGTGATACGAAAGCCAACTTGAATAGATTTAAGCTATGGTGGATCAAAGAAAGAAATAAATATGCTATGTTGTTCCATTGAGAGACATTAAAAGAAAAAAAAATGGGATGAGGCCGGAGGATGATGATGATGATGATATAGTTGAAGGAAACTTGTGCATAAATATATACATATAGATAGGTAGAATATAAAATAAAATAATACCAGCCTGTTGCTCTCCCACTGCACGGCAAAGGCCTCTTCTCATACAGAGAAGCCACGAGCATTAATCACCACGCTTGCTCAAGACGGGTTGGAGATTTCAGACTTATATTAATTATAAGTCCAGAATTCCTCTCGATGTTTTCCTTCACCTATGTCAGTGATGTCCAAGATAAACTTAGAAAGTATATATGAACTGAAAAAGTCTCATTGGAACTTGCCCAGATTTGAACCCACAACCTCGTGCACAAGAGGCGATGCCTAAACCACAGGGCCATCATGACCTAGGTAGGATATGTAATGCATTAAAAAAAATGTAGCTATTGTGTTTAGCAGTGATATATTTTCCTTTGTATAATAGCCTGGCCGACACCAGATGGTAACCACTGCGTGTAAAATATTGAAATTCTACCGCATGTGGTTGAACTGAAGCCAATGCCCCAATACAATGACGGCACGGTTGGCGCAGTGGCTGAGCGATCGGCTGCTGCGCCGCGTGTCGTGGGTTCGATTCCCTCACGGAACAAATATTTGTATGGCCTACAGTTAGTTGTTCCGGGTCTGGCTGTTTGTGTATGTGACTTTAAATGTTTGTAAACGCACCCACGACACAGGAGAAATTACTAGTGTGGGGCAACGTTTTAAAAAAAAAAGATTCAAAATCGGGAAAATGTTTGGGATGAAAGTGTAGTACTCGTATGTTTTCATCGGTCACGAAAACTTATTTCATTATATTCAAGACTACCCCTTACCGACGCCTTCTTACACGTGGAATGATACAAAATATCGTGGGTATTTTTTTTTGCGTGCAACGTATTTTCATATTCTAAAATAAAAAGTTATTTAAGATGCTTTGGCTTCTGGATAGAATTATCTAAATGCTGTTTGGAGGTTAGCAAGAACAAACAGGGAGACAGACAAAAAAAAGGATTTTTGATACTTCGGTATATAATTTAATATGAAAAATCTACAATTTTGACATTATAGACAGACACTTCAAATATAATTTATTTGTGTATAATTATATATTTAGATAAAATAGATTGCCATATCATATATAACCCATCCGTGCTGCCAAGAGCGACGCTGATTTCGCTTGAAACTTGGGTGAAGTGAACGATGAAATGGACTTCCAGTGTCACCTAATTGCGACATTTTGTCAAAATATTTACACATTCTCAATAATGAGGAAATATACGGATAGTACAGAAGCCAGCACATCAAGCTTTTTAACTTTACTCCAAAAGAATAATGATCATGTTCAATTGGACAATTTTGACTGTTTGGGGTAGCTTGTCATACTGGCGTCTGTACCATACCACAGTTCATAATTTAGGACCCATAATATCAGTGTTAATTTTAATCCGTGGTGCTAGGCAACTGGGCTAAACCCGGTTGTAAGCTGCCCTTTGTGCCTATTGGCCTAGCTCTGTTCGGTCTCCTGCTTGATATGGGGGGAAGCGAAATTATGTATTTATATTAACTTCTCCGCTGTTCTTTTCTTACTAATTTCGTTGCGGGATCCAAGACAGTTAAATCGTTTCTCCGGGACTCGTCGGGCTTCATTGTCTCGACGCTTTTCTGGTGGTCACCACTGTTGATTCTGGTTTTCAGCAGTGGTTTCGGAATAGTGCGGTGGGCTTATTAAAAAAAAAGGTACAAGAATTACTTGACCTGTCAAATTGTCGGACTGTCACTATTGTCAAAATATGCGACAATCCGACAGCCTGGCATTAAACGGGTCCTAGTGAGCTGTGCTTTTCATTCCTTCACCACCCAACATAACAAACATACAAAAACAATTAAAAGACAAAATAACTAAAGTACATTGCAACAAAATCGTGGTTTTTATTACGAGTAACGCGCAAGCCGATGTAATAAATTGAAACATATTGTGAATATTTTCCACTTTGAACGACCAACGGTCTGAAACATTCCGTCCAATCGGAAATTATTACACACACATTGCTTTCGCTTCGAACGTAAATGCAATTGTTATAAATAAAATATTAATACTGAGCGAAAATGTCGACTGCAATATTGAAATAATTTTAACTTATACAACAGAATAAAATATTTTTCAAAATTAATATCAAAATATTGTATATATAGCTACAAATACTGTAAAGATTGCCTTTAAAAAATCACATAAGAGGTATTTACACCGATGTCTATCGACTCATCATGACATATTAGGCGACTATATTGTGTTCGGCGGCTATCGCCCACAACCAAGTTGCACTCAAAAGGCTGTCACAGAATAGGGCTGGCCACACTGCAACACAACACGACACAACCGTCCTCCTACATTGCTTTCGTATATTTTGTATGAGCCATTGCACACTACAGGCGAGCAGCACTGAAATGCACTGCGTTGCTACCCACCGCAGCTGTAATGTGCACTTAGCTTAACGATCAACTCTGTTTATTAGTTTAACGTTTCTTGTCTAAAATTATGGCTACTATTTTGTGCAATGAATATGGTCAAACATGTCGGCCCTTTCGAAAATGACGATGCGTTGCTGCTTAGTGAATAATAATAATGATATAAAAGCCTGTTACTGTCATACTTCAGGATAAAGGCCTCTTCTCATACAGAGAATTAATCACCACGGTTGCTCAAGGCGGGTTGGCGTTTTCAGACATATATTATGTTAATTAATTAGACATGGTTTCCTCACTATGTTTTCCTTCACCGATGTCAGTGATGTCAAAGAAAGAACATATGAATTGAAAAAGTCACATTGAAACTTGCCTGAATTTGAATCTACAAACTCGTGTATTATAACAGATGATGTCATATCACGAATTACTGCCATTAATTTCAATGACGGTTCTCAATCTCAATCCAAATCTAGGGATCGATCTTTATTTGCAACCAATCAATGGCTGAGTCTGCAATCTGTTATCTGCACGCGTAGCATGACCACCATAGAAACGGGAGTTGTCGTGAAGAATAGATAACATGACAGTTTGTTGAAAGATTTGTCCCGTCCTAAGCATGGCGATGTTAAAACTGAAGAGAAGAAAGTTTTCTATTATCTGCAGTCTACGGGGCTCGGGTAGAAGATATGTCAAATGTCAAGTTGGAAAGAAAGAACGTTGACTATTATTGGTAGAATAGATATAGAATTGGTCATGCTACCAGTGCTGAGAGGGCGAATCAGAAGCAGCGTTATTGACATTGACGGTTAGTGAATGCACGGCTCAAAAGAAAAAAATAAAACTTGTAATTTTTTCTTTCATATCGTACCAACACCTTTTCTTTGTTTTCTAGATTGTTTATTTCTGGTTCGGTACAATTTCCTTGCACAAGGAAGTAATTATCTCAGAAACAAGAGGAACTCATTATTATTGTATGCCGAATCCGCAATTAAGTCGGCAGATAATAAAGGACGGATGTTAATCATACCGTTTTATTAATCTGAAGGGTTTTCCCTTTGACGCGTCCGGAAATTATAGAGAGGTACGATTTAGAAGGAGCATATAAATATTTGATTCTTCATCCGAGATCGGATTTTGACCCTACATTAGTACACCATTTTAAACGGTGTTAAAGGCAGTTATTTTTCTTTTTTCTTTTTTTTACTAGGAATTTCTCCTGTATCGTGGGTGCGTTTACAAGCATTTAAACTCACATACACAAACAGCCAGACCCGGAACAACTACCTGTAGGTCATACAAATATTTGTTCCGTTCGGGGATCGAACCCACAACACGCGGCGCAGCAGCCGATGGCTCAACCACTGCGCTAACCGAGTTGCCAAAATGCCTGTAAAAGACTCAATGAATCTACAATACCTAGCTAATAAATAATAACGGTACTCTTGCTAGACAGTCATAGCCGGTGGAGAGTAGGTGTTTGTACTGCCCAACATAATAGCTGTCATCTTGCTGGCCAATCTGGACGTAATGTTTTAAAACATCTAATATTCAGTGAGCAAGCGTGAGTCTGATCTATGTCTGATGCTAATAGTAGTGTTAAATTCTCGTTCCTTGTCATGGAAAGGCCTTTACCCTGAAATACGACAAGCTGATATTATTCGAGATAAAAACTGAGGAGTCACGTCAAAATGATTTATTCGATTGAGAACAACTTTCAATATTGGATTCGAATTTTTCGGACATGCCTGTAGGGATATTATTTATGAAAATATAAAAAATCTCATTCCGTTCGTCCCTGCCCGTGCTGAAGAAATCCACATCCCAAAATCGTGAATCTTTTACTTATTTATTTAATACTTTAAGCCCACCAATGTACAGAGGCGGAATTAATGCCATAGGCATTTCCTACCAGTCAACCTTTGGGTGATGAAGAGACAAACAGTAGTGGGTGCAATTTCTTAAAAGAAAATGGATTAGAAAAAAAAATTGTTATAGGTAGATTATAAGCTATAAATATAATACCTACTTAGAATACGTATGGGTGTGTTTGTACATATGTTTGTTAAGTTGTATTTAAACAATTAAAATTCGTCTCATAATGATACTAAAAATATCACGGTAAACATAAATTACCACGAAACTTATTAAAACAGAAATCTAATTTGATCCCAAATTAGAACGTATTTTCAGACCCCGGGTAATTAAATATCTGCTGCCACCGTAATGTATCTGAATTCCCAATTATTTTATCCTTAAAATTATAAGGGAATCGCCGAGTCCGGACACGGCTCGGCGATTCCCTTATAATATTTATATTAGGTCTTTACCTATGAAATTGCCGTTCTGCAGTACTGGCCATTTCAAATCAAAATATTTTTTGTTTGGCTAAGAATTCTAATTTCAAATTAATTTTATTTTAAAAACATGGATTTTTTTTTCCAAAAGTAGTCATTTGTTTATTGATTAGTGTTACATTTTCATCGCATTTAAATCTTTTTCGTCATCATGGATACGTTAAAAATTCGAGTAATTATGGAATATGAGTACCGTCGTGGCAGCAACGCGGCACAAGCGGCACGCAACATCAACGACGTTTACGGAGCTAACACTACAAACCAACGCACTACCTGTTATTGGTTTGCTCGCTTCCGTTCTGGAAATTTCGACCTGAAAAATGAACCTCGCGGTCGTCCGAAGACTTTGGTCGACAATGACGAATTAAAGGCGATTGTGGAAGCTTATGATACACAATCTACGGCTGAATTAGCAGCAGCTTTCGACGTTAGCGTCAAAACAATATTGGTCCATTTGCGTCAAATTGGCAAGGTAAAAAAGCTTGACAAATGGGTGCCCCACGAACTCAATGATCGCCAGCGCGAAGTACGCGTCGAGACGTGCCTTGCACTGCTCAACAGACACACAAATGAAGGAATTTTGAACCGCATTGTTACCTGCGATGAAAAATGGATTCTGTTTGATAACCGCAAGCGCTCAGCAAGTTGGTTGGATCCTGGTTCAGCACCTAAACAATGCCCTAAACGAAAACTTACCCCAAGAAAAGTGATGGTCACTGTTTGGTGGTCTAGCGCCGGTGTGATTCAACACAGCTTCTTACCAAACGGGGTGAGCATTACTGCAGATGTGTACTGTGAAGAATTGAACACAATGATGGAGAAGCTGGCACATCTCCAACCAGCATTGGTCAATCGCTCGTCTCCGCTGCTCCTGCACGACAACGCGCAACCTCATACTGCACAGCAGACGGTCTCCAAGTTGCAAGAACTGGGGTTGGAAGCTCTCCGTCATCCGCCCTACTCACCAGACCTTGCGCCTACAGACTACTACTTTTTCCAGAATTTGGATAACTTCTTGGCGGGAAAAAAATTCAATACCCGAGAGGCAGTACAAAATGCCTTTGAAGAATTTGTTGCCTCCCGTCCAGCTGATTTCTTTAAGAAGGGCATCAATAAACTGCCACTGCGTTGGCAAAGATGCATTGATTGCATGGGTGATTACTTCGATTAATACAAATAAAAAATACATGAAAAAAATTCATTTAAATTTTTTCATACAAAACGGCAATTTCATAGGTAAAGACCTATTATATTATCCACGGGTAATCCAATCCCTCTGGCGAGCAATGAGTTCAAATTTAATAATATCTAATATGGGATATTTCCTATATCACGTACTGTCCATAACACATTAGGGTCATTGGAATCAAACTTGGTCAGGTGGAAATTCACACTTCGAGAGATTTTGATTAGGTTTTATTAAAGAGAATGTGAGAAAAACATGTTTGAAGATACAGGGTCTCATCAAAACTTCGTAGAAAACAGTTCAATTCTTCAGTGATGTATCTTGGTTGAGTAGTTTAAATGTTCCTCTACAGGTTAGGTCAACATAAGCCAATGAACGTCGTTGCATATTTAAACTATTATCACAATATTGTGTTACCGTCATCATTTTTTTATTATAATATACAGTGGTGGTCATATAATTAAGAACGACATTTTTTTTAAAGCAATGTCGGATGTACTTTTATGTTCCTTCAAAATGTAATTAATTATGTTATGAAATAGCTACATGAATAGAGTAAATGGGATTAAGGGTAATTATTAAAATCACTTACTATTTACCTTACAAATACAAAAAGATATGCAAAAAGTGTAACTCTCGTAAGTTGAAAAAAATCTTGTTTTTTAAATATTCGTTCTTAATTATATGACCACCACTGTATAAATGCATCCTGTGACTAATGTTGGCGCAGTACAAAATGACAGTTTAATTTACTCGTGAAATGTGGGTTTACAATTATAAACATGTATGCTCGGTATTCAATCTTTGTACCATCTTTAATACCGTGTTTTTATGCAAATAAATGTTATTCCATTCCATTCATTCTAAATACACCTGAGCCCAACCATTTGGAAAAAAAACAGTGTGATGATGATTTTAAGGTGCTATTCCAAGCTGATAATATAACAGTTTATTTTTTTTTGTCTACAGCGTTCAGTGTACGACGTTGAACAAGCGGTGCCACAAAATCTGAACAGTTGGCGTCGCAAGCGCCGGCTCTGGCGCGTTCACGCGTACTCAATGATCGCGTGCGTGCGCTGCGACAGCTGACATGAGCTGAATGACGTCATGACCACCAAGAAACATTCGCCGCAACCCAGTGAGTACACTCTCTCTCAATATTGGTATCACATTTCTCCCTAATCAGCAAAATTAGCCTTTTATCTTTCTCACCGTTAGAGTATGAATCGAATGAGAGGAGGAATCGCGGACGCGCGTGTTTTTGATTTCGGCTCGTTGCTGTGACTGCGAATCGCATCACTGATGCGTGGGATGCGTGACAGCCCAGCCCCAATAGCCTCGAGGCTCCCAATAGCCGGCAGGGTATACAGACCGTCATTCAGATATGGAATATAGGTGCATTTAATGTTTTTTGTTTTAGTTAGTAAGATTTCAATGTAATATTTTGCTCGACTTGCTATGGATCTCTGGTCTGAAAATAAAGTTTATTATTATTATAAACCTCTGAGAGAGGGATGTTGGCCGTAATTCGTAGATATGACATATCTTCTTTCTACGACATGCAGGCTCCTTCACCTTGTTTTCCATCACCGTATCATGATACGGTGATGGAAAACATCTCTCTGCACATGTGCAGAGTCGTAAAAATATAACCAGTGATTTTCAGACCCCTTCTACACTGCCAAAAAGTAATTAATAGTCATTGGGTTCTATGATAGAAAAAAGATTGTTTGCTGATCGCGTCGCTTAATATCATATATAAAAAGTTTGCATCACACATTGAGACCGGCATTTAAGAATTTATACAGAAACACTTATTTGATCCTGGCTGATAAAAAAAACGAAACAAATCTGCGCGTCTCACTGACAGCTCAACGGATTAAGTAGTAAATAAAAATAATTTTATGTTAAAACTAAAATAAAGCGCAACAATGTTAAAGTGCTTACAAAAAACACAAGGCGGGAAAGGCAATGAAGGTAAATTTATAGAAAGAGGTTCGAAACCCATAGTTGCTGCTGGCAAAGTTACGGAGCAACCCAACTCGTATGTTGGCGAAAATCTCAAACATTATCTATTACAAGACGAAGTCGACGCACTAATAAATGATGCTATCATACCAAAACCGGAAAAACAAACGTCATCATTCGGATCACACCACAGTATCGCTGAACTCATCAATCCACCACTGAAAACAAAAATTGAAAGCCTCGCGGACGACATAAAAGAAACTTGTTACAGTTCGTATTGGAAAAAGCCATTAGGAACGACACATGATCAAGCGCCTTTGTTACCTCCTGGTTTCGACATTCATAAAAGAACGCTCGGTAGAAAAACTGTGTTTTCCGAAAGTGCTTACAATATAATAATGCCAAAGGACACACCTATAGGAAAAACCCGTCTGGCACTAGATCCTGGATATCAAATTGACCGCAAGTACCACAGACCACCGTACGACCCGAACCAAATTTTCGGCATTACCTATAAACCCGAACGATCGGGTATATATGCGAAACGGTGTGTTACTGATGACAGGAGTGAGTTAGGAAACGCTTTCTGTGGTCGTAGAAATTCTCGGGAAGTCGACATCAAAACTCAGTGGGATGCGCAATTAGGGCAGTCTTTATCACCGAACGACAACATCAAACGTGTTCCAGCTGGCTATGCATTTGGAAAACTGATACCCCCTGGTGATAACGTTACCAACTGTCTATCATCACGCGGAATTAATTCTTCTGGAAAAGAATTATTTTTAAAATGTCTCACACACTTGAATTCGTTACGGAAATGTTTGTCTATTCTTTTCGACGACCAGTTCTTCAAACAGTTCCACCTCCATTTTAAATATTTGGATAAAGCTAAAACTGGATGGCTACCAAAAGATGTAATTTACAATTGTTGTCTGACTAAAAATGTCCGATTAAACCCGTCTCTGATTGAACCTCTTTTGGCAATGTGGAATGGCTTCGATGGATCTCAAGTCCAATATGGGATATTTGTTGATAGCATTGATCCTAGAAAGCCATTACTCAGTATCCCTAAGATATCAGATGTAGCGGTCGAAGCCATTGGGTATTCTACAACGTATAATGATATGGTGAAACCTGGTCAAGATGTAGGCAATAGGCTAATGGCGGGTCTTCCATCAGCAAGGTATTTTGATAAAGATGAAGTAGGGACACCAGCTGGACTGTGTAAGGCTGATCGCATAACTCTCCCTGAAGAATCTGATGTAAGAGCCTGTGTGAGCCCATCAACGTTTTCCCATTTTGGAGTAAGCCATCGGGATTTGTACACTAAGCGAACTGCAGAGGTAGTAAGAAGAGTATTCGAGGCAGCTGGCGAAAAATTTACCAATGAAAAATTCAACGAACTTTGGGATGAAGCGAAGAAATATCACTCTCAGGGATGGGTTTCTTTTGCAACTTTCGGGAAAGTATTAGACAAGTACACTGGGAGTTATGGTAGAACTTAAGGCTAGTTAGAAGCAAATTATTTTGTTTGTCTTTTCATTGTAAGTTTTCTCATAGGTAACACCTTAACTGCCAAACAACGAGACACAATAGAAAATGTACTGTTTGTCGGTCATTTGGCGTTCAACGTGTTAATGCAATTCTTGTAAAACTATTATTATTTTTAAGTATTCGTTATTTTATGATAAGATTAAGTTATTTACTTTTGTTATAAGTTTTCTTTGTTTTGTTAATTTTCTCTCAAAGTTAAAGTCATACTTAAAACTACTTTTTAAGTTTGTTTTACTTATTTTCAAAATAAATATAAGTTGGCCGTCACGGAACACCCGGCAGATGTATAACATCAAAATTAATTGTTATTGAAAGCTTTTTTAATTAAAGAAAACCAACAAATAAATATGGAGTAAAATTAATGTAACTCAGACATTCATGAAGAGAAGCAACGGAGTGTATAGCAAAAGTATGTTTCACACCAAAAATATGATTAATGTTAAAAACAATCGGTGATTGAAGATATTCTTCTATCTTTGTCACGCAAAACGATCATTGTACTGAATAGTGTAAAATTACTGTGGCGTTTTACTTGTGACGTCAGGTTGTGGCAGTGCTGTCTCTGTCTAGCGTAGACTTTAAAACGCTTCATAACTTCATCATGTTTTTGCATATTAAAGACATTTCTTTTTAACTTATCGTGTCTTCTTTCTTGGTTTCGTAAATAATAATACAATAAAGTTATCCTCTTTCTGGCGTACTGCAGGACAAAGGCCTCTTCTCATACAGAGAAGGCACGAAAATTAATCACCATGATTGCTTAAAGATTTTATGGATTTGGATTGGTGATTTTAGACTTATACAAGTTATGAGCATCTTCTTTGTCGAGTGTTTGGAACCGCTACTTCTAAGCATGAGGTTCTGAGTTCGATTCCGCGGCCGGGCAATTATTACTGGGATTTTCCATCTGGATTTTTTCAGTAGCAGTCGGAGTCTGTTTCTGTGCTTAGTTGATGTGGAAATAGGCTCGCACCTCGCTCGTGTGCTACTTCTCGGAAAGAAAGATCCTTGGCCTTTACCAGAATACTCAGTGTGATGAGACTTTCAGATAAGAATTAAGACTGGAATCATCCTTCCTATGTAGTAAAAGTATTTCTTCAATCTCACAATCATTATTTTAGTCCAAAGATATTTTCATACTGACTTGTCTATCTGGTGGTCGCAAGCTCTATAGTACTGCTGAACACCAGTGCCTGGTTTCGATTCCCGAGCTAGGCAAAGTGAAAAAGATTTTCATCTCCGATTTTTATGGTATTAGAAGTCTGAATTTGTGCCCGGTTGACTATGAGCTCGCTACGATCGCGCGATGGCACTAAAACATAACTGGTGAAATGTGGGTGTATTAAATCTACACCTCTGCCTTACTCTTCGGAAATTACAACCATGGTATTATGTTATATTTCAATAACTGGCAGGCTACTTAAATTATGTATTTTAAAGGAGTGCCACCACGCCACAAGCGCTTTATGTCCATAGTCACGCAAGTGTATTCCCCAAGGAGGAGAGACTGAAACGACCGTAATAGATGTTGGTAGTTCTTGTATTAAATCTTAATGAGGTAGTTAGGAGTACCTGAAGGGACAGCTCACGAAGTAAGTACGGCTTTTGGGAATTATACGGTGCAATTGCGATTATTTCGCAATACAAAACTCTAAAGATATCAATCGATCGAAAACAACCGCACGGGTTGATCGAAGGTTAAGCTTAGCTTGCCTTGGTCAGTCTGTGAATGGGTGATTGTTCGTAATATTCGATATATTACGAACAATCACCCATACTCCTCCGTGCCTCGGAAAGTCCGTTAAGCCGTTGGTCCCGGCTGTCATTTGTAGATCTCTGAAAGTCGTTACGAGTAGCCCGAAAGTCTGACAATCAATTTTACCAAGGGGTTTCGTGTTGCACAGTAACTGTGTTGTGGAGGTCAGATCGGTAGTATCTCCACGTAAAATACTAGAATTGAGCAGCATAGGTTAGACTGGAAGCCGACCCCAACATAGTTTGGTAAAGTCTAGGCAGATGAGAAATATATCTAGACACTGCTACTGAGTTGTGGAGGTCAGAAACTGTTTAAATTATGAGATCGTGTTGTTTCTAAGCTCAGCTAGGCTCGGCAAAAAATCAGGTTGTACCAAATAAGTACGGTCCTTCCACTCTCCAATACCCAACACTGACTTTATATACATATCTAACTGCCTCACCTTTACCATTTTGCAGAAAAAAGTACACGTACAAAAAATGGCGAGGTTCTAACAACGCTAAGCCGGATTACCATCATAAAATGGTTCGTGGAAACGGCGTGGATTAGTAATTATTTAAATAATAAAACGTAAAGTAATTACTTACGAATGTTGCATGAATTGTGTTGCGAGTAATCTTATTTATGTGAAGGTAGGGTTAGAAGGTAAACGCTTATTAATTTATTTTTTTACGGAAAAACTCACTCACTTAGGGTTTGTTTAGCGTCGGTTTTTGTGTGTCGTCACCAAGGTCAATCGTTCCACGCTACAAATGCGTTGCCTTTGGCCAAATGCTGTTGCCTTAAAACTTGTTTGAAATCTTGTATACAAATAAATAAAATTAAAGTGTCTGTTTGTAACGTCAAAAGAACAGCTTGTTACTAAATGCATATACGGTAGCTTACACAAAAAATCTACCTACTGCGACCAGTTTAAATGTTACGAGAATATTCCAACTGATCTCCCGCTATACAGAACGACGCCGTTTTTTAAAACGGCTAGCCTCTACGAAAATCGGCGAATTCTATCGATATTCATTTATTTGCATTCCACAAGGTAAAAGAAGATGTTAACCAAAATGCTTATAGCTAAGAGCCGCTGTAGACCCTCTTAGGACCCAGCAAAAACTTAAAATTGAAGTCATAAAAGCTAAAAAATAAAAAACAAAATTGTTCATGAAAACAGCACAATTCATTTACATTAAAAACATCAAAAATAAGATAAATAATTCTCTTTTTGGTGAGTAGTTAGCTATTTTCTTTAAATACACACCATAAAGCATGGATCACTATATAATGCTTCTGATCTGAACCACATTGGGAGTAGAAATGGCAAATAATAACGTAACCGGGTATTTCCTTCAAAATGTAATAAATGGCTTTGTATATTAAGGTTGACGTGACAGACCAGTCAGATTACACTGATCAATATCTACATTGGACCGTTTGAGCGGTTAAATGGCTGATAATTTGTCACGTAGCACCGCTACGTTATTTCATCAAAGAACTTCCCGACTGATTTAGACGAATGCTACGGATTCGTAGCAGTGTCGTAGCCTCGTAGAACCGAAGTATTTTGTTCCGGTTTTAAAATAGTGAAGCAATGATAACTAAAATGTTTTTCCGTGCAGCGGATTTAAATTACCCTTTAGAATAATTTTGTTTTTTAGGGTTCTACTACTCACTACTACTACTACTGTCTACTTACACAGTAAGTAAAAGTATTGGAAAAAAAGTCATTTTCATTAACGTCACATAGTTTTTGACATGAATTAAAATGTAAGAAAATACTGCAGGAAGAGTTTTTCCTACCAAGATACAGAACCCTTGGTATGGGAAACCGACTCACACTTGGCCATTTTTTTTCATTTTTAAACTCTGTTCTTTAGTAGGTCAATTTATTTAAAAAAAAATATAAATTTTGAGTTCCCAACAATCTTGTTCCTATATAATACAAACTTTAAAACTTATACGACTTTAACCAACACAAATATATTCACCACACGTAGTACCTGTGCCGTTCTTGCTAAAGCGTGGCAACATGTTGCCGGGAATTCCCCGGACGAACATTTACGTACAGAAATAGCTCAACTGGCCGGTTCGTTCTAAAACAATTTACGTTTTTATTACGAGTGCTATAAATATTTTATGTAACGTGTGAAGTTAGTTCTAACAGAACACGCGGCAGCTCAAAGCGCAAGTGCGTTATAATGATATGATTATATTACATAAGTAGTGTGAGATTTGGGATAGTTTATTATGGAGAATTTCTCAGTAACAGCCCAGAGACCGAGTTATTGAAAACGGCCCTTTATGCCTATTGGCCTAGCTCTGTTCTGTCTCCTGCTTGATAGCATTGGAGGAGAAAATTAAGTATTTTTCTAACTATTATATATTAAGTACTTTTCTGATTAATTTCGTTACGGGGTCCTCCAAGACAGTTGAATCGCTTCACAGGGACTCGTCGGACTTCACTGTCTCGACGCTTTTCTGGTGATCGCCACTGTTGATTCCGGTTTTCAGGAGTTGCAGTGGTTTGAGAATAGTCTGGCGGTTGTCCCAGGCTCACCCCTATTAAATGGGCCTTAAAACATTATAGATGAAAATGTGTGTGTGTACTTTATGTAAATCTCTGCCCAACACTTCGGGGAAATACAGGCGTGATACTATGTTATTATGGATAAGGACTGCAGAAAGCTATAGCGGTTTAATTTTGACTACTGGGCGACCAATAGTGTGAATATAGTCTTCAAATTAATATTGTGTACGAAACGAATACTTCCAACATGAAAATTGTTCGAATTTACGTTACGTTTACACCGCGACCTTGTGTTGGGCCATCCGTTCGACAAAAATATGCTTATGCAAAAAAGGAATGATTTACGAAATATTGCGAGAATTCAACATATGTTAAAGTATCTATGCTTCTTATAAAGCAAGGGCTGGTAGAAGCATAATATCGCTTTTATACATCGCCCGACGAGATAAATGAAGCTTGGTAAAAAGATTTTCCAGCCAGCCAGGCGGCAAGTCGAATCTCTTTTCAATACAAGTATTTGCATTATCATTGACGTATTCTCAGCGGCCTACCGAATTTATAGATGGACTAGCATTTCGCACACGACTTCGTTCGCGTGGATTTAGTACTTTTCCCTTGGTACTTTATCATCACCTCCACTCCCTTTGAAGCGTAGTTTTGAAAATAGAACATAGCCTATGTTACTCGCTGATAATGTAGCTGGTAGGTTCTTAAAGTAGTTTTTCAGTTTATCCTTAGCAAACAAACAATATATTTATTGATTTATTTAATACTTTAAGCACACAAATGTACAGAGGCGGACTTAATGCCATAGGCATTTTTTACCAGTCAACCTTTGGGTGATGCAGAGACAAACAGTGGCAGGTGCAATTTCTTAATATAATCTTTATGTAACTAGCACTCAGGAATAATGTAGCTTTCTAACGGGGAAAACATTTTTCGAGTTGGATCATTAGTTCCGGAGATTACCCCCCCCCCCCCCCCCCCTCCCCTCAAACGTACAAACTTACATACAAATTTTAACTCTTTATAATATTAGTATAGATATAGATAGAATATACTAACCTAGCGTTTGCCCTCGGCTTTGGTCGTGTTATGTAGATTGTGTTATTTCCTCGAGAACAGCATCTTTTTCTGTATCTCTGACAATGTGTATATTATTTTATATAATAGCTTAATTTAGTGTTATAATTTAACTTAATTTCTTAATTTTATAATCTAATTTTATACAGTAATTTTAATTGTGTATGGTAATATTTCAAATATTTTAATGATTTCATTTAATGATTCTACAATGCTTTGTGTACAATTTTCACTACTATCCCATTAACATTGTATCACAATATAAAAGCTGTGCACACCTTTAAGTGACAAAGTCACTATAGTATTATTTAAGAAATCCTGTATGTTCGAATGTTTTTGTGACTTTGTCGTTGGAGTGCCATAATAATTAAATAAATAAATGTGTAAACAAAATTTTATGATAGTCGGTGATGCTGTAACAAGCGAACAAATTCTTCTTCGTATTTATGATATTACTTAAGATTGTATACTAAAAATATTTACAAATAAATATTTCCCTATACTTATTTAAATCATTATTTTAATGTACAGTAGAACAATTTCGTATTCATTCAGTCAGCTATTTTACAACTACTTTGACACAATGTTGCAAGTGTGCTGTGGTTTGGATACGGTAACCTAAAAATCATAATGACAGCGTAGTGGACGGATAGATAAATTTTATCTGGATACTTTAGGTATAAATTGTTCGACTGTATTTTCAAAACCTGTACCCAAAACTTGCCCCCGCATCTACTTATCGTTTATATATTTTTATTTATTTATTTATTGGCCTATCTAGAATTACTACACTATTTCTCCTAATATTACATGCAATATGATACAAGCATAGTGTACAATATGATGCGATAGACACAGCATGCAATGAAAAACAAAATTATATGTAACAAAAAAAAATACAAAAACAGAACAGAAATAACACTTACAACAAAAGTCGGTAGTTTTAGAAACATAGTAAATACAAAGATGATAAGAGAACAAAAACAAAAAAGTTACTACGGTAGTTAGTTTTAATTGTCTTGCTTTTTTATTGTTATCTTTGCTATTAAATTAAAAAGCAAATTCATACTAGTGTTATGTTTAATTTAAAGCGAAAGAATTAGTTTATTTTACTGGCAACATTTTAAATATTAAACTAATGCAAATCAGTTTTATTTTAATGGCAACATCGAAAACGGTCATTAAAAAAAAGACGCGGCAACGCGCTCCTCTCGGTTCCGACTGTCATAGGAGAAAGACGTGCTCTGCACCTTATAAATAGTGTGTAAAGACGAGTTAAATAACGGTGTTCTACTGTAATATTACAGGTAAATTAATAGTTAATATATATATGATTTATTGTAATTAGTGTTATGGAAGGAATAAAAGATGTGACTGTGTAACGTATATTATTTGAATTGATAGTACAAAGAACTTAAAAGAATTGGTAAAGTATTTTGGTGTTTTCAAAAAAAAATCTGCCCCTTTATATTGATATTTGCCTCTTCATTAAACAAGTCTATAGTTTCCAAATATCCTCAAATGTAAGTATTAGATATTGGATTTAATTAATTAACATATGATGTGCTGGAAGTAGATTCCTACACTAGGTATATTATTGTAGGTTTGCTCACTGGGTTGTCTTTTGGGACCTGTGTCAAAAACGTGGCATTTACCCACACATTGCTTTATGTTTTATGCATAAGGTTTCGTGAAACCTACCTCTAGAGACTTGGTACATTTGATAATAACCCGTCTAGAAATAAACATTCTGCTATCAGTTAAATAGCAGGCACGACCTTAACATTCAAATAAGTCTAGCTCACAATTTAAGGGTTTGTTTATAAATGTTGTTTGAAGTTCAGAGAGGCCTTTTGACGTGCTGAGGAGGTGTGTCTAGTGCTGACGTTATACGCCGCAGTAGTGGTAGTAAGAGCCCGTTTTGAAGGAGTATCTGGTAAGATAACATGGCGTTGTTACTTTAAAGCTGACTCAGGTCCTCTTAGGACATGGGTGCTTCAAGTACCCGTCTCAGAGCCAACGTCCGAGATTCCAGTGTATTAACAACTTTGATGGCGCGTCGCAGCACATTCTGGTGGAGTGTCCAGAGTTTTGGCACTGCATCGCCGCAGCGGTCGGTGCTGCGGAGAACCACTCACTTTCGATCGTGTTGGTTCAGTCCACGGAATAGTACTCACCTGGTGATGAAGAGCGCGTATCAGTCTACAGCCGCTATAGGGCTTGATTTGGGGAATCCGTCTCTTAAACAGACACAGGCTCAAGACAGCAGCGCATTGTACTCTGGCCTCTCAAGAGAAACTGCGGCTGTATGAGGTCGTAGAGGGTACGGGTTGATATGGAAGTCTCACCTGGCCGGGAAGTATGACACACTGCGCAAGACATCCAGTACCGCAGGCAAAGACTGTTAAAGAACACCTTGTCGTTCCCTCCGTCCAGCCCAAGGGGGAGAAAGAAAGGAAGGAAAATTTGACGACACGGTTGGTGTAGTGGTTGAGCCATCGGCTGCTGCGCCGCGTGTTGTGGGTTCGATCCCCGCACGGAACAAATATTTGTATGACCTACAGGTAGTTGTTCCGGGTCTGGCTGTCTGTGTACGTGAGTTTAAATGTTTGTAAACGCACCCACGATACAGGAGATATTCCTAGTGTGGGGTAACGTTTTCTTTAAAAAAAAAAAAACATTTGTTGGCAACAGGTTGAGTACACGCACGGTAGAAGATGTTAAAAAACAATCCTTTCATGTAGAGTTAATGATTACGTAAGCTTAACCGCAGCTAATAATTAATAGGTAAACCCCTGAAAGATTATACAACCGTAATGGATCTTTGATACTGATCTGCTAGAGTACTTAATGTCTAGTAGATAGAAATTTATGAGGCCATTTATCCATGCATAAGCTTGGTTTGTTTAGTAAAGGCACCCAAAATATTAATATTCAACTGATCGTAGACCGCAGTACAATTAGCTTTAAACTAATGCCATTAGTGGACCTTGAACATCCAGAATACCGCAATCCCTCGACAGTTTGTAGCTGAAGTTCAAACCAATTTACTGATAAATTGATTTACTTTCTTAAGTCTGGGGTATTACTTATTTGAAACTGTTGACAACATTTCTGTTCAACGTACAGACGGAACTCGTACTTGGTGAGAGCGAGTCATATGTACAACGCAACTTGCCAGGAAGATATCGACATTTTCAATACTAGTATCGCTAATTTGAAGAAGACATTATCCAATAGCTTCTTCGAGCGTATTTAGTCATTTTTCTGTTTGGTTTTATATTATATAGTCTTATTCATTATTTTTTTGATGCCATACTATTTATATACTACATGTGGAAACATGTAATTGGTCATATTTTGTCTAAACTTTTACTCACTGTCTGTTTAGCTGTAAGTTTTCCTAAAAACGTAATAAATAAATAAATACAATTACGAATGAACTCTGCTTTTACCAACTGGGCAGAGGTCAGTACTTAGTAACTGTAACAAGCACGCATAGAACGTAGTTAGGTATATGAATTGAAGAGAACTACACGGGTCGATCAAAGGTTAAGCTACGCTTACCGAGGTGAGGCTGTGTATGGGTGACCGTTCATTACATATCAAGACTCCGTCGTGCCTCGGAAAGCACGTTAAGCCGTCGGCTGTCATTTGTAGATTTTTGACAGTCGTTACGGGTAGTCAGAAGCCCGAAATTCAGATAACCAGTCTTACCAAGGAGTATCCTGTGGCCAAGTATAGAGGTCGGATAGGCAGTCAGTCCATGTAAAATACTGATTTTTAGCTGTATCTGGATAGACTGGAAGATGGGTGTCATCTTCCAGTCTATAGAACATAGTTGAAAAAAGGCTAGGCAGATGAGAAATATGAATGAAAGTTATTGAAACGCGTACTACGCAAAGCCTTCATGCAACTCGATTCTCAACGTTAAAGCTCTCCACAATAATGCATTGGTAAACTTAAAGTCAACTATTGTTTACTATAAATTAATATACCTAACTAAACAATATTGAAAAACATGTTATCAATTAACAGTTCTAAAGTGTTCGTCCTGTGTATTATGGATAGTATACCCAATGGTTAATCTACACAACTACATCTGACGTCACACAAATGTCAGATCGCGCAAGCAGAGTTATCCGCACGATTGTGGTATATAAAGAAACCTGACAACAACCACCGGCCAGTAGCCCACTTAGCTGTAGTAACTTGACAGGATCTAATGTCAGATAAGTCGCAAGAACATGAAAGATTAACTGGTGTGGCGTAAATAAAATAACCTATAAAGTAGGTTCTAGAACGGCTTAGAATAATATCTTGCTGTTTATTTTATTTATGCACTACGATAGTTTTCAATATTCTGCATCGAATTAAAAGTGGTACTTTATACACAATCCCCGTCTTGTCGAGGAAACCTTCTTTTTCTATGGATAATTTGTTTTCCTCTCTGTTCCCGTAAACCTAAACATGAACGTTAGCGTCATTTTCGTGCTAATTGCCGCGTTTGGATCATTAGATAGCTAAATCATTTGATCGCGGTTCAATACCTACTCGCGGCGGCAGTATCAATAAACCGTACATAACATCTCGCTTGTAGCCTGAAGGGTTAGGCAGAGGTTTCCAAAACCTCCGATGTTCTTTGCTTGAAAATATTGTTACGAGATCCGAGACCGTTGAATCGCGTCTCCGAAGGTATTTATACTCGTGACTGTACTCACGAGTATAAATACCTTACATAAACTCAGAATTTAAAAGAGATTTTCTACTAAAGTATTGACAGAAGTATTAAAGTGTTATGAACACAGTATTCTCGAAACCATACTATTATGAAATAGGGCTTTCCTCAAAGTTTTAATCGTTATTGCACGAAGAAATCACGTTTGAATTTTGTGTCAGGGTAAGATATTTATGTTCGTGACTGTTCACCTACATTTCACCAGTTATGTTCAAGGCCCATCTGAAAGGGGCGAGGCTATTGCCACCAATTGGGCACAAATTCAGACACCAAGCTACTGAGTCCAGGAAAATCAGGACCTCATGCTCAGCAGTAGTGCTTGCAACCACTACACCAACCTGGCATTTAACAGTATATCATAGGTAAGTCTGGACTTTCCCGGTAATGCGGCTATTTGAAGTAGTTGAGAACTTTCGGGTACATTACCTGCCCACTACACGTAGTCCGCCGGTCGTGCTTAGTTGTAATTTACGGCCCACTTCATTCGTGTTGAGAAAAGTTTCGTAGGTATGTGCTAAGGCCAGTGGTTTTACGTTCGAATGGATGGAATCTACACATTTTGTTGGTTGAGTAAAAGTTGAGCAGGGGGCAAGACTTGTCTTGAGATTAAAAATGTTTTGTAAATGTTGAAGGAAATCGAAAAATTAATTTTGAGCGAGATTTTTTTTTCTTTTAACATGCTTGCCCCACACTAGGATTATTTTCCTGTATCATGGGTGCGTTATATATATAATAAATAAAATAAATATATATTATTTTTTTACCGGGGGAATCGAACCCACGACGTGCAGCGCAGCAGTCAGTCGCTCAACCACGGCGCTCCGTCAAGACTCGCTGAGATACATTTTTCATTCAATCACCAATCGAAATTCAAATTAACCGATTCAAATGGTCTCTCTAGAACACCCCATACATTATCCCCATCTTTTTTTTATTGCAGCCACATCACATATTCATGTGGCCACATTACATTTCCTAACCACTGGAAGTCCTAAAGCCAGAATCAACAGTGGCGACAGCTAGAAATCTCCAAAGAAATGAAGCTCGAGTGTTCTCGGAGACGCGACTCAACTGTCTTGGATCTCGAAACATTGTTTGTAAGCAAAGAACAGCGGAGGAGTTGGAAAGAGTACAAATTCAAATAAAAACCGTCTACTAGTTTGGTTGTTTCTTAATAAAAATTTCATCATCCTCTTGCACTGATACTTTCTTAATTATTATTTTTTTAATTTACAAAAAAAAATGTTTTTTGCAAAGTTTTTATCATTGACCCCAAACCAGGCCAGCCTGCATCTTGATATTGAGGGCTTAAACATTATTAAACACATGAACGTGTTCGTGGGTTTTGTTTCTAAATTACAAAAAAAGCAACAAAAAAGTAGTAATAAAAAAATCTCGAGATCTATAACTAAAACAAAATCAGTTTTAGTATTAGGTAACAATATCAACGTTGAGATAGGTCTTGAAGAAAAATACCTTACTTAGCAAGAAACCTCGACGTTAAGCTACGAGTAACTATAAAATATACGCAAATCACTAAAGGTATGCCTGTAATATTTTAAGAGTTCCCTTGATTTCTCCAGGATCCCATTATCAGATCCCAATTTGGTGACTATAAGACCACCTTGAGTTCCCTATTAAACAAAAAGACTTTCCAAAATCGGTTCGCAATTCAAGCAAAATTTATGAGGTGAGCACAATGAGTACCCCACATAAATCATCATTGTCATAATGCAGCCAAATAACATCCACTGCAGGACATAGGCCCACTTCAATATTTCCACAACGATCAGTGCTGCCCTCTTCCATCAGAATCTTGCTATCTTCACTAAATCACCAGTACATTGTGGAGGCCTGCGAGAAATGAAGAAAAAAAAACGAATAAAAAATAGAAAAAAAAAACCGCGAAAAATGCATTTTCAATTAAAAAAAGTTCCAATTCACGTTACGTTCAAGTCGAACATTTGTGTTCGACACACCAATACACCTACATAACCCACTTACCTACATGGAAAACAAGTATTATCTAAAAGGTTTGTACAACATTCCCCAGTGGTATATTATTACGATCGTACGTCGGTTAGAACAGAGCAATATTACCTCGTAGTTACAGTAACTGCGTAATAGAACGCAATATAGCACATAGGTATATCGTGAAGCTTGTATGCCGTTGAGAATACGTTGATGGCACCTCCTGTTTTTGTTCAGTAATGGGAAAGTTCTATCTTATCTACTGATTTTAATTCCCGGTTCTGTATTGCCGTTGTAGATTTTGGAGCGAAGTTCCTTATCGCACGTTTTATACAGAAACTTGGCAAATGAGAGCTTGACTGCAAATAAGTGTGAGATTTCGACGGCTTCGACAATTTTTGTAATGAACATTACAGCAGTCATATATAGTTCAATATATATTTTCGTAACTAGCTCTGCCCGCGACTTTGACCGATACATATTTAAATTAAATAAGGTAAAATATAAAATCTTGACGAAAAATTTTTTTTAAGTAGTTACCCTACACCAATAAAACCTATTTTTAAAAGGTTTATCTGTAGGTCTGTTTGTTTGTTTGTTTGAGGTAATCTCCAAAACCGGTGGACTAATATTGGTGAGACTTTCACTGGCAGACAGCTGATGTGATATCCCTATCACATCAGCTGTAACTTAGGCTACTTTCATTTTAAAGAAATAATTCGGGTTCCGCGAAAAAAAATACAATCCGTGTTTTGTTAAATTCCATGCGGACAAAGTCGCGAAACAGCTTATTTAAAAATTTGGACATAAATGAAAATGATTTTTTGATTTAGCGATCCGTTTGCGAAATATTTAGCTTTGAAGTGCTAATTTTTGTTAGAGTCAGTCAAGTGTCCCTTCCTCCCACAGTTTGGCGTTTGCTAATACAGATGAACCTACTGTTATTTATCAGTGTAATAGTCCTATGAACAGAGATCGTATCTTTACCAGTTACATGACTATGTGTTCAGTTCCATTTAGGTACTCTGCAGAAAGAATAACCCAGATATCCCAACCATAGAACCAGGTACCTCTCACTAGGCAGTCACGGAAACTATTGGGTTTTGCATAGCAATAGTTCAACGGATCTTGTTCAACTAAACCCAGTTCAATGACCGCCATTGTATTCGTGATAACATGCAGTGCAGCCTTAGTAGGGAAGTTAACACGCAACTGAATCAGTTTTTCAATAGGTAAATGTTTTGATTGATTATTTTATTCCCTTCTAGACGTGTGATGGAGTGGTGGATGCGTAAAAAAGTCGACAATACAAGGTATTTCTTTATAGCCAGGTTTAAATTTATGAGCCATTTTTAAATTTTGAACTTTATTTCTACAAAGCAAAAGTTCTTATTACAAAAACTACCGTGAAACCTCGTTCTGAGTTGTCATTTTTGAATTAATATTTACGGTTGTTGGTATAAAGTTTAAAATGCAATGACTAGCTCGAAGGTTTGGCTCGAATTCTTTTTGTTATTCAACGGTTACTGTCTGGAACAGAAAATGTTTAAACATCGAACATGCGACTCACAGCGCAGGAAAAGGCAATTGTATATTGAAGATAGATAAATCTCACGCCTGCAAGGAGTACGCAGAAACCAAATGAAAATTGTTTCTATAAATTATTTTTACAAATACGTCTAACAAGCAAAATATTTTTTTAAACTAGCGATGTCGTTGCTCCCTATGTGTATTCTGAGAAAAAAACAACAAAAAACCGAAACAAACTATCTTTTAAAATTTTGACGTTCTCATGGTCAGATCTTGTGAAGCCCATGCAGGTTAGTGTCTGAGCAAAGAAGCATCCAGACATGAGTGCATCTGTCCATTCAGTACACGCATTTGTCAGTCAAATCAAATCAAATCAAATCAAATCAAATCAAAATTCATTTATTCAAATTAGGCTGAGAATCAGCACTTTTTGAACGTCAAAGACGTTTACATAAGACAGTCCCCCAAAACACCCACCCTTCACCACTTCCTAGTGTTTTTGCTGGGAAGAAGAAGTGGAGGAACAAACTCCCCAGCAACACGTCTGTCTGATAGGTTTGAAGAACCTGAAGCTATACAACACATTATGTCAAAAATAATAATTATGTCAATCATCTTTATACGTCATTCAATTAAATAATTTGCTACATGTTAGCTAGCACACACCAATATGCCAAAATAAATAAATAAAAAGTTATATATACCAAAATCGACAATTAACTCAAGCAAAGCCTGCTAAACTGAATACATAAAAAGCCTCCAAGGCAGTCCAAGGGCGTGCCCGCTGACAACACAAACAGTAATCGCGTAGCTAAACTCTGTACGCCAGCCACCACCCCGTAATCCTTACACATTCTTCTACGCCCACACGCAAAACGGACTTCCAAATTGGGATGTGTCCTAGGTAAAAATATATTAAGTCTATTTATCTACGACCGATGAGGCGCGGCGGGCGATGGTCCACCCGCGACGCAAGAGGTCGCGGGTTCGATTCCCGCCTTGGGACAAATGTTTGTACGATCTACAAATATTTGTTCCAGGTGTTCTGAGTATTTGCTATATACAATAATAATATCTATCTATGCAATGTATTGTATTAAGTACATATATCAGTCATCTAGTACCACAATCTCTGCTTAGCTTGGGGCTAGATGATGCTGTGTGGAATGTCCAGCAATATTTATTTTTATTATTATACTATTATTTAGTCCGTCAGTAAGATTACCAAAAAATATTGGACACGTATTTTTTGCTTACTTAATTCAATAAAAAGTGACAATGATATAGCACATCAAAGTTAAGGAGAATGGGCTTGTGAGGTCACGCCGTGCTACACTTTTAACGATAAGTGTAGCACGGCGTGACGTCAAGCGCAATTTCAACGCACTATACCGTCGTCATTTTTGGTTTACGTGACAAAAGAAAAAAATACGTGTCCAGTATTTTTGAGTAATCCAACTTTCGGACCAATCAGATTTTTAAGGACACTACCCTATTGGCACACCTGTTGTCCCACCTCTATTTTAAAAGCACCACTTATGTTAGTACAATTCACATCCTGCCACACAACACGCTAATTTACCAACAGACGCTTCCGCATAGCACGCGTGAATGCACGCTTAACTTAATTAGCAGAAGCACGCTATATGCCGTGTCACTTAGCAGTTTTAGAAGTACCTATCCGTGTCTCTATTATTGATAAGGGTTTGCTTAGATGTATCACTTAAGATGCAGAACAATTGCATGAGTTTTGCATCGTAACATCACGCCTATATTCCTTGAAGGGTTGGGCAAAGGTAGTATAGTAACACCCAAATTCCGCCAGTAACGTTTTTAGTCCCATGTAATATAGGGGGCGAGCCTATTGCCATCACATATGGGCACAAATCCAGAGAAAATTCCTATTGGATGTACTCGTATACACTTTGCCCAACCTGGGAATCGAAACCAGGACCTCACACTCAACAGTCGCGTTTGGAACGACTATAACAACGAAGCAGTCTATAATATTTGAAGAGTTTCCTACATTTCTGCCGGATCCCATCATCAGATGCAATAGCAATAGCAATGCTAATAGCAATGGGAACATCAGAAAAGTATACTATTTCCAAAAAAAAAAATAAGATTTTCCCAAATTGGTCCAGCCGTCTTCAAATAATCGGGGAACATAATTTATTCAAGAAAAGGATAAAGATTCCGACGAACTGAGCACGTCATCCTTTTTTTGAAGTAGGTAATAATTGGTGTGAAAATACTGGTATTCAGCTGTATCAGTCTAGACTGGAAGCTGACCTCAACATAATCGAGAAAAGGCGAGGCAGATAATGTGGTAGTTGTTGTGAGGGCAGGAATTCCTAATAGCTGTTTATTATTCTACTCCTACGTGTAATAATTCTATTGCAGTTTAGTTCTGCTTTTTATAAAAGGAACACGCTATGTGCCGTGTTACTTAGCAGTTTCAGTTAAAAAAAAAACGGCCACGAGCGAGTCGGAGCCGCAAAGTTAGGGTTCCGAAATAAACCAGTCCGATTATAATTATCGATATTTAAAACACAAAATGAATTGATTGATTGATTGATTTTTCAAGGTCTTTATTACTGCAAAGGTTGTTACACTGGTGTTTACAAATGATCTTATTCTATTTGTGCACAAATCGTGAATAATTTTGTTACATAGGCTATATTTCGCCTTTACAAACATTAAAACATGTTTTTATTATTTTATTTGCGTTGACATGAATAATAATTATCTAATAATGTACATCGTTTAACTGGGTATGTGCAAGTCTTAGTATGGACCCACATAATATTTAATGTTTAGTTACAAAATGTACGCTTTATTATAAAATGTTAGAATAACATAAGTAACGTAATAGCGGGTAGGCCGCGCAAAGATTTTGAGTACACGGCCGGTCAAGCGGCGTCGGCTAGCAAGCGGGCTATCGTCATGATACGTCGCGGAGGAAGTAGTGATGGGGCAGTCGGTATCGATTGTACGTGCGAGCGTAAGACAATGTACTTAGTCTACTTTTACCAATTGCAGATATTAGAGTATTACGGTGTGATGGGTTTTTAAGTAAGTAGAATTTACGTGAAATTTTTAATATAAAATCTTTTAATAATGGATACTTTATTCGCATGTGTAGTGTTTTAAGGTTTGTGCGAAATGGTGTGTTATACGATAATTTTAATGCTTTATTTTGGATCGTTTGGAATTTATTGTATTTGGTGTCTGCCAGACTGGACCAGACAGGTGCTGCGTAAGTTAAGCAAGGTCTTACTAAAGTAGAGTAAATAAGCAATTTTGTTGAAGGACTGAGAGTAGATTTGCGATTTAAAATAGGTTTTAGTGAATTTAGGGCTTTTGCACCTTGTCTTATAATTAGTTCAGTGTTTTTGTTCCAGTTAAGGGTTTTGTCTAATATTATGCCTAAATATTTAACCGATTCGCGCCACGTTATCTGGAAATCATCAATTTTAACGAATCTGGTGGGAAGTGTGCGTTTCCTAGTGAACATAATTGCTTCAGTTTTTGTGGAATTAAGTTTCAGTTTCCAGGTCTTGAAAAATTGGCTGAGTAATTCCAGTGAATATTGTAGCCGTCCAGTGACTATGTCAACGTCTTTGTCTGTCGTGAATGTTGCTGTGTCATCAGCATAAATGGCCAACTGTGTGTGAGCCTGTTTAGGTATATCATTCAGATAAAGTATAAAGAGGTACGGCCCCACGAGCGATCCCTGGGGCACACCGGCTGGGATGGTTTTAGGGGCAGAACGCTCTTTGCCTACATAAACTGAGAAGGATCGATCAAGTAAGTAATTTTGGATGAGTTTTACTAGACATAGAGGCACTTCATGTTTGATTAACTTGTGTAGAAGTCCTTCGTGCCAGACGGAATCAAAAGCTTTTTCAATGTCTAGTAAAATCATGCCTGTGGAAAGACCGCGGTTTAGCCCATGGGCTATGTGTTCAGCCACTCTGGCTAACTGCTGCGTAGTCGAGTGTGAACTTCGAAATCCAAACTGTTCGGGGATCAAAATGTGCGCAGTTGTTTTTGAGACACGGGATAAGATAATAGATTCTAGTAGTTTTCCTATGCTTGGTAATAAACTGATTGGTCGATAGCTAGATGGAATGGCCTGATCTTTCCCAGGTTTCTTAATCGCTATGATTTTAGCGTGTTTTAATGTCTTCGGGAAGTATGCAAGTTGTAAGCAACCATTACACACTTTTGTCAAATATACAATAGCTTTCTGTGGGAGATTCTTCAGTAAGCCATTTCCCAGACCGTCAAAACCAGGCGCCTTGTTTGATTTCAGTTTTCCTACGAGTTTTCGGATCTCATTCGGCCTAACAGGTAATAGGTAGTCATCCAACTGGTAACTGTCCAGCAATCTAATGGAGTCTTTAACTGCCTCTTCAATGATGGGGTCGCTAACCCAATGCTTGGTTAGATTCATATTTTCTAAGAAGGCATTGGCCAGTGTCTCACATTGCTCAAGTTCTGAGGAGGTGACAGTATTATTCGATGTAGTTAGAGGGGGTATTAAGATGGGCCGGTGGTTTATTGACTTGACCACTCTCCATAAGTCTGAAGCAGGGTTGGTAATCTTAGCTAATTTATTGTTCCAGACATTGTCGTTTAGGGCTTGGATTTTAAACTTGATGCATTTCTGCATGTTGTTGACTTGGGAGAATAGCTGCCGTCGATTATACGGATTATGTTCTTCTAAGGCCAGTTTACGAAAACGATTCTTAATTTTTATTTGTGACCTGATCCGTCGAGGGAGTTTATGACCACCATCATTGGCTAACTTAGGAACAGCTTTATCTCTTGCTTTAATAATTGATTGGGTAAGGTGTTCAACAGCAAGGTCAATTGTCTCAAGTGAGTTGAACGTTGTTTGGTTTAAAGTTATAGACTCATTTAAATGACATCTATAACTCTTCCAGTTCGCCTTTCTGTAATTGAAGACAATGCGCGTTTGTCTGTTGACTTTGCCAGCTACGGTAAAGCAGACAGGCAGGTGGTTGGAAGAAAGAGTGTTGATTACCTGTGGCTCCGAAAGGTGGTAGACAGAGTTGGCTAGGATAATATCTGGAGTTGATGGTATATGCGTGCTATGGTAGTGGACTAGAGTGGGACTAGAAGGTGCATGAATGTCATATTCGTTGTTAACCATATGGTCGAAAAGTACCTCGCCGTGGATGTTTGAGCGAGAGCAATGCCAATAGGGATGTTTGGTGTTAAGATCACCCATGATAAGAGTTTTATGTTGAACATTAATAATTGCGTCTAAGTCCATAGGTAGTAAAGCTTGGTTAGGCGATTGGTAGGCTGAGATAAAGGCGATTTTCTGATTTGAGAGAGCTATTTGTATTCCCACACATTCTAAGTTTTGAGTTATAGGTATATTTAGAAGTGTATGTTCTATGTCAGACTTGACTAAAATAGCGACTCCTTGGCCGTGTCCATCAGGTTTTTTATCGCGCCGGTAACAGGTGAAGCCAGGGGTGTGTAATTTGATGTGGGGGGATATTCTAGTTTCTGACAAAGCTACAATATCAATAGAAAGCTCGCTTACCAG
Organism: Phlogophora meticulosa; assembly: GCA_905147745.2. NCBI lineage: Eukaryota > Metazoa > Arthropoda > Insecta > Lepidoptera > Noctuidae > Phlogophora > Phlogophora meticulosa. Next base: position 4,485,207 of record LR990540.1, on the reverse strand, counting down.
GTCCAACAGTTCCGTGATTTTGGAGCGAATGCCGTCGGCATTCCAGTAGAGGATACGTACATTTTGTGTTCTACACATATTGACCAAGGTGGGTTAGAACTAAAATAACTTTGTCCATCATACTAGCGCATCCTAGAAATTGGCTTTTAATGGTTTTTATCGTCATTAATATGGCTAGCATGTCCGCTGTCGCCTGATCTTGTACATTTTCTTTAATAGTAGGTTTTTGCGTATTGGCAGCAGCAACAGAGTTCCAGGGTCGTTCATCTACTACGCTTGTCTTCAGTGGTGGCTTCATAGTCCTGACGGTTTTGAGTTGTTCCTGGCGCTCCCGCAGAATATTTAAGTAATTTTCGCGCTCTTTGCACTGTCGGAAGTTTGCAGGGTGATTTCCACCACAGTTACAGCACTTGGCTGGCTGGTCTCGGGTCTTCTTGGGGCACTCTTCAGTCTGGTGGGGATCAGTACACTTCACACAGCGGGGTGCCAAATTGCAATTGGTGGACGAGTGGCCGAAGCCTTGACATCTGTAACACTGTGTTCCGTAACGATTGTTGCTTCGGTACTTACGAATTTGTATTACGGTATTACATAGGAGCCTGATCTGTCGAAATTTGGTGAAATCTGCGCCAGGTGGCAATTGAACCAGAAAAGGAGGGCAGTATGAAGTCTTTTCAGCAGGAACTTTCATTTTTCGGACAATCACGTTCTCGAAACCAAGCGAGGAAATTTCAGCTGGAAGTACATCTTCGACGTAGTCAGGAAGACCGAAGATTACTGCTTTGTACACCTTCTCATCCTTTCGCGAGTAGGTGTGAAAGGCAATGTCCTTGGTACGTAGACCTTCTTTAATGGCTTGATGGCTTTCAGACGTGTGGCAGATAACAGCTAGTCGATTATTACGTCTGTACTGCAAGTGATAGTTTTTTGAATATAACATGATTGTGCTTCTGATATACTCATGTGTCCAGGTGGGTTGTATCTCCAAGACGATGGGAGGAATGCGACTGATCTTTTTAGTGACAGCATCACGAAGTTTTGTGCTGGTGTCAGCGCCAGATGATTGGTTGCCAGGCAGAGGGCTGAAACGGTTGGTAGTCTTGATTGGCTCAGGCAGGCGTTGTTCGGCTTGTCGCGCAGCTCTTCTGGGTATTTTCCATTCATTGGGGTTAATGGGGCCTTCGAGAGGGCGTTTGCCAACAGAATTGGAGCGCGTTAAAAAACGATCCATATCGACAACTTTTTATCGGGCGTGTTCCCATCACTAGTGGCGATGCGAAGTAACTGGGTGGGGCTTATAGATAAGGCGTGCGACTTACACGAGCGCGCGCGCCGAACTGGAAAGAATTATTAACAAAATGAATTAGTAATTATTGGAACGAAGTTCCTTATCGTGCGTGGCGAAAAGGGGCTAGACGGAAAAGATTAAGATGAAAAGTTGTAACATCACTTTTTGCTACAGTTGTAAGCCGTGCGGCGTGCGCGTGTTTATTTATTTATTTATTTCATTTGGGAAAACAAACAGTAGTATATTAAGTATACACAAACTTAGAACTACTTAAAATTAAAATTAACAAATATACTACCCACAACATTTTCCACAGATAACTATGTTATATAATAAAAAAAAAGAAAAACAAACTGCAAACAAACGTAAACTGTAGCAGGGCTACCTCAAAGAAGAATAAATTAAAAGAAAAATAAAGAAAAACAAAATTTTTATAAAAGATAAGACAAACTAAAAAAATAAGATAAAAAAAAATAAAAAAAATAACAACTATAATTTTATACGTGATGTATCATACAGTTTCTCTGTCTGTCTCTCTCTCTCTCTCACTCTCATAGAAAGCAAGCCAGTTATTTTCGTTTCGTTTTTATATTTCGCATTGACGATTATTAAAATAATAATCAAGTAATATTAATTTTATATATTATAATAAATTATTAATTATTATAATAATTAATTATATATTTATTTATTAATGGTTAAAATATTTTTTTTTACAATTCCTTCACAATTAATCGAAAGCAACTTCGTTCCATCCGGGTGTCCCTCGACACCTCTCAAGTTTTTTTATTTTACATATACGCATACGTTTTGATTCGTAGTACGTTTAGAGCGACGTTCCTCGGTTTTTGTGTAGACAGGGAGATATGGTAGGGAAAACAGTACTTTTAATACAAATTTTGAGCTATACCTTCCTACCAAAAATTAAAAAAGAGTGTGACGCCTTAGAGACCTAACATATTGCCAAAATAAAAAAAGAAGATAATGTAGGGAAAACAGTATATTTTCTTTTACATTTTGCACTATATTTTGAAGACTAATCAAAAATTTAAAAAGTTAGTCCATGTATTAGAGAGCTAACATAATGGCAAAATTCAAATTCATTACTTTGCATGAATCTCGAGAAAAAACCTTTGCAGCAGACAGCAAAAGTGATCTTACAAAGATTCCATTTTCTTATTAAAAACGGTACCCTAAAAAGTGCTCGGGTGTAGGCGGGAATTCCTAATAGTAAGCTGTTACAATGTGTGAATAATTCTATTGCAGTTGCATGTCGGTCAAAATAAACGAAAAACGCTCTATGCCGTGCTACTGTTCTGGGGGCCAAAGACAAAGTTCTTTTTCTGTAGACGTTAACGCCAACGGAGAGATCAAATTGTTTAGAAGTAATGCCAAATGGTATAATATACCTGGAAGAAGAAAGTCATTTACTTGGAATAACTCAGCTGTGACATCATCATCTGCCGTTCGGCTTTCTGTCTCACCGGATGAAGCTGAATATCAGTATTTTACATGGAGCGACTGACTATCTGACCTCCACAACCCAGTTACTGGGCAACACGATACCCCTAAGTAACACCGGTTGTCAGACATTAGGGCTTCTGACTAGCCGTAACAACTGTCAAAGATCAAGAAATGGCAGCCGGAACCAACGGCTTAACGTGCTTTCCGAGGCACGGAGGATTCCTGATCTGTTTTTTTGAACCTTTGATCAACCCTTGCGGCTGTTTTTATTTAGCCGTGAGCTCCTCAAGTCGGAGGCAAAAACGAATCAAATAAAACACACAGATGTGACATTTTTGTAAAAAACGTGTGTATGTGAGTTTAAATGTTTGTAAACGCACCCGCGATACAGGAGAAATTCCTAGTGTGGGGCAACGTTAATAAAAAAAAAAAAATGTAAAAATTTATGGTGTCCATTAAAAAGCTTTTTTTTCTTTTGTGTGTATTACGTGTTTGCGCATAATTGTGACCTTCTGGAGATCTACATGTCGGCACGTTTTTCATTGCCAGCCTCCAACGATATCACGTACTAACAATTTGTTTAAGTCATTCAATGTCCTATATAACTCTAGGGTATTCAACATTATCGCACGAGAAGGCATGCCGGTCTCTCCGCCAAGAATTTTGTCGCCATTTCAAATGTGTCCTACCAACACTAAGTGAAATAACAGTCTGGTTATCTTATTTAGTTTCGTCTCCGTATACCGTGGTAGAGGGCTTTTGGCTAATTCTAGTCGATTTTTAAGGTTTAGAAACGGTTTCCGATGTCATTGGATGGGCGACCATCCATTTACCCCTGGGTACTGCGGAAATCACTTAAAGCCATTGGCCGTCTCAGCTGTCATTTGTAACTCATTGAGTTTGAAGGTCAGATAGGCAGACGCACCATGAAAAAAAACTGGCAGGCAGTTGCATCCAGTTGTACTGGAAGCCGACCCCAATGTAGTCTATGGTAAAGACTAGGCAGATGATTAATACGACGTATGTGGCGCGGCGGGCGAAGGTCCGCTTGCGACGCAGGAGGTTGCGGGTTCGATTCCCGCCTTGGGACAAATGTTTGTACGATCTAAAAAGATTTGTTCTGGGTTCTCAATGTTCTGGGTATTTTCTATGTATAATAAAAAAAAATATCTATCTATGTAATGTATTGATATTAAGTATATCAGTCATCTAGCACCCATAACACAAGCTCTGCTTAACTTGGGGCTAGATGATGCTGTGTGGATTGTCCAGCATTATTTATTTATTTATTTATTTATGACTCACGTAAACAATAATCTTTTCGCGACCTCACTGCGATATTGTTTTTGCAAGTTGACGGCTTCAAGACCACCGGACAATAAATAAAAAATATATAGGGATTCACGGGGCCTGCCGACAGAAGGGAAAACTTAACTATACGTCACATTAGTGTGTCGGTTACGCAGTCATTTGCATGTCGGTGACGTGAACCCGTATGTTTTGCCCCTACCAAAAATCGGTCAACGCGGCTAAACTCGTAGTAGTTAACATTCCAAAAATAATATTTTTAGAATCCTAGAAGAAGACAGTCCCTTCAGATGCTACATACCTATCACGACACATGTTTTACTTATTATCAATATGACATTTATCCTAAAAAGGTTCTATTTGCCTTTTAAGCATGGAACTCTAACAATTAAAATCCTCCAATCCAATGATTCCTTTCCTCACAACCCTTGCCATTGTGTCCATCTTCAAGAGATGCTACAGGCCGCAACGATCTCTCTGAGCGTTTGTCTACAAAATCTATGTGAAGCTTTCTTGTTGTAGAATGGAAAACAGAGATAGTACTGAGGTAATTGATGTGTAATAGTTTGCAGTATCCATTTCCGAGCTAGGTAGTGTAGTGAAATGGCGTGGAAGAAATGATCCTGGCTCAGATAAATTTGTTTTGTTGAAAATACTTGTGGTGCCTCATAAAATACCTCAATGGCGCTGATATTCTCTTTCGAAAACTTAGCTAAAATGAGAGAATTGACATCTCTAATCGTTTATTCCTTGAACTTCGCCATGGTTTTGATCGACGCGTTTGAAATGTCAAAAAGGTTGTTGTGCATTCTAATGCACGCCGCAAGGTACACTGTAGCCGATCTCATTATAATGATTGATGCTTCCTATTAGAATCAGAATCAGAACTTTATTTGCTATGAACGTAGGTACAGTTATCAGATGTTATACATATATTAATGAGATCAGCTACAGTCTACCTCACGCCGTGCAAATAATCACGCAAAGTTAAATATTAATGCAAAGAAAGTAATGTCAACAAAAAAGATATGAAATTAAATGTTCAACTAAAATTGACGGCTCTTGTATAAATTTTCGTCCCTTTCATACTAGTAAGGGACGAAAACTTATACAAGAGCCGTCAATTTAAAAAAGTTCAATTTTTCAAGTTATTTTTTTTTCTTATATAACTATATAAGAGGGAAAAGGATGGAAATATGGCTTTGATTAAGCACTAATGTCTGTCTAATTTCAAAGTACATTAAACTAACGCTGAAACTGAACGTAATGGTATAATCTAAAACATTACCTATTACCTATAGTCTTTCATCATCATCATCATCATCCTCTTGCCCTTATCCCAATTTCATTTGGGGTCGGCGCAGCATGTCTTCTTCTTCCTTACATCTCTATTTCCCGTCATCTCAGAAGTCACTACCTTCTTAGCCATATCAACTTTCACACAATCCATCCATCGTTTCCTGGGTCTCCCTCTACTCTTGTAACCATCTACATTCATACTCAATATTTTCCTCACAACATTACCAATAGTCTTTATCGTTCTAAAATGAAAGCATCTTGTCGATCTTTGTAACTGGGTTTTGGAGGTTAAAAAAGCATGAAATTAGAATTAATTCCAGCGTGTTTTTCTCCCAGGATTAACATAGGAATTACACAGAGATCCTAATTGAAATTCTCACAGAGCTGAATGTATTAGTGTTAGGAATGAGTTCGCCACCAAATTTAATTGTGCCTAACATTAATTCTCAGCGGAATGTTAAGTGCCAAAGTTTTTAGGAGGCGTTTCAGGGTAATCGGGGAAACGGGGTTTGTGGAAAAGACTGCTCTTTCTGCTTACTTAAGTTTTAAAGAATTTTAAAAATAATGCAAAAGTTTTTTTTTTTGTAAAAATAGTAGTCACAGAAATCTCGGCAGACTGGTTAGTTTATTGGTCGGAATACATTACTGCGGAGCATAAGATCCTGGGTACGGTTTTTCTAGTTATATTTTCTCAGTACCCGGAGTATGTGTGCAAAAAGTATGTGTCCAATATTTCTTGGTAATCTAACTGACGGACCAAATAGACTTATTATATTTTTACCTTGGAAACATCCCTATTATAGGGATTCGCTAGTCCACACGTAGCACTACTTAACAGTACCTACTTTATACCTATTTTGAGCAGGCACAAGACCGATCTGGCGGCAGATCAATGTGTATACACGAACGCTATATGATGCAATGGAACGAAAAATCGAACGATTTTAAAAATTCAAAATATATTCATGAGGCAGGCACAATGAGTATCACCCATAAATATGAATGAAGTCTTAAAAATAAATTGATTTTATATTCGGAATGTGTATTTACAATTTTAATATTGTTGAAATTGTCGTTACGTTTACGTCAAGCATTGGTAGGCACTAGGCATAGTCAACTTTTTGCTGAATAATTACCTAACATTCGTATGGAACCCTCGGCCTCGGTGCGTGAGCCAGACTCGCACTTTTCCGGTTTTTAAATAGTTTATAGCTTTAAAACTACTTTTGGGCCGCACCTCGGAAGTGTTGACCGGAATTAAACCGTTGTAACCCGTTGAGCGGGAAACTCATTAGGAAATGTTTTATTTCGGGGTCAACGAGGTCAACAAACAGTGTACCTAATTACACAGACACGCTAGTGGTGAGCTGTTTAGTTGATTAAAGTTGTAGTTAATTAAAGGGTAGTTCATCATGTTCTATTACTTACTAGGTACATAGTTCTGTCCTTGAACACTAGTTTTTAGGAAATGAAGCAGTTATTGTGAAACTAAAAAAAAAACCGGCCAAGTTCGAGTCGCACACGATGGGTTCCGTACCAAGTCGAGCAAAATCCGCCGAAAAAATAAAGCTTCATCTATGAGGCCTCTTTGGTTTTGAAATTGATTTTTCTTTTTCATAAAGCAGAAGGAAAAAAAACAAAATTACATCACGGCTGTATTAAAAGAAGGATAAGGCAGAGGTGTATCACAAGACACCACATACACAGACACCTACACCTACATTTCGCTAGTTATGTGTAAGTCGCATATTACAGGGGGTAAATATTGGGCACTAGAAAAATACAGTTACAAAAATTGGAATCACACTTAAAAAATATGTAGCAGTGTATAATTTATAAATGTGTAGTCAAGGAGTACTCATTTGTTCATTTAAAAACAAAAGAAAAATAAAAGAAAACGTCGTTTTACGAAGGAATATTAGATTGTCATAACAAGTATCCCAGCATTACGAACACAAGCTTAACATACGATCATAAATTACATCAAAGAATATACACACTTAAGTTGAGATTCGCTTGCACTTCACGTCTTATTATAAAGCGTTCATTATAAAATCAACGGAAGCCTTTCAAGGTACTTTGAACTCATTCGACACGTGAGCACATGTGTGCCGATACTTACGCTTGCTTGCAAAAACCTTTTCATTCTGAATAATAAGGGCGTGAGCGGGCTACACTGGGCTTGAAATGAGATGGGTGATGATGAAAGAGCGAGACAGAAGTACAATTTTATGGAAGATCTGTAAGATTTCGACTTTTATTGTTTCCGCACTGAACAAATGAGGCGAGAAATTGGTTATCACTTCTGTATTCTTTGATTTATTTATATTATGTTATAAACATACACCAACGACTTATTCACTAGAAACATATAACATTACTAGCTGATCCAGCAAACGTTGTTTTGCCATATAAAATGTTTGGGGTGGACCACCCTTAACATTTTGGGGGATGAAAAATAGATGTTGTCTGTTTCGCAGACCTAGCCGATATGCACACAAAATTTCACGAAAATCGGTCTAGGAGTTTATCAACAAACACCGTGTCACGAGAATTTTATATATAAGATAATAAAAATGAAGAAATGGGTTATGCACAATACTTACATAAAAAAATGTTTATGCTTAAATTTAAGTTTTAACAAGTTAACTTTTTTACACATAGTGAAGATATCAAAATTAATTAGAAACATATAGAAACAAAATATTAAAGTTAAAAACAAAATTAAAAATTAGACTCCAAATTCCCATACCCTTATCCTACCTTATTTGGGGTCAGCACAGCATAATATATATCATCATTCTATAAGAGATAGAATGATGATATATATTATGCTGCGCTGACCAATGTTTGAGCCGTTTAGGGTTGAACTATAGGTATATACTAGGGCCATGGGGTCCGTGTGCTCATTTAGTTATTCGAGACATAGCGAAACGTTTGGTCGACTCTTCACGTGACCAGAGGGCTGGCTTTTTTTGGTCAAAGAATCAGCATTGCCATTCCACGTGCAGCCTTCTGGGCACTTTTACCGTTGACAGTGTTGCGGATGAATTTTGTCGATGCCTTGTGATTATTTTTTTCGAGTTTTTCATAAATTTGTAGTTGTATCATAGTTAAAGAAATAAAAATTCTTCTTCCATACATGTCTATAATCTAAACTCACCTCCTTTCTAGCCATATCATCTATCATCATAGAATCCAAATTAAAAAAAAAACATTTTTTATTTAACATTGAAAGAATTTATATTGAAAATCTCTATAATCTAAATTCACCTCCTTTCTAGCCATATCATCTATCATCATAGAATCCAAATTTAAAAAAAAAACACTTTTTTTTAACATTGAAAGAAAATATATTGAAAATCGAAAGCAAAGGATTTAATTAATTGTGTGTGTCATTGTATATGTAATTTTAATGTATATTAGCTGAAATATTTTATTTTAATTTTGTGTAAGTACATAATATGGACATTGTCTGAATTAAATGAATAACAATAATAATTAACCCCAAAATAATTGACAGGTGTATCCGACGGTAATAGCAACAAATTACCACCATACCTGAATAATAAACACCTATACCAAGTGGTTCTGTTTGTAAATAAGCCTGTGTTGTTATTATGCCAATTTTCTCTTTGGTCATTAATTAGGCTAAAACGAGTATAGGTAAGTGTCGTAAAGCACCTCAATAATGAATCAAAACCTAGAATAGATTTAAATCTTAAATCATTTAAAATTAGGCTGATAATCACTTTTGTTTAAAAGTCAATCGAAAGACGTATCGCAAAATGCCCGCCGTCCCCTACTTCCTAGTTTTATGCTCGGAAGAAGAGGCGCAACCAACTCCGTCTATTATATCCGAAATTTATAGATTATTATATTATATTCATAGATTTAAAAGAAATCTATGTCCGAAATAGTCAGGTTAGGTATGCTTATAAACTTAATTTGTCTCTAAAGTCATAATAAAATCGAACTTCAAAAATAATATTATCATCTGCCTAGCCTTTTCCCTACTATGTTGGGATCGGTTTTACATGAAGGAGTTATACATGGAGCAACTGCCTATCTGACCCCCACAACCCAGCTACTGAGCAACACGATACCACTCGGTAAGACTGTTTGCCAGACTTTCGGGTTTCTGACTACCTGTAACGACTTATACTTCATTAGTAACGTATCTGATATATAAAAATGAATCCCTGTTTCCCTTGGTCACGGCATCACGCGTAAAGGGCTGTACCATTATCGCTAATTCTTTTTTTGTTGTGTTTGTTATTGTAAGGAAAAGATTTTTATGAATGAAAAAACTTAGAAAGTTGCGCGGGCCATTAGAAAATTTAAGAAAACTTAACGACTATTTTGACTTTTCACGTTTGACAGTTCACACGTTTTTTAAAGAGAATTTCAACCGCGGGCAACAGGGCTGGGTGACTAGCTCACCAATATTTCTAACATTACTTAACATCAAAGGGATAAAGTATTTTTGGGACCTTCCCTAGCAGCTTCTCAGATTTTGGAGTCGTGACGGTTGATAGCTATATTCTCGGCCATTAATTATGACATGGGGCATAAACACTGTGTAGGAGCCTTTGGACCTCCATGAATATTGGTAATTTAATGACATGTTGAGAGATAAACATGAATTTATTTTTAGGAAAAAGGAAAAAGCAAATTCGTAGAAGAAAAGCCGGTGGCTGAGGCGGTGTGCATGTAAAATAAAAGTAATTCAATATTGGTGGCGCGTTTGGCGCAGTAGCTAAGCGATTGACTGCTTCGCCGCGTGACGTGGGTTCGATTCCTGCACGGAACAAATATTTTTATGGTCTACAGGTAGAGTATGTGAATTTAAATGTTTGTAAACGCACCCACGATACAGGAGGAATTGCTAGTGTGGGGCAAAGTTTTTTAAAGAAAAAGAAATAAAGAATATTGGTATAAATCCTATTATTAATATATTATGAAAACGCCTTTTGTTCATAACTCGGTACTTCTACCAATTCCTTCAGAGAAAACAGACTTGATGTCAAAATGTCTTATCAAAGAATCAATATAAACTCAAAACTTGGTTAATTTAAGGCACAAACTTCTCTGAGTAAAAGTTACAACTCAACTTACAAGACGTGTTAAGTTATTTGAGCTTAGGAAGACCTGTTTTTGTTAAAGAAGATTAATTTATATTAGAAGATCATTATGATTGATGTTAATTATTTGGTGACGTCAAATTAACGTTTAGGTAAACGTAACAGAAGATTCTGTATTTTTTACCGTTTCATATTTAAAGATTATAAAAGAGAAGAGAATCGCTGAGATGGTTTCGTAACAAAACCAAGAGGATGAATGAAAGATGACTAAAAAAAAGTATTTATAAGGATGTAAGTAGAAACACCGGGACCCTGGGCAACTTAAAAGGATATACCTTATTGGTGATGTTCAGAGCAGGTGCTCATTACCCTCAAACCAGATGCATGTACGAAGCAAAACGAGCATATACGGTAACAGATGGCGTCCTATAGTTTATGCCCCATTATATTGTGTAAATTCTAGTTCTTCCAACTTATGAGACAGATGTGTTGCTGGGGTGTTGCGCCACTTCTTCTTCCCAGCAAAAATACTAGGATGTAGTGAAGGGTGGGCGTTTTGGGGGACAGTCTTATGTAGTTTTTGAAGTTGAAAGAGTGCTAATTCTCTTTATGTGTGTTTGTATGTTTTTAAGATACAATATATATTGTCAAGTATCGATGTGACTTATGAATTCAAATGACCTCCACATCCGAGACTCAGGGAATACTTCTGTTTTCTCTTCACGATGTCAACTTGAAGCTCTGCCATGTTTTATTCATGCGTGCACGAACACGGAAAGGGGGTTTATTTATAGAACCACAACTTACTATAGATTGTGTATGTAACACTTGAATGAGATCCAAGATGTGATGGGTGTTTGGATACCCTTATATCTATTTATAGTGTTACCAACAATTTCAGAAAATTGTCTGTTAAAATCGTTTGCTGGTTCTACACTATAGTTAGGTTCGACATAATAATAATATGTCAGCTTTTATTCGTATCTTTCTAAATGTTTTAAAGCGATATCGTCAATTTTAACGAGGTATTTGATGTCATAATAGCGAAGCGGTTGAGGTCTCGCCTTTCATGTACGAGGTTGTAAACTGAAAGCGAGGACTTTATTAGGGATTGCAGTACAGCGTCATTTTCGGACGCGGATTGATCAAATCAGAATGATTTCCGATTTTCGGTCCAAAATGAACTATTAGTGAGTTAATCGAGTGTACTTAGTTTATTTAAAAACATATAGTGTATAAAGTAAACTTTATTTCCATCTAGCTTTTGCCCGGGACGCCGCATTTTAGGAATTTATCTTTATTTTTATTTTTGCAGAGACTTTTGAGAATCAATGAAATGGCTGCTAGGCTGTATTATTCTTCATTAAATTCCATGCGGTAGTTTTAGCGTGATGCGTGTACAAACATACAGAAAGACAGGCAGACATACAGACAAAGATTCTCAAAACGATTGTTTTGAATTCTGTTGTTCTTATAAGACCCCCCATATTAGTTTTTCTATAATAACTATAATGTACATACATCGGCCTGTCACAATTTTATGAGTATTTTAATTTTTAAGTGTAAGCAGTTAAAATCTAGTAATAATAAAAGTAGTAATAAATAATGTAGTGTGTTAACTATTAAAATTCTGGATCCGGTAAACGTTGAATGATCCCGGTTCCTCGGGATTACCGGATCCGTTTTTCCAAATTCCCATCCCATCCGAGAGAGCAGTTCCTACTTCGTGACGATGAATATCACAACTTAAAACACAAATGGCTCCTACGCTAGTCGTACATCAGAAGTTAAGCAACAATACCGGAATATTATGACACCCACAGTCTCTATTATCTCAATCTAGTCGCCGGTCACCGTCCGGTCGCTAGCCGGCTATGAGCCGGATAGTTTTGCCGTGTAATCCGGGAAGCGTCGCCGTCGGCATTTCACAAACGGCGCGCGAATAAAGCGGTGAGATTAAAGTGTTATGTTTGCCGTGAAACGCCTGCGTGACACCTGTATGAGAAACGTTACATCACGCCTTAGTTTAGCTATAATTTATTCAAATTCTTGGTTCACTATCAAGTTTCAGATAGCGCGGAGCCGAGCATGTTTTATACAAACATGTCTGAGTGGAAAGCTTCGTGTTGCGTCTTTTAGGGAAATTGTCAAAGCTGATACAGGCTTTATGTTATATAATGTTTGTCTGGTTGATTGCTTATTAGAGCAAAAATGAATACTTCTGCAAAACTGTCGGTTCTAAGTCTAAAAATTAATAACATCTTGACGACTTATGTGGCGCAGCGGGCGAAGGTTCGCCTGCGACGCAGGAGGTTGCGTCTTGGGACAAATGTTTGTACGATCTACAAACGGTTTGTCTCGGGTGTTCTATTTGCTATGTCTACTAAAAATATCTATCTATGTAATGTATTGCATTAAGTATATCAGTCATGTAGTACCCATAACACAATCTCTGCTTAGCTTGAGGCGAGATGATGCCGTGTGGATTGTCCAGCATTATTTATTATTATTTCCTTTATTCACTATAAACCTTATAAAATATATTTTTAAATATTTCAATATAAAAACAAAAAAAAAACATTTAGAAGTATAAAAAAATAGTTGACCACCGGTATCGGGATCAGGGTCCAAGCTACGGTGGCGGCTGGCGGTCAAGGCTCCAGAGAGAGGAATCGCCTAACAATACGCGCCGTGTCCAGAAGAACTGCTATCTGAATCAAGCATTATCATAATCAATTATTATTATTTATTATCATGCGCTTTTTCATCGAAGGGTTAGGCTGAGGTGTATCTATACATCCACATTTCGAAGACAAATATTTATAGGTCGTATTCAATAAGCGACCTTATTGCTATGCACAGAACACAAAGGTATCCGATCCAACATAGTCCTCATTAGGGTTAAATTGGATTACAAATGAATTTTTATGTAGTGCTATTTTATCTCTCCATATTTATTTAAATAACGAGCAATTCTCAGCCTAAAGCCGAGTATATTATTATCATAACATCACACCTGTATTCCCCGAAGGGTGTTGGCAGATGCGTACCTATCTTTCTTTCTTTCTTTTCTTTTCTTTTTTTTAAAACGTTGCCCCACACTAGGAATTTCTCCTGTGTCGTGGGTGCGTTTACAAACATTTAAAGTCACATACACAAACAGCCAGACCCGGAACAATTACCTGTAGGCCTTACAAATATTTGTTCCGTGCGGGAATCGAACCCACGACACGCGACGCAGCAGTCGATCACTCAGCCACTGCGCCAACCGTGTCGTCAAAAACCTATAGTACACCCACATTATTACCACACAGACCACAGTATTACCGACTTACAACCTTTTATTATTATTATTTTTCGGGGAGATATCTTCAAAAGGCGCTTTGGGGATAAGACCGGGGAGTGTGGGATTCTTACCTCACTGAAACCAACCCAGTGGTCACCATCAGCTAGCAGACGGAGGCATCATGTCCTCCTCTTGTAAAACTACCCAGGTGGCCCCTTTGTAAGACGCCTGTCAGGGCATATTTCAGGGGAGACTGTAGAGGGGGGTCTGCCCAGGTCTGCCAACGTCTCCTCTGAGGTGACACGGTGGGACCTAATTACAATACCCACGAATTATTGCCTTTAATTCCATAACATGTCTCATGTATTAAGTTATTTTTATGTTAGAATTGTAGTTAAAAGCATGTGTCCGATGATATTTCCCATTGGTCATAGTGACGAACTTCCATTCTAACTTGCATCCCCTATTTAACCTCTTTAGGGGATGATTTAACAAAATCCTTGATTGAAGCTCATCTTCGCTACAGAAGAAACACTTTGTTTAAAACTTCAAGCTTCCAAATACAGTCTAGGCTGATCTTTATTTATCAGTGAATAAATTAATTTAGGAATTGTATTAAGAGTTTCACCCATCCCTAAGGGTCGTAAAGTGATGTTAAATAATCTATAACCTTATCAAGAATTAGGCTATCAAATGCGACAATCATTTTTCGAACCCGACTGGTAGTTCCAGGGCCAACCGCGTTCGAAAAAAAGAACCTACTATTCAGTTTATTTTTTTTTGGTGTAGGTAGGGTTGATTAAAAAATAACCCTTGTTAGTTAAAAGGTAAACGCACCCTGTAATTCATTGTCGTGTCTGTAACTAGCGCACGTGATGTTGCGTGATAAATACGCTCTATTTTAAAATAAAACAACCATGTTTATTTAGATTATAATTGTTTACCCCACACAGTATTCAAGTATTCAAGTGCTAGAAGTCACTCTTAGGGTTCGTATTCAAAGGGTGTCAATGGAACAATTTTACTACTCCGCCTCTAATTTCCAAACATTCGTCTCTCTGTTTGTTAGTAGGCCGTAACTCTTGAACTGTGATACGTAGCAGTGGCGAGGTGTCCATACAACTCGATTCCTATCGACTTCCCTTTGGAGGGACGAACAACTCTACCGCTATTTATGAAGTTTTTTTTACAGCGTTTTGTGCTCGACCTTGACAGTCACTGTATCCTGTGTCCCTTTGTGCCTAGACTCTGTTCTGTCTCCTGATTGATAAGGAAATAATGTTTTTTTGTAACTCCTCCACTGTTCTTGTCTGATTAATTTCGTTGCGGGATCCAAGACAGTTGAATCGCTTCTCCGGGGATCGTCGGGCTTTATTGTCTCGACGCTTTTCTGGTGGTCGTTACTTTTGATTCTGGTTTGCAGATTTTGTAGTTGCAGTGGTTTGGGAATAGAGTGGCGGGCTTGTCCCAAAAAAAAACCGGGATGGGTCCGGGATCAATTAGAATAAAGAAGTAACTCTTAGATTAGCTAAGGATTTTTGTTGCTCACTCTTATTGTTACGAAAGTCTTTCTTAATTACCTTTGATCCTTTTGGGTACTTCGAAAACGATCTTACAATGAATCAGCTCTCCATTAGAAATATCTCCTGTATCGTGGTATATTCAAAACAACTAATATCCTGCAACATATTGTATACAATTAGGAACTAAGGCTCATCCACCTGATTGAACACTTTGGCCGTTGGAAGCACTCGGTTAGAAAATACCAGAAGCATGTACTAGAGCCCGTTAGGTAGACTGGTAGAGAATGTCTAAGGTATTAAGTCCACCTTTGTACTTGTTTTTATTTGTGCAGAAAGTTTTAATAAATAAATAAAGGCTTCTCCATCAGATAGTTTGAAACTTATTAATAATAATTAACGGTTGACCGCGACTTGGTCCACATGGAATTGAACAAAATATGGGTTTTCATTGTTTGATAAGGAGAGCTCGTGGCTCGATCGAAGGTTTACCTACGCTTGCCGAGGTCTGTCTGTGGATGGGTGACCGTTTGTAACATGTCGAGACTCTCCGTGCTTCGGTAAGCACTTCTTAAGAGCTGCATCATATTAGACTAGAAGCCGACCCCAACATAGTTGGGAAAAGGCTAGACAGATGATTTTAATGATATTCTCTATAGAAGAATAGACCTACTTATATAGTAACCATCCTTTCTTTACTTTCAAATTAGACAGAACTAAGGTAAGCAGTCATCCAGCTCATAAATTCACCAAATAAAGCCACGTAATCTTGTAACATCTGGTAATGGATAACGAGACGGGCCTTATACCGTGATACAAGACTTTTCGACGTTTCGAATGAAAAACGATGTAACTTACAATTTTCTAGTTCGTTCTTTGAAAACAGATTTTTTTACTTTGACGCAACTATTCAGGTCTCGCTTGTAAAACCTCCATGTGAGCTTTTTTAAATACGGAGGCGTCGGCAAAGTTAGAAGTTACTTTTAGATTTTTCAGGAATATATTCGGTACATTTTCGATTTTTCCTGAAAACTTTTCACTAAAAATTTGAATGGAAGTAATAAGGAAATGTACCGTGCTTTCAGGAAAGTTCTGTGATTATTTTTTTTAGCTTCCGACTGTCTGCAACACAATAAATTGTTAACATACAGGATTGCGTGATTTCAAATGCAGAACACTGTTAAAAAATAACACTGCTCGTAATTACTTTTTTAATCATAAAAGACGATCATACTGTTTAAAATTCGTATTCCAACTGATGTGTTTCCATTTAAACAAATTTAAACTTTATGCACTTGTATATTAAGTCGATTTCACAATGACTAAAGCTAATGAAAAAGTCATAAAAATTGTTGAAACTGCAACTCAAACTGGACTTTATGTGTGTTAAAAATATATTGAAAACGCGGGATAGTAATACTAGTTTATGGGTTAACATGCCATATTTTAGTTTATTGTTGGCTTACTTTTAGGATGTAAATTATCCTAATAGTTTCTTCCTTTTTATTAGTTTTACTCACTGTTTTAGTTTTTGTTATTTTTTTTATTGTTTTAGAATTTTTTTGGAAAACTTTACCCCACACTAGGATTTTTCCTGTATTGTAGGTGCATATACAAACATTTAAATTCACATACACAGACAGCTAGACCCGTAACAAATACCTGTAGTATAAATATTTGAATATATGTTCCGTGCGGGAATCGAACCCGTGCCGTCAATCAGGTTTATATTGTAGTTAGAGTAAGTGATTATTTAATGTAATCGAAAACATCCTAATAATTGTCTAATAATAAACTAAAACTTAAAAAAAAAAAAGAAAATGCGTGACATTTCCAATCACTGTTATCGAATTTAATTAAATGATGATATGATATTTAGTAAAAAAAAAAATGCAGTAAAAAGTTACACACACTTGCCCAAACTGGGCACTACTGGGCAGTATCTTGAGTACCAATATGGAGGGTTTGTATTTCTGTTTGTAGACCTTTCTAGAAACTTCTACACGTCAATATTAAAAAAAAAAGATGGCGCCGCCATTCCTAATCTGACTGATCCCTTAGACGAAAAGCCGAAGCAAACTCTGGGGACACGATCCCTTTTAAAGTCTTAACATTAAATTTTATATTACTATGCGAGTCTAGCAACGCAATGCAAAGTCTGAAAAGGCCCTATGAAGAAAGAATAATTGTAGCTTTGAGTTTACCAGCAGGCCAAAAAACTTTTCTGCAGCCAGACGCCAGACGCTAATGTCAAAATGCATTACAATGACATTACTAATGTGGAAAGAAGTCACGTGACTTCGCTAAAACTAATGTCAACTCTATACAATTAAAAATTAGCAGGGTTTATAATACAAAATTCTTCAAGACAAGTGACGTGTATGTGTTGTGTTTTTTAAAGTGAAATTTTTATTACATCGCCTCGAACTTTTTTGTCCATTGCATGTCGCGTGACGGTCGGCCACGGAGTAGGGGTAAAGTAAAAGGCGGTTGACTGATTAGCCGAGGCTAATATGGCGGCGCCTATGGTTCGCATCAGCTGACCGTGTAGACCGTGTTACTCATTTGTGCCAGTGCTCCACGCTATTTGTTTTTAGTTAAATGTCTACAATGCGAAAAAAAGTTTCACTTATACCACTTATAAAATTTCACTTATTCATAAAACCACACAATCATTTTATTAGATAAAATGCATTTTTTTTTTAAACGACACTGAAACAAGCTGATTACGCGGTTATATTAATCATTGCTAAGACCATTGCGCAGGCTTTCCAACACTATGGAGTGTACATAATGTTATTACTTACTCGTGACTTCGGAAATCATTCCGACACCTGTGTGCTAACTATGAAGTAAACTTTTACAAATAAGTAGGTACTCAATTTATATATATTATCCTACCCGTGTGGTGTTTATGTCGGTGTTATTATTGGAATAGTTTCCAGTTTACACAATCAGTTTATACAAAGCTATTTGAGAGGTAGTTGGGACTCATTAATTGTAAAGTTATTATGATAGTTTATAAATTGTTTATCTGTTCTGTATTAAAGTTCTCTGTGGTCCGCAGTTTTACCCGCTCAAAGTCAAATGATTTATTTCAAAGCGATCATTGAAACGGTACTTTTGATGGTCATCTTTAAAATTAAAATAAAAACTAAAATGATTCTTGTAGTTCCA
The DNA here is from genome assembly GCA_905147745.2 of Phlogophora meticulosa. Taxonomy (NCBI): domain Eukaryota; kingdom Metazoa; phylum Arthropoda; class Insecta; order Lepidoptera; family Noctuidae; genus Phlogophora; species Phlogophora meticulosa. The sequence goes on along the minus strand of LR990540.1, from coordinate 4,466,781 downwards.
TAGGGTTGTTTCGTGTGGTCAAGAATGGAGCACGAACTCAAAACTTTGAGATGCTACGACAGATTCTTAGTGCTACACGTGCTACGTCGTAGCACCGTAGCAAGTTTCTGAACCAGTGAGAGACGACAGGAATATTTCAATATACCGGAATAATGAAGACCAATTTAAAAATTTACACTTGTTAAAATAATTTCTCAAACAATTTTCGCATCACAGGAACTAGCTCCAGCTGAGTCAGTGTTGAACCACGCACAGTTAAGGGTTCCTTAGTTAACGGCAAAAATAAGTTTGTATTTCTGAAAGAAACAGAAAGACAAGGTTATTTTTGGGATTTTATTGGAAATTTACCATACCTCACAATCTATTGACTTTGAACAAGAATATCACTTTTTTTTTAGTATGGTATCTAACTATTTCCCACACGCTATGCATTTCGTTTCTTGTTTTCATCCCTCGGTTATATATTATATAACCTAAATTTAACAATGTGTACGGGAAGAGGGTTGCGGAAAGTTTGGTACCATTATTTCTAAATAAACTCCTAGAAGACTTGCAAACATTGTACAAAACCGGTTCGAAAAGTTATAAGTACTAATGAAAGCTGTTCCTGACACAACATCATCTATGAATGTATTTATCGGCTCGCCAGTACACAGGTAAACCCTGAGAGGTTTTCGTTGTTTGGCTAGATTTAATAAAAAATATGTAAGTGTCTAAGAAATAAATATATTAGGTCTTTACCTATGAAATTGCCGTTCTGCAGTACTGGCCATTTCAAATCAAAATATTTTTTGTTTGGCTAAGAATTCTAATTTCAAATTAATTTTATTTTAAAAACATGGATTTTTTTTTCCAAAAGTAGTCATTTGTTTATTGATTAGTGTTACATTTTCATCGCATTTAAATCTTTTTCGTCATCATGGATACGTTAAAAAATCGAGTAATTATGGAATATGAGTACCGTCGTGGCAGCAACGCGGCACAAGCGGCACGCAACATCAACGACGTTTACGGAGCTAACACTACAAACCAACGCACTACCTGTTATTGGTTTGCTCGCTTCCGTTCCGGAAATTTCGACCTGAAAAATGAACCTCGCGGTCGTCCGAAGACTTTGGTCGACAATGACGAATTAAAGGTGATTGTGGAAGCTGATGATACACAATCTACGGCTGAATTAGCAGCAGCTTTCGACGTTAGCGTCAAAACAATATTGGTCCATTTGCGTCAAATTGGCAAGGTAAAAAAGCTTGACAAATGGGTGCCCCACGAACTCAATGATCGCCAGCGCGAAGTACGCGTCGAGACGTGCCTTGCACTGCTCAACAGACACACAAATGAAGGAATTTTGAACCGCATTGTTACCTGCGATGAAAAATAGATTCTGTTTGATAACTGCAAGCGCTCAGCAAGTTGGTTGGATCCTGGTTCAGCACCTAAACAATGCCCTAAACGAAAACTTACCCCAAGAAAAGTGATGGTCACTGTTTGGTGGTCTAGCGCCAGTGTGATTCAACACAGCTTCTTACCAAACGGGGTGAGCATTACTGCAGATGTGTACTGTGAAGAATTGAACACAATGATGGAGAAGCTGGCACATCTCCAACCAGCATTGGTCAATCGCTCGTCTCCGCTGCTCCTGCACGACAACGCGCGACCTCATACTGCACAGCAGACGGTCTCCAAGTTGCAAGAACTGGGGTTGGAAGCTCTCCGTCATCCGCCCTACTCACCAGACCTTGCGCCTACAGACTACTACTTTTTCCAGAATTTGGATAACTTCTTGGCGGGAAAAAAATTCAATACCCGAGAGGCAGTACAAAATGCCTTTGAAGAATTTGTTGCCTCCCGTCCAGCTGATTTCTTTAAGAAGGGCATCAATAAACTGCCACTGCGTTGGCAAAGATGCATTGATTGCATGGGTGATTACTTCGATTAATACAAATAAAAAATACATGAAAAAAAAATCATTTAAATTTTTTCATACAAAACGGCAATTTCATAGGTAAAGACCTATTATAAAATATAAAATTATGGCGAGAGCCAATCCTAATTATGCAATTGTAAATTTAGCAACACCAGTGTTTAACAATTCTTACAATATACCTTCCTTCCAAATGTCATTAATCTATCTATATATAATCTAATGACAATAGTCTCTGAGTAAAATGGCTGTGCCCACTACGAATGCACATATTGACAAACAGACTACCGGACATGACGAAAATGTAAGGGTACCATCATTGCCATTTGGTTACGGCGCCCTAAAAAATAGTCGGTTACAAATACAGCAAGGCTTTCAACACAGGATGCGCTGGACGTACTTAAGTGCCTCACTTCTGAATGCTTTTAGTATACATGCATACAAAGCCACTGGCTTCTATAGAGTGATCAGATGTTGCTTTGAGTGCATTTTTTACGTCACTCCAGTAGGACTCGAGGATATTATTACTATATATTATAACATGTATACGGAGTGGAAAGGATATCGAAGGACAAAACAAAACAACAAAAAAATTCAATGCTACTGAACTCATGGTCAGATTGCGCGTCGATGTCGATCGTTGATCGATCCCTTCCACCCCATATGCGACAGATTCGCTATTGACTGAATCTAATAAGTGACCCAAACGCATTGTCTACACTTCCCATGTACAATAAGCGTGTCACTGAGTGTCACCGATTAACAATAGAAATTGACGGCCCGTGACAATAGGGTAGTGTCCTTAAAAATTATGTCTGGTTCAATTGTTGGATTACCCAAAAATACTGGGCAGGTATTTTTTCTTCTGTCACGTAGGTAAACCATAAATATTGACGATATAGTGCGTTGAAATTTCGCGTGGCATTACGCCTTGTTACATTTTTTACGTAGAATTGACGTCGCAAGCTCCTTCACCTGAACTTTGAAGTATACTATATCTTTGTGACATTTTATTGATTTGAGTACGCAAGAAATACGTGTTCTATTGGTAATATGGTAATCTAACTGACGGACCAAATAGACTTATTATATGTTTACCTAGGACACATCCCTATTCTAACTATGCCTGTGACAGCTGAAATCCGCTCTCACCGCAACTTGTGCCGACAGGAATATTATTAGTAATGGCGACTCTAGTCGCTACTGACACGGTGATCCTGTACTCCGTGGGGAGATCACTGCTCTCTGTGATATACGGTTTAGAAATTAATTCACTTATAAGATTGACACAATCAATAAAAACAATAAATAGAGAAAATACAATCATATTACTTAAAAGTACATTACGCCGTTTTGCTGTAGTGTAGCAGTATTTGATCAGTAACAGGTGCAATGGTGTAGGTGCAGTTCAGAATTGGTGTTGATGCAAAACTAAGTATACGACATCGTATGCGCTGTATGATGATTATAGCGTCATCTATCTCGCCACATACAACCTAAATCTTACGTATGCTACATCGCAATATTAAAGTTATCAATGCCATTGATCATATATACAAGAACCAACCCACATCCGTCGGGCAGTAGCCCACCAGACACAACACTCGCCTAGTCGCAGGATCCTCCCTTTTCAATGGTGCATGAGGAACTTTACGACTTGTTTTTCATACCCACAGAAAAATCACATAGCCGTAATTTCTGAACAGTTCTTAGGTCAAATGGACATGAAGTGAGAATAGGTATTATTATCCTCATTCTAGCATTAAGGTAAATACAGATAAGCCGCGGTGAATTGAGCCGGCCATAAATCCTCAGCCTCCCGAGCTACGATCCCTTTATAAAATATTCAAAGCGAGAGAAATCTCAGTATTAACCTCGAGTCAGCGCGGTACTGGAGCTGGTTATTATAATTATTGTCACTGTATTGAAAGTAAATGGGATGTTTATTTGTTTGATTCGGTCAATTCAAAGACGACCTATGTGAAGCAGCAGGCGAAGATCTGCCTACGACGCAGGAGGTTGCGGGTTCGATTCCCGCCTTGGGACAAATGTTTGTACGATCCACAAAGATTTGTTACGGATGTTCTGCGTATTTGCTATGTTTAATAAAAAATATCTATCTATGTAATGTATTGTATTAAGTATATCAGTTATCTACTACCCATAACACAAGCTCTGCTTAGCTTGGGGCTAGATGATGTTGCGTGGATTGCCCAGCATTATTCATTTATTTATTATTATTTGAAAGTTTTCTCACTAAAAATTGATACCTAAAATAGGTAATAGATGGAATAGATTTTCTCATATAATAAAGCTGAAATTTTTGTTTGTTATCACTCGCTAATCTCTACAACTACCAGTCCGTACCAGTCATTTAATAGCCTTATTCTTGAGGAAGTTAATATGCTATTTAGTATTACGATATGATCCTTAGGAGTGGGTGACACTGCCGGTTACATGAATGAATAAAACTGTAAGTCGCTAGGAGGTAAGTTGTAAATGTAAGACAGTAACACATTTATGTAAACCAAACAATAGAAATAAATTAAGACAAGTTGAATATTATGTAAAAAAAATCAATGAAAATCAAATTTAATTTATTCAAATCATGTCGTGAATCAGCACTTTTTGAACGTCAATACGTTAACATAAGAAAGTCCTCAAAACGCCCGCCCTTCAAAATCTGATCAAAGAGCTTGTAACTATGTCGATGTGCTTGTACTTCGGGGAGTTTGTTGCGCCACTTCTTCTTCCCAGCTAAATACTAAGAAGTGATAAAGGGCAGGCGTTTTGATGGTCATGTCTTTTGTGAGCGTAGCGACATTTATCTCGCCACATACAAAACAAAAAAATACGTCAGATTTAGTTTGTAACTATATCTGACGTATTTTTTGTTTTGTATTTATAATTTGAAGTGTTTATGATTAAACATACATATATACAAGAACCCGTTCAAAAACTGTCAGGCCGTATGGTCAGAGGATTCTTTCATTTCTATAGAGGGGGTATCAGGAACTTTACACCCTGTTCCTGATACCCCCAAATGAGTTTTGACTTTCTAAAACTGGTGATTCTCAGCCTTATTTGAATAAATAATATTCGTTTCTCTTTTTTAAACGTCCATCGTAGCGGCGATAACTTAATGGTACGGGGAGACTATCACCGCGATCCTCTTACCCTTAGAGATGGCGCGGTACGCATTTTCTTTTCTCCCGGCCAACTAAACGTACCGGAGATAAGAAAAAGTAAATGCCTACTTTATTTAGTACGTGTTCTTCTTACGATGTGAGAGCTTATGGGCGGCGGCTCAGTGTCGCTTTGAAAGCCTTTGAAAATCTCCAATTATTAGTACAAGGCATATCGATTACATCAAGAATTTAGTAAGGAGATATAAAAATTAGAAGGCAATATCCCGTAACTAAAAACGTTCAAAATTAGAATGTAGGTAAATTGGACGTGTTTTTATTGACTGAGATTAGAATGGAGGAGGAGCTCGTCAGATAGGCAGTACCTCCATGTAAAATACTGCTATTCAGCTGCATCTGGTTAGACTGGAAGTCGACCCCAATGTAGTTGGGAAATGGCTATGTAAATGATGAGACTGAGACTAGAATGCGGTCGTTCTTGAAAATACGGGAATCACCTCTTTGATGGCAGTCAATCTCTGAAAATTAAACACATTATAATAAATATTAATTTAATTAAAATGTGATATTCACATATATACAATTATACTATAAAACTAACTAGGTATATACATATTTACAAAAACAAAAAAAAAACAAAAAAAAGCCGACAAGGACACTCAGGCGTCAAAGTATTCCTCCGCATCGCTGTCATCTGGAAACGTGCCCAAAAGACTGGCAGCATTGCCACGTTGGATGGCAATACTAATTCTTTGGGCAAAGAATGAGCCAGCCCTCTGGTCACGCGAAGTGTCGATCAGACGTCGAGAAATTTCTTTATAAAGTTGACGTGCACTCGGACCCCATGACCCGAGCGTTTCAACCCCAAACGGCTCAAAACTGTAGTTACCAATAAGGTTACAGTATTTGCGCCGTTTGATTAAAATGTTACTTTTTGTTGGGGAGTTTTTTCCGCTACTTCTTCTTCCCAGCAAAAACACTAGGAAGTGGTGAAGGGTGGGCGTTTTGGGGGACTGTCTTTTGTAAACGTTTTGTCGTTCAAAAAGTGCTGATTCTCAACCTAATTTGATATGGATTTTATTTGATAAAATATTAATAAAACCAGCCTGTTACTATCCCACTGCAGGGCAAAAGCCTCTTCTCATGGCACGAGCATTAATCACCACGCTTGTTCCTGAATATTAGGTAATGTACTGATATTCAGCTGCGTGGAGTGACTGCCTATCTGACCTCCACAACCCATTTAATTAAATTACCCCTGTTACCTTGTTAAGACTGGTTGTCAGACTTTCGGTCTTGTAGCCCGAATCGACTATCAAATATCTAGAATCACTGGTTGAGTCAACTCTGAAAACCTTATATAATGTTATTCCAAAGGGAGGAAAATCTCTTCCTTTTACATTTTTAATATTACCTGAGAGCTCGGGTAACTTTTATCGATATCTTTAGATTTGATCGTTATTCACGATTTACATAATCAGTTTATTATTTGATCGTATCTGAGAATCGGTAATAATGTGTTTCCGATAAGTATAAAAGCACCAATCTCGTTCGAGACTAAAATATTTTTTAAATAAAACATAGTATTTGTTTGTACAGAATATTATGGTTAAGTCACCATAATATTCTGTAAGATCTGGGTAAGATTCTCAATAGTCAGTTTTCTTTATAACTGATGAAAAAAATAATTAGGGTTTGACATATTTTCCATGCAATAGCTGTCAAACTTCCATTTTTATTCCACAGATAAAAGTTTTATGATGATTGAATAATCAACCCTTAATAATGTTGTACTGTGAAGAGCATGTGTTCTTTACATAAAGTCGCACCTCTCAAGTACTATGGGTACACACGTGTACCACGCGCTCCAGACTATTTCACACTCTATTTGTATGTATTTATAGTTTAATTTAGTTAAAACGTTTTCCATAATTGTGGGTCTCAACGGCAGTACTGAACCTGTTAAAAGCGGCAACATCTGGATAACTACATTATCTTATATATTATTATCATCTGCCTAACCTTTTAACAACTATGTTGGGGTTCCAGTCTTACCGGATGCTTGTTGATGAGCTTAATTGATACTTGTGACCGTAGCATGGAACGGCTGCCAATCTGACATTCACAACACAATTACGTGGTAAAACAAGTACCCTTTTGAAAGACTGTCAAAGATCCACGATTGGTAACCGGCACCAACAGTTTAACTTACCTTTCTGAAAAATCTCGGTATGAAATAGATGGTCACCTATTCTCAGACCGACCTCAGCAAGGATAGCTTAACCTCCGACGAGTCCTGTGGCTGTTATTATTAGGCACCAACTGCGAGGCAAAAGTCTCACATACGTAGTCACTTTGGACTATTAAGATACTTTACACTGCGCTGTTAAAACGGTGTCACAGTACAAAGACAGATCAGTAAGCCAGCTACGGATAGTCACCCAAAAATATTCGATGTATAGACACAATCACGCTCCACTTATGATAATGTTACCAGATATTTACTGTTCTAGTACAGTACAAAAGCCTCTTCTTATACAGAGAAGGTACGAGCATTAATCACTACACTTTTTCTAGTCGGGCTGGCGAGATACAGAGTGAAAGAACATAATGATATTTGTACGCCGTTCAGGCAAAAAATGACTGTGACATCATTTTATTTAACATCCTGCATGCTATTTGTATGTATATTCATGTTTTGGATAAATTAAAACTTTTTTGTTTTGATTGAAAAAATCACATTAGTCTTATCTCGGCTTTGAGCCCACAAATAACAGTAATTATAGTTTCTGTTAAAAGGTTTAGGGCAATAGTGTGCAAAATCAGATAGTTCTCAAGCGTTACTTGCACCATTTTATAGAATCACAATGAGTGAAGGATTAGATTTCGACGCAAGCCCTATTTTGAACCTTACCAACAGTTCATGACAACATGTGATAATAGAAATAAAAGAACAACATATCTTATATCCCACTGTCCCACTAATCCCACATTCTTTGCACATTGCGAGAGTAAATGGCTCCGTATTTTCATTTACCTCTAAGAAAAAGTCAAACACACAATATACACTACTGTTTATAACGCTCTGTGACGTCACCGGCGCTACACAGCTGTTTGTTTTCTCCGAGGCCACCGCTGAAAAACCACTTTTTTTTCACTCAAAAGAATACTACTCCGCTCCTTTTAGCGCAGTCGTTGTAAAGGTTAAAGACTAATAAGAGAGTAATAGTTTCACGCTTGGTCGCACATTGTTTGATAATAATATATATTTTATATGTTCATATTATATGTGCGAGTATTATCCACTTCAATAATTTAATTACGTTTGAAATGTATTATTCTCCGGAATATATTAACATTTATTAATGTGTATTATTAATTTATTAATTCTCTCTTTATTATAATATTTTATAATAAAGAGAAAAGATTTTATTGCTTGTATGTTTGTTTACAAAGGATAAAACTCAAAAACTACTTTACTAAACTGATTGAAAAAATATATATTCCCTATGGAAAGCTACATTACCAGCAATTGATAAATGGAATATTTTACATTAAAAATTAAGCTTAAAAGGGGGTTTAGGGGATGTTGAAGTTCCAAGGGAAAGGTACGAAATCCATACGTTCTCCTCTGGTTTACCCGCTTCCAACGGTTGTAGCGTGATGTTCAATAGTTTCCTTAAGAATTAGGCTATAAATAATGTAAAACGAACTTTTGGAATCCGGCTGGTAGATCTAGACAATACCGCGTTCAAACAAAAAAGCAAACTAAGTAAAAAAAACACAAATGACCATGAATAAACCACTAGGAGAAAGCTATCGATAGCTTCTGAAAAACTCCGCAGTCTAAGACTATGAAGTCTACAGAATCGTAGGTCAGTGCTACGCCGTAGCACGTCGCGTAGCTTACGTAGCAAATGCTTGGGCTATCAAAACAAGTAAGTAACGTTACCCCAGTATTCTCCGGATGTGTGTATGCACCGTACTAAATCATATGCGGTGTAAATTCATAGTGTCTTACACATATTAATTGGTTTTTGGTAGAAGCACCTTCACTCGTCATTTTGTTATATTTTACGTCGAGATAAGGCCGTTTTACAACGGCATAAAAAGAAAACAAATAAAATTGGTATACCCATTGAACACGTCAAAATATTTGATAACGGATTGATGTGGGTACCCTGGGAATGCCCGCATCAATGCGTTATCAATCACACGCTTCGTTTGAATTATACGTTCCTATATTTTTATTCGTTTATCTTTTTTTTATTCAAGTTTTTTTGGCGGTTGCTTTTACTGTCAAAATGAGGGGTTTTAAGGAGGCTTGTTTTGACTTTGAGTTATCTTAGAATAATATGAAGATGGTTGCTCAGAGAAGTGCGTATTTAAATAGCTTATTTTGTGTTTTTTTTCAAGTGAGTTGTGAGTTGAACTCTTCATAAAATCAACCGTCCCAATGATGGCTACGCTGAGTTTCCGTTGCAAACATTCCCTTTGTGTTCTGCAATGTAATATTTCATTACTTTTAAGTAAAAACATAAATTAACTTACGCCTTTTTCCCATGGTAGGCCATCCTCCTTTTGTTTCGTTCATAAATGTGTTCATACACGCACGCCGGTTGAGAGTACTGCGCACCTCACTTTTTTGAAGAACATGGTGCGCTGACGTTCATGCTCGGGGTCACCAGCTTGGGAGAATGAGGAACGGGGTGTAGAGTTCCACATCTTCCATGGAAAAGAGAGGATCCTCCGACTAGATGGGTGTTGGGTCTGGTGTGTACTGCCCGACAGTTATTGTCGGGTTCTTATATATATATATATATATATACTGTTTAATCGCTCGGATATCGCGATGTAGGATACGTCAGATTTATTTCGTACGTGAACGAAATATGTAGATATCGCTACAAATAGTTAGACTTAAAGCTTAATGCCAATTGTGAATTCCATTGTCTTAAAAATATGCAAGTTTTACGTTAAAATAAGGAAGTATGAGTAAATGATACTATCAAGTTTTTGTGGAACAAAAAAAGTTAAGGAATGTAATTTCTTTGATAAAAATATCACGAGTTACCTAATTTCCACGCATTTTCGATTTGTATGCTAATAGGTGGTTGGTCGAGAGGTTGGAGCCGCGTCATAACACGAACTTCAAGTCGTTCGTGGTGCGAGTTCCGACACACCATCTCGAGAAGTTCCTCAAGGTAGAGTTCTGGCCGAAAGGAATTGTGTATCGCCGGTTTCGTAGCCGCCTACATGACACTAGTCAGCGAAACACGACGCCGACACTTCGTGTGCACTAGTTTTAAATATTATGTAATATATATTTATAGTATATTTAAGTTCTATATTGTTAATATAGTATTGTATATGTTTATATGGGCCTTGATGCCTGAAATAAATGGATAAATAATAATTATTATTTGAAAAATTAAAATAATTAATTATATTATTAGGACATGATAAAAAAAACTTTGTATACACAGATTTTGTGAAATAACTTTTTCTTTTGGTTCTTATTCCGTAGAATAATAAATCAGCCGTCGCAACTATGAGACTACTTTTATTTCACGAATCGGTGTTGGACAAATAAAAGATTTAAGTTCTGCCCCGATAGCATTGATAAGTTGTATTTTATCGTTTTACTTTAAAAAAGACAGCACACGTCTCTTCTCAAAAATTAAATTTTATTTAAAAATAAAATCCTTTTCAAGCCCAATTAGTCCGGCTATTTTACACAAAAAAAAATCTAATAGTCACCCATCTATGTAGATCACCTATCTATGGGGTTTTTCCCCAAAATCATCAACATTTAATAAACGATTTATTCAATAATATCAAAATCGCCGAAAATCCATAATAAACTGCTTTATCCCTATAATTTACACAAACGTAAAATTATGTTACGAGAAAACCCACTGAGAAATTGACTAAGCCGCTCCAGGGCTGAGCGTCTCGCTATCAAAGGAATCCAATCTTCATCCCACGTTATCAAAATACAAAGGTAAACTCTTGAATTTTTGTTTGAGGGTGTTTTGATAAAATATATTTATTCGTTTAGCCAAAGTCGAAGCTTCTGGTAAATACATTTGGGTAAAACAAATATCGTTGAGGCATGAGACGTGAAACATATATCCTATTTTTAGGAGACATTTCCTTTTAGTTTTTTTGTAACTGAGTACTGTTTTCCTTCCTGTTTTCGTTATGTGATAGGTTGACAAATAGACTGACGGTCTTCTGATGGAATATATGTATAGCAGTACTCAGGCCAACTTGCACCATAAAACGCTGAACACGTTTAGCGCTAAACGTATTGATCGACTCATCGGTTCTAAGCACTACTGCTGAGAATGGTCCGAAGCCCGTGTCGTGCAAAGTGTTATTGGGTTTTTCAATCTTATTTTTCTCAGTAGAAAAACGGAGTTTGGATTTGGAATTGTATGATGACAATAACCGTCCCCTATGAAAAGGTACTTAAATATTACTGGTGAAATCTGGGTATACTGTAGCGACATCTATCTCGCCACATACGAACTAAATCTGACGTATCCCACATCGCGATATTAAAGTCATCCGCGCGATTAAACATCCAGACACAACATCCGTCTTGTCGGTGGATTACAGACCGAAGCCTCCGTGGCTTGGAAAGCACGTTAATACTTTAGCTGCCAAACAACGAGACACAATAGAACATACATTGTTTATCGGTCACCTGGCGTTGAAGGTGTTGCCTTAGCCGTTGATGCCAAATTCATTAGCAGACTATTGACTGATGTTACTGGTAGTTCTAAGGTATCTGAAAGTCTGAGAACCAGTCCTGCCTAGGGGTATCCTCTTTATTCATTTATTTATTTTTATCCAACTTACGATTATCTTTACAGGAAATCCTAATGCGATAGTATACAATAACAATATTACATTTTGGAACTGATCACAAACAGTTTTTGTGAACTCACTCAGAAAACAGTGGAATATATCAACGTCTATGAGGTTGAGAGTGAGGAGTGCACACGTGAGTGGCTCCTCACCTAACAGATAGGTCCGCAGCTCCGCCAGCAAGCGTGGCTGACGACGTACCTGTCCAGAACATACAATCCTACGTTCCCTAAAACGTCCGCATTACGTACCTTCCCTCTAAGTACCTTGAATATGTACGAGGCGACTGTGTTATCCACTTACTGGGTTGTGGAGGTTAGATTTTTTTTTTTTTTTATTGAAGACGTTGCCCCACACTAGGAATTTCTCCTGTGTCGTGGGTGCGTTTACAAACATTTCAAGTCACATACACGAACAGCCAGACCCGGAACAACTATCTGTAGGCCATACAAATATTTCTTCCGTGCGGGAATCGAACCCACGACACGCGGCGCAGCAGTCGATCGCTCAGCCACTGCGCCAACCGTGCTGTCATATGCAGTTACAGTATATTGTTCCATGTTTAATACTGGTACTAAGCTGCATCTGGTAGGCAGGAGGTGACAACCCTCCCCTATATCATTCTATTAGCATTAAAAAATGAGGTAATTTACGACACCAGTCTATATGCAAATCGGCTTGCATCCAGATTAATGTTGACTCACTACATAATCCCTCTATCGACGTAGAGAAGCCAAGCGGCCGAGTGGAAAATTGTGGTCACTGCATAATTGTTAGCGTTTAGACGAGAAATTCTTTTTAAAACTGCGAGTTTATTTTGTCCGCGAATTATTTATGAGACCTGTAGATAATCAAGTGACAAAAGATTTAATAACCCTCTACACAAAAAAAAGACTCATAAAATATATTTACACAAATTGGCTTTCTAAGTTTAATATAGACTAGCTGTGCCCGCGACTTCGTTCGTGTGGAATTTAAAGATGTTTGAAAGTTTTCTAAACGAAAATGTATAAATAAGTAAACGTTAACGGAATGCTCTTTGCAATTTGCCAACAGAAATAAAACTTGATGAAAGTCATTCTGATGCACGTTATTATGTGTTGGCTGCAGACCAAGCCTACCATTTACAGTACAGAATAGTTTGAACAATAAATATCAGTTTAAAAGTACACAACTGGTATCTTAAATTAAGTGGAGAAAAACTATTTTTTCAAGAACAGAGCGTTTTGTACCCTAGCTTATTTTAATACTCTCGCTTTGTCTCATTGGTCTAGTGGTCACAATGACTACTGCTGAGCATAAGGTCCTAGGTTTGAGTCTCGGGTCCCACAAAGACTTATTGGATTTTTACATCTGGAATTTCCTATTCTCTCACTCGCCGGTTGTTGATAATTGGCTTGCCCCCTTTTATATGGGACTTCTAATTGGCGAAATGTTTGTGTATCATAGGTGTACACCATTGTATTGCTTAAAGGTAGATACATCGTCTTCACTTATAATTATGTGATTAATGTATACAATATATATTGTAAAATTGTTATACATTTACGGTTCTCAATGGAGGGCTTGTATTAAAAGTTTAATTTTAGTTTACAAATTAAGCCGTACAAGCAAGACATTCTGAGCTTAGATTAGATTTAAACAGATTTAGACAAGGATTAGAAAAGCTCTTAATTAAAACCGACAAGTTAAATTGTTTAAACAGAGTTTCGTCCACTTTGAGTTGACCCGTCTTTTAAGTAATCTGTCGAGTTCATACGGGTCAATTAGTTGACAACTTAGAGTAAACAGCAAATGAGATACTGTTAATTTAAAACTTTACTCGTACAAAATGGATCATCTCTCAAACACGAGGTTGATGGTTCCATCTCAGAGAAATATCAATGTGTCTTTTTCAATTCATATGTAATTTATAAGTTAATCGTGAAGATACCTGGACTTATCTACAGTAATCCTAACTTAATATTATAAAGGCGAAAGTAAGTTTGTTTGTAACCTTTACAAGACTAAACCATGTGTGGAAACCGTGGAAACCGTGGAAAATGTTGTTGGTTACACATTTGGCCGTACCTTTTGTATTTTTTTACAAAATGTAATGTGAGACTGTTATTTTTCCCTAATAAATAAAATAAAATAAAACCACTGAACGAGCCATTGGCAGAGAGATAGATTGCACCCCGGGGAAGGACATAAGCTATTTTTTATCAACAAACCACGCGGGCGAAGCCGAGGGCAGAAGCTAATATAATATATAATAAAGAGAAAAGATTTGTATGTTTGTAATGAAAAAATGCAAAAACTACTAGTCCGATTTCAAAAATTATGTCACCATTAGAAAGCTACCTTATCAACTAGGTAGTTACATAGGCTATATTTCATTTTCAAAACTACGCTTTAAAGGGGGTGGATGTTTAAATTCGAAGGGAAAAGAGCAAAATCTACGCACACGAAATCGCGGGCGAAGTGCTAGAAATTAATTTAAGTCAGCAATCAAAACCCGTCTTGAGAAAGAGTGGTGATCAATGCGCGTGCCTTCTAAGAATGGGAAGAGGCCTTGGCTACTGCAGAGGGACAGTGACACGTTATTATATTTTTTATGAAACAGAACAGTAATCAATTGACGACATAGTTCTAAAACTCTCGAAACGCAAAATGAACTAGATTATTTGATATGGTTAAGCCAAATATTGTTACATCATTAGACCTCATTATACATGTAGACATATGCTAACACTTACGTGAAATTCAAATTCTGTTTGCCGTACCCGGAGTTCCCCGTTTAGAGTAAATGGAAAACAAAGTTTTACAGTACATGAATAGGGGTTTACGTTTCGACATTGATTGGTATTGTGATACTACTTAATGAGTAATATTGGATAAGGAATTGAAACAATCTAGACAGATTGACTCAATGCCTAAAACAACCTTTTTCATTTAACAAACTCACATTCACATCCCAACTAATATTATAAATGCGAAAGTAAGTTTGTTTCTTTGTTACCTTGTCACACTTAAAACAATGAACCGATCATCCTGAAATTTTGCATATAAAATAACATGAGGCAAATAGGTCGTTTTAACCTTAACATTGATAACTCTTCATAAGGAAGCAGTCTTAAATTTTAAATCGTAGATAAGAGTTGCTCAAGATTTTTTTGGCCAAAGAATCAGCATTGCCATTCAACGTGGCAATGCTGCCAGCCTTCTGGGCACTTTTCCCGTTGACAACGATGCGGATGAATTTTTTGATGCCCTATGATTACTTTTTTATTTTTTTTCTTCATATATTAATAATTGTATAATTTTAATAAAATTATACTCAGATTTTTGACAGTCTAAAAACATGACATAAATTGTGTTCTTCATCTTCTATCCCGTCAAGCTTAGGTCAAAACCGGTATAGATGGCCAAAGTTGTCGCACACAAAAGAGAGACGCGTCAGTTCCTTACGACGACTACGAATTCTCTGTTGTGAGTTTGGGAAGTTGGTTTTTTGAAAATGAGGCACCTATCCCACAGGGGCAAATATCTCGGTTGTACCCTATATCTTCTGATCACGAAAATAAAGGTTTGTGTTTTTCTAGAACGTTCGGAGGCGCTAAGCGGGCGGCTGTCGAAGTCAGCATCGGAGCTGTCATGCGCGCCCGCGGCCGCGAGCTCCCCGCCCCGCGCCCGCTCCGCTCATCACCATACACCACTCTCCGTAGTACATAGGACGCAGCATTTCTTTACCAATTTAAAGGTAAGGAACTGGAAACTATTTAATTGGTAACCTCTTTGTGCCAAATTGAAGAAAAACTAATGATTTAGTAAGTTTTTTTAAATTTTGTAAACACACTGAAAGTTACCTGATATGGTTGAGAATATTTAGCAAACTTGTAACAAAAAAACATCAATAAAGTTATTCTCTCAATATATGTACATACATTCGAGTACCCGTATACAGAATCCCGACTACAACCGTAGGGCAGTAGCCCACCAGAAACATCATCTTTATGGTCGAAGGATCCTTCCATTTCTATGGTGGATGTGGAACTTTCTGGAACTTTCTAACACCCTGTTCCTCATAGCCACATTTATATTTGGAAAAAGTTCGATTGTAATATACATATATTCTAATTACCTAATCCTCTTTTATCCCTCCTCTTTTTCTCTTTCCTACTTTTTTCTTTCTAAAGTTCAATTTTCCTTATTTACATTTTCAATTAATAATAGCACGGCAAATTATATTATAGTAAACCAGAAAGTACTAATCGTCGCCTGCAGTCAGTTCCCAGCAAATATACTAGGAAGTGGTTAATTTCCTTGTATTTTTAATCCTTCAGGGTTGGCGTTTTGAGGGACTGTCTTATGTAATTGTTGTTCAGAAAGTGCCGATTCTCAGCCTCATTTGAATAAATAGAGTTATACGTAAAACCCTCCAAATTCAAATTCCAAACATGATTTACTAAAACTACAAATTATAAAACCTAGATCTATATAAACGAGTTTAAATATCGAAATTGATATAAAGTTACTTCCAGTTGATTCCACCAGCTACATTTCGATTGCGTTCGCGAAAACCAAATTCGCATGCCAAGGAATGTACATAAATGTTGTCATATTAAACACAACGCGTTGGAGAGGGCCCGCGCTCGGCCTAGCTTACACCGAGATATTGACTGTGCGATCGCCTGGAAGGCAATCATAAGGAAAGGTATTGGATTACCTGAACATACATATTTTATTTTCTGACCTAGTGAAGGCTCTTGCTAGGTGTTCGATACTTAATACAGAACTATTACTTTCCAAGCTATTGCATCGGCGTGGATTTCGTACTTTTCCTTTCGAACTTTGACACCCCCTACGCCCTTTACAACGTAATTTTTAAAATTAAATAAAGCCTATGTTACTCACTGATAATGCAGCTTTTTACAGGTGAAATAATTATAAAACATTTAAGTAGCTTTTGAGTTTATCCATCCTCATCCCCACTACACAAGTATTAGAAACAAACATAAAGACAACGCTGCGCCGACCCCAAATATATCGGGATACGGGCAGAAATATGATGAAACAACAGAACATCACACCTTTAACAGAACAGAATACTAATCTTATTCATCATACTCCTGGGATCATGAAACAAGATTTGTATTTTGGGATTAAACTCAAAAGGTTACCCATTTATATATTACTAATAAACACTTCTATTTAAATCTAATAGTTCTTGGTAAATGCTAAACACAGCAGACTGTTTTACATTAAATACTTGCACGCTTGGAGCCTGTTCAAAGCTATTTATAGAAAATAGGTGTCGAGAGAGCGCTTGGGGCATTAAGCCAAGTTATTGAGATGCCACTCACTCTAGACAATGTAGCTATCAACCGTTGCGAGGGAGTTTAAGATATATAGTGTACCTAATACGGAAAAGCAAATCCTTAAAAGGAAAGTCGACACGGTTGGCGCAGTGGCTGAGCGATCGACTGTTGCGCCGCGTGTCGTGGGTTCGATTCCCGTACGGAACTAATATTTGTATGGCCTACAGGTAATTGTTCCGGGTCTGGCTGTTCGTGTATGTGACTAACAGGAGAAATTCCTAGTATGGGGAAGCGTTTTTATTAAAAAAAAATACAGAAAAGTCAAGGAATATGGAAGCTGAATTTGAGTATGTCGTGGTGGCCAGTGGTTAGGCCTCGTCGCTCATGCACGGTGGTGTCGGTGCAAATACAGACAGCCTGATTTTTTCAATTCATATGGACTTTTTCAATTCATTTAGAAGTCTATCTTAGACAAAGTACTGATATCGGTGAAGTTAAACATCTTGAAGAAAGTCTTATAATTTATCCAGGGTGTTTAGCGATAATGTCATGATGGCCCAGTGGTTTAGGCCTCGCTTCTTGTGCACGAGGTTGTAAGTTCAAACCTGGGCAAATACAAGAAAAACATCGTGAGAAAACCTGGACTTATATAATTAATATAAGTCTGAAATCGCCAACCCGTCTTGAGCAAGCGTGGTGATTAATGCTCGTGCCTTCTCTGTATGAGAAGAGGCCTTTGCCCTGCAGTGGGACAATAATAGGCTGGTACTTTTCGCGATATTTTCTTAAAGGTTGTCTGTAAGAGATCGCTCTTTGCTATAAGACTGCCCGTTATTCAATTGATTTGTAAATATTTGTCCTGTGTTCTATTTTTTGGTTTACAAACATGTATGTATGTATGTCCTACTAGATGGATCTTTCTATTACTCTTTCACACAAACTTCTCCCAAACTTTACAAAATTATAGCCACTTCAGAATAACACATGGGCTATAATTTATAAAGATATGTGATATGATATACGTAGATGAAGTCACAGGTCGTAATATATCAAATAATAAAAATATCTCTTAACATCAGTTGAGGTTTACCAAACACACAGCAATGCATAAATAATTGAATTGCAGCTATTGGAGGATCCACCATCCAATTTGCTTACGTCAAATGCAGCCTGACCCAAGGAGTTCGATCCCTGCATTTATGACAAATATTTATATTGAAATGATTTGAGGACGGTTGGGGACGGTTCGCACGATACAGGAGACATCGAATACAAGAAAAACATTTTTACTCGACTTTTTGCCCCCAAAGAAAAGAGGGTATTTTATTAAAGTGTTTGTTTGTTTGTATGTCTATTTATTTGGCACGCCCTAAACGGTTTGTCGGATTATCGAAAATGAAGTATCATACAATTTGCCTTGACACCCTGAGTGACTAACGTTGTGTTGATTTTGAAAAAAGAACAAGATAGCAGCTGCCATTAAGTGAACACTGTCATATTGTTTGTGACACGCTCGTGTGGGATGTCAAAATGTGAGGCATAAAAAAAACATATCAAAAACCCTGATAAATAAACATTTACAAATAAAATAAAATTTCTTTTCAAGCAGTCTGTTGTAGTTCTTGACATCAAATCTAAAATTGCAACAAAATAGCTAACTTCACCTTAATTTATTAGTAGATAGCTTTTGCAGTCGGACACTTTGTTCTATTTTGCCAAACAATAAAATAGAATGTAGTAATCTACTAGTATTAAAATAAAAAGTTTTACTTTGTTGCTCTAATGGCTTGGAGGCCTCGAGTTTGATTACCGGGTCGGGAAAGTGTTATTAAGTTTTACCGTCTGGATTTTCTTTTTACCATCATTCTCCGGGTGAGTCTGAATTTGTTCCGGGTTGATGGCAATAGGCTCCCCTATAACATGGGAGTTCAAACATAACTGGCGAAATGTGGGTGTACTGCTCTACCTAATCGTTCTAGAAATAATATAAATAAATAAATAATGCTGGACAATCCACACAGCATCATCTAGCCCCAAGCTAAGCAGAGCTTGTGTTATGGGTACTAGATGACTGATATACTTAATACAATACATTACATAGATAGATATTTTTTATTATACATAGCAAATACCCAGAACACCCGAAACAAATATTTGTAGATCGTACAAACATTTGTTCCAGGGCGGGAATCGAACCCGCAACCTCCTGCGTCGCAGGCGGACCATCGCCCGCCGCGCCACATCGGTCGTCAAATGCAGGCTTTATGTAACGCGTGTTAATAAAATAAAAAACCAAATCATATACTTCCTATCTACTCCATAATCTTAGAAAGTTTTCTATTAAAATTTATATTCTTTTCTGAAACAAAACATAAATCTAGGCTAGATCTAGTTGAGTATCATGTTGTCTTACTCTAACTATAAATCTTGAAAACTTTTTCGAGACGAGTGAAGGTAGTTCTAAATCCAAGAAGGAACGTATTACGTGCGAAATATCACGCAGTTACAAAGTTTATAATTTACGACGCCATTACGGTCCTGATTCGCTACAATCCTTGTTCCAAATAAGGTTTCGGTGTAAACGAACTCATTTTTCATTCGACACAAAAGCCGCAAACGAATTTGATTGTAATTCATATTCAATGGAAAGAAATGTTATTTCGTGATAATGGTCTAAGGAAATGAATTTTTTTTTGGTACTGAATTTACAAAACAAGTTTTTTGACATCAAGGTGTTTCACATTTTCCTTTGTCGACTAAATTAACAGTCACGATAATAATCATCTATACATGCCTAAGAAAATTGATCGATTGCTTAACCATTTCTGAAGTCAGTTGTAAAAGCAATTTAATTCGATTTCCGACTACTTCGATACATCAAAATACTATTTACATGACCTCATCATCAACCTTATCTGCTTAGCCTTTTCCCACCTATGTTGGGGTCGGCTTCCAGTCCAACCGGATGCAGCTGAATACCAGTATTTTACCTGGAGCGACTGCCTATCTGACCTCCACAAACCAGTTACTGGGCAACACGATACCAAATGGTAAGACTGGTTTTCAAACGTTCGGGCTTCTGACTACCCGTTACAACTGTCAAAGATCTACAAATGACAGCCTGGACCAACGGCTTAAAAAACTTTAAGATGCACGGGGGAGTCTCGATGTTACGAACGGTCTTCCGATCCACTCAGACTTACCTCGGCCAGGATAGCTTAGCCTTCGCTCAACCCATTTATATTTAGCCCCGAGCTACTCTCAAAATATCGATATTTTTTTACTTTTTTCGACAAGCCTAGTTTGACGTTAAACGTGGTTTTAAGATTTTTCAAAGGGATGATCACAAAATAATGTTATTTAAAATACAGGATTTTGCTCTTAGGACGCTTTTACAGTAATTAATTAGATTTTCCTCTTTACGTAAACGACATTGGGTTTCCCGGTAAAAAGGGAAACCACCTTTTAAAGTCGGGTCGTTAACGGTTGGACTGTGGTTTGACGTAGGGATGTCGCAAGCATCAAGTATCGATATTTATTCAAAGAATTTACATTTTCACAAACTCAATGGGCGCTGTATATGTTTTCCGGATCTGAACTCCAGACTTCTTAAGCTAGGGCAAATGTGTTTTTCAATTGTTTCTAAAATCATTTTTGAAACGTGTTCAATTCTTGTTATTTTGATATGGATATCTTGATACATGGAATTATTTTACATCGTCTCAAAACATTGATATATCGAATGAAAAATATCGATATTTTACTAG
Organism: Phlogophora meticulosa; assembly: GCA_905147745.2. NCBI lineage: Eukaryota > Metazoa > Arthropoda > Insecta > Lepidoptera > Noctuidae > Phlogophora > Phlogophora meticulosa. The sequence continues at coordinate 4,445,768 of LR990540.1, read as the reverse complement.
AATTTTCGACAAGCCTAGTTTGACTTTAAAAGTCGTTTAAGGATTTGTCATAAATAAAACAACAAAGCATTAATAACTTAATATGTGGGGTAGCGGGCGAAGGTCCGCCTGCGACGCAGGAGGTTGCGGATTCGATCCCCGCCTTGGGACAAAAGTTTGTACGATCTACAAAGATTTGTCCCAGGTGCTCTGGGTATTTGCTTATGCATAGTAAAAAAATATCTATCCATGTAATGTATTGTATTAAGTATATCAGTCATCTTGTACCCATAACACAAGCTCTGATTAGCTTGGGCTAGATGATGCTGTGTGGATTGTCCAGCATTATTTATTCTTATTATTAAAGCGCTAAATCCTGCACTTAGACCACTTTTATAGCAACAAACTAGTCAAAAGTAGAGATGTTAGCACTGTGGTTTCACTAAATTGAATAGTGCAAGCGAGCCAATTGGAGTTCGATAATTCACCACAATTTGCGAGTGAACTGTGTGGTTGAGTTAAATTACGAGCATAGTTTTTGTTAAATGGTAGGTATAGCATTTCAACGTTTATAAAGCAGTTTATGATAAACATCATGAAATTAAATAAAGGGTAAAAGAAGGATAGAGTAATAGTAAACTTCGTGTTCATCCAGCTAAGACAACGCTATTACAACGCTATACGCGATATGCTCTTCATACAAACGATTTTATGCTCTAGCGTTGTATCTCAATAAGTAATTGGGAGCGCCAATAATTAATAAATAATAATATCCCTAACTGTGTACAAAATCTTAATAAAGACCAGTTTAAGAAAACATTAAAACAATACTCACATAAAAAGCCTTATATAATGTCAATGAATTTTCAAATGAGAAATCGCTCTAAAGATACTGAATCTATTCTATTTATTTTGAATCGCATGACAAACCTATTTTATTCATTTAATATGTTAATTGTAGATTGTTTGTATTATTATTAATTAATTTTATTTTTTTTGTTTGTAGTCATATTTATACTCCATCGATGGTCAAACATGTTTAGCCAAAGAATACTTAGTAACACCTTAGATAGAAAAATAAATTAAAAATAAAAATGGTTATTTCGGTTTCCATTACAATAGGTACTCGTATTTTGATGCAGATTATTGGAGATCATCTTTTAAGCAAGGAATAGGGTAGAGATAGATAGATCCTTAAAAAATCTGATTGGTCCGAAAGTTGGATTACTCAAAAATACTGGACACATATGTTTTCTTTTGTCACGTAAACCAAAAATGACGACGAGATAGTGCGTTGAAATTGCGCGTGACGTCACGCCGTGCTACACTTTTCGTTAAAAGTGTAGCACGGCGTGACGTCACAAGCCCCTTCTCCTGAACTTTGATGTGCTATATCATTGTCACTTTTTATTGAATTAAGTAAGCAAAAAATTCGTGTCCAATATTTTTTGGTAATCTTACTGACGGACTAAATAGACTTAATATATTTTTACCTAGGAAACATCCCTATTGCTTGTATTAGGAGACTCCCCACTTCCACTTCGTCATTTTTACGCAATTGAAATATAGACAGTGTAAGCATGCACGAAAAACAAAAATACAAAGGGTAACTTACAAATTATACAAACAGCTGTATGCAAAAGAAGGCCAGATCGCGCGTATACGTGTGGTATGTGTAACGTGTGGTATACCACCACTAGTGTGTGTGTACATGTGGATGTGAGTCTGTCTAGTGAGGGTGTGTTGTGTGTGAGTTACAATGAGCAATACTTAGGTTACTTTTCCCAGTTAATACCCTGTCTGTTTATTTATTATTTTACTAGTCACGTTTTCACGCCTAGACGGAGCGTAATAAGCATCTAAGCGTAATAATAAATCATGTATATTATCCACACATTTTTTTGCGAATACAATGAATCTTGAATCTTGAAGGGATTGACAGGTCTGTTACAGAAGTACAACATTTGGCCAGGTATGTTAATAGGTAATAAGAGATACGTAATAGGTTTGTACAGATAGTGATGATCAGGGGTTATGGTGATCCATGGTGGTATGCATCTTCTGAGCTCATACTAGTTATAAACGTCCCTTTGTGCCTGTTTGCCTAGCTCTGTGCTATCTCCTGCTTCATATCTGCGAATGCAGTTGGGATCTCTAGTTCCCAGACTTTTTATGGAGAGAAGTCGAAGTTAACTGTTTTTATTACTCCTCCACTGTTCTTTTCTTTTTAATCTCTTCTGCTTAATTGCTTCTTTTGCTTAATATTTGGGTCACTGGGTCTCAGACGATTTGAGAGCCAATACGGATGTGGAGAGGGAGCGCAGGTCGCTGGCTGTTCGATGTGGCATGTTGGCCCACAGGTTTGCACGTTGTACGACGCAGGTGAAGGTAACGCTTTTCAAAGCTTACTGCCAATCCTTTTACACATGCAGCTTGTGGGCGAACTTTACGCAGAAGGCATACAGCGACCTGCGTGTCCAATATAACAACACGTTCCGGGTGTTGCTGGGGCTGCCGCGTTATTGTAGTGCGTCCGGCATGTTTGCCGACGCAAACGTCGACAGTTTCTCGTGCATTATGCGCAAAAGATGTGCATCTTTGTTAAGCCGAGTACGCGCCAGCCCCAACACCATTCTCAGAACGCTGGCTGATAGGTGGGACTCTCCGATCTTGGGGCGGTGGATACGACTGCACGCGGTCAAATAGACATTCCCCAGGTTCGGTGGGTCTCACCCAGTTTATATCAAGTACCTATTTTATTTTTATTTATTTTTTATTTTTTTGTTACTAACACTAGTTCTTAGTATAAATTGTTACTAACACGATATGGCAAGTTCCGAAATAAACGTATTATTATTATTATTATTAATTTCGTTGCGGGATCCAAGGCGGTTGAATCGCTTCTCCGGGACTCTCTCTCTCTCACTTGCATTAACCCTATGTATTTCTGGTGGTCGCCACTGTTCATTCTGACTATCAGAAGTTTGGGAATAGTGTGGTGGGCTTACATCTAATGATGCAAGTAAAATAAAACTGACTGCTGAAAAATTAATGCCAAATATTACGACATAAAAATATCAATTAATGAAATTATTAAAGAATACATAGTAGAGGACGAGTTAAATCGTAATAACTCAGTCGGAATACACACAATTCTCGAGAGGTTACCAAAGAAACACTTAAGCCCATAATGAATAAACCTCAACCATAATTCCGGACGGCCCAACTTAACGTCGTGACGTGCACGATACTTCGCGACTTCTGGAGCTCCTGCGTGCGATCGATCGGGGTGAGCCAGCGTTTTGGAAATAATTCGAGAGACCAATAAAGCCCCGAGTGAGGGCCCTGATTAGGGTGTTTTTCTCAAACGTTTCTTAACACCTTTGCGCCATATACATACCATAAGTATGTTACCGATGTGGCGCGGCGGGCGATGGTCCGCCTGCGACGCAGGAGGTTGCGGGTTCGATTCCCGCCCTGGGACAAATGTTTGTACGATCTACAAATATTTGTTTCGGGTGTTCTGGGTATTTGCTATGTATAATAAAAAATATCTATCTATGTAATGAATTGTATTAAGTGTATCAGTCATCCAGTACCCATAACACAAGCTCTGCTTAGCTTGGGGCTAGATGATGCTGTGTGGATTGTCCAGCATTATTTATTATTTATTTATAATGTTAAATTTGTCTAAAAAATTACGAAGTGCAACGCTGAAATTTGCGAAAAATGTAAGTTTTTTTTTTAATTTCGCGGGCAACTTCGAATGCTAGGACGACCAGTAAGGAAATACATTCGGTAAAATCGCACTGCTTTTATTTTATGAAATCGTATCGTCTCGTTAATTAGTGTTCGTTAATTCATGACTACTATGCGAGCTTTGTGGTTGGGAGACTGTGTGAACGTTGGTACATAGTCCCGACATAATTGCGGTAATGGTTAATTCAATAAGATTATAATTTTCAATTGACTAGCAGCCGACAACACACTGTAAAATAACATAAATAGAAACAAAACTTTACAAGGGATTTTCGCGTTAGTTTTACATTGTTTGCTACTTTCTTTTCTTTCTTTAAAAAAAAAACGTTGCCCCACACTAGGAATTTCTCCTGTATCGTGGGTGCGTTTACGAACATTTAAACTCACATACACAAACAGCCAGACCCAAAACAACTACCTGTAGGCCATACAAATAATTGTTCCGTGTGGGGATCGAACCCACAACACGCGGCACAGCAGCCGATGGCTCAACCACTGCGCCAACCGTGTCGTCAAAACTGTGTGTCGTACTATAAGTACTCTTATTTTTTTAAGGAATTGTAATGAATAATTTCCGTCATCTTGTCAGTAATAAATAATCTCAAATAAAGTTTTGTTTCGATTCCCCCTGGCGTTTCAATTCACCCGTTTTACTGTAGTTGGGAAAAGGCTGGGCAAAAGAAGATGACAATGTTTCATTCAATAAGAGTATTAATTCATGAAAGTTTTAGATTTCAAACTACAACAACGTCACGGCTGGCGCAGAGGTTAAACGATCGGCTGCTGCACCGCATGTCGTGATTTGAATCCCGCATGAGACAAATATTTGTATGGCCTACAGGTAGTTGTAACGGGTGTGGTTGTTTGTGTTATGCATCCATCCATTACAGGAGATATTCTTAGTGTGTAAGTAGTTTTTTTTAAACGTTGCCCACGTTTAAAAAAAAACTACTCGTACTATTGGGAATTATTCAGCGATACCCGATCGCATTCATGACATGTCAATGCTCGTTTGCACCACGTCACGTTTCACAGCTGATTGCGTCCGTCAACAGGCGCGACCAATCAGTGATTGGCGCGAATCAATTGACGAGGCCTCCGCTCCGGACCTCCGTTGTCATCTGTTTATGCTCGATAGACTCTGATTAATAATCCCGTCAACTGTTTGAAATTAAACTTGAAGCGAATGGATGAATTGGGCTGTTATAGTGATGTATAGACGTAACGACCTTCAAAGAGATCAGGTGCGTAGTACCCGTAGAGGGCACGTGTGTGACTAGATTAATGAACGTGGATAAAGAAATAGTGGTGCTTGTGACAGAGAAGTTGTGTGGAAATGGAAGGAATGAGCATCATATTGTGAGGAAAGTTTTGAGTATGAATGTAGAGGGTTACTAGAGTAGAGGGAGACCTAGGAAACGATGGATGGATTGTGTGAAAGATAATATGGCTAGGAAGGAGGTGACTTCTAGGATGACGGAGAATAAGAATGTATGGAAGAAGAAGATATGCTGCGCCGACCCTTAATAAATTGGGATAAGGGCAAGAGGATGATGAATAAGTTATATAATCTAAATAGAATAAATTATGTGTTCTAAATCGCGTAAGAGGTAATTGATCGTAGGGTCAAGACTTTTAATCCACTCGCAATCTTACAGAGGTCAAAGTCATCAGGTTGACGATCAACTATCAACTCTAAGTTTGTTCTTTGGGTTTTCTTCTCAGAGTAGTCGCCTAGGAAACGCCAACCTTATCTAGATATAAAACGTTTTGTATAAGTGTTTGTCGAGTAAAACTGTATGATATAACCAATTTACAGAAATAATAATAATAATACAATAAGTTTCTATATGTAGATACTATACTCATCAATCCTTTCATTAACATACTCCCACACATATAGCCTAACTTAATCGTATAATGACAAAACGATTACTGATCTCCATCTGATCATTCGTCTGTCTTTATATTCACGAATTCCAACATTGAGGTCTTGAATCGACGCTGGGCTGTTGGCGAAGACCTTCTCTTTCACGTGCCCCCAAAGGAAGAAATCGTAAGGTGTTAAATCACAAGATCTCGGTAGCCAATTACGATCAACTCTTCGAGAGATAGCACAGTCCGTAAACTTTTCCCGTAAAAGATCAATGGTTTTGTTGCTTGTGTGGCACGTAGCACCGTCTTGTTGAAAGTAAACGTTGTCCAGATCAATACCATATAATTCCGGCCATAAAAATCATTAATCATCTCTCGATAGCGCAATCCATTCACCGTAACTTTTGCTCCAGCCTCATTTTCAGCCACGTGAAAGACTTCTCTTTCACGCGGCTTCTTGGTGGCGAGGTTCGGAATCGACACTGGGCTGTTGGCGTAGACCTTCCTCTACTACAACAGCCCAAAGATGGATTTCGTGAGGCTATCGAGGACATAGGGCAGCCAGTTTGCGATTTGGTTATGGAAAATTTCATGAAAAGGATGTGGTCCTGTAAACGTGGTCGTGGTGGTCATTTGCCTGATGTTATTTTCCACTATTCACGGCATAACTTCCCTTTTATTATGAAATAAACATCCGATCATTTATATTAAAAAATGGCATTTTTCTTTTAATATCAAAATAAGACCTCTTATTGGAAAACCCTATACCATTAAGTTTTATTAGATCAAAAAATTAACCATTTTTGTTTTTTTTTAACATACATATGTCTTGAATAGCGTGTGAATGCCCCTACGAGCATAGTTTGACAAAGATTTTAACATAACATTTAATTCTTCCAGAGTCGCTGGCAACGTAGCCGCAGCCGAGAACGATGTCCTGCCGGAACCATCTTCACGCTAGCGCCGGGGCAGGACAGCAGCGGCACAGAGTACGCTGGAGACCAGAGCTCAGAACACAGCACTCCTGCAAACTCGCCTCGCCATAGAAATAAGAGGGGTGAGTTTGGTTATTACTATCACTTTGTCAAAAATCACTTGAAATATCAAGAAATCCGGCTGCCTTTTTAGAACTTTTTAGTTTTTGATGCAGTCTAAGATTTAACTCAAATAGCTGCCACTAACTGTATCAGACTGCTTAGTAAGAACAAAAAGAGCCATTCCAGTTTGGAACTATTTAGTTGTCTTTGCAGTGCGGTTTTTCGTTTTTTGTTTATTTTATAATGATCATCATTAAGTATGGCTATACCTATGCCATGTTTCGAGATTTTCCGTCCTTTTTTCGATCATTGAGCGTGTCGCGTTTTTCACTTTTGGAGACGATTTGCTTAAGCCTTTTTTTCGTATAGCAGGCTTAAATACTTAATTCAACAGACGTGTAATTAAGGTCTTGAAGATTTTTGAAGAGATATTGATTGTGACGATTTAGTATGCGGATATTTGGGGTCTCAATTGAATCGTATTTCAATATATTTTATAACAAAAAACTAACTAACTAACTTAATAATGTATCACATTAAACACTTAGTATGTTTCCTCCTCTCTACTACTTTTTCTATGATGTGTCCAACAGGGTCCCTAATTGTGAATAAAATATATTATTTCTCTACCAACTACATATACGTACGTACATTATGGTACGCAATTGTTATTAGAAATGTTCGAAGGAGAATAAAAATGTTGGACATTTTCAATGTCTTACTTAGAAATAGTTTACTTGTATTGTACTAACATTCTTTTTTATGTACAATCTAAGAAACTTTTTCATGCTATATAAAAAGAAAAGGTACTAAAGAAATAACAAAAGAAGAAGAATAAAATACATAGTTTAAGAGCTCAAGTTTCAGGAGAATTGAAGAAAAATATAGAGAGACTTTTTCCTTCGATATTATTTTTAATCCCACGCAAAATGAAAAGCTTCTCATTTCACTTGTCTGTAAATAAATATTTCTATTAAATTGACTTCTCCGAGGATTAAAATGGCCTGAGGGTCGAGTCTGCGGTTACTCAGTTGAAAATGAAATAAAAGGTAAGGTTACATTTTTGAATACTAATGTAATTTTTCTTTTGTTTTATTTGATTTGATTTCGAAAATTAGATAATAAGGTATTTTATCTTATATCTTTAAACGAGCAATTCGTGTATATATGTACATATATATATAATCTGAATCTCGGAAATGGCTCCAACGATTACCATGAAATTTAGTATGCAGCGGGTTTTGGGGGCGATAAATCGATCTAGCTAGGTTTAATTTTCAGAAAACATCGTTTTATCCGTACATAGGTACCGAGTTTTGCACGGATAAACGATGTTTTCTGTAATTGGATGACCGCATCAGTTACTCAAATAAGTACTATGATAAATTGAGGCCAACATTGATCTTGGAGTTCATTTTTATTCGTTGTTTACATTTATCACAACATAGACCGTTGTTCTGTGAAAATCTCCCCGCGAAATTTTATATGAATTGCGCTGTCAATCTCTAACCTTACTATGAGTTGGCAGCTCACTTCACCTTCATTTACACGGAGAGATTTTTACAAAATTTCACTGCTGCACCGTTCTATGCATCATCATATCATCTGTCTAGCCTTTTCTCAACTATGTTGGGGTCGGCTTCCAGTGTAAATGCATGCAGCTGAATACCACAGTTTTACATGGAGCGACTGCCTATATGACCTCCACAACCCAGTTAGGGTTGTGGAGGTCATATAGGCAGTCGTGCAGCAACACGGGCAACACGATACCCTTGTTATGACTGGTTGTCCAACCTTCGTATTTCTGCCTACCCGTAACGACTGTCAAAGATCTATAAATGACAGCCGGAACTTAACGTACTTTCCCACGGAGGAGTCTCCATATGTTACGAACGGCCACCCATCCACAGACCAACCTCGGTAAGCGTAACTTAACCTTCGATCGAGCTGTACGGCTGTTTTATTACGCCACGAGCTCCTGCACCGTTCTATGCATCCGTAAGAAAAAAAAATTGTGTCTACTAAATTGCAACGAGCAAAAAGCTGGAGTTATGTTTTGATAGCACCATCCAATCATAGCACGCTGACGGTGTTGTTTAAGGGTAAGCCGTAAAAAGTTTATTAAAAAAAGTTCTGTACATGCCATATTTTTCAAGATTCTTCGTTACCCTTCGTCACTCATTTCGACCAATTTCCTTTAATACGATAAAACTGAATCGAGGTTGAAACTTTACTAGGCTATGTACACATATTCCAACACAGTCGACAACCGCTTCTGTGCATCCCATGCTTAGGGAAAAAAATCTAGAGAAACAATACACAAATTAATAAACACGTAAGCTAACACATAACATTTACGAAAAATACGCGCAGAGTCGTGGAGTAGCGGATATCACCCGTCAAAGAATACAATACAAGCGAATATAAATAATATACAATATTCTTTGCCCAAAGAATTAGTATTGTCATCCAACGTGGCAATGCTGCTAGTCTTTTGGGCACGTATCCAGATGACAGAGATGCGGAGGAGTACTTTGACGCCTGAGTGTCTTGGTCGGCTTTTTATTTTATTTAGTTTTTGTAAATATGTATATAGTTAGCTTTAAGGCATAATTATATGAAATAACTTAAAAATTTTAAAAATTATTTATTTATTTATTTATCCATTTATTTCAGGCATCTAGGCCCATATAAACATATACAATACTATATTAACAAAATTAAAAATACTATAAATATATATAACATAATAACTACAACTAGTGCACACGAAGTGTCGGCGTCGTGTTTCGCTGACTAGTGTCATGTAGGCGGCCACGAAACCGGCGATACACAACACCTTTCGGCCAGAACTCTTCCTTAAGGAACTTCTCGAGATGGTGTGTCGGAACTCGCACCACGAACGACTTGAAGTTCGTGTTATGACGCGGCTCCAACCTCTCGACCCTCACAGTCCAGTTGGTCTTGACACTCACGTACTCCACGATGTCCTCAACCTTCGTAGAATGGAGCAATCTGGACACGTAGAGCAGCGTTGTCGGTACTGCTGGTTTTAGCAGCACGTTGGGTCCTGCCAGCGCAGTACCACACTGGTAAAAAAATTGGTTTATACAAGCGAACAACATACAAACATTCCTTTTATAAATAAACTATAAATAGATATAGGTTAAGGCTCGTGTTAGTTAAACTTTGTACAAAGTTAATTTTGTCTGACCCATCCGTTGGTTGGGATAAGTATGTGCTATTAAACCAGAAAAGGTTTCCGCTTCGGAAGTCCTCGTGTTTCCGAATCAGCACGAACATCGCACCACAGAATAACTCCTAGAAGCGAACCTTCTAATAAAAAGTTTCGTTCCGCGGCGCTTTGTAGTACTACGAGTAAGTTCAACTATCATTGCGAAGAAGATATGAAGTTTTCTCTCTGTCTGGCTACCTACTCCAGTCACAGATCGTCATTTATTTTTATTAATTGCATAAAGTAGTCGTCTACGATTTGGTAATCATGGTAGTACAAAATTGAAACGAGTGACATTTATTAAAGAAAGTTTTGAGTATGAATGTGGTTTCTGAAAAAACGATGGATGGATTGTGTGAATGATTTATTTATTTAATATATAAATAAATCTCAAGAGTCATAACACAGCACTCCTGCAAACTCGCCTCGCCATAGAAATAAGAGGGGTGAGTTTAGTTATTATCATAGACAAGCACTTTGCCAGCTTTGAAAATATCAAGAAATCCGGCTGCCTTTTTAGAACTTTTTAGCTTTTGATGCAGTCTAAGCTTTAACTCAAATAACTGCCAGTATCGGCATCAGACTGCTAGATAAGGATTATTTTTTTAAACTGGAATGGCCCTTCCATTCCAGTTTGGAACTATGATGATATGGCAAGAGAGGAGGTGACTCTTGAGATGACGGCAATTAAAGATGTATGGAAGAAGAAAATATCCTGCGACGACCTCGAATATACGAGATAAAGGCTAGAGGATGATGATGGTACAAAATATGCAAGCATGGTTACAGCTCCGTATTAGATCACATCATAACGCGTTCTTTTTTCCGAAGTTGAAAACACTTTTACTGGGAGATCTCTGCCCACACAGACGTCAACGTAATTTACACGTTAACCACTTTATACCTTCACAGGATGTTCTAATTAAGTTCAGATTAGATGCCGCCATTGTGAAAATTAAGTTGAGTGTTTAGCCAACTCTGCCATCACCCGCTTTGATAAACTCCGTTATGAAATTAGAGAGTCGGGTAAAATTAGGGAGAGCTATAAAATAAGCGAAACTACGCGTGGTTTAGTTGAGAACTAATAAATTTGTAGTTGGTATTCATGCTGGCTTTTATAAGTTTAGTCTTTAGCAAATTGTTCTGGAATTATATAGACAAATCATATTGAATATGATTGAGAGTGAGTGAGGGATCTAAAGCCAAAGTTCATTAAACTCTACTTGACTGACATTCTTATTACGAACTACCTCTGGCCCACGGTTATTGGGCGTAGCGTGATGTTACAGTACTACCAAGGGGTCGTATTGTTTTGCCTAGTAACTGGGTTATGGAGGTCAGATAGGCAAAATACTATTATTTAGTAATGTAGTGATGCGAACCGGTCTCATTAAGTGGTGTTTCCCAGTAACTGGGTTGTGAAGGTCAGATACAGTGCTAGTATCCCAGAGAAATTTCTATTGTTGAGCACCGATTTTAAATAAGGTGTTATTTTTATATGTGTAAAAAAACTGGTGATGTTCTTCAAAAAGTATTTCGTAGTATTTAGTTTTTCTCAGCATCCGGTAAGACTAGAAGCCAATGATGAAGGTAGACAAGTAGGACCATCGTTACATGTTTTAACCTGATCCAAAATAAGAATCAAGTGAATCCTCATTATTCTGCAATTACGACCTCGTTTAGATAACAGACTGAAAATAAAAAGGTTTTCAAAAGAGAGGCCCTATTGGCTAGCGACAAAGAGAAAAAAGTACAAAAAACACAAATCAGACCAAGTCAATCATTCTCGTCAACAAAGCTAAATGGCTAAAGCGGGCCTGTTGACTGACACAGGAACCCATTTCAATTTAAAAACACAGCGACACAAAACAAAACACTGTGTTGTTTTCAATTGAAATTGTTACAGGAAAGAGAGCAAAGAGAAGTGTAATTGGAATACCAATAGTAATTGTTTATAGGCTCGGTGCTTTTCAATTAACGACCTATGTGGCGCAGCGGGTGAAGGTCCGCCTGCGACGCAGGAGATTGCGGGTTCGATTCCCGCCTTGGGACAAATATTTGTACGATCTTCAAATATTTGTTCCGGGTGTTCTGGGTATTTGCTATGTATAATAAAAAATATCTATCTATGTAGTGTTTTGTATTAAGTATATCAGTCATCTAGTACCCATAACACAAGCTCTGCTTAGCTTGGGGCTAGATGATGCTGTGTGGGTTGTCCAGCATTATAATTAACAGGAAGGGAATTAAGTGAATTGAATTTACTTATCATTTGCATGTTTTTAAAGTTGGAACGAAGTAATTTCATTTGTCAAAGTTCTCTGTTAGAGGTTTTGAGAGATTTAACGATGAATTGTTAAGAGAGTTAAACATTGTTACATCATCCATCATCATCATCCTCTTGCCACCATGCCAATTTACTTGGGGTTAGCATGTTTTCTTCTTCCATACATGTCTATTTGACATCACCTCAATTAAATAGTCACCTCCTTTCTAGCTATATCATCAATACGCACGCAAAATAAATATATTTGAATCTGTGGGTCCTATCAGTAAGCTCAAACTGCGCGCTTACTCTGGGTTTTAATCCTGATCGATTGACTTCAGAATTTAGATTTCTTGTAGGCTTGGCGCCCACTAATCGCTACTGTCGAGTTTATTTTGATAGTGTAGATTTCGCAAAATATTTTAATCACGTAACTGCAAAATTAACAATGGAATCGTATTGGATTTTGATTGGATTTAAAATTAGTTTGACGAGTAATGCAGGTCCTGTGTGTCCCAATAATAAACTGTCTTACAGTCATCATCCTCCTGCTCATATCCCAATTTATTTGGGGTCGGCGCAGCATGTCTTCTTCTTCCATACATTTCTATTTGCCGTCATCTCAAAAGTCACCTCCTTTCTAGCCATATCATCTTTCACACAATTCATTCATCTTTTCTTTGGTCTCCCTCCACTCTTGTAATCGTTTACATTCATACTCAAAACTTTCTTTACAATATGGTCATTATACCTTCGCATTATTTGCCCATACATGACATAAATAAACTGTCTTACAGTACTTCGATAATATTCCATTGAATTAAAAAAAAATATAGGGCTAGACTAGTATAAGCCAGTGCTTCAACAAGGCCTGGATTTTCTCTTATGACGTCAGCATTATAATACTCGTGTAGCATTCATTTGTTCGAGGTTACGATAGGTTCTGGAGTCCTGCCAAGACTTTGCTTATCAGATTTATTATTTTGTTGTTTTAGTCCCGAGTGTTTACGTACTTGATAAATGTTTTACTAGACAATATTGATCATAGTATTGTTTGTAAGTAGATTTGCGTATTTTATAATCTGAATTAGGATGTTCGTGCCCGTTGGTTAACGCTTGACGACACGGTTGGCGCAGTGGCTGAGCGATTGGCTGCTGCGCCGCGTGTCGCGGGTTTGATCCCCACACGGAACAAATATTTGTATTGCCTGCAGGTAGTTGTTCCGGGTCTGGCTGTTTGTGTATGTGACTTTAAATGTTTGTAAACGCACCCACGATACAGGAGAAATTCCTAGTGTGGGGCAACTTTTTTTTTTTAAATAAAAAAGAAAGAACGTTATTCTGATACTGCAAGCCTGCGTCATCCCACTGCTGGGCTCTCAACATAACTTCCAGTTGTTTCGATACAGGGCTAATGTTGCCACTGGACGTTGATTTTGGCTAGCTCGTTAACGTCAAAAATAGAAAATCCTTTGATACCGTGGAAGTGGTAGTGATTACTGGTGATTTTACAAAACACCTAGATGGTATGCAAGAAGCGAGCTACAAAATTAAACCACCACAAAAGAAAACCTGACCTTTTCCAAGGTCAAGTATTCTTGACCATTAATACAGAAATAGAAGTTACTTTTACTGCCTCATTAGTCTAGTGGTCCCAAGTTCGACAGATGAGCGTGAGGACAGGGGAGTGATGTAGCGACATCTATCTCGCTACATACGAACTAAATCGACATCTCCTACATCGCTATATCAAAATTATCCACGCGTCTGAGCATATATATACGAACCCGACAACAACCGTCGCGCTACAATCAGATCCAGCCTGTCCCTTGCTGTCCTCTTCAGCGACGTCCTAAGCCGAGGTTCGTACCCCGCAGGGGGTGCCCTTAGCGATAGTCGCTTAGCTTATAAGTTTTTATGCCTGGCTGAAGGCCTTAATTTTAATTAAGCCCCCCACAGGAAAGTTCGGTTGAGCAGTAAATATCCCTAAAGGATAAACTGCGAGATGCCCATTCCAAAAAAAAAAAAAAAACCGTCGCGCAGTAGCCTGCCAGACACAACACTCGTCTGGTCGGAGGATCCTCCTTTTTCAATGACGGATGAGGATCTTTACACCCTGTACCTCATATCCCTAAAGGTTCGATTCCCAGATCGGGCAAAGTGTTATTGAGTTTTTCCAATAGGAATGTTCTCTGTCTATCTCTACGAAAAAAAGGCGTAAGTTTATGTATGTATGTAAATGATGGCTTGCATCGGGTGAACTAAGTGGAATTCATGATCTCTCCTCATGTATAGGCACAGGTAATATATGTAGAATGATAATAATTCACATCACTGCAGAGATCTTGCGGCAAAACTAAACAGCTAATAGATTAGCTTTTCGTGCATTTGATAGGTATAGAACCTCCGACGCCATCATTTTAACTGCCCCTAATTTCCTAACACTTCGCAATTTGAATTTATGTCAGAAATAGAATTCGAACGTTAACCATTTTCTTGGAACTATGATTACACGATAAGGGCCGATTTTTTAATCATCACAACACTTTATTTAAGTATAAATATATGTCAGTAGACTAAAATTATGTATATATATGTTATGTAAATAATTTTAGAAAGAAAATCTGTCAAATCGTCATTATTTTTGACTCAGGATCAAAGTAACAGACATCTATTTTTCATCCCCCTAAATGTTAAACCCCAAAATTTTTATTTTTTAGATATTTTATATACAATATTTATAATATAATTATAGATAGTGATTGATATACAAAAATACATACAATTTCAAATTTTCACCCTTCTATCACCAACTGCTATATGGCAAAACAACGTTTGCTGGATCAGCTAGTATATATGTATGTACATAAAAATGAATCCCTTGTTGCGTGAACTGCTGGACCAATTTCGCTAATTCTTTTTTTTGTTTTGTTTGTTATTGTAAGGAGGAGGTTCTTACGGCAAGAAAAACAAGAAAATTGCGCGGAAAATTGGACAATTTCTGAAAACTTAACGACTAATATGACTTCGCGAGTTTGACAGTTCGCGCCATTGACAGGACGACGTCTATCAGGTCAGCTAGTAACAAATATAGATTGAACAGGATTATTAGTATCGAACTCGAAAGTCTGTTTTTGAACAGTCTACTAACTTAATCAATACAAAGTAGCTATTCGAATAGATACATTATTTATCAGAATATAAATAAATAGAACGATTGAACGAGTTCGTTCAACCGACAATGTCGTGACTTGACAACGTGTTAATTTAGATTTCTGGCTTATCTCTCCAATTTCCATTTATAACGCGTTCGAGGTGTTGAATTAAGGTTCATTGTTCCAGAATATAAGGGTTTACTGACGTTAAATACGGAATATTATAACATTTTGATTTGGACAAAATATTGTATTAAAGGGATCTTTATAACAAACTTAAAATATAGAGTGATGTTATTCGCTTATTTCGTCACACATGTACACTCGAAACCTGTCTCTCTCTCTCTCTCTCTCACGCACGCACACACTTAAATAATTTTATTTTTCTATCTTTTTGTTTTTAACATTTTTGTATGTTTATAATGTAACAGAAGAGCATCAACTATAGGCGTTTCCTATGCCTAAATGCAGACTCATCGACATGCAATGTAAGCCAAAAATGATATGAAATAAACTTACTTTATTTCTTTAGACACTTTCCGTAATCCAAAGGATAGCTTTTACCTTGGACAGAGGCTGAGCATGGAAATATGTATATATTTTTATTATTATTATTTATTACTATAGAACGTTGTGATGCCATCAGTCTTTTGAGTCCTTACCAGTTGACAGTGATGCGGAGGTATTTTACGGCCGCATTTTCTTGTTTGCTGTAAGTTAGAATATTTATTAGTTTTTTTATGTTTTTATTCACCAAATGATTATTCGTAGATTTACCTATAATTTTCACCATACCATTTAACTATAAAGTTCCATATAATATGGGCTAGCTTACTGCCACTAACCGGGCACAAATCCAGCCTCCAGAATATTTTATAAAGATGTAATCACAAGATAAATCACAAGTTGAAAACTACAAAATCTTTGTATAAACCTAAGTATACACAATTGGACAACATAACTTGGGCCTCGAATAGATAGATACGTACATATGTAGATTTATCTGTCAATAAGTACACAAGGAACCGACAGACATCCCAATCTTGTGATTAATTAAACGCCAATCAAATTCAAACCCGATGTTCTATTGTTTAGGCCGTCGTTGGCTCAGCTCATTCACATGCATACTACACTAGAAGGAATCTAGGCGGATTGATTTTGCAAAGATATACGAAGGAGGCTAGTGAATTTAACTCTGTGATGGTTGTTGTGACTATTTCCTTCTTCGAAAGCTATACTTAGTTTAGGATATTGCTATCTTTTTCTCTCTTATAAAACAAAGAGGGACGGTCACTTATCTTTAGTTGTAATGAAGCTTCATTAAGGACATAGTTGACATTTCAATCGCATCGGCAAAAAACCTGGCAAAGTTGAACGCATAATGTAATTTGAGACCTCTTACTTAGTTCTTATCTGCCACCTCTCAGTCTCTGTCCTTTTCTAGAGCTGTATGACAGAAAGAGATACAATGCTCTTTTTTTAGGTTACTTTTTGAACTAGGAAATCGGTGCCATTGTTTTTATTATGAAATTATCGGTTGGTAATGTTCTTATACATCTAAAGCCATTGTCCAGGCGTGTGAAAAATAGATGTTGTCCGATTCGCAGACTTAACCGATATGCACGCAAAATTTCACGAAAATCGGTCGAGCTATTTCGGAGGAGTTTAATTACAAACACCGTGACACGAGAATTTTATATATTAGATTCTCTGATAGTATCTCCAGCGTTTGATGATCTAACAAAATGTGTTGTGTCTCTTTCACCATGAAGAGTTGAAGTTAAGATTGTGATATGAATTTCAGCGTTTAGTAAATACGAGAATTGAGCTGATCAAACATCAAAGCGCACAAGCCTCCTTTGAAGACGTAATAATATTATTTGAATAGACGAGTCAATTATGTGGTAGGTACGAGCGAAGTGATTCACTACTCTACAATTTGGTGGTAAATGGGACAGATGTTTGGTTTATTTATAAGCTGGTATCAGTAGCTCATTCATAATGTATAAGCCCGTACGTGTAATCAACAAATTGTCTAAATATAATACTAGCTTTTGTCTGCGGCTACGCTCGTGTTAATTTATAATTTGACAATATATTCGGGTTATACCCCACTTGTCCTAACTTTAATATTATATACGAAAATAAGTTGTTCTTACTTTCACCTAAACCACGGAACAGATTTAAAAGAAAAAAGGACATGGGCTACTTTTTATCAACAAACCACGCGGGAGAAGCCGCGGGCGAAAGCTAGTGATAGTATAATTCAATCATGATTTGAAAGATACGTGGCGCCATCGATTATTATAAGAATTTTGTGGTTTTCTTCGGGAACTGTTATTTTTTTCGGGGTGAAAGGTTTATGCCCGTTTGTGTACACCTGGCAACATGTACGCAAAATTTCAGGATAATCGATTCAGTGGTTTAGGTGTGAAAAGGTAACAAACAAAGTTACTTTCTAGATTGGATAACATGTTTGGCTTTTTCAATTCAAACCTTTTTGAGGGATTGTTTTTATAAGTTTGTTATTTTGTTTGTTTGGTCTATAAGGTTGTAATATAGGGGTATACAGAGGCCAGCACATCAAGCTACCCCAATGTGTCAAATTTATTTGATATTATTCAACATTGTTGCAAAAACATAAGGCTCATTTTTAATTGGGAAAATTTGACATTTTGGGATAGCTTGATGTGCTGGTGTCTGTTACCTTTTGGGGAATACAGCCGATATTATGTTGCTGATACTTTTTCTATGAACATATGCTACTTATTAGCATAATATTACGTATGTGTTTTTGATAAAAATGTAGGCACCTAGTAATACATTAGCATGAGTCGTGTTATGAGCAGTTAACTGCTGAATATAGGTGTTTCCAATGCTCGTTAATGACCTCTTATATGTATATTATCTTCATAATTATATTAAGTGCCTTACGAAGATCTTCACTCCACCTGGTTTTCTTTACACCGAACTACTGCATTTAAATATTAAATGGCTTTGTTTCTAGTGAGGATAACTAACTGACTTCCAAGTCACGAGAACTTACACTTAGTTTCGGAGTCACAATATTTAAATACTGACCTATGTTATTCAGCCTTAAGTTTTTAAATATATACAATTATGCTATAAAACTAACTATATACATATTTACAAAAAAAAAATGAAAAAAAAGCCGACCAAGACACTCAGGCGTCAAAGTACTCCTCCGCATCGCTGTCATCGGGAAACGTGCCCAAAAGGCTGGCAGCATTGCCACGTTGCATGGCAATACTAATTCTTTGGGCAAAGAATGAGCCAGCCCTCTGGTCACGCGAAGTGTCGATTAGACGTCGAGAATTATTCAGCATTTAATCTTTTACCATTTTGAATATAATTATATTGTTAATTCAGAAATTGGTATTAATATGTCTCTCTTTTTTAAATGATTTATTTGTAAAAAAAAGAGAAATACAAAAATAACGATTTACTTTTTAGCCACCACACTTTTAAGAGCTCTTATTCAACGACTTTGGATCTCATTCACACCTTATTCCGATTTATCCCTTTCGAGAAACTTCCAGCATAGTTAGCTTTTAATTTCAAAGACAAGCCGAGCCATTAGTTTCAGTTGCCTGGCTAATAAAGCACGGAATATAATTTGTCTTCATTCTACGAATTTGAATTTCAAAGTAGGTTCGTTTACTTCAAGTAAATAAAATGCAAAGGAGGCAAAATACCCTAAGACCTTTTCTTATTTATAATAATTATATTAGAAGCTGACTCACTGCAATACTTTTCATATCATGATAACAGAGGTCAGTGGCAGTGGGCGGGACAAATGGGGCCGCGGAACTGAGGGGTAATTCCCGTATTTTTAAAAACGTTCGCTTTCTAATCTCAGTCTGAATCTGTCACAAACACGTGTAAACTACCTACATTTTTGACAAGTTTTTGACGTATATTGTCGCTGAGAAGAGATTGCGACTAGATGTTAAACGTTTTTAATTACGGCCTTTCTGATAGCAGATGGGGCGGAGAGTACTGGAGTAAACAGCTAGCTCTTAATCTGGTCCTCCGTACCAACGGAAGGTAATCTGATGCCTGCATAAAGTGCTGGACCGGTCTATGAGGAGCATAATGCCAGCAGAGAAGACCGACCGACCATTTAGATATTAAAAGTTTTAAAAGTATATTTCCAGTCAACGATATTTTTTTACATAACACATAAGATTGAGAAGTAGTGTGGTGCGAAGGAATGAGGATCATGTTGTGAGCAAGTTATTGAGAGTGAATGTGTAGGTAGTAAGTAGGGTTTCAAGAGTAAAAGAAAAAGACCAAAGCAACGTTGGATGTATTAAGTGCAAGGCAATATGAAAAGAAAGGAGGTGACTTTTGAGACGACGGCAAATAGAGATGTATGAATGAAGAAAACATCGCGCTGACCCTAAATAAATTGGAAATAAGTTGTAGTAGTACCAGCCTATTACTGTCCCATTGCAGGGCAAAGGTCTCTTCTCATATAGAGAAGGCACGAGCATTAATA
Source organism: Phlogophora meticulosa (assembly GCA_905147745.2). Taxonomy (NCBI): domain Eukaryota; kingdom Metazoa; phylum Arthropoda; class Insecta; order Lepidoptera; family Noctuidae; genus Phlogophora; species Phlogophora meticulosa. Next base: position 4,425,940 of record LR990540.1, on the reverse strand, counting down.
ACCACACTTGCTCAAGACGGGTTGGCGATTTCAGCTCATATTAATTATATAAGTCCAGGTTTCCTCACGATGTTTTCCGTCACCGATGCCAGTGATGTCGAAGATAAATTTAGAAAGTACACATGAATTGAAAAACTCACATTGGTACTTGCCCAGATTTGAACCCACCACCTCGTGCACAATAGGCGAGGCCTAAACCACTGGGTCATCATGACAGATGATGATGATGATGGATGTATGTATGTATCTATGTACATAACATCACCCCTCTTTTCTCCGAAGGTTAGCACAGTCATAATAAATAATTACCCATAATTTTATTTAAACGATTCCAGCAATTGGAATGCTGGTAAACCCTTATTTGCTTATCGACCTTTAATACGGTGCTTAAAACGAATCGGTTCTCAGATATTTGTGACATTTATACCGAGTATTCCAATCGATATTTCATGAAATCCACTGAACCAATTTTATAGTTAATAATTGACTGCCTCGTCGGTGTAGTAGTTGCAAGCGCTACTGCTACACATGAGGTCTTGGCTTCGATTCCCGGGTCAAGTAAAGTGTTTTTAGTTTTTTTCACCTGGAGTTTCTTGGTAGCAGCCCGGAATCAGTCTGCTGACCTTCGGAGTTTGGGCTGCTAACCTTTTGCCATTAACTAAAGGGCTCACTCCCCACCTAGCACGGTCGCAACCAAAGGCTCTGGGGTGGGTCATGGTTTTATAAGTAAAAAAAAATAAGTAAGTACCTAAGTTTACCAGTGGCAGGGCAATTGGCTGCTGCACCGCGTGTCGTGGGTTCGATTCCCGTACAGTACAAATATTTGTATGACCTACAGATAGTTGCTCCGGGTCTGGCTGTTTGTGCATGTGAGTTGAATGTTTGTAAACGCACCCACGATACAGGTAAATTCCTAGTGTGGGGCAACGTTTTATTTTAAACAAAAAAAAAAGTTGCACAAAAAAAAGACAAATGAAAAACAGAAATCACTGCTTTCTATGACATAGGACATGAACATAAATGGCAAGAGGTAACTGGTACAACTCTGCCTAACCCTTCAGAGATTACGGGCGTGATGTTTACGCTTATTTGTACTAGCTAATTCATATTCATGCGAAGTGGTACAGTTTCGTAGTTTTAGGCTTACAACGGAAACTGAATAATAAGACAACGTGGTATTCTCGTTTGAGATTTGAATTATAGCTAAGGGAAGATTATACATGTTTCAGTTTCCCAGAATTAATCAACCCTTACAGTTTCTTAGCGCAATAGGGATGTGTCCTGGGTAATAATATACTAAGTCTATTTAGTCCGTCAATAAAATTACCAAAAAATAATAGCCACGTATTTTTTGCTTACTCAAATCAATAAAAAGTGACAATGATATAGCACATCAAAGTTCAGGAGAAGAGGCTTGTGACGTCACTGTTACGTTAAAAGTGTAGCACAGCGTGATATCATGCGCAATTTCAACGCAATATATCGTTGTCATTTTTGGTTTAGAAAAAAAAATACGTGTCCAGTATTTTTGAGTAATCCAACTTTCGGACCAATCAGGTTTTTTAAGGACACTACCCTATTGTCCACAATAGGGTAGTGTATGCTGTGTATGGTGTGTATTGCTGCATGGAATATTCATCCGTAAGCTCCAGCTTACGGATGAATATTCCATGCAGCAATACCCTTGATTTTCGTGAAAAACTTTACTTTTATTGCTTAAATGATGAATGATATTTATTTCTGTAAATACACTTTTACAAGCGCTGCATGCGTTATTCTCAATTCTGGGGTTCCTTAACGACTTCTACGGGAATAGTCCCTTCGTCAAATATACATTCGTGATCAGCATTTATTTACAAGAAGGTTTCAATAAATACTCTTGACTGTTGATCTTGTGGGCGCATAGCATGAGTGCTGGGTCTTCGGGACTTTTCTTTAACCGTCACAAAAAAGTTATTCATGACTGTAACAAACATACATTACTTGAAATATAATCATTAAAATCACCATTACAACTCTCTAAATTAAAATTGTGCTTGTTTTGATTTCATGAAATAGTCATTCAATCGCAGAGTTTGAACTTAAAAAGTCGTAAAGCTATTTCATACGGTGGCAAATTACTTTTTTAATAACAAAAACTGATAAATAAATAACTAATCCTGAATGCAAATTGCAAAAAAAAAAAATGAAAATTTTAATTCCACGGGCTGCCACCACGGATACACCTTAATACGATTCTTCAAAGAAATATCAATAGCTGGAACCGATGCCATGATTCAATATTAATGTTTGGAATACAAGACGGTAAATTACTTACGGTTAAAAGGTGTTTCTACAAATTATGTGTATACCACGAAACACCAGTTTACCTTTAAATTTTTGACTGTTCGAAGAAAGTAAATACAAAATGGTGGCGCCACGCCACCATTTTGTATTTACTTAGATACCTGAAAAAAATAGTTCAAGATAGTAAATATACTGTTTTTAAACATTAAAAGGACATCCACTGACCTTATTGGTGATGTTCTTCAAAAAAGTCAGGTGCGTAGTACCCGCAACCGGCATGCGTGTATAACCAGATGTATGAACGTAAACGAAGCAAAGGAAGTATGTAAGTATCGTATCAGGTGGCGTTCTGTAGTTTCTGCCTACCCCATGGGGAAAAGGAGTGAATATATGTATGTTTTAAACATTTAATTATGTTTATTTGTGTTTAAATGGTTATTTGTGTAAATTTGTATTTACGAACTGTTTTACACGTCAACAAGTAAAATATATTTATAAAACTAGGTTGGTGTTTTCTTATCTGATTACCTACTCTGAGAAAAAACACCAAAAGAAACTCGGAGGTCACAGTCTCTTTTCATGTCCAGACTTAATCTTGGTCAGATCATGTGCAAATACTAACCTATTACGTATACCTACGAGTTCCTATAGATAATTTTCAATACAAAACATTTAAATACCCCAACTGACTTAGCCTAATAACAAACTAAAATAAGGCTTCGAAAAATTCCTCCGCAACGATGTCAACGATGATAAAAAAAACAAAGTACCAACATTAATTTTTATATAACTGGAAAATCACTAGTAAGTACTAGCTAAGCTAGTATTACCTTACGCAATTGCAGCGTGTTGGTTAAATTCGTGTATTTTTGATACCATGTTACAATTTTAGTCATTCAAATGAAACTGTGGAAGCGTAGGTTCGTGTATATCATCGCGTATAGCGATAATACACAAATATAACTTAAACCATCACTACTAAAACACCAGTCAAATAAAATAATTTGTTTCAGAAATTCCTAGTTTACAAATTGAGCAGCGCCATCTATTTTCAATATTAAGAAACAACGAGACGGACGCTTCCGTTCCAGACACCGCCATCTAGTCGTTGCTTACAGTACTATGTCACTGCGATTGTGAAAGATGCGATCACGATTTTCCGCAACTCACCCCTAGTTGGCTCTCTATGCGCTGAACCGTGGATAAAATGTATGTTATCTATTATCTTTAAACGAGAAATTCTTGTATTTATGTACATATATATGAATATAATCTGAATCTCGGAATGACTCCAACGATTTAAATGAAATTAAGTATGCGGGGGGTTTAGGGGGAGATAAATCGATCAAAATAGGTTTTCATTTTTAGAAATAGTCGTTTTATCCGAGCATAGCTCGGTCATCCAGGTACTTAACATAAAGAACGATTTTCACATGTATTATAGTTTTATAAAATTTTGCGTCTTTTTCTTATGGATGGGATGACATTGCAAAATAATTGTCAAATTTAACAAGTTTTTAAACACCTAATCCTCAATCATAATAGGTTCTTCTAAAACTTACCTCAATGACAGAATCACTTATAATATGTAGAAAATACTATTTGGAGCAAAGACATGTGTACAAGTAGGTTTACATCGCCATATGTTTCAACTTCCACGTTCCTTGTTCGAGCCAGCCCGCACCGCTGAACCTGTAGATTTTGATTCGAACTTAAATAATCTTTGATCTGATCCAACCTGCCCTTCGCTGCTCTCCCAAAAGTGAAGCCCTAAGCCAGGACCGTACCCCACAGGGGTGCCCTTAGCGTGTACTCACACGGCCTATAAGTTTATGACCTGGCTGAAAGCCGTAATTTATTAAGAAACCACAGAGGATAGTCCGGATAAGCAGTTGAGAACTGTAAAAAATAGGCAGTCACAGGGACTGCCGACTGAAGTGAAAACTTAAAACTTTGGAATAACTGTCAGTGTGGCGCAACACGTCACATCAGCATGTCGGTGACCGTAAGTACCATAAGTTTTGCCCCTACCAAAAATCGCTTAACATGGCTAAAAAAGTTTTCGCTTACAAAATAATATAATTTTCATTAGTCAGTGTAGATTAATTATTATTATAAACACAGGAGGATCAACAAATGGAGAATCTCGTGGCTAAATAAAAACAGTCACACGGTTTGATCGAAGGTTAAGCTACGCTTGCCGAGATCAGTCTGTGGATGGGTGACGGTTCGTAACATATCGAGATTCCTCCGTCCCTCGGAAAACACGATAAGCCGTTGGTCCCAGCTGTTATTTGTACATCTTTGACAGTAGTTGCGGTTAGTCAGAAGCCCTAAAAGTCTGACAACCAATCTTACCAAGGGGTATCGTCTTGCCCAATCACTGGGTTGTGGAGATCCGATAGACAGTCGCTCCATGTAAAATACTGGTATTGAGTGTTGTTATTGGTGAGACAGAAAGCTGACCCGCACATAGTAGGGAAAAGGCTAGGCAGATAAGGTACTGAAATGGTACATAACATAGGTAATGAATGAACATGGGTACCTACTGCTGAGGCCTATCGTACCATCCCAATCGCGTTCAGAGATCCTTGTACTCAGATAAGAGACAAGTATGCGGGACCCTTACTTATAGTTTATATTACGGACTTTCCCCGTTCAAATGGAATCTGTCCGTACCATTAATGTAACTTAGTTAACTGTAGGCCTAATTGAGTTTCTTTACGGACGTCATAAAGTTTTGTTTGCGACGCTAACGTTAGATCATTAAGATCGCAGTTAAAAAAGCTGTAACGACACTGTTTTATATACGATAACGTTTTGGATTTTGCTTTTGAAAATGTTCGTTGAAAACGGTTCATCAGGTTTCATAGTGTATTCAACTGTTAATAATAATTAAATTATTTATTCAAGTAACAAAACTCATAGTAATAGTAACAATTTTACATAAAGCCTATGTTAGTAAAACAAATAAAAAAAAAATGTAATATAAATTAATTACCAAAATTTCATCACGCTATAAGACCAGCAGAAATTTTGCAGCACCGGTTAACGATCGCGCAATCTAGTCGGCCAGAGATCACTTTTAGGATGCTGTTGGTGCTGTCCCGCACCCTGCGCCTCTCTTACGCAATACTGTATAAAAACAATCTACGCGGGCTTTAGCGAACAACCCTGAAGCACTACAGAAACGCATGTGTCTATAACCAAGAACAAATTCAAATACACATGGCTGCTCTACTTAGGAAAAAGTTGTATTATGCTGTTCTTATTTCTTTTACATTTTCGTAATTTGGTGTCATGTTTTTGATACCATATGCAGAAAATTAAATTGTGGTGGGCCGTGAAAGAGAAAGGTGTGCCTGGGAAGTATGTGGAGTTGATTCGTGCAATGTACAGCCGGTCTAGGACGTATGTCCGATCGGCTGCTGGCAACACCGACAAGTTCAGTGTGGCTGTAGGACTACACCAAGGGTCGGCATTAAGCCCTTACCTCTTCTTGTTGATAATGGACGCTCTGACGTCGGACATACAGGAAGAGGCACCCTGGTGCATGTTATTTGCCAACGACATTGTTCTTGTCGGTGAAGATGGACCTGAGATCCAGAGCAGACTGGAGAAATGGCAACAGAGGCTGGAGAGTGTGGGCTTGAAAATCAGCAGAACCAAAACTGAATATATGTTCTGCGATTTCGGCGGTCTCTCCAGTCCTGAAGCAATGTCGCTTAACAGCGTGCTTCTCCCGGTCTGCTCCGACTTTCGGTATCTCGGTTCACTCGTGCAAAGTGACGGAGAAATAGACCGGGCTGTCAAGCACCGAATTAACATAGGGTGGATGAAATGGCGGCAGGTAACGGGAACAACCTGTGACCCCCATATTCCCCTTAAACTTAAGGGGAAGATTTACAAAACAATGGTTAGACCTGCTGTCTTGTATGGATCAGAATGTTGGGCCGCAAAAGGCATGAATGAAAGGCAGTTACATACAGCTGAGATGAGAATGCTGAGGGGGATGTGTGGTGTTACGCGAATGGATAGAATAAGAAATGAGTATGTAAGAGGAAGTCTTAAAGTTGCGCCTGTGATCGAGAAGTTGTGTGGAAATCGGTTGTCATGGTATGGGCATGTGATGCGAAGGAATGAGGACCATGTTGTGAGGAAAGTTTTGAGTATGAATGTGCAGGGTTACATGAGTAGAGGAAGACCAAAGAAAAGATGGATGGATTGTGTGAAAGAGGATATGGCAAGAAAAGAGGTGACCCATGAGATGACGGCAAATAGAGATGTATGGAAGAAGAAAACATGCTGCGCCGACCCCAAATAAATTGGGATAAGGGCAGGAGGATGGATGGATGCAGAAAATTACAGACGCACTTTTTTAATAATTATTATGTTTCAAATAGCACAGCGAGGTTCAGCGAGGTGTTAAGTACAAAGCTAACGATGATACGGACTTTAGACTGAGGAACGTCAGAGAGAGGAACATTCTCACAATGCGTGTCATATCCAAGACGACCACCTTCCGTTCTTCGACCGTCCATTGTTTTTCGGACTATTACTTAGACACACACACAGTACATTAAAACAAAAAGGCGTGAGTTCATGACATGTTACTCACGCTTTTTTTTCTCATGGGGTAGGCAGAAGCTAGCAGCTACGATCCTTACATACTCAGCTATTACTTATTCAGTCATTAGTTCGTACTGACGACCTGTGTGGCGCAGCGGGCAAAGGTCCGCCTGCAACGCAAGAGGTTGCGGGTTCGATTCCCGCCTCGGGACAAATGTTTGTACGATCTACAAATATTTGTTCCGGGTGTTCTGGGTATTTGCTATGTATAATAAAAAATATCTATCTATGTAATGTATTGTATTAAGTATATCAGTACCCATAACACAAGCTCTGCTTAGCTTGGGGCTAGATGATGCTGTGTGGATTGTCAAGCATTATTTATTTATTATTTATTTATTTACTAATCTACCCTGGTCTCCTCACACATTGTCACAAAACTAATTGCCGACCAGTACGCTTCAGACACTCAGATTCAGTACTATTACATCATTTCATGCCCAATTGCTACCAGACGTACCAATTGACCTTTCCAGTTAGACTGAAATAACAGCTCGCCGTAGTCGGGTATAAATTCAGAACTGGCTGTGATTTTGCCTACATATTTTACAGTCCAAATCGTGACGTAACATAGGTTATTTTAAAAGGGTAGAAACTGAGAATTTGACTAAGATGCTAAGACACACAATAGAACATAAGTGGATCAGAATGTTGGGACACAAAATGGAATTATAAAACACAGATACATACAGGTGAGATGAGAATGATGACGAGGACATGATATAATACATGAATGATAATAGGTCTTTACCTATGAAATTGCCGTTTTGTATGAAAAAATTTAAATGATTTTTTTTCATGTATTTTTTATTTGTATTAATCGAAGTAATCACCCATGCAATCAATGCATCTTTGCCAACGCAGTGGCAGTTTATTGATGCCCTTCTTAAAGAAATCAGCTGGACGGGAGGCAACAAATTCTTCAAAGGCATTTTGTACTGCCTCTCGGGTATTGAATTTTTTTCCCGCCAAGAAGTTATCCAAATTCTGGAAAAAGTAGTAGTCTGTAGGCGCAAGGTCTGGTGAGTAGGGCGGATGACGGAGAGCTTCCAACCCCAGTTCTTGCAACTTGGAGACCGTCTGCTGTGCAGTATGAGGTCGCGCGTTGTCGTGCAGGAGCAGCGGAGACGAGCGATTGACCAATGCTGGTTGGAGATGTGCCAGCTTCTCCATCATTGTGTTCAATTCTTCACAGTACACATCTGCAGTAATGCTCACCCCGTTTGGTAAGAAGCTGTGTTGAATCACACCGGCGCTAGACCACCAAACAGTGACCATCACTTTTCTTGGGGTAAGTTTTCGTTTAGGGCATTGTTTAGGTGCTGAACCAGGATCCAACCAACTTCCTTCATTTGTGTGTCTGTTGAGCAGTGCAAGGCACGTCTCGACGCGTACTTCGCGCTGGCGATCATTGAGTTCGTGGGGCACCCATTTGTCAAGCTTTTTTACCTTGCCAATTTGACGCAAATGGACCAATATTGTTTTGACGCTAACGTCGAAAGCTGCTGCTAATTCAGCCGTAGATTGTGTATCATCAGCTTCCACAATCGCCTTTAATTCGTCATTGTCGACCAAAGTCTTCGGACGACCGCGAGGTTCATTTTTCAGTTCGAAATTTCCAGAACGGAAGCGAGCAAACCAATAACAGGTAGTGCGTTGGTTTGTAGTGTTAGCTCCGTAAACGTCGTTGATGTTGCGTGCCGCTTGTGCCGCGTTGCTGCCACGACGGTACTCATATTCCATAATTACTCGAATTTTTAACGTACCTATCCATGATGACGAAAAAGATTTAAATGCGATGAAAATGTAACACTAATCAATAAACAAATGACTACTTTTGGAAAAAAAAATCCATGTTTTTAAAATAAAATTAATTTGAAATTAGAATTCTTAGCCAAACAAAAAATATTTTGATTTGAAATGGCCAGTACTGCAGAACGGCAATTTCATAGGTAAAGACCTAATATAATATAAATATGATTTGGTGTTACACGAATCATATATGATGAATGATAAAATAAGAAATCTCTCTAATATATAAAATTCTCGTGTCGCATTGTTTGTTACCAAACTCCTCCGAAACGGCAGGACCGATATGTAGGTCTGAGATCAGATTTAATAAAATACAAGTTTCGCCTGTTTATAGAGAGGGCTTTCTCAAAACTGACCAAATTCCTATTGTACCAACATTGCACAACAATCGTTTAGACTTAATGAACGTTTGATCGACTTTTCACGTGACCAGAGGGCTGACCTTTTTTTGGACAAGAATCAGCATTGCCATTCAACGTTGCAATGCTGCCAGCCTTCTGGGCACTTTTCCCGTTGACAGTGATGCGGATGAATTTTTCAATGCCTTGTGATTATTTATTTTACTTTATTATTTCATGTATTAATAGTTGTATCATAGTTAAAGAAACAAAAGGAGTTTTCTTAATGATTAAAATCGTTTTACAAATGGCGGAGTTCAGAGGTAACAAAGTATAGAAAAAACTACACCTACATCCTCCTTTTCTAAATATATCGATCGGCCCTGATGTGACATGTTTGCGGCGCGACGCAAAATGTAACGACATGGGTTTTGCATTTAAAAACACGATGTGTCCTTGTTTCAGATTGCTATCTGTTGATCGATGATGGACTATTTGAATTTCCAATTCAGTTTTGTGAAACGTTTACATTGAATCTAGAATATTGTTTATACACTAGCTTTTGCTTAACTTCGTACGCGTGGAATTTTGAATGGAAAAATGGAGTTTATGTTTTAAGTTAAGGACTTTGGCAATACATCGCTGAGCTGCATTCAATTCCATGCAGTCGTTTTTGCGTGATGCGTGTACAAACATATACATATATAAAAACATTAAAAAAAGTTTTGGCTTCTGTTGCTCTAATAAAGATCCCCAAATTACATTCTCCTCAATGTGTCGGGTAAAATAGTAACTAAGTAAGTATCTTTATTTGTGTGTGTAAAACTGCTCAATCGAGTAGTTGGGTCCAGTTCTATACGTCCGTCATAAAAAAAGAAGTTTCTGCGGAGATTTTACGGTTTGAAAATAAAAACTACGAACTATAAACCGGAGTTTTTGTTATTCGTGCGTTTTATTATGTGCTCACTTCAGAGCAAAGTAAATTTATTCCAGTCCAGCTTATTACATTTGTAGCAGCTCGTAAAGTTTGCAACTTAATTAGTCTTTTAAATTATTCAAGGGGTGACCATCAACTCAGTTTGCTTGATAATTAATTAATTGGACGTAGCTCTGTTAAAATGTACCAATCCTCATAATTTGTTTTATTGCGCCAAACTAGGCGTAGTATGAGTTATTACAATAGGTACAGTAAAATATACGTATTCGTTGGCAGTACGTGTTCTTGTCAAAATGTATCAACTCATGGCATGGCAGAAAACAGCATCGAAACAAAATTTATTGTTTAATGATATTGTAAGACAAAAAATTGTCTTCAAAATTGACATTAAATAATATGTTTTTATGCCATAAGAATACATTTTTCTCTTGCTTTTAGATTTTAATTAATATCGTGATGTAACATGTCACATGTGATGTAAATGTTTTCAACTTTATTACAAATGAACAAGGATCATGTTCAATGCGAAAAATTTAACAGTTTGGGGTAGGTCATAACCTACCCCAAACTGCACACACTTTACTAGACGTACGAGTAAGTACATATACTTACTCGTACGTCTAGTAAAGTGTGTGCATTATATGAGTTTGTCGTAAAATTGTTTGTAGTTTGTTTCAACCCGCTGTGACAGATTAAGCATCAAATTAAGACAATTTTGAATGTCTTTGAGAAGAAATAAAAATGGCAGAAGTCATTTTAACCCAGTTCCCAGATTTTATAGTTGAATATTACTAAAACTAAAGAAAACGCGTCACGCGAAAATATACCATACTGACTTACAAGTCATCGTTCTGTATCCACTCTTTCTTTTCCATTCAGAGCAGACATTTTCTTTTTGACACACTTACATTTATAATTATTATACAAAATATTTACAGAATGACTTAATCTCATTACAATATAAAAATAACTACATACATATATATATACACAAACAAAATAAAATAAAAAGGTAGGGATACTAAATAAAAAAATATATATTTAGAGATTTCTTATATTTCCAATGTATTTTATGTACTTAAACCTACGTCTATTTACCTAATTATTATAAGCCCTAGGCTACCTTACTCAGCACCATAATCGGAACAGTTACAGAAAAACCATAAGCACCTAGGTAATTAAAGAACCGCACATTTCTTGCAGACGAAATCACTAAGAGGACCTTAGCACACTCACTGAGAGTTAATTCGTTCAATTGCCTCCTCCGCCCGAAATCATTAGGATGTAGGTATTACTGTGAAGTTACCGTCTTTAAAAAGATGACATCACAGACTAAAATGTTTTGTTTACTATTATCCCACTGCAGGGCAAGGCCTCTTCTTCTACAGACAAGGCGTCACAATTGGGTAGTGTCCTTAAAAATTATAATTGGTCCGAAAGTTGGATTACTCAAAAATACTGGACACTAAGTTTTTTCTTTTGTCACGTAAACCAAAAATGACGACGATATAGTGCATTGAAATAACGCGTGACGTCACGCCATGCTACACTCTTAACGTAAAAGTGACGTCACAAGCCCTTCTCCTGAACTTTGATGTGCTATATCATTGTCAGTTTTTAGTGATTTGAGTAAGCAAAAAATACGTGTCCAATATTTTTTGGTAATCTTACTGACGGACTAAATAGACTTACTGTATTTTTACCTAGGACACATCCCCATTTGTATGACTATGACATTACATATGGAAAAGAGTCACGTGACATCTCTAAAGGTAATGTCAACTCCAATTTGATATTTCCGTGGGCGTTAACTCTTATGGAAAAGGATTTTGTCTAGGCCTGCCTCTATGGTAGCTACTTATGTAATTCTTGTTGGAGACTTAACTTCATTTTTCATTTCATTTCATTTTTTTTAAAACATTGCCCCACACTAGGAATTTCTCCTGTATCGTGGGTGCGTTTACAAACATTTAAACTCACATACACAAACAGCCAGATCCGGAACAACTACCTGTAGGTCATACAAATATTTGTTCCGTGTGGGGATCGAACCCACAACACGCGGCGCAGCAGCCGATGACTCAACCACCGCGCCAACCGTGTCGTCAAACTAGTGACGTCTTATCGCTTTGTAACCACTAAAATTAAAAGTAGAAAAATCTAACCTGTCGTCGATAAACGGGTTCCGCGAACCTCTAGATAACCTTCTGTTCCGTTGATTATTATTGAATGGACGAAACGTCAAGTGCTATTTTAATAAGTAAACAGTTAATAATAGTAGTACCATAGCATACGCATGTATGCCATGATTGCGATTAAGGCCTCGCCTCTTAATCAAGCACGAGCTTTTGAGTTTGACGACACGGTTGGCGCAGTGGTTGAGCCATCGGTTGCTGCGCCGCGTGTTGTGTATTCGATCCCCGCACGGAACAAATATTTGTATGACCTACAGGTAGTTGTACCGGGTCTGGCTGTTTGTGTATGTGAGTTTAAATGTTTGTTCCTAGTGTCGGGCAAAAAAAAAAACAAAATAAAAAAATCCCAGTACCTATTTGACTTATCAATTTATATGTAGGTACATACGCCAGCACATCGAGCTACCCCAATGTGTCAAATTTCTTTGATAGGTTTTCAACTTTATTACGAAAGAATAAAGCTCATGTTCAATTGAGAAAATCTGACAGTTTGGGGTAGCTTGATGTGCTGGCGTCTGTACTTTCTAAGTTTATCTTAGTTATAACTGGAATCAGTAAAGGAAATCATCGTAAGGAAACCTGAACTTTTAGTTAATATGAAGAGACATTAGCCCTGCAGTGAGAAAGTACAAAGCTGGTATTATTATCACTATTATTTGTAGCGGTCTCGTATCGTAGCATTTAAAACTATGGTTAAAATTGTATGCATACAAACTGAACTACCGCTATATTCAATAACACAAAGTTTCAAAAGTATAAAAAAAATAGAGCCTTGGAAAAAAGACTCAGTAATACCTAAATGTCACAGTCACTGAGTGTAATAATATCAGCGGAACATACTGGTATCACACAATTTACATTGCCGGTAGAGATTAGAATAAATGTGGGCGAGCAAACACAGCTTCTAAAGTTTCACGCGATGCCACACGTCTATTATACACTAACTTCGGTGTATCTCTGTATAGTATAGCGTGATTAAATAATTGATGTGATCGGTGTCTTAGACTACCTAATCGGTAACACGAGCAAGAAGTTTGATCAAGGTGAAATAGACTCTGAAAGTGTTTCTTTCTTATTTTTAAACGGACATTTCTAGTGAAATAAAAATGATGAAATTAGTGAAAATAGTGGATGATATTACAGGTAAATAAAAACCATGGTTTCTCTTTTTATTTATAATTTACAATAAGGCTTTTTAAATCGAGAATGTTTTGGACATTTTGCGACTGCGCTGTCTAAAAACTCCCGTTTTCGGCGTTGCGAATTGCGCAGACCAAGGCCGATGACAATAATTTGAAATCGTTTCAGATCGCATCGATAAGTTGAATCGGGAAGTTGACCGACATAAAAGTTGTAGTACGAAGTTGGGGACATGCTTATCAGATGATAATGACATGGCACTAACTTTATTATAGTCTTTAAAACATTTCTTTCACTTTATTATTTTATTATATATTCTCTACTGCCCAGAGGTTACTGCATACAGGGCTAAATACTTCGGTTACTGTCCGAGAGATCGCCAGGAACGTCAGATCGCTGCTCGCTTTTCTCGAGGAACTGGGGTGGTTCGAATAAGGTATTGTCCCACCCGTTACGCCAAATAGTACGCGTAGAGTTGTAGATATCGGTCCGTCAACTTACAACTTTATTATAAACAAAACACAATTTATTCAATTCAAAACAAAAGTTCATTACAAAACCAGAACAATGTTATCAGTTTTAATACAAAAAATGTTCCACGAATTTCCAAACTAAAAGGATTTTGTTAAATTAGTTCCGTAATCCCAACCCAAAAGTTTGAGTTCAGTTAATTTTACGTAATTTGTATCTGCTACTATATCCTTCCATTCAGCTTGTTAGGGTAGCATTACACGGTTCTTTTATTCTGTCCACTTTGGGTGAAACAATCAACTTGAGAAGTTCCGATTGAGCCTTTTAACCAGCTGTAAGATTCAAAATGACTGGGTGACACGAACTCGATAACTAATAATAACTAGCATCCACACACGGCTGCATAGCTACGTATAAATGACAGCTTAAGTATGTGTTTCTCTGAAGCAATAGCTATAATGCTATCAAAATTCATAAAGTAGTTTTTACTTGTAATTGTAACAAAAATTCATAAATCTTATAAATTTTCGCATTTATGACATTAGAAGGATCCATTTCCATTGTCTTCGTTTTTCGGTCTATCATATCATTTATGTAAGCATTGCTCATTTTCGGTAAATTCCTGAGTATGTTATGTATTCAATTAAGTTATCCTGTAATAATAATGTTTTTTATTTATTTATTTTCCAGTTCTGTGCACAACTGTATTTGATCTGTGTTTGTTTATTATTTAATGTGTCATAGTGAATAATTCGTTCAAGTGCCAAATAAATAAAAAAACATGGCAAATTGTATAATGACGCGCCGGCGCAGGGCAATATACTGTGTGACTTGCACGACCGCTTGACGTAAATACAACGTATATTCGATCTTGACTATACTCAATTCGCACATCATTTCTATTTAGCGTCAAAACTTTGTTATGGGTGATACTCATCAACCCCGCCACAAATTTAAAAGAAAATGTTGCTTCTAGTCAAAACGTATTTTCGATTTCAAAACCCTTCGAATTTGCGTTACGTTTTCGACAAGTGTTCGTGTAATTTAATTGAACCTTGTAATGTTACCTTAATGTTAAAACTCGAAGCTTAATATTACAGTTCTTAAATTAAATTGTATCGAACCAGTGGCATACAGTTAATAGACATTCGAATAGACAGGAATAGTAAATGAGATTGTGGCCTACTTTCCTACTAATCCGAGACTTGTCTTTAGGTATACTGAATATTGAAGATTTTTATACCGTTGTTAGAGTTTAAATTACATGCCAATTCATTTGGGACACACTTTATTTTCTGGAATTAGTCATCGTTCCATTGACAGTTGGCGCAGTGGCTGAGCGATTCACTGCTGCCCTGCGTGTCGCGGGTTTGATTCCCGCACAGATTTGTATAGCCTACAGGTAGTTGTTCCGGGTCTGGCTGTTTCTACAGAAATTCCTAGAGTGCGACAACGTTTTGCACGACTCATGATGCGAAGCATCAGAGAGTGCTTTATAAAAACTAAAGAAAAGAAAACTATTCCAGTTTGCTTATGCGATTAACGGTTTTCGGAGAAAATGTTTATTAATGGCAGTACAGGAATCTCTATGAATTAATATTAAAGGTCACCCTTATGGTTATACGTAGGCACTTTTAAATCATTAACAGACGAACAAAAAGGACATACTTTGTACATTGAGACCGATTTCAATGATTATTTTGTTGTTGGATGGATTATATAGGTACTTAAAATTTGGTCTTATATGAATTTAAAAGGAAAAATTACCCCTAAGTTAAGAACTGAGCATGATTGAATTTACACCTATTGAGTTTTGTAACAGGTGACGGGCAGTTGAAGTTAGGCTATTATACCTCAGAAAAATTACAAACTGATCCACTAAAAAGCGAGACATGAAACCTTTAAGGTGAACACTATACGGTGTTAAAAACTTTAATTTCTTAAGACTGTGGCTTTGGTTGTTTTGTTTGATTCATTTTTTCCATCTACTGATTTTTTTGTCAATATTTTAAGGGGTCAAAGTACCTATGAATAAACAAACTTTACGATGTTATCAATTCATCAAGATGAAAATAAACAAGCTATTCAATACATTCTATGTTCGCATAACACAACAGATTATTTCAGAGTTAATCTGTTCCTCTACAACATACGTCGGATGTTCTACAAGGAACGTACAAGATTATGTAGTTCACAAAAGAGGAACGCGAACACAACGTTAATCGCATCTAGAAACTAGAGCCATCACTTAGGTACCTTTTTGATGGGTGTACATTTAGTTATAAGGATTAAATGACTTTATTGTGTACTCCTATTTATATTATAAGAATACTCTTTATTGTGCACTATGAGAACTTACTAATAATGAGTGTAAGAGCTACATACTTTATATGTAAAGGATTATAAAAATATACAAAGTATTAAAAAAACAATTCATAAAAAGGAATGAGAAAATCCTTGGAAATAAACAGCATGTTTTGGTGAGTGTCATCGAGATGAACTGCATTCAAGGCTCTTCCATCTGTCTACGAAATTTGTTGAAAAAAAAGAGGTTGCATTATGAAAATAAATATGGTTGTGACTGACCGATCGACTGCTACGCCGCGTGTCGTGGATTCGATTCCAAATATTTGTATGGCCTACAGGCAGTTGTTCCGAGTCTGGCTGTTCGTGTATGTGACTTTAAATGTTTGTAAACGCACCTACGACACAGGAGAAATTCCTAGTGTGGGGCAACGTTCTTTTTTTTAATATCTTAAAGCAGAGTATGCTACGCTGCTATTGGTGGAGTATCTAAGTAGCCAAGTACGAGCAGACAGACAGACAGACAGCTCCTACATAGAGCTCTGCGGCTCCTGTTGCTAGGTACTTCAGGCAGGGTATAAACAAAAGTTGCCAGTTGTAAATTTGATTTTGCCATGTTATTGGCAAGACCTATGCACATAGAACAGCTCGTGGCTAAATAAAAACGGCCGCACGGGTTGATCAAAGTTGATGGGTGACCGTTGGTCCCAGCCTTCATTTGTAGATATTTGACAGTCGTTACGGGTAGTCAGAAGCCCGAAAGTCTGACAACCATTCTTACCAATTATGTGTATCGTGTTGCCAAGTAACTGGGTTATGGGGTCAGATAGACAGTTGCTCCACGTAAAATATTGGTATTCAGCTGCATCTGGTTAGACTGGAAGCCGACCCGTATATAAAATGATACGTACTACGGTTTCAATAAATTTATTCAGTTAAATTAAATTAATACTTTACCTCAAATAAAGACTATTAAGCACATGAAAAGAAAAAATAATCCTAGGACATCGAAAACTTCATCCGCATCGCTGTCAACGACATCTCCTAGCGTTTGATCGACTTTACACGTGACCAGAGGGTTGGATATTTTTTGGCCAAAGAATCAACATTGCTATTTAACGTGGCAATGCTGCCAACCTTCAAGCCTCAAGAAATCAACACAAAGTTACATCTTATTTAAATGCCTGTTCGATTTATAAAATAGTAAAGTGCTTGGCAAGAAATATGCACAGTCAAATTTAGCAGAACTTTTACAAAGAGATTAAACAGTACAAGCTTAGTAGATAGACTTTTATAAAACCTCTTCTGCTACATGCTGGCACACAGTATTCTCTACTCTCTTAAGTACTCGAGTGCTCATGCCTTCATCCTGTAGAAGTTCGCTGTGTGTGCGAACGCTTTTAAACTAAAAGTATGCAAATTTCCGTCCCTTGAGTTACCTAACTTAGTGTGAATTTTTCGACTGAAGAATGCAAATCAACATGGTACTTTGTGAGTCTATTTTGGGAAGTTTATCATCTTTTAGAAGCGAGTGGTCTCAATGCTGATTAGAATATTTTTATAAATTCGAGTCTTGGGCTCTCGAAGTTAACTGTAGTTAATATTGATGCTACTCTGATGTTGTGTTGATGTTACTCAAGTTTAGTCTGCCTTGGTGGTCTAGACGTTACAGGCGCAACTGCTGAGCATGAGTTCCTGGGTTTGATTCCCAGGTCGGACAAAGTATTGTTGGGTTTTTCTATCTGTAATTTCTCAGTAGAAGTTGAAGTCGGGGTTTGTGCCCGGTTAAAAACACCCTTTTTTTCTATTTGAGTATATTGTCCCACTGCTGGGAAAAGGCCTCCCCCAAGTCCTTCTAAGTGTTTTTTTCCTGCGTCACATCGCCACCTCTTTCTGGGCCGGCGCCGTCCACCTTCGGGCACCCACACAGTTCATGCGGCTCTAATACATACAATTTATACAAAACTGGCGAAATGTAGGTACTATAGGTACACCTCTGCCTTACCTTTCGAGGAATAAAGGCGTGATGTTATGTTACTAGTGTAGACAAAAAAGTAACTACTTAAAACAAGTTAAAGAAGTGGTTTAAGTAGATACGAATGCCAAAAAAAAACAAAAGAAAATAAACGTGAACTGAAACCAAAGTATCAGTTAAATTGAAGCCTGAAAACACAGCCTAAGATTGAGGGATGAATATTACATAGGTAATATCTCTCAGTACATCTATTACTGACATACGGCTCAAGAAATGCCTGTGACAGATAAGATACGAGTTTGAGATGTCAAATTAGTTTATCCATATAACTCGTCGTATCTCGATGCGTTCTGTAATCTCAACTATGTTTGTATCGTTTTTTTATAACAATAATACCAGCACGTTACTATCCCACTGTTGGGTAAAGGCCTCTTTTCATATAGAGAAGGTCTGAGCATTAATCAAACCGTTTGCTCAAGACTGGTTGGCGATTTCAGACTTCAGAATTATAAGTCCAGGTTTCCTCACGATGTTTTCCTTCACCAATGTCAGTGATGTCCAAGATAAACTTAGAAAGTACATATGAATTGAGAAAGTCACATTGGTACTTGCCCAGGTTTGAACCCATAATCTCGTGCACCAGAGGCGAGGCCTGTACTGGGCCTTCATGACTGTAGTTGGTAGTTTTAGCTCAAACAAAAATTGTGAGTTCTTTCTTCAACCGTGATTATATTATGCCTGTCCCTTTCTTGTTTTATATGAAAGAAAAAGTTGGAAATAATCGATGTTTAGCTTAGCTTATAAACAATTGCTGGTCGGACTTTCCGTACCGTCCGGGTATGTTAACGAAGTTTGACATAACATGTTTCATCCATTAAGTTCCGTCGTGTGCATATCCTGGACTGTGAAAGCTTTACCCGCTGTGTTGTGTCCTATCAGTGCTATAGATACTTACTTAGATATAGACAACGTTCCCATAGAGGTAGGTATTAGAATAGAATAGAATATAATAGTTCTTTTTTTGCACTGAGACTAGGTACAGACGCTACGCTCAAGCTATCACAAAATGTCAAATTTTCCCAATGAAACATGAATTTTATTTTTTTGTTATTAAGTTGAAAAACTATTAAAGAAATTGGACAGATTGGGGTAGCTTGTTGTGCTGGCATCTGTACATGATACAGATATTGGTTGGTTGATGATGATCAGTATACAATCTACCTTAGGTTAGGCATGGAAAATAGTTATACGTTATCCAAGAACATGTCAAAGCAATGTTCAGTTTCTTATGTCAGATCAGTTAAAAAAAGCATTCTAATTTTGATTTATATTGTGTATGTGTGTCAAAAATACGTCAAATTTACCTCCAATTTTGTCATGTTTTGACATTGATTGTCTTTGAGATGAGATTGCGACTAGATATTGAACGTTATTAATTACAGAAATTGGCAGTCTGTTTAAACATAGAAAAAAAAAGTTAGTTAAGAAAGTAGTTACAATGTAAAACAATGTCAGTTCAATTAGAGTTTAGCTAGTTCAATGTTTGACGACCTATGTGCAGCGGGCGAAGGTCCGCTTGCGACGCAGGAGGTTGTGGGTTCGATTCCCGCCTTGGGACAAATGTTTGTACGATCTACAAACATTTTTTCCGGATGTTCTGGGTATTTGCTATGTATAATAAAAATATATATCTATGTAATGTATTGTATTAAGTATATCAGTCATCTAGTACCCATAACACAAGCTCTGCTTAGCTTGGGGCTAGATGGTGCTGTGTGGATTGTCCAGCATTATTTAGTATTATTATTTATTCATTTATTAATTTTAATTGTCAAGATTAATTTAAGTTTCTATCATACGAGAATTCGCGAATTAAGTAATAAATAAAGGAAGATCACCACATTTCAAATTCATTTTTTTTTAGTATATATAATTTTAATTTTCGTTTTTGTTATCATCACAAAGATTTTCACTTACTTTATAAAATGTGTTAACTGTGAGTTTGTTCAGAGTGATGAGTTAAATGACCCTTTATTATTATTTTAATCACACCATGAGTACACTAGATCTCATCTATCAAGGTCTCAAATATACGCTAATTAAACTTAACATAGGAACATAAATTAGGGGAGGCAAGACTAGTCTGTGTCACAGAGAATTTATGTCGGACATTTCAAGAGGACGTGTGTTCAACGTGGATCTTCATAATCTTAAATTACGTAGGAACTCTAGATGAGAGAGGTTTCCAGTTTCCAGTTTATTCCATCATGATTACAAAATACTGATTATGTGCATTTTAGACTCTTGCAGAGCATTTTTCGCTACTTTTGAGTATGGCGGCGGGTAAGTGTTATCAGGTTTTTCCATCTGAAATTTCTTAGTAGCAGCCCAAAGTCTGGATATCAGCCCATTTAGTGGCAATTGGCTCTCCCCTATTACATGGGGCTTAAAACATAGCTGGTGAAATGGTTGTGTTACTAAGAGTGCACCTCTGCCCAACTCTTTACAACAACTTTAAACTTACTGTACTTTACAACATTATTTCGCACCATGTCCAATCCATCCATAATTTCCTTGGATTGCTAAGTTTCGTTTATTCCTTTTAATTGATGAAAGAAAGAAAGAAGAAAATAAAGTATCTTATTTTATTAATATTTTATTGTAAGAGTACCCTAGCTCTCCGTCACTAACTTTTATCTGAAAGCACGTTAAGCCGTTGGTCCCGGCTGTCATTTGTAGATCTTTGACATTCGTTACGGGTAGTCAGAAGCCCGAAAGTCTGACAACCAGTCTTAACAAGGGGTATCGTGTTGCCCAGTCACTGGGTTGTGGAGGTCAGATAGGCGGTCGCTCTATGTAAAATACTGGTATTCATATGCATCCGGTTAGACTGGAAGCCAACCCCAAACATAGTTGTTGACTAGCACTTCACTCCAACCCCATTGAAGCATTGTTTTTAATATAAAATAGATTAATATTACTAGCTGATAATGAAACACTCTGAACGTGATAGAATTTTAAAATCAGTTATGTGGTTTTTGAGCTCATTCATTACAAATAAACACAAAAACAATCAAATCATAATTCCTCTCTATTATGATGACACAGTGTACCCAATACTGTGACATCATTATTTATTTTACGTGTGTAACCTACACTAACATACATTTAATTTAATTGATTCCTCTTCTCTGGTACCCCTTCTCATTTATACTAAAAAAAATCCTCACAACATGATCATTCCTCCGCATCACATGCCCATACTACACAATCGATTTCAACACAACTTCTAGGTCACCGGCGGCGGCGCCATTTTTAGACTTCCTCTAACATACTCATTTCTAATAGGGATGTGTCCTAAGTAAAAATATAATAAGTCTATTTGGTCCGTCATCGTCAGTTAGATTACCAAAAATATTGGACACGTATTTTTTGCTTACTCAAATCAATTAAAGGTGACAAAGATATAGCATACCAAAGTTCAGGAGAAGGGACGTGTGACGTCACTCTTACATAAAAAGTGTAGCACTGCCTGACGTCACGCGCAATTTCAACGCACTACACACACATCGTCGTCATTTTATTTTTGTTTTAAGTGACGAAAGAAAAAATACGTGTCCAGTATTTTTAGTTAATCCGACTTGCGGACTAAACAGAATTTTTAATGACACTACCCTATTCAAAGCCGTGAAGACATTTTACTTAGATTCGTCTTCAATTGCCTTGCCATCAATCATACATGAGCCATGATTGATGTCTGTGTGTGCGTATATGCTGTTGGCTCAAGACTTCATAAAACAGGAGCTTTACTACATATATCATCAGCGGCTTTGCACAGGTAATTTACTCCGCGTATCGGTATTTTCCTGTCTAAGAAGGATTGACAGATGATGTTCTTACATTAAGAGCAGAGTACACGGCATTTTAAATCGTCAAACCATTTTTTTTTGATATTATTTCCTTTATTTTCTAACAAATATTTATTTCTTCAACAATGATAAAAGTATTAATACATTAAAAGAAAATAAAGAATCACAGGGCATCGAATATTCATCAGCATCACTGTCAACGGGAAAAGTGCTGCAGAAGGCTGGCAGCATTGCCACGTTGAATGGCAATGCTGATTCTTTGGCCAAAAAAAGGCTATCCCTCTGGTCACGTGTAGAGAGGGCTGGCTCATTCATTGCCCAAAGAATTAGTATTGCCATCCAGCGTGGCAATGCTGCCAGTCTTTCGGGCATGGTCTTGGTCGTCTTTTTATTTTATTTTGTTTTTGTAAATATGTATATAGGTAGTTAGTTTTATGGCATAATTGTATATATGTAAATACTTAAAATTTAAAATAAATAAATAAATAAATGTTCTGTTAAATTCCACGCGGACAAAGCCGTGGGCACCGCTATTACTAACTAATAAAATTAAGTTGAAGAGCTTGTTTGTTTGAACGCTGTAAAATCTGGAATAACCAGTCAATGAAGAAGTATATTCGCATTTAAAAGCCTCTTGAGGAAGGTTAGATAAGCTATTTAACGTCACGTTACGGACCTTAATAGGGACTGAAATCGCTAGTCGTATTGATTTCTCCGTACACACTACAGTACCGATTTAATACTTTGAATCGAATAAAAAGGTGTTAGCGTTCTCTTTGAAAATCTCTCCTCGCCAGAAGTGCAAACATTTCAAGTGTTTCATGAGCAAACACTTCGCGTGTTTGCACAGTACTTACGTATTTCGCTGGAAGCATTTCGATTTAGACTTAGTATTTGTTGAGAAATCTATTTTAAATCAGAGGTGACTATTTGCTTTAATTAATTTCTTCGGATCTTTTCTTTTTCTTTTCGTCGGATCTATTCGTTACTAACCTACTTAGATTTAACTCTCATAAAGTTATAGGTATAACTTCCGAAATTTGGTGTATTGGACACACCTCTGCCTATCCCTTCGGGAATACAGTCGATATGTTACGTAAATAATGTAATGTAAATAATTTTCTTAAAACTTGTTCACACCTTACTCAATAAAAATAATATTTTTTAGCTTGTTAGGTGATCACTACGCTGTGCATCTTTAGCAAAAGATACCGAAAATATTTTATGATTTTAGTTGACGTAAATGTCTGCTGGATGAACCAATGCATAATTTCGACATGTTATGTCAAGTCTTCGGTAGTATAGTGGTAAGTATCCCCGCCTGTCACGCGGGAGACCGGGGTTCGATTCCCCGCCGGAGAGAATCTTTTTGTGTTTTTATTTATAAATTAACGAACCCTAGATTAAAGTCTGACCTTTTGTGCCCTTATCCCTTGGGTCATTGGGTTAAAAAGGGTCCAACGGCAATATTTCATCAAAAAACCAACACCACCTAAAGTGTTAGCCTACACGTAATCTATAACGTGACACGAATTTTACCTTCTGTTATTTTGTAGGTAGGTTTTTATCAACATTTTATGATAATTCCAGGCATTTTATTCACTTTTATTTATTTTGCGAAGTTATCTTTATGAACACTGGTAACAGCGCCATCTGTTGTCATTTTGATACATTACTTAGTTCACTCTTTGATGACAGATGGCAGTATTATAAATAACACCTTTATGAATTACGATTCATGAAACAATGCAAAAAATAATTATCAAATGCCTTATTACTCCACAATTCAGGGATGAGAACATAGTTTTCGGAATAAGAAATGATGTACATACATAGGCAAGCTACCCCAATCTGCAAATTTCTTTCTTAGTTTTTCAACTTTATTACATAGTGATAAAGTTTATGTTCAATTGGGAATATTTGACATTTTGGGATAGCTTGATGTTCTGGCAAGTGAAACTAATACCTAGTAGCGAGAGAGAGAGAGAGAGAATTAAAGAGAGATACAAATGTATCTGTATTTCTTGTACAACTCCAACCTTTCTTTATGAGCTGGAAACTCAAGCGAGTCTATAATAAACTTTATAACGGTCCCCTGTCAGCGAGTAATGAAGGCACTCGGCTGTTCGTTATTGTCACTGTGGACCCAAATGTAGCTGAAATTACGGTTCATATAGATCTGTTTTATTTTAGAGATCTTTCTGTGTTGTATTTTACACTCTTATGTAAGTAACTAGTCAGTTATAAAAACCTAAAAATACTGCCAGCAATCTGTGGTGATAATAGAATGTGTACTTGGTGGGTTCTATAGCCAGTAATTGTCATCATCATCCTCCTGCACTTATCCCAATTTATTTGGGGTCGGCGCAGCATGTTTTCTTCTTTTATACATCTCTATTAGAACTTAGGTTTGCACATCGACAGTACCCTGAACTGGCGCACTCATATTGCTAGTGTCAGCCGGAAGGTTACAGGGACGCTGCGGGCTCTGTATCGTCTGAAGAACGTCCTACCATCCAGTACAAAGAAAATGCTTGTGCAGACCTTAATCTTTCCTAGTATCGATTATGGTGATGTGTGCTATTACGACCTGAATGCAGATCTCCTCAACAAACTTGACCGACTTCTTAATAACTGCATTCGATTTGTTTTCAATCTGCGCAAATATGATCATGTGTCCGCACATCGGTTGCTTCTAAAGTGGTTACCCATACGTCAGCGCCGAGAGCAAAGGGCGCTTACCACCTTGTTTTCATTTCTTGTCTCTTCCAATTCCCCTAGTTATCTAGCTCCTTATTTTCAGTACATTTGCACCAACCACGACAGAAATCTGCGTTCCTCCCATAACCGTCTTCTTCAATGTCCGACTCACCGTACTGACTTCATCCACAATTCTTTCTTCGTCCAAGCTATTTCTCTGTGGAATGCGCTCCCGCAGGAAATCAGGATTGCAACCAGCCGATTGGCCTTCAAAGTTAAAGTGCGTGAGCATGTTCGTAAGAAGTTGGCAGTGGTTTCATCACAGCGCTAATGTTTTCTCATTAACTGTTCTTATTGTTCATGTATGTGTTTGTGTATATGTTTATTTGTGTATATGTTCTATGTAGGTATTATATTTATAGTTTATAATAATATATATATTTCTTTTCACTTTTCTTTTAAGAAATTGCACCTGCCACTGTTTGTCTCTGCATCACCCAAAGGTTGACTGGTAGAAAATGCCTATGGCATTAAGTCCGCCTCTGTACATTTGTGTGCTTAAAGTATTAAATAAATAAATAAATAAATATTAGCAGTTATCTCAAGAGTCATCTCTTTTCTAGCCATATCATCTTTCACTCAATCCATCCATATTTACTTTGGTCTCCCTCTACTCTTGTAACCCTGCACATTCGTTCTCAAAAATTAGCCAGTAATATTCGTAACAATATTTTAACATCTAATATACCAATGGAAATTAAAGGCCCCATAGCTTATTCCAACCAAGTACGACATACCTAAGTACAGAGGCTAGCATCAAGCTTCCCCAATCTGTCAAATTACATTGTTTTTTTTTTCAACTTAATTTATTACAAAAGGATATGGTTCATGTTCTAGTCGGATCTTTACATCTACTTGTCATAATTTCAGTCGATAGCGATAATACATAAGAAATCACCATGTACCTACTGAACACGTGCAGAACTAAGTACCTATATTATTAAAATGCTAAGCAGCTATTTCCACCACGGTACATAGATGTTATAGGTACTTACCATGGAAGTTTTATAGCCTGTGATTGAGGTTGCCATCTTAAATAAACATACCTACATACTATAAGACAGTTCCTCTCATTCACCCCCCATGCGACGGCGAAGCGTGAAGCTAATATTTTAATTGCCAAAGTTAGTTTTGCTCCTCGAGGAATGGTGGAACAACTTGGAACTAACAAGTTTATCTCGTGGAACAGACCTGGTTATTTGTCTCCATGTAACTTATTACTTCTTCCCGGATGTTAATCAGGAATGTGCGTTTACGTAATTAAAGTAAGAAGGAAAATTCGTTTATTAGCAAACTTACTAACAAAAAAGTCCGTGTAACCAACTTGCCCGCAGTTTTGCAGTTTTACCCACTCATAAGGTTGGTATGGTGATGTTAAATGTTAAGAAAGCCTTATTTATATCAAGAACTAGCGGCCCGCTCCGGCTTCGCACGGGTATAAAATATATATATTATTACCTTCCTCTTATGTCAGTCTATCTATTAAAAAAAACCGCATCAAAATCCGTTTCGTACTTTTAAAGATAGGGATATAGGGACAGAGAAAGCGACTTTATTTTATACTATGTAGTGATTGGGCTATCAAATGTTTACTAACGAAACTTTTTTATCTAACTTCGAAGTTCCAGAGATTTACGAGTTCAAATAAAAAAAACAATGTTCATCAAAATGTCATTACTTCAACTTAATGTCAGATGGCAACACTAGGGAACAGCATCAGATAGTAGACCTGACACTGGTTTTCAGCTGCTGTCAATTAAATTCATCTCTGGGATTGTCCAACGTAAACCGTAGTTGTACAATTGTTTGTTAGTGTGTTATCTCGTATTCTGAAAACTTAAACATTTGACATGTGTCAAATCTTATGTAAAGTTGGTACTTAACAAAAGATTTGACAGCTTACTCACTAACTGAACCAAGAGATCCAATATGATTCTTCAGAAAAAGTACTTAAGTAAAATTGGAAGAGATTATATTTATGTAGACTGAGTTACTTTAAGTTTTCGTTAAATAAATTGCCTTGCGTTCTT
Source organism: Phlogophora meticulosa (assembly GCA_905147745.2). Taxonomy (NCBI): domain Eukaryota; kingdom Metazoa; phylum Arthropoda; class Insecta; order Lepidoptera; family Noctuidae; genus Phlogophora; species Phlogophora meticulosa. Next base: position 4,399,194 of record LR990540.1, on the reverse strand, counting down.
GGGCTAAAATGCTCGTGGGCTGTAAGCATTGAAGTCTTAGGATATCTGATTAATATACCACACTAAACATTACTTTATACTATTTGTGACAAAAGCAATGCCTTAAATTATTCTAGGTCTTTTAATTAAACACTAGAACGTTTATCAACAGCATAGCCATCTGGGCACTTAATTAACAAGGAACTAAAGACTTTGCCTTGCTCTGTAATGTGTTTTACTCAAGATTTTTTTTTTTGTTAACCGTTTGCACGTGGCACAGACCGAAAAATTAATAAAATATATAGAACAACAGCCGCGCTGGTCAATCGATGGTTAATCATGGAGGTCAGTCTGAGGATGGGTGACCGTTCGTAATATAAAGAGACTCCTCCATGCCTCGGAAAGCACGTTAAGTCGTTGGTCCCGGCTGTCAATTGTATGTCTATCTATATATCTGTGACAGTCGTTACGGGTAGTAAGAAGCCCGAAAGTCTGACAGCCAGTCTTACTAAGGGTTTTTGTGAGGCCCAGTATTTTTTTATTTTTTTTATCTTTAAAAAACGTTGCCCCACACTAGGAATTTCTCCTGTGTCGTGGGTGCTTTTACAAACATTTATAGTCACAAACACAAACAGCCAGACCCGGAACAACTACCTGCAGGCCATACAAATATTTGTTCCGTGCGGGAATCGAACCCACTACACGCGGCACAGCAGTCGATTGCTCAGCCGCTGTGCCAACCGTGCCGTCAAATTGGATTGAAGAGGTAAGATAGGCGGTCGCTCCATGTAAAATACTAGATTCAGATGAATCCTGTAGGACTAGAAGCCGACCCCAATATAGTTGGGAAAAAGCTAGGCAGGCCAATCCTAGAAACCAGAGAGATACAAAAGAAGATTATCATCATAATTTTTCTGCCCTTGTCCTAGGTTACTTGTGGTCGGCACAAAACGTTTTAATCTTATATTCTTCTCTGTCTACCATCACGACTTTAAAAAAAGGAGGAGGTTCTCAATTCTGTTGCTATTTTTTTTTGGTATTTGTAGCTCCGCTAATTAAGAAAAAAAATATTTTTCAAATTTAAAGATGTTTTGCGATTGGTCCCATAGAAATTTCATCAAAATCGGTTCAGTAGTTTGGTTATCATACTTTTTTACTTGCCTGTGACGGGACTTTCATCGGCATATAGCTTATGTTATTAGGCTACATGGGCACTTTTACTTAAGAAATAGATTAGGATCCGCGCCACAAATGAAAATACATAAATAAATAATGCTGGACAATCCACACAGCATCATCTAGCCCCAAGCTAAGCAGAGCTTGTGTTATGGGTACTAGATGACTGATATACTTAAAACAATACATTACATAGATAGATATTTTTTTATTATACATAGGAAATACCAGAACACCCGGAACAAATATTAGGTCTTTACCTATGAAATTGCCGTTCTGCAGTACTGGCCATTTCAAATCAAAATATTTTTTGTTTGGCTAAGAATTCTAATTTCAAATTAATTTTATTTTAAAAACATGGATTTTTTTTTCCAAAAGTAGTCATTTGTTTATTGATTAGTGTTACATTTTCATCGCATTTAAATCTTTTTCGTCATCATGGATACGTTAAAAATTCGAGTAATTATGGAATATGAGTACCGTCGTGGCAGCAACGCGGCACAAGCGGCACGCAACATCAACGACGTTTACGGAGCTAACACTACAAACCAACGCACTACCTGTTATTGGTTTGCTCGCTTCCGTTCTGGAAATTTCGACCTGAAAAATGAACCTCGCGGTCGTCCGAAGACTTTGGTCGACAATGACGAATTAAAGGCGATTGTGGAAGCTGATGATACACAATCTACGGCTGAATTAGCAGCAGCTTTCGACGTTAGCGTCAAAACAATATTGGTCCATTTGCGTCAAATTGGCAAGGTAAAAAAGCTTGACAAATGGGTGCCCCACGAACTCAATGATCGCCAGCGCGAAGTACGCGTCGAGACGTGCCTTGCACTGCTCAACAGGCACACAAATGAAGGAATTTTGAACCGCATTGTTACCTGCGATGAAAAATGGATTCTGTTTGATAACCGCAAGCGCTCAGCAAGTTGGTTGGATCCTGGTTCAGCACCTAAACAATGCCCTAAACGAAAACTTACCCCAAGGAAAGTGATGGTCACTGTTTGGTGGTCTAGCGCCGGTGTGATTCAACACAGCTTCTTACCAAACGGGGTGAGCATTACTGCAGATGTGTACTGTGAAGAATTGAACACAATGATGGAGAAGCTGGCACATCTCCAACCAGCATTGGTCAATCGCTCGTCTCCGCTGCTCCTGCACGACAACGCGCGACCTCATACTGCACAGCAGACGGTCTCCAAGTTGCAAGAACTGGGGTTGGAAGCTCTCCGTCATCCGCCCGACTCACCAGACCTTGCGCCTACAGACTACTACTTTTTCCAGAATTTGGATAACTTCTTGGCGGGAAAAAAATTCAATACCCGAGAGGCAGTACAAAATGCCTTTGAAGAATTTGTTGCCTCCCGTCCAGCTGATTTCTTTAAGAAGGGCATCAATAAACTGCCACTGCGTTGGCAAAGATGCATTGATTGCATGGGTGATTACTTCGATTAATACAAATAAAAAATACATGAAAAAAATTCATTTAAATTTTTTCATACAAAACGGCAATTTCATAGGTAAAGACCTATTATTTGTAGATCGTACAAACATTTGTCCCAAGCCGGGAATCGAACCCGCAACCTCTTGCGTCGCAGGCGGACCTTCGCCCGCCGCGCCACATCGGTCGTCAAGATGTTTTGATGACATGTTTTGTTAAATTCTATTCGGACAAAGTCAAGGGCACAAAAATCCTATAAGATTTGAAGCAGGAATGCAATTTTCATTATAAATTTTCTTCTTTTATAATTTTAAAACATTATAACTCTTCCTAGCGTGTGAGACTCGAAGGTGAGAATTATTACGACACCCATTCTGTGTGGGTAGGTGATGTAACCTTAGTAAAATACCAACAAACATTTTTATCTGCAGAGATTTATGATTGAAGGTTTTGAAACGCCTAAGATAATGTTAGATTAACCTCGGTGATATTTATGAGTGTCTTTGTTGCCATACGCACGTGTACACGTTGGTACCTCTATAGCACGGGCGCTTTTTAACGCGCTTCTTTTTACCGCGCGTATTTATGTCGGTGGAGGCAAGCTGGGCGTTGGAAGCCCAAGAGGCGGTAAAACAACGTAGTGTTAAAAATCAGAGGCGGGGACAAACGTTTACCTAACATAAAAAACCTAACATCACGCCTTTGTTCAACAATCATCTAAATGGGGAAAACATACGTGCCAATGTAATTTTGCAGTTACGTGATAATATTACTCCCAAAAACTACAAATGATAGCCAAGACCAATGGCTTAACGTGCTTTCCAAGCTACGGAAAAGTCTCGATAAGTTCGACAAGCGTAGCTTAACCTTCGATCAACCCGTCCTGCTGTATTTATTTAGCCACGTGCTCCTTATACACTAGATAATGAACCTACCTGAATACTTTTCAGAAGACAGAAATGTGCGGAAAAATAATGGTGTTCCGTACAGATAAAAGCTTCCCTTCCGTTCGATAGTATTGTAGATACAAAAGTGTAAGGATATGTTTTCCAATCTAGCATAAACACATTTTATTTATTCCTTTTACTGCTACTTGAAAGGTCAGATAGGCAGTCGCTCCATGAGAAATACTGGTATTCAGCTGCATCTGGTTAGACCGGAAGCAGACCCTAATATAGCTGGAAAAAGGCTACGTAGTTGATGATGATTTTACTTCTACTTATACCATTAATAAATAAATAAATATTAATTTCTGTAAGTAGGTTTTTACAAAACTTTTACACGTCTACAAGTATAATATTTCTTTAAACTAGGTTTGTGTTTCCCTATCTGACAAAAGCTCAAAACACTGAAAAAAGCTCAGAGATCACAGTCTCTTTCTTGGTCAGATCATGTGAGGAACGTGCAGATTATTGTCCAAGGTGGTATTTTGTGGAAAGAACCACACGGATATGAGTGGACTTGTTCAGTCAGTGCAAGCATTTGACAGAAATTGTAGAGCTAAACTCAGAATCAACGAGCTCAACGGATCGACGAACAAAACCAAAGAATAATAAATAATAATAATCAATAATATAATAAATAATGCTGGACAATCCACACAGCATCATCTAGCCCCAAGCTAAGCAGAGCTTGTGTTATGGGTACTAGATGACTGATATACTTAATACAATACATTACATAGATAGATATTTTTTATTATACATAGTAAATACCCAGAACACCCGAAACAAATATTTGTAGATAGTACAAACATTTGTTCCAGGGCGGGAATCGAAGCCGCAACCTCCTGCGTCGCAGGCGGACCTTCGCCCACCGCGCCACATCGGTCGTCGTAATATTGATCACCGAATTTTTTGGGCTACAATAATAGACGAGTCAGGACCCCGATCAACGCGAATTGATATCGAACGAAGGTCGAAATAACAAAACAACTGACTGTAGACGTTTCTTTAATGAAGCGATTGATTTTGGTTACTTTTTGTCAATATTATTACGGATAGTTGACGCCCAGTGGTTGATTATCACCGTTTTTACTTTCTAAGCTTATTCCACATTAAATAACATCACGCCTGTAATCCCCAAAAGGTTAGGCAGGGGCGTATCTATCGTATCCCCTCATTTCGTCAGTTATGTGTAAGTCGCATGTAATAAGGGGCGAGCCTATTGTCATCAATCGGGCACAAATCCAAACTCCCGACTGCTACTGAGAAATTCCAAACGGAATATCCCCATATAAAATTTGATTGCGATAAAATGCGAAATGATTTGGTGGACGCTATCTTTTCACGTATTTACAAATTTATTTGTTCAAGGGAATTTCATAACGTAATCTATACTTACGTAATAAAGCTATAGACTTTGTAGTTGTTACCTCTTGAGTGACCAGTTGGATATGAAAATTTCTTTTTGCGTTTGATAACTCAATTTTTAAGGAAGGTTTTAGGCTATATATCATCACGCTACGAGCTTTTTGGAGCTGATGAAACAGCACAGCTAGTAATCAATAATACGGTTCAACATGCAGCGGTAATTAAGCAAAGCAAGATTATTGTAATTAATCTGTAATTTATTTTCAAAATAGAAAGTCATCTATGGAGGCACTGGATAGATATCCACATCAAATAGTTCCTAGTTAAGTTTTTTTTTTTTTTTTACTTACATATTTTGTAAATTCTAATGTATTCTACTAACAATATATGCACAACTGTAGTCTGATTTAAATAAATAAATTGAATTGAATATATCTTAATACTTTACTAAGAACTGAACTGAATACCAACTCAGACGTTTGTAATAAGGGTGAGTTCATGTTAGTTCACATCAATAGTATAACTGCTAAGGGTGGAGTTCGCACTCACCCCCAAATTACAGCAACGTAAAAGATGATTCTCACTAAACCACCAGCTGAATTATTTTTAGCTTCAGTAATTCAAGAATCCAATACTGTCACCAAACACACATTGTAGTAAAACCTTCCGAAATCAGGCAACATTGTCAGTTTACACCCGAGCACTGAGCGAGGCAGACGTGTTGCTTCCATTACCGAATCGAATTTTCCCGCCATATTTTTACCGCGCTTTTATTTTTATTTCGCCTTTTGCCGCCATATTTAGTGTTTACGATTTCTTTTAATATTTTCTAAAGTGAAGTTTCCCATTGGTGATGATAAAAATGTGCTTGAAAAGATATATTTTGTGTGTGAAAAGTGGAACGTGAATTTTTTAATGGATCTGTGGCTTATCAATGGCCATTCATAACAGGATGAGATTTTGTAATTGAGGATTCTGTGGTTTTATAGTGTTGCGGGTTTTTTAAACAAAAATCACTGTTTGTTGGTTTGAGGTAGAACTACAAATATTTTTTGACAGACGACTATGATATTTTGGATACGTTTTCTTTTAAGTGCTTTATTTACACTAAAAGCATAGTAATGAAATCATTTTTAAGGTCGTTTCGAAATACGATTTAGACATTATTACAGATCTTAGGACTGGCCCAAGAGGGAAAATAAACTACTGTCTACTTTAGAATAAGCATTCTTTCACGCGAATCTTAGTCGATGTAGTCGCGGGATAACTTAAACGTAGAACAATGTTCTCGTTATCCTATGGTGGTGGTATGAGCGGCTTACGAATGAAGCAAGGCTTTGTCATCTTCTTATGCCCGTAACAAATAGAATAATCATACTGTGATCACTTGTGACGTGTTATCTTCTATCTTGCGTTGATAACTATGTTGATGTCGGCTTCCAGTAAAAGAGCGTCTGATCAGACCTCCACAGTCCATTTAGGCGATTGGCACGCTGCACCGCATCATGCGGGTTGCGTGCCGTCGACGAACACTGCGCGTGAATGCGTTTTCTGTGTGTTGCACTACGCGTGTTTTCTATACAATCACAGATACTTGGAAACAACGTAAGAACACACTACGCGCAGCGCTACGCTACGTGATGCAGTGCAATGTGCCAATCGCCTTACTATAAGAAAGTACAATAATACCCCATGGAAATACTGGTTGTAGGTTGTGGTACACACAAAAACTGTCAAAGAAGTATAAATGACAGCCAGTATCAATGGCTTGACGTGCTTTGAGAGGCAGGGAGGAGTCACGATCTGTAGAGGATGATCACCTATTCATGAGCCGCCTTCGTTCGACCCGAGCGGCTGTTTTTATTTAGTGACGTACGAGATACAGAGGCCAGCACCTCAAGCTTCCTTAATACGTCAAATTTCGTTGATAGTCTTTCAACTTTATTACAAAATAATAAGGGTTCATGTTCAATTGGGAGCATTTGACAGTTTGGGATAGCTTGATGTGCTGGCGTTAGTACTTAATGATCGACTTTTTTGATAAGTTCTTTCATTGCCACTAATTGTAAAGGTTAATTACTAGGCCAGCTATACCAATGGGTGTTTGCGATCTGACATAATACTTTTAATGAAACTGATTGAAGAATTTTGTCATCTTCTATTTCGCCTGCTATGAGGTAGTCCAATGTAAATGGTGCTAAGTAAGTGTTATGAATTGGCAGCGTGCCACTAACTGGTGTTTGATATAAAATATATCGATATTGCTTATATAAAAAATATATCTATCCATGTAATGTACTGTATTAAGTATATAGGTCATTTAGTACCCATAACACAAGCTCTGCTTAGCTTGGGGCTAGATGATGCTGTGTGGATTGTCGCATTATTAATTATACATTCCAAAATAGATATCCATGTTTTGTTTACAAACCTTAGTGGAGAACTTTGAACTGTCTTTCTTTCTATTTGATAAGCTAAAAAACATCGAAAAACAAAATGAAAAAAATCGACACATCGAGAATTTTTTCGACAAGTCTTATTTAAGATCTTTACTATGATAAGTAAATCTCTCGAACGTTCTATTCACATAACTCGCATAGTTTTTAAATTACTACGGGAGATAACAATAATTGAATAATAAAACAGCAATCTTATCTGGAACAATAAAAGTGAATGAAAGTGCTCTGGTTTTAAAGTAACAAAGTGATTTTTTAATGAAAAACAATTTTGGAACTTTGTGTGTACAAGGTTAAATGGGATTGGGACTTAAGCTGAAACAGCAGAAAAAAACAGATGCTTCATACATTTAAGTCCGCATAACTGGACTAATGAAGGGGTGAACTGACTTTTGATTCGCGATTGCAGTGTTGGTCCCGAACTAGTTTTTCTGGGTCTGGCTGTTTGTGTATGTGGCTTTAAATGTTCGTAATCGCACCCGCGACACAGGAGAAATTTCTAGTGTGGGGCAACGTTTTAAAAAAAAATAGATGAAGATAATGAGGGCATCATTATCTTCATCTTTTTTTTTCTACTACTCAAGATATGTTTACTTATTTCAATTACTCCTTATATATCTGCGTCTAAACTATCTTTATCTTTGATATTTATTTCTGTAAATAAATAATGATTCAATTAACCAATAAAACTAATACATGAAAAGAAATAAAGAATCACAGGGCATCTAAAAATTCATCATATATCTTTATCTAGATATATTTGGGGAAAATCTTGACCTTTGACCTTTCATTTCTGTGTTTCATTTCGTTTTTCTTATAATATTCGACCCTCAAGATATGTGAGTGTGAATTTTATATGCGATGTGATTTTACATAGACGTATATACATAGGTGCGGATATTTTTTTACGATATGATAAGGTACCATATTTCTTTACTTGCTACCTGAACAAAAGAAAATACACAAAAATTTATTGTAGCGCCAAAATCTCTTTGCAGAGTAGAATATTCTTTATACGTAAAACGCTACCAAATATTTTGTTTATCTAATTATCTTAGCTTAGTGGGGGGCTTGCTTTTTATAATGAAATACACGTCAGAAAGGACAATGTTATTTTCTATCTCACCAGCTATGCAGAACTTTCTGCCTTTACCTCTCAACCGCCTTAAAGCCTGACAAATTAAATTAAACCGTAAGGAATACAAATAGAGCTTAAAATAGTTTGGGGTGTATGATACACATGTGTACCCTTGGTGCTTGACCGGTTTATAGCTGAAAAACGATCAAAACTTTTTCTCTTTATAGCCCAAACGTGATCATAGCACCGGGAGCTAAGTTATATTGGGTCGACATTCTTTATCAGCTGATGGCAGACAGTGATAACTTAGGGCTTATCCACCAAGCTATTGGTACGATACACATGCTTACAACAGCGAGATATAGTAATTTTATTATGATTAAAAGGGTATTATTAAGGATAGAGAGGGCTTTATTCAAATTTTATCAATTTCAAGATCAAAAAAAATGTTTCAATACTGCCTGCGACTTCCTTCACGTGGAATTTGAGAAAAAGACATGGTTTTTTTGTGAGCGGATTTCTAATTCTTATTGTATTAAAAAAGTAACATAAGTTACTCCTTAACACATGTTATAAGCTACTAGCTGTCAGTGAAAATCCTGTCAAAATCGGTTTAGACATTTTGGAGATTATCTCAAACAAACAGACAGGCAAAATCTTTTAAAATTTGTTTTTTTTTGAACAACCGTTCCGTAAAAAACTGTTCTTTTAATACTACAAACATACACTGTTTATCTGTATAGATAAGACGGTTAAAAGGCATGTTTGAACGTTAAGATTGACAAGAAAAAGCCTTTTCTCAACTAAGCTGAAGACCAGTATTTTATACGGAGCGACTGCCTATCTTACCTCCATAACCCAATTACTAAGTAACATGATAATCCTTGATAAAACTGGAACTTCGAAGCAAGGTGTTAATCATATTAACAGCTATTAATACATGAAAAATAAAATAAAATAAACAATCACAGGGCATCGAAAACTTCATCCGCATCACTGTCAAAGGGAAAAGTGCCCAGAAGGCTGGAATCAGCATCGCCACGTTGAATGACAATGCTGATTCTTTGGCCAAAAAAAGGGTGCAGTGAAGAGTCGATCAAACGCTTCGCGATTTCTCGAAAAACTATTACATTATATTAGTAGTAACAGGAAGTGTTGTAAATACTATTGACGTCTATATTTAAATAAAAAATCCACTTACTGACATATAATTGACCATGAGCATTTCAATGTATTCACACTTTATTTATGTTTAAAACATTACATCGCGCCTGTAACCTCCGAAGGAAGGTGAGAGGTGTAACTTAGTATAATCTAATTTCTTCAGTTATTTTAAGTCCCACATAAAAGGGGTGTAAAGTTCCTCATCGGCCATTGAATAGGGAGAACCAGACTTGTGTTGTGTCTGGTGGGCTACTGCCCGATGCTTGTTGTTTCTTCTTTCGGGTTCTTGTATATAGGTATGTTCAATCACGCGGATAATTGTAATATCGCGATGTAGGATACATCAGAGTTAGTTCGTTTGTGGCGTGATAGGTGTCGCTACAGGGGCGCAAATCCAGACTGCGGGCTTTTGCTGAGAAATTTTAGATGGAAGACGTCAATAATACTTTTCTCGAGCCAGGGGACCGAACCCAAGACCTCATGCTTAGGAGTGACACTTACAAGCACTAGAAGATCAAGCACATATTGTAAGTCAATATCGCTTCCGCCTCCGCAAGAAATCATTATTACACATACCAGCACATCAAGTTATCCCAAACTGTCAAAGTTCCCCAATTGAACGTGAACCTTTGTGGTGACGTCCTTCAAAAAGGTCAGGTGCGTAGTACTCGCAACCGGCGTGCGTGTGTGACCAGATGTATGAACGTGAACGAAGCAAAAGGATTATGTAAGCATCGTAACAGGTTCATGGGGGTAGGCAGAAACTACAGCGTTCTGTAGTTTCTGCCTACCCCCATGGGGAAAAGGCGTTAGATTATTTATATATGTACATATGTACGTGAACTTTGTTCTTTTGTTATAATTTAAAAGAAATTTGACAGATCAGGGGAGTTTGAGGTCCTGGCCTCTGTGCCTCCGCATCTGCATTGGCCATATTTTCACCTACCGTCTTTTTAGCAGAGTTATAACTCGTGGAGGTCTAAAAGCCCTAATAGAGGAGGATAATTTAATATGCTGGAGATATAACTTGAGTAAGTTTCATGATTTATCTCCCATATCACCGCCATGTCTGTAAGAGAGAGTCTGAAAGTGGCGCCGGTGGTGATGGTGTTGTATGGAAAGGGCATGTGATGCAGACGAATGAGGCACATATCGTGAGTAAATTTTTGAGTATGAATGTGGAGGGTCTATAAGAGTGTGAAGAAGAACAAAGAAACCATGGATGGATTTGTAAATACGATGATTTGGCTAGAAAGCAGGGGACTGTTGTGATGACAGCAAATAGCGTTTTATGGGCGATGATATTCTGTGCCCATGTAAATTGGTATAAGAGCAGGAGGATGATGGATGGTGATGATGTCACCACCATGTCAGATTCATTATGAGCTACTGTATAGTGGCTCCACTATACAGTAACCACAAAGAAAACGCCTGAAATAGGACAAAGCCCATTCAAAAATTTGATTACTAATTGGTAGATTTTTTAAAATTAAATTATCAATTGGTACATTATTTCCTTTAAAAAGTTAATTAATCTTTTATTTCGTATTTTATTTCTTTAACAATGATAAAACTAGTAATACATGAATAAATAGAATAAAAGAATTAATCACAGGGCATCAAAAAATTCATTCGCATCACTTTCAACGGGAAAAAATCTTTTATTTTTATTATTCTTCTCAGCCTTCGTTAACCACTGCTTCTGAGGGGCGCTGGGTGTCCTTTTGTTATGTCTCTATTCTATTGGTCAATACAGTTAGTGCCAACCTTTCAGAGTTTAATTAAAAGTATACAATAGAACATTGTTTCTATTCTGTTAGAACCTTTTTAGAGCGATACAAAAAGATTGACCGAAAGATTACAGTCTCATAACAAAATATTTTTGTTTTTAACAAAACCATTGAACGCACTGAAATAGGCCTCACTTAATCATCGTCATCATCATCCCCATCCTCCATTATCCCAATTTATTTTAAGTCGGCGACATCATGACTTCTTCTTTCACACTTTCTATTCATCTATGTGCCAAATAAAATTTAAAAGTCTGTTTGTAATGTCAAAAGATCTTTTTGCTTTTTTCTAAATAGATATGAAAGTTTATACTTACGGTAGTTATACCTAAAGACCATTGTCTGTCTGTTTGTTAGTTGGAGGTAATCTCCGATACGGCTGGACCAATTTTGCCGGAACTACGCAGATAGCTGATGTGATAAGGAGTAACTGAGGCTACTTTTATTTTAGAAAAATAATTACGGTTTTTTGGAAAAAATGTAAACCGAATAATAATAAATTGATTATTATTATTCGGTTTACATTTTTTCCAAAAAACCGTAATCATTTATTATTTGTAAAACATAGGTAACAAAAAATACAGATCTTATAGGTAATACAGTGCGCTATGTTTTGTCTATGGTAAGACATACAAATATACATTTGTGTAGTTTTAATATTTACAGTCAGAAAAAAAATTAAATTAAATATTAAAAAAGAAACGTCAAAAAAATTGCCACATAAAATATGTAAATGTTGAAGTTACTAAATTAATCGTTCAAGAACTCGTCAACCGTGTAATAACATTTGTCAATTAAATTTTTTTGCAAAGTTTTCTTGAACATGTGAACAGGTAAATTTTTTATCTGATCAGGTATTTTATTATAAATTCGAAACATGATATTTTTTCCATGTGGACGAAGTTGTGGACACATCGACAATACATAAAATATACTAACAAAGCAAGGAAGAACAGTCTCACAGAACAAAAGATTTACTAACCGAACTATTCTTCTGTTTTCCCCTAAAGACTTTTCGTGTTTTCACGAATTTATTTAATGCCTTTAGTAAGGTCACGAGTTCGCGATGCTCTGAGTCCTCACGAACAATCTTGTGGATTTATGTAACTCTTAAGGCCACATACATGCTGACTGGCTTTTATACGGTAGTTCGATTTACCCGCGTCGCAAAGACGTCAGTGTGGATTTTGAGTTACTTATAAACTTAAAACTCAAGTATTTCCTGAAAAATTGTATATAAATAACATCACGACTGTATTTCCCGAAGGGTTAAGCAGAGTTATACTTCCAGTACACCCACATTTTATTAGTTATGTTTAAGTTCCGTGTAATAGGTAAGGGGGCAGCCTATTGCCACCAACCGGGAACTAATTCAGATTCCAGGCTCTTATTAAGAAATTTCAGATGGAGAAACATCCAATAACACTTTACCCGATCTGGAAATTGAACCCAGGACCTTATGCTCCAATGAAACAGTCATCTATATCTATACGAATAAAAAAAATGAACTTTTATTTGTAATGTCAAAATTACAGGTTTTTACTAAATGCATATGAAAGTTTATACTGTAGTTAAACCAAAAACCTATGTTCTTGTTTTTTGTCTGTCTGTCTGTATATCTGAGGATAATCTCCGAGTCGGCTCGACCGATTTCGACGGAAATTCACTGGCACTAGTGTTATAAGGAGTAACTTAGGCTACTGTTTTACTTATTTTAGAAAAAAAATGAGTGTACTACGCAAAATAAAAACTCAGTTTTGATAAAATTTTCACGCGGACTAAGTCATAGGCTAGTAATAAAATAAAACAGAAGAGTTTGTTTGTTTGAACGCGCTAATCTCTAAAATTACCAGTAGGATATGAATTTCTTTTTTTGCATTTGATAACCCAATTCTAGAGTTGGGTTATCAGGTACAGTACTGTGATATTTAGACGCTACGGAAAGTAATTATGTTTTTTTTTGTGGGCGCAGCTAGTCTACATATAGGTAAATATAACATTTCACATAAGCGCCAAGTCACAGTTGGTATTCGTACCACGAACGCATTTTGACGTTGTGGCGTGACTCGAGCAGCTGCACTACGTCAATATACCACGAGCTTGATCGATAGTGTCCTAGTTGCAGTGTCATCTTTGCGTAGTGTTCTTACACCTTGTAATCGGTGTTCTAAGGTCAAGACCTTAGAACGCCAATAATCCTGCTAATGCAACTGCACCTGCTAATGTCACTTAACAAGTTAAGTGACCTTAGCAACAACTGGAGACCTTTTCCCAATTTATGGGAACTCACTGCTTAAATAAACTTGAAAATTACAAGTTAGTTTTACAGTTAAACTGACAAACTAACTGAGTGATGATCTGATGATCGTGGGTAGTTTGTTCCGTGCGGGGATCGAACCCAAAACACGCGGCGCTGCAGCCGATGGCTCAACCACTGCGCCAACCGTGTCGTCAAAGTTATGTAGTTTTACTAAAACCAATCAACATATGTTCCTACTCTCAGTTCAAAATAAAGCACCATTCGATTCTTCTATTCTTAACATCCATGAAGGTTTGAAGGCTCCACAGTACCTAAAAGCATGAATATTATTTCAACTTTGTTAATTTTGACATTAATTCAGGGACGGGCTGTATATGCAGATGTGACGTTATAATTAGGCATATATCCTGCCAAAAATACACAGAAAATTATATGAAAAGGAACGGGGAACAAAACTCCAAATTAAATACAAAAGCACGGATGCAGGCAATTAGATTCGCTTCAGTTAACTCGGGAACCTAAAAGTACCGCTTCAGTTACGTACAGTCAACGAAATAGACGAGTGTGCAAGCAGGTAGCTGCAGCTATACTTTTATTCTAGTTGTGAGCATAATTTCAGTTGAGAAATCGATTTAGCCAAACATGGTCCTTTTATTGATCTATATTACTTCCAAATTTTGCTGTAAAACCTAATTCTCCCTCTTCCGCATTCAGTCTTTTTCTCAGCATCTTTTCTTAACTTCACCAGTAAATGCAGCAACCCGTGAGTGATCTACATTCAAGATCCCTTATGGTCGCTCGCTCATGCTAGTCGCTGCCAGTTTTTATCATCGCAGTAATAGAACACCTTTTTTGCGTTGTGCAATAGGTATTTATTTCTTGCCTGCTCACCAAACTATTTCATCGACTATACTTACAGCTAGAAAATCGTATTTTCACATTGCAAGCCAACTCGCTTGAAACCGATCCCCTGCGTCAGTTCGTTACGACATGCTACTGCATTTATATGTCGAACTTCATTGTAACTGATGTTTATATTATAGCAAAACTTCCTTCGTCACTAGAATTTCTTAAAATTTATACAAATAAACAAAATTGAAGTGTCTGTTTGTAATGTCCAAATAACATTTCAATAAATGCGTAAAAAGTTTACACGGTATTCATACTAAAAAAAATATTTAAAAAAAATGTCTGTTTTTCTATCTACATATTTATGGTCCATAATGTAACTTTTATTTAAGTAAAAACTTGAGAGGTATCAAGGGACACCCGGATGGAATGAAGTTCCTTTTGTTATTATTTTTTATGTACAAAAAACGATTATTTTTGTTGAGTATATACAGACACACTCAAAAAAAAAATCGCCGCGACACCACACTGTTCAATGCGAAATAGAAAGACGAAACGAAAATAACTGGCTTGCTTTCTATGAGAGAGAGAGAGAGAGAGAGAGACGACAGAGAAACACGTGCATGCATCACGGCTTACAACTATAGCAAAAAGTGTCGTTACAACTTTTAGTCTTAATTTTTTCTGTCTCCTTTCGCAACGCGCGATAAGGAACTTCGTTCCAAAAACAATTACGGTGCTGCCCAAAAAATGAAATCCCATGCTTTGTTAAATTCAACGCGAACACAGTGACGGGGAAAGCAAGTCTGAAATAAAACCAAAGCTATATTCTATAGACATCATCATTTCTCTTAACACTTCAATTATTTGACGACCGATGTGGTGCGGCGGGCGAAGGTCCGCCTGCGACGCAGGAGGTTGCGGGTTCGATTCCCGCCTTGGGACAAATGTTTGTACGATCTACAAATATTTGTTCCGGGTGTTCTGGGTATTTGCTACGTATAATAAAAAAAATATATCTATATATGTTATGTATTGTATTAAGTATATCAGTCATCTAGTACCCATAACACAAGCTCTGCTTAGTTTCGGGCTAGATGATGCTGTGTGGATTGTCCAGAATAATTTATTTATTTTATTTATATCCTGCAGCGCTCACAAAACCCTGTATCCGCAAATCCAGCGCTCGTGTAATTCGAACATTCGAATCACAAATGACCTCCTAAAGCGTGGGTTAAACGTCTGACAGTTTACTCAATGCAGTCCAATGGCTTTAACTGGGATACGCCAGTCAATCGGCGGTCACGTAAGGGTTGTGCAAAGACTATTTACCTTACTCCGTTCGTTCGACGTTCTCTTGTTTATTTAAGTCTGCACGTACGTACCATGAAGACTATTTTTTTTTAATGGGACAAGCCCGCCACACTATTCCCAAATCACTACAACTCCTGAAAACCAGAATCAACAGTGACGACCACCAGAAAAGCGTTGAGACAATGAAGCCCGACTAGTGCCAGAGAAACGATTCAACTGTCTTCGATCCCGCAACGAAATTAATCAGAAAAGAACAGCGGAGGAGTTAGAAAAATACTTAATAAATCCGACCCGGAACAAGTACCTGTAGGCCATAAAAATATTATCAGGAAGGAATCGAACCCACGACACGCAGCGCAGTAGACAATCGCTCAGACACAGCGCCAACCGTGCCGTCAATTCTCTGCAGTTACTGTCCATATTTTCATGTCTCATTATCATGCTTAACTTGTAAGTTTACTAAAACAAACAGATAATAGATAAAATAAATTTTGTCAAGCCCAAGAGAACAATACTTTCTTTCTAAACGTTACCCTATACTCTTATCTGTGCCCCTGATAACGTGTACCCATGCAAAATTTCATGATGACGGGTTGAGTAGTAAATGTGTGACAGCATAACAAACAAACACAAACTCACATTGGCCTTTGTAATATTAAGTTAGAATTATTAAGTTACATTTTCCATCATATTTTTTATGGTTTCTACTCGCGTGAACAATCACAATAAGCCGTCACTCGTGGATGTCATTCGTAGATCTTTAACAAACGTTACGGGTACTCAAAAGCCAGAAAGTCTGACAACCAGTCTTACCAAGCGGTGTCGTGATGCCCAGTAACGGGGTTGTGGAGGTCTGACAGGCAGTCGATCTACGTAAAATTGTTGGTATTAAGCTGCATTCGGTTACACTGGAAGGGCAATCCAACATAGTTAGGAATAGGCTGGGTACACGATGATGTAGTAGTGGTAGTAGTACCAGCCTATTACTGTCCCACTTCAGGGCAAAGGCCTCTTCTCATACAGATAAGGCACAAGCATAAATCGTTAACACGATGATGATGATGACTCAAGTATCAATCAGCAGTAAGAAAAGAAAACGATATGCAGCCTCACAGTGCGATGAGCTCATTAGTAGAGGTCCAGTCGAGTTCGAGACTAACATGTAAGCAAAAGTGTACATGTACCCCAATATTTTATAATAATTGACCTGAACCAAATTATTTTATCTATTGACTCATATCAAAGAGAACGTAGCTGAAATTACAAGTACTTACCTACGATTATACCTCTATATCCACACCGGCTTTATCCGATAACAAACATATTGAATCGATTAAAATTAATGACTCGAATCCCTGCGAAAAGTCCTTTTGTAATTAACCATTCAATTTTTAAGCCAGTAAACTTTGATGCAGAATATTGACTTCACTGCTACCTTGATTCCTGTAGAATTAATTTTTAATTTAGTTGCATTTGTTGTTAAGAAGGAACACTTGTGAAGTTAAAACTTTGTATCATGCCGCCCTAATAACTGTTTTTTTTTCTGTCGTGGCTGCGTTTACAAACATTTAAAGTCACATACACAAACAGCCAGACCCGGAACAATTACCTATAGATCATTCAAATATTTGTTCCGTGCGGGAATCGAACCCACGACACGCGGCGCGGCAGTCGATCGCTCAGCCACTGCGCCAACCATGTCGTCATTGACCATTTACTGTCCAGTCTTGGTCCGTATAGTCCACGGTGTTGATAGTCACTAGTTTCTAAAAACTTATAATAATAATAATAAATCCTTTATTATCAGGCTACTTTGGCCCATAGATAAATACCTTACAGACTAACATATATATCATAATAGTACAAAGTGTGTTAGTGTATAAACTTAAAACTATGTTAGTAAAACACACTTCACTCAAGCACTGTCTTTGTGCGATCGTGTGGCACTTGTCCGCGGAAACGACGGAACATAACACCTTGCGGCCAAAAGTCCTCTGCCATGACGAGGTGCAGGTAGCAAGTAGGTACTCGCACCACGAACGCCTTGAAGTTGACATTGCGGCGCGATTCAAGCAACTGCACTCTCGGCCTGTATTTGGTCCTTTGGCATACGTACTCCACAATGTCCTCGGCCTTAGTGGTATAGTGTAGGCGGGAAATATACACGGGAGTGTTCGGCTGGGCGGCTCGAACAGGGATGTCGGGCTTGATAGGTGCTGTGCCGCAGCGGTTCTTGTTGGTTCTTTGTCGGCGCTTCTTCCTCTGCACCGTCACAAAACCATCATCATCAGCCCGGTTCGATGCCTTTTCAGGCACGGGCTTCTTTGCGGGAGCGTTGGCGAAGTCGTTAACTCTCACAGGCGCTTTAGACACAGAAATTGTGTCAGCGGGTCCGGTAACTCGAGCGGCGACACGAGGAGCAGCCGCAGGGGCGAGTGCAGGGTTGCGGGGCGCGCATGACGCACGCTCTGCACGCTCAGCATTGTTCGGCGATGACGAAGACATAACTGCTGACGCGAAACTTGCCCCCGATAAATTGAGGCACGCTCCGCGACGCATGTTGATATTAGATGCACTCGATGGTGACCCAGATACCGCTACAGTTTTACGAAACTCTGTAAATTCATTACGCAAATCAGCAATGGTGTTTTGGGATGCATCCAATCTCTTCTGCACATCCGCTAGGCTGGCCTTAAGAAAAACGATGTCTTTCAATAGGCTCGTAACGTCGACATGGTCGAAAGTGACGGGAGGAAGCTTGTTCAAGTCCTTCGCCACAAACGTCGGCACGTCGTCAGGGTCGGTCTCTTTCAACAGCGTGATAATATCTTGCAGGCTTTTCTTAGTCCCGTCACGCCGGCGGGACACCATCTGGTCAGCTTTGTTTACCGACCTGTACAGAAGCAGCTTGGAAGCAGCTATATCTTCCTCGCTGAAGTTGGTTGAGCAGATCTGGATTGCGGACACCTCGTCCATCACGTCCAGTTTCTGTTGCAGGAACGACAGCAATTCATTCGCCACAAGTTGACTACTCATGGCGACAAAATAACTACGAGCGACGGCTTGCGCCGCGCTGCTCGGTTTACACTAATTTAAGCGTCAGCAACACGTCCGCATCGATACGCGGTCAAACTGGAATGTACTTAACTTATATCTGTTGGTAGCAATATAAGCATAGAATAAAGTTCTTATTGCTGGGACACCGGCCTCATCGCTACGAGCCCCCTCACAATCATAAATAAATAAATAAAATGTGTCACTATGGTGTCTCAGAGCTTTTAGTTCTAGTTTGGGGGCATGAGGAACAGGGTTTAAAATTTCTTATCCACCATTTAAAAGGGAGGATCTTCCGACCAGACAGGTGTTGTATCTGGTGGGCTACTGCCAGACGGTTGCTGTCGGATTCTTCTTTTTCTTCTTTTTTTTTTAAAAACGTCTTCTGTATGTGTTCAATCGCTCGGATAACTTGAATTGGGAACGTCAGATTTTGTTCCTATGTGGCGAGATAGATGTCGCTACACTCGGACATGCCTTCACCACTTTAAGAGCAGTGGTGACGAAATAACTTGCAAAAAGTAAAGTTCCTTAATGTTTGAAGCCACGACCGAGCCGCCGACTCGTAAGTTGGGACCGTTGCCACTAAGTCACCACTGCTCCACTTATTTTTGTTTGACGGAGTTATAATACCTATTTAACTAACCGCGTGTCTAAACTTTATAAAACCTTTCCCTCAATAAAAATAGTCTACGTAATGTAAACGTTTTGAACAATAGACGTAATAATGTAAATATAGCCTGAAACGTTAACTTATTGAGGCGTCTAGCCGATCAGTTTGACCTACAAATACTCTGAAATGTTTGTTACCGCCCTCCCCGCCACCCCGCCAACCGCAGTGGTCCCCGTTTTAGTCATAAACTATAGACAGTGGCTCTATTATCTTTCCTACGGAAGAATTATGAGGTGTTATTATGGTGTAGAACGAATTGTTATTAATACATTCTTTTTTTTTAAATTTGTTTATTTTGTTACAATCTAGCCTAGTAAGGCTAATAAGATAATAAGAATACATTCTTTGGCGTCAAAAATAAACGCGCTTCTTTTGCCCTACTTTTTATTTCGTGTTATCTTTGTTGAAAAATCAATCAAGCTCAGTGACTGAAGGAAGAAATCTTCAACCAATGTGTGATACTAGTATTGACTTAGGGAATAGAGACGTGGTCGCTCACCGCCTCTTGATAAGAGTCAAGAGCAATTGAAAGGACTATTCTTGGATCGACTAAGAACTGAAGGGATTCGAAAGAAAACCAAAGTAAACGACATCGCCCTATGAATTGACAAACTCAAGTAGTATTGCGTGGGGTATATTGCTCGCAAAACTGCAGCTATTTGAAAGAAAGAAAGAAAAAACCTTAATGACAACAGCAGGTAAAAATATCATCATCATCATCATCTGCCTAGCCTTTTCCCAACTATGTTGGAATCGGCTACCAGTCTAACAGGATACAGCTGAATACCTTTGAATACCAATTTTACATGGAGCGACTGCCCATCTGACCTCCACAACCCAGTTACTGGGCAACACGATACCCCTTGGTTAGACTGGTTGTCAGAATTTCGGGCTTCTGACTACCCGTAACGTCTGTCAAAGATCTACGAATGACAACCGGGACCAACGGCTTAACGTGCTTTCCGAGGCACGGAGGAGTCTCGATATATTACGAACGGTCACCCATCCACAGACTGACCTCGGCAAGCGTAGCCTAACTTTCGATCAACCTCACACAGGACTCTCCTCAGCAGGTAAAAATATGTTAAAATAAAATCCTTAAATAAATGTCAGGTGTCACGACCGCGCCAAAAGTTTCATTTCAGCGCCAATACCAGACAGGTCAGGATTTTTGGTGTAATCAGTAGTAAAAGCTCTTTTATTGCGCTTCTGTGGCATATACTTGATACCATTCATAAATTTACGATCGCATATACAGTTGCCCAGTAATTGGTTTGTGGAAGTCAGATAGGCAGTCGCTCCATGTAAAGTACTGGTATTCAGCTGCATCCGTGTAGACTGGAAGCAGCTCCAACATTGTTTTTCTGCTGGGGAGTTTATTCCGCCATTTCTTCTTATGGTTGTGAAGGGTGGGCGTTTTGGGGGACTGTCTTTTGTAAACGTTTTGACGTTCAAAAACTGCTGATTCTCAGCCTAATTTGTATAAATGAATTTTGATTTTGAATGTTGGAAAAAGGCTAGGAAAACAGTAGTTTCCTGATCATGTTTGACGCCTTGGCAAAATAGTAAGTATAAGATTACAAATTACTTATACTACTTCGTAAAAAGGTCTTGAAAATACGGGATTTTTCCTTTAATTTACAAAAAGTAGGTACGTGACCGAGTCTTGATTGTGTAGACGGCAAAAGTTTCTTTGTTATTCCTTTAGAACCTTCCTTTATGGTATCACTGAGTAATAATTTATGACTTAGGAACATTTTAGGGTTTCGTAGCTCATTGGAAAAAAACGTAACGGAACCCTTATCATTTAATTAACGTGATAGATTAATTATATTCAATAAAAAAACATAATATCTCGCCTTAATTAGATGCACCTATAGCAACACCCGCATTTCACCAGTTATGTTACAAGTCTTATATAATAGGGGGCAAGCCTATTGCCATCAACCGGGCACAAATCCAGACTCCGGGCTACTAATGAGAAAGTTTACTTTGGAAAAACTCAATAACTCAATACCTGGGTTTAATTCCCAGATCGGGGAAAGTTCCCCGATCTGGGAATTAAACCCAGGGACCCAAAGACCCAAGGATTACCTCATTGGTCTAGTGCTCCCAAGCGCGACTGCTGAGCGTGAAATATATAATAACAAAAATGTTTACATCATCAGTTACAGATTAATTAAACGTATCCGAAAACTTTTCGCAATGCATTCTACAGAAGTGTCTGATTTGCGATTAAATACTTTTTGGTTTAATTTAATTTATTCATCAACAATTTTACATTGTGTATGAATGTTTAACAAAAAAGGAAAAATATAAGCTAAAAGCAATCCACAACTAAGTTCCAACACACGTGTTAGACATAATTAAGTAAAATAATATTTAAAAAAAAGTTGCCTAGACAAGTCATGTACAAGAATTCGATAATTAAATAAAGTACCTGGATGACCGAGCTTTGCTCGGATAAAACGATGTTTTCTAAAAATGAAACCTAGCTAGATCGATTTATCGCCCCTGAAACCCCCTGCATACTAAATTTTTCTTGGAGCCGTTTTCGAGATTTAGATTATTGATATGTATATGTACATACAACTATACAGTAATTGCTCGTTCAAAGGTATAAGATTAAATCTAATACACAACAAAATAATCTAAAAAATGTCAAAAACCACAGTGAATCAAACTAATCTGACACATGTCTTTACAAATTCCAATAAATGTCATTGTCCCAAAATTAAATAAAATAATCTAATAAACGTCATAACCATTTCAATGATCTAAAATTGTTAAAACCAAATTTAAAAATGATTATAATGGCTTGGCGTAGATTATAACTCACACAATAGAGTATAAATAACTTCAAAGCTTCAAAGTTTCTGCCTTAAAATCCTTTTCTCACGCCAGAAACATAAAGTTGTAAATCCACGAAAATTTAAAATAAACCAGAGTATGCTAATTGGGTATTAAAATTTTGCGGAAGCTATTATAAGTTAACTAACGAGAGCTTAGCGGTTGAAAGCTCTTTAGTGTTACTTTAAATCATCATTTGCAGTTAATTATAGGTTAACCGTGACCTCCTTTGAGGTTGGTACTCTGTGAGGAATGGGGTACGGCCTTCCTTCCCACTATCACTATCAACTGTCAAGCCTTTTTCCCAACTATGTTGGGGTTTTAGTGGATGCAGCTGAATACCAATATTTATAACCAAACCATCATCATCGTCCTCCTGCCCTTATCCCAATTTATTTGGGGTCAGCGCAGAATGTTTTCTTCTTACATGTATCTCTATTTGCCGTCATCTCATGGGTCACCTCTTTTCTTGCCATATCATCCTTCTCACAATCCATCCATCTTTTCTTTGGTCTTCCTCTACTCATGTAACCCTGCACATTCATACTCAGAACTTTCCTCACAACATGGTCCTCATTCCTTCGCATCACATGCCCATACCATGACAACCGATTTCCACACAACTTCAACTTCACCCCCTTATAGCCATAAATAATGTTTCATACAATCCATCTATCTTTTCTTTTGTCTCCCTCTACTCTTGTAACGCTCCACATTAATACTCAAATCTTTCCTCATGTTTTTGAAATATTTATAACCTAAGGACTACCTCCTTTTTTTAGAAGTTGGTTCTCAGTTCATCTGTATATAGTTTTTCTATAAATACATGTAATAATGTTCGAACTCGTGGCTTAATAAAAACAGCCGCACGGGTCGATAGAAGCTAGCTAAGCCTGGCGAGTAGCGTCTGTGGATGGGTGATCGTTCGTAACATATCGAGACGTGCTCTCCGAAGTACGGAGGTCCTGGGTTAAGTTTCCAAGTCTGGCAAAGCGGTATAGGGTTTCTCTATGTAGAATTTTGCATTAGTGGCTCGGACGTGTGCTCGGTTAATGGCACTTGGCGCGCCCCTTATTATTTGGGACTTAAACATAACTGGTAAAATGTGGGTTTACTGTAGGTACACTTCTGCCCAACCCATCGGGGAATACAGGCGTGATGTTATGTAGTGTTGCCCCTGAAAAATAAATGTGCAATCTCTTTGTTAAGGCTATATTTTTTGTTACCAAACCCCAAAGTGAGAGGCATGGATGTTTCTTGTAATAAATCCTACTCCCAAGAGAAGGACCCAAAACAAATTGTTTGCACTTGAATACTTTACATTTCAGTACACAATGATTGTGAAAAAATATTTCATCAGAACTGAAATGTTCTTTAGCACAAAATATTATTTCAACCAGAAAGCCATAATTACAAATAATAATAACTAAATCAGCCCGTACTGTCTCACTGCAGGGAACAGGCCTCTTTTCGTAAAGAGAAGGCACGAGCATTAATCACTACGCTTGCTCAAAGCGGGTATGAGTCACCACGCTATGAGATTTTCTCTAGTTTCTGATAATCGCCAATGAATCATGTAAATCGACTCAATTATCGCTAAGAAATATATATACCTACTTAAAATTAAATTAGGCAGTCCTCATCACTGCCTAATTTAATTTTACTGACAGAGGCAAAAATTTAAAACTTTTGAAATACTGATACAACATATCACATTAGCATGTCGGTGACGCGAACTCGTAAGTTTTGCTCCAACCAAAAATCGCTCAACGGGGCTTAAGAAGTTTTCAGTTTAAAATCCTTATACCTCCTTTTTTAAAGTCAACATAAGAGCTATAAAACTGTCGTTGTAAGCTGAGTTTGTCGAGTATTTCATATCGTGCGCACAAAGGGATGGGTTCGTTAGAAATGCCTGTGTCGCGATTTTTAACCGAGACGAAACAAAGGAGGAGGTTCACAATTCGACATGTATATTTCTTTTTATGTACAACCATAAATGACCACGGTTAAAAATTATGGTATATAATATAATTTGTTTCGATAATTATTTTTTTACTGAGTAGAGTACCTCAGAATTGGATTCAGTTTTTTATTAAGAGAGATTTGGTTTATTTTCATTTTACTACGGGCCCGGGTCTTAAGCTCAAGAGATTCTTAAACTAAAACTTCCTGAACGTGTGAAGTCTTACTGATTAGGTCTTAGGTGTTTTGGCCACGTTCAGAGGATGAATGAAGATATTTACGAGTATAAGGTAGTTGTGAGTAGAAAAGTTGGAGGGGTCCCCCCAGAATGACACTGACCTTATTGGTGTTACCCATTCACAAAAGTCTAGTGCGTAGTACTCGCAGCTAGTGTGCGTATATGTCCAGTACAAAAAAAATACCAGCCGAATACGTCAACCACAATTTGTAATAAGATTAAAACAGTGTCTCTACATTATATAAACGACTTTTCACAAGAAATTCGTGCTAGTGCTACTGAACATAAACGAAACAAAAGAAGTATGTTAGGTTCGTAACATAAAGTAAGTAAAAACTACATAATCTCACCTTTCTGTAGCTTCTGCCTTCCTTTAAAAAACTCACGTCGTTGTCACATGGGGGTTATGGGAAAAGGTGTGAGTTTGTGTATGTATGTATGTATAACATCAACATCAATAAATCGTAGTAAGTTCCTTGTGTAACCTCTTCTAATACCGTATCTCCGTCAGCAAATGTATCCTTCATCATACATAATACAGTTGATTCGTATCGATAGCATCTTTATTTCATAGCATCGACCTCAGAAACACGATTTACTTCGTTGTCGTTAAGTATGCGTATCGAGCATTTCACTTGGTTCACGGATCGCTTTACTAAAGTTTTCAAATTGGGGGTCGTTCTTATATATTTTTCCTTACAATTGATTTTTTCGTTTTCATTTCTTTAGATGACTTAATATTATGTCAATGAAGTATATTAGAGTAATTCGGAAATGCATTGAAATTTGCGGTTATTTTGTGATAGTTTTGTATCGAGAGAGAAATAACAATAATACACCAACAACATCTACAACTCATACAATTTAAATTGTATAAGTATACTACATATATTGGTCTTTCCCATTTTAACTATAACTTAAACTTTTAACGATAACTTTGTTTGCATTCGTTCAAAAAGTGCTGAGTGCTGAATTATGATTTTGATCTGATCGAGTAGGTTTTTTGTACTAAAAATATTTGTAGCAACAACATGCCTCGGTCAGGGAAAGCTCAGGTGGAGACGTCACCTAAACCTGAGGCAACGAACCGTGTCTTTAACCGAATTCGTATTCAGCCAGTGACGTACAATACAAGATTTATTTGTCCCAAAGAATGCCTTCACTCAAATATAATACTTCTACGATATACGTTTGTTACATTGCCAGATTGTCTCGTCTCGTTGGAAATTCAGCCAACAAGATATCTATCGGTGTCGCACATACGTTTCGCGGAAAATGAAATCCAACTCCTTGTTGGAATCGTTAGGCTATATAATACTAGACACGAACTTAATCTTACTGTAAACAAGGTGGGGGGACTTCGTCTCAACATTTGTTGTAAGGCATATTATTCGACGTGACAGACGTGTTGCTGGGGAGTTTGTTCCGCCACTTCTACTTCCCAGCAAAAACACTAGGAAGTGGTGAAGGGTGGGCGTTTTGGGGGACTGTCGTATGTAAACGTTTTTGACGTTCAAAAAGTGCTGATTCTCTGCTTAATTTGAATAAATGAATTTTCGATTTTGATCGACGCAGGTGCGTCGATCAAAATCAAAAATTCATTTACAAATTCATTTACAAAAATTCATTCACACAATAGTATGGAAACTTAAATAATTTTCAGGCGCGTAAAACATAGATTTAAAAGTATATCTTTCTAATTTCAATTTGGGGGGTACGGAATCATGTACTACGCGAGGTCGCGTAGTACATGATTCCGTACCCCCCAAATTTAAGTTTCCATACTATTGTGTCTCTTTTACTATTGTAAAATAACAATAAAAAATCTTTCCTCCATTACCATAAACAGAGGCCAAGACATCAACTACCCCAATCAGTTAAATTTCTTTGATAGTTTTTCAACTTTATTACAAAAGAATAAGGTTCGTGTTCAAATAGGAACTTTAGACAGTTTGAGGTAGCTTGATGTGCTGGCGTCTGTACGCTTTAATAATAAAATGTTTTAAGGAAAAACAAAAAGCTCAGTAGGTCAATGTATCGTCACGGGTCGCTGTTATCATGCAAATGTTTGAGGTCTAGTCGGCGTGACGTGTTATGTATTGGGGACATCCGAACGTTATATATATGTACCTACTATGTACGTAGTATGTACCACAGCTCGGTCATTTCAGCGGAGAATTTTGTCAGAATATGCATGAGTAAGTCGGGAAATATAGACCTACTGAAATACAGTGTCGCTGAAATTGTTTTTTTCCTTTTAGTTCGGTTTTTTCTTAATAGGTTGATGCCTCGATATAGCACCTGGCTTAATGCTTGCACTAGTAATTGTTGTTGTTTGTGCTGTAAATATCAACGTTCTTGTATACTTATGCCTGTTTTCACTTACACAAGGCGACACTGAAATATGATCCATATCTATATATTACTATAATATCATATAAAAAAAAATATATATATAGAGGTAAAATTTGTTTGTAAGTAGGGGGTAATCTCCGGAACTGATGATCGAATTAGAATAGAATAGAATATATTTATTGTAAAACATGAGTATACATCAAACAATGCAAGCAAAAAAACAGTGCAAGGTCTTAAAAATAATAGGCAGATCTGCATGTTTTGCCATTAATGGCGTACAATAATAACATGTTTTTTTACATTAATAATTTCGCCGTTATAAAGCTACATTGCTATAGGCTAAAAACTACGCTTTAAGAATGCGTGGAGGGCATGGCTTTGAACATAAGTTCGAAATTCACGCGGACGACGTCGCGGGTGAAGTGCTCGTTTTCTAATATTGCTCTCCTTAATACTTTAATGACATCGTCGCTTCCTCGTCGCGTACAGAATTCATTATTGTCGCCACAAAAGTGACCTTCTCCTCACACCCCTAGGGTAAAGCGACTTTTTATGGGATCGAGACGAATACGGAACACGGCGACGCCTGATCTTTATTTAGTAGCTCGTTAAAAATTACATGAGTAAGGGAACGTGCAATGTTAACGCAAATGTGAAAAACTTTGAGGACATAGAACTAGTGTTGGTTCAGAGACTAAAATTCGACCGTTTTGGTTTTCAGCACACATCTTATATATAAAACTAGCTGACCCAGCAAACGTTGTTTTGCCATATACAATGTTTGGGGGTGCACCACCCTTAAAATTTAGGGGGATGAAAAATATATGTTGGCCGATTCTCAGACCTACCCGATATTAATAAAGTTATTAATAAATTAAAAAAGTTTCATAAAAATCGGTCAAGCCGTTTCGGAGGAGTATGGTAACTAACATTGTGGCACGAGAATCTTCTTATATATAAAACTCTCGTGTTATATGCATATTCAGTAGGTCTAAGAATCGGCTACTATCTATTTTATATACCCCTAAGTGATAAGGGTTGTCCACCCCTCACATTTTTGTTATAATTACGTCTATTTTTTATTTTTTTTATTATCATGATTTAGCATTGAAAAATACCCTTCCATGACAAAACAACGTTTGCTGGGTCAGCTAGTTCTCTATATAAACTTTAACTTTGCCAAATCTCACACTACTCCGTGCGCGCAATATGCTTAAGATGGGGTACTAAGTTTTTTATTCACGTATTAATATTAAAACAGCACGTTCGGCGCAGTGGCTGAGCGATCGATTATTTTTTATTTATTTTTATTTATTTATTTATTTATTTAAATCGAACACACGTGATTCATATTGTTGTTAGTAATCCTTATAAAACTATGTTAGTAACATTTCTAAAGAAAATAAGTATAACAAAACAGAAACAAAAATAAAACTAGTTTAAAAACCTATAATTACGACCGCTTCCCGCTGCACCAGACCTGCAGCTGTGCATACGGGTCCAGTGCCCCAGGAACGGGCAATCAGGCTTATTCACTATCACCCTTAGAATGCTGTTGGTGCTCCCCCGAATCCTTCGCATCAGGGATGCTGTTCTTTTCCGCATAATAGCTTGAAAGCTATCTATGTCTGCTTCAGCAAACATGCCCGATGCGCTACAGAACCGCGGGAGCCCCAACAGCACCCTAAAAGCGTTGTGATACTGTACGCGAAGAACGTTGTAGGCCCTCTGCGTATGTCTAACCCACAGGCTGCACGTGTAGAACGACTGGCAAAACGCCTTGAAAAGAGTGAGTTTCACTTCTCTAGTACATCGTGCAAACCTACGGGCCAGCATATTACATCGGATCGACAACCTCTTCGCTCCCTTTCTATATCACTATCATCATTTAAGTCCTCATTTAATACCTTATTGACCTTAATATTTTTTTATTGCAAATTAAATGTTTTCCTATAAAAAAATCCATATATTTCTAACAGATGTCAGTGTAACTTAACTTTTGAGGCGGTACGAAGTTCGCCGGGTCAGCTCGTTTCACTATAATATGTATACTTGAAATAACACATGATGTATCCTGCAATTGTTATCAAACCTATCTTTGAAAGACTTGGCGTTAATCACCCAATAAAAGACAGCTGAGCTCAAAATCTATTACTAGTTCCGGATGAAACGTATGTGTTTTGAATTCTAACCGGGTTCAAACAAGGCACGTAGAATGCTCAATGATAGAATCTGGATCCTCGTTATGTGCCTCCCGCACAGTATATGCCTGCAGCTGAAATTCTATTACTTTGCTACATTATGTCTATAAAATTGTACTGTGTTTTTTCTATTTGAAATGGATTTTGTTCTTGACCAAAGTTGTCAGAGACAAAGTCGACGATGGGGTGAGCTTACCCAGAAGAAGCCTGTTCACTCTAACTTTGAAGAGATTCGGGTTGAACGCTTCGAAATTAAAAGACAAATAATAAATTATGAAAATATCTTAAATTAAGTTCAGTTTACAAATACTGAATCGGCACCAAATAATTTATGAAGTAACTTTAAGTATTCACAACAGCAAATAAGGGTTATGTCACTAAATTACATATGTGTGGATTGCTGATTGGATTTGTGAGGTGTGCTGGTTATCTGTGTTTTCCTGGCTTAGTTAAAAAATGGGACGAATATTGTCGTTTTGAATATTCGGTCCCTTGTAGTCACTTTATGCTGCTTGAAGATACTCGACAGGAAAAGAACCATGTTATATGTTAATAAATATCTACTGTTAATACAGTCGATCGAACTAGGTTCGGTTGGGCATCAGTCTTAGGAACCTATATAATAATCAGTTACAACTATATGTAATGCCTGTAAATAGAATCTAACTGAAACAAGCGGTAATGGTACCAATTCCTTTTTTGACAAGGTGAACTAAATTTGGACTACTTTCATGTCTTTCTCTCTTATAAAACAAGTATGGGACAAACATTTATAACAGCTGTCAATTTTACTTGAGCGAACACTTCCGAACAAACAAAATTGACATTTAAAAGACATCGAACAAAACTATGGTCAAATTTAAGGCAAAAACTAATTTGACACCTCTTAATTAGTTCATATTACTGTCTATTAAGTTTGCATAATAATACCACCTAAGTTTTACCTCAAAATTGAAAGATGGCGATAAGTCAGTGAAGAGTTTTTGTGAATCGCGGTTTTAATATTGGCTTTACCATAAACTCCACGGCGATTCCTTCCCTTGGGACTTTAGGGGAAAATAAATAATATTGCTGTTCTTTTTCTTAAGGTATCTGTCAGAATGAGATGTCAAATGTCTAATTTCAGTTTAGTGAACAAAGTAATCGGCACCAATATCTACCTACTCTATTCAAAACTAAATAAAATGAATCCTAAATCAACACAATGTAGAATAGTTTTCATCCAGGAAAACTGAGCAGTTTCCTCATGGACGGATATCTGTATAAAGTTCATGGTAGTTTCTACTAGAATTTAACTTAATCAGGTTAAAAAACCAGTAGTTTGAAACTGAGCTTGAGCAGCTTATTGCAGATCATTTTATATATATTTTGTCGCCAGCTTAGGTCGGGACGGCAAAAATAACTAATGAAATCATCTCATCATCATCTGCCTAGCCTTTTCCCAACTATGTTGGGGTCGGCTTCAGTCTTATCAGATGCAGCTGAATACCAGTATTTTACATGGAGTGACTTCCTATCTGACCTTCACAAACCAGTTACTGGGCAACACGATAGGCCTTGGTAAGACTGGTTGGCAATCTCTCGGGCGTCTGACTATTCGTATCAATAACTATATATATAAAAACGCATTAATTTATAAAACATTTGCAGCGTACTTCCCGCACTAATGTGCGAATGCCAAGCTATATATATATCACACGTGTTCAATTAACTAAGTAAACCAAAAAAGCCATGCAATAAGAAACAGTTTTCAAGCAAGTGTGTTGAATAATAAATGATAACGCCCACACAATATACCGTGGAACATAATATTATTATAGGACCCATGAGGCAAGGCATTTTTTACACTGGCAACATAAAAAAGTGTAAGTGAATTTCAGAGTGGTAACGAAATAAACAGACGGAATGAACAACTCGTACTATTTTAAATAAGAAATAATTTAAATAATAAATGTCACTAGGAAATGATAAAAAACCGCGTTAAAAAAATAGAAGCAAACGTTTCTTTTAATAATAAAAATAATACTAGAATTTAACTGCGCCATTTCTGGGCAAAGGCCTCTGCTCATACAGATAAGGCACGAGCATTAATCACCACGCGATTTTCAGACTTATATTCATGTATAAGTCCTGGTTTCCTCACGATGTTTTCCTTCACCGATGTCAGTGATATCCAAGATAAATTTAGAAAGTACATATCAATTGAAAAAGTCACATTGGTACTTCCCCAGGTTTAAACCCACAACCTCGTGTACAAAGTCGAGGCCTACACCACTGGGGCATCATGCTGGTTTCTTTAATGTTCCTTTAATTATTATTTATTTATTGTTGTTCTAGCAAAAATAGATGGAACACACTCTCTGTGAAAATTCCAACTGTTTACCTTTTACATGAGATACAGCCCGCTGACAGACGGACAGGAGGTATATTAATAGGGTTCCATTAGCACCCTTTAAGAACAGAACCCTAAAAATTACTTAGGTATCAGTTCTCAAACTGGTGCAACGCTAGGTGAATCGAAACCATCTTTCAGTATGATAAAATATAAATGATGATTATTTATTTATTTATTTATTTATTTATTTATTTATTTATTTATTTATTTATTTATTTATTTATTTATTTATTTATTTATTTATTTATTTATTTATTTATTTATTTATTTATTTATTTATTTATTTATTTATTTATTTATTTATTTATTTATTTATTTATTTATTTATTTATTTATTTATTTATTTATTTATTTATTTATTTATTTATTTATTTATTTATTTATTTATTTATTTATTTATTTATTTATTTATTTATTTATTTATTTATTTATTTATTTATTTATTTATTTATTTATTTATTTATTTATTTATTTATTTATTTATTTATTTATTTATTTATTTATTTATTTATTTATTTATTTATTTATTTATTTATTTATTTATTTATTTATTTATTTATTTATTTATTTATTTATTTATTTATTTATTTATTTATTTATTTATTTATTTATTTATTTATTTATTTATTTATTTATTTATTTATTTATTTATTTATTTATTTATTTATTTATTTATTTATTTATTTATTTATTTATTTATTTATTTATTTATTTATTTATTTATTTATTTATTTATTTATTTATTTATTTATTTATTTATTTATTTATTTATTTATTTATTTATTTATTTATTTATTTATTTATTTATTTATTTATTTATTTATTTATTTATTTATTTATTTATTTATTTATTTATTTATTTATTTATTTATTTATTTATTTATTTATTTATTTATTTATTTATGTAGGAGGTGTAGGTAGGGGTTTCACACTCGAAGGAAACACACACGACGTTTTCAGGAGATGTATTCAGCAATAACAGTTACAGGTGAAAAGGTGATGAGGTGATGAGATGATGAGAATTTACAAGCGATGATGATGATGTTTTTGGATGTAAATATAGGGTATTCCGCGACCAAGACCTTAGGACGAAGGTCGGGAAATGAGGTCCCTCTATCCAAAAACTCCTTACGGATAATGTTTTAGCAACGACTATCAGAGGTGTCCCTGGTAACCTTTCCAAGTAGGACGAGATTCCAGAATGCACTCTAGGTAGCTGTGAACTAAAGAAATTAATTGATCCAGCGAGGGTCATTAAGTCACGGAGAATCTTAACACCGCGATTCAGAAATGCGCGTCATAGGCACAGCGCCATCTAGTGGTGAGCGGTGGAACGTTTTTATTGACAACTGGATCAGTAAACTTCTGTTACTTATAATATCTAATAAACACGATAGATGGTGTGTTACATTTATTTATTTATTTATTTATTTATTTATTTATTTATTTATTTATTTATTTATTTATTTATTTATTTATTTATTTATTTATTTATTTATTTATTTATTTATTTATTTATTTATTTATTTATTTATTTATTTATTTATTTATTTATTTATTTATTTATTTATTTGTTTATTTATCATAAGCACACCAACAGCACAGTCACTTACAATTCAAATTAAATAACATATAAAATTAACATTTCAGTAACCATGCAAATGACAGGTGTGCATGACATTCACACATGAAAATTTGAGACAATGAAGAACAAAATAAAATGTGTCTACACCAAAATAAGCAAACCTAAATCTACAAAACTATAAAACAATATAAAAAAACCAGTGATGGGTCAGTATGATGGGCTATTACACTGTTTAAATAGGGAGCGTCTGTATGAAGCGAAAGTCATGGAGAAAACATCAATAGGGCAATCCGTCAAGTTGGACCTTTCATTATATTGCCTTGCCATACGTGTAAGGGGGCTATTAAATGTAGTATTTAAGGTGGATGTAGGTAATTCAAAAACACGATGATGGCGCTTACTACGTTGGCTAGGCCTAAAGTTAAAATAGTTTATTAATTGTGCATCAATGGAACAATTTATAATTTTATGAAGTGTAAGTAAGTCAGAATGGTTACGTCTTTCATTTAAGCTAATCATATTAAAGTGCTTTAACCTGTCATTGTAAT
Source organism: Phlogophora meticulosa (assembly GCA_905147745.2). Taxonomy (NCBI): domain Eukaryota; kingdom Metazoa; phylum Arthropoda; class Insecta; order Lepidoptera; family Noctuidae; genus Phlogophora; species Phlogophora meticulosa. The sequence continues at coordinate 4,365,511 of LR990540.1, read as the reverse complement.
CAGTCCTCAAAGACGTCTCGGCGTGATGGACTGGATAGTGGGTTATTGTTTTCTAGGGCGTCCACGTCCTTGTTTAGGCCCCGATGAAGGCTTGCTGGCAACTTTCTCCTTTCTTGGTCGTCCTCTTCTTCGAAGTGGTTGCACGGGTTCGGGAACTGTTTCAAGGCTTTCACCTTTATATGGAGTCAAAGCAGAAACATGATAGAGACCGATTGGGTTAGTAGGATCATCTGGAGAAGCTACTTTAAAAGATGTTGGCCCATGTTTATTGAGAATGACGTATGGTCCATCTCTACGTGGCGCAAATTTGGCAGTTACACCTTGGGCTCCCTTGCTCACGGGGTGCAGGTTAACTAGTACCAAATCGCCGGGTTGATACTGTGGATGTTCACGCCTATGCTTATCAACATATGCTTTTCGTGACTCCTCCTTCATTTCTTGTACTTCTCTCGCTTTGATTAAGGTCTCCGCTAGTTGTACAAGTTTTGGAGTTATCTCTGGTATTATATTTTCAGAAGTGACTATATTTCGAAAGTCAACTTCGTTGTCACGAGGCGATCTTAGTTCCCTTCCGAACGTCAAATACGCTGGGGTTTTACTTGTTGTAGAACCGGTAGTACTATTCATAGCGAAACGAATCGCTGGCAAAAGCTCTGACCATACATTATGTTTCCCTCTTTGCACCATTATAGCTAGTTGGGTCTTTAAGTCGCGATTCTTGCGTTCAACAGGATTAGCTTCAGGGTGATACAACGGGGTATATTGGTGCTTTATGTTCAGGGTGTACATAACTTGTTGCATTACAGCACTCACAAACTGAGTTCCATTATCACTTATTACTCGGCGGGGCATCCCATATCTTAGGAAAACTTCGTTGATCAGTGTTATTGCACAGGTTTCAGCAGTGGCAGTAACTAAACCGAAAAGCTCCACCCAACGGGAAGCAACATCCTCAACGATTAAGATCCAAGTTTTCCCATCTTCTGTTTGTGGCAGAGGTCCAAACAAATCAAAAGAAACTACTTCAAATCGTTGGCACATGCTTGTAGTTTGCAGTAATCCAGCCGGTTTCTGATTACATGGTTTATATCGTTGGCACTCCAAGCAATTCTTCACGTAACTTGCAACATAGCTACGCATCCCACTCCAAAAGTATCTGTTAGCTATCTTTTTGTAAGTTTTCTCAGCCCCATAGTGTCCTGCTAATGGATCATCATGGTAGGCACTGAGAACGTTTGCCCACTCGTGACTAGGTACAACGAGTTGAGCATCGTCAGCTTCGGAATCAGGATGTAATCTGTATAGCATACCATTATTCATAAGGTATCCTTTGTTACTCCAGTATACAGCATCCTCTGTTCCCTTAGTTTCTTCTAAGGCTCCTATTATTTTCTGGATTTTTGCATCCTTCATCTGTTCTTCTCGGATTTCTTTAATACTCCTCGTGGGCATATCTACGATTATAGAACATATCTCACAGTTAGGGCTATCCTCACAACACGGTGGTCTTGACAACGCATCAGCCACAGTATTCAGTTTACCAGGTTGGTAGTTAATATTAATAATGTTGAATGTTTGGAGTTGTAATGCCCATCTAGCCAAACGTCCGGTTGGGGATTTTAGGTTCATTAACCATTTTAAAGCTTGGTGGTCAGTTACCACAGTCACAGGTTGACCTTCAACATATGCTCTAAATTTATTTAGTGACCAGATTACGGCTAATGCTTCTCGTTCAGTAGTGGAGTAATTCTTCTCCGCGGTCGTGAGCAATCTGCTCGCGTATTCAACGGGATGCTCTTCTTCCTTCTCCCCCTGGACCAGAACTGCTCCAAGCGCATAGCTACTGGCATCAGTCTTCAGTATGTAGGGCTTCGTGTCATCGGCCTGCCGCAACACAGGAGCTGTAGTTAGCCGGGTTTTAAGCGTGTTGTAGGCCTCTTCCTGTTCAGTATTCCATACCCAACAGGCATTCTTCTTTGTTAATTTCGTAAGGGGTTGGGCTATAGCGGAAAAATTCTCAATAAAACGTCGGTACCAAGAACACATCTGTAGAAAAGATATGAGATGTTGAAGATTCTTGGGTGTTGGCCTTTCTAAAATAGCTTTGGTTTTATCTGGGTTTGGCTTTAGTCCTTCAGGTGTTATGATGTGACCTAAGTATTTTATTGACGAGCAGAAAAATCTACATTTATCTTTGTTTACAGTGATGTTGTATTCTCTCATCCTTTGCAGTACGTCCTTCAGGTCGGAAAGGTGGCTTTCAAAGGTGCTTGAGAATAGGAGCAAGTCATCCAAATAGGCCAGCATGTTAACATGTTCTAGGGTAACCCGGAATCTATCGACAAGTCGCTGGAAGGTAGCCGGTGCATTCCGTAGACCAAACGGCATCCTCTTGAATTTATATAATCCAAAAGGGGTGATGAATGCTGTTTTCTCTTCGTCTTCTTTCCTGATCTTTATTTGCCAATAGCCAGATTTTAGGTCGAGTGACGTCATGTAAGGCGTTGGCTTCGCAGCGTGCAGTAAGTCGTCTATTCTTGGAATAGGGTAAGTGTCGGGCACAGTAATAGCGTTTAGACGTCGATAATCGATACATACTCTAACCTTTCCATTAGGTTTCGGTACCATAACCACTGGCGAAGCCCAGGGCGAAGAGCAGGGCTCAATAATAGCCTTCTCCATCATTTCATGTAATTCTTCCTTAAGAATATCTTTCTTTGTTTGAGATAGTCTGTAGGGAGGGACAGATATTGGAATATCGTCCTTTGTCACGATGCAGTGCTCTCCAAGCAAGGATGGTTTGTTGTTATCAATAAAAACATCTTGGTAGTCGACAAGTATTTTATTCAACATTTCCTTTTGACCTTTATCTATATCAACACTACAAAAGTGATAGCCACCATCAGAGTCCGTAGGTACGTTTGCACTAGGAAACAGTTGGATTGAATGCGGGGATAGTGTTACTTCCGCTTCTTTGACGTTAACTTCCGCATCACGCATCATATATTCTGCGAAAGCAGGTAAGTAACCGTCGAAAACCCTTTTTGCTTTCTTAGCAGGTGACAGCTGGAGTGGTATTAACCTGTATCCTGGGGAACCCTCAGAAAGAGCGGCAGCACTTGAGGATGCAATAGCTGCTGAAGGCATTCCCTCTGTGGTATTTAAAGCAACACTGGCCGAGTTGCTATTCGCTTCTTCAAAGGTAGCGAAGTCCTCCTCATATAGCTCATAAGTTGAATCGGCGTCAAGGAATTCCCAAGTAAACTGAGGAAGGTTGAGCACCATTTTTGCGTCTTGCATAAAACCGACGCCTAGTAGAGTTCGGTTGTCCCTTGAATTTGGCAAAACAATGAAGCTGGTAGGAATGATGCGGTCCTCTAACTTTACAGGAACGAGTACCTTCTTTACCCGTTGGTTTTTCCCGATACCATCGGCCAGAGTAATCTTTACCGTTTCTTCGTGGAACCTGTATCCTTTGTTCATCAGCTGCTGGTATAGCTGGTACGATGCAATGCTGGTCTTCGCACAAGTGTCGACGTATGCTGTCCCTTTAATGCCGTCTACCTCAATAAACACTATTGGCCTGTTTCTTACATCCGTTTGGACGTCAACCGGACAGAAGGCTAGATTTGTTGATGGAAGTGACCGTTGTTTATTGGCGCAGCAGGTTGGGCAGCTACTGCGAACTACACCGGGCGTACCACAACCGTAACAGGTCACTTTGGGTGCGGATGGAGATGGAGCTTGCGTTGTTTTGGTAGTGGCTGTTTTGACTTGACTCTCAGGGACGGGCTCAGTTGCCTCTAATTCTTTCTGCTTCTTTTTCAATTTCCTACAGTGTTCGGTAGCATGGCCGGAGAAGTGACAGAACCCGCACTTCACCTTGGGTTTCATGGTTGGACTTGGCTTGGCTTCCTTGTCATCTTTATCCGGTTTGTCGATCCACATTTGTTCGACGCCCCGAGCTGCTTCCAATAACTCGTCGTAGGATTTAATCGAGTTGCGAGGGATTTTATCGCGTATTCGGTGTTTGAGTTGGCCGTATATCATGTGAAGCTGATGTGATTCCGGTATTTCGGGTTCCGGAAGTTGAGCAAAAAGCATTCGCTTGTGTGCGATGAAGCTTTCAGTGGTTGCTCGTGGGTCTTGCTTCTCTGAGACTATTTCCTGGAATATCACATAAGCTGGTTTCCTTGGGGCAAAAGCGTGACGGAGTCGCTCTTCGAAATCCGCCCATGTGGCGACATGCTTTTTAACTCCCTGCCACCACACCGCAGCTTCGCCCTTGAGGAGTAATGGTAATCCAGTGAGCGCTTCTGCATCACTTACATTTTCAATTTGCTTGAAAATTGTCACTGCTGCCAGAAAAGCTTCCGTCACTTCGGAGTCCTTGGTCCCGTCAAATTCAGCTTTACAGGTCGTAAATGAACCGTGTCTTCCTGGTGAAAGCTTCGACAGCAGCGCCTCAAACTGAGTATCGGACATGGTGACCGACATCTCTGCTTTCCCTTCTGCAGCTGGTGTTGTTGTTGTCCGTCCGTAGCGTGTGATGTACTTTGGTTTCTCTTCGAGGTCCACGTTGGTCGCCAGATTGTAGGAGGTGTAGGTAGGGGTTTCACACTCGAAGGAAACACACACGACGTTTTCAGGAGATGTATTCAGCAATAACAGTTACAGGTGAAAAGGTGATGAGGTGATGAGATGATGAGAATTTACAAGCGATGATGATGATGTTTTTGGATGTAAATATAGGGTATTCCGCGACCAAGACCTTAGGACGAAGGTCGGGAAATGAGGTCCCTCTATCCAAAAACTCCTTACGGATAATGTTTTAGCAACGACTATCAGAGGTGTCCCTGGTAACCTTTCCAAGTAGGACGAGATTCCAGAATGCACTCTAGGTAGCTGTGAACTAAAGAAATTAATTGATCCAGCGAGGGTCATTAAGTCACGGAGAATCTTAACACCGCGATTCAGAAATGCGCGTCATAGGCACAGCGCCATCTAGTGGTGAGCGGTGGAACGTTTTTATTGACAACTGGATCAGTAAACTTCTGTTACTTATAATATCTAATAAACACGATAGATGGTGTGTTACATTTATTTATTTATTTATTTATTTATTTATTTATTTATTTATTTATTTATTTATTTATTTATTTATTTATTTATTTATTTATTTATTTATTTATTTATTTATTTATTTATTTATTTATTTATTTATTTATTTATTTATTTATTTATTTATTTATTTATTTATTTATTTATTTATTTATTTATTTATTTATTTATTTATTTATTTATTTATTTATTTATTTATTTATTTATTTATTTATTTATTTATTTATTTATTTATTTATTTATTTATTTATTTATTTATTTATTTATTTATTAATTTATTAATTTATTAATTTATTAATTTATTAATTTATTAATTTATTAATTTATTAATTTATTAATTTATTAATTTATTAATTTATTAATTTATTTATTTATTTATTTATTTATTTATTTATTTATTTATTTATTTATTTATTTATTTATTTATTTATTTATTTATTTATTTATTTATTTATTTATTTATTTATTTATTTATTTATTTATTTATTTATTTATTTATTTATTTATTTATTTATTTATTTATTTATTTATTTATTTATTTATTTATTTATTTATTTATTTATTTATTTATTTATTTATTTATTTATTTATTTATTTATTTATTTATTTATTTATTTATTTATTTATTTATTTATTTATTTATTTATTTATTTATTTATTTATTTATTTATTTATTTATTTATTTATTTATTTATTTATTTATTTATTTATTTATTTATTTATTTATTTATTTATTTATTTATTTATTTATTTATTTATTTATTTATTTATTTATTTATTTATTTATTTATTTATTTATTTATTTATTTATTTATTTATTTATTTATTTATTTATTTATTTATTTATTTATTTATTTATTTATTTATTTATTTATTTATTTATTTATTTATTTATTTATTTATTTATTTATTTATTTATTTATTTATTTATTTATTTATTTATTTATTTATTTATTTATTTATTTATTTATTTGTTTATTTATCATAAGCACACCAACAGCACAGTCACTTACAATTCAAATTAAATAACATATAAAATTAACATTTCAGTAACCATGCAAATGACAGGTGTGCATGACATTCACACATGAAAATTTGAGACAATGAAGAACAAAATAAAATGTGTCTACACCAAAATAAGCAAACCTAAATCTACAAAACTATAAAACAATATAAAAAAACCAGTGATGGGTCAGTATGATGGGCTATTACACTGTTTAAATAGGGAGCGTCTGTATGAAGCGAAAGTCATGGAGAAAACATCAATAGGGCAATCCGTCAAGTTGGACCTTTCATTATATTGCCTTGCCATACGTGTAAGGGGGCTATTAAATGTAGTATTTAAGGTGGATGTAGGTAATTCAAAAACACGATGATGGCGCTTACTACGTTGGCTAGGCCTAAAGTTAAAATAGTTTATTAATTGTGCATCAATGGAACAATTTATAATTTTATGAAGTGTAAGTAAGTCAGAATGGTTACGTCTTTCATTTAAGCTAATCATATTAAAGTGCTTTAACCTGTCATTGTAATCAGGTATATCTTTTCGAATCCCATTCTTCATACATAAATACCGAACAAAACGGGTCTGAACAGATTCAACATTATTAGTATAAGTTGAGTAATAGGGAGACCAAATAGTGGAACAATATTCCAAGGAGCTTCTTACTAGTGCGTTGTAAAGTAAAATAATGCTACTACAATTACGAAAAGGTTTCGACATACGGATTATAAAACCAAGCATTCTTTTAGCCTTACTCACTATGCTATCTATATGATCGCGGAAAGATAGAGATGTATCAAAGAGTACGCCTAGGTCACGGATGACCGACACTCTGCTCTTATAAATAATAATAAATGAACAATAAAACAATACATAAATAATGAACATAATTTCTGTATATACTAATAGCAGTCGCATGTCATTTGGCAAGGAGATAGATTATATCCTGAGTAAGAACGTATGATACATTTTAATCAGTGAATTAATCTGTACCTATACGCGATAACCGACATTCACATGGAACGTCAAAAGCTATTGTTCTATAAATAAACTCAATGGATTGTCAATAACGCTGATAAAAGCTTCACTCTCGATTTAACCAATTGTTACATTTATAGCGAGGACAAAATCACAAAGATACATAATCTACTTTTGTACACACAACCCACCCACATTAGGCCTTGAACTGTCTGATAAAATACAGGCAAATCGTAAATGCAGTCATTGACTACAATTATTTACTCTAAAGCTGGCTGTGCCCTGCGGTTCACTCGCCGGTAGTAGTGTGATATTGAGTAGCTTAAAGGGCCTTCTACTACAGGTATTTCTTTTACTTAAAAGGAGGTCTCTATGTAAGATTTACAGTAAAAGATGTACAAGTTTCTGCAATAAAATTTTCTAGTTTTACACGCTTTATATTAGCTTCACTTGTATGTTTGTTTGTAACCGACTCCTTAGAGCGTGATTGTGACTCACTTTAAACGGCCAGATTTCATTCAAATTTTGCACACCTGTCAAAGACCGATGACAATATTAATATTAATATTGAAGAATACACGCCGATACATGTAGCCCACTGTGAATGACAGTAACCATGAAAAAATAGAAAATGTTAATAACTATTGACACTGTGCACCCCACGCTTTTTTCCATGAATGTACATTTGTTTCTTATTTACACTATTCTTAATGACAATTCATTAAATTTTATTTTCTATTTTTTAGTTGGATTTTCTACAATTTTTATTTTAGTTTTTTTTTTATTATTTATAACCTTCCTCGAGAATTAGACTGCCAAATGCAAATAGATTTTTTCAAATCTGAATGGTAGTTTCAGAGATTATCGCGTTCGAACAAAAAAAAAATACAAATTAATCAGCATTACGTTAGTACTAGCTATTACCGGCGACATCGCCCGCGTGGAATTTCATAGGATTTTTTATTTCGTGGATCAGCTATTTTTTTACTAAAACAAAACTAAACAGATAGATTAACAATTGATTCAATATTTTAAAACAATTAAACCATATAGCACATGAAAAGAAAAAAAAAGAATCACTGGGCATCGAAACATACAAACAACAATATCGAAGTAGTCTAAGTTATTTATCCATACAAATTTTTATTTCGAGTATTAAGCCTTGCTTACGTCTGTGTGTTTTTAAAAGTTGTTTTCATAAGCGACTAGCAAGCCATTAAGGTTGTTCATTAAGGTTGGCGCCTGACAGTCCGGGGAGCGCCGAATCCATCTATCTATTAAAAAAGTGTCTGTTTGTAATGTCTAAATAACAGCTTTTTACTAAATGGATATGAAGGTATCCATCAAATAATCAATCAATCAGTCTTTATTTGTGAACATAGGTATACATAAAAGGTCTCAAATACACATATTATTGTAGTCGAGCTCTATGTTCTCCCAATGAAATTGGTGTACAAATAGTAAATTTAGTCTCATATTGGGTACACAAAGTGAGTTCGCGATTAAAAAATAGTTATAAAGTAAAAGTCCAAAAGTGTTTGTTTAAAAAAATAGAAATAGATAAATGAATGTCAATTAAATTAAATTTTACATACATGTCAAAGTAAGATAATAGGTATTGCAGAAAATTGTAGAAAATTATTTAAAAAATATATACGTAACAGTCCGTCTGTTTGTCCAGACTTATCTCCGGAACGGCTGAGCCGATTTAGATAGGACTTTCACTGGCAGATAGAAAATAAAAGTAGAATGAAAGAAAGAATCATAATTAGGGTTAAGCGAAAAAAATGAAAACCCATGTTTTGTAAATTTCACTCGGACAAAATCGCGGGCTTAGCAAGTTATAAATAAAGATAAAAGCATAAAAATACTGAATTTTCTGATTCACAGTCTGTGGCGACAAAACATTACAATATCAAAGTGATCATAATATTGAGGAAGTCATTCGCGACGGGTCGACGCTTTCATTTTCATAATACTTAACCACCCTCCACAGAATATAGAAAGATAATGGCAGTAGACTAAGACAACAGTAGTTTTGAATATTATGGTTCAGTGGCTTTTAAGGAGTCGTTGTACCAGCCTATTACTGTCCCACTGCAGGGCAAAGGCCTCTTCTCATACAGAGAAGGCGCGAGCATTAATCACCACGCTTGCTCAAGACAGGTTGGCGATTTCAGACTATATTAATTATATAAGTCCAGGTTTCCTCACGATGTTTTCCTTCACCGATGTCAGTGATGTCCAAGAAAAACTTAGAAAGTACATATGAATTAAAAAATCACATTGGTACTTGCCCAGGTTTGAACCCACAACCTCGTGCACAAGAGGCGAGGCCTAAACCACTGGGCCATCATGACAGTGTCAGGAGTCATTGCCTTTCTAGATATTCATTTATAATACACAAAACACGCTAATGTACAGACGCAGACTTAATGCTGCGCGATAACCGACATTATCGAGGACGAGGCTGCGGGCAAGGGCTAGTTTCATATACAAAAGTATTACGCTTCTCCATGATCTGAACTGTGGCCAGGTGAACTAAAAACGAATTACTAGATTTGAATCGTGGAATCTAATAAATAAATTCCTTATCAATTTTATCGCCCATCGGGTCAAACAAAACTATTAAAGTCAGAAATGTAGTAATTACAAGAGTATTTTGACTAAGAAATGTTGGTGAGATGAATGAGCTTAGAAGAAGAATGGATTAATATTCTAAACCCTGGCATTTATGTATATTTTTGTATGTGGTCATGATTGTACTTGTTTCCATGCAATGTATTGTATTAAGTATATCATCTACTACTCATAACACAAGCTCTGCTTAACTTGGGGCTAGACGAAGCTGTGTGGATTGTCCAGCGTTATTATTAATTAATTTTATTTATTCCAAAAGGTCTACTCATTAGGAAAACTTTTTATGTAATAAAAGCCATAAAACTACTTTGTTAAAATCATGTTTAAAAAAAATTAAGCTCAATCAGTTATGAAAAGCTAGTTTAAAATACAGTTGCACAATTTGACCCACACATACTAACATAAGTTATATAAAAGCTTGTAATTACCATAAGAATAGAATATAATACTCTTTGTTGTACACCATGAAAACTTACAAATAATGAGTTTAAGAGCTACAGTACCTGAATGACCGAGCCTGGGGGCGATAAATCGATCTAGCTGAGATCGATTTATCGCCCCCGAAACCTCGTGCATACTTAATTTTATGAAAATCGTTATACATATATATACACATATATATACAAGAATGGCTCATTTAAAAGTATTAGATAGATAAGGTGTCACAATGGGCAGCCTTATCGCTAAACGCGATCTCTAACAGACAACTTTAATCCACGCTAACTTTAAAAACTTATCAAAATTGTAACGCTCATCTACTTAATAAATACACGAAACAATACTTCTGCCCCGCACTTGTACAGGTGCTGTGTAATCAAGGAAAAGCGTGTTTCTGCGAGTAAGTAAGGCGTGACACGCCGCACCGCGCCAATATGAGCTTTAAAGAATACAAAATGTACCGCCACCCAATGAGACAGAGAGTTTCTCGAACTTGGAATCTTTTTTTTTCTACACTGGGTACTTGGGATATAATGAGGATTGTCTGCAAAGATGTTGGACATTTTTCATAAGGTATTTCTCGTTTGAAATATTTTGTTCTGGTTTTGTTTTATGTAGGTACATACTTGTTCTATTTGTATAAAAAACAGCCGCACGGGTCAGTCTTAACTACGCTGGAAGAGGTCAGCCTGTGGATGGGTGGCCGCTCATTACATGTTGAGACTCCTCCATGCCTCGCAAAGCACGCTAAGCCGTTGGTCCTGGCTGTCATTTGTAGATCTCTGACAGTCGTTACGGGTAGTCATAAGCCCGAAAGTTGACAACCAGTCTTACCTTCGGATATCGTGTTGCCAATAACTGGTTTGTGGAGGTCAGATAGGCGGTAGCTCCACATGAAACACTGGTATTCGGCTGCAACAGGGTTACACTGGAAACCGACCCAAACGTAGTTGATAAAAGGCTAGGCAGATGATAATGTTGGGTTACTTGCAGAGGTCGTTACGTGCATGGATGACCATGTTTAATTAAACGCAGGCTTTCATGGTCCTTTAAGTACTTAAATAAAGGTTAGATACTGATACATTTCTAGTACCTGCAATCCACTTCATTTATTATCTTATCTTGACCGAGCATGATATGCCATCGCTCATGTCATGCATAATGGTGTAATTATGTCACATCGTAATTGTTGATCAGCTCGTGAAACGTTTCTTATTTATTTGTTGGTTTTATTCCACATGTGAAATTGTTTTTTTAAAACCTATTTACAGAAATACATAAATATCAATTACTAGCTTCCGCCCGCGGCTTCGCCCGATTTGTTGATAAAAAATAGCCTACGTCCTTTCCCGGGGTGCAATCTATATCTCTGCCAAATTTTATCGAAATCCGTTCAGTGGTTTAGGCGTGACAGACGGACAAACAGACATACGCACTTACCCATTTATAATATTAGCATGGATATAAGATAAACTTAGAAAGTACATAATATGAATTAAAATGACACATTGTTACATTACCATATTTGAACTCACAACCTCGTACGTGGGAGGCGAGGCCTTTACCTACAGACCCTCAGAACGTCAAAGAGGTCGTAGAGGTCCAATATACCACTCAAACCTATAAAGCAGCCATCGTCAAACGTAAACGCGATGCTAATAACGCTGTGCCTCCGCGATTTTTATTTTATTACGTGAGTAAAATGAACCTTATTTGTATGGATTTAATGTTCATATTTGTCCGAACGAATGTGACCTGCAAGCGCTTGGGGCGAACACGAGCATAAATATTTTACAAATAATTTTGATATTTGATTTGGTCTGTGAGTTTTGCCCTTACCTTAATCGCATCATTGTTGTCGAGTGCAGAGGTAACGAAGGTGCTACACAAGCTACGAAAATGCTACGAACTTACTACGAACGTGCTACGCATGTGTTACCAACGTGCTACGAACGTACTACATAGTTACCAAGAATGTGCTACAATCGTGCTACCAACAAGCTACGAACATGCTACGAACTAACTATGAACGTGCTACGAATGTAATACAAACTTGCTACGAATGTGCTACGAACAAGCTACGAAAGACATAGTGGAAAATGTTCTATAGAAAAATAATTGTAATTTATTTACTTAAGGTATGAGATTGTTTTAGTTTCATCAAAATTCTCTATTTTGTCTTCAGGAGATGAATTCTTTCTTATTTCTTGTCACATACAAGTAACGTATTGTAAACATTTGGTTTGAATAACTTCAATAGTTTTGGCAATAACTCGCCTACTCACGCTTAGATACTTTATATTGAATGTATTATTAGGCAGATTAAAAAACTAATAACGAAATATTTCATTCCACAAATACCTTCATGGGAAGCCACTTTCGAAGCTAGGTGCACGGTTCCTATTGATCGTTTCCCATGGACAGGATCCGGAGAGAAACTTCACGGTTTCCAGCTCTTCTAAAAATTAGGGTTTTACAATCAGTATCAATAACTAAATATCAGGGATTAGGGATGTTAATAGGCACCAGGTTTATAGCAAAAACATAAACCAAGGTGGAACAAGATCCAGTAATCGGAGGTTCTATGAGTCTACAGAGCTGGGCACGTTACGGGAGAAATTCCTAATGTGGGCAACTATAGTCGAGCTCCTTGGTTCTAAGTTGAGCTCTACAATTTCCGATAAATGCTTGCACTGACTGAACAGGTCCACTTATATCTGTGTAGTTCTTCCCTCAAAAGACCATCTCTTACACTAATCTACTGATCCTCTCATGTTCTAACCAAGATAGTGACTGGACTTAAAGGGACTGTGATCTCTGAGTTGCTTTTTGTGTTTCTTCTCGTTGTGGTCAGATAGCGAAACATAACCCTTGTGTAAATAACATAATATTTCACTTGTGGTTATTTGAAAAATATAATTTAAAAAAAGAACTAGGTGTCTAATAGCACTGTTAGTGAAACAGGCAATGTTTGATTGAGCGTGTACAATTGAGATTACCTTAACAATCTATTGGCGATATGTTTTTAACCACGTTTTACTTATTTCCGAGATTGCAAAGTGGTTTTCCATGCTTATCAATATCGAATCGGACGGCGCTCGCTGTGGCCAGGAAGTGGTTATACCATATCGACCTTAACCAATCGTTACTTATTTGCTTTACTATTTGGTTGGAACAAGGCCATTCTTCGCGTTCATTGTAACAGAATAAAACATAAAAGTAAGTAAATCTAAGTTATCCCAGACTAGCTCTTCGCCCGCAATTTCGTCCGCGTGGATATCATGCCTTTCCCTTCGAACTTTAACATCGCCTCCATCCCCTTTAAAGGGTAGTTTTAAAAATAATGATAGCCTATACCACCCAGAAATTATGTATCTTTCCAATAGTGAAAACATTTTTAGAATTGGATCATAAGTTCCGGAGATTACCTACATACAAAGTTACAAAATAATTTTACCTCTTTAAAATATTAGTTTCCGAGTATATATCTCAGACATCGGTGAAGAAAAACATCGTAACGAAACCTGGACTTATAATTAATATTAATTAGTCTAAAACGCCAACCCATCTTCAGCGTGCTTCTTAAGATGTGAGCTGTGGATGGGGCAACTACTAAAAAATATAAGTATTTAATTTTTATTTTAAAGTTGACGTTCAAATATAGTAGTTTTAACCCCCGACGCAAAACGACGTTATGTTATAAGTTATTGTGTGTGTGTGTGTATGTAGATACATACACACACACACAGATGTCTGTGGCATTGTAGCTCCCGAACGGATGAACCGATTTTGATTTTGTCGAGAGTGTTAGCTATGTTTGATGAAAAGCGGTTTGATGAAGGCGGATCACTATGTATAATATAATTATGTAGTTTAAAAAGCATAAAATAAATTAAAAATTAAGAAAACCTTAAAAAGCAAAAAATAAGTCTCGTACTCGCGTTGGGGAATCGCTAGGTATATAAAATAAAGTGCTGTAAACGTTGGCGTTGGCTTATTTTTGCTTTTTATAAAGTTTGTTGCCGGGGTCTTTGATGGCCTAATTGAAATAAATGATTTGACTTCGACTCTGAATTACAACATCACAAATATATCGATCAGAAATATATTTTACAAGACCTGAGGCGTGAACATCTTAAAAAAAATGGCGCCAGCTAATGGCGTAGAACGGATGTTAATGTTGGTACATTAACATCCGTTCTCATCCATTCAATTTCATATCGCGCACCAGACTGGTACCCACTGAGTAGTCGCCATCCTAATCATCACCCTCCTGTCCTTATCCCAATTTAGTTGGGGTTACACGTAACATGTCTTTTTCTTTCATACCGTCTATGAATTTGCCGTAATCTCATTAGTCACCCCTTTTCTAGCTATATCATCTTTCACACAATCCATACATTGTTTCTTTGGTTTACTGTTACACTTCTAAGCCTCTAAGTAGTCATATTATTGTTTCAAGATCCTACATGACTTTCATTTCACAGAATAGGGATGTGTCTTACTTACGTAAAAATATAATAAGTCTGTTTGGTCCGTTAGTTATATTACCAAAATATATTGAACAATTCAGTAGATATAAAAATCACCAAATGTTTACGAAATCCGTTTAGATTATTGTCTCTGCCAAGAAGCGAGTAATATAACATAATAGAATTGTTTTGGGACACAATTCTTGACGCGATACGTATTTGTCAAATCCCTAGTGTGTGTAAATAGAGCAGTGTCTTTTGCTTTTAGGAACCAAATCGTAGAATTTTGCACAAACCAATGACATGACTAAACGTTTTGACGGTGACGAATGGAATATAGTAAATAAAAGATAAATAAAACCTTACCTTTTAGTTTCTGTGAGCTAGATCTTGCGGTTGACTGTCTGACTTGTGTCTTCAACAAACATAAATAATTTGATTAAATATAATGTTTCTTTGTCATATTGTATTGTCTATACTAATATAATACAAATGAAAGATTTAATTGTTTATATGTTTGTTTGTAATGGATAAACTCAAAGACTAGTACACAAAATTTGATGATAATCGGTCGAGACATTTCGGAGGAGTTTAATTACAAACACTGTGACACGAGAATTGTACATTTAAGACGAGAATTTTATCCATTACATTTAATTTTGATCAGTGAATAAACATGGACGGTAGAGTTTTATGAAACTAATGTTGGAACAAAATGTCGGCAACAGATACACTTTGTGATATTTAGGAAGCGAATGGTTCCAATTGGGAGACTTCCAAAGTAATTTGAATATTTTCTACATAAATATTTCTTGCTCTCCAAAAATATTTTGGTGATTATCGAAGTCCCCTCAAGATTAATGAATTACTTATTTCTCTTAATGTCTTCGTAAATTAAAAAAAAACTGAGAGACTGGCATAACATTACCCCTGTATTCTGTGACGGGTTAGGTAGAGTTGTAACTATAAGACACCCACACTCTACCAGTAATGTTAAATTCTCATGTAATAGGGGGAGAACCTATTGCCATCAACTGGCACAACCCAGACTTCGTACTGCAGCTGAGAAATTTCAGATGCAGAGACTTTTCTTGATCCGAAAATCGAACCCAAAACTTCATACATATGTACATGGCAAAAGCACTTACAACCACTAAACCAAGAATGCAGCTAGAGAATAATTACTTAATAACTTACTTAATTAATGACGAGTACCTGGATGACCGATCTTTACTCGGACAAAACGACGTCTTCTAAGAATGAAAGCTAGCTAGATCGATCTATCGCCCGCGAAACCCCCTGCAAATTAAATTTCATGAAAATCGTTTTAGCCGTTTCTGAGATTCATATTTATTTATTTATTTATTTAGGATCTCCAACAAAGAATGTACACTAATCATGGGAAATTAAATTATAGGCGACAAAGGTATCACGTAGGTGTACTCCTTCACTTACAGGACACCACAGCATGCATAATATACTTACATCTAAGCAAACAACGTTAAAATACTAATAAAAGACATATTATATATATACATACATATGGATATACAAGAATTGCTCGTTTAAAGTTAATAGATAATATGTCAAATACTTATTTCATCGCTTAGTAGTCTGTGTAGCCTAGCTCTTAATTCCACAACACTACTTACGTCAAACAATCTCAGTGAATTTAAATGAACTAAACACAAACACAAGTAAAGTGTAGTCATGTCACAACGTGTCTTAGACAAAGTTTAAAACGACCTCTTGACCCTTTATCGTCATAGTCTAGATTGTGTTAGATCAAAATAGTCTAAACCTAGCGTTCTAATTTTAAAAGTGTCTGAGCTAGAAAGAGGTATATTCTGGTGTCGTTAGATCAATAAGCGACAAAATACTCTTTTGTAACATAAAAATAGAGATTTCATTGCCATTTGTGATGCGAGGAGGACCATGTTGGTAGGCATGTTTTGAGTTTGAAAATGGATGGTTACATAGTAGAGTAATACCAATGAAACTATGTAAGGATTGAGTGAAAGATGATATGTCTAGGAAGCAGGTCACTATTGAGATGACGCAAAATAGAGGTGTATGGAAGAAGAAGACATGCTTCGCCAACCCCAAATCAATTGAGGTAAGGGCAGGAAGATGGCAATGATTCTGATCCATACAAGAAAGAAAGTCTTCTTACCATTGCTTTATAAACCTTTACCTGAAGTTTAAGGGTGCAAAAATATAAAGATGAAAAATGAGGCTAAAACTAAACTATTTTCTTGTGGCCTTGATTTTTATATACACCACCACACCAGCCTCTGTTACTGTCCCACTGCAGGGCAAAAGGCCTCGTCTCATACAGAGAAGGCACGTGCTTTAATCACCACGCTTGCTCAAGACGGGTTGGCGATTTCAGACTTATATTAATTATAAGTCCAGGTTTCCTCATGATGTTTTCCTTCACCAATGTCAGTGATGCCCAAGATAAACTTAGAAAGTACATATGAATTGAAAAAGTCACATTGATACTTGCCTAGGTTTGAACCCATAACTTCGTGCATAAGAGGCAATGCCTAAACCATTGGGATTTTTATGTAGCCAACCTTTATCTCGAAAAAGAAACGACAGACGCCTGAGGATTTTCAATTCTAGCCCTTAGATTGACAATCCCTTTTGTGTCTATAAGCGGCTTTCTATCAAAAGAGATGTCAGCTTGTTTGCGAAGCCTACCAATATGAGGTTATACTTTGGGTCGTTGTTTGTTCCTTCTTAAAGAAAAAGGCAAAAAAATCACGTGATGGATGACAAATAATACAAGAGGACGCGAAATCCGTGTAGCAATTCCATTATGCTTGCTTGAGTATGTAGAATTCAGAGTATCTTTCTTTGATGACGACCTATGTGGAGCAGCGGGTGAAGATCCGCCTGCGACGCAGAAGGTTGCGGGTTCGATTCCCGCCTTGGGACAAATGTTTGTACGATCTACAAAGGTTTGTTCCGGGTGTTCTGGGTATTTGCTATGTATAATAAAAAATATCTATCTATGTAATGTATTGTATTAAGTATATTAGTCATCTAGTACCCATAACATAAGCTCTGCTTAGCTTGGGGCTGGATGATGCTGTGTGGATTGTACAGCATTATTTATTATTTATTTGTTACATACAATCACGCCTGTATTCCCCGAAGGGTTAGGCAGAGTTGTGCCTATAGTACACCAACATTTTGCCAGGCCATGCTATGTAATAGGGGGCAACCGGGCACAAATCCAGCTTTCGAACTATTATTGAGTAATTACAAATGGAAATACCTAATACCATATTCCCCGATCTGGGAATCGAAATCAGGAACTCATGCTCAGCAGTAGCTTTTACGACCATCAATGTAAGGAGGCAGTTTCTTTAGTTGTCTCATCCATCAACATTGTAATAAAGCAAAAATTAATTTAGTTAGTTAATTACTCTGTAGCATTTAGTTTAGAATGCAAACACAATTAAAATCAATCATAGATATGAAAAAGTCTTACTCATAAACTCACGCATTTTTCGCATGGAGGTAGGCAGAAACTACAGAACGAAACCAGCTACGATCCTTATATACTTCTTTTGATTATTTTACGTTCATACTGGTCATACACGCACTGGTTGCGGATACTACGAACCTGGCCTTTTTAAAGAACATCACCAATAAGAAAAAAAACGTCTTAAAGCTAAATTAAATAATTTTCGAAATTTAAATTTTAAAATCGTTCGAATTGACGTTACTTTTACGTCGAGCTGTCATGAGGCTCACGGTTCTTGTTTACTAAATCGCATCTCCGCCAAATAGTGTCACATATCTATTATTTCTAAATTCTATAAATTCTTTTATATTTATTATCTTTAGTTTCATAAAACTTCAAAATCTCACCTCAGCAATAATACAAAGCAAGCTTATACTACTTAAATTAAAATCAGGGAGAATAAAAATACTAATTTAATTACTTTGCTACAGTTTACATACTACAAAAACCATTTTCTCGAAAATTTTATTTTTAGACTTACGACACTATTTGAAGAAAGTGCGAAATGTTTCAAAATACGCTGAAAGTATTATTCGCGGGACCATCGTATAGTTTTATTTGTCAAACTAAACCTTGAACTGGGACTACCGCCCCAAAATAGTGGATCGATATAACGTAGTGCCTGTTGTCTATGAAATTGTGGGGCATAGGGTCACAAGACGCAAGATAGAAATATCGTGTTATTGGCAAAGTTTTTACGTAGCTTTGTAATGTTTGTGAGAAGTTCAACCTATCTATATCTATCTATACTATATAGATAGTGAACAGTATCTGTTTGTAATATCCAAATAATAGCTTTTTCTAAATGCACATTAAAGATTATACGGTAGCTAAACCAAAGAATAATCAAACGTTTAGAGTCTGTCTGTCTGTTTGAGGTAATCTCCGAAACGTCTGGACCAATTTTGACGAGACTTCGACTGGCAGATAGTTGATGTCATAAGGCGCACTTTAGGTTACTTTTATTTTTGAAAAAGAATGAACGTTCCGCTCAAAATAAATAATAAACAACACAAAAAGACTCACAATAAATTCCTGCTAATGCCATAAACAATTTTAAAAGTGAGTATACTAATATCAATTTAGCTTGGCAATCAGATGGTACCTATGTTATCTAGCATACACGCGATGCCGTCCATTCATTCACCAGTGAATAAACAGAGAAAATAATGTCGAATATTATTTGGAGCCAATTAAATCTCTAAGTTATACAACTGGTTAAGCAATGAATAACAACTGCCACGCAAACGGGAACTGGCTCTCATATAAAGTTCCATTTTTGTAACCTTGACTCGTTTGGCACGCGCTCAATGTCGTCGATGGTGATAACTCACACGTATCTTTATATTCCTTGTGCAGTCCGTTTTCTTTTTACATATTTTATACTGATTGACGGCACGGTTGGCGCAGTGGCTGAGCGATTGACTGCTGCGCTGCGTGTCGTGGGTTCGATTCCCGCACGGAACAAATATTTAATTTTGTTTGGCCGACAGGTAGTTGTTCCGGGTCTGGCTGTTTGTGTATGTGACTTTGAATGTTTGTAAACGACAACCCTTGTTTGTAACCCACGACACAGGAGAAATTCCAAGTGTGGGGCAATTTTTATTAAAAAAAAAAAAAACTCAACTTCATACCTACTACGTTCTAGACTACTACTACATACGTACTAGCCTTATAATGGCGTGGTTGGTTATTTTCTCAACTATGTATGTTGGGGTCGGCTTCCAGTCTAACCAGATGCAGCTAAATACCAGTGCTATACATGGAGCGACTGCCTATCTGACCTCCACAACCCAGTAACACGATACCTCTTGATAAGACTGGTCGTTAGACTTTCGGGCTTCTGAATACCTGTAACGACTGTCAAATATCTACTAACGACAGCCGGGACCAACGGCTTAACGTGCTTTCCGAGGCACGGAGGAGTCTCGATATGTTACGAACTGTCACCTATCCACAGACCGACCTTGGCAAGCGACCTTCGATCAACCCGTGCGGCTTTTTTTATTTAGCCACGCCGACTGAAAAATATAAATAAATAAAAAGCGAAGCGTATGTCAGCTTAAGTAAGATCAAAATTAAGCAGAAAACATTACAATACCAGCATCAGTACTGGTTAGTAGAACTAAATCCGGGATACAGATAACTTACAGAGATATGGTCGGAGCCCAGCGCTGCGGTTTGTGTTGTAGAGATATCTTACAACACAATATCATTGGAGCTATTTATTTAAACCACATTTTGTCTAAAGATTTACGTAGCTTGGTTGGTAGAGCTTAATTTATTCAGTGCAAAGCTGGGTTGAAAAATAGCTGGGAATTCTCCTATGGTGGTACTTTGACGAATATTATTTATAAGTCTTGCAGTGTTCGAAATTTGACTGTTTCAAATTTTTGTACGCCTTCTTTTTAATTATAAATGTTAAATATTGCAAATCCCACATTCCTACACGCACAATATGCTTAAAAAGGGGTGCAAAGTTTACTCTCGAGTATTGATATTATAAAGGACAAATTATACCTACTCTGGATGAAAATAGAAGTATAAATAAAAAACTATTAAAAACTGTGCGCTTCCAAATTGCATTTCTCAGAACCTATTCTAAAGAATAAGGAGGTAAAATAAAATTTTCTAGAAAGTCTCGTTCAAAGGACGACCCACTTCTCAGTCGGTTCTCTTGATATACATACTTACGTACCTACCTACATTAACCCACACCTTATCCCCATATTCCCCATGGGGTTAGGCAGAAACTACAGTACGCTACCTGCTACGAATTTACACATTCCTTTTGATTCTTTTACGTTCATTCATCTAGTCTTACACGCACGCCGGTTGCGAGTATTACGCACTTGACCTTTCTTGATGTTTATTACATAGCTTGACTTTAAATATCATCGTTATGATTTTAGTTAATTAGAAAACGAAATTCTCATAAGTTGGAAGAACTTGAATCCGTATAATATCAACTTAATTGATCACGTGTTTGTCACGTGATCAATTGATCTAGCGCACGCCAATTAACCTTAAAAAACACTTCGACTCCTAACCCAGGTTTAAAAAATAAGCCTACAAAAACGAAATAAATAAAAAGCCTCCCGGTATAAAAGGCGTGCCCGCTTACAATTGCAATGCTGGATTATATCCATTGGGCTATGACTCGTAGTTACAAACGGTTACAATTTAGTGACCCGTAGTGTTAGTGAAAATAGGAAAATAAATCGAATGTGTTCTGGGTATTTGCTATATATAATAAAAATATCTATCTATGTAATGTATTGTATTAAGTATATCAGTCATCTAGTACCCATAACACAAGCTCTGCTTAGCTTGGGGCTAGATGATGCTGTGTGGATTGTCCAGCATTATTTATTATTATTATTATTTATTATTATAATGGGACGTTCAATCAAAAACGATATTATGGTAACATTATTTAAAACACTGCAGCTGGTCTATGAAAATCACGACGATTGTGACGTGAACTGTCAATCCCTAGCATAGAATGGGATGACAGCTCACTTCCTTCACTTTACCTACATTAACACGTGGAGATTTTTACAGACCAACACTGCAGATATCGACTTCCGAGCCTACATATGTAGAAACATGAATAAGTTTCAAATAATATAATATTCAGGGTTTTTCACGCTCTTACCTCAATCCAACAAACAAGACGTAACTAGTGATGGGGCCAATAAACCATAGACAATAGTCGATAGATGTGCACAATATGGCGGCGGAGGATAGCCAAAGCATTTCTGAACTGTGTGCTGATGAAGAAACTTAAGTCCGCTGTGAGGAAGTGGCGGAGAATGCGCCTCTTCCGGAAGAGAGATGGTGAGTATGTGAATGCTTAGGATCACATGGACTCATATTATAGGTGTTGAGATTATGGATTATTTTCTTATTTGAAAGCAGATCTATTTGAATGATTAATTTTGGATCACAGCGGGCCCTATCAGAGCATTAGCCTGCGGTATTCGTTTTAATTAAATATTGCTGCATTATGCTGAGATAGGAACCTTTTTGGCCTCGCAAAGGTCCTTTTTTTATATTGTTACTTGCTAGTTTTGGTCGTTTGTATTTCCTGTACGTGTCTCAGTGAAATATTCTTCCTTTTTATTTTATTTTCTATTTTCGGGAGTTATATGGCATTTGTCCGCCATAATAAGTGTATTTATGACGATTATGGAAAACTTGCTATTAATCAATGTTAAGTATCAACTGTATGTAATGTGTGTGCCTTTTTTATGTCTTCACTTAAATTTGTTTTTTGTTTTGCCTGCAGACTCTGTGACGCGTCAGGTGTCGACTGATCCCGCGCCGTCCACTTCAGGCACTCCTGCGCACTATCCGCGACCGCCGCCCGCTGAACTCTTGCAATTGGTTCGTATACTAAAACAAGGGTTGACACATGGACAGATCCTTCCTAGATACCCAGATATTAGCGACTGCTGGGGTTAAAACTTTGTTGACAGGCGAATTTTCAAGGATAGAGAATTGCTGTATCGAGATCGATAAGTCATTTCCTCACTTCAGTGTCTATAATCAGATCGTCAAGAGGAGGAGGAAGTAACAGAGATCTCTTTTGCACATCCGCTTAATAAACCTAGAATTATCTTATTTGGGTGCATCGTTTAGAATTCTAGTGATGCATATTTTGACTGTCAGCAAATTGAGCAAGACCGATTTACGAACTTTATAAGGCCTATCTATAGGGTTGTGGAGCTCGGTATCTGCTTGTAAAACCAGCTAACACTATTTTGCTGGATTCGCCTTTTAATGCGTTCAAATCTAAAGTTAAATCTAACCTATGTTCTACGACATACGACCTACGACTTCTTAGACAACACAGATCACACAGATTCTGTACATAAAACTGTTTCATCAAATATTATGGAGTCTAATGATATAATTATATTCATAAAGGCAAGGCAATTTGAAAAACAAAATTGAGAAGAGATTTCTCAATTACATTGCCTTTAAATATGCCTTTAAAGCAAAAGAGCTCCAGCAACGAAAGGAGTTAAGAAAAGTAGTTAGGTAACGGTTTATTAAGATTTTTGCTCAGTTTGCATAGACTTTTCTGTCGGATATTAATCCTGTTTGTAAAAACCTAGCTAAGTGATTATTAATGAAGCTTCTTTGGGGACAGGGTCTTAATTACTTTTCGCCTTTGTTTTAATGATAATATTGTTTTAAGGAAGACGTGTTATTATTTAAATAACTTGCTAAAGGATTTTTTACTTATTCGAGAAAATCTAGCGCTTGTAATGAACCTTTTATTTGCCGCCATAATAATGTATAGCGGGATGTAACCATAATCATCTCGATTAGCATAGGAACTGTGTTAGAATTAGCATAGCCGCGCCTGATACAATATAAAGAGCAATGGGCGTGTGCGTGCTCTACAAATACATGCAGGCGCTTACAGTAATAAAATTACTTTATCATACGATTACCATTCCCGATTACAAGCGCTTCTTTCCTCTTCCTCAATTTTGTTTAATATGAATTACTTCTTCATAGATACATGACAATGTTTTGTGTAATGATATATCTACGCAATAAGTACGAGTATGGCGTAATTTTAATACGCAATTGCCCTGATATTTAGGTTTAGGTTTAAATAGTTTATTCTCATAAAGACACAAAAACCACTTACATGAGAATACAAGATAATCTAATAAACTTATTCTAAGGTCACCGATACAAAACAATTTAAAAAATTTGGTATTACATAATTGGTCACATACCTATTGGTCATTCTATTTCTTGACTAGCAAGATTACAAAGTTAACAAGAAGTTCCTAAAATGTAATTTGATATTTATTTATTAGTCTTGTAACTGAAGCACTTCCCCGATGACCAATTAGAATCGTGTTTGCAAGCATGACTACTGCGTGGGGTTCTGGGTCCAATTCCAAGGTTGGATAAAGTGTTATTGCATTTTTCTTTAGCGGCACAAAGTTAATGGTGTGTAACCCCCGCGGTTCGAGATCAGGCGCTAGACCATCTCTCTCCAGTTGTATACATTGCCGTTCCAGTGGGTAGTCTCAGTCAAGTGGGGAAGAGGGAGTACACCTGTGTACTCGCACACACTTGTATAACACAATATTTCCTACGTATGTATATTGACAAACCCTGTAGAGATGGACTGTAACCGAAATTCAATCGTCAGGATATAATTTTAATGGAACGTAGCGTAAGAGATTATGCAATTTAATACAGTGTATTTTTTCTTGTACAGGAGCCAGACGAAGGCCAAAGGCTAAGAGAGCAGCAACTTCGCACATACTCATTCTTCCAATTGAGAGTACATTTAAAACGTGGCCAAAACTTAGTGGCTATGGACAAAAATGGTATGTTGGATCACCGCAAAACGATCACCGACACCAGAACACAGATATCACTGCTAGGCGATGCACAGCAAACAATGCATACCAAATTATACACAGGTTATGCATAGCTAATAATACACAGATTATGCATAGCTAATAATACACAGATTATGCATAGCTAATAATACACCGACAAAGCATATCTATTAATACACAGAAAATCACATCACACTAAATTATAAATGCGAAAGTTTGTCGGTAAGTGTGTCTGTACGTTTGTTACTCATTCACGCTGAAACGGCTGAACAGATTTAGATTAAAAATATGTGAAGGTAGCACAAACCTTTACAATAAAATTTTTAGGTATAAAAGTAGCCCATGTACTTATCAGTACATGGGCTACTTTTATACCTAAAAATTAAAGTATTTCCGTGGGAAAAAATATTATTACACCATTTATTACGAGCAACAAAACTCATAATGTTATTTTGAATCATCTCTAGTTGAATTACTAATCACGGGTAACATCGCGGGGAGTAGCGTTGCCAGGTCCTCATACCGAAAAGCCGGACAGAGCTGTGAGTTTGGCCTAACATTTGGGTCAAAAAGCCGGACATCCTGCATTTTCAACAATTTTAAATATTCGTGTAAAAAATATTTTTTTTTTTGGCCTAACATTTTGGTAAAAAAGCCGGACACTTTGCATTTTAGGGGATTTTTAGGTATTAATGTAGAAAATTAATGAAAACCAAGCTTTTTTGATAATTTACAATAAAACTAATGCCAAATTAGTCTAAAAGTACTTTATTATTAATCAGTCTCAATCATTCTTTCCTTAATTCAAATTAAATGCAACATCAGTCTAAATCCGCCGGTCTCGATGCGCGCGAATTTTGAAATCTAAAAAGCCTAACAAAAGCCGGACAGGCCGGACGACGCTTATTTTGGCCGGACAGGCAATCAAAAAGCCTGAAGATGTCCGGCTAAAGCCGGACGCCTGGCAACGCTAGCGGGGAGCAGTTAAGAGGACGCATTGGAAATTTTGGCATCAGTGATCTCTATTTTTGTCAGTAATTACGAAACGAATAAAAATATGAGTTGGTGACCTGAACAGTTCATGATGAAAACCTTATTTTGTTAGTTTTCATTACATGATTAAGTAACTTTTGTAACAGAGAAAAAAATATCAAACATACCTCTTTTTAAATAGAGATTCACATTTTATGGGCAAACGTGACCGATTTTAGCCTCTCAACTTGCTCTGTAGACAAGTCTATAAATACTCCTTAAAATTGTAGAAGGAATTTCTCAAGTTATCATTTCCGACTAAATAAAATAACAAAAAGCATTTTGTCGTTTACGTCGTTTTGTTATAAGCTAACGCGCATATGCAATCCTCGCCCCGCGGAGACGCTCAGTCCCCTCTTGACCATTGTCAGCGACGGGTCTGTGCTAGTCGGCTTCCGGACTGCATCGGCGATTGCGTGATCAAATTTAGCGGTTTTATTAAATAAAAATGAGAAATAAGAAAGAAAGATGTTCCAAAAGGAAAAGAAGAGCATGTCTTTTAGAAAAATGTGCTAATATGACGAAAAGAAAGTAAGTTTTCATACTGAAATGTGAAGCGGTGGTAGTTTACTAAAAAAGATGACGTTCAAAAAGTCACTTTGACTGTAACTTCAATGATGTTCATGAAACTATGGAGTCGTCAACTTGCAACAAAAATAAAGAAATGACAGCTTCCTTTTTAGGGTACGTATGAAAAATTCCTAAACCTCCTAACGTTTTATAAAAGCTATAGGCATTATTATTATTATTACTAAAACACTTTTTCTGCTATTTTCTAGAAATGAAAACGACGCTTTACCGAATTATGCAGAGTTGCAAAATGTGTTGCCCGCGTAAGTTTTTGTTGCTATGTATTATTCAATATTACAATCAATATACCTAATTCAACGATGAAGTTAAAATTAAAGGACTTCTTTTATTTTAGAAATGCTGATACTAATGAAACTAATATATCACAAAACGAGGGCATTCCTGCAGCTACAGTGTGTATATTAGATAATTTTGTTCTTTATACATAACCGACGTATTAGTCGAAATATGTTATCTCTGAATTTGGTACTAGGCTCTAATTTATTTATATTTTCAGATTAGCAGACAGTGTTCGAGTGATAAAGTTTCTACAAAAATGACAATTGAATGCCCTACTGAGGCACAAGTAAGTACTCGGGTTATAAAACACAATATTTTGTCTGATTGGAGTTGGAAGCAGTTTTCAATGGTTGCCTAGATATGAGAACCAAAAAAATATATTTATACATAATCAATATCTGTGAAGTGATTGATGTAAATAAATAAATAAATACACAATGGGCAAGAAAAACATTTTCCTGCGCCATGCTATCACATTCCATGTACGATATTGATACTTAATTTTTACATTTGTTTCAGATGGAGCCGGAGGTACAAGATATAGGCCATAGAATAATAGATGTGAACCACTTTGTAACAGAACTTATAAAGTTCTCTGAGCACAAGTCTTTGTTTAATTGTGGATTAGCCACATTAAAATTTGAGTCTTAACATCACGTAGGCTTGCAATCAGAATTTACATATGTTTGTTCATTGTGTGGTTACAGAAATAAAATAAAATTGTCATTGGCTGATGTAAACAAAGACGCCGTCGCTGGAGTTATGGCTGCTGGTTGTGGTCAAGTACAACTCAATCAATTTTTGTCTGGAGTAGGTTTACCCAACATGTCCGATTTTACTTACAATAAATTGCAGAACGATATCTGTGATGACTGGGAAGAGACTGCATGGGATGAGATGAAAAAGGCTGGCGATAGAGAAAAAGAAGCTGCAATAAAGGAAGGGAGAGTCAATAAAGACGGTATACCGCTAATAGATGTCATTGTAGATGGCTGTTGGTGTCAGCGATCTTACCGGACTAATTATGCGGCATTATCAGGGTGTGCAGCTATAATTTTTAGACGTTTCGGCCAAGTACTATAATATCTGTGCGTCAAAAATAAATATTGTATAATAATAATAATACACACGAAGTGTAATATGTGTTTGATTGTAAACTAGCTTTTGCCCGCAGCTTCGCTCCCGTGAACTGACTACTATACCCTATCCTACCCTACTCTACCCAACTCTCCCCTACTATACCCTAATGTTTTTTCTTCATAAGAACCTTCTCCTGACAATAACAAACACAACAAAAAAAGAATTAGCGAAATCGGTTCAGTTATTCTCGAGTTTTGCGCTTACCAACACATTTTGCGATTCATTTTTATATATAAGATAATATCAATGTAGAATAAATTATGTTCCTTGTTAAAATAAATAAACACACACACTCACAATAATTTAATACTTACAAGGAAAAGGTTCCAGCCTTAGAATACTTATGTAAAAGTAAATAAAGATATTTTGATCGTATAAAATATTATAAAAAATATGATTTTTAAAAATATTTTACTTTAAAAAGAGATGTGCTAGTGTGTTTCAAATCACGAAAATCTTAATTTCGTTATTTGAATAACACTAGCACGTGTTAGTTTATTTCCGAAAAGACAATCAATTAAAAAAAGTCATAGGTAAATTCATAAAAAAAAATATAAGACAACTCTAAGGTGTCTATGTTCCGCGCCGCCACCGCCGCGCGCCGCTCGCCTGCGCCGCCTGTTGCAATGCATACGTTACTTACCGGGGTGCGTGCGGGTGGCGGGGTGCGCGCGCCTGGTTTTAGAATTATTGTTGAACAATTCGTCGCCTTAATGCATGATACTCGTAATACAAAAATAACTATTGCTAATCAAAATTGGAACAAAAAAAAACTTGGCAGACGACGAATGACAAGTATAATCAATCTACTATTGTGAGTAAGAAGAATGAAAATGATAAGTGAATCATTTAGATCTTTCATTATATTGGCAGTTTTGTTTTCATTATGGAATACTTTAGTGAGTTTTTTTTTGTCGTGATGTTTAAGAATTCACGTTAAATTTGGATGTTTCTGTGTGAGTTTAATGTTTCTAAACGGACTCGCGATACATTAAAGAGTATTTTTGTACTTTCTAAGTATGTCATAGACATCCTCGTGGTATAGTCGCAAACGCTACTACTGAGCTTGGGTTCGATTCCCGGGTCGAGCTAGTTGTACGCTTTTTCCATCCGTTTTCTCAATAGTAACCCAGAGTCGCGGATGATGGCAATAGGGTCGCGCTTCACTACATGTCACTTAAAAATTAAATGACGAAATATGGGTGTTACTATAGGTGCACATCTGCCGAACCCTTTAGGAAATACAGGCGTGATGTTATCTTAGACATCGCTGACATTGACTTATGAAAACATCGTTCAGTGTTCACATAATTATTTCAGGTTTCGTGAACTTATAATTGGTCTGAAATTGTGAACTCGCCTTGAGCAAGCGTACCTAGTTATAAAGACTGTTATTATTATGAAACACTTTTAAATTGGGTGATAGACTTCAGCAAGACTCTCTGAAGCGATAACTGAAGCACTAGAGACAATGGCCTGGTGGCTGGCCAGGAGTTCAGTTATGTCTCCTTAGTGTCTTGATGACTAAAATATGCTGTAGTCCATACACATATTTGTTCCGTGTGGGAATCGAACCCACGACACGCGGCGCAACAGTCAATCGCACAGCCACTGCGCCAACCGTGCCGACAAACGTGCGTGTTTTATTATTATACCAGCCTGTTACTGTCCCACTGCAAGCCAAAGGCCTCTTCTCATACAGAGAAGGCACGAGCATTAAACACCACGCTTGCTCAAGGTGAGTTGGCGATTTCAGACTTATATTTATTATAAGTCCAGGTTTCCTCACGATGTTTTCCTTCACCGATATCCAAGATAAACTTAGAAATTATCTTTCAATGAATCTTATTATTTTTCTAAAAAAAAAGTAGCCCAAGTTACTCCTCATAACATCAGCTATCTGCCGGTGGACTTCCTGTCACAATCAGTCCAGCCGTTTCGGTCATAAGCCGTAACAAACTAACAGACATACAAAAATTAATTAGTCTTTTTGGTACAACTACCGTCTATATTTTAACATACGTTTAGCAAAAGCTGTCGTTTTGACATTACAAGCAGGCACCTCAATTCTATTTACTTCTATGAATTATTTTTTTCTGTAAAACCTTCTCTTCAAACACACCACACAAAAACCACCAAAAAACACCTTCTGTTATTGTTATTTTGCATGTTATTTTTTGTTTTAATGCAGATAATGCTTTTGCTTTCGTACCATAGATCACCTTTAATATCCTATTCTAAGTTATAAGAAAGTAATAACTATACTCTGCCTATATTAAGGGTACAGTAATAGCAGTACTGGTCGATGAGTGACCATTAATTGCATACAGAACCCCTCCGTGCCTAGTAAAGCACGTTAAGCTATTGGTCCCTGCTGTCATTAGCAGATCGTTAACAGTCATCCGAAAATATGACCAACAGTCTTACCAATTGTTCTTGATACTCAGTAACTGAGTTTTGGAGGTGAGACAAGCAGTCACTCCATGTATAATACTTACCTGTATCCAGTTAGTCTTCCAGTTAGGCTTCGTAGATTAATTAATTTACTCTTTCTTAATCGAAGTTAACACATTGGTAATCTTACCGAACCTTTTGGTCAACTAAATTAACGTAGATAGCAAACTTGGTTAATACAACTTCGTATCAAAGTCACAACCAACACGTTTGACTAATCCAATGAGAAACTCCGAAGTTTGTCATGAAACAATCAATGATACTTCGGCTTTAGTCGGAGAAAAACCGACAAGGAGTGAATTGGACACGTATACCGAGAGTTCCGAACCAGGGTACGAAAAAGATTTCTCCATTTTTATAATTAATGGGAGAACAGTATTTATACGTACGTTCAAGTCAAAATTTGTGAGGCATAAATAAATAAATAAATAAAAAATAAAAATATTTTATTTCAGACAAAAAAGTTCATAGGCAAGACAAGATTGTTAGTAACAAGAATTTTGCTTATATCTATTGTTAGTAATTATATAAATGAAAATAAAAATAAGTTTAATATATTCCCCACTTTTAAATTTCAACACCCATTTCGGCTTCTATTGCAATGAAAATTATTCAATTTTTTGTTCACATCTTACACCTAATTATGTAAGTGGAATAACATTACTTACGACCATTCCAAATATCAAGTAGGTAGCCTGAAATAAGCAGCTATGATGGACAGACAGACGAAGGTAATCACAAAAGAGGAATGCTTACGGTGCCATAAGAATTCCTTTAATAATTTTGTGACGGAACTCCAAAACGATCTCCAAAACTCAATCAGACCCTTCCTCATTTCCTCAATGATTTGAACTAACTTATAATTAAGCTCAGAGCTTGTTACATTCTTGCCGTCGGAAAAGCTTCGCGACCGAACTGATAATTTCTCAGCCAAGCTTAGTAGGCACTGTTCAAAATTCTCCCAACGACCCTTTCCTTAGTAAAAATGACTTAGTTATTACCCCGGTAGCTTACTTAGATTTTCTTGATTTATTTTTGCTTTTTCCTCTTCTAACTTTAGTGTTTTGTGGGGTCCAAAACCAGGTTTGTTGTCAGGCACGAGCGATCCTTACGTCAAGTTCAAAGCTGGTGGAAGACTGTTGCACAAATCCAAGATTGTGTATCGGGACCTTAACCCAGTTTGGGATGAGTGCTTCACTGTGCCGATTGAAGATCCTTTTCAGCCTGTGCAGATAAAGGTGAGCATGCATTTGTGTTTTTTTAAGTACGCTTGGTCTGCCTCGATTTACTGAGCATGGGGTCCTCGTTTGGATCCCCAGCGGGGCGGGCACGGGCATACAAGACATTTGTGGTATGCTACGGTTTTATCGACCAAACTGTGATAAAATGTGTGACTCAAGTCATGTCACAGTAGCCGTGCACGCCCCGCTGGTTGACCGAAGAGTTGTTGGACTTTTCCACCAGGTTTCAACAAAGGCCTGTAAAGTCTGGATTTGTAGCCAATCAATGGGAATTATAGGCCAGAAGTACATAGGACTAAATTTTGGTGAAATCTAGGTGTACTATTAGGCCTTCATGGGAACCATTAAATAATTGTATCATACTGCCTCGATGGAGACCAGTCCATCGATTCAGTATGCACTAGTAGTGCTTTTGCTAAGCATAATGTCTTAGGTTCGATTCCCGAGTCCGGTAAAGTGATATTGGAATTTTCCATCTGGAATTTCTCAGCCACAGCCCGGAGTCTCGATTCGTGCCTGGTTGCGTGCTTTATTACATGAAACTCAAACATACCTGGCGAAATATGGGTGCACTATAGGTACACCTCTTTGCCCTTCGGGGAACACAGGCTTGATGGTATTAAAGGTGACTATAACACCTTAAATATTTAAATTCTTTCTTCATCGACAATAAAAGCCATATAAAAGCAACGCGGCTTGAATAGTTTATTACACACATTTTACTCCCTACAGTGAATAAAATTTAATATTAACCCTTAAACGGTCCCAAGGGCGGAATAATGAAGGTTCCTATTATATCATTGGTTAGCGAGCCGTGCTACGTCACGAAGTTATATTTTCATGGGTAACAAAAGTTACACAACAATGTTTAACCGTCGTATTTTTGTGTTGTAAAAAAAATTGCTGGTAACATTTCACAACTTACAGTTTGAGTGTAAAACATGATGTCCACACACACATATGAAACTGCAAAAATGTAATGCAACATCTCTTTGGTCCCATAAACATTGTGATGCTTTAAGATCAGTTCATCCGACGCTGTAGTACTAGTCATCCTCCTGCCCTTATCCCAATTTATTTGGGGTCGGCGCAGCATGTTTTCTTCTTCCATACATCTCTATTTGCCGTCATCTCAAGGGTCACCTCTTTTCTTGCCATATCATCTTTCACACAATCCATCCATCTTTTCTTTGGTCTTCCTCTACTCATGTAACCCTGCACATTCATACTCAAAACTTTCCTCACAACATGGTCCTCATTCCTTCGCATCACATGCCCATACCATGACAACTGATTTCCACACAACTTCTCGGTTATAGGCGCCACTTTCAGACTTCTTCTTACATACTCATTTCTTATTCTATCCATTCGCGTAACGTATCTCAACAATGTCACTCAGCATACATTTCAAATGGACACGTTCACACAACTCTATCGAATAATAAACAATCTACTCAATAATACTATATTATATTAATAATGTTAATATTTTCCGTGCTTCGGAAAGCACGTTAAGCCGTTTGTCCCGGTTGTCATATATATCTTTGATAGGTGTTACGGGTAGTCCGGGAAACCCGAAATTCTTACAACCAGTCTTACCAAGGGGTATCGTGTTGCCCAGTAACTGGGTTGTGGAGGTCAGATAGGCAGTCGCTCCATGTAAAACACTGGTATTCAGCTGCATCCGGTTAGATGATTAATAATATTAATATACTATACTACGAGTATTCAAAGTGGAAGGGACATCAACTCACAAACGATACCATGGTTTTCTCATGACTTTTTACTGTTTTAAGTAAAAAACACAAATATCAGAAAACAACGTAGAAATTGGAAAAACCAACGATATGTTTCAACGCTGGGCAGTCCAGAATCATGTACTATACTCATGGTATCCGTCAGTATAGCATAGTTTAAACTGCGTATTACATTTTAATTGAATAAAATTCATAATTTGGCTCAAACGCAATCTCCATAATAAAATTGTGGAACCCGACAGCGAAAAAATAAATTGATAAAAAATGTACCAATTGGAATTTTCTAGCAGTGTTCAAAACATTTCTATCTGGGAGCTGAAAACTATCAGGGCCGGATTAGTCTCGTAGCAGGAGAAGCAACTACTACGGGCCCCGAATTAAAAAAAAAAACATTTCTTCAGGACAGGCTAAGGCATACAACGACACAATACTAAACATAGAAACAAAAAAAAAATGAAACAAAAGTAATAAAAAATAGTATTTATAAAAAATCAAATCATAGTACCTATACCAACGTCTGTTCCAACGGAAGTCAAAACAAATGTCACCTTCCAAAGGCGGGATGTAAAGTATCTCTTAATTATTCAGTGAAGCTTTAGAACCCAAAAACAATCCTTGTCCCACCTCCCTAACTAGATTTGCTACGGGCCCCGCGATGTCCTAATCCGTCTCTGAACTATATCTTAGTAGTTTTCATGCATAGAATGCGATGTGTTCCCGTTTACAGTCTTTGTGAAATCGATAATATGCTAATTCGTTCAGCTAGCTGTCTGGGCTTTAATATAATATATTATTATGATATTAGGAATAAGATACATTTTTATGCTTGGGACACACTGTACACCAGAATTATTATTTTATTCCTTGGTTCAGTCAGAATACACTTTAGATATAGGAAAGTTGATTAGCAGCCTAAAAAAAGACACTGTTAGAGAATAAAATTAAATGCTCAAAATGAACAGGAGTTGCTCAGTTACCAATCGTAAACATTTTCAAAGTCAAAGCATTAATTTAATAACAATAATAATAACTCGAGCAACACCTGAGGAGGCTCTCGTTAGGCAGCTGGATCAAGAGCTTGATTCAGAAAGCAGTACTTCTGGACAGGGCGCGTATTGTTAGGCGTTTCCTCTCTCTGGGGCCCTGACCGCCGGTAGCTAGGACCCTGTTCCCGATACCGATGTGTTACTATTTTTAAAAGTTTTTAATTCTTTATCTATCTATATATCTTTATTGAAATATTTAAAAATATAATTTATAAGGAATATACTGAATAAAGGAGACAATAATAAACTTTAATTATTACGAGTATCAAGACTGGCTAGTAAACTTAACACAATGTTAGTAGGCACTGACACTAAACAGAGAACAAAAAAACGAAACATACAAAAAAAAACATTAATAAATTGATCACCGTTGCAGCACCCCATGCGAGATGGCACATCAGCGATCCACGTATAAGCAGTCTAGGTGACTCGAAATCAATCATCATCTCGAACTAATGGTCCCCCAGTAGTTGAAATTCGACTGTTTGAACTTCCTACATTCCTTCTTCATACAAATAAACTTAAAGTCAGCCAAATCTCACCTCCCCACCGTGCACAATATTCTTAAAAAGGATTCGACGTTTTAATATAATTAGGAAACCATTTGAAGTTTTGGGCAGAAAATTTGAAGTTACTCGTACTCGGCCTTTTACTTTGAAAGCGATAAATAGTTGGTAGTACGATTAGCTTAAGACTAACGGGTCTACTGACCCGAATCTAAAGACCAATGAGTCTCTAAATTAAGTCTTGATTTAAAGACCCGTTGGTCTTTAGCTAAGTCCTTTAGTCAGTCTACCGTTGTACCTACTTTGTATACTTTGCAGGTGTTCGACTACGACTGGGGTCTTCAAGACGACTTCATGGGTTCCTGCCACCTAGACCTGACTGCATTAGAGCTCGGTCGGACCCAGGACCTGGTCCTTTGTCTCCGAGATCCTGGGAAGCCTACCCAGGATATGGGGGAGATCGTGCTGAATGTTACGCTGTGGCCGAAGTCTCAAGAGGATAAGGAACAGGTAAGAGTTACTTCAATTTTTTGGCGTAATACGGAACGATGATTAACTATCGCAGTTTGTCGCGTGAACAGACTATTTCCTAGATTTAATATAAGCTGACGGTGTTAAATTATCCGGTGACGTATTTAAAATCGAAATCAAAATTCATTTTTTCAAATTAATCTCAGAATCAGAACTTTTTGAACGTCAAAAATTCCATAAGGCAGTCCCCCAAAACACACATCACTTCTTCCTAGTGATTTTCTGGGAAGAAGAAGTGGCGCAACAAACTCCCCAGCAACAATGTGTGATAACTTTAAACTTGAATTTATACAATATTATACATACGTAATGCTGACTTGTAAAAGAGCTCATTGTGCATTACTCAACCAGGAAAGTATAAAGTATCTACTATCATGCCTTCTTCAGACCTCTAAGTGGCAATGCTATTGCGGATTTGTGGAGAAGCTATGTCTATCCAACTTTAACAGAGGATGTTTCAATAAAGAAACTGGTAATGCCTTGTGGAACAGGTCAAATAGGCTCGTATTTCCACAAAGTATTCTCTGACAATAGTCTCACTGAAGCAATTAACACGCTAGCACGACGATGGCATTCTAAACCTTAGGACCATACGACTTCTTACATTACTAAAAACTCTAGAACTCTCTACTCAACTCTGATCAGCACTTTATGACACTAAATATCTTCATAACTGTCGATATGTGGTTGTATTATAGGTACACCTCTGCCTTATCCTTTCGGGAATACAGGCGAGATGCCATTCCTTCTCGAAGCTGAAACTGCGGTAACAAATTCTCTGTATTTACTTCAGAAATAAGATGAAAGATAAGTTCGTCGTAAGAG
Organism: Phlogophora meticulosa; assembly: GCA_905147745.2. Lineage (NCBI taxonomy): Eukaryota > Metazoa > Arthropoda > Insecta > Lepidoptera > Noctuidae > Phlogophora > Phlogophora meticulosa. Next base: position 4,329,539 of record LR990540.1, on the reverse strand, counting down.
TCTTTCAAGAGAAGCTCGGAGTTTTAGCCTTCTCAAATACAAAACTTTTAAATACAAACACAAGAGTAACGCGAGCAAAGGAAGTCCAAAGAAACGATGGATAGATTGTGTGAAAGATGATAGGAGGATGTTAGGAATAAAACGACTATTCAGATGACGGCAAATAGAGATGTATGGAAGAAGAACACATGCTGCGTCGATCGCAAATAAATTGGGGTAAGGAAGGGCAGGAGGATGATAATGATGATGATGATGACGACTCTGCTAAACTAAAACTTCTGCAATAGGGATGTGTCCTAGGTAAAAATACAATAAGTCTATTTAGTCCGTCAGTAAGATTACCAAAAAATATTGGACACGTATTTTTTGCGTACTCAATAAAAAGTGACAATGATATATCTCATCAAAGTTCAGGAGAAGGGGCTTGTGACGTCACTGTTACGTTAAAAGTGTAGGACGGCGCACTATATCGTCGTCATTTTTGGTTTACGTGACAAAAGAAAAAATACGTATTTTTGAGTAATCCAACTTTCGGGCCAATCTGAATTTTTAAGGACACTACCCTATTAAATAAATTTCATCTTCTGCATTTCTAACCTAGCGTAACAAAATCGGGAAACCAAAAGTCTACCTTCTATTTCATGTACCAACTAACTACTTACAAATTTACAAAAACGAAGTAAAATAAAATAAGGAGGAATACTAGCAGTCAACTTGCAGAGACCCTTTTGACGTTTTTGATTAAATTAAGCACCGTAATTATGGATTATAATTATAACATTGAATTATTGCAAACAATTGTATAACATTTTATCACAAATTATTAATTAATGAGGTCAATCTTACGTGTCGCCAATACGCTCACCTAACATTGGAATCATTAGACTTAAAAGTATATTATAATTTGATAATTGTATGTTAAATGGTAATTATTTAATTGCGCGATGTAGTCCACGTGAGTTACAGTTCACATATTTGTCAGAAACATGACTGAGCACAAACAAAACATGCAAGATGTTAATTATATTGCTGAAAGGATCACAGTCATGTTTTACCTTTACGGCGGCGTACAAATATGACTTAATATTAAGAGCCTAGTCAATCGACAAGGACAGATTTCCTACTTCAAAGTAATACAATATCTAAAATTGTCTATCAGGAACATTTCGTTTCATGCAGTTCCCAGTCATAAAGTTTTATCGGAAAATTCTGTACCAATATCCTGTCCAGTATAAAATTTTATTGCGATCCTAGACAGAGGCGACCCATTGAAGTTATGTCAGTTTAATGTACCATCCTTTGCTAATGTGTAGTATTATTATATTGACAAAAAACTTTGGTTTTATACCTGAATTGTTTAGCTAGTTTTTTTTGCTCTCAAAAGTGAACTTTTTTACCTTTTGAGAAAAAAAAAAACAATTTCCTAAGAATTCAACTACCACTACAACTAGAATGGAATGTAAACATTGTTACTTACAAAATGGTTAGTACCAGCCTATTACTGTCCCACTGCAGGGCAAAGGCCTCTTCTCATACAGAGAAGGCACGAGCATTAATCACCACGCTTGCTCAAGACGGGTTGGCGATTTCAGACTTATATTAATTATATATGTCTGTGATGTCCAAGATAAACTTAGAAAGTACATATGAATTGAAAAACTCACATTGGTACCTGCCCAGATTTGAACCCACAACCTCGTGCACAAGAGGCGAGACCTAAACCACTGGGCCATCATGACATACAACAAAATGGTTGAATGACAATAATTGTATGCTATACTTTTTTTCATGCACAATAGTCATGCCTTCTTTTCATTGCCATATCGTTGTACAAAAAAATAAATCCCTATTTCCCTTATGGCTATATGTAAAATAAATCTCTATTTCCCTTATGGCTATATTCTTTTTGTGTTGTGTAGTGTAGTAGTAAAATTTAGAAAATTGCTCAGAAAGTTGGAAGTTTTCAGAAAACTTAACGACTATTTTAAGTTTGTGCGTTTGACAGTTCGCCCCATTGACAGAACGACGTCTGTCAGGTCAGATAATTTTCAATAAGCGTATATATTTCTATATTTATTTCTTCATCGTGACGTCCTTGGTTTAATTCCGTGGTCGCGCAATGTGTTATTGGGATTTTTCTTTCGGAATTTCTCAGTAGTAGCCCGGAGTCAGGACTATGCCCGGTTGATAGCAATAGGCTCACCCCCATTACATGGGACTTAAAAACATAAATGGTGAAATTTGGGTGCACTGTAAGTACATCTTTGCTCAACCCTTCGAAGAACACAGGCGTGATGTTCCAGTATAAAATATCAACATTTCAGTGAAAGCATATAGTTAAGCTTTCAACCTTCGTTAATACTCCAATCAAGGACCTATAGATGGCCTCAGATGTGACACCACTGAGCCAGCGGTAATTGGTTGTCTGCGTGAAAGATTGCGGCATATAATGCCGCAATCTTATATTTTGCTACAGAGGTTGATAAAAATATGAGTCGGAAACTGCTTGATTGCAGCCCACCTCGTTGATAGATAAGTGGAATATATTAAATAAAATAATTATTGAATAATTGTAAAATACCAGCCTTTTAAAATACCAGCCCACTGCAGGGTAGAAATGCCAATTCGCACACAGAGAAAGCACGAGCATTAATCAACATGGTTCCTCAAAGCTGATTGGCGATTTGAGACTTATATCTTAATATATATAAATCACGTGTCACGTTGTTTGTCCGCTATAGACTCCTAAACTATTGAACCGATTTTAATACAATTTTGCACACAGTGTGTATTTTGGTCAAACTTAAAAGATTTTTTTTTTATTGCCAATTTTATGTTTTCCTATACTAAGTTCCATACATTTCTAACAGATGGCAGTGTAACTTAACTTTTGAGGCGGTACGAAGTTCGCCTGGACAGCTAGTTAACTACAAATTCAGGTTCCTCACGATGTTTCAAAATAACCTCAGGTATAAGATTGCGGATAAAGGGCCCTTAAAAAAGCTCATTTACGAAACCATTAAAAAGCAAAATCGTTGATACTGCTTATAAAAACTCATAAGATCCTCTTCAATTATGGTAAAAATAAATATACTATACAGTAGAAGGTCTTCCGGTACGTTTAAGACAACTTTTGAAATGCATTCGGATAGCGCTAAAAACCTTTAATGAAAACAACAACAACAGAACACTCTACGTTATTAATTACAGTTCACAGTATTTATTATACTGAACTCCACACACTACATCAAAAAGGCAGTTCGAAGCGCAGTAAATTTTCTTTTGTTTTTTTTTTATGCTTTGTTCACTGCGCTTGAAAACGCCAAGGTGCATTAAATGAAATAAAATGATAATTAAAAAACAATTGTTCATGTCCATAGACAAGATCAGGTTGGACGGAAACCACCGCCCTTGCCACATAGCACTGCACCACGCCCGATGTGTGGAGTTCCTAAGCTTTAATCAATGCCATAATACCTTCATACCTCCACATCTACCGTATACCTAAGTGGGACAATAGTGGTACAGTCAGCAAAAGAGAGCTGAGGACCAGTCGGGAAAATAATATTTTACATGCTCTCTCTCTCTCTCTCTCTCTGTCTCTCTTGGCTTCTTCATCCATTATCCTTAGACTAAAGTACAACTATTGTTTTTTGTATAATATTATACAACCATAGCGATACAGAGATGGACTTAATGAAACCATAATTTTCATAACATAATTTTAACCAGGCTCAAACCAGAGGAATAAGTTAGTATGGAGTTCAACCGAATTTCGTTATAACTTTTTTTTTTTAATTCAAAAAACGCCATTGCACATATACCTATTTTTGATAGTTAAAAGCAGTTAGAAGCGACTTTCTTAAACACAAATTTATTTTGCTGTCTGTACACATCTGCACTGTCGATGCATCGCATGGCGTGCCACAAGGCATATCGCCCGGCCCGGTCCTATTGCGTCGCGCTTCGTCACCTACGCGCCGTCACGCTATGGGTGACTCTCAGTCGTATCGTATATCAAGAGCTGCCATTATGGTGTCTGAGATTATTGAGATATGAATAGGCTACGATGTAAGGAAGATCATATGAATGTGGTGAGTTCACAATGGGTATATTAACATAAACGCAGTATCGAACGACCTGTAACTGTCGGAAATGGATAAACGTAAATTTTCTACGGTGTTTAGTACCACATAAGGTACAGTTTTTCATCTAAATGTCGATTTCACAAAAACAGCAGATTTGTAAGTTTGTCGTGAACGGGAAAAGAACCTAAAGGGCTTGCAGCATTTTCACGTTGAATGGCACGTTAAGCGCGAGGTCATGGACTCAATTCCCGTGTCGAGTTATGTGTAATTGGACTTTTCTGTCTTGTCTGGATGCGTGCCCAGTTGATAGCAATAGTATAGTATAGTACCAGCCTATTACAGATTGTCCCACTGCAGGGCAAAGGCCTCTTCTCATACAGAGAAGACACGAGCATTAATCACCACGCTTGCTCAAGTCGGGTTGGCGAATTCAGACTTATATAAATTACCATTGCGCGTGCTGAGTACGTCGACCAATATTTCTTGCTCTTCCACGAAGACGTGGCATTTTTCTACAAAAATAAAATATTGCAAAATAATATACAATGAATATGAGTTACTTATTGATAATGAATTTTTAACTAATTAACTCAAAAGATTTATTATGACAAATTTTAGATAAAGAACATGTGTAATCGCATTTTGTGAGTTTTTTTATTTAATATCTCCAAAAATGAATTAATTGTCAATAAAAATAATTTAAAAAATTCAATCCTCTAACTACACAAATAAACTTGAAGGTTATGTTGGTTGTTTAAACGCACGTGTAAATTAAAAAAAAAAGATAATTTATAAAAAATATACTCACTTCGATTCCGCACTAAATTTACAAAATGTTATTTATATACACTTCAGAACTCTTCGAAAACTAATTACATTAAATATTTTAATCAGCAAAACTTCACTTGAATAACACAATTATAACACAAAATAACGAAATACTTTTTCAAATTGATCGTAGCACTATCTGTCGGGACAAACTAAAATTAAAATAGAATAATATTGAATGCGATGATAGCGCCATCCGTCGAATCTGATGTAAAACATTCCAAAATCAAAAACTCCTTACAAATAAAAATTAATTAAAAAAACATCTGAATTCACAAAATTATTTATACACACTTCAAAACTCTTTAAAAAATAATTACATTTAATATTTTAATCAGCACATGAATTGAATAACAAAAATTTTTCAAATTAATGGTAGCACCATCTGTCAGGACAAACTAAAATTGAAATAGAATAATATTGAATGCGATGATAGCGCCGTCCGCCGGATCTAATGTAAAACATTCCAAAATCAACAACTCCTTATAAATAAGAAATTAATTGAAAAAACATTTTCCAGTAGACCAAACTGTAAATCTAAACCATTCTAGAATCTCCACAAACACACACAAAAAATTTCATCAAAATTGGTCCAGTCGTTTAGGAGGAGTTCAGTCACATACACACGCACACAAGAAATATATATATTAAGATTTAAGTCCAGGTTTCCTCACGATGTTTTCCTTCACCGTTGTCAGTGATGCCCAAGATAAACTAAGAAAGTACATTTGAATTGAAAAACTCACATTGGTATTTGCCCAGGTTTGAACCCACAACCTCGTGCACAAGAGGCGAGGCTTAAACCACTGAGCCATCATGACATTGATAGCAATAGGTTCCCTCCTATCACATGAAATGTGGGTGTACTCTGCCCAACCCTTAGGGTAATACAGGCGTGTTGGTCATGTTATGTTCACTAATACTGTGTTTATTGAGAAATACCAAGAAAATCATACATTAAAGGTCTACTTATCTAGCACGCAACTTTATTTGCCCTTCATGTGTTCATTACTTAAAAGTATTAGGTTGATGTAATGAAACAGAGTAATTCTATTTGATTATATCCTTTCAGTAGATTAGAAAATTTATTAAATCACTCGTAATAACTAGATACTGTCCCAGGTGTTTTCGCACTATTAAATTAACTCTATACGTTATTAAATTAGTTGTTACGAGAAGCAAAACATTGGGATCCCTTTTCAGGGTTCCGTAGTAAACGAGGAACCCTATTAGTTGTCCAATGTCCTTTTAGTTGTACAATGTCTGTCCCCGGCTTAACAGAGAGAATATTAGTACTAGAAAACTGTAATTTGGCATATTGACCATGCCAATAAAGTGGTAAAATATTTTTTACGGTACTTCCCCTATAGGGGATTCCCACATATAGGGGATTTTTGCAATCGTTATAATTAATACTGTGCATGTTTATTTATCCCGGGTACGGAATTCTTACCCGTGGGTGTTCCAACAGGCACTTGGCTGGTTTTAAGAATATTCCGCGCATGTAGGGAGGTGTGTGAGATTTGGTATAGTTAAAGTGTATATTACGGAAAAGGAGTGCAGTAAGCTAAAACTGTAGAATTTCTACTACCAAGAGACCAGTAGTAAATATTATTACACTAAGACTTTAACTTGCCGAGATACAGGGTATCTTACCTACTTTGGCTGCAGATGCTCCCAACAATTTTATTTTATACTACCTACGCACCGCGGTGTTACCCGCTCCGCGTGACATTAAGATATGGTTAAGTTTTTTTGAATTTCCAGTTTTCTGTTTAATAGTCTTCATTTTTTTACGTTAAAACGTTCTACAAAGTAATAGGTCTTTACCTATGAAATTGCCGTTTTGTATGAAAAAATTTAAATGAATTTTTTTCATGTATTTTTTATTTGTATTAATCGAAGTAATCACCCATGCAATCAATGCATCTTTGCCAACGCAGTGGCAGTTTATTGATGCCCTTCTTAAAGAAATCAGCTGGACGGGAGGCAACAAATTCTTCAAAGGCATTTTGTACTGCCTCTCGGGTATTGAATTTTTTTCCCGCCAAGAAGTTATCCAAATTCAGGAAAAAGTAGTAGTCTGTAGGCGCAAGGTCTGGTGAGTAGGGCGGATGACGGAGAGCTTCCAACCCCAGTTCTTGCAACTTGGAGACCGTCTGCTGTGCAGTATGAGGTCGCGCGTTGTCGTGCAGGAGCAGCGGAGACGAGCGATTGACCAATGCTGGTTGGAGATGTGCCAGCTTCTCCATCATTGTGTTCAATTCTTCACAGTACACATCTGCAGTAATGCTCACCCCGTTTGGTAAGAAGCTGTGTTGAAACACACCGGCGCTAGACCACCAAACAGTGACCATCACTTTTCTTGGGGTAAGTTTTCGTTTAGGGCATTGTTTAGGTGCTGAACCAGGATCCAACCAACTTGCTGAGCGCTTGCGGTTATCAAACAGAATCCATTTTTCATCGCAGGTAACAATGCGGTTCAAAATTCCTTCATTTGTGTGTCTGTTGAGCAGTGCAAGGCACGTCTCGACGCGTACTTCGCGCTGGCGATCATTGAGTTCGTGGGGCACCCATTTGTCAAGCTTTTTTACCTTGCCAATTTGACGCAAATGGACCAATATTGTTTTGACGCTAACGTCGAAAGCTGCTGCTAATTCAGCCGTAGATTGTGTATCATCAGCTTCCACAATCGCCTTTAATTCGTCATTGTCGACCAAAGTCTTCGGACGACCGCGAGGTTCATTTTTCAGGTCGAAATTTCCAGAACGGAAGCGAGCAAACCAATAACAGGTAGTGCGTTGGTTTGTAGTGTTAGCTCCGTAAACGTCGTTGATGTTGCGTGCCGCTTGTGCCGCGTTGCTGCCACGACGGTACTCATATTCCATAATTACTCGAATTTTTAACGTATCCATGATGACGAAAAAGATTTAAATGCGATGAAAATGTAACACTAATCAATAAACAAATGACTACTTTTGGAAAAAAAAATCCATGTTTTTAAAATAAAATTAATTTGAAATTAGAATTCTTAGCCAAACAAAAAATATTTTGATTTGAAATGGCCAGTACTGCAGAACGGCAATTTCATAGGTAAAGACCTAATATTAGAAAATTTAGAAAAAAAGGTAAATCAAATTGGTGAAGTCGTTCTCAAGTTATGGCGTGACCAAGGGAAACAGGGATCCGTTTATTTACATGTATATAGATGGATGTTGAATGTTTCATCAAAAAGTTCTTTTATTTTTGTGAAAAATCTGAACAAATAAATTACCTACATTTCCTGCACTCAACTGTATTTCAATTCACATCATTTGACAAATTGGCAACACCGTACCGATTGTGTGTCATCAATCTTGCGTAAGCTGGGGACATTTGTTTCCGCAGTTTTTTCTTTCAAATAGCGGCTTTTTTTTAAACCGATAGGCAGCTTAATAAACTAGAAAGTATATTTATATATTCTACCAAGATATTATATTGTCTAAAAGGCATAGACAAAAGCTTTTCTGTAGCTGCAAACGCCACACGATGATGAGATGTATGGCATTGACATGTCGAAAGGAGTCACGTGACATATCTTTGGAGATGAGATGATAGATAAACAAATGTTTTATCTATGTGGCGCGGTGGGCGAAGGTCCGCCTGCGTCGCAAGAAGTTGCGGGTTCGATTCTCCCGCCTTGGGACAAATGATTGTACGATCTACAAAGATTTGTTCCGGGTGTTCTGGGTATTTCCTATGTATAATAAAAAATATCTATCTATGTTTATGTATTGTATAAGTATATCAGTCATCTTGTACCCATAACACAAGCTCTGCTTAACTTGGGGCTAGATGATGCTGTGTGGATTGTTCAGCAATATGTATTATTATTATTTATTTATTATTTGTAGAACTTTGACAGTCGTTTCGGGATACAGTATTTTTTTTTATTGTTATTTATTTTTTAAATACATTTCGCCAGCTATGTTGAAGCCCCATGCAATAGGGCCTAGCCTATCGCCATCAAACGGGCACAATCCCAGACTCCGGGCTGCTACTGAGAAATCCCAGATGAAAAATCTCAATAACAATTAGGTAAATATTTCAAGCAAATAAAGATATTTTTTATACGTACTTAGCTACATATTATGGGTACTCACATCAAAGAAGCATTAATTTCAATCAAACCGTCAAATAATATTAATTAACAACACGATTTAATTTAATTGAATTCCACTAATTGAACGATACGGGGGCAAATTACATTCCTTCCGAACCATAGAGTTTGGTTAGTTTACCAACGTTTTAGTGGGTTTATTAGCGGATTGGGGATCTACACGACAGATTAAGTATGACAACAGAGCAGGGCGCTGCTAGAGGCGTTTTTGTCAACACATTCTATTCAAACCGTGCGTCTCACTGTTTACAGACCGGTGCTAGTTATGTTACCTCTAACAGCAACATTATGTGTACAAGAATAAAGATCAATCACTCTGAAGCAAAATCAAAAAAAAAAAAAGAATGCGCAATGGCTTAGCGATCGAGTGCTACGCCGCTGTCGTGGGTTCGTCCCCGCACGGAACAAATATTTGTATGGCCTACATGTAGTTATTCCGGGTCTGGCTGTTTGTGTATGTGAGTTTGTTCACGACACAGAAGAAATTCCTAGTGTGTTTAAACTGTAACTTGCACAACGATACATAAGTATGACGTATAAAAAAAGACAGTTGAAAACGGTCCGTGACAGTAGACTGTTGTGCGCTCAACTCACTTTCGGAGTCTCGAATTTTATTAGTACTGCCGCCTCTAGACGCTGCCTATGCCGTGCTATATGAACGCGTACGTAACGCGTACCTACGTATAGCGTACTGTGGAAGCGTTTGGTTCTGGCATCCTCTGTTAAGACGCCAACATAGTTATAAAGAGCGCAAACTGCGAGAAATTTAAACCACGTTGCAAGATTAGAAAATTCTTTTAAATTTAATTTTGCGTCCAATTCTGGTAACTATCCTTACTGAATGAGACTAGACGAATATACGAGACGAATGTCCTTTACAGCAAAGAATTAGGTAAGCCTAATCCTTTACTTAAAAGGACATTCGTCTCTTTGGTCATCCTATATCATCCAGTTTTAACTGTTTTCAATCTCCGAAAAGTACAGAAAACGTTGCGCATTTTTCAATCTGCTACTAACACCAATATATGTACAAATATAAAACCATGACCATGTGTTCGTAACATATTATTAGGATGCCCAAATTAAACAGAGTGATGACATCATGCATAATGACACATCATAGTTAGCATACCCATTGCAAACTGAGAAAAATACAGAACAAATTATCGCGAACATTATCTTCTACAATTGAGGCTATAAAAGTCATTACCTAGGAACACAGAGACACTGCAGACGGCCCTTACTTCCGTCACGACAAGACAGTTTACTTAGAACCGTGGCGAACTAACCGCAATTTCAATAATTGTACTAACGAGCAAGTAAACGTCATAGATGAGAAATGTATACAGGAAAATACAACAGAACTGACTGTTTATAAAGCAATATTGATTCAGGCAAAGTGTTCAATAAATGATAATAGATCATTACCCTTTTGTATAAGGATTCGTAGCAAAACAATAACACTGATGCTAAGGTACCTATGGTCAAGAGTAAGGTAGCATTTATAAATATGCCTATCGTTTGAGTATATTAATGATTCATCTGTTAGGCATAGTGATGTTTGAACCTTTATAGCAATATTTCCACAAAATCCCAAGGGTTTGCCCACGTTATACCGTAGAATTAGGTATATGCTGAAATAGCTAGTAGGTATAGCTCGTAAAATGCTGAAGGAAGCATGATAATGAATGAGGTCAAGGTCTCCAAACCACATTAATTGCATATGGTGGCAGTTGATAATATAAAATTAATACACCTTCAAACTATACAACAGAAAGCATATGTGATGACTGCGGGCAATTTTATGAACTGATATATATTATAGTCTTTACACATTGAAACTTTGAGAGACTCAAGAAGTAAAAACAAATGATCATAATGAGGTGATAGACAATGCATTAGACCTATTTGCTAACTTTGGTTTGTCCTCAGCCTTGATGTCAACAAAGACTATTAAACACAATCTTACTAAGAAATGTCGGAACTAGCAAACTACCGCAAATATTTTCAATTTCCCAAGAAACTATTTCACAAAGTAAGTATGCTCTTAAAGATACGCCCCATTAAAATCCTACTTAAAATTAACGATACCATAAAGTTGACATCATTTTCCGCTTTCACGAACCTTTTAAATGGTCACAAACATTGCGATGGAAAATGATTGACTATAACTTGATGCATGCACATTCTGTACTGCAGCAATTGACGTACGTCCTTGAGTCGACACCAGCGATCAAGATACATAAAATAAATTACTATTACCCCCGACTGATGTACCAATACATGTGCTAACCTCGTTTTTTTAGTCAGCCGTCCGGCGCCGGAGCGTACGCGCGTGCTAAATTGTATTTGTAAACAGAATTGCGAAAACAAAATAAATCACGCGAGTGTATATTTGATAATTTTCCTTTTCAACGCGTTCGGTGTTCAAAAATGTAGTGTTGTTTGGTTTTAAGGTGCGGTTTTATTTAGTGTCAGTTATCCTGTTCTAAATATAAATTGCAAAAGTTTAGTTTAGTGCTCGCGTGTGAGAGTGAACGATAGCTGCCAATTTGGGACGCTATCTAAAACAGTTTGACGTATGAATTGTTTTTAATTCACGAATATTGTGCTGCTAATTACAGACACATTTAATTATATAAACAGAGTCAGAAACATCAACGTTGTAAACTATAATGAAGCTAAAACTAAAGTTTATAAATGTTTAGTGAACTATCAAGAACGGAATGAAGAATTTACTATAAATAATAATACGTACGATGAAAGTAACGCTGAAACTAAAAATGAACTCCCAACACATATTTTACGAACTACAAATAAAATTCAAAATAATGAAACTGCCAAACTCTGCGTTCAAATGCAGGTTCCAACTTCCCGAGGGCATGACTTAGGTCACCAAACCGGTATTGCAGTTATCTTTACGCCACCACGTTTCAATAATAATGGTTCCGTACCATATCGAGCATAAAACATCGCCAATTTTTTTGAAACCTTTTTTGTTACAATAGAAATACGCACTCTCTGAAACTTTCCATTGTCATCCTATTACGGTTGATGGGATACAGCCCAATGACAGACAGACATACAGATGGATGGCCAGTAATGGAGGATCAGTAGTTGGGACCCGCCCGTTGTTACGGAACCCTAAAAAACTCGCAATTCATAGTAATTATTGACAATGAGGTATGAGTACACAAACATACTACATTAACTCAGATAAACACAGCTGACATCTTATCTCATTTCGTAAGAAAACATACACATTATGATTGTGTAATTAGTGCTTTGTTTATCATCACAACGTGTTTTCATAACGGCTTCTACCAGGCTACCTACAGTCTAGTCACTGCAGTATTTCTGGATGAGATGCTTCTAATACCTACATCATCATCGTTTTAGGTATCACGATTTTTTAATAGAATTAAAAGTACAGTCTCACTGAGAGGATCGTCGATTTCAGATCCAGATGGTTAGATGGCCAGATGATTCTCAACAAAATAGGAACTAATATCCACGATTCTAATTTCATGAAACCTCGAAAAGGCAAAAACCCAACCAACGAATCACCAACGTTTACAGCAGTTTATTTTGTTTACCTAGCGATTCCCCTAGGTTTTTGCGACAGGGGTATTTTTATTTCATGCTTCTAAACTACATATAGTATACCTAGTAGTAGGCACGCTTCAATCGACAATCTATCGAAACACGTAATTATGACTGGATAGATCTTGCGAAAAAACCCATATTAAAAAAACAAAATACGTACACATTTTCAACGGCTAAACCGATTTTCATCAAACATAGCTAAGAACACTCCCAACTAATTCACCTTTCAAACAAAAACAAAATCGGTTCATCCGTTCGGGAGCTCCGATGCCACAGACAGACACACACACACAGACTCGTCAAACTTGTAACACCCCGTCGTTTTTGCGTCGGGGGTTAATATGACGAACCCGAATTGTTAACTAAGGATGTCTTAAACATTGAAATGAATTGTTTTATTTGTGATGTCACTTTTGTTTTAATTAATTTTTCACTAACTATAGGTAACACAATATGGATCCTTTTAACCAAGATAAAGAGTTATTATTATTAAACAATCCATGTTTCTAGACCCAGCCGATTATGCTGTCCGTTATCTGCCAGTGAATTTAAGAATGTTATTATGTACAAAAACAAATTAACAAATCGTATGCTCGAAGGAATTTCCAAGGCTATATGTATTGCATTTTATTTATAGTCATAGCAGTACAATGTGAATGTCTTGATGGCCCAGTGGTTAAAGCCTCGCCTCTCATGCACGAGGTTGTGGGTTCAAATACGGGCAAGTGCCAATGTAACATTTTTAATTCATTGTACGAGTATATGTACTTTCTAAGTTTTCTCAGATATCACTGAGATCGGTGTAGGAATATATCGTTAGGAAACCTGGACTTAAACATTTTTTAACGCAACTGTAATCGCAAACCTGGCCTCAACAAGCGTGGTGATTAATGCCTTCTCTGTATAAGAAGAGGCACCAGCAGTACCACCAGCCACTGGAGCGGTAAGATTGTGCAGTGGGCAGTTATTGGCTGCTATTGTTTTCATATTATTTATTACAGTACAATTTATTTTTATTATGATTCAGATATAAAAAGGTGCTTGTAAAATGGACTTTTATGATAATACAAAAAACCATGATAAAGACACATGATGACATGATGACATTTAATCGTTAAATCGTCGCATTTAAAGATTAAATGCGACGATTATATGTATAGTACCTATGTCACTGAACTTAGTCCTCCAAGTGATCTCCTCCGGTAAAACGTAGCTCATTCAGTCCGCTAGTAACAATGATAAATAAACAATAGTACCAGCCTGTTGCTGAACCACTGCAGGGCAAAAGCCTCTTCTTATACAGAGAAGATACAAGCAATAATCACCACGCTTGCATAAGTTGGGTTGGTGATTTCAAACTTATATGTATAAATTATTAATGACTGATGATGACCATCACCGATGTCAGTGATGTCCAAGATAAACTTAGACAGTACATATGAATCGAAAAATTCACATTGGTACTTCCGGATTTGAACTCATAACCTCGTGTATAAGAGGCGTAGCCATAACCACTGGGCAATTACGTCATTAGTACCTAACCTACTGAAGTAACTTGAGGACCATTTATTCTATGAATGAGCTAAACGTTATTACACTACACGTTCAGTACACTATTCATAGATATGATGTTCTCTGGCGAGGTTTTATTGGTAGGTATGCGCAAGCGCACTTAGCATCACTTTTCAATGCACCGTTGCATTAAGTGCTCTCAAATCTATATTAAAATAGCATAATAAGCCTAAAAGATTTGTTTGTTTGACCGCTAGAATCTCTGGAACGACGGATCAGATTTAGAAAATTCTTTCCACTTTTGATAGCTCAATTCTTAAGGAAGGTTTTAGGCTTAACATCACACTGCTACCCCTAGGGGTGGGTGAAACCGCGGGGCACGGCTTGTGAAAGATAAACAATCATTTAATATTTCAGTGTCTATTGTCTTCAATGTCATCATTCACGGCTATTGCGTACACGTTTGTGTTTTGTTTTTATGCATCCGAAGTTCATGTATTTCTCGACAATGCACTGCCAGTAATAAATTTTAAATGTCGAATGATCACGTAGGATTTATTCGGGTCACTGTTTGGGCCAATATTTATGCATCGGACGAGTTGATAAAACTGACCAGATTGCACAAGGTTACGGATAAGTGAAGGAGACCCATTAGGGATAGCGACGAAATAGCATATGTGACGAATGGTCATCATGAACGAGGTCCGTACACCACAGGCGTTGTCTCTATGCCCTGGCCGGAGGCCTTAATTTATTGGCAATAATTATTTTTTTAATTTAAGACACCACTGGATAGACTGGTTAAGCAGCCTCGTAGAATGATATGCGAGATGCCCTTTCCGAAAAAAAAAATCATTTGCGTAGTTATCCCACGCACCAAATGTGAACTCTAAAGGTTATCAATAACAAACCGAGAAATATTGACTGATAGCCACGGGGTATTTTACGACGTCATTCTTAATTTAAATACGCATATTAAAATTAGGAATGACGTCTTAAAATAATATTACATACATACATAAACTCACACCTTTTTCCTTTTGGGGTAAGTAGATACCACAGAACACCACCCGCTACGATCCTTACGTATACTCCTATTGCTTCGCTCACGTTCATACATCTGGTCATACACTCTCACCGGTTGCGAGTACTTCGCTCCTGACCTTTTTGGAGAATATCACCAATAAGGACAGTGTATGTCCTTCTAGGGTATCCCCTTTCGGCGTTTCCGCTTAAAATAATATTGTACAGAGGCCACCACATCAAGCTACCCCAATTGCAATGTGTCAAATTTCTTATTCTTTAAAAAAAATAAGCTTCATGTTCAAATGGAAAAATCTGACAGTTTGGGGTAGCTAGCTGATGTGCTGGCGGCTGTACTTTTGAAAGTTTATTTTAAGAATATCAGCAGTTTTCTCATAGGTATAATTAACTTTTTATTTATATGCATATAATTTTAAACTACATAAATGAGGTCTTCTAAACAAAATCTTCTTAAAGTTTTAAGAGACTGTTAGCAGCATAGATATATTGAATGAAACAAAAATTGCACTTAAAAGTTAAAGCTTTGAAATCCGTAGGATAATATAAATGAAACCCCGCCCAGACGCTCCCCAGACTCTCTCCAAACTAGGACAAATCCGGGGGAAACCCGGACGCATGGGAACTCTTTGCCAAAAGAAAGCGAACTCCCCGTTTTAATCAAACTAGTCAGAAAGTAATCAGTATACAGAACAACATAACATCCTGTATTTCCCCAAGGGATAGGTATAGTTGTACTTAAAGTACAGCCTCATTTCGCCAGTTATGTTTTTTTTAAACGTTGACCCACAGTAGGAATTTTGCCTGTGTCGTGGGTGCGTTTATAAACATTTAATGTCACATACACGAAGCCAGACCCGGAACAATTACCTGTAGGCCATACAAATATTTGTTACGTGCTGGAATCCCTGCGCAACAGTCCGCAACCGTGCCTTCAAACCGTGTTCAATTCTCATGTTATAGGGGGCGAGCCTATTGCCATCAACAGCCACAAATCCAGACTCCGGGCCAGTAGTGGAACATATACAAATAGTAACAAAAACGATATAAACGCTTATCCTGTTCGCAACGCGTCATATTTGCATACAATGGTTTTTGCGCGCCATATAAAGGTACATATTATGGGGCGATTGTAATAATGTATGTTTTACGTTGTAGGTATATGAACTCCATCACCATAAATCATTATCAGCATTTGTTATGAATTGGTTATTAGAATTCCAATTTCATAATTGAGATATTACAAGAGGGGCTCGTGGCTAAATAAAAACAGCCGCACGGGTCGATCGGAGGCCGAGACACCTCCGTGCTTCGGAAAGCGCGTTAAACAGTTGGTCCCGGCTGTAGTTTGTAGATCTTTGACAGTCGTTACGGGTAGGCAGAAACCCGAAAGTCTGACAACCGGTCTTACCAATAGTTATTGTCGCCCAGTAACTGGGTTGCTGAGGTCAGACAGACAGTCGCTTCATGGAAAATACTGGTTTTCAGCTGCATCCGATTAGAAAGGAAGCGGACTACAACAGAGTTGGGAAAAGGCTAGGCAGGTGGTGAATTGATTTATTACAGACATACGTACTCAGAATACACGTATACTTACTAAAAACAACTCCAGCTTTGAAATTATTAATAAATAATAAATATTGCTGGACAATCCACACAGCATCATCTAGCCCCAAGCTAAGCAGAGCTTGTGTTATGGGTACTAGATGACTGATATACTTAATACAATACATTACATAGAGAGATATTTTTATTATACATAGGAAATACCCAGAACACCCGGAACAAATATTTGTGGATCGTACAAACATTTGTCCCAAGGCGGGAATCGAACCCGCAACCTCTTGCGTCGCAGGCGGACCTTCGCCCACCGCGCCACATCGGTCGTTAATTATTGCTATTATTACCAAACATTTACAGGGACAAATTTGGCTAGAATATGGCGAAAAACTTCTCACACGAATCACCAACAGCTGGTGAGCTTTCAGACATTTTTGGGTAGAAATTTGAGGATAGCTGATAAGTGCAATACTTCTCCTACAATACCTAAACATAGAACCGGAAACCTGGCTAAGGGGAAGCGAGGCTCAATCGACCCAATCTTTCTCGATCACCGATCGGCTGATAAAATATCTCACCAAAATAATTTGTCTTTTTAAGTCATTTTTTTTTGTCATAATTTATTAGCTGTTAAAATTTCAGTGTGCCTCGTGTTTTGTTTTATGTATAGAAAAAGCTTTTAACAAGTTTACAAATATCCATGAACCCGAAAATGTCCAACAGCTCTCGGACTATAATTAAATATTTGGAAATTCACTGTTCCACTCATCATTCTCCTGCCCTTGTCCGTACATCTTCTATTCTACTACCATAACAATATCACGATCGATTGAGGCGATTCTTAAGCTCTATGTGCATATATGACCTACCATGAAAATACTGTTTGAATAATTAATGTAATTCTCACATTTTGATAAAATTAGCGCGCTATACTTAATTGCCTGTTTCGACGGTCTAAGGATTGCTAACGCTACTGCTAAGATTGAGTTCCTGAGTTCACTTCTTGGGTCAGGTAAAGTGTTAATGTTATCTATAGGGAGGTAATCGATAGGTAGGTATGTAGGTACGGACTGGTGCGTTTATCTAGTAGCAAGCACTTCTTCTGAGCATAACGTCCTTTGATTTAATTTACATTTGGAATTTCTCAATAGCATTACATGGTTGATGGCAAGAGGCTCACCCCCTATTACACGGGAAAAAAAATCGAAGTCGAAATCAGGGTGTACTATAGGAACACCTCTGTCTATCCCTTTGGAAAATACAGGCGTGATGTTGTGATGTTGTTGTGCAATACATAGCTTTACAAAAATTTGGGTCTAATCATAGAATTTACGTCGATAAAATATAAATGGAAGAATTATGGAAAAGTTAGGTACTTTTTCAGCCTGTAAATAAAGTAATAATAATTTATGGACCATTCGACAACGAACTATTATTAACATAATAGCCGCTGGAAATTGGAAAGTTGATATTGGAAATCAGATAAAAATTCAATTAATTTTTCATGATAAATTGTTGGCAGTAAAACAGTCGTACAGAAAATGATAGGGTAGATACCCTAAGTCAGGGTTGCTCCAACCGTCGGTCGAGGATATTTCCAAAAAGTATACACTTGAATAAACGGTGGCCTTCACTCATAAAGTGACAGTTTGTTGTGTTTTAAGGGTTCCGTGCTACAAAAGCAAAATACGGAAGAGTTATAAGACTAAATAACCGGAACCCTGTCTGACTGTCAAGAATGTTCTTTTCAAGATGAATTAAAAAAAAAAAAAAGTCCCTTGGTGTTCTAATAAAATCAAACTTCTAAGACAACGCAATAAAAAAATACTTACACTATAGTAGTCAAAATATAAAAGGCCCGTTTTGACATTTGACGAAGACCCTAGAATGTAAATTGGAACGAAACTGAAAGAAACAAGAAAATAATAATTCATTACATAAATTGTTTTAAAAAATACATTCATTTTTTTGGAGCGTTAAATAATATGATGGAATATATTGCGAGTATTCTTTTTGCGCCTACTTTGTAGTAGCATGCAATTTCTAATTGTTTCGAAACGTCTCAAAAGCAGTTACCTTCTCAGTCTTGTTATTTTAAAATACTAGTGTTGGAACCAATTAATTACTGAATTTCACCAGCTTCATTCGATTTTAATAGTATTTGGCTCATCATCCGAAGAAAATGGTTGAGTGACTCTTACTGATTAAAAACCACCACTGCGTTCCGTTCCTACCCTTGCACCGGGGATTCTGGGAACTTGAGTGAATTCTAAGCACATTTTTTTTTGTTCTCGAGGTGGAAAATGGGTGGTGGGGTCTGTCAGACTCTTACTGACTAAAAAACACCCCGATGTTCCATCTCACACCTACGCTGGTAGTCGCGGGAACGTACGATCCTTCCGCAACCCGCGGCTAAAGTCTAAGCACCCCTGCCCTTTTACCGTATCAAATCATGGTCAACTTCTAGTATGTAAGACTGGAAGACGAAGACGAAGTCGTATCATGAGTTTTTAAAGGATGCCTTGACTATCTGCCACACATAAATACCCTCCGTCTGGGGAGAACTCTGAGCGTTATTTATTTATTTATTATTAAGGCACATCAACATCATAAACACAAACATTAATAAGAGACACGAAACAGAGACATATAGCTGGTGTTTACGACAATTACAGACGTGCACAACATTTAAAACAAAGTAGAAGAAAAATACAGTATTCACATTACAAAATAGAAGAACAAAATATAAGAACAAAATATAAGAACAAAATATAAGAACAAAATATAAGATCAAAATATAAAGGCAAACAACCACAAACTACAATTTACGTAACAATTTACATTAACTATAGTGACCCACACATTGACCCATACATTGACTTGTACTACTTGTCTTCAATTTTTCCTTCATTTATGATCTTAGATCTAAAACGTGAAGGATGGTCGTGAAAGATATCCAAGTCATATGTCAGACTCTACTACCGACTAAAACCCCACGGTTCCTACTAGCAAATTGAACCAGGGAGATACTAGTAGATTCGCGCGGATCATGAACCGAACTACTACCATCAATATAACTGGTCTATTCCCGTAATTATCATAAACATGTCAATTTTTCCAGCTGTTTTATATCCTCTTATATTCCATTGTTTGTTTTTGATCGGAATCTTGATCGTTAACACATGTTATTTATTGTTCTCGGAATATTCACTCACGACTCAAATGTGTAAACGATTTGTGTAAAAAATGGGAAGCATACGCTGGGATTCGGAAGGGGGCGCCCTAGATAGACACAGAATTTATAGTGTTCACATAGCTCCTTAGTACCTTTTGGAAGTAGTTAATAAATAAATAAATAATGCTGGACACTTCAAACAGCATCATCTGGCCCCAAGCTAAGCAGAGCTTATGTTATGGGTACTAGATGACTGATATACTTAATACAATCCATTACATAGATAGATATTTCTTTTTATATACGTATATAGCAAATACCCAGAACACCCTGAACAAATATTTGTAGATCGTACAAACATTTGTCCCAGGGCGGGAATCGAAACAGCAACCTCCTGCGTCGCAGGCGGACCTTCGCCCGCCTCGCCACATCGGTCGTCAAATGTTTTATGTTTATATTTATATGCCTAATAGGTATTGAGATGCATGTGGAAACGCCGGGAAAGATGTCCTAGATACACATTCACTGACCTTATTGGTGATGTTCTTTATGAAGGTCAGGTGCGTAGTACTCGCAACCGGCGTGCGTGTATGACCAGATGTAAGAATGTAATCGAAGCAAATAGAGTAGTTATGTAAGGATTGTAGCAGATGGCTTCTGTATTTTCTGCCTTCTTCCATCGGAAAATGTAGATTTATAGATTTTAAATATTATTCTAAGTAGGTACTTTAGATGGAATGGAAAAGCGTGAAGTGTTGATCTTTATAATACCAATTTTGCATGTGAGAGTGCTCACCGACTTCTAAAACCACAATAGTTGCATATTGCGATTAAAATCTGGTGATATTTGAAAGTATTATAGGTACACTTCTGCTTCACCCTTCAGGGAATAACAGCGTGATGTTACATCGAATTAAATTCGGTAGTAGGGTAAAAATAAAAGAGACTAAACCTCTTCACGCCCTGATCAAATATTCAATTAATTTAGAGGCACAGGCAGAGGGACAACCTATGTGGCGCAGCGGGCGAAGGTCCGCCTGCGACGCAAGAGGTTGCGGGTTCGATTCCCGCCTTGGGACAAATGTTTGTACGATCTACAAAGGTTTGTTCCGGGTGTTCTGGGTATTTGCTATATATAATAAAAATATCTATCTATGTAATGTATTGTATTAAGTATATCAGTCATCTAGTACCCATAACACAAGCTCTGCTTAACTTGGGGCTAGATGATGCTGTGTGGATTGTCCAGCAATATTTATTTTATTTTATTATTTACGTATCATGAAACATGTCAAATATCATTCAAATCCGCAAATTATATCTCAAATAGCACATTTGGGATATCTTTATGTACATTCTGATACCCAAACTTGACAAAATAATGACCATAGTATTGTGTGGACTATCTCTGCTCTTTTAGTTCAGCACCCTTACCCTAAATGGGCACTTCCAAGTGTTGCTGACAAAGCTCTCAACACAGGGCTATAAGTGGTGCTACATAGGCTTTACAAGTTGTGAAAAAGGCTGAAAAAAGACTTTCAAGGTCTCAATATGTCTGGGTAGTTTTATGTAATAGGGGCGTAATCTATGAATAGTGGACGACCCTTTATAATACTTTTATTAGAAATTAATTAAGAGCAGCTCGTAGTTAAATAAAAACACCTGCACGTGTTAATCGAATGTTAAGCTACGTTTGCCGCGGAAAGTCTGTGGATGGGTGACCGTTCGTAACATATCGAGACGCCGCGGAAAGGACACTAAGCCATTGGTCTCAGCTGTCATTTGTAAATCTTTGACTGCCGAACGAATAGTCAGAAGCCCGAAAGTCTGACAACCAGTCTTACCTACGGGTATCGTGCTGCCCAGTAACTGGGTTGTTGAGGTCAGAATGGCAGTCGATCCATGTAAAATAATGATAGTCGCCACTGTTGATTTTGGTTTTTATGAGTTGCTTTTCTTTTCTATTATCTTATACAAGACAAACGAGAATCAAAAAGAATTTCACTCTACTTAAGGAGAAAACAATCATTTTTCATATTCATAATTTATTAGATGGATAGTGGAATCGTCTCAGAAGGACACACTGACATTTGTAATGTCCTTAGAAAAGGTCAGGGGCAGGTCAGGGATGTATCAACGTGGATGAAGCAAAAGGAAGGTTATTGTTCTGAAATAAAAGCAACCTAAGTTACTCCTTATAACATTAGCTGCTCTGCCAGTGAAAGTCCCGTCGAAATCAGTCCAGCCGTTTTGAAAATTACCTCTAACAAACGCACAGACAGACAGACAAGTGTTTAAAATATAGTTTTTTGCATTACTTACCGTTTATACTTTCATAAAATTTAGCATTTAGTAAAAAGCTGTTATTTTAATATCACAACAGACAATGCAAGTCTAATAAGTCCATCAGTAAGATTACCAAAAATTATTGGACACGTATTTATTGCTTATTCAAATCAATATAAAGTGACTATGATAAAGCACATCAAAGTTCAGGAGAAGAGGCTTGTGACGTCACTGTTACGTTAAAAGTGTAGCACGCAGTGACGTCATGCGCAATTTCAACGCACTATATCGTCGTCATTTTTGGTTTACGTGACAACAGAAAAAATACGTGTCCAGTATTTTTGAGTAATCCAACTTTCGGACCAATCAGAATTTTTAAGGACACTACCCTATTGTATCGGAAACTAAAAGTTTATTCTACTACAAAGTGAAATGAATTCCAAACGATTAGTAATAAAGTAGACTTTTCAACGTATCTTGCAACTCACACAACCTCTATTGCATTGAATTTGAGCTTACCGCACTGTTGTTAAATCTCAAAACAAATATAGTTTATTCTACTACAAAGTGAAATGAATTTCAAACTATTAGTAATAAAGTAGACTTTTCAACGTATCTTGCAACTCACACAACCTCTATTGCATTGTACTTGAGCTTACCGCACAGTTATTAACGACTTTGCAATAAAATACTTTCAAGAAATAGTTTGCCAACGGTCCTGCTGACGACAGCCGCGGCGTGTTGCACCGTTACAATACTCCTTTCATTAATATTATACAACTAGCACTTCGTCCGCGACTTTGTCCAAGTAGATTTCGTACTGTACTGTTAACACCTCCTACACCCCCTTTAAAGCGTACTTTAGAAAATAATAATAGACTATAGCGCTCAGGAATAATGTAGCTTTTTAACAGTGTTTTTTTTTTAGAATTGAATCATTCGTTCCGGAGATTACCCCCTACATACAAACTAACAAACAAATTATTCCTGTATATAAGAATAAGAATAAGACATTTTATTTGCGCAAACATGTGTACACATACAAAATTAAAATAATAGATGCATGCAAGGTCGTAAATAAGATTAGCTCACGAAATGTTTGCCATTTCTCATGGCGTGCAAATATCTTGGAAAAAATTAAATCAAAATAGTATTAATACATTGATTTTAAAATATTACAATTATACATTAATTAATGTCAGTTAAACAAATATATTCAATCATTTACATTATCCAATTATTCATTTTATATTTGACTAGTCCAATAATACAAATTACATATAATAAAATTATATTATGAAGATTTACAATAGGAATTCAATTAAATAACATTTACCATGGCATATTTAAGTTATATATTTTTATCACAATGAGTCGTTTAAAAGTTCTGCAATACTATAATATATAATGTTAGTTAAGCTTTAGACTATTTTTGAAGAACGAGCACCTATGCATTTTGAAATGCAACGGATGTTCTAGAATTGAAGGATAAAGAATTTTGTTCTTGGTTGTGATTGCTTATGAGTTTTGACATATATATGTATACTCATGACACTTCTAAAAGGCTAAAAAGTTGCCAACATTCTAAATTAGCTGTAATTGTAACCTATAAACAAGTAATTTGTACGCCTTGCTTTGACGTGTCTGAGTGTGTTAGTGTGTGTGTCTCTCTGTGGCATCGTAGCACCGGAACAGATGAACCGATTTTGATTTTGTTTGAAAGGCGAATTAGTCGGGAGTGTTCTTAGCTATATTTGATGAAAAGATTTAGCCGTTCTAAAGTTATCCGTAATTTTACAATTTAAATCAAATGAATTTTAAATTTCTTTCGCAAGATAATGTGTCATAATAACGTGTTTCGATAGATTGTTATATTTAACACCATGTACATACACGTGCATTACACCATTGTGTCACAAAAAAACTTAATTTGAATTCAACATCATGCTTTTAAAGATAATGGTTCACTTATTTATATTATAGGGTATATAGGGTATTTTGTTGTAGAGTCAGAGTGCAGGCTTTTCAGGTCATTTGCCAGACGTCCAGGCTTCTGCATGCCCACATAAGCTCGTAGCGACAGTAGTACATTATGTGAGGGCAGATTTAACGTGCTATCCGATGTCTAGCTGGATTTGAATGTAACTAGAAAGAACGCTCAGCGATGCTGGGAGTGACCCGCGAACGATCAATAGATCTGCGCGGCTGGTATAAAATTAAACTGCAGCATGAGCGTCTCTTTCAATTCAGTGTTACTTTGAAGTATAAAAGAAACAAAGACAAAAGAATAACGAAGAAGAGAAGGATTATCATGCTATCTTACTCTTGAAAATATACTGAAATATTTCTCATTTAATAGGGATGTGTCCTAGGTAAAAATATATTAAGTC
Source organism: Phlogophora meticulosa (assembly GCA_905147745.2). Classification (NCBI taxonomy): domain Eukaryota; kingdom Metazoa; phylum Arthropoda; class Insecta; order Lepidoptera; family Noctuidae; genus Phlogophora; species Phlogophora meticulosa. Next base: position 4,304,894 of record LR990540.1, on the reverse strand, counting down.
TATTTAGTCCGTCAGTAAGATTACCAAAAAATGTTGGATACGTATTTTTTGCTTAAAGTTCAGGAGAAGGGGCTTGTGACGTCACTGTTACGTTAAAAGTGTAGCACGGCGTGACGTCACGCGCAAATTCAACGCACTATATCGTCGTCATTTTTGGTTTACGTGGCAAAAGAAAAAACACGTGTCCAGTATTTTTGGGTAATCCAACTTTCGGACCATTCATATTTTTTAAGGACACTACCCTATTAGCATGAACTAAGTGCATAATACTGTCTACTGGTATCATCACTGAATGCTTAGACATAGCATGCAAGAAAGTAACAAATATTATTACTGTAGAAGCTATACTTCTACAGCAGCGGATCAGGAGATTTGTGTTACAAATAAGGGCACGACTGACTTAATAAATTACTTTTACTAAGAGATCTTTATACAATAACGTCACCAGAATACTTCTACTCCTGTCAAAGGGCTCGTTCTATATTTTGAGCAATACGAATATTGCTTGACTGTTTGAAACTAGAGAGAACTAATATTCTACCAGCCTGTATACAATAAGTTCTGCTATTGTATACGACCTTTACAGCTCATCCAAGCTCATTCACTACGCTAACTGCTCTGACTACGGATACATTTGTACGTCTGTCATGAAGTTCTTTTTTAATTCACCCCAATACAACCGTGAAGTTGGACTTTCTGGAAAAACAGTTTCATGAACGTCAAATGGTATTATCCTGAAGGCCGACTAGATTAGCAAACAGGTAAAAAGCTAACAGCGGTTTATCTATACTAGCCCGTACTAAGTAAACACACAGGTGTTTACTATTTATTTGTTCTATTTCATTGTTTGCCTGTACACATAACTGTTACACTATGTGTACTTACACAGGTAAGTACACATAGTGTAACAGTTATGTGTACAGGCAAACAATGAACAAACTATGCATTGACCATGAAGAAAATGGTCCACTGTCAGAAAGCCAAGTACACACCGAGAGTGCTGTTGCTGGAGTCGCGCCACAACGTCAATTTGAAGGCCTTCGTGGTACGAATTCCAATGCGTTTTCTGCCCTTTGTCTTGTAGAGGACTTTTGGTCACAAGGCGTGGTGTTGTATATTCATATGCTTAGGGTAAGGTACTTTTCGCCTGCGCTGCCTGTTGTCACAAATAATTAAGAGCCGTTCGTCAAAAAAAACAGTCAAAATATTATTTTTACTAGACTTTAGAACTATTTATAAATATGTAATGCGAAGGAATGAGGACCATGTTGTGAGGAAAGTTTTGAGTATGAATTTGCAGGGTTATAAGAGTAAAGGGAGACCAAAGAAAAGATGGATGGATTGTGTGAAAGATGATATGGCTAGAAAAGAGGTGACTATTGAGATGACGGCAAGTAGAGATGTATGGAAGAAGAAAACATGCTGCGTTAACTCCAAATGAATTGGGAAATCATCATCATCCCCCTGCCCTTATGGGCAGGGGGATGATGATGATGATGTAAAGAACCTTCGCTGGGCGAGTCCGATACGATCTTTGTCGGGTTTTTGTTCACATTTCAATAAAGTTATTAGAAAATAAAAACGAAAAGGGGCAATCTTTAGGTCTAGACGCAATAAATTGTTGCACTGCAACATGTTGTATAAAACTATCACTTACTGCAAACAAAATTTTAAATAACAACTACATATTTAACAAGACTTAAAATATAAAAGAAAAGATACTGATACTTTTATCATGCGGCATCCCACAGCTGGGCAAAGGCCTCTCCCCGTGACTTCCAGTTGTTTCGATCCAGGGCTAACGTGGGTCACTGGTTTTGTTCAGCTCGTCCCGCCATCTTATACAAGCTCTGCCGCGACGCCTTCTGGCTAAAAAAAAGGAAAAGAAAGAAAAAAATAATTAGGTTATTATTTTAGTACTTAGGTACATTATTTTAGTTAAAAAAAAAAACTAAAAACAAACACTCTTTTATAGAAAATCCAACTAAAACAGAAAATAAAATGTAATTAATTTGGATTAAGAAAAGTGTAAATAAGAAACATGTATATTAATGGAAAAAAGCGTGGGGTGCATAGTGTTAATATTGAAGAATACCCGCCGATACATGTAGCCCACTGTGAATGACAGTAACCATTATGTCAGTAAAGACAACACACAAACTAGGTAACACAGAAAGTTGTAGGTAGTTGCCCGTCGTGATTGTTTCAAGAAGAATACCACTCAGCATTATGCTGTGTCAGGTGGGCCCCGCAGCACAGCGCTAGTTTTCAGTGGTCACCTACCACGTATTTAATTTTTTGTGATCATTATAACGCATTAAGTCCATTATTGTCATGTGCAACAGATTTCACAGCTTTTGAACACAAATGATTTCATGTAGCACGTAAATATTATAGAATTTAAACCGCAAACAGACTTTAATCGGCCATAACATGCACATGAATGAAACTGTACATAATCATGAATATCTGAGGGGTAATTACACAATTGTGTAACACACAATTCATCGCAATGCCTTTCATTTTGACAATCCAACAACATGCATTGTGTTATTTACGTTGTGAAGCAATCGAGTTGTTTTAACAAAAGTAGCAATGGATTAAAAATTTACTTCAAAATCCTTCGGATTATGATACTAAGTATGTTACACATTGGGGTGCTATCTATTCAGTTCTCTTACAAATCTACGTATGCACTTATTACACATGACATAAAATAACATCACGCCAATATTATTATTATTTATATTTATTATTATTTCCCGAGGGGTTAGGCAGGCAACACCTATAGACACACAGTTATGTTAAGTCCCATGTAATAAGGAGCGCGCCTATTGTTATCAAACGGGCCCAAATCTAGACCAGGACCTCATGTGCTCAGCTGTGGTGTTTGTTACCACTAGATCAGGCAGGATAACAAGGCAGTCCTTAGCCTCCTACCTATACTAATATACCTATTTCATTGATGTACTATACCCATCACCCAAGTAGTTTTCCTGTCGAGATCGGCTTCCGAACCAAATGTAACTAACTAGAAGAAAATTAGAATTTATGTAGGCACTGGCACCGATTACCTCTGACCTTCGCTCACTGTACCAATCCCATTTAATTGTAGACACACGGGCCCCTCCCAGCGGACCAGTGAACATAGAACTCGTAAATTACTATGGATTTAATCAATTACTTCCAACTAGGTGCGTACATTCCCTCTTGGCAACGTTGGTTTATATGGTCAATAAGGATTTTATTGATATAATAAGCTTTCCCAGGATTGATGTGAGTTATGTTTTTATTGAGACGTGTCCGTATTTTGATCGGCAGTGCCTAATCTATTTGTGGTATGATTTATAAGTTTATCTTAGACATCACAGACATCATGAAGGAAAACTTGTAATGATCTGTACTATAATTCTGTAATGCTAATATGATAAAAGTTTATTGTTTTTTTTGTCTGTACGCGCTTCTAATCTCTGGAGCCAGTCTGATTCGAAAAATATTTTTTGATAGTCTAATTCTTGAGGAAGATTATCGGCTATTTAACATCACACATCGCGGGTGAAACCGCTGGGCTTAGCTAGCAATAAGGTGATAAAAATAGTTAACAATACATGACTGTGACTACGTCAATGCATGTACTGTAGGCCGCTCGTCAGTGGTGACGAAACCAATGGAAGCTGACCTCGCAATCCATTAAAATTTGGTAGTAAGCTAGCCTAGCTCACTGTCGTGCAACCTGTTGTACCTATGATTTTACTATAAATGTCTTCAGCTACACGTGTCGGAATAAAATATGATACTAAAATATCGTAAAACTGTTTGGGGCGCGTGCCCAGTACCTACCCACGGCTCCTGCCCAGTTTTATATTTGTTCAGTTTCTCATCTCCAATATCTCTTTTTTTTTTAAACGTTGCCCCACACTAGGAATTTCTTCAGTATCGTGGATGCGTTTACAAACATTTAAGGTCACATACACAAACAGCCAGACCCGGAACAACTACCTGTAGGTCATACAAATATTTGCTCCGTGCGGGGATTGAACCCACAACACGCGGCGCAGCAGCCGATGGCTCAACCACTACGCCAACCGTGTCGTCGGATTATGAACATTCATCATCATCGTCATTATGAACGAGGAAATATTTAAAAAAACATGGCGCCTGTTAACATTGTGTTTTCCTGGTATAAAGCGTGGAAGGGACATCGACACACCAACTGATAATATAAGTTCAGTACATAATAAAACTTCAACTGTAAAATGTCATGATTTTTACTTAACCCAATGAGATGTTTCATGGGAGACGTAAATTTCTAACTTTTAATTAAAAATCTCACTGGGTTAGATAGAAATGATGACGTTCTCATGTCTTTTTACTCATTTTAGTAAAACACACATCCTTAAAAATAGGAAAAATGAAAAAATATCCACGCTCAGCGGTCCACAATAATGGTATAAAGTCATGGTATCATATATATTAATTGCTGGTTTGCTTCCACCCTACTCGTATTATTCGACTAGCTGTGCTCCGCAGCTCCACCTGTTCCTTCCAATCGTAACGGAATGCTACATTTAGCATTCCGTTACGCCCTATAGCCCTCCTCATGAATGTGATATCAAAAGTTTATTTTTCCAAAGCTAGATACTGAGAAATGATGTATCTATTTGGCTTAAGTATGGCGATGGAATACTACCAAAACTAGTTCTTTACTTTGAAATTTTCCTGAATGAATAGCAATCTCAAAGTTTAATTACAATTGAAACGAAGGCTGAATATTACAGAAATTGTATACCCAGGATTTAATCAAAAACTTTCGATTGGAATTTGAATCAATGGATTCGGAGAAACGTCACTTCTGAATGGTACCAATTATATTTTCAGGGCAGTGAAAATTAATCAAATTTTCAGAGATTTTCTTGAATAAATATAAAATCAAAAAGTAAAAATATAAATGATTGGTACGGAACCCTTTATACTAATGAGAATTGTATTTCTCGGATGTGGTAGACTTTGTAACATTGAAATCAAGTGCAAAGTTTATCATCAAGCGCCAATCAGTCTGAGCGTATCACAATAATTTTATGTTCGACACACTCTAGTAACTTACAATATCATACGTCAAGGATTGCCACATGATATTACCACAGATTAAGAAATCCGCACAGATGCGAAAGTGATTTATTTTCTCATTTCGCGTGCGATGCCACTAAAATAAGCACCTACCTACTGCAACCAACATCAGACAATCTATTATTCTTTTGAAAAGAAAGAAAATAAATGTTATGTCGCCCGCCATGGCAAGAGGCGCGCCAATAGATTTTTCACATGGAAATGAAGAAGTAAATAGTATTATTAATAGTAATTATTCGCTTTTCTGTAACTGATAGGTTCACGGTTAACAAGTATTTCACCTGATAGTAAGCGATGAACTGGCCAATACTGGTCAACCGTGGTACACGCTTACCAGGCAGTAACCTTTCTACCCTCGAAGACTCTCAGGCTCCACCCATAACATTTTGTGCCTAATCCAAACGTTCATTTGGCGTTCAACGTGTCAAGAATAAGACGTTGAACGCCAAATGACCGACAAACAAAATATTTCCATTGTGTCTCGTTGTTTGGCAGTTAAGGTGCTACGCGGGTTACGCCCCGATAACTTAAAAAAGTGTTTGAAATTGGAATGTCGCTTCTATTTGAATTTACATATTCTACGGTATGCTTTGACACAATGAGCGCCCGGCAATCTTACGTCTATTAGTAGTGTGAGTCATAGTTGCTGTTTGCCGTCCATAACGACTGCTCATAGAACGTTGTTGGCTACTAACATTGTAATTTCTGTAACCACTAATCCCATTCGTTCTTCAATGTCCGCTGATTATATTTTTAGATATCAAAACCGGTTAAGCTCCGAACTTTACTTGTTTTGTAGTTTTTATTAGGTCTCATTCGAAGCGTGATCGATACTCTGGTCCGTCTGGCAATTTTGTTTTTAAATTTATTGTTTTGTACTGTAACTGTCCTGTTAGTCGTTTTACATATTCTATCGTCGTGCCTTCACGTATTTTTAAATCGATTTAAACAATTCAGTATCTATAAATTAGACGGAATAGATCAAAAATTATACTCTTCCAAGAGTATTTGTCTAAACATTAGACAATTTAGATTCATAAATATGTCCATTGTCATTTTTATCGTGACCTTTTGTTATTGAAGTGATTATACGATTATGTTTTTCATCATGCGAACAAAAACTATGTTTATTTTCGGCGCCAATCCAGTAATGTTTCTTGTATTTAACGTACAGCGATGGCTTTAACCTACATTATGTTGTTTATATCCAAAAATACATGCTTCTGTATTGTTTTCCGTGTTATAAAATGTTAGTTCTTCAGTATTTCACGGGAATTCAACACGACTTGATGTTTCTGGTCTTATATTTGTATAAACTTTACCGCAAACGAAAACGGTTCTCCAAAGCGTTTGTTTTAAACGAACTACTTTCTTGGAACTTGGATTATGTTCGTTCTCACTCAACATTTTGATTAAAACTTTAGTTTTGGCTTTCCTTAATCGAATTTCGTTCATCATAAACAGTTATTTCGTTACCGTGAAGGAGGAAACACGTGATGCCTTTATTAAAGTGATGTGAAATAAATACAAAACAAAAATGACGGAAAATAAAATGGATAAATTGAAAAACCGATTCATAACGCTACAAGGGAAATTTCAAGATCGGATGGACGAGTTGCAAGACCAAGTGCAGAACAAAATTGAAAAGTCGAAGGTTTCTAAGTTCATATCGCACTTATCTGAGGAGAAGAGAAGTTCTGTTGAAGATAATTCTGTTGAAAGTGTTGATAATAGTTGTAGTGATGGCGGAGATGTTTCGAGTATACCATCATTCGTAATTGATGAACCAGTCGGCAGCCAAGACCTTAAGGATGTCTGCACGGATTTCATTCAAATGGAACAGGGAACTGTGCTGTATAAATGTCGTTCGGCTTGCAACCTCGTATACAATGATGATATGAATAATGATAGCTCCAGTGAATCTTGCCTATCGTGTCTTTCGTCCAGCGATGAGAGAGAAAGGTAACTTTTTTCTTTGAACTTTTGTTTTATGCTACTTTGAAACTTGGTCCTTTATAAGTACCTCACTTTGTTTTTTCTTGACCTTAATTTGTTTGGATCACTATAACTTCTTGAGAAATTCTTGAGACTTTTTTCTTTTTACTGTTTTGTTTAATACTCATTAGTCTTTGTCGCTCTTTTAGATGGCAGACATATTAAAAAATCCATTTCCTTTTTTAAATTCCAATTTACATTCCTACACATTTCATTTAGAATTTATTGTTTCCGAAAACTACTGCCTCTTGAAAGATCAGCTTCAAGTTATTTCCTCTAAACCAGCTCAGAAATACCTTTGAATTATGACTACAGAGCTTCAGAACGCCGTCCAAGAGCTGGAAGTCTTCCACCTGAAACAACTGCCTTGGAACAGCCAACAACATTCCTTGCTTGTACGGACTTGATCATCGAGAAATTCAGCAACCGATTCCCGAAACTGGATAGATTTCATAGGGTATTCAAATACTTTAGTGATGGCGTTAACAGCATGCGTGTTTTGTTTGCTTTCTTTACTTGTATGTAGGTTTAAGTGCTGCACTCAGTGACGTCACTAAAAATATTCAGTCATGAACCTTTATTGACAAGTACGCCAGGTTAAATTAAACAAAAGAGTGTTATTTCACAGCCGTACTCTTTCAGTAAAGAAAACATTATTTTCTAAATAAAAGTTTTATTGTATGGTGATTATTCTTTTATCTATTTAGGAGCTCGTGGCTAAATAAAAACAGCCGCACTGGCCGATCGAAGGTTAAGAACGCTTGCCAAGATCAGTCTGTAGATGGGTGACCATTTATATCATATATAGACTTTTTTGTGCCTCGGAAAGCACGCTAAGCCGTTAGTCCCGGTTGTCATTTGTAGATCTTTGACGGTCATTACGGGTAGTCGGAAGAGTGAAAATCTGATATCCAGTCTTACGAAGACGGTTTTGGATGTCAGATAGGCAGATCGCTCCATGTAAAATACTGGTATATTCAGCTGCATCCGTTTAACTGGAAGTTGACCCCAACATAGTTGAAGAAAGGCTAGGCATATGATGATGATGATATGCCAAGATATGCTGGGCAATTACAGTTGATGATTGATTATTTTTAGACGTCAGTGTGTATTCATTGTTCAAGTTAATGTTTGGAAGTGTTGTCATGGCAGCATGTGGCTTGCTTTTCTAACATAATAATATGTGCTAATCAATGGTGTTATTGTACTTATGGAGATAACGAGGTTGTTTAAAGGTGATAGATAATAAGGACTGTGTTAACCTAAAAAGTACCTAATTTAGATCTTATCTTATTTCTTTACTACCTTTGCCCACGTTCGTCCACGTAGAATTTGAAAAATTTCATGAGTTTTCGTTTTTTTAGCGTGGAACCCTAATTTTCCTTCTAAAATTAAAGTAGTTGAACTTAATCGCCTTATAACTTTTGCTACCTGCCAGTGAAATATATATGCCGTTACTATCGGTTTTATTAAGCGGTTTCTGAGATTAGCCCAAAAGAAATAGACAGACAAAACAAAATTTAAAAATGTTTATTTTCGGTAAAACTTGGGATACAAATTACACGCGGAACATACCGTGGGCACAATTAGTATCTACTATAACCCATAGTTTGATGGACAGTGTTATCAATCGTACTGTAAGTAACTTGGCAATGGGAAGTTATCAGTGCGTCACAGTGACGTATTCAAGGAACAACCCGGTAACAATGATACCGAAGCCAAATTAGGCAATAACTTCAATTAGGAGTTTACAATTAGCCAGCTGTACTTGCGACTTCGTTCATTTTTTTCACATAACCCTATTTTTTCTGAAATGAGTTAGGTCTAAGTTAGTCCTTATCACATCAGCTATCTGCCAGTGGAAATCCCGTCAAAATCGATGCAGCTGTTTCGGAGATTACCTCTATTACCAATAGTTAGGAATTCATATCACTTTGTAGTGGAATACATTCTTTTTAGTTTCCCATTAAATTAATGGCAAATTGGCAAAGTGTCAAATTATTTTAAAATTTTGGGATACACGTAGGTACACACGCATACACGCATACATCTGTACAAATAAATAAAATTGAAGTGTTTGTTTGTGATGTTGACAGCTTTTTACTGTACATATGAAAGTAAATATTATTATATGTAATATATAAAATTCTCGTGTCACAATGTTAGTTACCATACTCCTCCGAAACGGCTTGACTGATTTTTATGAAATTTTGTGTGCATATTGGGTAGGTCTGAGAATCGGCCAACATCTATTTTTCAGACCCCTAAGTGATGACGGTGGTCCACCCCAACATCTTATATGGCAAAACAACGTTTGCTGGGTCAGCTCGTATTATATAATATTATAAATGCAAAAGTAAGTTTGTTTGTTACCTTTTCACGCCTAAACCACCGAACGGATTTCGATAAAATTTGGCAGAGAGATAGACTGCACCCCAGGATGGCATTTTGATATTACAAACAGACACTTCAATTTTTATTTATTTGTAATGTGACTACAACGGAAACTATGGCCAGAAAAGTAGTAAGTACCTACTAAAACATTATATAAATGTCTAATTATAAATTTTAATTTTCCGTGTACTGATAGGCAATTTTTTTTTTTTTTTTTTTTAAAACGTTGCCCCACACTAGGAATTTCTCCTGTATCGTGGGTGCGTTTACAAACATTTAAACTCACATACACAAACAGCCATAGGCATAGGCAATGCCCCGATCACGTATGCCGTAAACACTTAGCACTAATTACATTACCAAGGAAAACGCGTCATTGCTACCGCCAAAAAGTATTAATATTGGGATATATTGGGGAATACTTTTTAGATTACAATTAAAATATTAATAATATCCTTAATTGTAATCTAAAAAGGATAAAAATATCGAGCATATTCATTATAATTATACTTAATATTATTCCCATGGTTTTAATCATAGTATTATTTACGGACATTTACTAACTAGACGTTACTCGGTATAGTCGGTTACTTTTATTTTTTGTGAGTGACAATGTTTTTGAAATGTACCCGTGATGTTTTCGTGAGTTACCAATACGTACAATACATTCAAGATTTTTTCTTAATGTTCTTATTTTGATTTGTTTCGATGCAGGCTATGACCGGTATAGCAGATGATCTTTTGAATATTTACTTATCGGCGAAAGAAAAGGTTGGTAAAATTGACGGTGAACAAACGAGAAAGAATAGAAACAAAGAAATGTTTCATTGTTTTAGTAGATGTAAAAATTTGACTTCTTTTACAACGCGTTAAAAAGTAACAGATTACTTTTATCGTGAAGTAAACAAATATTCTTACCATAAAACTACTCATTTAAAGTATTTCTTACCATTCTTAGTATTATTCTATTTTTATTTATAACAATTTTTACATGTACTAAAAAACTACTGGCCTGTTTTTTGGCCAAAGAATCAGCTTTGCCATTCAACGTGGCTATGCTGATTCCGGGCACTTTTCCCGTTGACAGTGATGCGGATAAATTTTTCGCTGCCCTGTGATTTTTTTTTATTTTTTTATATATTAATAGCTGTATCATTGTCAAAGAAATAAAGGTTGACAAGGAAAAAGCATTAATTTAGCACACACTCAAGCAGACAATGACAATACTAAATAACGAAAACTTGAAATAATAATATTGATGATGACAGATGTATCAAAAGTTAAAAAAAAATGCGCGCTCTAAGTACGGCTTCGTCAAATGGGTCCAGTTCAGCAAACAAAAATAGTAGACATCTAATGTCTGACGCTAGTATATTGTAATTTTCGATTAACGTTCTTTGCTTACTCCAATTGGTTTTTCAAAATAAAATAAACAAATGCAGATCTTGTTGGCTTAGTACGATACTGAAACAAACATACCTAGTTACTAGTTAATACTACTCTGTCTAACGTAGCACTATTTTCCATTAAAATCATACTGAAATACGTATGATACATTTCCTGCAATAGCAAAGAACTGAAATGAAAATGTCACTCCGAAGATAGGAATCGATTGCGGAACGTAGCCCCCAGCCTCTGTGTGCAAGCAAACACATGCAGATGATGTCACGATTGGAATAATCGATTTGACGGAATTGTGATTTGAATTTTCTTTTGCGAATCGGAAAGGTATCTAGGACGTGTGAAATATGTAACGTGGGAAAGAAAGCTAAAACAATAGCTTCAACATTGTCTATTCAAGCTTTGGCACTAGTATGATTTCGCTTTTTCTTGAACTCGTTATTTGTAAGTTTTCATGGTGTACAATAAAGAGTATTCTATTCTGTTCTTTTTTAGTATAGTTGTGACGTTACTTTTAAATTATTATAGGTATGTTAATTAATATTTCATAATTGAGATGGTAGTAACATAAGATCACGCTAGTATTCCCCGTAGGGTTAGGCAAAGGTGTACCTATAGCACACCCATATTTTGCCAATTATTTTTAAATCCTATGTAAAAGGGGGCTAGTCAATAGCTAATAACTGGGAACAAATGAAAAGACTCCGGGCTGCTACTGAGAAATTCAAGATGGAACAACCCAATAACACTTTTTCCGACCTGGGAGTCTAACCAAGGACCTCATGTTCAGCAGTAGCGCTTGCAATCATTAGAGATGCTAGTCCTTCAGCTAATTGCCTAGGATGCATCACACGTAGATATTCTGCGTATAAACTGAAACTGTACTCAACAAACTAGCTTAGTTCAATTTACATTACAACCTAATACACAAACAATATCAAGATGTAGTTTGCTAAGATATAACATAACATGACGCCTGTATTCCCGGAAGGGTCAGGCAGAAGTGCTCCAGCAGAAACATTCACATTTCACCAGTTATGTTCAAATCCTATGTATTAGTTGACGAGTCTATAGCCATTAACTGGACACAAATCCAGACTCTGGGCTGCTAATGAGAAAATTCCTATTGGAAAAAACTCAATAACACTTTTCCCGACCTGGGACTCAAACCCAGGACCTCATGCTCAGTAGTAGCACTTGGAACCACTACACTAACGGGGCAGTAACTAAGATATAGACGCAGTAATTAACAAAATCTATATCACTTTTCTTCCAATACCATTAACAGCTTTCGCATTGCTTGATTGATGAGTCTACGTCGCCAGGCATTTATTACCCATAGCGATTTGTAATATGGTAATCAAAGTTACGGTTCATAATCAGATTAATGGCTAGAATATTAAACAAACGTGTAATGAATTGGTACTAACTTAAGTGATGGTCAATAAATGGTTATAATAAGTGTAATTAAGTGAGTATCTCGTGGCTAAATAAAAACCGCTGCACGGGTTTATCGAAGGTTATGCTACGCTTGTCGAAGTCAGTCTGTGGATGTGTTAACGTTCGTAACATATCGAGACTCTTCTGTGCCTCGGGAAGCACAAAAGCCGTTGGTCCCGGCTGTTATTTGTAGATCTTTGACAGTCGTTACGGGAAGTCAGAAGCCCGAAAGTCTGACAACCAGTCTTACCAAGGGGTGTCGGGTTGCCCAGTAACTGGGTTGTGGAGGTCAGATAGGCAGTCGCTCCATGTTAAATACTGGTATTCAGCTGCATCCGGTTAGACTGGAAGCCGACCCCAACATAGTTGGGAAAAAAGGCTAGGTGGATGATGATGAATAAGTGTAATTAAGAGATTGTGCAATAAGAATCCTAGATGATTTAAAAAAAATATTTATAGATGACGTCACGAGGGAAAACGTTTGTAAACAAACAACGATTAAAATGTGTTTCATACACAGCTTGTTTATTACCTTATGACGTAACCACTGGGACTGTTTTACCGGGTACTTAAGTTATTTTTGTCTATTTATTTATTGATTTTTAACAACTAATACCTACTGAAACTTGTTTTTATTTATTATTTATTTATTTTCATGGTCTATTTAACATTCCACGAGCAAATCCTACACTACGCTTAGCTGATGAATTAATGACAGTTTACTGCAATAGGGATGTGTCCTAGGTAAAACTATGTTAAGTATGTTTAGTCCGTCAGTAAGATTACCAAAAAATATTGGACACGTATTTTTGCTTACTCAAATCTATAAAAAGTGACAATGATATAGCACATCTAAGTTCAGGAGAAGGGGCTTGTGTCGTCACTGTTACGTTAAAAGTGTAGCACGGCGTGACGTAACGCGCAATTTCAGCGCACTATATCGTCATCATGTTTGGTTTACGTGACAAAATAAAAAATACGTGTTCAGTATTTTTGAGAAATCCAACTTTCGGAACAATCAAAATATTTAAGGACACTACCCTATTCTTCCAGAATAACCTTAATCCGTTTGAAACTTGGGAGCGGTATATTCTAAGCTGATGACACACAGAACAATTTAGTCCAACTGCATCAACACGACTGCATTCATCAATCAAACCGCCATCCGTTGGCAACAACAATGCCCTCTGATGTATATCGTGCATTGTGAAAGATCGTATCTTTAACAATAGACTGCAATTTACTGACTCACATTTTTTAATTATTGCATAATAGCTTTACGTCGTTTTCAAATTAGATGATACTCGTTTACCGAAAACCAACTTATTTAATTGATACACTTTTTTGACTTATACAGGGTGGTAGGTATGAGTAGATGGACTGGTCGTTGGACAAATATTAAAAGATTTTAGTACACATGGAAATTAATAAGTTTGACCAACCCTGAAATAGTGATGGTAAAAACAGCTGCTCAGCTGCGAAAGTAAATGTATGGAATAGTTGTGTTTTTTTTTTGCGATTTAAGGGTGCAACCCATCGTCAAAGGCGGTCATTCTCATGAGTATTTCCTTAAAGTATCTCCATCGTTTCTCTGATATCACTAATATCGGTGAAAGAAAAAATCGAGAGGAATCCTGAACTTAAAATTAAAAGAAGTCGTAAATCGCAATGTATGAACGTGAACGAAGCGAAAGTAATATGTTAAGATCGTAGCGGGTGGCGCTCTGTGGTTTATGGGGGTAGGCAACGAAGCAAAAGGATTATGTAATTATCTAAGGTGGCTTTCTGTAGTTTCTGCCTACCCCCATGGGGAAAAGGCGTGAGTTTATGCATGAATGTACGCACGAAATCGCTAACTCGCACTGAGCAAGTGTGGCGATTGGAACTCATGAGTTCTCTGCATGAGAAGAAGCTTTTGCCCTGCAGTGGGACGGTAACGGGCAGGTAAACATTTTTATTCCATTTACGTTCATTTCCTAAATCGTGCCTGAAGATTTAGGGAAATAATTAACGTAAATTTAGGGCTCCAGTACTAAATTAAGGAAAAGTGTCGCAATTTGTACCCCTATTAATTCTCCAGTGACGCTAAATAAGACTAATATGAACCTTACTTAGTATAGGGACAAATATAAGTAGAAAATGTTGTGGAATTTTTTCGCGTACTTATATTTATTACCGCCCAAATACTCGTATGTAGTTATGAACTTATGACATTTTATCAGAACTGGAGCATTTTATTTTGGTACTATTGTGACTTGACAATTATGTTTTCCCTACCCTTATGAAAATTCCGTCGCTTCTCTCAGAAAAATCATTTTACCATAATATGGTATATACCTACATCCATACATAAACTCACGTCTTATAACCATGGAGGTAGACAGAAACTACAGAACGCCACCTGCTTAGATAATTACATAATCCTTTTGCTTCGTTTAAGTTCATACATTGGTCATACACGTACGCCGGTTCCAAGAACTACGCACCTGATCATTTTGAAGAATCTTTTCAATTTTGGTCACTGCAGCTTCTTTTAAACCACAACGTTGTTTACAACATCATTCCTCAATCTATCATTCTAATCCATACTTAATATTATACATGGTAAAGTGTGTGTCTGTTTGTCCGTCTTTCACGCCTAAACCACTGAACGGATTGCGATAAAATTTGGCAGAGAGATAGATTGCACCCCGGGAAAGGACATAAGCTACTTTTTTATCAACAAAACACGCGGGCGAAGCCGCGGGCTGAATCTAGTATAATATAATAAAATACTCTTTACTGTATACCATAAAAACTAACAAATAATATTGTATTATGAGCTAAATAACATAGGGTGTTACAATGGCCGGCCATATCGCTAAAAGCGATGTCCTACAGACAACCTTTGGATGGACTTGATAGAGTGGGAGAAAACATATTATTATGCAGGTAGTCTGTTGTGTTGAATGTATATTAATAATGTGTAGTATCATACATCCATATTAATATGATAAATGCGAAAGTAAATTTGTTTTTTTTTTGTTATTTACCTTTTCGCGACTAAACAGCAGATTTTTCGTATTGTAATTTTGGTAAGGAGATAGATTATATCCCGGAAAAGAACGAAGGACAGTTTTGAATCTGCGATTTTGTCTGCATCTGTGATAACCGACATTTACGCAGATAAAGTCGCAAGCAAAAGCTAGTAAAATATAAATATGAAATTATAGTACATAATTTATACTAATCATCATGCAAACCAACGAACTGTTGTTATATTATGACATCCAAAACACATAGACACAAGCACAACAACCTACCCCAAAGTGTCAAATTTTGCCAATTGAAAATGAACATTATAAATTTGCAATAAAGTTGAAAACCTGTCAAATAAATCCTACAGATTGGGGTAGCTTGATGTGCTGGTCTCTTTACATAGTGTCCCTATACCAACTAAGAAAAATATGTTGTTTGAGTTTATCTGTGTGCCAAAGTAAATACAATCTGAGTAATATAATGTTTATGTTACTGTTTCCAAATCTAAATGTTTCTCAGACAGAGTTGTAACATGTCTTTCAGACATAACATTAGTAAACAATCGTGAGTGGTTTGTTAAAAGCTTTGTAGATGTTTTGTGTAACTACTGTTCTATCACTTTGTTCAGGGTGTCAAGGTTTTCAAAACAAATTAAATAAAAAAAAAACTGTAAAATTTTCCCAATTGAATATGAACCTTATTCTTTTGCAATAATTACAATTCGATTATTTATGTAAGTAACATAACTTATAGTATTAGTTAAAATTTTACTTAAAAACCTATGTTAGTAAAGGAAATGTACAAACATAATAATATATACATATTTGACGACCATTGCGGCGCGGCGGGCGAAGGTCCGCCTGCGACGCAGGAGGTTGTGGGTTCGATTCCCGCCCTGGGACAAATGCTTGTACGATCTACAAATATTTGTTCCGGGTGTTCTGGGTATTTGCTATGTATAATAAAAATATGTGTCTATGTAATGTATTGTATTAAGTATATCAGTCATCTGGTACCCATAACACAAGCTCTTCTTAGCTTGGGGCTAGATGATGCTGTGTGGATCGTCCAGCATTATTTAATAATTTATTTATTATTATTTATATAATTATATACTCAACCCTCTTCCTCTCTCCTAAACCTTTACGTGCCCGACAGGGTCCATATTGTATCTCTAACTTGTTTTTTTTTTTAAACCATCTTTAATGCAATAAAAAATTGAGTATTGAGCATTGAAATATAATATAAATTAATGAATTTAAATCACGTTGTAAGAGATAGCAGAAATTTTGTAGCACTGGTTAACGATTGCAATAAAGTTGGAAATCTATCGAAGAAATTTGACACATTGGGGTGGCTTGATGTGCTGGCCTCTGTACCTTCATTTCATTTGTTTTCAAGAAACACAAACACGTTCGAATATGTATGCTTTTTAACATCTGGAAATGTATGCAATGGTTTAATTGTATCTTAACAACTTTAATTACGAGTCAACTGTAAATAATCATGATACTAACATTAACATTATAAACTCGAGGAATATAATACAAATGTTTAGATTTAGACTATCCTCGTTCCTATACATTTTGTCAACGGGACCCTTCTTCTGAGTTCCAGAAGAGGTATGGGAACAGCAGAATCTACACTCTATAGTTCGCGCATACATGATTTGTATGCGCGAACTATAGAGTGTATCTAGATAATATTGTTGTAACCTCCAAAAGGGGACCTTTACTCTCGTTCAGCTCATGGCGAAAAAAAACAAAAGAATGACCCCGCGTTTTAACCCAAATATAGAAGTTGTGATATTTGTTTTCAACAAAATTTGTAAAACACTTTTCAAGAACATGTCTGGTATAAAAGATGTCAATATATCACAATATGATGCATGTACTGACGTTATCTCGGGTGTATTTTATTTACATTGTTGACTAGTTTTATACAAATTTTGGACACAACTAATCTTTATAACTTGTTTTAGGTGTAAACGATAAACAAAAACAGCAAACACAACATGTAGAAAACATGTTTTATACCTTGTTGTAAACGCAAAGTAAGAAAGATCTTAACAATACTGTTTTATTTCCAGTATTTACTGAAGAACACAAGGCTGAGTGATGTGAACAAGCGCTTGAAGGCACAAATATGGAGTTCAGTGGTGACCATTGTCCTAGTGGAGGCTAAGAATCTTCCTGCTATGGACCTGGATACCAGGTCCAGTGATCCTTATTGTAAGTTTAGGTAAGTAATCAAAGTAAACACTATTGCATGACTTACAGAGTTCAGTCAGTTTCAAAAATGTGACGGACTTAGTGGTGGACATGATCATGAAGGTGATAATATGGAGAAAGACTATCTAGACTATTTAGAAACTATAGCCAACGATGTTTTGTGATATACAGAGTGGAAGGAACAACGACGCACGACCTAATACCATGAGTTCAAATTATGATTCTGGGCACTCCAGCCTTGAAGTTTTTCGTCAGTTTTTTTGGGATGGCCAACTCAGCGGACGAGGTTTTCAGGTCCTCTTTGAGTGTAGTCCTCGTGTCCAAGAGTACTAATTGTAGAGCCTTGCTACATGTTTGGGAATGGCACATTAAAGAAGGTTTTAAATGGCGGTGCATGCGTTCTACCATGTCGTTCGCCCACGGGTGATAACTGGTTGTGCGTTCATTCCTTCCTCCTTCCACCATGTCTGTCCATGTTTAGTAGCAACATAGCATTTTATTTGAACCCTCTAGAGGTGCCGTCTTGACTAAACCTTTCAGCACTTACGAGTACTTTGAACGGTCTAAAAACATTAGAAGAACTAAATAATAACCATTTTAACAAAGACTAGCATCGACTTCGCGGCGTAATATTTCTTGTTTTTCACAAAACATATCTGATAGCGTAATGGGCATCACTATCATCTGCCTAGCCTTCTCCAAACTTTGATGGGTTCGGCTTCCAAATGAATACTAGCACTTTCCATGGAGCGGCCACCACAATCCAGTTACTGGGCAACCCTTATACGGGATAACGGGTTACCCGTTGTTAACACTGGTTGTCAAATTTTCGAACTTCTTACTACACGTTACGACTGAAATACTGAGTATTAGAGATATATTTTTTAGTATTCAGATTAACTCTTCCAGAGATAATCTCTTACATACAATTTTATCTCTTTTTAATATTAGTTTAGATCAGGATGTATCTCATATCATCCTTGTGGGTCGTTGGATGTGACATCTTTATGTAACACGTCGCTGTACTACACCTTTGCATTTCTTAGTACCCTCGTCTGAAAGGTAATGCATCGGTAATTCTGTATGTATGGGGTATACTGTGTTTATACTCGTGTTTCAAGCAAGGTGCTGGCTATATCAGAATATATACATGTACTTGTACGTATAATATATTCTAATAAGCTAACTTTTCCTTCCAATGCCGGTGTCTTAAGTTTTCCTTTTTGAAATTTAATTTAATTGACCTAAAAGTTTGCAAAGGGCTTTTGACTTGAAAATAACATCCGTATGGGTCCATCGAAGATAAAGCTTAAACACTTACCTATGACGGTCCATGCATAGGTGACATTCATTAACATTGTGCTGTTAATAAATAAATAAATAAAAAACATACCGAAACCCCTCCGTGTCTCGGAAAACACGTCAGGCAGTTCATCTCGGCTGGCATTCGTAGATCGTTGATAGTCGTTACATCCTGTAACGTCTGTCCACGAGTCTTACTTGGAGATCAGACAAATCATCGCCATCTAAATTACTGGTATTCAGCTGCATCTGGTTAGAGTAGAATCCAACACCCACGTAGTTAAGGAAGAGGCGAAGCAGATGTTGAGATCAAAAAGTTCCTGGGGATCCTACGTTCGTACTGTCGAACTGTGACACAGTATAAATTAATTAAAAGTAGGTACTATTGAAACAGCTATTTCCAAAGTTTATTCAAAGTAACTAGGTACATTTAAATTTAACAAACTCATTAACTACCGAGAAACATTGTGTACACACCGTTTGTTTGTGTGAATTGGAAATTTCGCAGACATCAAACTGATTTCCAGAAAGCATGAATTTCAAATTTCACTCTCGCGATAATTAATGCTTCCAAATTAATATGAAGCACTATTTATGTTGTAATATCTGTTGAAAGTTTCTATCTAGGGATTTACTTACCAGCATTTGGGTTAAAAACCTAATTAACTATTGTTGTAATGAACAAGTATTGGAAAAATAAGGACGTCGTTACAGGAGCAGCTTTTTCTTGTCTGCTAATAAAAAAATAAAAAAAATGTGAATGGTAAATATGAATCATACCCTAATACTGTCGAGAGAGGAGCTTGTGGCTAAATAGAAACAGCCGCACGGGTTGATCGAAGGTTAAGCTACGCTTGCCGAGGTCAGTCTGTGGATGAATGACCATTTGAAACATATTGAAAATCCTCCGTGCCTCGGAAAGCACATAAAGCCGTTGGTCCCAGCTGTCATTTAGAGATCTTTGACAGTCGTTACGGGTAGTCAGAAGCCCAAAAGTCTGACAACCAATTTACCAAGGGGTCTCGTTTTGCCCAGTAACTGGGTTGTGGAGGTCAGATAGGCAGTCGCTCCATGTAAAATACTGGTATTCAGCTGCATCCGGTTAGACTGGAAGCCGACCCCAATACAGTAGGGAAAAGGCTAGGCAGATGATGACCTTAATACTGTCGAGTATGTAGTAATCCATGCTGCAGAGAGAAATGATATTTTAGGTGACCTAGAAAACAGTGCTCAACATTAATTGTGAGCTGTGCATGTCGAAAATTAGGAATGCCCATCTATTAATATGAAATTATTTAATATATTTGTGATTGTAATGTTTGCACCACAGGTTAGGTAACGAAAAATTTAAGAGTAAGGTAGTATGGAAGTCTTTACACCCGTCGTGGTTGGAGCAGTTTGACTTGCACCTCTACGACGACCAGGAACAGATACTAGAAGTTACTGTGTGGGACAAGGATAAACAAAGCAAGGATGATTTTATAGGAAGGTAAGTTCAACATCAAAATTGTTGACGAGACGTGTTTGTCACATGACTATGGTACAGTGACCAAATATTAACCGATTGTCAGGTTTAATTTTCTAGTTGACTGCCAGTATTAAGCTGGCTTTTCCCCAGAACTGTACCAAAAAGTGGAGTAGTAAGCAAAAGACCAATGGAATGTCTCCATTTTTAATGTGATAGAAATTTATTTGTGTATTTTTTCTTCACTCATCTCTCCAGTTCTTCGCTAAGTTATTTCGTCTGGTGTCTTCATCCAAACCTAGGGAATTGCACCGTGGCCATAAAACTACAAAGCTCTCATCAGCTATATCTAAAGTAGTAACCCAAATTGGTGTACTTAATATTTTATCTCTGTTAGCAATTAGGGCGCCATCATAGCACTTTGGAGGGGACCTAATGGGCGTAACATGATAACCAAAACGCCCTGTTCCATAAATGTTTATAGTGCTAATTTTGGAAGATACTCGGATGAAATTATTCTTCACAACTATGCATGAACTGACATTATGTCCTAAATTGGAAACTAATAGCTTACGAAAAAGCCACATCGGCTTTTAGAAAGAGACTATCATAAGGGAAGGAGTGACTGAGCTGAGACAAAGTTAGATACAAAGCCGAAAGCGAGTAGATTATTTGTTTTTGCAAGCACGGTGATAATAGCCATAATTTTCTGGATAATAAGGAGACTGTGATAACCGCTGGGAACTGTAGTGCTCTGATCGCTAAATTATTCTGCGTCCGTGGTGTTTTGAGGTTAGGTCAATATCATTGCGCCCTTGATCTAAATTAGGGTGTTGATAGTATTAACGAGGGCAATTTCTTATCTTCTATTTTTACCACAACAGTATCCATTTAATTTTACAGGTGTGCAATAGACTTATCAAGGTTGGAAAGAGAGAAAACTCATAACATTTGGAAAGATCTAGAAGAAGGGAATGGACAAATATTTTTACTATTGACCATCAGTGGGACAACACAGTCGGAAACCATTACGGACCTCAGCAGTTATAAAGAAAATCCTAGAGACCGCGAGATTATTGAAAGACGATATGTAAGTAATACTGTGATGTTAATTTAATGCCAGACAAAACAAAACCTAAACTGCACCGCGTGCCGTGGGTTCGATTCCCGCACGGAACAAATATTTATTTGGTCTACAGATAGTTGTTCCGGGTCTGGCTGTTTGTGTATGTAAGTTGAATGTTTGAATGTTGACCCACTATACAGGAGAAATTCCTAGTGTGGGGTAACGTTTTTTATTATAAAAGAAAAGAAAAAGAGAGTCTAATATTGAGAAGGAAATACATATGAGTTCGGAATTAAAATTACCGGTTTGTACTTAGCACTTTTTACATTATTGAGATTTAAACTGTATTTTTCATATTTTAGACATGGTACAACATGAACGAACATTCAAGTGGAGTAGGATGGCTATGTGTCAAAGTATACGGTGCTAAAGGACTGGCAGCCGCGGATTTAGGAGGCAAATCAGATCCATTCTGTGTTCTAGAACTAGGGAACGCAAGACTTCAAACACATACGGAATACAAAACGCTTATACCGAACTGGATGAAGATATTCACGTTGTAAGTAAAGTTTTAAAAGCTGTTAAATGTATTTCAGAGGAAAGTTCATAAACTACAGCTGAAGATAGTTCTGTGGACGTAAATCTGAACTTGAGAAATACGCTTCTATTGCATTGTTGTCAGATTACATTAGAGGTGGTAACTTCTTCACAATGGCAAACTGTGAACATCGTGCATTTCAATGCCACTGAAATAAGCTTTGTAGAGGAATTAATATCGTCTGTTGTTCAACTGGATACAATTGAAAGTGTTGGGGTCGATTTATTTTAGAGCATTTCTGAATTCTAGGGGACCTTTATGCAGAATAATAATGGTATTATTCTGCATCACGCCTATATAGGCGTGATGCAGATAGTAGGTATATCCAACCAAAGGATATACCTACAGCACACCCACATTTCACCAGTTATGTTTTATTAAGTCTCATGTAATAGGAGGTGAGCCTATTGCCGAGAAAGTTTTCTAAATTGGGTGTTGTATCTTTCAGCACAATAAAGGATATCACTTCCATACTTGAGCTAACTGTATACGATGAAGATCACGACCATAAAGTGGAATTCCTCGGCAAACTGGCCATTCCACTGCTTAGTGTAAGGAATAGTGAGAAACGGTGGTATGCTCTCAAAGACAAAAAGATGAGGGCACGAGCAAAAGGAAACTATCCTCAGATACTTTTGGAGATACTGGTCATATGGAATCCGGTAAGTCACAAACACTTAAGATTCCTTTATACATTACATAATAATATGGTACAGTTACCAAGTCCAGCTGATGATAATCTTACCTGACACTGGCAGCAACAAGCGTGGTCTTTAAAGGAGGTAGGTCTTTGCTAGTAAGCAGACTGTCTTTTGAAAACCAACCGGTAAAACAAAACAAAGGCACTGATAATAAAGATCTAATGAGTATTGTTGCAGCTCAAGGCAGCAATCAGAGCAGTAAATCCAAGGGAACCGAAATACATGCACCAAGAAGCAAAATTCAAGAGACAGCTATTTATACGGAATGTGATGAGGCTGAAAGCAATCATCATGTGGTTTATAGAAGTTGGGAAGATTTTGCAGTAAGCATTTTTGCCTACATTTTTTAAATTTCTTCTATGAATAGTTCCATATCTTCTAGTTTTTTTTGGACGTAAGATAACAGTTACATCGTGTAAAATTATGATGTTGTGCTGCATCTCACTTCACTATCTCTGACAACTTTTAAATTAAATCTAGAACAATTCGAAAAAAGCATAAATGATTCCACCTCATTTTGGAAGTTCTTTACCTCAGAAAATTGAAGTATTAACAGCCGGAGTCAACAGTTGGATGCACCAGAAGGAAATAAAAAGTCTTTGGAGCCTTTGGCCAAAATTAAAGCAAACATGAAACAGAAATTCGCTTAGCAGAAAAGATTTCACTAACACTAATGACACTAACGTCTGCCATCAATATTTTACGACTTCTAGTAAACACTACGAAGCGATGGTCTTTAACCGAGATTAATTGTTTTTTCCAGAGACTGTTTCGAATGGGAATCAAGGATACGTTCATTCTTGGGTCTGTTGGTGTGGCTTGCGTTCTGTTACTACTACGAAATGTGGATGCTGCCTTTCCTCATTCTAATGTTCTTCGGTAGAGCCTGGCTTATTTATAGGCTTACTGGTGAGTTAAACATTAAAAACCAGATTTTAGAAATTTTAGACGTCCACACATAATTAATTGCAAAAGAGATCTGTAGAGGTCTTTGGTTTGGTGCGTGATCACGTTCCTAATTTGAACGTGGTTGACCAGGAGTTTGAAGGGATAAGGGCCTAGCCTTGTTTGGGTCTCGATCGCAGCTATACACAAATGTTGTGTATCAACACTTCTTAAACCCATTCATTCCATATTTCATACATAATAATATATAGGTTTCACTTTTATCTGCTTCAATTTTTTCTTTATGTTTCTATAATTTCACCTGTCTTTTATTTTATTTTTAGTTAAATTCAAAACTTTCGTGAGATCTGTCAGAAGTGACCCGAAGGCTTATTTTTCGTATTTATTTCTTAGTAAGTCTATAAATGTTGTGTCATTGCATGCTCTACGCTAAGTGTTGTCCTTAAGTAGTGTTTCTATAAGAGTTATTAAACCACATGGGATGTTACCTATCAACCATTAAAACAGACGTCGTCACCTACGGCGTAAATGATTAATGTATGCCAAAGGTAAGTAACTAATATAAGTTGGGTCGGGATTAACATTTTCGTAATAACTATTGGTATCAATAAAATGTTATTATAGTAGATAGTAGATTAGTAGATAGTTGGCTACGATGTGTTATTTAAAGCTATTATTATTATATTAGGAACCACACACATACCACTACAGAATATAACCCAATCGCTTAGGTACTAAACTAAAAATGTAATCAACGAACAACACGAAACCGTACGAGTCTAAACATGGATAGTTACTAACACATAGGTGCCGATGACGTCAGGGCATATGGAAACATTGATATAGTAACATGTCTGACTGCCAATAGGTACAAACGTAAAACTGAAAAGTAATATGCAAGTATTATGATCCATTATACTCTGAAGCTTCGTCTACACAAAGAGACTTGTTAACAAGGTAGCGCGTACTAGTGGGAGATGTAGTGGGAGCCTTAGCTCTAGACATGTTAATTTTATAAGCTGCATGTGGCTTACTACCAGTGACGGATTAAGAGTACTTGATGCCCTAAGCAATCCACGACTTTGGGCACCCCTATCCGTATGTCAACTAGAATCGGTCTTAAAACCTTTACCGCCTAAAAACATGAGTTGTGCAAAAGGCGCGAATTTTCAAATTAGTCCTAGATTTTTTTTTGTTGTGGTTTTTGGTGACTTGAGAGTGAGACGTGATGCCCTAAGGACGGATGATTTTTGTGCATCTTCTAGTGCCACCGCAAATGTGATGCCCTAGGCAATTGCTTAATTTGATTAATAACCCTTAATCTCATTAAGTGATCGTACAAACATTAGTCCCAAGGTGGAAATCGAACAGTAATTTGAATAAATGAATTTTGATTTTGATTTTGATTTTTTGATTTTGAACCCGCAATCTCCTGCATCGCAGGCGGACCTTCGCCCGCCGCTTCACATCGGTCGTCAAAAAAAGACAAATATAACTTAAAACAAAGAAATTATAATGATAGCGTTAGTCAAAATCCAAATCAAAATTCATTTATTCAAATTAGGCTGAGAATCTGCACTTATTGAACGTCAAAACGTTTACAAAAGACAGTCCCCCAAAACGCCCACCCTTCACCACTTCCTAGTGTTTTGCTGGGAAGAAAAAGTGGCGGAACTAACTCCCAAGCAACTCGTCTGTCTGATAGTTTGAAGAACTTGAAGCTATACAACGTATGTCAAGTAAATATTTCGATTCGTTTATGTTGGTGAAGACATACCACAAACTAAAGGTATAACAGAAAATTTGGTTATTGCACGTCACGACTGTGGCAGGAAGGATACTACTCAGAATGACACTGTGTTGTGCGGCGCCCACAGCTCAGAGCTGGTTCTCAGTGGTCACTAAAGCAAAACTTTTTTAAGGATGTATACCTATCTATTTAAGTTGTTGGAGCATGTACCATCATAATATGTATCGTTGTTGGCTGTTTTTCTAATCAGTAATCTTCTAAGTTATAAAATACCATGTAATCTTATTTTTACAGGAGGCAATCCTTTATTACTTCCGGTTGACGACGAAGATCTGCTAGCTGAAGAAGATGACGAGGATGAAGCTGATAAGGTAGATAAATATGTTAGTAATTACGTCATTCTTAATAGCATTAATACGTTGCTAAAAAAATGCCTGCTTTGTGAAAAAAATAACTTTTAGAGCTGACGTCATAAATTCCGAGGGCACTGTGGTGTAGTACGACCAACTTGTCTATGAAAATATGGGTGGCGCTGCTTGTAACTAAAATTCAAGCAAAAAAAGACCTTATGTCTTGTACAAAATGTTAATTTCATTAAACACCATTTCACAAATAAGTTGGTTCGACTGTTTATAATTTATATTAATTATTGTTTTGCGTCAAAAATTTTATTGGCTATCTGCTGTGAAATTTAGAAGAAACTTCTTGCAATTTACACGTGGCAATCCTGATGAACTCTTTCTCCTTACAGGAGGAGAAGAAATCTTTAAAAGAGAGATTACAAGCAATACAAGAAGTGACGCAAACTGTACAGAATGCGATCGGTTACGTTGCCACTTTAGGAGAGTCGGTTAAAAAGTAAGTTCCTACCACAATGTAACATACACATTACGCCTTTTATATTTTATGGATGGGAAATAATCCAATGACTTCTCCCGTTCTGGGTGGAACGGACGTGTCAGACTAAAACCCATCCGTGTTCCGTCCTTGCCCTTTACGTTCCAGGGTCACGGTAACTCTTTCGAACATCCTTACGGGATGTTCGAAAGAGGAGATAAAATCAGGTGTATAGGTACACCTGATTTTATCTGCCAGTGTAATTCACTCATGTTTCGCCAGTTATTTATTTATTTAAAACTCTTATACTATCATTCCAGGCTACAAACCTAATGCGATAGCTAAGACTACTTGTAATAATTATTAACTATTTAAAATAACATTACATTACTAACAATTACACAATAGGTACATTAATACAAACTGATAACTAAAACGATACAACCTAACCTTATACAAAATTAACTCAAATATGTTTTACAGTCAAAAATTAAAAAGTAAAACAATAAAAGAAACAATAAACATAAAATAAATCATAAAACTAAAATTACACTAATTAATGCTTTCGTAACATATAACATTATGTTTAAGTCCTACCAATACACTAGATAAGGGGCGAGCCCATTGTCAACCAACCGGGTATAAACCCTGACTACGGACTGCAACTTAAAAATTCAAGATATAAAAACCTGATAAAACTGTGGCCGAGTCGGAAATCGAATCCAGGAATAGAATAGAATACTCTTAATTATACATTATGAAAACTTACAACTAATGACTTAAAAAGCTACATAGGGTACCTATTACAATGCGCAGCCTTATCGCTAAAAGCGATCTATTACAGACAATCTTAGGATGGACTTGGTAGAAAAGGCGAAATGATTATGTTGGTAGTTCGTAGTGTAAATATATAAAATACAATACTGACAAAAAGACCTCACGATCAGCACTTGTGGGACAATAAATAACCAACCTATTATCCCTTACTAAACGATAAACCTTGACTATGTTTTATCTGGCCAAATTACATACGTGTCTTCGCCAACAGTTTTAGTATTTTGCTTTGTGGGCATAAGACAGTTTACTGCCTTCTTGCCTCAATCTAATAAAAGGCACATTAAAGATGAGGTAAACGATCCGTTTTATTACCGACCTTATTAATTGGGCAAACCTGCCCCTTCGATTCTATAAAAATCTACACGTGAGAACTTGGGTGAGATGATCGGTGAAGTAACCTGTCACTGTCTTACGTAAGCTGGATGAACATTAATATCACTGTTCATGTTATCCGTGGTGCTAAGCAACTGGGCTTGCCCCAGTTGTAAACGTTCTGTCTGCTCTGTTCTGTCTCCTGCTTGATATGGAGGGAAGTGGAAATTATGTGTTTTTTAACTCCTCCGCTGTTTGTTTCTAATTAATTTCGTTGCTTTCTTTTGGGATCGATTGGGATCCAACACAGTTGAATAGTTTCTCTTGGAGTCTCCTAGACTCGACAGTCTTTATTTACTCAACGCTTTCCTCGTTGTCGCCACTGTTGATTCTGGCCTTCAGGAGTTGCAGTGGTTTGTGAATAGTGAGGCGGGATTGACTCAAAAAAAAAGCTGGGTAATGGACACACATAATCGTTCACATGGAGAGATTTTGTTCAGATGTGACTTATATTTTGATATTTCTAAATTTGTTAAATTATCTTACTTAGTTGATTCTTTAGTAAGAAAAATTAAAAGTCTATTAAAAACTATTGTTATAGTTCTTGGATTGTTTATTGTTAATTTGAGTAAGCACCTAGCTGAACTGTTATATAATTAGTCCAGTACCTACACTAAGATGTTGTTGATTTTGTCATTTTTAATAATTATTTGTTGTTACCATGACAAAGTGATTTTTTTTTTTTAATTCCATTTCAATCTAAAAGTTATGCATCCCGTGGAATCCCGCTGGATTGAAGTTCAATCCAGTAAAAAAGCCGCGTGATCATTGCTGGGTTGGAATTCCTTGGAAATAGAAAAATAAAAATATATATAAAAGAAAAATTCGTTGGAAAGCCGTGCGTCGCGCGCGCAGTTGGGTATAAATTGTAATGTATCCATTTTACGAACTAATAACGACTTTGTTTGTTTCCAGCCTGACGAACTTCACCGTGCCATATCTAAGTTATTTAGCTATTATAATGTTATTTGGAGCCATGATGGTGTTGTACGTCATACCTTTGAGGTACTTGCTTATGGCGTGGGGTAAGTTCAACAATCTAAAAGTATTATTTATTTCAAGCCTCACGCAGACAGGCGGCGTTATAACAAATAAATGTATATGTGTAAGCTTGAGTTCAGACGACCGTTGTTAAAATATTTTTTAGAGTCAATGCGAATTTGCCTAGCACAAATGATTGACGTAAAAGTAACTTCAGTATGAACGGTTTTCAAATTGACAATACTAGTTTCGTTCAGAGATAATTAGCTTTTGCCAGCGACTGCGTCCGCATGCATGTCGGTTATAGTGGATGCAGGCAAAGTCGCGGATTAAACACTATGTCCTTCTCTAAGATATGATCTATCTCCTTACTAAATTTCATTACGATCCGATCAGCCTTTTAGTTGTGAAAAGGTAACGAACAAACATACAGAGCAACTTCCACACTTATTATTCTTTAATCATATCTATGGGTGATAATAATTATTGTGCTTGATTAATTAATTTATGGATGCCACAGGATAGTTATATTTTCAACTTTCAAATCGATTGACCTGATGTTACGTTTACGTAATATTTTTGGGCTAGGCACACTGATCTGCGCAAACACTAAACATCTGTTTTATACAAATTCTTTTTTTCAGGTGTAAATAAATTCACAAGAAAAATCCTACGACCTCACACGATACCCAATAATGAAGTTCTAGACTTATTATCGAGGGTTCCTGATGATGAAACTTTGGTAAGTAGCTTAATATCATGCAATAGTAATGTTACTTGATCCATTAGTATTCCTGTCAGATGAGACCTTGATGCACAAATATCTATTGTTTGCAATAAGAAAATGTCTCAAATGAACTTGAATCACGTCGCTTTTTAAGCATTTTAAAAATGATTGATTCATAGGATGTATCGACACAATATCCAATACCTATATATCGGGCGGAACTGAATCTATATATCAGGTATCCACGTACCTATAGCGAATAAAGCGCGACGAGGGATAGAACAAGACACTATAATACCGATATCGTATTGCATGATCTTTGATATTCGGTTCAAAATGATTCGGGTACAGTAGTAGGTAGGTACATAGTAGTTTCCTTACGATGTACAAAAATCGAACAAAACCGAAACTTAAATATAACAGTACAACTTTAGATTCCGAGTTAAACACTGATTCAGCATATGCATATGTAGGTATCTTAATATATATATTTCTTGTGTGCGTGTGTATGTGACTGAACTCCTCCTAAACGACTGGACCAATTTTGATGAAATTTTTTGTGTGTGTTCGTGGAGATTCGAGAATGGTTTAGATTTACAATTGGACCCAGTAGGTGGCGCTGTACGGGCAGGACAACGTCTGTTCGGTCCGCTAGTTTAAATATATAGATGCGATATCCAATATTATAAACAGATACATAGATACGATTCGATATAGTTTAATACCCATGCCTATTGATTCATTAAAATGTTGCCATTACACAAAATCTCAATATAAAATAAAGTAATTGAATTTTCCAGCTGGACTGCAGAGAGCTAAAGCCCCACCCACCAAACGAGAACCGAAGGGATATGAGGAAAAAGCACAAACCTTCGTAACATTCCCCTATCGCGATCCGGAAAAGGGTCCGACACTACGTAAGAAATCTCGGCAATAGGGACATGTAGGATACTAGGATATTGACGTGAACTATGCGTGGGCAGGTCACACTACCTAGTGCCAGGGATTTATGGTTAACAGAAAAGATAAAGGTGCTCTTATCACGGTGGAAAAAGGAATGGTAACTATGGCAACACTTGGTTCTGTTGCTTTTAAACTGTCAAATCCTCGTTGATGGATGTCGTTCCCGACTGCAAATACTCAGTGAGTAAAATGTCATAACCATAATTGGTTTCCATCAGTGGACGAAAGAAGTGAAACGAGACAAAATGTTGTCGTCAGTACGATCGCTTACCAACTCAGTTAAGAGTGAACTCACGTAGAAAACTAGTTCGAATCAGCAAAAAGCGCCAGTTGACGTTCTTACTGGTATGTACAAAAAGGATGTAAACTGCCAGCACACCAGCTTTAAAACTTGCTCGCGAATTTGAGAACTTTTGCGAGACATGGACAGCTTTCTACTTGAATACACCTTAACGTTGTAAGCATGTCGTAAGAGCACCTTTGAATAGCCTGTAGTAACAGAGAGAAAAATATCGTAGTTTATTGTATACTTAGTAAAAGTATCATATCGTTTATTCTTTAGGAATAAGCAATGGTACTTTTTGAAAGATTGTCGAGGTGTCGAACTAAATGTGTAGAAGGTTTAATTGTTTTTTGTTGAAGTTATACAGCTTGGCGATTAAATCTTGAAACTTGACAAGTATAGTCACCGGCAAATAAGATGGCAAAATTTTGGCGTAGTGGGGGTAAGTTCGCGCATCGTACACTTAGTGGCACAAAAAAGTGGTAACTTTTATTGATCGTCATTATTCTATTGTTATTGCCATCATTTATATTTAATCATAACTGTATAGAACAAAGATAAAGAAGGGAGAGGAATTCAAGTTTATTAGGAGTTATAAATAACGTGCATTTAAAATTCAAAAAAGTTTATATAAAAAAGAAAAAAAAACACTAGTCGTCGTCACTATCCGTTAATAAAACTACCCTTGGCATCATATTGAAAGTCGCAATCGCAGAACACTATGGTTGTGTTCTGCAAGTGTTTGGTCAATGCTGTATGTTTTAAATTGTTCTTTTTCCAATTTTATTAATTTGTATAACTCTGGTTTGAGCATACTTTCCTCGTATGCTATGCCTTTTCAGGAACTCTATCCTAAATTTAAAAACAATAACAACACTTAAGTTTAACACAACAAAAACAAAGGGTTCAATTTTCGTGCACTGAAATGTAATCGGGAGCGAACGGGACGAAGGCGCGGTGCGGGAGGCAAGGGTCGACTGATGCACCAATCGCGCGCTCGGATCGACGCTACCTCATACCCCGCGTCCCGCTTGACCACCAAAGAGACCTAAAAATCGACTTGTGCGCATCTAACGACTTTTGCCATCTTATTTGCCGGTGATTATACCTAACTATTTATTTTTTGTTAACTGGTAACATTCGATTAGCTGTCAAGGTGTACTTTTGTTTTGAAAATACTTATGTTGCTAGAAAATAATTATCAACTCTTATAACTATAATTGAGGGCTTTTTAAAATACCTACTATAATAATTATCTAAGTTTTATTACTCCAGTTTGTAAATATTATTTTTCTTTGAACACGTTCTAATTTTAGGAACAGTCTGTGATTTTGAAAGATCTGTTAACGACAAATTGTAATGTTGTTTTCTATTAAATAAAAATAAATTGTGACACCAAATATTGTGAGTTAATAAGCAATGTTCATTTTACAATGAGTATTGCAATAATTATGTCGATTTAGGTAAATATTTCTTCCATCGTTTTCTATAATAATTATTCTTAGCTAGAGCATGCTAGTTGAATTCCTATTTGATTGTTCGTTGTGTGAAAAACAGCAAAGTAAAATAATTTTGTATCATAAACGACACGCCTTGCCACATAACAAAAGGAAGCATACAGGTTTGCAAAAAAGCTAGAAATAGAACAGTTTTTTTTCTTTTTGGCAACACTAATTTTAGTTTTCCAATTACTAAGAAGTTACGGCGCCACAATCGCATCGACAATAGCGCAGCTTATAATTTCTATGCTTTTTTGCCAAACTACTGCAGTGGCACTGGTTTAGTTACTGTGCACAAACTGCCAATCTACTAGAGAATAAATATTTTGCAAATTACAAGTCGATTGACAGTTTGATTACAGACTTTGCGGAATGATAATATGTGTGTAAATAACTGCAAAAGAATTTATAAGAACAGAGCTCCAAATTCCTCGTTAGATGTTGCATTTAAGTCCCAAATTGTATAAAATCCAATAGATTATTATATTAACACGTAGTTAGGATTTTTTAATGACGCCATTTTTGTAAGAAATGTTATTGTTGTGTTGATGTTACCTAATATTTTAAAACATGAGTAGGTATTTACGAAAAAAAACCATCATAGCATAGTTCATTCCTCTACACTACACCATTATATATTTATAGCATAAGACTGAGACCAATCTCATTAAATACTTGAAGAGGATAGATAGAAAATCATGTTTGTACTTTTATTCTTGTAGAGTACCTAACTATACGAATATAAATCTATATTTCAGCTTTCCTTAAGCTGGTTTCTCATTCCAATTTATAAACTAAATCTAGTTTAGTGTTAAGCCCGGTACAAACGAGTCTAGTCTTTAGTAAAGTGGTGACTCTTTTGTTGTTCTAAATAAGAAACTTGTATTTTGCCCCCTTACTGAAATAGAAACATTTAGTCGAGTGGAACACGCGGGCCGAGTTGCTAATTGTATGTGACCATAGACCACACACACTACCTACTAAAGACTGGAGACGTGTGAGAAAGCCGTTAGAATACACTAATACCTAACTGTTGTTTCTATATTCAATCTCTATTTTAATCCGTGACACAACAAAAATATCAATGTTGCAAACTTACAATCTCTTGTCTCAAAATTGTCGCACAACATCATGCACAAAAAAGTATCTTTCAAATTAATATCTGTGATGTCTTCACTTCTAGTTAGTTTTCGAAACTTGCCAAGATTATTTATAAAATTCGAGTAAAGTTATGTGCTAATGTGCGGGCTTATGAGCTGAACATTGAAGACAGGATTGGCCAAAAACTATAAAGCTAGACTTACATCAATGTATATCCCGCGCGGGTAGCGATTGCTCATAGTAGTTACTTATATGCATGTGAATCCCGTTCGGGGTACGCCTTTATCTGTCTGAAGTTTAGTGTTTCAAAATATTACCATCAATAAATCTATCATATCGTATGTTACTGCGGAACAACAGCTTCAAATATCGCTGAAGTTGTAACAAAAACTGCAGGCGGTTACAAACTTATTTTATCGTGCGAACAAACTACAATAGCCATGACATTATTTTAACTTGTATTCAATCATTTGTTAATTACTACTTTCATTATAACATCGCACAGACGTGTTATTTGAATACCTGGACTTATGCCAACTGCTAATAAAGAGACAATCGTTTTAAACTAGTCATTTGCATTATTCCAGGATATGTCACTGTATCTGCTTTTCTAAAACGAGGTTAGTAAGAAAGTGATTACAGTCATTTACACAGGATAAAAATCCTAACGTAATTCCAAAATATTATAATCAATGCTTGCCTTAGTTCGATTTTTATACCTACAGTTCTTTTACCTTTGACAGCAACCATAATACATCGATAATAAATATTACTAAGATGCAAAATAAGATGTAATTGAATTTAAATAAACTGTAGTCAGTTTCGTCAACGTTAGCTTCAAATCTCTCTGAAACGAAAGCAACGCTATCTGGTGACAGTGATGGGAAGCACAATTATTGCACATACATTGACGTAAGTGAACGTTAACGCAAACGAGTGAGTATAAAAACTCACACTAGGCCCTCTGATAACTGCCTCTGTGTCAACAAATTAAGAGGTGGAGGAACCAGTCACTGAACTGAAAAGACTTGCCTGACAGTTGATTCAAATGATAAAGGAAATACTGCTTGCGCGATTTAGAAATCTGTTACGTGGTGTGTCTGAATATGTAGTTCTTCCGAAACTGCATAGATGTCGCTACATCTGTATTTCTTTATTACTAACCTCGTAGACAAAAGGCTTTCGTTGTTAGGGTTCTAATTAATTTCTAGTGTAATGCACAGCTTGCACAGATCTCTAAGGTACAATGCACCTAGCACATCTCATTACTTACCTAAATATATTTTGTATACCAGTGTATTTGTGATAAAAAACGATAATATTATTCTTGTTACTTACGATTAGAGTGTCAAATTAACTTAGCTAGTCATGCTTTACAGTCGGGAAGGGTGGACAAAGAAACAAAAGAAATAACTTAATTCAAAATAATTGAAAGTACGTAGGTACTTATGAATATTTTTATTACTTTTGATTGGTACGGGGTCATCGGCCCCTAGTTACTTGAAATGATGAGTTATATTTTTGATGCGATACCCATCCCGTCTGTGAAGTATTACCAGCTTATTTACTTGGACCCTGCATAATAATAATTATTATGTTGTCTGTCCTAGTTAATTTATGGGGTGGCCAAGCTACGAAAACTTGTGTATTTACAGTTATAATAATATGTACAAGTATAGCCCTAGTTATTTTTGTCGCTTTTGTACGGTCAACAAAAGAATTAAGCAAGCAGTCAATAAATAGACCATAAATATTCAGACCAACAAAATCGCACCACGCTAGGGTTGGAAAGAAGTTCTAGTAAGTTGGCTGCGTAATCAATTCTTTTGCGGACCGTACATTAATTGTTTATAATAAAATTCATATCTAAAACGGATACAAAGTTATATTATAGAACAACTACACACATCAAAAGTAGTTACGAGCGCACACACCCGACCGTGATATGCTCACGCGACTGTTATGGGCTAATAAGATGCCAACAATAAAAACCATGTTTTTCACCTGTCTATAACAACAGAAGGCAAATGCTCGTAATTATTAACGTGCAAAATGTAGTCGCAATCTCGTCACGAAGGTAGACAATCAATGTACTGTTGTACTAATATTATGTCTATTGTAGTCTGTGGTTCAATGTCAAAAATGCAGATTAATTAGACGTAGTTTTGACAGATTGTGACTGAGATAAGAATGTTAACGTTCTTTAAAAATCAGGAATTGCCCTTATGATAAAAATATAAGGCAAACTCACCTCGATCCGGAGAAAGTACTTTTGATGTGTGTTCCAGTGGAGTTCTATACTAAAAAAATATCATTAGTCCTTGGCCGAGACCTGTGTCTGTTATAATATGTACCTATATATGACAAAAATTGTCATAAAAAATATGCTTAGCTTATCAAAATATTACCTCCAGTCCATTTCAACGTATCAAACAAATATTATTTTTATGAAGCACAAAGATGTAACGTTAACGCTTTCATATTTTAAAGAATTAAAAACTTATGAGAAGACTTTATGTGCCTTTTACTTTCCTCAACTCCATTCCTATATTGTGTAATCGTCTGTACGGTTAGAGCACTAGGTTATAATATTGTAAGCTATATTTTTGCCCGTATTCATGAAGACTTGTTACTCACATACCACAGCTACAACACAGCTAGAAAACGTGGGCGGGCACTAATTTGTATGAAAATGAATAATTTATTTTGAAGGCACGGTTGGCGCAATGAATGAGTGATTTACTGCTGCCCTGCGTGTCGTGGGTTCGATTCCCGCACATAACAAATATTTGAATGGCCTACAGGTTCTGGGTCTGACTGTTTGTGTATGTGAGTTTGAATGTTTGTGAACGCACCCACGATATAGGTATATATAGGAGAAATGTCTAGTGTGGGGAAACGTTTAAGGACCGAAAATAAATATGCTGACCACAGTCATTGGGCCTCCAAACTCAGCTGTGTGGGCTATACTGACCACATCGTAACCACCAGCAATACCACGCACTATCCTCTTATATTATGTCCGTAACGAGAGTCTACATGTAAATCTCAGAATTCCCACAATTAAGCAGTTCATGAAACGCCTTACCCAGCGTTTCATGGATTTTGCTGTCAAGCACCCGAACTCCCTAGTGGCATCGGCTGCCAGAATCACTGCCTTGCGTATCAGTAAGATTCATAGACTGAGACATATAGGTACTCACCGAGACAGATAACCCTATAACTTTCCTTCAGGAGAGTAATAAAGCCACCAGTACAAACAGTAGCCACAACGCAACTGCAAAAAGCTGCAGCAGCACTATTAACATTGAAACCATAGATGCTTGAAGATAAAAAAACAAACAAAGCGGTTGTTTGTTTTTTTTTCTCACTGCGCTGTATTGTGGTTTTGGTACGTGTAAATTCTCCCTAACACGAAGCGACATTAATTACTGCTTAGTGAAAACGGGCATATTCGGCGTTAATAAAAAGTGTGAGTTGGAAAGGAAGTGCCG
This sequence comes from Phlogophora meticulosa, assembly GCA_905147745.2. Classification (NCBI taxonomy): domain Eukaryota; kingdom Metazoa; phylum Arthropoda; class Insecta; order Lepidoptera; family Noctuidae; genus Phlogophora; species Phlogophora meticulosa. The sequence continues at coordinate 4,268,406 of LR990540.1, read as the reverse complement.
CCTTCGCCTCAAAATTATCTGATCCGGTGCGCGGTGGCTTAAAGTGGAAATAACAACATCATGTAGGTATGAAAAGAGCCGGTGACAGGTAGCGTTGTCGTTATACAAAATTTTTCGTAATGATCTCACAATGGGCCCTGATGCTTGAAAGCGCATAGTGTGAGGTGGTTATTACGGCATCAGAGGGCCCATTGTGAGTTACATCACATACTCGATTACGTTATCGTTTACTTACGACAAGTTGTATGTAGGTAATAGTTCTGTTTCCCATTATTTTCACTAGGCAGTACTTATTTAGTTTCAGCACAAATTTAAGTTTATGTCAAGGTGAATGCGTAGGAGCAGCCCATAAAAATCTATTTTTGCAATTTGCACCTCAGTATTAAGTTATAAAATATATATTATTCAAAAAGTTATAATTATATATTATAATAAAAATCATTAATACGACTTTTAAAGTTCAAACAAACTATAGACTATTTCATGAAATATAGCATTTGAACTTACATATATCGACACAGTTTAGAGGTTGTAACGGTAATTTTAATGATTATATTTCGAGAAACGTATGTTCGTTACGGTCTCGAATAACTTTTTCTAAAACATTATACCAATTTACTACTGAGCTGAAATTGCAAAAAAAAATCAATTTCATGAGTGGTCGCTATGCTTTAGCCTTAACGCGATCGAATTGGTTATTGGTTTAAAAACTAACACTAACGCTACTGGTTACACAAGCAAGTTTGTGACGCTATAATATGTAATAGTAAGATGCATTAGTAATAATTTAAATGTACTACAATCAAATACAGCAAGAATGTTGTGTAACCGTTATTATTTTCAAGAACGGTGCACAAGCTATTCAAATCGTGGCAATATTTCACAAAAAATGATCTGGCAACAATTTTTATAGAAAATTACATAAGCGCTAAATTAATTCCCGCTTTTAAAGATAATAAAGTAGGCATTGAAAACCTCTTCAAATACTTTAATCTTTATTATGCAGTAGTGAATTGCATTACATTATAAGATTGTAATGCAAAGTTTATTTTTCTTTTGAAATGACAAAGTTTCCTCTATGCGTGTGCAGGTCTGTATTATTAAAATGGTCCAATTTTGACATGTGTAAAAATATATAACTATGTCTTATTTTTAAAACAAGACTAGTCAAGACTGATTTCATCAATATTTGGAGTCTGACAATTTATTGTTAAAATCAGGGTAAATTAAAACTTTTAACTTGGTAACACTGTTTAAAAAAAATAGGATCCGCCATTAATTTTCTGTCATTATCTTGTCAACGAGCCGAGGTTGTGGATTGCCACAGTGCCAGTTTGTAATTCCAGTAAAATATAAGTTCCACAAGCACAATGGCAGCCAAATTGCAAGATTACAGAGATAGTTTGGAACGCGCTCTCAACGACAAATCCAAGCCATGGTCGAAATACCTCGACAAAGCTGAACAAAAACTCGGGGTTAGCCGGGTCTATCTCTTCGTTGGTACGTTAGTTTTTTTATTTCACGTTTATTTATATCTTTAGCAGTAGTTTTGACGTTTTATTTTGTGTTGTGCAGGTTTGGTCGCGTTCACTGGTTTATATTTAGTGTTCGGGTTTGGAGCTGAATTGATTTGCAACTCGATTGGTTTCGTTTACCCGGCGTATATGTCTATGAGGGCCTTGGAGTCGCCACAGAAGGACGACGATACTAAATGGCTGACCTACTGGGTGGTGTACGCGTGCTTCTCCGTGGTCGAGTACTTCTCGGACTTCATCGTCGGCTGGTTCCCGCTTTATTGGCTAATAAAGGTTAGTATTTTTTCTCCATATGTTACGGAGCACCACGAGTACTATAATTACAGTATCGTGTGTAAAAGTAATTGTCATGAATATTCCGCTCATTAGCGAAAATGTTAATAAGAATCTTACATAGATATTATGTAGGTAGTTACAGCAAAAAAAACGTGTTCTACTTTCATAATGGTAACAAAAAAGCCTTTCACAATTTGGACGTAACATGAGTCAAATACTTGGGTGTTTGAGATAAATTATCTTTTTGCTCTTATCTGTAATGTCTCACAAGTACTTGATATAACTTTCGAGATGGACAAAAGAAAACAGTGGTTGTTATCACTTCACCTCCAGAGATGAGTAAAATATGCATTTCTTATCTTAGAACACATTAACCAACTATATATAAAATGCATCTGTGGTTTAAATTTCCAGACATTATAATCTTAACATGATAGTGGTAAGTAAGTATCATATATCATTAGATTACAACTCAGATAAGGTTTCTTTAGTTCAAAGTCAAACCCACAGTCTATAAATTATTTTAAAATGGTTTTTAGAATGTTATTGATATTGTTAGTAGCTAACATTATTAACGACTGGCCTAATTATGTTACATGGAAACTCGTTTGGTTTAATTAAGTTGATAGTTGAACCAGTTTTTGACCAGTAATTAGGTTAAAAGTTGCTAGTGTGTGGCAATATACTTTCCTTAACATTGAATGTCACATGGGTCAAATTACCTACAAAAATCTATTTTCCATCTGCTGCTGCATGGCAACATTTTTCTAAATTTGAAATATGCATGGTCAGTGCTGTAATGACAGTTAAAGACTTGCTGCAAATAGTTTTGTCTTGGTTTCTGCAAATCAAAGTGTTTTGCTTCATTCTTTAGACTGTTATCACCTTCTCGCAAAGTTGCATCACACCTCTTGTAATGGTGTAAGATCTATCTATCCGTCTGACAGGTGTCTAATTTGCAAGTCATGTAAAATAGGCATAAATTATGATCATAGTTGTATGTGTTCATAAAACTATAATTCATTTGAAAAAGAAAAATGCACACACATTGATATATTATGAAAACCTGTGTTAGCAGTCATAATGTACTTTTAACGCTTACAATGCATGATTGTGCGATGTTTATATACTTGCAATGAGGTAGATAATTTCTGACTCATCAATCACAGACTACAGTACAAGGTTCAATGTTATGTTAGTAGCAATTAGTACTTTATCAAATTTTAAATAACAGGTTTGATTAAATCACATACAATAGTATGTTCTCGAGTAAGTTCCAGAAGTGTTATACAATACATAATCTAATTATTTCCCATGTGTATGTATTGTTGGTGTGATAACATAACACATTTCAATATGGATGAATGGACATGTTAAGATCATGAGTTTCAGTAACTCAGTTAGATTAAATGAAATAAGTGAATAATTTAGATTTAATTTGAAATGCTCATTGGGCTAGATAGAATGATGGTTTTTTTTTAAAGACATTAGTAAAGTGTAAAACATAGGACATCTTATGGGTCAATTCAGAATTAAGACTTGTTTATTCCAATTAATAGGATCTGTAATTATCTTAGAGCCATGTATTAGTTCAGTAAGCATTAAAACTGACATTTAGTGCAGGAAACAGAACAGTGAATGCATGGCAGCACTGATTTAGTTTGTAAATTACTATCAAACTCGCTCTACTCCAATGTTTTAAATTCTTTTTCTTTTCTGTTTTTTTAATGTTACCCCACACTAGGAATTTAGCCACTGCGCAAACCGTGCCATCTACACCGTACGTCTTTTTCGCATAATTCATACATAAATACGTATTATTGATTGATTTTTAAAACACTTCCATATCATGAATTTGAAAAAAAAAAAACTATGAGATGAGGTCCGTGTTTCCTAGCCGAATACTCTGAGAAGAAACAGCGAAACCAACTCAGACGTTTGCCTATTTTAAAGTTCATGGCCAGATTGAATTGTTCATATTATGAGCACCATGCAGATCAGAGTCTGTGTGGTCCTGGCCGCTACGTACGCAAATGCAAGTAATCATGTACCTCGGACTCAGAAATTAAGGTGCTCAAAAATGAATACTTACTTTATATTAATGTTGTGAAATATTTAGTAACAATCTCATAATGTAGGCTATAATTTATCTGTAATCATAATGTAGATCTAGATTTCTACATAAAGATTTTAGATAACGACTAAACCTAGTAAACCCACAATCTCTAGGCGCAGCAATTTCTTTAGAAAACCAGATAGTACAAATGACCCGACTTAAAAATAAAATACTAGTCAAGTGCGCGTCGGAATCACCTACAATGAATGGTTCCGTAGACGAGAAAAGTGTTTACGTATACGCAATAAAGCGTAATGATTTAAAGAACGCACCAATTTGCATTTCATAGTACCTATTTTTAAAGAAACTGAAAAACAAATCTTTTGCGAAAATATTATTAATTACCTTAAAAATATATATTTGAGTAAAAATACACAAACTTGTGTAATGTGCATTAACTTTCATGTCTCGGTTACATGCCTCCTCTATTTTTTTCTCTCTCGAGGAAAATGGCTGGGTGGCATGGCATCCGGACCTATAGGTCAATTATAGGCTATAGGTTTTCTCATTTGACTGTGGAACCCTAAAAATTAATATTATATTGTAGAGATAAATAATAAAACTAACTGCAAAATTGATTGCATCATTTTCTGATAACTGTTGTCATTATTAGTCATTGCCAAAGATTAATGAACTTTTTACGTGTAGCTATAAATATTTGAGATAGCGACTTTGGCATGAAAATTATTTGCTGAACAAAACTTCAGATGAAAAATTATACATTTGAAAGTAACCCTGTTTAGTCTATCTGCCTGTTGCCGTTTCACAACTAAACAGCTGAACAGATTTGGATAAAATTTTGTACACGGATAGACCATGACTCGGGTTAGGACATAATTATGATAATTTTGATAGTTATGTCTGACCAGAACGTGGACAAAAGCTGAGTTACAGAATATGAGAAAATATACCAATAAAAATATTTCTGTAAGACTGAGTTGAGGCCACTTCTAATCTTAATTCTGATCCCAGTATCTCATACTTTGCATATTAAACAGTCGTTGAGTTAAGAATCTGTGTAAAAAAATCTCGTCTAACGCCCCCAGACCAACCTTCTACCTACTTGCATTATATACTCATGTACACACCTATCGGTCTAAACTACAACTCAATTGACAAGAAGCATGAGAGGTAATATTCGTAGGTACACCAAATAAACTCAAACATTTGCCCAGAATTGTGTGTAACAGTTTGATGACCCACAAAAGTTTTGTAGTCTGATATCCGACACCTATTTCTCCCACCAAGCACCTTTGTTCTGTTCCGGTTTGAACGAGGTTTCGGGTAAATTACTGGCACGTTAGACTCCCAACTTTGTGTCTCTGAGCAATGAGGTCGAATACTATGTAGTGTTGCATTTGTAAATAAGGGAAAGTTTACCACTTAGAGATATATGGTGGCTGTTCCTTTGCTCGTAAAAAAAAACATTACGATTTTGATTGTTCGGTGTCTTGTACATAAGTAAAATTTACTATCAAAGATTTTCCTGTAAAGTCAATATTTTGCTCTTTCGATACTTTACGTGAAGGTCGATTTACACCAAACGAGCGAATACACATTCTATTCCCACTCCACCAAATTACATTTGTGTAAACATGCATAGTGCATTCTTTTGTCGGTCTATTCATACTAAAATTAATGAAGTGTGTTCTGTTTCTTCTATGTTAGTTTCGTTGAAACTCATCGCCATTTTGTTAATTTAATTATTTATGTGTTAGTTGGCATCGTAAGCCCACAGATTACCTTCACCAATCATACATACCTATACTTATAAATAACTTGTAGACCCGACAGATGTGTCTTGCCCGTTCGCAGCGCCATCTACCGGATCCAATTATGCATCTAAACCATCCAAGGACCCACTCAAACATACACTAGAAGTATCATCCGAATCGATCTACCATTTCCGAATATTTGCAGTGCTAACGAACAAGTTTATAACATCGAACTTTTTGACTTATTTGCATGAATTTCCTAGTTTACCTTATCTATATATATATTGTTGCACTCATTGCATTGCGTGTGTACCAAAGCAGGAGCATTATAATTAAGAAAACGTATAACAAAGAGCAGAATAGCGCTGGTCATTGTTCGTAGTCATTCTGGTTCACGGTCGTAAAGTGTATGTACTTAGTATCGCATTATCGCTATCAACGTCTTGTATTAACACTTATCTATTAGCTTGACATGTGGAGCAAAGCTGGTACATGGTTTTCACATTGTGGTGTCACCTATATTAAGTACCTAAGTAATAGTTCATTGCCCGTTGCTGAGTATGTACCTAACAGAAGAACATCTTCAAGGACGTCTCCTTGAAGAGGATATGGTATTAGGTACATTTTCACAGAAATTTGGACAGATTTCTTAAGCTGTACTATTAGGCACAGCTTACGAAATCTGTCGATTTTTTAAGCTTGTAACTGGTTCAAGCTTTCGTTCCAAGGTGCTGTGAAGGTTGTATTCCTATAGATTTTCGGCTGAAAACGAAAATAGAAGCTTCCGGGTTACCTCCGAAACTGTTATCTGATTTCAACATTTTGAATTCGATAAGCAGTTTTAGAGATAACCTCGCACATCCAAACTTATCCGCCTTATAATATTAGTGTACATGATTTTGACTTGTATTTAGGATGATTTCTGTATTCGCCTTAACTGAAAATTAAATTTATCCGATAAGTAGATATCAAGCTACCCTAATATGTCCAATTTCTTTGATAGTTTTTCAACTTTATTACAAAACAATAAGGTCCATAATGTTCAATTGGTAGAACTACGGTTTGGGATAGCTTGATGTTCTGGCGTCTTTACAAATGATTTTTAATAAAATAGTGTAAATTTTTCAATCCACAGTGCATCTTCATCATATGGTGCTTCATGCCGACCGACTACAACGGCTCGATGACCATCTACAACCGCATCATTCGTCCCTACTACCAGAAACACCATGGCCGCATCGATGACATGGCCAACTCTGGTATGTATTACAACTATTTTTTCATGTCCCTTTCACACCGTCTTATACTAAAGTATCGTGTTACCCTGTAACGGGGTTGTAGAGGTTAGATGGGGCAGTATCGCTCCATGTAACATATTGGTACTCAACTGCATCAGGTTAGACTGAAAGCTGACCCCAACATAGTTGGGAAAACTTTAGGCAGATAAGTATGATGTCCTTTTGACACCAGATCGTAGGAAAACAGTCGAAATAATTACCTCAACTCTGGGGCCACGCCGTCACAGAGCTATGCGTGCCAAAGCTTTATATGTTATGTGCACTAAACAGTTATCGTGGTATTGCTATGGTCACATTAGCTTGGTAATTCTTTTATGTATTGCCAGCCGTGCGATAACTGAGAGACGGTTATTAGTAACTTATTTCATAAAAATTAATTCCGTTAAGAAACGGTAACACTAAAGCAATATTGAAAATATTACCGTAAAATAGTCAACCTTAAAAATGAATCACATGTGATTTCCGTAATAACCACTAAAGTTATTTTATCGTTAATTTTAGAAGGCCTTGAGTTTGTACCCGCCATAGTTATCTGAAATATTTCAAACGGCTCTAATTTATAGTAAATCACTGGGAAAACAATTAGGTAATTAACGTGTTTTTGGCTTACAGTTCAAATACTTTAATTAGCAAATGTAGCGAGGATATTGTATTTGTGTGAGAGGTTATACAGGGTGACTTGATGACTAATTTGTCGGCAATCTTTCAGAGGTGAAAATACTCGTAAATATAAACAATTTGTACACTGTGATCAACCCTGCTATATTAAAATAAATTAAGTATTCAGTACAGTAATGTTCGCATATATCGACGAAATATATGAATACGCTGTATATTTTTTTGAAAAAGGGGATTTAGGGGGATGTGCTTGCAAAATGTCCGTCCAAATGGTTTTAAAATTCATAAGAAATACCCAAATTTTAGGTCTGGAGAAAATTCTGAAGTCTGCCGACAAACATTTTGATAAAACTGTTAAGGAATTTAACAAAGTATTGAAGGAGCTTTAATTCAGGTACACAAAGTACATTTTCACTAAGCAAGCTTTGCATGGAGAAGGGTATACACGCAATATGTATATAAAACATGCTATGTTATATGTTGCTAATTTATGACGTCAGTAATACGGTTTTGTTTTATATTTGAACCAGGTTTCATTAAAATATGGTGGTCTTTCACGTTTCTTGTATTATATGTTACCATTTAATTCACTGTAGCTGGATAAAAGAGTTATTACTCTTTTTTTTATAAGACCTCTGTATACATACTTCAGATTAGAGTTCAAAGGTGTTTCTTTCAAATGGATGTGAATCTCAAACGACGACGTTGCTCAAATTGTTTGAGCGTCGAATAGTAACCGACTCCTAAATGCCCACCTTCAACCTTTTGAACGTCATTGTCACCTAGACATGACAAGCGAACGCAGTCCCTGTACGCAAACGTTACAAATATTTGACAAAAAATTGCTGTGCACTATAAGTACCTACTTATAACACGAAAAAAAAATAAAGACATAAACCTAAAACATAAATTTCAATAATTACTTTAATGTGAGTTTATTTATGTATTGATTTAAACATTGAAGCTCCCGTGCGTATTTGATTGCGTGAAAGAAATCAATCATCGTTTTTAATAAAAAGGCTTGGCGTGGCGGGAACGCGCGTGCGTTCTGCTCTGGCGTTCAAAAGGTTAAAGTGGACGATACTACGGTACTTACAGCTCGAAGGCCTTGCCTATGTTTCACCCTAATATTTCCCGTGCTTAGTATCATAGGTATGGTTTGACCCGGCTAAATATTGAATGCTTACCCATAAAATGCTCCTTTTTTGAGTTCCGTACCTCAATAGGAAAAGCCCTTATAGGATCTCTTCGTTGTCCATCTGTCTGTCAATACCATTTTTTTTAGGAACGCCTATTAATTTCAACTTGATACATTCACATGTATCAAGTTGAAATTAATAAAAAATACGTAGATCTAAAGTCCCTTGTAGCTCTAAAACAATTGAGCTTCTGTCATCGCAATAAAAAAATACGGCCATTTTGACTCTCGAAACTAACCAAAACCTATAGGGACTTCCCGTTTACCTAGAATGATGAAATTTGGCAAGAAGCAAGGCACCAGCACCCAAGTGTAGGTCCGTAATTTAATATTATTTGGTTTTATCGCATAAAATTAAATGAAATGCGATTACAAACTTAAAATTGCTGTTGCAAATATAAGTTTGATGGATAAAATCGAGACTTGATTGCCGTAATGGATAAACTGTCTAAATAACGAGTTTTTACGGAACCCTCGGTGCATGAGTCAGAGTAGCACTTGTCCAGTTTTTATAAAAATATAACTATGTAGTTTACTAGAAAAGTGCAAACACTTATGTTTGAAGAAAAGTTCATATTTTTCTTAAAGTGCAACATTGGTGTCTCAATGCACTGTTATCAACAAGACCAAAAGACAATCGACTATGATTTTAACTTTTTTTTTAATGTTTGTTCTTTGTTGCATAATAGGGATGTGTCATAGGTAAAATATATGAAGTCTATTTAGTCCGTCGGTAAGATTACCAAAAAATATTGGGCACGTATTTTTTGCTTACTCAAATCTATAAAAAGTGACAATGATATAGCACATCAAAGTTCACTATAAGGGTCTTGTGACGCCACTTTCAACGCACTATATCGTCGTCATTTTTCGTTGCGTGACAAAAAAAAAATTACGTGTCCAATATTTTTGAGTAATCCAACTTTCTGACCAATCAGATTTTTTAAGGATCTGTTACCTTCGGCATTTTAATTTAATTTAATTTATTTATAATAGGTCCTCCACGAACAACATATCCATCGTGTACGTACATTAATTAATAAAGTATAAACAGTACGTTACTATTTAAATAACAACTAGCTGTGCCCGCGTGTTCCTTCACGTGGATGTCGGAACACCACAGAGTTGTTTAGAGAAGATGTACCACTATTGGAACAGGAGGATCCTCCGACCTGGCCTGGTGATTTTTCCTTATATTGGATGTATTTTTCCCATTTGAATCGGACTTCTGTTCAAAATTACATGGGATTTTGTTATTTTTTTGCGCGGGAACCTAGTTCTTTTTCTAAAATAATCAGGCCATATAATATCAGCTATCTGCCAGTGGGTCCAGCCGTTTCGGAGATCAGCCGGAACACACAGACAGGCAGACAAAAAAATTTAATGTTTATTTTGAAATAACTACCGTGGATACTTTCATAAATGATAATTTATTCATTTAGTTAAAAAAGCTGTTATTTTGACAAATTTCTTCAATTTTATTTGTTTGTAAAAAAAATGTTATTTTGGTTCAAGGTAAGGCAATTTCATAGGCAAGCAAGGAAAATATTTTTTTTTTATACTTAAACTTAATTTCTTTTCATGTCTTTATGCTCAGCAAATGTGAATCGCATGGTACAGGGTGCAACTAACAAGATAGATAATTCATTGAAAAGGATGGGTCAATAAGAAGGTCGAACGCGGCAACATACAAATAAAGCTGTATGTTTTATGTTTGATGTTTTTTTCTTTTCTTTATTATTTTTCACGTGGTTCGGATTTCATCGTTGCTTTGCAATAGAAAATATTAGAAGTATTTTATAACTTATTTAGTATTATTTTTAAGGTTGCTTAGGATTATAATTATTATTTTTGCTGTAGAATAGTCATGTTACATACTTATAGAAAAATAAACGGCATTCCTTAAGAATTTAGCACCCCAATATGTACTCTAAATCTTTAATATCGCTACAATCCTGCAGCACACCCTTTTAACTAAACCAACAGCAATGTATGAAGGAGCGTGACGTTTACGAATTATAAATATAAAGGTTGGAATAGACATTACGCACAACCGGATACCAGGAGTACTATACATTATACTGTATCGCCCAGCGTTCAACGTTTATGTCGGATTTTTCTTTATTCGTTTGTTTTTTTTCTGATGTTCTGAGTGTAAAAAAAAACATGAGAAAATCATCACTTAAAACTAATTCAACGAGATTTTTTTTAAACACGTTGAACGCCATATAACCTAAAACCAATCAATTTTCTATTGTTTCTCGTTGTTTGGCAGTTAACGTGCTAAAGAGTAAAAGATGCTCTTTTTTCGTATAAAATCCTCATAGGCATGATGTTTTTTTTTCAGTTTATAGTAAAATAATCGTAAAAACTAGAAAAAACCGGCGATATTTTTTAACGCAGCAGTTCAGTATCATGTGCAGTCCATGGTATCAGATTGTGCGTCGATTGCCCTTCCACCCTATATAGCTTTTTGATTCGACACAATAGCTCTAGTTGTACGTCATTATTGCGGCTCTTTCAACAATTTAATATGGCATCTGTTCCCTCTCACTGTAAGAGTCATCATTAACGGAAACTCATAAAAACGTGCAATTGTCACAAGTTATCTTTTAGTTCCGCTATTATAAAATACTATGAAGATACATATAGCAAACCTCTTTAGCAAGTAAAACAAGAAAGAAATGCAAGACATGTCGGTCTAGGAACATGGCAATTAAACATGATTTGAATGCAACCCAGTCAGTTCTCCATCTCTTTCTAGTTTTGCATAATAGTGAGAGGACTACTTCTTTTGAGTTGAACTTACCTATATTTAACGTCAATAAGAATGCAAAGGACAGCATTATTTACACCTTATTAAAATAATGACCAGTTTCGCACACACCAATAGAAACACTATGTAGGAATAGTATCCATTCTTTAGATTGTATTCTTTCTCCTGTATTAACCAACGTCACTCATTTGTAGGTAAACAAGAATAGAGCTGAAATAGCAATCAAAATTCAAGTTCGGTAAGTAAATGGTAAAAAAAAAACCGCTTAATGTAAGTTCATGTATCTGGCAGGAAATATATTCTACCTCCTTGGCTTGTATATATATGGGCACATCGATTTGGCGATTTCTAATTTAGAACAAATTCGCTTTTGTTGGTGGGGGATTCCTTTGAGTCTTGGAGAAATTGTAAACCGCTTTTGTAATGTGTTATCTTTTGTCAATATTGTTACGTTTATGTGGCGTTTGTTAATGGCTTGGTAAAAAGAAAACCGTAGTAACTCTCATGGGAGTCATGAGTTTTCAGTGAATGTCAGCTTTTTGTGAAAAAAAAGAACATACTCTGACTTCGAGACATCTTAGGATAGAAATCGGTATATTTTTTGCCAGATAATAACCGCGGACTGTTTTGGATGTCATAAGTGCATAACTGTATTAATTTCTCTCTCCGGGATACTTTTCTAAAAACGCTCGTAACACTGCAACTTTGCTTTTCCATCTCCTGCAACTCATTAACTAATGTGTGCATTAACATGAATCTAATATAACAGGCTTATCGGTATTCTCATTAAGTTGATGTAATTCATTTTGATGTAAGACAATCGGTATAGAAATGTATTGTATAATTAAAAAATGTAACTAAAAAGCATCTTGTTAATAGTTCATTAATACAAAATTGAGTATGTGATGCGTCTCAAACACGTGGACACTTGCTCCTCAAATCACAAAATAAATACATTAGCGCTAAGGAATTTTGAAAATCGTTCTATTTCTCTCAATCGTTTGCAAAATGACAGAGATAGAATTATGTTTTTACTATTTTTAACTATCTCCGTGCTAGATGTGTGTTGATTTCTGGTGCAAGCGAGTCTCCGCCTTAATATATCGCATATTTTTATTAATTTCGTCTTTCTCTTGTTTTACAGCCAGCCGCTTGATAGCAGACGCAATTGGGAAGACCAAATAAACATAATATAACATTTGAAATAAAATTTTGTGAGGAGCGAAAGTACAAATATATTTCTGCACCCGCTTCTTTCGCGAGCTTCGCAGCACACACACAGGCCGAATGGATTAAATATTTATGTTGAGTACAGCGCACTAGTGTCTCAAAAGTTTTAGCGGGACTGCTAAAATATATATACTGAAGGTCCCCCTGTTGATTTAAATGTCAATTAATTGTTTGTGATCAAACATTATACCTGTTATTGGAATAAATGTGATTAAAGTGTTTTTGAAACTCAACAAATTGAGTGTTATATATAAATGAATTGTTGAGTTGTACAATAATCACGCTGCAGTATCTGGGTTTTCTTGCCACTGACGCAGTGTACGACATAAAAACCTGACCACCAATATTGACAGCCGTTGCTGATTTATTTTTGACTTCTTTGTAAATTCCCTACTGACCCGGTAAAGGGCGTGTTGGTTTTAATGTTATTTTTGTAAAGACCTGTATTATTAGCTAAGTTGTTTATAATCGTGACAATTTTTATACTTCTAGTTATAAAATTATTAGTTGAATCTATCTTTTCTTGGCTTGTATGTTCTTGTAGGGATTCGAATCCTTAGAAGCGTAAGTAAAGCCCTCATAGCGTTCTTAGTTTCCCTATATTAAGATCTCTTTTGTGAAACAATGAATTTCTTAATACTTTTTTTTTGTATTTAAGCAGTTTTAGATTTGCTCAAGGATTGTTAGTAACTGTCATGTTTAAGTTTGTCTTTTAAGGTTGAATATGTTGTTAGTATTGCCAGTTTCAAAATACAGAATCGTGCTGCCATAATGTTATCAAGAAAATTTTCTGTACCTCTTCCAAAACCAACTATGAAATAAACATTTAGAAGTATTTTTGTACAATTTTAATAATATAATAGCTAGCTTATACACGTGGCTATCTGCGCGTTGAACCAACAAAAAAAACCCCAACGTTTTTATAGTGTAATCATGTTTTATGTGTTTGGTGTTTATGCTTGAGATGTAAAATCCATGTTATGTGCCTTTGACTTTTGGCTGCCATCATTATTGTATTCACTCAAGGAATTGTTATACTTGTCATTTTTCACGTAATAAAAAGGAATTCATTGTAGGTACTGTTTTTATTTTTATATTCTTATTCCTGTGCCCGCGACTATGTCCGCGTGGATTAAGATCTATCCCAGCCTATAAAACATAATGTGATCCTATTATGTCGGGTCGTTACTATGATTAAACAATTGCTCGATCTGCCCCGCGACACCGAGCCGGGCAAAAATACTCAACCGGCGCGGGCGCATAGCGCTCTATAGGTTATCTTTTGTTTATGTAGGTATTTTGATACGATGATATAAACGCTAATTTATATTATTTTAGATAATGTTTAATATTATTAAGTACTTAAATTTTGAATCCAATCACTTGTTTCTGCGTTATGCGCACACAAACATACAAACAAGTTTCTTAAAATTCCTTTTTTACGTTCTGTTGCAAAAATCTTTAATGTACGTTATATGTATAGTTGAGACCAGTCTAGAATAAATCCCTCGGGGGTTTTTTATGAAGATAAGATGGTTTGAATGTGATTTCTGGTCTGTGTTATGAAAAATACCTCAATACCCTGGTGACTCCATTTGTTAGTACAAAACTATCTCCATGTGGCGTGGTCATTTTGCTTTTTGTGATGTTGTCTCATAAGAACGAGATAGTTAGCGACTAGGTGTTAACAGTAAGATGCTGCCCGAAACACAATTCATCATCTGTCACCAAAAATAGGATTGTAGATTTAAACGCCGGACGAATTTTAAGGATTGTACTCATAGAATGAAAAATCTGCTTCTCCATGCATTTATGTTCGCGTAATTTCAAAATGTAGGGAATAGCTGTTCTTGATTTCGTGAATTCAGGGTAGGTTTTTAAGTAAAAGATGTTCTCTTTCATGAGAACTATACTCCTTTAAATTATGTCCAACGTTCTATGTACCACCCTGACTACATTATCTGCGTACCCTCAGCTTTCACAATTAGAGGATGTCATACAAGGTGTACTTGAAATAACTAAAAACTTGGAGAGGTTATTTTATATACAGAGGCACATCAAGCTACCCCAATGTGTCATATTTCTTTGATAGTTTTCAACTTTATTTCAATAGAAATAAGGTTTATATTCAATTAGGAAAATTTGACAGTTTGGTGTAGCTTGATGTGCTGGCGTCCTGTACTGGTCATTGGATAATTTGTACAAAGGTCCCCAGCACATCAATCTACCCCAATCTGTCAATTTTCTTTCATAATTTTTCAACACTATTGCAAAAGTATAAGGTTAATTTTGTATTGGGAAAATTTGACAGTTTGGTACAGCCTGATGTGCTGGTGTCTGTACTATGGAAGCAACCCTGAATCCAGCTGCTATTTGAGTAGTCATAACTTGACACAGTCGGTAACAACTGATTTCGCAATTTCAGGGTTGTTCCCATAATAAAGGTTATTCGTAATAATCAATTAGCCCTTTCCAGGTTATCATTTATTACAATTACACCTTAGTAAATAAGTGGTCAACTATCTTTTTCTTTTCAGCCCGCAGACCAGGGGGTGCTGAATGTTGCGAAAGACTCTGATGAAAAATGTGGAAGATGACGGTAGAGTTGCCACTTAAAAAGACTGAATTGCAATACAAGAAAAAACAGTACAATGATTACAATAACATTTATTTTCCTATCAGCTACACAATAACTAAAACAATAAATAAGGAATATTAAGAGGCAGCTTGTTTACTTTTAGCCTGTTCAGCTTCCAACTTAGCCAGGTTCTCTTTCTCTGTTCTTCTGTTTCTCCAAGCTGTCATGTAAGACCGAGGGTGGATGGGGAAGAAGCCGGATAGACCTTTAAGATTAGAAAGGGATTGAGGTAAGTATTACAGGAAGAAGTCCTGAATAATTATGATAGACTTTATATCTTCAGTTATAAAGCACCCTTCATGGGCATTGTAGAGTAACCAAAAGAATTGATTTATCTCCAATTTTGTTTTCTAAGCCTGTTAGGGCAATATTTCCTATCAGCTACATTTACCCTTTTGACTGCCAGAGCATAAAGAAACCCGAGTGCCCACCCTGCCTCGCCCTTTCCACGACAAGCCTTTTAATTAAAAGTATCAAAACATTTAATTTCTTCTTTGTCGTCATGAATTGATCAGTGGTGTATTTTTTTGTTTCATACAATTAAAGACTCAAGAGAGCCTTCAACTTTTAAGATATCTAAGAAACACTCGAAAGTAATGATTTAATTGTTTATTTCGTGTTATAGTACCTACTTAGAGTGCACCACATTTTTTGTCATGTATTTGTGACGTTGGCAGTCAAAGGTTACACTCCAATATTGTTTCCTAAGCCTGTTAGGACAATATTTCTTCATGGCTACATTTCAATGGTTTCTTGGTAGGATACCCACTTTGGGACAAGTTTAGTTTCTCTAGCTCTTTCCATATCAATTAATTTTATCCAGGCTGTCTTTTTAGATACTACACAAGTTAAATATAGAACAGAATAGAATACTCATTATTATCATCATCATTTCAAGAAAAAGATTGGTCTGGCAGATCTTTTCATTTCTCATTTGAGAGATAAAATCATAGCAGAGAAACTCCAGCTATGTTTGAGTCCCATGTAATAGGGGCCAGGCCCCTATTGCCATCAAACAGGCACAAATCCAGACTGCTGGCTGCTACTGAGAATTTTCAGATAGAATAACCCAATATCCCTAACCCAGCCTGGGAATCGAACCCAGGACCTCACACTCTGCAGTAGGGCTAGTGACTATTAGGCAGTCAGCCCAAATAAATTTATATAAGTATTCATATATTAGGGTTTTATATTTTATTTAGTATTGGAAGAAAAGAGATAGATTTTAAACTGTCATCTGTAGTTTAACTGTAATACATAAGACCATAAGGCATAGAGAATGAACTGAGTGATCCATATTCTGTTGTACATATATTATAGTAGATTACGAGAGAGAGAGATAAAACAAATGTGGGGCCAGAAGTTGTTTGCAAGTATTGCTGCACATAGGCTGCACGGTCACTTTGATTTTTTTAAAGAGTGGTCACTTATGTAAGGCTCCCCAGTCTATATCTCTATGTCTATGCATAAAAACTCACCAAGCAGTTCACCAACAGGTTCAGAGACATAAGCACCTTGGCCTAGCCAGAACTTAATTCTTTCTAAATTCAGGGCTACTAGCTTCTCGTTGTTAGTATTCGGCATGGGATCATATGATCCTAGCTGTTCAATTACTGGTTGGCTGTTGTTTCGCTTGCGCTGCGTAAAAAACAAAATAACCTTTAAGAAATCTCAATAATTATTGAATTAACAGGTTATAGAGTCAATGAAGCTTTTAATGATAGTAGTTGCTCGATAGACATACAGCTTTAGTCATTTATAGTCAATAATATAAAATCAAAGCCCACTTACGTGAGTTACAGAAATGTGAAAGAATGGTCTGTTTGTGCATCCCTGACGTAACAAACGAATAGATTTGGCTGCTCTTGCGAAATATCTGCCAGTACCACTTGCTGGAGGCAACGACATCTCTCAGGTTTTTGTAATTTTATTACTTCGACACAATAACACAAAATAACCTCAAACACCCGATTGAACAATTGAAAGTTTGCTGTTCGTTCTGAAATTTATTTTTAAAACACGAAAAAATAAATATTATTTTATCTCTTTACATTAGGGTCACGAAGTACAAACATGTACAAAACCTATAAATAAAGTGATTTCTCCAATGTTTTTGTCGTTTCGAAAAAAAAAACATTACACGATGCAAATAATGTTGATATATCATTGATATTTCTGTATATATATTATTTAGAACAGATGCTTTCCACAAGTCACAATAATATTATTTAATAAGTACTCCGAGGTTGTAATATTTTTAAGGTTGTATCATTTTCTACATTTCTAAACGATTGTCAATGTAGTAAAATGTGACTTCTAATCAAAAGGCGGTAAAGTTAAAATGAACAGGATTTCATAAGCAAATCCTATTACAGAAGTGCCTTTATTTAAGATATATGATTTTAAATAATACAAGTCTGAAGTCGCCAACCCGTCTTGAGCATGCGTGGTAATCAATGTTCGTTCTGCATGAGAAGAGGCTTTTGCCCTACAGTGTGATAATAATAGGCTAATATATTATTTGTATTGAATTAAACCGTTTTTGTAATATAAACTATTATATTATAATAGCTTCTATTACAAAAACGGTTTAATTATAATATATGTATGAATGTATGGTTCAAATAATACAATGTTTCATGTAAATAACAATTAATTTTTAGTTCGAACAACAAACCAAGGTTTAAGTAGCTACCTACTTACTTATCAGGTTTACTTTTTGTAAAAAAGTGTTTATGAGCTGTGGGCGGACCGAACCAAATTACTTAGTTATCTAGTTTTATTTTTGCTCTCTATATTCTACGATGTTTTTCATTTTCATTTCATCCGCCCAAAATCGCAATATCACTGCAAAACTGAAACGGTCGCCATTTTTATGATCTTAAACTTATCACTATCGCTAAATATTATTATTTTATCTAAATTACCGTCAGTATACTTTTTTGCCATACTATAAAATCAAACGGGGTACCAGGATTTCATAAAACGCAGAGAGTGCTGAGCAAACCAATAGAAGAGCAGCTATTGCGACAGTGGCGCCACTAACGACCGCGACGGACCGACGACGACGGTGTAATTTTTTACGAGGCGCGCGCTGTTAGCGATTCTCCGCTTTTCATTCATCCTGCGCTCCGCTCAATGTAGTGTTGGAAGCTTTGTCGACTGGATATAAGCTCTGAAAACTGCAACAACATCGAAAAATGTTGATTAACAGATGAGTTATAAGCAAACTAACAATAGTTTGCTTGTTTCTTTTTGAAGTGAAACTTCTTTATCGGGGTTGGAAAAAAATTTAGTGTAAGTAACATTTTTTCGTTACGCGTCACATTTTTCCGTTACGCGCCATCTTTTTCTTATCCCTACCACGCGTGATTCGAAGTATACTTTCTCCAGCGGAGTAGGGATTGGTAAATGTAATAATGTAAATAAAATGTAAATAACGTCATAAAGAAGTTTCACTTCTTACGAGTGTACGCTAGTACATGCACACATTTTTTATTTAGGTGCTCGACCAGATCGGGTCTGCTGTTGATTTTGGAGGGCAGAAAGTACCTAATAATAGGTATTACCCTATGATGTCTTATTTCAGTTTTGTTACAATGAAAATTCTGGATATAATTTCGGGAAGAAATAACACTTATTTCGGGAAAGCTAGATTATCGACAAAGGTATATATATTATTTAGAACTAGCTTTTGCCCGCGACATGGTCCTAGTGAATGTCTGTTATCACGGATGCAGACAAAACCTGCGAACTAAATCAAAATCAAAATTCATTTATTCAAATTAGTCTGAGAATCAGCACTTTTTGAACGTCAAAACGTTTCCAAAAGACAGTCCCCCAAAACCACCCTTCACCATCTATCTATCTGCCAAATTTTATCGAAATCCCTTCAGTGGTTTAGGCGTGAAAGACGGACAAACAGACAAACACTCTTTCCCATTTACATATTTTAAAAACTATCCTATGTACTTTCCTGAGCCTTGAAACTACATAGGTAATTATTCTAAATCGGTTCAGCGGGACAGACAGATAGACTGACAAATAGACAGACACAGAGAGTATTACTTTCAATCTTGAATGTTTGAATCATTATGAATAAAATGAATTTCAAATTATTAAGATAGTTCAGTGCAATAGTCAGTATAGTCATTCAGTATATTCTATATCTATAAGACATAGGTAATGAAATTGAAGTGCCTGTTTGTAATATTAAAATACTTAACACCTTTTTACTTAATGCATAGTATATAATAAGTATGATGGTATACAAAGTAGCTAAAAAAAATTAAAAAAAAACATTTTTTTGTCTGTCTGACCGTCTTATCATTTGTGGTAATCTCCGAAACCGCCGGACCTATTCTGACGGGACTTTCACTGGGTGATAGTTGAGGAGTAACTTATGCTTTCTTTTATAAGTACTATCTTCCACCCTGGTTTGTTGATAAAAAAAGTAGCCTATGTCCTTTCCGGGGTGCAATCTATCTCTCTGCTAAATTTTATCGAAATCCGTCTAGTAGTTTAGGCGTGAAAGACGGACAAACAGACACACACACTTTCCCATTTATAATTTTATTATGGATACAAAAAAAAGGCCGCTCAAATGAATAAAGCCCAACAAATCAAATTTTCGTTGGATGAAGTCGCGAGCACAGCTAGTTACTTAATAATAAACTGCTTGCGTATTAATTTGAAATTTAATTTCTTAAATTGTCTTAGAGATAGCAACAAGAGTCTTTATACACATACACATATAAGGTACACGCGTACCTTGAATACTTGTATAGTCAGTAGTCTAGTACATTATGAAATCGACAAGCTGTGCCGACTACCTCGCATTCAATTAGATTACTTCAAGAACGGTGACGTTCTACTTACTGAAGTTAAAGTGAAATTCTCGTAAAAAAATCACGTACGGATTAAAAAACAATGTAAGACATGTACCCGGAACATGTTTCATCGACACTGTCCCCATCACTAGCCTCTTCCCGATAGCTACCAGCGCCTCTGACCGACATAAGTCGACCTTACTATAGAAAGAGACAAGGATATACCGAATGCACGCACGCGAATGAGACAAAAAATGAAAGTGGGTCACGGGATGAGAGCCGTCTCCGTGCTACCGCTTTTATTTAGCGCTGAAACGCTGAAAAACACGGCACCAGGGAAATGGGTGGTTGAAAACAGAGGATCTAAAAATAGATACCTAGGCTCTTTTGAGGGACAGAAACTATTATTAATTGTTACTTATTTAAAAGGGTACACTGATTTTTTTCCTAATTTGGTTCGACTTAGACATATATATTTTTTTTTTAAGAAAATATGGGTGGGTACGTAAAATGTTGTAGGTACTTTGGGGCATACATTAAACATCAAATGTTGGGATGTGCGGCCAAGTTCATTCAACATTGGTTTAGTTTCCTTGGATAATTAACTAATTTCTATCTGGGTCAATTATTATCATACACGAGAAACGTTAATGAATATAGCTATGTAGTTTTCCTATTCCAACATAATACAGGGCGTTTACAATTTCGGTTTTTGTCGACAGTTTACTAAAGTGACGACGATCAATACCCAAAAGGCAATTTTAATATAATTGATGTCAGAATCGCAATCAAAACTCAACATACTGATTGAAGATTATCGAATCCAAAAATATCATATCGTGTTAATTAAATTAGTTGCGAGTTTCGCGGCCGCACTCGATCCCGTCGCGCGACAAACACCGACCGGGAATCAATCGGTAGCGCTCCAGCCGCTAAGTTGTGCGCACAGCGCGCATGCGCGAGCGGAGAGCGATCGATGCGGCGGGCGTTTCGTTCAGTGGTCGCGTACCCGTCGCGCAGTCCAGTGCACAATGCGTCCCCACTGACGCGGGAAACGAGCCAAGCTGTATCTCCGCGAGTACGCCGCGGAGGACGACCGGCCGCCGTGCCGGGAGGAGTGGCGCCGGGGCCAGGATTGGGCCGGCGGCGGTGGTGGTGCGCGGAGCCGCCTGCCTCAGGTGGACCGCAGCCCGTCCCGCCGAAGCCCCTACCTGAATCGAGATGACGAGCCCTCGCCGGCGCCCGACGAGCGAGGCCGCTCGGCCTCGGCCGGCGCCCACCACCGCGCGCGTCCTCGTCCACTCCGCTACCAATCCCTCGAGCGCGAATATGACCGCTCGTACGCGCCGCCACCGCCCCCCGAGGAGGACTACTACCGACGCGAACAACCGCCGGGTATCTTCCTTGGAGAGCTGCAATCTCAGAATTCCGATCTGCACAGGGAACTGGGGAACCTTAAGAAAGAACTGGAATTGACTAATCAGAAACTGGGCTCCAGTATGCATAGCATAAAGACCTTCTGGAGCCCTGAGCTGAAGAAGGAGCGGGCGTTGAGGAAAGAGGAGAGCGCCAAGTACAGCCTTATAAACGACCAACTGAAACTGCTCAATCAAGAAAATCAGGTTAGTTCTGAGCTACAACTTCACCCTATATCTATGTAGCCCCTATTTCCTCTTAGTGTCATTTCCCTAGGAAATTGTATTTCATATCCTTCCCTCGCTTACAAGTATATGTACATGTATTCGTCGATCTCTCTCACACAATGCGTGAAGCGTGGAGATGTCTTTTTCTTTTTTTGCTTTCCTTCATAATTCCATGTCCAACTTTCTTTAGATATCCGTGGATTTAGCTATTTATTAAAATTATGTAAATATGTCATTATCAATATCAAAAGTACAGAGTTACTTTTGCAAAGACCATGTCGTCTACTATATACCTTTGCAGCGAATACCAACTCTTCAACATGAAATCACCAAATCACAAACCGGAGAGGGTTGGAAGCTGTTCTGACATGCAGCGTGGTGGGGTTACGAAAGGACCTTAATTTTAAAAGTAGGTCACATCAGTGGCTGGTAATAGGCACTCATCATAAAAGCATTAAGGAGGGTCACACCGAGAACCTAGCAATCAAAATCAAATCCCAGAGTAGGTTGCTTTCAAGCAGCCAAAAATCTCAACAGAAAATCAATTTAAATTTGTACCAAAATTCTATACAATGAGTCACTTTACTCCGGAATATCTTCCTAAGCTTTTTAGCCGTAGTATCTGAGTATCTTAACATACTGGACAAAATCAACAAACAGGAATGCTGACTCACATTAGAACCATCCAATACGTTTCTTTATATTCTTTCATACGTCTTAACTTCATTGCGTCACACGCATGGTTCGAAAATTCTTACATTTATTGATGTCAGAGTTCAGAGCAACTACTTATAGTTAGTAACGCGCTGTTCTACTTTTGAATCTTACTACTGAGTAGCCAAAAGATTAGATTCTTGCCTGGCGATCAAATGGTCAGGCTAGATAGTAAGGAAGTGGACGGCGATGGGTAAAATAGCAGACGGATAATAAAGCACTTATTACCCGCAACGTCGTTCGCATACAAATTCAAACCCGAGGGGGGTTAAATGTTAAAACCACTCACAGGTTGAGGTTCAAAAATCCCGTCTTATGACATCTCTATTATCCGTTGTATTCGCACTAGAATATAATAGAATTATCTTTATTCTCTCAGACTCAAAAAATATGAATAAGACTTACAACTATAGTAGTAAATAGTAGTGGATTGACGTTGTGGTAACCCTTATGAGATGGCACAATAGCGTCGCACGAAAACACAGTCTCGGGGACTTCAAAGCATGCTTGGGATACTGTTGGAGCTACTCCACACCCTGCGCACCATGGAAGCGCACCTTTTGCGCATGGTTGTAAAGAAACAATCTACATGCGCATCCGCGAATATCCCCGACGCACCACAGAAGCGGGGCATCTTAAACGCGTTATTGTACTCAACGCGGAAAGCGTTGTACGATCTTGGCATACAAATATCTAGCCTACAGGCTGCTCATGTAAAAAGACGTCCAGTAGACTCAGGACACACTCGGCTGGACGCCGAAATATTATTACACTGCTGGATTTTCGACTCACCGTACGTTGAAAAATCAGTGCTGAAATATTCAAATTCGTTCATTAAGTACCTAGTATAAGTAAAAGCGGGCACATAGTCTAAAAGACATTATATACTTAAATAATATACTTTTCTATCTTTAGAGACGTTGTCGTCCGTTGTCTCTCAGCCAATCAGTCACATTTATGACTCTTAGATGGCTTCTTGAAGATGGCGCGGTCCCTAGACGCGGTCGGGTCAAAAATATTCGTAAAGGAAATATTTGCTCAATTTTTCCGACGCCTTTTCTATTATCTGACCATTATGATAATAAAATTATTGAACACTACCTGCGCCCCGCGGTGTTACCTGCGGTTAAAATTCACATTCATCAAACGCGTGAATTGTGAAACGCGCGAGGGTAAAATAGTCGTTAAGTTTTCTTAAATTTTCTAATTTTCCGCTTTACTTTCTTACTTTTTTCTGTCATAAGAACCTTCTTCTTACATGTACAACAAAAAAAAGAATATTCCAAATTGGTCCAGCCGTTCACGCGTAATGCCGAGACCAAGGAAAATAGGGATTCATTTTTATACATACAGAAGATACATGTTTGAAAATTAACTTTTTTTGCTACCGGGAAATTCATAACCATCTCTAATAAATAATCTGTCGGATGTAAGATACTTGTTTCTTAATCCAAATTCAATCCGATTAGGATTGACGTAGTGTAGTGTAAAGGTCGACGGGCCCATTTCTAGATAATAACAGTCACATGGGGCTCCACCTTCCTAGGTCAATCCTTGGATGGGTGACTATCCATTACATACTGTGTCACGGAAAACATGTAGAGCAGTTGGTCCCGGTTGTCATTCGAGAGTCCTTACGGATAGACAGGAGCCCGAAAGTCTGACGACAATCAGTCTTTAAATTCCTAAGGGGTTTCGTGTTGCCCAGTAATAGCTAGGTTATGGAAGTCAGATCGCTTCATGTAAAATACTGGTATTTAGCTGCATCAGGTTAGTCTACCCTAACATAGTTGCGATAAGTCTAGACAGATGAGACTAATTCTAATCAACATTCTCATTGAGGTATGGCCACCTACGCAAAACGTTATCTTTTATTTAGACTAGACTGCTATTATTAGCTGCCGTAGTCTAGTAGATATGTTTAAACATAATATAATGCTTGTGTTCTCCGAAGGGATAAAATATATCTAATAAATAGGCAGAGGTCTACCTTTAGTAGCCAGTTATGTTTAAGTGCGAGTCTGTTGCGATCAAGCGGACACAAATCTGGGCTGCTACTTAGATATTCCAGATAGAAAAACCCAATAAAAATTTGCCCGGTTAGGGAATTGAACCCAGGACTTCACTTGCAATCACTAGACCAAAAGAGCAGTCTACTATTAGTAGGTATATATTATGCTATTCGGTTTAAAGAAATTTATTTCTCAAAAGAACATACAGTCCGCTTATAATGAGATACAAAGTAATAAAAAATGATATTTCAGTACAATACAAATTTGTTCCAGAGTATTAGCAGTTATAATGTACATACATGTTTCTTTAGCTTCTGTTTAAATGTATTCGCGTTATCACACTCTTTAATATCGTCCGGAAATCCATTAAATAGATGTACTTCTTCTTCAAATAATATGGTCTTTCTACCGTAATTAGTGCGTACGCTAATGACTTCAAGTTTGTTATTAAATCTATTTCTCAGGTTGTGTGTCATTGTTTTTTTCATATTATTAAAAAGACTTTTCCCATCTCAGAAGTAGATATCAAGAATGAGAGCATGAAATCTTACAAAGATTTCCACATCGCCAAATCAAAGTAGGTCTGAAATAAAACCGCTTTTTAGTTGGAGAACGAACTACCTACAAGCAAGTTCGCCGAGTTCGCTGCAATGGCGCCGTGAGACCGCCATTTATTTCCAGCGAGTTAATTTTCATTTAACTTGTTTAAAAGTCTGTCAGTGCCATTTAATCTAGGTTCCGGAGATGCAGTTAAACTTTTGATTGAAAGAGGCCGTTGTAGTGTGTTGGGCCTGTGTAGAAGCCTCCATAAAGGAACGCAGCTGAATTTCGATATTTCTGCGTTATCTACATTTTGTATGTGACGTCACAAAGGAAATGTCAAATGAACGAGGTTTTCAGAAGGGGCTTTTGAAGTCTCTGAAGCATTTCTTTTTTAATTTCGTCTCATTCATGGATATGGGACCATGTGAGGGATAATATTATTAGGAGGAACGTGGTATGTGACACGGTATAAATTCTTAAACATTCGATACGATGTAACTTCTAAAATTAAATTTTACAAAAAGCAATCTTAGTGCTTTTTGTAAAATTAATTTGGGTACGTAGGTAATATTTAAGTATATATTAGATACTTAAAGGGATCCAACAATGTAGGATTTGCCGAAAAACGGAAAATTACCAACGTTTTTTTGCAAATGGCTGCGCTGTATGTTGATCAAGTCATTTTGCGGCAACGATAAAATAATTACTAAGTTATAATGTTTCACCATCTACCTAGCCTCTTCCCAAATATGTCAGCGTCGGCTTCCAGTCTAACCAGATTCAACTGAGTACCAGTATTTTACATGGGGCGACTGCCTATCTGACCTCCACAACCCAGTTACTGGGCAACACGATAGTGGGGGGGGGGGATGAATGATTCGAAATATCAATATAAGTCTCTATTTAATTTTTTCCGGAAATAGGACTATTCCTTGAAAAAAATCTGCAAAAATTAACGATTAAGAAGAAGGTAAAAAAGAAAAGTATGTATGAAACATCGCTTGGCAGCAAAATGTAAAATGCAACTAAAATCAAACTTTCCGGAAAACAGAAGTCCTCAAACTTTCTTCCCAATTACACTCTATGATCTGATTTCAAAATTCTAATCATCAATTTAATATTGGTAAGAGTTTGCGATCTTGGAAGTGTAAGTTTTCCGCAACGGGAAACTCCGGCCGATAAATTAAGGAGTTTACTTACAAAGCCTTAAACATTAATACGAGATAACGAAAATTCTGTTTTAGCAAGTTTAGTTTATACGAAGACTTCCCAGCCAGCTTTTTATAACCAGGAATATTTTTGCATGATAACATTTGTACGTAAAAATGCTTTCGTCAAGTAAATGATATACCAGAGAGAAAAAAACGGGGGTTTTATGTGTGAGTATGTCGTTTCTTACTTAGACATAAAATGCCCGTTTTCACTAGTGATACCTAAACGCCTTAATATGGATTTTCAACTTTTAACTGCGAAAAATCCAACACTGCGATTTAGGTATCGCCCAGTGTTATTAAAACCGTGCTGTACTCATTTTCAGTAACACTAAGCGACACTTGTAATGCCTAAATAGAAAAGACTGATTTTGCACTTCGAGAACGGGCATAGACTACTAAAAGCTTTCCTAAAGAAATCTTGCCAGAGTATAATAAATATTTCTTCATCTTTATATACTTCCCCGGCACTCAAAATTCTGATAATCGCTTAAAGATTAAATTGATATTACATGTGGAATTCTCGCGTTAGCAGACGTAATACTTTTTTATGATAACCCATAATAGATTGGTATATTGGTACCAACAGAGGAGCTCGTGGCTAAATAAAAACAGCCGCACGAGTTGATCAAAGGTTAAGCTACGCTTGCCGAGGTCAGTCTGTAGATGGGTGACCGTTCGTAACTCCGTGCCTCGGAAAACACGTGAAGCCGTTGGTCCCGGTTGTCATTTGTAGACCGTTGACAGTCGTTACGGGTAGTCAGAAAATCGAAAGTCTGACAACCAGTCTTACCAAGGGGGGCCCAGTCACTGGGTTGTGGAGGTCAGATAGGTAGTCGCTCCATGTAAAACACTGCTATTCAGCTGTATCCGGTTACACTGGAAGCCGACCCCAACATAGTTGGGACAAGGCTAAGCAGATGATATATTGGTACCAACATAACTGTATTACGTGATAGAAATATTGTCTCCAAAAATCCAAATGATAGTCTTTAGCATAATTTTGCTTCCACTGACAAGTCTATGGCAAAGGCTTCAAGACATCTCATTTCACATTCTCGCTTAGTTGGCCATTATAATTTTCCATTAAATTGTGTATTATTGGGCTATCCTTAATGTCAGCCTAGTCTAGACATTTCCGTCTTGTGCCAAATTCTAGCCGTTGGCACTGTATCAGAATGAGGACTGAAATCTCGCTAAACATTTTTTTAGTGCCCTACTTCCATGTTTGGCAAGGGTCCTTATATTCCATGGGAATATGGCATCGACCTCTTAAATCTAGGCCATTCCCTTGCCAAGTCCCCGGCCTAAATCCCTGGGCACCTTGGCTATAGCTTATTACAGTAAATCATGAGCGACACATTTCCAAATATTTGCTCTGGTATTTCTTGAATTATTTGGACATTACTTACTTTTTTCGCAGATTATTCTTTTTGTGGACTTGTTCGAAATTCGGTATCTTATTCTGATGTGATTTTTCTGTTCGAATATCACTCCTGACAGTGTATACTGCAGTGCTTGTTACATCGACGCATTGCTTGAACAAACTCCTATATGAACACCACTTTGAACCGATGATAATAAAGAAATTGAATTTTGAAACTTATTGCATCGATTTTGTTTATTGTTGAATTTATGCAAACCAATAAATATTATTAAGACACTTCAATTTTTGGACGTCCATTCTCATAGTATGTTCTTCTCTCAAATCATGACTATTAATGGATCACCTCAAAATCCCTCTAACAATCATTTCCAGTCCACTTTCGAAATTAAAATCAGATTTTAAAAGGATAACTGCAGCTAAATCTGTGTGCCGCTCGCGCTAATTGAACGAGTTGGAGGTGTGAAGGCAGGAAACAGGTCATTACTGGGGAACCGGTCTACCTGCAATGCAGGAGAACAGATCAGATTAACCTATTGTCTGATTGCCGGTGCTATTGTTATTCTGAATCCGTAGTGCGATACTGCAATTGAATAAACTCTAATTGCAAAAAGTATGGACTGCTGGTTTTAAATTTTGTTACGATTCGTGCGCGCTTTCGACTTTTTTGGATGGTTTGAAATAAGTAAAATGAAAACCGTTACCGAAAAAGTGTAGTATGAACGCGATACGCAATATGAAGAGCATTGAATATCCTCCTGTGTATTTCAAAAAGTTTCAAAGAACCATCTTGGTGTACAAAGTTTAGAGGCAACAAAATCACTTCAGCATTAAAACCAATAAAGTCCAAATAGAAACGTTTCCAAGTCCTCGTTGCCATTAAAGCAACAAGAAAGGAGGTCGGTAATCACTTTAATGGCAATTTAAAGTTTGAAGCCATAACGGCTGTCAGTTTGGCGCGAAGCCAGCGTCCAAGCCTGACAGGTGCCGTTCAGACGCGTTCTAGTGATTGTACTCACCTGTTGACTTTATTGTTAGCTTACGAATCACTAATGAGCTTCGTTTGTTATGGTCACATACATAAGGAGGTCTATTCGCATATTTTAGGTACTGGTTAGGTAACTGGTACCTGGTACACTTATGCCATGCTAGCCAGAGATAGATTAGTGTTCCGTATGCTTAACCTTTTATCATAAAGACCCGTTGTAAGGGTAAGGTACTCAGAGTTTTTCAAAAACTTTTCAAATATTACGAGTCGTTTATGTACCTATAGGGAGGTTTTTATGAAGGTTTCTTCGCGCTATCCTAGGCTCACCGCGGTTTGATATCAAGCAATACCAACCTCTTTTATTTCTGACTTAATTCCTATTATCTTCTCTGTCAAAGTTGTAAGTTTCAGCATACTCACGAATACTAATAACTGCAATTTCCTTCAAACGGAACATTTCAATCACACTAAAAATTTTGCACTTTATTCTGTATTCTTACTTATTACTTAATCTTAAATTCACTAAGAGACAACACAGCCTGAATAAACCGTTGGGTCTAGAAACATGACATTTTGCACAAGAGAGGCAAACTTGCTAGAAAGACAGTTGCGCAAAATTCCATGGTTCCGGACTAAATTTCATAGCAAAACTGGGCAGTAAGGAAGGGATAAGAAAAAAACCTCCCCGAAAGAGGGAAATCGGGGATACAATTTCTATCATTTTTGACGATGTTCTCATCTCATCCCATCGGGCACACGACTTCTAATTTAATACACATGAAACTAAAATCTACTACACCTACTTGTAATACCAACGGCACGGACTGGAACGTCGTATAAAGGAGACATATTACTTTAAAACATTAAAGTTTTATCACTGTACAACTTGTCGACGCCCACAGAACATATTTCTTTTCAACTCATACCAACTTTGCCCACTTGTATTATAAAGTACCATCAAGTAATACACAAAGCCTTTCCTCTAGAAAATACTTACCAGCAATACCTAGATAGGTGGGTACTTATTAAAATTCTGTAGCTCAGGGTACAACATTCCAACATCTTTCTACGAAAGAATCCTTGAAGATGGCGGAGGGAATGTAGGGAACGTCTTATTAGATATATTTCTGAAAGAAATTTTCGCGTACTCTCGCTATAAACACTTGATGTGCTAAGAGACTCATATGAAGTGTTTTAGCGGTTGAGTGGGAAATGCTAGAACGTGCCAATGGATTGTAGTACCTATACTTATAATGTTAGGTATGTCAGTTGGTTTTTACGTAGTGGTAGTAACGTAGTATGATAAAAGATAAGTATGGCTAGAAAGGAGACTATTGAGATGACGGTAAATGGAGATGTGTGGAGGAAAAAATATTGCGCCGACCCCCAATAAATTGGGATGAGGGCAGGAGGATGATGATTAGTTGCGTTGGAGTAGTAAATGCTTCGCCGGTCTATTACTGGTAGTAAGCGCTACAGCTAAGATTAACCGGTTCGATTTCCAGGTCAAAAAGTATTATTTGGTTTTTCCATTCGGTTTCTGAGTATCAGCCCGGATTCAAGATTTATTCTTGGTTGGTGGCATTACGCTCGCCTCCTATTACATAGAACTAAACATAATGGAGAAGTGAGGGTGTACTGTAGGTACCTACAACTCCACCTAACCTTTTCGGGAACACAGGCGTAATGTTATGTTTAATAGTACTTCTTGTCAAGACGTTATTTAAGAGTGTCTCCCTTTGGAGAAGTAGCTGAACTTTAGAGAACAGTGTTTTGGGTCCCTGACCACCTTAAGATATGGGCCTATGTCCAGCAGTGACTGCTGCAGCCATCAAAATACAGCAGCAGTCCACACACACTCATCACCATCAGGTGATGATGATGACCATCTTAAGTTCGATGACTTTCCTCACGATGTTTTCCTTCACCGATGTCAGTGATGTCGGTGAAGGAACGATTTTCATGAAATCGATCTAGCTATATTTTTTTTTTTTAAACGTTTTATCCGAGCAAAGATCGGTCATCCATATAAAGCCTTACAAAAACTAGTTTTTACAAGGAACTAAAACTAAAAAAAAATAGGTAACATGAATTACTTAACAGACTGTTACTGCCAAATAACCAGCATTGCCATTCAACGTGGCAATGCTGCCTGCCTTCTGGGCAATTTTCCCGTTGACAGCAATGCGGATAAATTTTTCGATGCCCTGTGATTATTTATTTTATTTTATTTCTTCATATATTAATAATTGTATCATTTTAAAGAAATAAAAAATGGTCATACAGTTAACAATTAATTATTTGACACCGACTGATGTTCGTTTTTTTGCGATTTAACTCTGAATGAGATCGTTTTGCGTTTCTGCGAAGCCTTCCCCTAGAGCCAGCCACATTTTTCTGCTATGGGTCATCCTCCACCTAGTTACACCAGCTATTTGCTGGACATCGTCTTTCCATCTCATACTCTGCATCCCTTTCTTTCTTTCCTGAAATGTGCTATACCTACTGTCAATTTTAATTCCCGCTTCATACAGACGCTTTTAATTAAAATGCCAATAAAAAGTTGGTTACATATAGCGTGTGTAGTGTTTCTGGATGATAAGAGCAATTGAGGAATGCTTGACCTGCGTGGAGCGCTTTTATTCGCGAGCAAACGAGGGACGTGCTACAATCGCGTACAAAAATGTTGTGCACGAAAATATGACGGGACTTTTTGTTAAAATGTTTGATTAATTATTTTTGGTTCTTTGTCGCGCTTCTTTTATATATTTCCGACGGATAGAATTGTAATCTTTCTTATTCATGATCTGTATTTGATCGCAAGCGGAAGCATGTTGATTTTTAATGGTTCGGTTTCAAAATGAAAAAAAGAGAATCCCTTTTAGTCGTGAATTTAAATATTACAGAAAAATATAAATGATGCTTCTAACATAACACAGCGCTTGTGCACCTAACTTTATATCTGTATTTCTTTGTAACTTTATAAAAAAAAAACCATTGAGGAGTTCGTGACTAATAAAAACAGCCGCCCGGGTGATCGAAGATTAAGCTTCGCTTGCTGAGTCAGTCTGTGGATGAGTAAAGAATTAATCAACGATTAAAATACGATAACAAAAACAAAACACAAAATAACTCAATGAATAGAAATTAGAATAATATTGCAATGTCAAAATTAAATAAATATCAATTTCAAGTAACTTACTATAGTAAAAATAATAATATCTACAATGTCAAAATTACATAAAATCAATGTGAAATAGCTTAACATTTTCTCCAATAATAGATTTCTTAAGTTACTCTTAAATTGATTAATATTTAAGTCCTTAATTTCATTTGGTAATTTTTTAAATATTTTTGGGGCCATACAAATGCTTTTGTGCATTATGGCGCCTGTTACCTGTTAAAAATACGGTACAAACAAAACTCTGTAGATAAGGAAACACAGGTACTTGTTCAGAAGAACATTAACATGTTAATGTGGAATCTACGCAAAATGGCTGACACAAGAAACTTTGTAACGTTTACACAGCCAACCCAAAGTTTTACGGCTCCACACAACGGTGCCTGCGAAACTTTTATAATTAACGTATTTAATGAGTTAAATAACGGAATTGTTACAACTGGAAAATTATGAGGAAATACATCTAGTACATTTTTGTAGGTAAAAAACTAGCACTTCGTCCGCGCCTTCGTCCACGTGGATTTCGTATTACCCTTCGAACTTTAACATATCCTCCACCCCCTTTTATAACGTAATTTTAAAGATAAAATATAGCTAGTATACTTATATGGCTGAAAACATTTCAAGGTTTATGAGGAAAAGGGTGTAAAGTTCCACATCCTCCATTGAAAAAAGGGGATCCCCCGTCCGTCGATTTCGTATTTTCCTTCGAACTTTAACATAATAGGTCTTTACCTATGAAATTGCCGTTTTGTATGAAAAAATTTAAATGAATTTTTTTCATGTATTTTTTATTTGTATTAATCGAAGTAATCACCCATGCAATCAATGCATCTTTGCCAACGCAGTGGCAGTTTATTGATGCCCTTCTTAAAGAAATCAGCTGGACGGGAGGCAACAAATTCTTCAAAGGCATTTTGTACTGCCTCTCGGGTATTGAATTTATTTCCCGCCAAGAAGTTATCCAAATTCTGGAAAAACTAGTAGTCTGTAGGCGCAAGGTCTGGTGAGTAGGGCGGATGTCGGAGAGCTTCCAACCCCAGTTCTTGCAACTTGGAGACCGTCTGCTGTGCAGTATGAGGTCGCGCGTTGTCGTGCAGGAGCAGCGGAGACGAGCGATTGACCAATGCTGGTTGGAGATGTGCCAGCTTCTCCATCATTGTGTTCAATTCTTCACAGTACACATCTGCAGTAATGCTCACCCCGTTTGGTAAGAAGCTGTGTTGAATCACACCGGCGCTAGACCACCAAACAGTGACCATCACTTTTCTTGGGGTAAGTTTTCGTTTAGGGCATTGTTTAGGTGCTTAACCAGGATCCAACCAACTTGCTGAGCGCTTGCGGTTATCAAACAGAATCCATTTTTCATCGCAGGTAACAATGCGGTTCAAAATTCCTTCATTTGTGTGTCTGTTGAGCAGTGCAAGGCACGTCTCGACGCGCACTTCGCGCTGGCGATCATTGAGTTCGTGGGGCACCCATTTGTCAAGCTTTTTTACCTTGCCAATTTGACGCAAATGGACCAATATTGTTTTGACGCTAACGTCGAAAGCTGCTGCTAATTCAGCCGTAGATTGTGTATCATCAGCTTCCACAATCGCCTTTAATTCGTCATTGTCGACCAAAGTCTTCGGACGACCGCGAGGTTCATTTTTCAGGTCGAAATTTCCAGAA
Organism: Phlogophora meticulosa; assembly: GCA_905147745.2. NCBI lineage: Eukaryota > Metazoa > Arthropoda > Insecta > Lepidoptera > Noctuidae > Phlogophora > Phlogophora meticulosa. Next base: position 4,234,827 of record LR990540.1, on the reverse strand, counting down.
CGGAAGCGAGCAAACCAATAACAGGTAGTGCGTTGGTTTGTAGTGTTAGCTCCGTAAACGTCGTTGATGTTGCGTGCCGCTTGTGCCGCGTTGCTGCCACGACGGTACTCATATTCCATAATTACTCGAATTTTTAACGTATCCATGATGACGAAAAAGATTTAAATGCGATGAAAATGTAACACTAATCAATAAACAAATGACTACTTTTGGAAAAAAAAATCCATGTTTTTAAAATAAAATTAATTTGAAATTAGAATTCTTAGCCAAACAAAAAATATTTTGATTTGAAATGGCCAGTACTGCAGAACGGCAATTTCATAGGTAAAGACCTAATATTATCCTCGACCCCTTTTGAAGGTACGTTTGCAAATTAAATATAGTTTATATTACTCGCTGATAATGTGGTTTTCTATAGGTGAAAGAATTTTTACAAGGAAATATTTTTTAGAATGTACGTAATCCTTTGTGATAACGCATACGAAGGACAAAGAGGTGGACACCTGCGGACAGGACAGACCAGAATATGATGACTACACAAGCAGTACCACACTACAATCGTGAAAACTTTGTTTGGGTAAATGCTTTCTGTCGTACTCTGACTATTTTAATTATTGTGTGTCCATTTAGTGTCCATCCATCAACTGTGTAATTTGCAGCGACATCTATCTCGCCACACACGAACCAAAAATGACTTTTCCTACATCGCAATACCAAAGTTATCTGCGCGCTTGAACATTATACAAGAACCTGGCAACATTCGTCGAGCAGCTGCCCACCAGACATCCAGCTGGGAGGATCAAGCTTATTCTTCCGATGGGGAGCCAGACATGTCTTCGTTGTGACTCAACAAACAAGGGCAACTTCATCACACAGAAGTATAATTATTGCTTGATGAAGTTGCCCTATTTTGTCGTGTCGCAAATGCAACACTGCAGCCGCCTCTACAGCCTGATCTGCCACCGTTGGATACGCCACCCATTATAGTGATTTGAAGAGATTGAAGATGATGATTACACATGCATTACCACACGGCACACGTGAAAATTTCATTAATTGAATGTGCAGCGACCTCTATCTCGCCACATACGAACTTAACTGATGTATCATACATCGCGGTATCAAAGTTTTCCGTGCGATTTAAATACGTACAAGAAAAACAAGAACCGTCGAGCAGTAGCCCACCAGACATAACACTTGAACATCTGGCTGGTTAGAGACACAAGCTTATTTTCACGATTGACGGGTGTATGTGTAATCATAATATTCTGGTCTATCCTGTCCAGCGGTGTCCACCCGTGTGCCCTTCGTACGCGTTATCGCATAGGATTTAATAAGTTCTAGAAATTATTTCCTTTAAAAAAATCTTTCACCTGTAGAAAACCACATTATCAGCGAGTAACATAAGCTATATTTTGTTTTCAAACGTACCTTCAAAAGGGGTCGAGTTAAAGTTCGAAGGGAAATACGAAATCGACGGACGGGGGATCCTCTTTTTTCAATGGAGGATGTGGAACTTTACACCCTGTTCCTCATAAACCTTGTAATGTTTTCAGCCATATAAGTATACCAATTAGTGTCCCCACCTACTCCCACATAAACACACAAACATACAATCATACAAACCTACAACTATACGAGCATACAGACTCACAATTAATCATACAAACGATCAAATTTCCTCATTGTAACAACCACAAGTGACCGACAAACAATACATTTTCTATTGTGTCTCGTTTTCTGGCAATTAATGTGTTAATATTAGTTTAGAAAACCGGTAAAGATCTGACTTACACATCGAGGATTCCGTACCTTGGTAAGAAAAATGCTATTCCATTTTGTTTTTTACGACCGCTTAATTAAGTATGTAAGTGAAGGGTTTACGCTGATTCCTTAAAAACTGTGGTAGTTAGAGACGCCGTTTTTTTCCAAAATTTCAGCAATATTTCAGAAACTTCCATCTTCTAGATTTATTTTAGATTTTCCGTGAGAATTAAAATTATAATGCCAACGCTACAAAGATACATCAAGTTTTCCCAAACTGTCAAATTTTCCCAATTGAACATGGAACCTTAGTGTTGTGTTTTGCACTAAACTGTGTACTGTTGAAAAACTGTCAAAGAATTTTGACAGATTGGAGAAGCTTGATGTGCTGGCTTCTGATCAGCATTACTGCGGCCCGTACAGCAATGAAGTATGGTGTCTGCGCTCTTTTATTGAATTTCTGTTAACAGAATTTCTTAAAAAAACGCGTATTCGTCACAAGTCATAATTCCTGTTTACATATCTGTATTCGAAGCTAGGGATCGATATCTAGGTAAATATTGCTTCATTTGTTTTACGTCCATCAAAGCTTTACTAGTACATAGTTACTAGATTAATTATTTATACGCCAGACTATGTGGCGTCTCGTAATAGAGTGGGTGCCAAGGTCTTTTGTAATGCTATCGAGAGCGCTTACTACAATGTGGAATGAAGCGTAAATTGTCTTTACGATGCGTAGTCTCAGCGCTTTGTAGGCGATGACTTCATAAGACATTATCAGTTCCCGTAGGCTTCCTCCGCTTTTTAGTTTGGTAGGTGGCGGCGTAATACTCGCGTGCCTCGGAAAGCACGTTGAGGAGTTGGTCCTACGTCTGATATCTCTTCGGTCGTGTCTGATTACCGTCACATGTGACTATAAGACAGCACCTGTGTTTGTCCGCTATTCAATAGCTCGCGTGGCTATCTAGACTGCTGAGATTGGGCGAAATTCGGTCAAGAGCATTTTACTTTAAACATTTTACTATTTTTATACCATTTTTTGCGCGGCCATTGGGGTTACACGTTTACTTAGTTTTAAATATATTATTCATACTTTAATTGGAATGTTAAACTGTTAAATGTCCCAATAAAGTAAAAAAATAAAAAAATAAAAGAGCGCTTTAAGTAACAAGAAAAGCATTGGAGATACTAAAATTTGGAATACTAAAACAAAAGAGAAATCTTGATTGAAAATTCGGTTGTAAATTCAATCCGCCTACGTTTTGAGCCACACGCAGTAACGAAGCGTGCAACACAACGCCACTTACCCATACCTACCTTAATTGAAACGCTCCAGTCGCAATCTACTATAATTAACGCGAATATGGACTTTATTGATGGGCATTAAGGACAGTTTTTTAATGACATCGCACGAGTGTTGATCGATGAGGAATGGCCGAAAGATTGTACGTCGGATGTGAAATAAAATTAATTGGTAAAATTCAAAATTGATGTTGTTACGGTGAAACAATTATGATATTGATGACAATGTCGCTTTTAGGCATATCGATTTTCTTTTGTTCTGACGAGGTGACAATTTTCAATACATACCTAACTATACCTGAGCTAGCAGTGCTGTATACAAAGTGAAGGTATACGACAGTTTCTTGAGCACTATAAATCGTACAGTAAAAAGTTTAGTTAGGTTACTTTACGTTGTCTTCTTATTTTTATCCTATTCTTTATATATCCGACGCAAAAACGAATGGGTGTTAAAAGTTTGACGTGTCTTTGTGTGTGTCTGCCTGTGGCATCATAGCTCCCGAACGGATGAACCGATTTTGATTTTCTTTGTTTTGTTTGAAAGGTGAATTAGTCGGAATTGTAGCTGTTTGATGAAAATCAGTTGAGCCGTTCAAAAGTTATCCGTATTTTACTCTAGATATGAATCTGGGTTTTTTCGCAAGATAACGTGTCATAATTACGTGTTTCGATAGATTGTCGATTGTAGCGTGCCTTCTACTAGGTATAAAACCACGAACCAAAAACCGTGAAAAGAAAATTAAATTAAACATTAAAAAACCCCCCGGCACAAAAATCTCGGTTAAAAACAAGTTTATTATGCCGGGGATTTTTTTAATTTCTAATTGTTACCCAGGTGTGATAGCACAGAGGCCAGCACATCAAGCTACCCCAATCTATCAAATTTCTTTGACAGATTTTCAACAATCATGTTCATGTTGAATTGGGAGAATTTGGCAGTTAGGGATAGCTTGATGTGCTGGCGTCTGTATTAATATCATCATTTCTGGACAAAAATATTTCAGAGTTGGGAATGTCTGTCTCATCTCGCCAGACATGGCCAAAAATAATGGCCTAGCCGTTATAAGAAACGTATTTTATAGCCAATCGAGTCTTTATTTCCGTTTTTTAGGCAACGATGAATTTTATGACGTTAATAATATTTTTATTGGGTGTCGTTAATTTGGCGATTGCTGCTATTTAGGTGTGGGATCGATCTGGTCGACCACGTGGTGAAAGAAAGGGAGCTACGTCGAATTGAATATAACTTCTGTCAATCTTGTTTAACTCGTTCTACTAACAATGTGACATTACCTATCTGTTGTTACCTTAATGGAACGAAGTTACTTATCGCGCGTTGCGAAAGGGGGCTAGACGGAAAAAATTAAGACAAAAAGTTGTAACGACACTTTTTGCTATAGTATTAAGCCGTGCGGCGTGCGCGTATTGGTCTGTCTGTCTCTCTCTCTCTCTCTCTCATAGAAAGCAAGCCAGTTATTTCCGTTTCGTCTTTCTATTTCGCATTGAACAGTGTGGTCGCGACGATTATTTTTGTTGAGTGTATAAAGATATTTTGTACATAATAAATAATAACAAAAGACAACAACACATCCCTTCACACCTCTCAAGTTTTCTTTTTTTTTGTCGTGGATACCCTCTGTATAGGGATACCGGAGGGTTATGTTGGACTCCTACCGACTAAAACCCCACTGTTCCTACCTGTACCATAAGTTGAAGGACCGAGAGATTCTCGTAGGTACATTCGCTCGCACCCTCGACCGTTATCAACTCGCCATGCATTGTGAGCCCTTTTTGTCAAGTGCGGCTGAGCTCACTCTTGCCTTCTATAAAGACGTGCATGGAACTCTGCACGCCAAATCTTTGATTGTAGCTGGTCGAACGAAGACTAAACCTCAACATTACAGCCCGCAGGCTTTCCTTATGGTGGCTGATGATCTTTACGCGCCCTTTGACGTCTGGATACTCATCTGGTATGGATAGAGTGAGAGTTATGCTCTATCTCCTTCTCCGCCGCCTCCTCTGCATGCATCACCTCCTTGCAAAAAGACGCGGGTAATTGCTAACTTGACCTGCCAATTGCCAAACTTATTCATATACTAATTCTTCTGTCGATAGTAGCATTAAGAACAGTCGGTTAGTTCTATCTAGATTGATTGGATATGACTGATCATCACTTGAGAACGGATCGACCGATCTATAAAAAGTAAAAACTTTTTATAGCCATGTTGAGCTTTTTTTAGTAGGGTTACCGACATGCTTTTGTTACGTGAAGCTCCAGATTGACAGTTAGTCCAATGTTTTAAGTTTTCTCTTCTGTAGGTAGTCCTCGTGTCATTAATGTTGTAGTGTTTGTTATTGTCAGGACAAGGTTTGTATGCCGAAAATTCTGAAAATCCACAGAATAAGTTGCAAATTTGGATGTTTTTGTTTTGAAGATTTGTTTGAAATTCTCAATGAAAAACATGTATGCGCCCGTGCGAAGGCGGGTGGGTCACTAGTAGTCCAATAAAACAGTCTGGATTGTTAGTGAAAACATAGAGTTTGGTAATCTTGGTAATAAAATAATAAATAATTTCTACAACTCTTAAATTTCAGGAGTTTACTGATTTAATTTACAGAGCCATTCATTTTAATGTTTGTTTTTTCTTTCTTTCTTATGTTTCACTTCTTCTTTTTTTGTGAATGCTGGTTAGCCAGTAATTGGCGACTTTGTAAGTCGAAGACTGAAAAACCTATATATATTTTAAAAATAGAACCTGGATGACTGAGCTTTGCTCGGCTAAAACGACGTTTTCTAAAAATGAAACCTAGCTAGATCGATTTATCCCCCCCGAAAACCCCTGCATACAAAATTTCATGAAATGCGTTGGATCCGTTTCCGAGATTCTGATTATATATATACATACATAAATACAAGAATTGCTCGTCTAAAGTTATTATAGATAGGTGTTGTACATAATAGCTGTTGGTAAACCTAAATTAAATAAAAATAAATAAATAATCTATTATGTACGGGCGTTGGTAAGGAACATGGTACGTTACCAGTAAAGTAACAGTACAGACTGGTAATAATTACGTGGCAACTGTGTACCTACTCATAATATTAAATGATAAAAAACCTTGTGGATATTTCCGGAGTGTAATGGAAGGGCAAAAGGCGTGTATTTGCACGTTGGACCCTTGTCACGTCTTTGACGCTAAAAGTCTCCATTTTATATTTTGTTGAACAACATTTTTTTTATAAGTCTTAAAAAAATACGCACAATTTTATAAGCTAACAAAACATCGTGCTTGTATTTGCTGAAGGTAAAGGCAGAAGTGTACACCCAGTAGAAGTTATAAATAAACCCAGACCTCGGGCTGTTATCGCGAAATTTGTTATAAAAAACTCTCGTCGTTTTAAGTCCCATGTCTTTTCCCTGATCCTGTATCTAAAACAATTTGATTAATTAATTTGAAATAGAGGGCGAGCCTATTGCCATCAAAAGGGCACACCTTCTCTCTGGGATGCTACTGAGAAAGTCTTGAAAGAATAACCCAAAGTCTTAAGCTCAACTCAATACCCCTTCCTGACATAACTTTACATAGCATCATGCCTTTATTTCACGAAGGGTCAGACAGAGGTGTTTCTGTAGTACACCCACATTTCGCCCGTAATGTTTAGGTACCTACCTGGGCACAAGATTTGGACCCCGTCTTCAACAACGCGCTTAAAAAGACCACTAAGGTACACCATAAGGCATTACGTCTAAAAATACTCTCATCTTAAAAGACACTTTGAGACAAAAAGTATTCGATTGAAACTAGCATTCGAGACGTTTTATCTGTAAAAACCACTTCTGAGTCACACCAAGACTTCAATATTGAACTTTTCTCATTTCGAAGACACACTACGTACTTTGTTCAGGACATTTGAAAAGCATCGTGAAGAAATCAATGCTTGTATAGGTTAATGACTGGAGGATTAGGATGTCTAACGTGGCTTTCAATGGTAGGTAAAAAAGTCTAACTCACGGTTTATATATAAAGGTATATATTATCCAATCCTCACACACTCCCCATAATTATGATACAGAAGGCACGATGGGAAGAAAGCACAAGCGTTAGCACAACGGTTAGTGAAATAGGAAGATGAGATAAGGGATAAGATGATAATATACAAACACCACAATGAATTATAAGCAAGTTTAAGTAGTTCGCGGCAGGACAGAATCGCGAGAGAGAGAGAGAGAGAGAGAGAGAGAGAGAGAGAGAGAGAGAGAGAGAGAGAGAGAGAGCATGCGCTCAGCGCTTCACTTAAGAAATTTTATGTCAAGTTTGTGAATGAAAATGTTGAACGAATATTGCTAAAGGTACAGACGCTAGCACATCAAGCTATCCCAAACTGTTAAATTATTCTCAATTGAACATGCACCATGAACTTTTGTAATAAAGTTAAAAAACTATCAAAGAAATTGGAAAGATTGGGGTAGCTTGCTTGATGTGCTGGCCTCTGTACGTTAATTAAATATTAATGAATTAATCCGTTTAGGGAAACAAATTTATAGGTACACAGATGAAAATGGAACAGTTACGACACGGTTGGCGCAGTGGTTGAGCCATCGGCTGCTGCGCCGCGTGTTGTGGGTTCGATCCCCGCACGGAACAAATATTTGTATGACCTACAGGTAGTTGTTCCAGGTCTGGCTGTTTGTGTATGTGAGTTTTAAATGTTTGTAAACGCACCCACGATACAGGAGAAATTCCTAGCGTGGGGCAACGTTTTAGAAAAAAAAAGAATAAAGAAAAAGAATCTAGTATGGAGCTCGTATATAAATAGTGTCCGACCGAAGCTTCGGTTTTGTATTCCGATTCGGGCACCTTCGGCCAGAAACGGTGCCTTCAACCATATACTTGGCTTCGGTAAAAATTGATCCGATACCATTGGTCTATTTTTAAATTCATTAACAGAACCTCTTCTATCCTAGAAATAGAACATTTGAAGTTATAGTTTTTAAATCTTTTAATCTTTTAACGCATTGATTATTTAGTCGCGAAGTGTTAGTCCGAATTTTGTCGGTAAGTTCTTAGAAAGACTATTTTTTTTAATTAGAACTCATATTTCCTTAGTGCAAGCATTTTTCATTAGTGTTGGAAAGATCGTAGAAAATCTATTAGTACCTACTAATCTTATATATAAAATTCCCGTTTCACAATGTTAGTAACCATACTCCTCCGAAACGGCTTCACTGATTTTTATGAAATTTAGTGTGCATATTGGGTAGGTCTGAGAATCGGCCAACATCTATTTTTCATACCCCTAACTGATAAGGGTGGTCCACCCCAACCTCTTTTATGGCAAAACAATGTTTGCTGGGTCAGCTAGTATAGATATACAACTGAAGCGTTTGGATGTTTGAATGCGCTTGACTTTGAAACAACCTATCTGATTTGAAAAAATCTTTACACATTTGCTTTCGCCCCACTCTTGAGGATGGTTATAGGATATTAGACATCACGCTACAGGTAACACTGCGGGACACAGCTAGTAGTATAAATATGAATGTATGTACTGTTTTACAAATTAGGTGGTATACATGCTTATGCTATATGAACCAGCTTCCGTTACGAGACACAGTATGCGCAGTTCAAGGGAAAATAGAGAAAATAAATAATTAACTTGAAAAACTTTTAACGCTGCTTTACTGCTTGTGTAACTGGGCTACCAACCAAGTATAATAAATAAATAAATAAATAATGCTGGACAATCCACACAGCATCATCTAGCCCCAAGCTAAGCAGAGCTTGTGTTATGGGTACTAGATGACTGATACACTTAATACAATACATTACATAGATAGATATTTTTTATTATACATAGTAAATACCCAGAACACCCGAAACAAATATTTGTAGATCGTACAAAAATTTGTTCCAGTATAACAGTTTCATGAAGATCGTCGCGGATGGCCTGCTCATTCTGTTAACAACTGGCGCTCTCATTGAACAGCGATGGCTGCTGGCCAAGTTGGGCGTTTATGGCATTATTCTTTTAGAACGAATTGCTGGACGGTCATGCGGGTAGTTTTTTGATTGCTGGTGAAATTATATCATTTTCGAAATTGGAATTGCAACACGAAGTTAGTTCATATCTTTCGTTAAAATTGTATTATTAACACCTTAACTGCCAGAAAACGAGAGACGATAGAAAATGTATTATTTGTCGGTCATTTGGCGTTCAACGTATTAATATTAAGTTCGAATTTATCGGACAGCACGTTATGATTCTTCCATATAATGATAACATCTCAAAATCCCATATGAGGGGAACCTACCAGTTTTGAAAATCTAAAAATGCTTAACTTTTTCAGTAATTTTGTCCTACTAAGGAGGCTTTTTTATATAAACTAAATTCCCCATTTTCGACACTTTAGTGGATGAAATTTTCAAAATCCTTCTTATCTCTCGTCTCCTGTAGTTTATAAAGAATATATTTAAGTACTGCGTCAATTTGGTTTTTGTAATTTAATGAGTTCTGACTCAGCAATCATGAGTCACAATACAATAGTACACAGATATACCAATTCATCATCTGCCCAGCCTTTTCCCTACTATGTTGAGGTCAGCTTCCAGTCTCACCGAATGCAGCTGAATACCAGTATTTCATGAGTGACTGCCTATTTGACCTCCACAATCCAGTTACTGGGCAACACGATACCCCTTCGCAAGACTGGTTGTCAGACTTCCTGGCTTCTGACTACCCGTAACGACTGTCAAAGATCTATAAATGACAGTCGGCAGCAACAGCTTAGCGTGCTTTTCGAGGCACGGAGGAGTCTCGACTCTCGATATGTTACGAACGGTCACCCATCCAAAGGCTGACCTCGGAAAGCGTAGCGTAACCTTCGATCAGCCCGCGCGGCCGCTTTTAATTAGCCACGAGTACCTGTTTACTCCTCTAACACAGATAGACCAATTATGTAACTAAAATGCTGCCTTTTGTTTTCCTAACCTTCAAACTAAGCTTCTCTACTTGACGTCCAATTTAAATAAGGCCCTTTCAAAAGGGCAATGATAACACCAATTCATTCTGAAAAGTTCGATGTTCAAACAATACTGCCATTAACCAAAGTGCTGATAGTGCGAAAAGGACCAAACTGATAAGGATTGGGTTACACCGCTGCGGGGGCGATAATCGAGAATTGCTTGTAAAGCTCCAATGTCAGATTAGTGATGAATGAACGAAACTAGCCGAACTTACACGAGCATTTCACGAAATAGACACGACCTTTTCTTTATATACTTTCGTATTGTACTGGTGATAACACTGTTAATCGAGATCAGAATCTTGTCTATGAAACTGAAGATTGAATAAAATCAGGTTTATTTAATGTCTACTAAACAAAAAAAAAGGTATTTATTAGGCAGATATGAGTGATAACGCTGGGACGCCCTAGAAGGACATACACTGACCTTGTTGGTGATGTTCTTCAGGTCAATGGCCAGGTGCGAAGTAGGTAGGTACTCACGACTGGCATGCGAGCATAACGAGATATATGAACGTAAACGAAGAAAGTGGAGTATGTAAGGATCGCAGCATGTGGAGTTCTGTAGTCTGTAGTGAAGAATGTCTGTCTATGTATGTACTATGTGGTTCCTACAAAAATCTAACGGGCAAAACGTAAGCAGAAATCACATTCTACCACAAAGGACTTCATCATCATCATCCTGCCTTTAGCCCGATTTATTTGGAGTCGGAGCAGCATGTCCATACCTTATATATTTATATTTGTTATATATTCATATATGTATATATAGTTATATATATGTTATGTTAGTTATTTATATATGTATATACTCAACCTCATAGCGAGTGAAACGGACTTGTTTTGTTGTTCTCTGAGTGAATTCACAAAGAATGCATTGTTCATTATTAGTTACAGATAGATTAGTTATAAGTATGAATAATTATGTTAATCCGCATTTATCTCACTGGGTTAGCCTGAGTTATGGTAAGTAGTGTAGTACTGAGGTATGGGGTAATATTTGAAGATAAATTAATAAATAAATAAAAAATATTTGCCGTCATCTCAAAAGTCACCTCCTTTCTAGCCATATCATCTTTCCCACAATACATTCATCTTTTCTTTGGTCTCCCTCTACTTTTGTAACAAAGAAGCAACGATCATAAACCACAAACAGAACAACATACTATCTGAGCACCTCGTTAGTGTAATAATTATTTGCGAGTACCCACATACGTTTCATTAGACAAGAGATAATGGAACTACATGTCATAGGAACGTCAGACCCAAATGTCGGGCACAACGAGATATTACAACGCTTTGTGGCAAAATGTATGTAAAAGTGGTTATCAACGGCCGACCACGCTTTCCTAAATAAACGTTGATTCTATTAGCAAAGTTGATAGCGTTTATGATTGTAAGGCTTGGCGTATATGCGAGACTTTCAGAGTCACAGGTGAATTGGTTTTTGGCCACTACAACGCATTTTTTGGGGCTCTCATTGATGTCTAGCCATTTTTATAGGATTTTGGCTATTAGACCATTTTGTTTTGTGCTTCTCTTGCGCTTCATCTCTATGAAAGCTAAGCTTGTAGGTACCTGGATATATTTTATGTCAAAAAGTATTTCTTTATTTTTGAATTTGGATTAGTTGAATATGATCTGATCATCACTTGAGAACGGATCGACCAATTTGGTAATAAATTCTTTAGCCGCGTTGAGTTATTTTGGGTAAGGGCAGAACTTATGGTTTCTCGTTACCGACATGGTAATGTGACGTGTGTCAAAAACAGTTATTCCAAAATTATATTATGGCTAGCCTCCGCCCGCGGCTTGGCCCGCGTGGTTTGTTGATAAAAAGTAGCCTTTATCCTTCCCCGGGGTGCACCCCGGGGAAGGATAGATGGCATAGAGATAAACTGCAGTCTATCTCTATGCCATCGAAATCCGTTCAGTGGCTTAGGCTTGAAAAGGCAACAAACAAAATTACTTTCGCATTTATAATATTATTAAAGTTAGGATTAGGATAGTTAGGATGTGCCTATTTTTATTTACGCCACACTCGCAAATTGCTGTGAGTACCAGTACTTGTTATATGAATATTGAATCTTAACAACCTTTAACCAGGGTCTTTATTTCACTGATGCCCTAAACTGAGGTGCTTCGAGGGTACCCCTTCGAAGTTCGAACCAGAAATTTTGCTGCTCTTTAAGCCGCTATATTTGGTAGTGCGTGATTCAGCGCTCAATCGCTGCATTTGCTGCATCTTGATTCTCTTGCTCAAAGCATATAGCATGTGCACCGGCCCTAAGCTCTTGAATGACGGTAATCGTATCGTAAACGCTGAGTTCATACATGATTGTCTTTTATGTCCATTTCGCGCCGAATTACGGCAGTTTGGGATGCTGGTTTAGATATACGACTTTTTATTATTATGCATATGAAGGGAGAGCATGTTTATGCGTTTTGTTATGAATATTCTATTTTATGTTCAATTTTATGATTAAATCTGAAGTGGTTACTGTGTGCTAGTCGATTGTGGAAAACAGGGCTTTCTGACATTAACACCCAAATTTTGGAAGCCTACCAGCACAAAACACGGACAAGTGTGACTAGGACTCGCGTCCTGACGGTTCCGTATCACCGGTGTGTGCCACTGATGAAACACTGCCTATGCCTATACATTTCCAAATAGGTATTGAAGAACAAAGTAACTTTGCAGTCGGAAGACATTTATTATCCCTATACATCGTTCTATATCACAGTCGTTACCGCCAAGAAGTCCAAAAAAAAGAGACAACCAGTCTTACCACGGAGTATCGTGTTGCCCAGTCACTGGGTTGTTGAGGTTAGATAGCTGATAGCTGTCGCTCCATGTAAAATTCTGCATCCGCCCAGACTGGTAGCCGACCCCAGCATGGCTGGGAAAATGCTTGGCTGATGATGATTACCTTTAAGTGCCTGTTTCTGATACAGGTCCAATTGAAAACTAGCGTCAGGCACTAGTTGTCTGGCATTTTTGCTGAACTGGACCCTTTTAGCGCAGCCGTGAGGCACAAACTTAATAATATAGAAATATACATAATATATATGTAGTTTCTTAATATTTTTCTTGTTGCTTATTTTCTTTCATACAATTTTTTTTCTATGTTTAGCAGTATGTCGTTGTGTGCCTGAGCTTATACCCAATACATGTTCTTTCCTTCTTTCTTTCTGATACCAAAGGTGAACCCCAAAATCAACCCTATACACCAACACAGCAGTTAACTTGAACTTGACAACCTTTTAGCTAATTATTCCTGTCTGTGTTCTATTGATAAAACGTAATTTCCATGAAATACCGTAGCTACTTCTCGTCCAATGTCCGTCTAGCGTTTACATAATTCCCGGAATAATTAATCCCTGAAACAATTACTTCACAAACAATAAAACTCAGAATATCAGTGCTACGGTAATGTTTTTTTTTAAATATCGCAGCATTATTATATATTTTTTCAATTTATACAATGTCGCCCCACACTAGGAATTTCTCCTGTATCGTGGGTGCGTTTACGAACATTCTAAGTCATGCACAAACAGCCAAACCCGGTACTACCTGTAGGTATTACAAATATTTGTTCCGTAGGGGTATCGAACCCATCACTCGCAGCGCAGTAGCCAATCGCTCAGCCACGCTTATGCTGAGATGGGAGTCTTTTCGTCCTCCTTCGAGTCCATTTTTTTATTTGTGAACTAGTTTAGTTGTATTTTTTTTAGTTTGTATTTATTTAATACTTTAAGCACACAACTGTACAGAGGCGGACTTAATGCCAGACGCATTATCTACCAGATAACCTTATTACCGTGTTTCCCGCGCATGTCCTAAGAAAAGACTTTCTTTTGTTTTTTTTTCTTTCAGTTACTGTATCACTCAGTATGGTGCTAAACCTAACAGGCTTACACACGAGTGGGTTTACTTTGGCTCTGTTTCTTCTTCGAGGGATAAAAGCTTTATGTGGCTCATATATTTGCCCACCTCTTGACCTTATTATCTACGCTATAGGAAACTTTACCTTATCGATCGAACCAGGAAAGGGCCATCTATTCCATGCAAAAATACTTTTATAAAATGGAACGTGATTAATTATTTGTTCTGTCAAAAGTAACAAAGAAACAAAAAAAAAAAATATTCATTTTCTAACTATTTAATAAAGTAATTTAATTAAGTAATATCTGAAGGTATTTCTTGCGTGAAAAACATCTATAACATTTTGCCTGATATGAAATTTTTAAAAAAAGCAAAAGTATTTGTAGCATATTTTTCTCCTACCTACTACTACCTACATAATTATTGTATGCCTATAAGGCAGGACATATTGATACTTTAATATATTGTTAAGACCTGTAACTGACATATGCCCACAATAAAGAGAATTTGGCTTTGACTTTGACTATCTTTTAGTCCCATTGCGATCGAGAAAATTCTCATGGTAAAACTGAATAACAGTTTGCCTGACCTGAAAATCGAACCCACACTCTCAGCAGTAAGTACCTCAGTCAACAAAATGAAATTGAGGTTTATTCGTTTTTAACTATTTAATAAAGTAATGAAATATGCCTTCAAGTATTTCTTTCGTAGTAAAATTTAGCTCTTAAATATTTTACGTTTGCAAGGCCACAGACTTGAAAAAAATCTATCATCTCTCCAATTTGGAACAGTTTTCCACTTAATCTGCTGTAAAATCTCATCTCATGCAACAGCAACAGTCGATCAACGACTGTTGCTGTTGCGGACATCCAATAACAGCGCAGATTAGATAACCTGGATTTGACAGCTCTGCTAATCTTGAGATGGCTTTTTAGGGACCGGGGGCGATGTACTATACGCAATCCATTGTTGATTATTCAGTTCAAAGTAATCGCCGACGTGGGCAATGAGTCTGCTAAGCCAGAAAATGAATCTCGTCGCCCAGGGAAGTCGAGGACACACTGGCGTGACGATTTAGATACGATTATGGGACATTGCCCAGAGAAAGCAACACAGAAGGAATGGTGAAAGTCTATAATATGGAAGACCTTTGCCCAGCAGACGGCAAACACAGGTTGAAAATACATGTGACAATTTTGTGGTTTTAATCCATTGAATTTTGAGGGCTAACACTCTTAATTCAATATTACACAAAGCACAACCAAAGTTAATGTGCTTTGAATTATACATAGCTAAAAAGCTAATGTGGTTCCAAAAATTAAGTCATCACTCACTATATTTACTCTGCTTTAGTTTTTTCTTAATGCCACGCGGGTTGGTGTACTGGTGTTACGTGACATTCTTTAATGAATGAGTTATATTAAGCCAAGCCACTTTACACCGGCAAGCTGAAGACAGGGCGCTATGGCGCTCATTAGGAGAGGGCTATGTCCAGCAGTGGACTAGTATAGCCTGATGATGATGATACACTTTACTCATAACTGCAAGAATCATCAAGAATCATTAATTACCTCTCTTCTTAAATGTCACTTAACAGTCCGTTGAGTTGCATGAAAATTTAAATGATGTACTCATGTAATTTTCGTGTTTATATTTATAGCTATGTATTGTATATATTTAAATAGTACACCACGAACTACCACCATAATTATCTTTTCTCCTTGTCTATCAAGTCCATTCAAAGATGGTCTGTAAGAGATCGCTTTTAGCGATAAGGCCCCTATTGTAACACCCTGTGTAGCTCTAAAACTTCTTTGTATGTTTTCATGGTGTACAATAAAGAGTATTTTATTCAATTCTACTAGTAGTCGCTCAGTGGTCGAAACTGGACCGTTTTAGCTTCCTACACTCCTCCATATAAAATTTAACTATGCCAAACCTTACACTTCTCGCGCGTTCTTAAAATGGGTACCGAAGTTTTCGCTTCGCGTACTAATATAACAGTTGGTCTCAGTTTAGAAGCCAGCATTATTCTAGTTGCAGTTTAAAAATGACACTTAAAGTTTTACATTATAAGGCCCTCTTTGTGCTGGGTAAAGGCCTGTCACTAGTCCTTCCAAGTACTCTGTTCCACCTCGTGCCAGCCCTCATAATAAGCGTCCAGGTCGTTTCGCCACCTCTTTCTGGGCCGACCTCGGTGGCGACGTCCGTCTTTGGACACCAACTGTGTGAAGACTTGCCCAACGGTCACAGTCCATGCGGAACCGTGATCCGCACAATCCCATTTCAGAACTAAATGAAGATGAAGTCGTGCACTCGTGCCCAATCGTTGGTATTATGCATGAAGGAGCCCCGTTTCTTAGTCAATGGCGTGAGGCGTAATGCTTGACTACTTTATTATACATAATATCCTATTAATAGTTTCTCCAACCCTTTCATTGGAGCGTGGAGTCACGGGTGCTACACACGTCACAATGAATACTTAATATTTAAATTATTCAATAGTAACGGATTCTATACCAAGGCATTGTTCTATTTCTCACGACCTGCTATGAAATTTATCACGAAAAATATAGGATATTTTATACATAGGATATTAACTTTCAGGAGGAGCTCGTGGCTAAATAAAAGCCGCACGTGTTGATCCAAAGTTAAGCTACACTTGCCGAGGTCAGTCTGTGGATGTGTGACCTCTCGTAACATATCGAGACTCCTCCGAGCCTTGGAAAGCACGTTAAGTCATTGGTCCCGGCTGTCATTTGTAGATCTTTTGCAGTCGTTACGGGTAGTCAGAAGCCCGAAAGTCTTACAACCAGTCTTACCAAGGGCGATACTCCTTGGTAAGACTGGTATCGGGTAGGTACTTGGAAGACGGGTATCGAGTTTTCCAGTAACTGGTTTGTGGAGGTCAGATAGGCAGTCGCTCCACGTAAAATACTGGTATTCAGCTGCATCCTGTTAGACTGGAAGCCGACCCCAACATAGTTGGGAAAAAGGCTAGGCAGATGATGATAGGAGGAACTTTCCTTTCAATAAATACGTGGAAACAAGAAGCGGGTTTTTGGGGCCAGTTAGGTCTTAACATGCCTAGGCGGGCAGCTGTATCAGACAGACACCACAAACGCCATAGATGTTGGGAGTGCTAAAAAGTATTCACATATATCGCACCAATATTTTTTGAATTTATTGCTAGCACTTTTGATATATTCCAAATAAAATATCGACACATCAATGTTTATCGGATAACCCTAGTGAACGTTGCATTTTTTTTTACTGTTTCCTACTTTTTGAGTTACGGCGATTTTTGCCGTCCAAAAGGTGTTAAAGTATCGTTTGTGACACGTTTTCAACCTACGTACCGAAATACTATATATGTAGGTATATCGCCAATAAAATTCGAGATAGTAATATTTTGCTGACAAGCCTTTCTGACGCTTAAAAACGCCAAACAAAATGTGGATCCACAAATGATTTGCCGCCTTTATACCTACATAGCTAATTAGATGAGATAAGAATAAACGACATAATATATTAAAAATCAAGATAAGATCATTTGTTAGCCTAATAAATGATCGATTAATCACAGACGAATATCAAGATGCCCCGAAAATGATAGACAATGATAGATTAGTCTGTCTATCAAGATCCAATATTCGAGACCGCGGTTAACGTAATTAAGAAGATAATATGATTGCTGAGAAAATACACAAACTCTCAACCAGCGTGTCTAAACGTAAACGAAACAAAAGATTTATGTATGGATCGTAAAGAAAAGAAAGAAAGAAAATAAGATTTATTCAGCACAGGCTTAGGCACACAAGGGTATAATACTAAACATAGAAAACATAAAAAAAAACAAATAAAATATATGTTAACCAATAATAATCAATAATCAATATTAACAGAAGTGATAACAAAAATAAATGCCTTTCTGCCGCGCCAAATGGGTACATCCTGCAGCAGCGTAGCAGGTGGCGTTCTGCAGTTACTGCCTGGGGTAGGCAGTAACTCATGGGAAAAAGTCGTGCATTTATGTAAATGTCATTTATAATGGTTAACCGCATAAGTTTATAATCAATCTCGCGATATTACAAACTGTCCATAAATTGTGAACAGAACATTTGCTCTTTCAGTGTCGTACCGTGTAATTATGATCCGATGCTATGTGACACGACATGAAAATATTATAAACTGTCAAATTTTCATATCTTTTGAGTAGAAACTTATCGACATCTTATAGTCTCGCGAGATTTATTACAAAATTACGGTGTTTGCAAATATCACCTCTCACATAAATATGAAAAATACAAAAACTCCGCAGAAAATAAATTAGATCTACTTATTCTTTACTGTATTTCCTGCAAGCTTTTGAGAGGCTTTTCATAGAAGTATCAGAGTGGTTTCATAAAATGTTAGGTAGCTACATTTTATTTTATGAAAAGATTACCTACTTCTGAGAAAAAGATATTTTAAGCTTAAAATCTCCGTGTGATAGAGATATTAACTGAACAGCTGGTGTGTAGAAAATGTTACAGTGTTTACACTCAATGGGCTAATAATAGCCCTGTGTGGGAAATACGCGACATAATATTAACATTTCCGCTTCGGATACCTTTGAGTTTGTATTAGAAATTCTTCGCTTATTTTTAAAGCTTTTTAGGGTTTACTGACGGATGGAAATAGCGGTGGTCTGCTATATTTAAGTAGGTCTTTCCGTGTACTGGCCTATTTTAGCGTTTGATGAAATAATATGAATTAATTGAAGTTGAGGATATAGAGGGTTGTTTAAATTATTCAAAGACTGTCGGGAAATTTACCAGAAATTTGCTTACCGAGGTCGGTCGCTGGATGTGTGACAATCCACTACATACCAAGGCTATACGCCTGGCTGTCATTCGTAGATCTTTGGCAGTCGTTACGGGTAGTCAGAAGCCTGAAATGTATGTAGCTTTTACAGTCATTATTTGTAAGTTTTTATGATGTACAATAAAGAGGATTCTATTCTATTCTGGAATTCTGACTAGTCTTACCAAGGGTTATCGTGTTACACAGTAACCGGGTTGTGGCCAACCTCGGTCAGAGTAGCTTAACCTATGATCAACCTTAGATTCTCAGAAATAATATAGCACAATATACAGGATGGAAAGGATATCGCCGCACATCCTGAAATCATGAGTTCAGTACAGGATTCTGGACCTCCCAGAGTATTAGGAATATTTCGCCGGCTTTTTCCAATTTTTTATGATTTTTCTGTTTTTTTTACTACCTATAAATTGTAAATAATCATGTAAAAAATAACAATTTCTATCTAACCCAATGAGATGGATAATTAAAAAGTTGATAATTCACTTCTTTCATTAAAAATCTCATTGGGATAGCTAGAAATAATGATTCAACGTCCACGATCAGAATCATATACTGAACTGATTGTTCCAGGGTATGCGTCGACATCCTCCCACCATGTATTAACGTATTTAAATGCATGTCTATTCAAACGCGCACCAAACCGTTAATTAAATCCTCTCACCACAACACTGACCGTGGATAATGCACCTCCATTAACAGTAGCCCTGTCTATCGGCGATCTCACTAATAGATTCTATCACTTAACTCCAGCTTGCATTGTACGCTTCACCCAGCTTTGATTCCACTGTTTATTTATACTGTTAATCCAATGTGTGATTTAAAAACGTTACAAGTGTTTCCATGAAAATTTTGTAAGAGCTTTGGGATTAGTCGGCATACATCATCATCTGCCTAGCTTTTTCCCTGTGTTGGGTTCGGCTTCAAGCAGCTGAATACCAGTATGGAGAGGCTACCTATCAGACTTCACTACACAACCCAATTACTGGGCACATATTTAACAAGAGATTTAACACAATTACGACACGATATTTCTTGGTAAGACTGGTTGTCAGAATTTCAGGTTTCTGAATAACCGTAACTACTGTTAAAAATCTACCAATGACCCGCGACCAACGGAGCGTTTTCTGAGGTACGAAGGAGTCGTCGTCATTACGATCATTCAGTCTCAACCTTTTTAAAAATACAGCAGAGTATACCAACCTTATAATTTCAGGTTATTTATTATTCCTTGCCTACCTCGTTAGTCTAACGTTAGCAAGCGAAGCAGCTAAGAATGAGGTCCTCGGTTCCATGTCCAGGTTGGACATAGTGTTGTTGGATTTTTCCAATTAGAATTTCTCAGTAGCTGTCGGAAGTCTAAATTTGTGGCAATAGGCTCGCCCCCTATTACCTACATGGGACTTAAACGTAACTGGAGAAATTCGTCTATTATCATTCCCTGTTTTGTGCCTTGATCTTGTCCAGATATTACGATTTACCGGCCCATCTCATTGCTGGTCTTGAATCTCTCCTTAACATTGTCGGTCACCACTCCTTCGCTTAGGAATCCATTCCACTCCATGTGTTTCAAATAAATATCCCTCACCTTCATACTCCATCACTTTGTCAGACCAAAACAACCCCTGGTTACGAAGTATCGTGTTGAGGAAATCTATGAACCGAATACAGGGTCAAGTTGGTATCTAAGATATTATAATCTAGCCAAATGGAGCATCTTTGACCAATCCCAAGCATGGGAGTAGAGATCGGTCTTAAGATATGTCTTATCGCTTCTCCTGCCCGTCATGCCCAGCAATCTGCACCCTTTAGGACTTCGTCAAGGTGGCTACTTGCTGGCCGGAAAGTAAACAACTCATCGACTTAAAAAAAAAGTATTTTCTGTTCTGTTTTTGTATCCGGTAAAAAAGTCCAAATCTATTTCATAATAACTAAGATTGTCATCACCATCAGCAATAAGAGGGTTAAAATAAGACCTAAACTCGTCTGCCTCCTACTCTTTCATTAGTATGTTATCGTCGTTTTATCAAACGCCCATTTAACTTTCGATACGCCAGCTTTTCAGCTTTTATTATCTACCAAATCCTTAAATACCTGCTACGTTATTCCCTGAAAATATCCTTTACAAAAATAGACGCAATTTTTCGCAGAAAATCTGTATTTGTATTGTATCTAAAACCATTTTCTTTGACGACACTTTTCAAACAAAATGTCACGTTCAAATCGTCAGACGATAATATTATGAATTACGCCCATTTGTTCGATGATAACCCGCAGCCCCGGCGAGTCTATTATTGAGAACTGTTTACGGCAGAAGTGGACACACCCATCTTACCGCAGTTAGCTCATAAACGTGCGACAACCATACATTATTACTACAACCTATAATTTATGTTCGTACTCATTCATGCTACATAATAACAAAAGAATAATTTTCCTTAGAGATAAAAATGAAAACAAAAAATGTGGAAAGCGTTGAATGGCCGCGTTGCGTAACGAAATACTATTTCCAGTGGCCCAAACCGGGCGGATCAATGAAACGGCGTCGCCAGCGCCATCTAGTGGCGGGTAGCGGGCAACGACCTCTGCTCCGTAACCTAGTCTAGACATTCTAAAAATGTGTACGAGGAATTAATCAATGTCTCCGGGGTATCATGTGTCGTGTTAGCTGCTTCAGTAATGTGTTATAGATTACTTTGCGGGATTAAATTTTCAATGCTTGGTTGAAATACTCGTAGGAGTAATGAAAACAGTTTAATTAATTTTATGGATTCATTTGAATTGTACCATAAACAATATAAATATATAGTTTATGTTAACTTACGGACATAGATAGAATAATCAAGTATGTACACGTAGTGAATGTGAATTTGATGTTAAGTAGGTCCTAAAGATAATAATCAAAACTCTGCCCAAATACTTTGAACTGTTGACGAAATAAAAGAGCTGAAACACAGTTCAGCACAGAATATTCAAATTTCAGTTTCATTCTCAACAAAATATCGTCGATATCCAATAAATCGTTCAAATACTTCCCAAAATATTTCGTACCTAAACTAAAGTTATTAAACGACAGTATTTCACGAAAGTAATACGAGTCGTTGGAGATTTATGTAAAAGTAGCTAAACAGTTGATCTAGCCCTAGTTTTACTCAAGAAATAAACCGGCGTTTTGCCGGCAAAATATTTCCTGTAACGTCGCCAAATTTCCTAGTACGAGGCTCGATGAGACCATTCACGTGCCGGCTTTTAAAGATGGCGTCTATATTAAAACGACAGCTGAGCCTGTTACTTTTGAAAAATGTTTGTCTTAATTTTGTGCTTGGGGGTATTTAGGTGTTGATAGTTTTAATTTAAGTAAAGGTAATTCATTACATGACCTACTAATTCTGAACGTGTACAAGTGGAAAAGTATTTTTTATTTTTTACTAATTATACACACACAGTAAAACATATAAGGAACTGGTGATTTCTTTACAAATGTGTTTAATAGTCGAAAGAATTAATAATAATTCAGGTCTGCAACTAAATGCTGGCTGGATGTTTGATCTGATTGATGTGTTTTTAGTTGTCCTGAAAGCTAAAATAATACTCAAAAAAATCCAGAACTTCAGGTTATTTTGCAAAACGCAAAATGTTATTATAAAAAGGTTTTTTTTTGGGCGAACTTGAAGTCATAAACATTATTGTTATATACTAGCTTTTGCCCGCTACTCTGTCTGCGTGAGTGTTGGTTATCGTGGATGCAGACTATAGATGCTGGCGGGAAAAATTCCGAATCATTCCCGTAGAATACTTCGGAAGTATTCCGAAATATTCCGAAACTTTGGGAATATTTCAACTGTCAAAAAAAAAACCAGGGAAATCGACTTTACTACCTATTTCGCGCTAGGAAGTTGTAAATTATATTATCTTTAGTTGTGTTGTGAACGGTAGGTATATTAAGTTAATTGAACTGATTAATGAAAACACAAATTAATGATTGTAACTTTAATAATGAAACTAAAAGGGATTACAAAATACTTATTTCGAATAAATTTTCAAAAAACAGATCAGATATGCTAGGCCTGGTTTTTTATTCCACAACTGACATTCATAAAAATAGCATTCGATTTCGAAATAAGTAGGTACCTACCTAATACAAAACAATAAAAATCCTGTTAATAGCATGCTAACATATCTCCCTATAAAAATATCAACATATACTTAATATAATAAAATAAACATTTATATTTTACTTCCGTATGTGCCACTGAACAATAATTGACTCACCCACCACACCACAAACAAACACGTTTATTCCCATGAATGATGAAAATGAATTATTCGGGCGAAACATTCAATTGCGGGGTACGAATCTTTCTCGCGGGGGGAAAACTTCTCCGGGAAGCATCTCCCCTCTTACCGCACCCCGCACCGCCATCGCCTGCACACACGACTCGCGGGAGTCGATTACGAAATATATATAATACTAGCTGTGCCCGCGACTTCGTTCGCGTGGATGTCGGAACTTAACAAAGCAGCATTTTCAAAAAAAAGACTGACCATTTTTTTTTTAAATAAATGAATTTTTGTAAAATAAAAGTAGCCTATGTTACTCCTTATTACATCAGCTACCTGCCAATAAAAGTCCCGTCAAAATCGGTCAAGCCATTTCAGAGATTAGCGATTACAAACAGACAGACAGACAGACAGACAGACAGACAGACAAAAATTTAAAAAAATGTTATTTTGGTGTATGTACCGTACATATATTCATATGCAAGTAAGAAAAAACGGTTATTTCAATATTACAGACAGACACTCCAATTTTATTTATATGTATAGACTAGCTGTGCCCGCGACTTCGTTCGCGCGCATTTTTTTTTTAAATAAATGAATTTTTGTAAAATAAAAGTAGCCTATGTTACTCCTTATTACATCAGCTACCTGCCAATAAAAGTCCCGTCAAAATCGGTCAAGCCATTTCAGAGATTAGCGATTACAAACAGACAGACAGACAGACAAAAATTTAAAAAAATGTTATTTTGGTGTATGTACCGTATATATATTCATATGCAAGTAAGAAAAAACGGTTATTTCAATATTACAGACAGACACTCCAATTTTATTTATATGTATAGATGTATAGATGTATAGATGTATAGATGTATAGATAAATACGATATATATAAATACGATTTTTGAGCAAAAAAAAAAATCTTAATTAAATCCATTTTGAATAATTCTGATTTACAGAAATTTTCCCAGAAGTATTCCGGAATTATTCCGAATTTTTCAGAAGTTTTGCAACTATAATGCAGACAAAGCCGCGGATTAAAAACTTTCCTATGATCCTCCCGGGGCCTCAAACTATCTCCATTCTATATTTCATTTAAATCGGTTCAACGGATAAAGCTTGAAAAGGTTGCAGACAGACAGAGTTACTTTCACATATATATATCATTATCTTAGTATGGAAGTAGAGATTTTCAAACCAGATTCAAATATAAAAATGCTATCGAATTATTATATTCGAAATTAAATAAGCTGTAATGTACACATACCATTGCGAATATGTTGTGTGAGAACAAGAAGAAATGTATAACGATGCTAAGATGACAGACCATTGTTTTCGACTTCTTTATTTTACCAATATTCGATAAGACCACTATGTCAAAAGACCTTTTATATGTTCCCAATCACATATTCCCTAGATCAGAAGCTTTATTAAAACCAGATTGAACGACAGTCTCACAGGGACATAGAGCTCAATGCACCGCAGATGCATTTACGTAGCATAGTACACAATCTGTTATATATGCCAAGTACGAACCTCGTAAAATCGATACCACGATCACTGGAGTTACTAGACGGGCTTACGAGAGAGGGTGGGAGGCTGCACCCCTCCCGCAGCCTCAACCCCCCCGCTCCAAGCGCTGGGAATAATCAGTTGTCATTTTACGTAATTTAAATTTTATCCCACTTGTTACCCATTTTGTTGTGGATAAGCATCTCGGGCTCCTTCAAATGCAAATGCTCATGATTGAGTCTTTTGCTTAACAATGCAAATGTGTTTTGTGACCTTCAGTTTCTTAACCACTTTATCTTAGATATTTATGCATGGAAAGGAGATATTTTCATTTGTTTGACCTACTAGTCTTTAAAAGTGCTAGTTGTGGTCTCATTAGTGAGCTGGATTCATGACATCAGACTTGTCCCAGATTGTGGCTGTGCTTAGATTTTCACTGTGTGATGTCATCTGAGCAGTAATTGAAGTCTCCGTCAATGTTTGACATAGTTTCTTGGTCGTGTCTTGGTACAATGTGAAACAAGATGAAATGACATCTAGAAAAGACGTTTTTAGCAATTAGGTGATCACTTATATTTACTATTAGGTACCTCGTTAATAAATAAATGAAGAAGATATTAAGAACCCGTCAAACCTTCAGATTTACTGTAAATTTATCGAGATGTAAGTTTGTTTTAACTTTATTCCGCAGTTTCTAATAAGGGGGGGGGGGGGGGTTATATTATAGCAATTTTAGTTATTATTTCGCTGTCTTTTATTTCTTGGAGAATAAATCAAGGAGCAGTTACGATCTCAGTTGACACTGGCATATAATAAAAAAAAACTTTTAACATTTTTTGACAGTATGTAACTATCGCCTTCCGCTGCAATCTCGGGTCTACGTTGGGGAAACAATAACAAAACTACTCGGAGTGACTACCCGCCGGCCTCCCACCCCTTGTGGTGGGCGTAGCCCTCACCTCGACATGGCATGTGTAGGAATAATCACCAGTCACTTTACGTAATCTGAGTGCTTGACGATCTGCCACGTGCATTGTGTTAATGAAGGCACTCGACTGTTAATCATATTTTAAATAACGAATAGTTTTGTTTGCTAACCTTATTTTTTACAATATGTACTTAATTTATTAATCCGATGGAAAGAATTCGAAAATTAAAAAAATATTAATAATCAAATACTATTTTTCTCGTACAGTAACCCCAAAACTAGGCGTTGGCCTGTATCTTAGGGTTTAAAAGAATTTTAAGAAACATCAAAATGTAGTTAAATAATTTAAGGTCCCGCAAACCAATCTTTAGTATTTATGCTCAGATATTACCGATAACCGATAAGATACGAAACTTTTAGTTTAGTACTTCAGTCATTGACTGCTGTTCGGACAAGTCATCGAAATCGGGCAACGAGCCAATTTATACGCTTGTATGCCTTTAAAACGTGCGTAAAATTGACAGGCCTCAAACTCGGCTGTAAAGCTAATCGGATGAAACGACGAAAAATGAGGCAGTGTGATATACGATGTTGGTCTTTATGAATGAAACGACAAATCACTACAATTAGCCAGCAAGGAAGTTAGTAACTGTAACACCTTAACTGCCGAACAACGAGACACAAAAGAAAATGTATTGTTTGTCGGTCATTTGGCGTTCAACGTGTTAACAGCTTTTACCGCTGTTAGCTTTTCCAATTCACTTCTAAGTTATTTTTCCTCTATCTACAAATCTCTACTTAAAACATTAGCTTTGAACTAGGTTGCAACTATTATATCAACAGTTTTATTTTAAAATTGCGAGCCGCGCTTAGTATATAACAACGACGCCATGACACATATTTTCCCGCCAAAAAATCAACATGGAAGTTACATTAACCCCCGCTTTGACGTGTTAGATTTACTCAGCCTCCCCAACTTTCCATAAAATAGAAATTTCTGATAGAAAGGGTAACTTGTGAACCTAATAACCTCCCAACGGAGCCATTTTGGCCACATACCCTTAAAAGGCCCACAAAATAACGAAGGTAACTAATTCACTATTTATAAAGTATTTGAAAACGTAAAATGTTCGGATTAAGTCCCGAGAGCCAAGCATGAATGTTTCATACGAATAAACGATTGTGCGCCTTGAAAATATCGATTCGGTTGAAATTAAGGAACAAATGGGGCGAAGGGACGTGGAAGGGTCGCATCGGCTGTGGACTTGCTGTGTGTGGAAACGCGGAAAACAGAGCGAGTTCAATTAAGTAGGTCAGGAAAAATACACGCAGTTTTGATAATTCCATCAACATCCGAGGTAATTAAGCTTGCAGAAGACTTTAAATAATTACACGTTTCATTATATTAAAGGTTTTTTTCGGCTGAAGGGGAGAAGGACATCTTTCGGTCGAAATAATTATGATAATGATGATGATATATGAACTTATCTACTTAACTAAATAAACCTAACAGTAAATTATACTAAGGCACAAAAAAAATATCCTCATTGCTGTCGACTGGTTAAGTACCCAAAAGACTGACGGCATTGCCTCGTTAAATGGCAATGCTTAGACTCTGGACAAAGTAGAAGCCAGCCCTTAGGTCTCGGGAGGCGTCAACTAAACGTTTTGATATTTATTTTAAAAGAAAATAATTATAATAACAGCTAGGCATCAAAAGAATCTAAATATTCTATTAACAAAATAACTAATCACATTCTTAAAAGGCTCTACTAACAAATAGCCTTCAGGTTTTCTACTTGTAGTGCTGTTCTGTAAGCCTTATTAAGCTGTTCACAAATACTTCTAACACTAACAAATTATTCAATAACCTTATCGCTAGCATCGTGATCTTTTTCCTTGGCTACATTTGATATTATGTTATTAGTAAAATTTGGCTAGACCTTTTACTTTGTAAGTTAGTTTGAATTACTTTTTTTTAAATATTTCTACACCGGCAACGGTAGTGTACGTGAAACTATTTTATGTTAAGACCTTAATGTTCGATGCACTCAGAAATAAATAAATATTATTATTATTATTAACAACAACACGAACAAGCATAACTTTGCTTAAAAGGTGATTCCAAGTGTCGTATAGTGATGTTAAGTAATGCATAAGTTGATGAAATAAACTTTTTTTTTTTTTATTATTCAAATATCGCGAACGCTTCCACTGTATCGTTACCCAAAGCAAGTCTTGTCGACTCACGTTCCGCATTCCTATACATTGTTATTAGTTCGCCTGTGGTTGTGTTCCACACAAATATTTTCGCTGCCGTACCCACACACATGTTTTTGATTTATTGTAACTTTCGGCGTTGACGCATCATAATGGCGTTTTGTTTGTCCCCCACTATTTGTTCCGGGATCTGTTGAAGCTACATATTTCTATTTATGTTAATGATATTTGATTTTTATTGGTCTAGGTTTCCGACGATAATGTTGGTTAAATACGGATATTTTTCTACTGGTCTACCATACGCTTGTATACATAATAAATAGTGGTTTCTAGACTTATTTCTAAATATGCTACTTTGCTATATTTAATCAAGTCTTCATCCTTTTAGGGTTCAACACCCAAAGGGTGAAACGGGACCCTATTACTAAGACTCCACTTTCCGTCCGTCTGTCTGTCTGTTCGTCTCTCACCAGGCTGTATCTCATGAACCGTGATAGTTAGACAGTTGAAATTTTCACAGATGATGTATATCTATAGCCGCTATAACAAAAACTACAAAAAACGGAATAAAATAAATATATAAGGGGGCTCCTTATATATTTATTTTCCTCCATACAAAAAACGTGATTTTCTTGCCGTTTTGCCATATGGAATGTTAGGGGTGGACCGCCCTTAAAATTAAGGGGGATGAAAAATAGATGTTGTCCGATTCGCAAACTTAACCGATATATACACCAAGTTTCACGAAAATCAGTCAAGCCATTTCGGAGGAGTTTAATCACATACACCGTGACACGAGAATTTTATATATTAGAATAAATAATGGTACGGAAACCTTCGTACACGAGTCCGACTCGCACTTGGCCGGTTTTTTTAATATCTTCATACACAACAAATTTTCCTTGTACTTTCTCCATCGTTAACATCATCGAAGCTATCCCATATAGATTAATTCCGGCTCCTCTCTATTCATGATTTCCTTTTAGCTTCTATTATGTTCCTAATGCGATTACTTCCAACAGAATAACCTCAAGGATTCCATCTAAGAAAGCAACATTGTCCTTAATATTAAGAAGTCATTCAAGGACGGAATGAATCAGTTTTATGATATAGCTCCCGATCATATTACGTGTTTACTATGAACGTACAATGTTAGATTGTTCTGATTCATTTTCGCACTGAATTAGTTCATGTGACATCATACTCGTAATATAATAATGAATGTAGGCGGGAGGTAGGTACTTAAAGACTATTATCGTATAGAAGTGATAGGCCTCATATTGTTTCAATTGTGTGATATTCAGTGACGGATTAACCCTTAATAAAATTAAGCGATTGCCTAGGGCATTACGTCGGGGGGGGGGGGGGGGGGGGCAGGCACCAGAAGAAGCACATACAAAATTCGTCCTTAGGGCATCACGTCTCACTCTCGCGTCACCAAAAACCACACCAAAAAAAGTTTCTAGCGTATTCGCGCGTTTTGCACAACTAATGTTTTTAGCCGGTAAAAATTTTTAAGACCGATTCTAGTTAACATACGGATAGGGGGGCCCACTGGCGTGGATTGCTTAGGGCATCAAGTAGTCTTAATCCGTCACGTGTGATATTATTAACAAGGCTTAATGCCTCAAGAGAGTATACGTACAATATTTTATTTAAATAATAAAGATTACCAGACACTACTAAATTTAATAAATCCGTCTTAAAATTTTACTTATCGTCATACAACGTACGTCAACAAATGGTAACATTTGTTTTATGATAGTCTTAATCAAAATACTTTTTCATATAAGTTAATAAACACTCGAACTCATAACGTAACATAACGTTACGCCTTTATTTCCGGAAGGGTAAGGCAGAAGTGAACCTATAGTACGCATTTTGCCAGTTATGTTTCAGTCTCATGCAATGGGGCGAGCATATTGCCACTTACCTGGCACAAATCCAGTCTCCTGGCAGCTACTGAGCATTCTAGATGGAAAAACTCAATAACGCTTTCCCCAAACCGAGAATCAAAACCAAGATATCATGCTTAGCAGTAACACTAACAACTACAACACCAACGAGGCAGTCTCATTCTTTAATAAAACACAAATAAGAAACATTCTTGAAAAAAGAAATCATGCGATAAACATATGTTTCATGTTTATCTAAACACAGGTTCTTTACCTGATAACTGTTGTTTTCCTTTCCCTGAACATTAATACGAGTATCTTTCTACTCAAATAGCTCTCTACCAAAACATCAAGTTCCTCCAATTACTTATAAGTTCATGTTCTCTGTTATCAAAGACACTTCCTCGGATTGATATAATAATATAGGTGGGTGTAAACTTCATAGGTAATTCTCAAGTCTATTTTCAAGTAACAAGATGATTTGTTTCTATTTCTGATCGCAAATAGAATTATTTATTTGTAATTACTACTTGTGATTTTTTTTCTTCTGAGTACTGTTCTTTTCCGTCATAAACATGCAAAATTAGATTCTTAGTTCAGCGGTGAAAAGGTACACCAATAATTGTGAAATTAAATTTCGGTGAACCAATCCTTAGAAATCATAATTGTCTGAGCGGGCGAGTCTGACTAGCTTTTGTTTTAGTTATAGTATGGAGGTCCTCTATTATCTCTTATTCTTTCTTTTTTTCATATTTATGATAAGCATAGCAATTACGATTGCCAGTCCAATAGGACTGGCACTGGACTCTGTTGCTGTCTATTGACAGCAACAGAGTCTTTAAAAACAACATAACTTAATGTAATATTCAATTCAACCCCTTTTCATTTCACTCTAAACACCACTTAGGAAGAAGTAAGCAGTCTATTTTAAGCTCAGGTCACATTACGTAACAAACTACACATGAACTATAATTTGATATGAAACTTACTAGAAACAGGTGTAATTTATTATGCAGATTGTGTTACTACTCGTGGGTGTTGCCGTGGGTGGTGGGCACCAACCTTTCACGGCCACTCAGAGTTAATTCACTATTTAATCATGAATGCTTTCTTGTTACTCGGTAGTACTTTAGTCTGACTTGTGGTTAGACGGTTAAAGTTTGGCGTCCGTCTTCTGCTGCTCTTAGGCTTGTATCGGCGGTTTCATTTTGAATTGGTGTGAATTTTTTTGTGATGACTCTTGACATGACTAGTTAACACCTTAACTGCCAAACGACGAGACATAATAGAAAATGTATTGGCTGTCGGTCGTTTGGCGTTGAATTTGTTAAGAAGAGATTCATTAATATGCCGCAGCATCTTATACATATTATTGATAGAGAAGGGTAAGGAAAACTAAAGATCGTTAGTCCTATAAGTACCATGAAATCAGTATAAATGTTTTGTCCTTGCTGGGGCCTTCATTGTAAGGTCACCACAGGATTCTTCTGTTAAGTAGTAAACAGCCTTCTAGAGCTTCAGCTCTAGACGGCTGTTTACGGCAGTTCACTGCGAGTGGCCCTAACTTAAAAAAAAAATGTTAGTCTTTTTAAGTCAAAAGTGAGTCATCTTCAGAAAGTTTACTATTCCTGTCCCTGTCGCACAACTGTCAAACTTCTAGGGCAAGATAGAAACTAAAACAGCAAAGCCAAAGTATGTGATTAATCTTGGAAAGATAATAAAGGCTTGGTTTGTAAATTAACGCCAGTAAACAGTTCATTATACAAACCACTCTTTCCAGATACGAATACAACGCAACCCCTCAATAAAATGCTACATTCTATCTCATACGTGTAACTCATAAAAAATCTGAAACATACCTCGTACGTTTTGCGGTTCAAAAATCCGCTCGTAACACCACCACACATCCGAAATCCGGGATAGCACGATAAATATTGCATACATTGCGCAGTCAGATACCAAACTAATAAAACTTCAGTGTTAGCACGTAAACGGAATACAAAATGGTCCTAAGTTACGCGGGTGGCCCGTCGAATACCCACGCTCATATAATTTACGACCGTCGGAAGATATGTTAGGTTCTAAAATGGTACTAACTTGGTTGCGGCAGACGACTGCTTCTAGACGGTGCAGTTTCTTGAAGAGAAAATTATCAATCATTATCGAATATCATGTTTTGATGGATTTTATGAGATATTTCTTCGATACATTAAATTATGTATAATTTCCAAATTTTTACATCAACTCAAAAAAATAAATGTTTTTTGGTAAAACCACCGCATAAACTTTCATATGCATGGAGTAGAAAGCTGTTATTTTCACATTACAAACAGACAATTTAATTTAATTCATTTGGACTGAAGATAGATAAGTAGTTATATCAAATAATTACTTGTTAAATGATAAGTAGGTCGTAAAATAATAATCTATAAATATAATTAAGAAACAGGTTGCAATTCCTTCATAATACAACGGTTTCGTATGTTATTCAATCATTTGGAGTCACATTTACAATCATATAATGTTATATGTTAAAAGAGGTAATTTAGCCTATTTAACATTGCTCAGATTTTGGTAATATACATTGAAAATAAGATACTTGTCTTAACTTTTGTTTACCTTTTAGCTGACAAAAAGAATTATAAAGGAGTAATCAATTAATTCAAGCTGCTACTTGACTTACTCAATTCGATCGAAACTGTAGTTATACGTGAAGAGAAAATTGAATACCCAGCAAGCTAAAACAGTTGAATTTCAATCGCGTAGCAACTATATTTAAATTATCTTATAAATTCTTAATGTTACTCTTATTTTTCTTCTGCTTACACTGATCACAAGTAACTTGGGACCGGGGTCCAGCTGCCCCGGTCTCAAGTTCAGTGTCTTCTCCTATTTCCCAATTAAACCACTAATAACGTGAATTAACAAAAATAAAGAGTGACTGAGTCAAAGAAAAACGTGCACATTTAGCGGCCGAGGGCTTTAAATTAGAGACTCTACTAAACGTCGCAAGAATGAGCACTGAATTCTTTACAAAAGACAAGACTTACATTCGTAATACTAACTTGGAGACTTCTGATACATGGTAGTTTTTACAATGAAACTGTCATCGTTATAATTAGATCTACATTCCTTCCGTTAGTCTTCAACTTGTATAGTATATTATCTGATTAATGTTTATAAAACTAGCTAGTTTTTTTTTTTTTTGAACCTGCAAACGTTGTATTGCCATATAAAATGTTTGGGGTGGACCACCCTTATCATTTACGGGTATGAAAAATAGATGTTGGCTGATTCTCAGACCTACCCGATATGCACACAAAATTTCATACAAATCGGTTCAGCCGATTTGGAGGAGTTTGGTAACAAACATTGCGACACGAGAATTTTATATTAGGTCTTTACCTATGAAATTGCCGTTCTGCAGTACTGGCCATTTCAAATCAAAATATTTTTTGTTTGGCTAAGAATTCTAATTTCAAATTAATTTTATTTTAAAAACATGGATTTTTTTTTCCAAAAGTAGTCATTTGTTTATTGATTAGTGTTACATTTTCATCGCATTTAAATCTTTTTCGTCATCATGGATACGTTAAAAATTCGAGTAATTATGGAATATGAGTACCGTCGTGGCAGCAACGCGGCACAAGCGGCACGCAACATCAACGACGTTTACGGAGCTAACACTACAAACCAACGCACTACCTGTTATTGGTTTGCTCGCTTCCGTTCTGGAAATTTCGACCTGAAAAATGAACCTCGCGGTCGTCCGAAGACTTTGGTCGACAATGACGAATTAAAGGCGATTGTGGAAGCTGATGATACACAATCTACGGCTGAATTAGCAGCAGCTTTCGACGTTAGCGTCAAAACAATATTGGTCCATTTGCGTCAAATTGGCAAGGTAAAAAAGCTTGACAAATGGGTGCCCCACGAACTCAATGATCGCCAGCGCGAAGTACGCGACGAGACGTGCCTTGCACTGCTCAACAGACACACAAATGAAGGAATTTTGAACCGCATTGTTACCTGCGATGAAAAATGGATTCTGTTTGATAACCGCAAGCGCTCAGCAAGTTGGTTGGATCCTGGTTCAGCACCTAAACAATGCCCTAAACGAAAACTTACCCCAAGAAAAGTGATGGTCACTGTTTGGTGGTCTAGCGCCGGTGGGATTCAACACAGGTTCTTACCAAACGGGGTGAGCATTACTGCAGATGTGTACTGTGAAGAATTGAACACAATGATGGAGAAGCTGGCACATCTCCAACCAGCATTGGTCAATCGCTCGTCTCCGCTGCTCCCGCACGACAACGCGCGACCTCATACTGCACAGCAGACGGTCTCCAAGTTGCAAGAACTGGGGTTGGAAGCTCTCCGTCATCCGCCCTACTCACCAGACCTTGCGCCTACAGACTACTACTTTTTCCAGAATTTGGATAACTTCTTGGCGGGAAAAAAATTCAATACCCGAGAGGCAGTACAAAATGCCTTTGAAGAATTTGTTGCCTCCCGTCCAGCTGATTTCTTTAAGAAGGGCATCAATAAACTGCCACTGCGTTGGCAAAGATGCATTGATTGCATGGGTGATTACTTCGATTAATACAAATAAAAAATACATGAAAAAAATTCATTTAAATTTTTTCATACAAAACGGCAATTTCATAGGTAAAGACCTATTATATTAGATATTTCATAAGAATATCTGAAAACAGTAAGTATGGAGATTTTTGCTGGTTTATTATTTCGATCCGAAATTACCGTTTGTGAGAGGCAACTAGAGTCTGTTTTTTTTATAAATTAGACGTTTAAATGCGGCATTTTTAATGGTCTAATTGAAATAAATTATACGACTTTGACTTTTAAAGTATTTTCAAATCTTGTTGGATATAATTTTTCATCATAAAAATATTTCTCGGAAGTCTATGATATGTTCAGAATAGCTTTTGATGTTACATAAAACCTGGAGTTCTAAAACGCTAGATTTATGGATGCAATTTTCTGTGTAATATTCCACTTTGTGAAGCCGTTTCCAGCCATCATACACATCTAGACTATAAGTAGCATATGTAGATGCAAATCTAACAGCGATTGCGGCGGATCCAAGTTATGATCCTCTGCGCCCGCGGTGTTACCTGCGGTTAAAAAGTCAATATGAGGCGATTTGATATTCTATTGGGAATTCATACATACTGAGATAAACTCACGCATTTTTTTCATGGGCAGAAACTACAGAACGCCATCTGCAATGCTCCTGACATGTTTTGCACGTCTCAACGCGAAGCGTTGAGTTGTGCTTTACTCTCACTCTCTCAAGGTCAAGCAATTATCTCGGCTTAAATTGCTTTTATCCGATCCTTTTGGACTTTGAGTATTAAATGAGTTGACAAATATCAACAATAACACTTTTTTATGACATTAGATACTTTTAAAAAACACTATTTTTGCTAGATAATAAATAAAAAACCGTTTTGAAAAACTATTTCAGTGGACGTCGGGTTGTCTGTATGTTCGGATGATGTATGTGGTCACGATATCGCCCAAAAAACTTCACTTTTTGAGTCATTTTTTTTTTCATCCGCTTCAGTATCATTCTGAGTAATAGCCTATTGAAAATTACCGTCTAATTCAATCAAGTCATTTTTGTCATAAAATGAGCGTTGAGACGTGCACTTTTGGATTTTCCAAAATTTTTTAAATTCTTACAGCGTGAATATTTTACTGTTTCGGGATAAAAAGTAGCCTTTGTTTTAGTTAAAGATATGAGATGCTGCTATGGAAGAATAAGAAGTGTGACGCGTACTTCATACAATATGGGATAAGGGCAGAATTTTGTTTTAGTGCAAATACCACGTACTAGAATAACCATCATCATTCTAGCCTTTTCCCAACTATGAGAACGGCTTCCAGTCTACCTTGATGCAGCTGAATGCCTATATTTTACATGAAGCCACTGCTATCTGACTTCCACAATCCAGTTACTGGGCAACACGATACCTCTTGGTAAGACTGATTATCAGACTTTTGGGTATCGGACTACCCGTAACAAATGTCAAAGATCTACAAATGATAGCCGGGACCCCAACGTACTTTCCTAGGCGTGGAGGAGTGTCAATATGTTACGTTCGACAAATACTAGAATAAGTAGAAGTTAATAAAGAAGAACATATTATAAAAGTAAAGTACCTACTATAACTATCACGAATTACATAACCCTGCTCGTATAGCATGACCAGTTCTTTCTTACCAATTTGACATCTCTCCTCCCGAGCTCGGGGCGCTCCGTAGACTGTAGAGAATAGAAAACTTCCTACTCTTCAGTTTTAACACCATGCTTAGGACGGTAGATATCCTTCAACAATCTGTCATGTTGTCTATTCTTCCGTTGACAAAACCGGTTCCATGGTGGTCATGCTAAGCGCTCTGACATTATATCGAATATCGATAAACCTAACTAGACAACTGTTATCAAAACTTTAAGCGATGGCGCTGTGAAAGCAAACGAAATCGTAGATACCGTAAATAAAAAAGTTTATGTCCCAAATAAACTAAAGACTAATGCCTCTTAAATCAACTGTATTGGAACAAGCAGCCATTGAATTTGCGATGTTATTGTTAAAAGGAAAGTTCTTGATGGGACGCCCGTCTCTTCGTGTAAGTGAAGACGTGTACGGGAAATGGGGGACGGAAATAGGGATATGGTGGGTGTTACTTATCTAAATTGGCTTTATATTGCATTTGGCAGAGTCTAAACTAAGACCGAAATAACTTAGTAAGTCCTCTGCCTCATCGATTTAGACCTTTTCCCAACTATGATGGGGTCGGCTTCCAGTCTAACCGAATGCCAATATTTTACATGGAGCGCCTATCTGACCTCCACAACCCAGTTAATGGGCAACACGATAACCCTTGGTAAGAATGGTTGTCAAAATTTCTGGATTCTGACAACCCGTTACGACTGTCAAAGATCTAGAAATGACAGCCAGGACCAACGGCTTAACGTGCTTTCCGAGCACAGAGGAGTCTCGATATCTGATTAATGGTCACCCGTCCATTGACTTACCTCGCCAAGCGTAGCTTAACCTTCGATCGACAAGTACGGCTGTTTTTATTTAGCCACGAACTCCTCAAATAACTTGGTAAGTACACTAAGATATGAGATGCCTTATAAACTGATTGGCTGCAGAAACGGTATTAAAGTGTTTCTTTAACCATAAATATTAATGTTCAGGATTCTTTCTCTTCAAAATCGATAAGAAATACTTAGGCCATGAATACTAGAATAGTTTAATTTACCAAAAACCAAATAAAACTCAGTCGATTGCGTGCGACAGCTCTATAATAAAAATATTTAGTTATGTGGCTTGGCGAATAAATCATACAAAATAGTTGGAGGCATAAAGAATTTTAATTTCTTGAACGTATTTGGTACGCACCACGATATATCAAGCTTTACATTTTCAGTTGAAGCAACAACTCGCATTCTATATGCTTACGGTACAATGAGAGGTCAGCTTATAGTACAATCTAGCTGGTTTGGGCAATATACTTGTGTATTGCTAATGTAAAGTAAACGACTTCTCAACATAACACACGGCCACGAACAACTAATATTGAATCGCCATTTCTATCGTTGGCAAGTTTCTTTTTCGCATCTTATGTTCATGTTTCTCTTGCCCTAGGTATTTGTGTGATACATGTTACATTTGGTATCAATTTTGAAATAAAAAACTTAAGAAAACATTACTAGAAATATATTATTGAGTTTTCGCGCCTCGGAAAGCACGTTCAGCCTATGGCTCGGCTGTCATTGGGAGATCTTTGACGGTCGTTACGGGTACTCAGAAACCCGAAAGTCTACAACCAGTTTTACCAAGGGGTATCGTGTTGCCCAGTAACTGGGTTGTGGAGGTCAGACAGGCAGTCGTTCCATGTGAAATACTGGTATTTAGGTGCCTCCGCTTAGACTGGAAGCCGACCTAAACATAGTTGCAAAAAGGCTAGGCGGATGATGACTACATTTCTAGAAACCTGATATTCAATTCAACATTTCTAGCTAGACGAAATCAAATGATAGAATATCTGGTATTTTCTGAGAGCACTAAATATACGGCGATTTCTCTAGAAAACACTTTCCTGCAAAGCCAACACGTGAACTGGCGTTCTTAGTTACATAAATATATAATGTAGTAAGCAGAACTGTAACATACGAGATTTCGTAGAACTGTTTGAAGCCACACAACGAAATCACGTGCACGTTTTAAATGTTTCTGTTGCATCGGAACACGAGTTAAAATAAAATTTGTTTCACATTTAGTACTGAATTTAGGGAAGGAACTTTCTTGAACTGAAATTGAAGTTGACAAATTATAATATACAAGCGATACACCCTGGCATCGCCCGTGACAAATTATAGTACACCTGTCCCGTTTCTCACTCTTTCTATTGGTGAAAACTGCATGAAAATTCGGTCAGTATTTTTGAGTTTATCTAGCACAGACGTGGCGCGGGACTATGTACTGATTATGTTTATGACATTTCCTGAATACAATGCACATTATGACATACCTATTATTATTCGTTACTCAATGACATAGATAGACTTTGGTAAAGTATTTTATTACTTTTAATATTGTGAATTTTGTCTGGCAGTTTGAGTACCTACTTTATGTAGCCTACCCGAATGTTCTTTCTTTGGTATTGTTCGTCGAGATGTTGAGCTCTTTAGTTCTAAGTTGAGCTCTACGATTTCTGACGAATGCTTGCATTGACTGGACACACATATCTGTGTGATTCTTTCCTCAAAAGACCATCTCAGACTAATCTGCATGTTCCTCACTTGTTCTGACTAAGATAATGTCTGGACTTTAAAAGAGACTGACCTCTGAATTTGTTTTGGTGTATCTTCTCAGAATAGTCATGTAGGATAACACCGACCTAATCTAAATCAATTAATATTTACTCCATTTTATGACGTGTCAAGATGTTATTTTTGAAACCTACTTACAGCAATAAACGTCATAATATAATTATCATCATCATCGATATCATTTGTTGTCTTGACATCGTGATTGACACTGTCTACATTAAAAAACGATATGGTGGCGACCATTGAGGTCGTATTTTTATTTGCATCACTACCAGTTCTACCAACTGCAAAAAATTGCTTAAACAGTGATAACTTTTGGAACATTTTTGTTGCTTTTTGCAGTCGTTTTTTTTCTTTTTACCATTCTATATACGTCTTAATTATCAAACAAATGAATAATACTGATACGTTGTTCACAGAAACAAGCTATGCTAGTACGTCAACTAGAAGAAGAACTAAGATTGCGCATGCGACAGCCCGCTCCTGAACTACAACAACAACTGGAAGCCTTATTCTCCGAGAACGAACACCTGCAAAGAGAGATAGCAATATTAAGGGACACCATCAAGGTGAGAGAGACATAACATAAATCAATTTTTTTTTGAGACCACTTATAACATTGCACATGTCACTTGTTACTAAATACAAGTTTTATGTTGACGTCAATTTCTGAGCTACCAACAGCTCCGAGGAAGACAGTGATGTTACGAACATCTAACTAAATATTTAACAAACCAATTTCGTTTGCAAACAGGAACTTGAATTGAGGATCGAAACACAGAAACAAACGCTTCAAGCCAGGGATGAGAGCATCAAAAAATTACTGGAAATGCTTCAAAATAAGGGGATGGGTACGTTATCTACATTTAATCTGAATAATTCTGTACTTAACATCTACTCTGTCTTAGCAGAAGTAAAACTCGGAATAACTTTCAGGTAAAGAAGAAGAACGTCAAATGTTCCAACAAATGCAAGCTATGGCCCAAAAACAGGTAACTGTCGCAACATTATCTAGTGTGTCTTGTGTGCATGTCCTGGTACCAGAACTTCTAATGTGCAGTCGAGTGTTCTAAACGACTTATTGGAAATTTTGCTACTTTGTAGTTATTTTCCTGCACTGTGTAGCGTAGCTGTATACTGTGCACGTCACTCTGCTTTCTTATGTCTTTATGTATTAGTGTTGTGAACACTTGGGCGTTTTATTTTGTGATACCTTTATCATCGTCACTGTTTCTGTTAGTGTTGCTCTTGATAGTTTTCATTTCATTCATTTCTTGACTCTTGAGCCGAATGACTGTCGCGACGCCTTTTTATGTATTAACTGATCAATCACACTCGTTGGCTTCATAAAAATCTTTCTCAAATTTCGCTTCTCACTACCACGGTCTTTCAATACCTGTCTGTGACACTGTCAAAGCTTGATTCCTGAGCACCAATTTACCGTTTTCTTACTCCCTCTTCCCGCCACTACTTCTACACGTCGATGATACATAACAAATATTCAGTTGAACTTTTTTTGATGTTCATCCAAGATGACCTATTAACTAATTCGGCCTACACAACAAAGAATAAAATACAAAAATTATATCGACACGAACACAAACTAATCACGACATTGCATGTTTAGCAGCTCATTATGTCCCCGTCACATGAACCTTAGAGAAGACCGTCTCGTATAAATTTTATTGGACATTCAGTTTGAGCAATCATTGTTTTTAGAAGCAAAAATTTAATTTGTACCGCTTTCACCTGGGGCTGCGTCGCGTCGATGGCGAATTGTTTGTCCTGTCGCGGCTAGTTCGCAGTACCAGTATCGTGTCGCGTCCGACCGGCACGCAGCCCCGGGGAGGCGCACGAGACGCGTCGCCGGTCGTAGGTAGGTTGTATGTTGAGCGGAGCCGCCGTCGGTGCTGGCGGCGGCGGGCGGCGGCGGCGGCTGACCGACTCGCGTGACTGGCAGGAGCTCAAGGCGACGGCGGACACGCTGCGGGCGCTGCAGGTGCAGCTGGAGCGCGCGCTGGCCGCGGCCGGCCTGCCGGGCGGCAGCGCGGGCGCCACGCTCACGGCGGTGCTCGAGACCAAGGAAGCGCGGATCGCCACGCTTGAGCGGCAGGTGGCCTTGCTCGAGAGCGAGCTGGCCGCGCTGGTGTCGCCGCCGCCGCCCTCGCTCGCGCCCTCGCACACTTCGCTTTACGATAAGGCCGATCCTCCCTTCAAGAGACAAGTAAGTTTTCTGCTGAACGACGTGCGGGTGATGAAGGACGGGCGGCTGAGCGCGCCGCCTCCGCTGGCGCGCCTGCCCCGGCCCGCGCTGCGCTCGAGCCACGCGCACCCCCGCGCCTCGCCCTACTATAGTGCCACCACTCTGTGACTCCGTCACCGACGACCGACGAGTACCGTGTCAATTTCTCGCTTTAAGTCCGAACTTAGCCGAAATCGTCGCCGACTGTGTTGACTCGTAATATTTTTATGTAAACTTGTTCGTTGTTAAAGCTATTTTTATTAAAATAAGAGGAATTATATTCTTGAAAGATGTCGATTTAAATATTTTTGTTAAATAGGGCCTTAGAAAAAGCGAATATATAAATTTAGATGTAATTGTATGGTTAGATGAAACATGTGAGGTTGATTACGCTGACACCAAATTAATGACGATTTAGAGATAGACTGTTATGGAAATAAAGACTGTCGAGGTCGAATGCATCGAACGATATACTATGACCGTCATGGCAAGGATTCTGTGAACCTCCTTGGTCGTTTTCTGATTTGATCATGTTGTGCTTTCGGTGTTGATCGCAAGTCATCGTCCAGTACCAGCTCCAGCTTGTCCCGCGTCACGTCACAAGTCATTGACATCAACTAGTCTAGCTCATCAAGACCCGACCTCTGTCATGTAGTGGTCATGTTTCATCAGACTTCTCACGGTAGATAAATGTATCACAACGTAGGCGCCCGTGCATCTGAGGATGTTAACAGTCGAACTACTTTTGGTACTATTAATTAATTATACTAATTAGATAATTATTGGATGACTGGAAAACTTTCTGCCGACCCTCATCGAGGCTTCAGAATTTCATATTTATTAGTATTTAGTATAGAAAGTTTTCCAGATTTAAATGTCCCTTTACTATTTGATGATTCGGTACGATTTTTAAATATATTTATATGTCGATGAATACGATTTATGATTGCATGTCGAATATTTGAACGTGTGAGAATATCGAAATGTCTTCCATGGCGCTGCTCCTATCTCGTGTTCAATAGTATAGTGCTGGAAACATTTCGTGCCGAATGAACTAACAAATATTGACATAAAAAGCTTGCGTCGCTTGTCATAACCTCGGTACTAACGTTACTAACTTACCAGTATATTGATGATCATTGGATCAGTATTATTGAGTAGATTGGAATTTTTGACATCAGTATCATTTCCGCCATCACTATTGCCTCCGTAGATAGTTTCTTTGGTTTATCTATTTGTGGAGTCTTCCATTTCTTGTGTCCTACTAACGAAATGTTTGGATTTATCTAATTCTATACCGACTTTTGGATGGATGGTGAAATGATGAGCAGCTGGACGAGTTCCGGTTGGAGATCCAGAGGCGAGACCAGGAGATCCTGGCAATGGCGGCGAAGATGAAGGCGTTGGAGGAGCAGCATCAGGACTACCAGCGCCACATCGCCGTGCTCAAGGAGTCGCTGTGCGCCAAAGAAGAACATTATAGTATGCTGCAAACTGACGTAAGTTATCATTTCATGACAAATTATACATCCTGTACATCTACATACCGAATTATCTAACTCAGATAAAGAAATATCACACAAAACAAATCGAGTGGCACAAACACAATGAATATACAAAGTAGTGACGCACCATCGATTACAAAAACAGGACCTGCCTAACTCATAACTTTTTGTTAACTTCAAAATAGACAAAGAACTACTACCATGCACAGGTGGAAGAACTGAAAGCCCGGCTGGATGAAAAGAGTAGATTGGTGGAGAAGAAAACGGCGGCGGCGTTGTCAGCGACGCACGAGCTGGCTGAGCTCAGAGACCACTCCGAGATCAAGGACAGGAAGATCAACGTGCTGCAGAGGAAGGTAAATAGGACCTTGAAATGTTGGAGTTAATTTTAGAAGATATAGAAGGTATTTATATGGAAAAGGATACAATTTAATCTTTAAAAAATACAGTATAGTTTAAAACTCTGCCACTAATGCTTAAATAGATCGTGTATTGTTTTAAAAATGTGATACCTTTTCAAC
Source organism: Phlogophora meticulosa (assembly GCA_905147745.2). Lineage (NCBI taxonomy): Eukaryota > Metazoa > Arthropoda > Insecta > Lepidoptera > Noctuidae > Phlogophora > Phlogophora meticulosa. The sequence continues at coordinate 4,192,016 of LR990540.1, read as the reverse complement.
TACAAAAATAAAACAAAGTCGCATTTGCATAGTTAGTATCTCGCTGAAAGTATCGTATTTATAAACTGAATCCTTTTCTTCTACCATCGTCAATGAACTACAAATTGCTCTGTTAATATTCTGCGGTGAACTAGTTTTCCTACTGTTCGCATATTTTTTCTAGAACTAGTCTAGGCTATAAATATTGTAGATTAAACAAACAGCTCTCCAGTATTTACACACTTAAGACTGAAACAATTTGTGTTTACGTTGCGTTCTGTGTATATATTTTCCTTTTTTTATGTAATACGTTTATTTTTTGAGTTTTTGTCTGCTATAGATCAGGTCAAACTTGGTGTAATACGTTTCATTTCATTTAGTTATCTAGTAGGCACATTTATTCGAAATTCAAGTGCTAAAAACAGTTACTACTAAAATGATTTCATCAAAACGGCCAGTATTCTGTGTCAGTAATCATAAACTGATTTTGAAATAATTATGCATTCGGTGGTTGTCCAGTCGATTGCACCGATTCCATCACGATATAAGTACATTAACATCAAAGGGGAGTGAGCTATAGCAATCGGGCCTCCGTTCAAACCGATTTGTGTCCATTTCGATTTTCCAATGGCTCCGATAGAACACTACTGAATTATTAATGTTACTAGCCAGCAGTAGCAACAATTACCTTCGTTAATTCCTATTCCTAGACAATACAATTGGAACAGTTCATCGGAACATTTCCTAATGATAGTTTACAACGAGTTTGTACTACAAAGTGATTTGAATATTTTACGAGTAAACTATTTGCTTATCGCGTTGACATATAACATACTCGTAGTTATGATTTATTTATTTTAATGTCATGTCTCGATTAGTTTTCTTACCATTCCATGTGTATGTGCTATGAAATAAAGTTCTTGTAAGCAAAATTTAATTTCATTATCGTCAACACGAATACCTACACAGGCAGTCGATATAGACTTTAATCCAATTAATTACTGCTTCTCAAATACGTGGCCCATTTAGTTGTTAGCTTTATGAGCAGTACCAGTATTTTGGGTAATCTTGATCATTCTGAACACAGCTTCAACCAAGTTTCTTATTTCTCTGATTATAATTAACTGTTTATTATTTGTGTTGTGTTTTGTTTTCCTCAACCTTGTGTAACAAGGAGTATTTCTTTTATTTGTATCAAAGTACGCTACTAATAGTGAACCGTATTTATTTTATTTATTTGTGGAAGTTATGTAACGCTAGTGTATTCTTATGTTTTGTACGTCTTTTATGTTAAAGGTATGTTTTTTTTGTTTTTTATTTATTTAGTTTTCCTTTTTTTGTATTTATACACATTTTTTTTATTGGTACACATGAATTGCTACTAACAAATACTACTGCAAGTAGTAGTTTACACGTCAAAATGTTTTCAGATTGAAAATTTGGAAGATCTACTGAAAGAAAAAGACAACCAGGTCGATATGGCTAGAGCTAGACTGAATGCCATGCAAGCCCACCACTGCTCTTCCGAAGGTGCTCTTTCATCGCTCGAAGAAGTAATAGGAGACAAAGAGAAACAGATACAGCAACTAAGAGAACAGAGAGACCGAGCTGAGCACGAAAAGAACGAAGAAAGAGAATTACACGAACGAGAAATAGCAGAATACAAAATGAAACTGCACGCACTTGAAAGCGAAGTCGAGAAACTTGGTGCTCGACTTGAAAGGGCTCAAGCAGAGAAAGACCGTCTCGAAGCGAAGCTAGAAAGCTCACAGTCTGAACTAGGCAAGTCTAAAGCAGAGTTGGACAAAGCAGCCAGCGAGGTTGGCAGGTCTGGCGCTGATTGGGAGGCAGCAAAACAACGCCTGGCAAGACTTGAACTTGAAAACGAAAGACTCAAACATGAATTGGAGCGGTCTCAAACAACATTCGGCAGGAGCACCATGACTACTTCGCAAGAATTAGACAGAGTGCAGGAAAAGGCAGATAAGAGTGCTACAGAGTTGAGACGTACTCTCGCTGAGCTGAGGGTGACTCAGGCCGATGCTGAAAGAGCTCACTCTGAAGCTAGTGGGTTGCAAGACAAACTAGAGAAGTCCCAAGGTGAAGTGTACCGTCTTAAGGCCAAGCTTGAAAATGCACAAACTGAACAAGACAGCCTCAAGGAAGAATATGATCGGTGAGTGTAACTTCATAACTTATACCCTTTAAATTATTTTCTTGTATAAGGAAGTTGAAGAATGCTTGTGATGGTTATCCGAATTACAAAGTTGAAGAGTAACTTCTAAACATTGTTTATTTATGTTCTCTCAACTTCAAAGTTATGAACAAAACTTAAACTGATTCCTTAGATCCACGGCTATGGAAACTTATCTTCATATCCCACTGTTGCTATAAACAAAACTGGTGCACCCTTGGCAGTACCTTAGCCCCACTCGACCTTGTTGACTCGCAGTATTTTATTACTACGTCATCATTTCCTAATGTGTTGAATCGAGAGTTACCCATTTAATCGTTTTCGTCCATTAGGGTGCAATCTTCAGTAAGCCGTCTCCACTCGGAGCGCGACAAGGCCGTGGCTGAACTAGACAAGGCCAGGGAAGAGCTGGAACGTACTCAGGCTACGCTCGGGAAAGCACAACTTCAGCAGGACAAACTCCAAGCCGCGCTAGATGCTGCTCACTCTGAGATCGACAAGCTTCAAGAGAAATTGGATAAGGCCGCTACTGAAGTTAGGAAGGTGAGTCAATTTTGATGAAATGTGTTAACACCCGTAGAAACAGGTCAGCAACAAATCTTTTTACATAGTTTATTTAAAACTGGCTCGTGCACGAATGTTTGAAGTTCTTTTACGAAGTTTATTTTTCCTTTTTTTTCAAAAATGTTGTTGCATATTAGGAATTTGTTCTCTGTCGTGGGTGCGTTTACAAACATTTAAAGTCACATACACGAACAGCCAGACCCGGAACAACTATGGCCATACAATTTTTTGTGCTGTTCGGGAATCCACCCCTGGACATGCGGCGCAGCAGTCAGCATCGCTCAGCCACTGCGCAAACTATACCGTCAATGCTGCCAACATAATTATTTCTAGTTAAAGTTGAGAGGAAACTCTTCGAACTTGATGGCAATTGTTTGTGCCAGTCATTCATAGGGCAAAGTTGTTAATTTGTTACGAAGAAAGTTAAAAAATAGTTCAGTAGGATTCAAACCACAGGCTTTCCACAAGAAGAACTCAACTACTCTCTTTTAATGCAGCTGGATTTCTAAGTGCTTTTTTCTCTTCCTTGCAACTTTCCCAACAGCATTTTTCCTTGGAAAACTGATTAAGTCATAACATTCCAAATGGGTATAATTTCCAACTAAAGAATTTTTAATTTGACCCTATAAAATCTTGAAGCAGAAATGGGTTAAGTGCTGCATATTAAGTTACAGCTTTATTACCGATTAAAGAGTTCGTTTACGATAGTTTGATCGTTATAAGTCATAAAATACTATTTGTGATCATCTTAATGTTCGTATGTATTGGATGGATAAATGTACTTTGAGCTTAGAGTATGCATAGAAAATATACCATCCAGCTCGAAATATAATTGGAGCTAACCTCTTTAGTCCCAGTCATAAGGAACAGCGGAACGGTGTCGAACTAAACTTTCTGGTGGTAAATTATAATTTGATCAGCATGTCGAATTTCTGTGTTTTCCGAAACATTGCCAAAAGTAATAAAACAAAAAGTTGTAAATTATCAAAGGTAACAAAGTAGAAGCTTGTTATTTTCTTATAACCAACCTTGCGCATATAAATAATGCGAAAAATAAACAATACGAAAAAGAAAGTAAAGGTTCAATAAAGCTAATAAATAAATAAATTGTAATAGAGGTGGCAATAAAAATACAGTGTTAGAAACAATATTAAATTAGGCCAATACTATGCACGCTATTTTAGGCCATATCACCTAAAGTGTCACTAGTGTCTGAGGTTTGAAAGTCCACTGTACTTTGTTTACACTACGGGAAAGTCGAGTAAGCTTGTATGAATACTTTCAAACGTACTTTTGGTCTAACCATTGAATATATTCCATTCTGGGGGTTGCCATACAATCCTATCGGATTTGATTTCATGTTTGACAGCCGCTTTGCCTTGCCCTGCGTTTAATCTGAGCTAACAACTAAAACCTCCTCTTTTATTGCCCTAGTGTCAAGTGGACCGTGAGAAGCAAGCATACGACTTCGAGTCGTTACAGTCGCAGCTAGACAAGGCTTTGGGCATGTCTGCCAGGTTCGGCAAGGAGAGAGATACCGCTCAGCTGGAGGCGGATCGGTTCCACGACAAATATGAGAAGTCTCAGGTAAGATAATTATGCTGATGATTGGCAATGCTGATTCTTTGGGCAAAAGAAGGCCATCCCTCTGTTCACGTGAAGAGTCGACCAAACGTTTCGGAATATCCCGAAAACTAAATGGGCACACGGACCCCATGGCCCTAGAGTTTCAACCCCAAACGGCTCAATTAGGTTTGAGGTTTTGGGCTGGCCTTTTTTTAGCCGAAGAATCAGCATTGCCATTCAACGTGGCAATGCTGCCAGCCTTCTGGGCACTTTTCCCGTTGACAGTGATGCGGATGAATTTTTCGATGCCCTGTGATTCTTTATTTATCTTTTTTTTTTATTAATTAATAGTTTTAATGATTTATTGAACGAAGAAAATGTTGATGTGTATTTTTCAATGTTTCTGTCAATACAGGATGGCGCTGCTTTCAGATTTATGAAACTGGTTAACGAGTTTATTTACTGGAACTAGTCAGTATAAGACATACTATGGATATAAATGAATAAATAGCTTTGATAATTGGTACGAAACTCACCCTGTGTTATTATTAGACGGACAGTATTTTAATCGATGGTACTATATATTTCAGGGATGATAATTAAATACTTTTTTCAGTCAAATGAGAATTTCCCAAATAATAGTAAAAATGTCTAACTTCCAAAGTATAAATACACAGGTACCAAGGCAAGGACAAATTTATCCATCTATATTGATTTAAAAACTTAACTACTAAACCGAGTTCGATAAAATTTATATAGGACCTCCTCTGAAATATGAACTACCAAACATAAAAGAATCATCAAAATCAGTTCATAAACAACATCGTAATCCGCGAACACACATAGACAATATAAACGGTCATATTGCCTCCTTTTTTGAACTCGTTGAAAAATCGACAAAGAAAATACAATAACCACATTTTTAGCATAAATCTTAAAAATAACGAAACGTAAAAACGTGCTCACTTTACCAGAGGCTGTCGATCCTGAAACATGAGTACGTAAACGGAAACCTCTGAATATTTAATGGAGGCAGCTGAAAATTTAAAGGCTAAATGTAGCTGAGACTCTAGTGTCTATTATAAAATTCCACTTTCAAGTAGATTCGACGAACCTAAATACGGAGACTAATCAACTATGTATTTAGAACTGTGATATTCTGGGAAACACAATTGGTTCAGGATTCCATTATGGAAGTTTGTTGATGGAAATTCGTAGTATTGTTCCAGCTACATGGTATATCAAAATGTTTGAATTAATACCAGGATTTTTTTCCTTTGCTACATTTTGAAAGGTACACGTGTGTGTATTTGTCTATATTTGAATTCAATGCTGCATTTCCAACTATTATGTATATTTCTGGAATATTTAGGTGTTTACTTGCGATTTTATCCGCGTGGGTGTCTGAACTTTCGTGGGTTTTAATTTTATGTCTAGATTTCTTATTATTAAATAATCCGTAATTATTTCTTATAATATATATATCTGCTAGTGAAAGTCGTGGCTAAATAAAAAACAGCAGCACAGGTTGATCGGAAGTTAAGCTACGCTTGCTGAGGTCAGTCTGTGGATGGGTGAACGTTTGTAGCATATCGAGACCTCTCCGTGCCTCAGAAAGCACAGTGAAAGTCCCAATCGTTTCGGAGATTAACCAGAACGAACATATAGCTAAAGAAAATGATGTTATAACTTCGGTATTATACTTAATAGATAAAATACGGAACGCATTATTGAAGAACCTTATCTAAGTATCGAACGAGAAAACTTGGTAGGATAGAAATATCAAATTAATCCTGGATATTGCTATACTTAATTTGAGTGGCCGAAATCAAAGGCAGCTATCACCAAAGATGACCAAGAGAATTCGATCCTTTTTTTCCAGAAATGTTAGCCAAAGAATTTTTCCTTCGGTACATATAAATAATCCCGTTGGCTTTTGATATTATTTGAACGAGAATATTATGAATAGTTCCCTTGAAGTCGAGCTTATTCATAAAATCTGGAACGCTTGGTTAATTGGAGAATTTTCGTTCGTCAAAGTTGGTTGTAACGAGGTTTTCAAGCGTAGAGTCTGAATGGAAATCCATAGAGCTTCAGTTTCACGGCTGACACAAACGATATGCAAATTGGACGGAAACGTTTGTACTACAGCTACGGTCAAACAGACAGCTATATATCTCCGTCTTTTACGGCGCTGTTAACTGGCCAATTAGTTTTATGTGCTAGTACCATCCATTATTTATTATTTTATTAATTGTGCCGGGTGAAATGACTAGAAGCTTAAAAATATTACCTACAAAATCAATGAACTAACAGCTTGTACCAAATAGAAATAAATACCGAATATTAGTTTTAGAAGGTTTGAGTATTTTTTTGGTGGAGCTCAAGACTAAATAAAAACAGCTGCACGGGTAGGTCGGAAGTTAAGCTATGCTTGCCGAAGACTATGGATGGGTGACCTTTGATTAGATAACGAGACTCCCCCGTGCCTCGGAAAGCACGTTAAGCCGTTGGTCCCGGCTGTAATATGTAGATGTTTGACAGTTATTACGGGTAGTCGGAAGCCCGAAAGTCTGACAACCAGTCTTACCAAAGGGTATCGTTCTGACCAGTTACTGGGTTGTGGACGTCAGATAGGCAGTCGCTCCATGTAAAATACTGGTATTCAGCTACACCCGGTTCGACTGGAAGCCGACTCTAACCAAGTCGGGAAAATATATATATATTTTTTAATTACGTATTTTTCTAACTCGTCCGCTGTTCTTTTATGATTAATTTCGTTGCGGGATCCAAGACAGTTGAATCGTTTCTCCGGGACTCGTTGGGCTTCATTGTCTCGATGCTTTTCGGGTGGTCGCCACTTTTTTCAGAAGTTGCAGTGGTTTGGGGATAGTGTGGCGAGCTTGTCCGAATTTAAGCCGGGAAAATATTATGCAGATAGCTGTTATAAGTAAAAATAGAAAAAAAAATGTGCAAAAGTTAGTAGTGATAGAGCATCTAGCACTTATATTACACTTGGACATCTCAGTAAAGTAACTAGACTAAAGAGAGAAAATAGTATCACTAAAAACAAAAATGCAGACGACGAATTCGATGCATTTTAATCCTAGACCACACAGTACAATGACATAGAAAATCCCAAAACAAATTATTCAGTGCTTCGATCTCACTATGCTCGCTCACACAAACAGTAATGTCCCAATATAAATCATGACTGGAAAGAGGACAAGTTGAATGGCGCCCGTTCGTCTAGACTCTGCCTTATGTAACATCTAACGATATTATGTCAGTATTATTAGTGCTGGCTACATTCGTCTGAGATTGAAATAGGGCAGAATAATCTTCTGGTTTTATGAGCCTTGCATTGGTTGGGTGGAAATAGTGGTCGTAAATGAGTGTTTAGTACCCAATGTTCTTAATGATGTACATCTCCTAATATCTTAGAAGAGTTATTGAATAAGAACCATGACATATTATGGGTGACATTGAATAAACGCGACACATCGAAATGGGAGATTCAATAACTAATAAATTATCATTTTAAAACTGTCATTTATCCAATCTCACATAATACAAAAACGCGTAGTTGTCGTCATAGACTATCCAAACTATGTTATACACGACTTAATGGCGGCCCAGAAAAATAAATCAATAGTAAGTAAAGAATCGAATTTAGACGCGTCCGACAGGCAATCCATTATTCGCAGAACTGATTAAACTTTAACGGTTTTCACAATACTTAAAAAGCTTATTAATTTGCATAAGTTTATTTTTATAACTCGTAGTAGGTATTACAGATGAAAATTTGTCGCGTCTTCTCAATTTCATCCTGTATATGCTCTCAATTCGTCATGTCAATCAAACATTCTGATCAATTGTTGTTGTTTAAAATCAATCAATCTACTTTTAAAATAAAATATAAAGTTAATTTATTTCAGGTCATTGACCCATACTTTTATATAACACAATATAACCTTTTGTCAATGTTACAGGCGTCTCTTTGAAACTGTATTAAAAATATTATTATTTTATATACACGTAGCAATATAATATACGTAGATATGTGAGACCGTCACGCCACCAAGAAAGAATGACGGGCTTTAATAATAAATTACGTGCTACACGAGGACTAGTACAGGAAAACAAAAATATAAACGTGTATTAATAAATATATTCATATTTCAAAGACGCTGAAAATAGCCGAGAGTTTGCATACTTTATAAACTAGCATTTAAATAATCCCAGGCTCCGAGTAAAGCTACAACATTTCAAAATAACGTTACTGAAATTCTAGTGCACATGAAATAACTTGCAGGAACGAAATCGCTTTTATTCGCTCTACAGAATTCCGAAATCTGTTATTGGAACCTGCATTTTTTTCGGTATCCGAACATAGTCCCACCTTTAATTAAAATTGACAACGTAAAAGCTTGGATATGAAAATTCTACGTTCATTTTGCTTTACGTGATTTCGCTGGCCTGCTAATAATACCTTTTTTACACAATGCTATTGTGTTTCTCTTGTATAGTCTAGTGTAAAATATTTATGTAGCTGTGAAGGCAAAAATAGTAGATCACTGACCCAAATACTGGTCGGTTCTGTACTATCAGTCGCATTCGATCGGTTATCGCTCGAATTGGATTGGATTTAGCTTTCCACTTAGCCCCAGCGTGTTATCGATGTTGCTGTACATTTTCTGAACAATTTTAAAGAATTGCCTCGTCGCTGTATTGTATTTTGATCGGACAGACTGATAGCATGATAGGTTTCATATTGTTTACTGTTCGGTCGTTCAACTCTCGTTTTATAGTTTGATTTTATTTTAGATCTAATACGTCGTCTCGCAAAAGTTCATGGCAAAACTGAGCAAAGAGCTTTTTCTGTATAACATTTACATTATGTTATCTATTTAGGGATTATGCATTTATATTAGTAATTTTTCTTGAAAAAATTATTATGTTAGTTCGTTTTCAACAATTCCTTTTTATTCTGCGTTTGAATTACATCGGACCTGTTTTAAGAAAATCTACATCACAGGTACAACTTTGCAATATCATTGACATTTACATTTGACACTTTTGATTGTAACATACTTTACACATAACATAATATCTCTCGTCTGCATTCCTCGGGATAGGCAGAGAAATAGAACCTTTAAGACACCCACATTATACTATTTTTGTTAAACATCAATCATATAACTTAAACTGCCAGCATTATAAAACAAATCTCTTAAAATCGAAAAAACTGAACTCAAAAAATCAAAATACATCGTCATGGCAAATAAACAATACTTACTTAGTACTAGCGGACGCAATAAACCTGTCTCGATTGTACCAAGTTGGGCCACGATAAACAATTGTCAAGCAATACTTGGTTTTATTCAGTATTTGGCAACTTTGGCCATGTTTATTGGTTACTAGCTAGCCGACTATTCCTTCATATCGCCTTGACATGTAACTTTAGTGGAATCCTGCCAAAGAACTCTAAGCCTACGTGAGGTGACTTGGTAACTCAGAACTATGTTCCATACGTCTTGAGGGATCGGTATTTCATTTACAATGAAATGGTGCTCGGTATGTTGTCGTGTCACTGAAGCGTTTCCAATTAATATAATTACTAATGTTGGAATGTCAAAGGCTTATAAACGTATGATTTAATATTCGGCTTATTGGTTCTCGTAATTAGGTTTGAACTAATTACAACTTCGCTTTGGTAAATCGCCACTCGTTAACTATTGTTAATGATCAACTAATGAGTAATTCTACGTTCGCTGATTAGTAAGCCAGATGAACATTTTAGTCCGATGAAAACATTTCAAAATGTACAGCTTCAATGATGTCTAGTATATACACAAAATCAATAAGTGTCTATCCGTCAATTAACCGGTGAAGATAATTAATCATAAATCAGTTTCTTTTGGATTGATTGAAAGTCCGAAATATAAAAACAGCTATACTAAGACAATACAATACCTAAAATTATACTTTCTTTTCCAGGCATTAGTAGCACGAATCCAAAAAGAACGTGATGCAGCGCTCGCTGAGGCAGCAAGCTGTCGTGAGCGCGCTGAAGCTGCGGCTGCTGCAGCCAACAGGGCAGCAAGGGACCGTGATAGTGCTACCACTGAACTGGACGTTCTTAGAGAACGATGGGAGAAGGCTCACCAACAGCACCAGAAACTCACGGTGAGGGTTGAGATTTGGGTTACAAAACTAAGAAGATAGGTCAAATAATTGCCGCAATACGACGTATTAAAATGAGAATAACTAAGCAATCATAGGGAAAGCTGATATTAAAATTATATTGCATTTATAGATATTCTTATAAGCTACCGTATCTGCACCTAGCAGACTTAAAACAAAGATGAAGAGAGCTTATTTTAGCGCTTAATGCTGATAAGTCAATATCGATATTTGTTTATCTCTTGCAAATTCGTTCTTATCGATCACAAGGCTAACATTTTAACATAGCAACAAAACCTTAGTATTTTAGTAATAAGTTGTAATAAAAAAGATTGGTTTTGCTTTCAGATGGAACGAGACGATGCCCTAACAGAGCTTGAAATAGTGAAAGAAAAACTTGACAAAGCCCTATATTCCACTCAAAAATCTATCGAAGAAAAGGAGACTGCGCACAAAGAATATGAAAAGATGCTAGAAAAGTATGACAGGTACATTTAATTTTATATGTCGTGATGTGTTGGTGAAAACGTGTATCGTAGTAAATACAATAATGTCCAAATTGCACGTTACAAATAATATTTTTCATTTTTCCAGGTCCCAAAATGAAATCTACCGACTTCAAAACAAGATAGATATACTAGAAGCAGATAAAGATCGTATTGAAATGGAATTCGAAAAACACGCGCATATAGCGACCAAAGCAAAAGATGATCAACGCAAACTGCAAGATGAATACGCTAGATTACAAGAAATGTATGATAGGGCATCTCTCCAACTTAACAGGACCAAAGAACAGGAAGAAAAAGCTAAGGAAGACATGGATAGGTTAAGTGTTGACATCGAAATGGTGCGAGACCGTTACGAAAAGAGCCAAATTGAACTTAGAAGGTATCAAGCCGAAAAAGAGAAATTCGTTGCAGATAACGAGCGTCTACAATTCGAATATGAGAGGGCAATGACGCAGTGTGGCAAAGCGCAGGCTTCTAATGAAAAAACCCAAGAAGAAATGGCAAGAGTGCAAGTAGAACTGGAGAAAATGTATGACAAGCACGATAAGGTAGCGGCAGAAATGAGGCGAGTCCAAGCTGAACTGGATAAGGTGAAGCAAGATGCAAGCGGTGCGAAAGAAGAAGCTGAACGATACGCGGCACGCTACGGAAAGTACCACGACACGAAGGAAGAGCATGAGAGGACTAAGTTGGAGGTGGAACGACTGCGCGCTCGACTAGAGAAGACCACAATAGACCTGGAGCGAGCGCGCAAGGCAGAAGAAGAAGCATCCCGTCTACGCTTGGAGCTTGAACGCGTCGAAGCAGTCCGAGGTAAATACCAATTTGAACAGGACAAGTGGACTAACGAACTGAACAGAGTACAAGCGGAACTCGACAAACAACACGAACGGTACGAGACAGCACAAGCCGACATACAACGCTTGCAAGCCGAGAAGGACCAGGCAGAGACGAAACTACACGAGATGAACATACAACTGGAACTGTCTAAGAGCGAAGTAACCAAACTCAGCGCTACGTTAGAAAAACAACGAACAGACTTAGAACGCGCCCATATTGAGTGCGAGAAATTCAGAGACCGATGCGAGAAACTGAAATTGCGGTCAGAACAACTGGATAAGGATAACGAACGACTTAAAGGAGAACTGCAACAGATTGAAAGGATGAAATTACAGGCGGTTGCTGGAGACAAAGCGAGGACCGAAGACAGGCTGGAAATCGAGCGTCTTCGTGATAAACTTGAGAAAGCAATCCAAGCGAGAGATTCCACGGAAATGGAGGCCGGCCGCTTAGCAAAGGAACTAGAAAAGTCACAGATGCATCTTTCTAAATATCAGGAGACTAATGAAACGACTCGCGTTGAATATGAGAGGATGACAAACGAACTTGGTCGAATGCACGAGCGCCTTGAACGAACCATTCTAGAGATGAGACACGTTGAACAGGAGAGAGATGCGTTGTTGCAAGAAATACATAACATGAGATTTAACGTAGACCAACAACAGAGAAACCTGGATCACCGTACGCAGGAGACTTTGGTTAAGCTGCAGCAAGAACTAGCTCAGTCGGTCCGCGACAGAGAAAAAATGGCATCTATATTGGAACAGAGGGACAAACAAGCAGATGCTATAGAAAAACAAATAGTCAAACTAGAAGCTGATACGAAACAGCTGACAATTGAGCGCGACCAATTAGTCGCACAGTTAGAAAAGTCACAAGACATGCTCGTGAACTTCCAACGAGAGCTTAACGCTTCTGAAGCTGAATTACAAAAGCAGCGCGAGGAAGTGCGTCGCGTAAAAGAAGAACAACGTAAAATGGCGCAGGATACCGGCGGCGCTAAGAACGTCATTGAAAGCCGAGACCGCGAGATCGCTAAACTACAACAACAAGTACAATCCGTCTCTAAAGAAAAAGATTCAATCAGACAAAGGGCAGAAAAAGCCGAAAAAGAGGCTCAAAAAGTTGGAGAGATTGACAAATGGCGCGCTGCAGTTGAGCAAGAGAAATCAAAAGCGATCCAAGCAGAGAGAGCGTTGGCTGAATGTCAACAGCGTATGCAGAACTTGGAGAAGCAGTTCCATGCTGCCCAGCAGCAACTGCAGGCAGGGTCAAGGGGTGGTGCAGAGGCGTTGGCTGCGGCGCAAGCAGAGGCCAGGTCGCATGCAGTGGAACGGGAAAGATGCCAGGCGCAACTCGAGATGCTCGTCCAAGAATTGGAGAAGAGCCAGGTCAGTTGGAGGATCGCCCGGCGACAAGCCCGCGCTGATACTGGTTCCATCGAGTTTAACTTTCTTTCTTTTACCATTGAAACTCAGTTTTCAAGGATTTTTAAACTTGAATGTCCACTTATCCTAACCAGCTATTACAATCTGTGTTTAATCATAGTTAGGGTGTGAGAGTAAGCCGTGAGTAACTAGCCTGTGATAGTAAGCCGTGAATGGTGAAGGCTGATGTGTTGGAAAATTTATAAAATACCTCTTAAATGTCGCTTTCTGGATATCATAATACTCTCAACCTCTTCAATGGGGTACATAAAATCAACATACTTAAGAAGGTTAAAATGTTGTGATGCTTTTAACTTTTTTGTCGTAGTTTAAAAAAAATTGAGCTGGTTGGGAAAATTGGATTCTACTGTGAAATAAATTAGGTTGATTTTACACGCATCGCCGATCCAAACTCGATTGAACCACAGCGAGTGTACGTTGTCCGCTTCAATCATTGCACCGGTGTCGAGTAGATTGTTTTATTTGGATGTTCATATTTTTGTTTGATCATCGCCGGTCGCCATATTGTCGTTGTATAGTGTAGCATGTCACCCACGGCCCGCTGGGCATCCTCCAACCCCTCATTGTTCGTATTTATTTTATTAGTTTCATCATCGCAGTGTTTACTCGAAGAAAAATCATGGAATGTATTTGTGTTGACGAGCAAATTGTTGCACCATACATTTTTCATAAAGCACCGAATGCAACCCGTTCGATGGTGGCAATAAATGTGGGGTGCAAGAAAATTGCAAAAAAGAAACGCTTCATTGTAAAAAACTGTTAATTTTTATCTTTTTTCAGCCGTTCGCTACTGTACTGTGTATATTTGCAAAGTTTTTATCATTGTTCGTATTATCTCAATAAATATATTTTGGGAGGGGTTGTCGTTAATTATTTGGCTACGACTGAAATATATTTTGCAGAGTTACTTGTAAAATAAAGTTTCGCTTGTTGGATTGGATTTTGCGATTCATATACTTAGCTTTTCAAGCTTTATGTAAGAGTGTATGACGCTACAGTTGCTAAATGAAATACTGTTTTCCTTAACGGTATTTTTTTCCGGGGACAGCTCGATCTTCGAGAGGCGACGAAGAAGCTTCAAGCGGCGGGCGCGCAAAACGCCAAAGCTGGGGAAGACACAGCCCATGCTAAGAAACAACTGCAAGAGGAATTTAAAAAGTTAGACGACGCGAGGAGACAGTTCGAAGAACAACGGAGAACAGTGGAGAACAAGCGAAAAGACGTGGAAGAGAAAGAGAAAGCGCTGGCGGAATTAGATCGACAGCTGAAGAAGAGGAAAGAGCAAATGGACCAAATGGAAGCATCTTTGAGGAAGGTAAGACTTGAATAAATTGTTATGTTAGAATCATTTAATTTTTTATATAGGAAACAGAGACAACAGGCAAAATTTATATTTTTGAAGACATTATACATTCGCTAGAGCAAGAATTCGATCTGCAAGTAAACACGCTTTCAGTGCGAAGATATGCAAAAGCTTGCAAGCTGACTTCTCGCTCTAGCAACAGACAGATATAGAGAGACACAGATGAAAATACTGATCTGTGATACGTGTGATTTCATTAAAATCTTCTATGTGGAGTACATATTTAAATGTTTTACCCAGGCCGGCGGCAGTACAGCAGCGGTATCCGACCTGAACCGCAAGCTCTCAGACTCGCAGAAGGACGCGGACACACTGAAGCAGCAACTGACGCAGACTAAGGAAGAGGCAGCGCGACTGACGGCTGAGACTGAGCGGCTGCTGCAGCTGGTGCAGATGTCGCAGGAGGAACAGTCGCAAAAGGAGAAGCAGATCATCGAGCTGCAACAGTCAGTATTCATAGTTGTAGTATACGTTGTAGATGATATATATCTGATAGTCGAGACTGAGCGACTGCTGCAGAGGGCGCTGATGTCGAAAGAATAATTGTTGACCTGCAACTTACAGTCGGTTTAGATTTATATAAAAATACTAGCTGACCCGGCAAACGTTGTTTTGCCATTTTAAGCTAAAAACAAAATTGTCTGGTGTGTACCCTTATCACTTAGGGTTATGAAAAATAGATGTTGGCCGATTCTCAGATCTACCCAATATGCACACACAATTTGATACAAATCGGTCTAGCCGTTTCGGAGGAGTTTGGTAACAAACATTGCGACACGGGAACTGTATATACATACTAACTGACCCTGTAAACGTTGTTTTGCCATTTTAAGCCAAAAAATCCAAAAAATAAAATATAAACAACCCTTATCACTTAGGAGTATGAAAAATATAGCTGATTCTCAGACCTACTGAATATGCATATAAAATTTCATAAAAATCGGTCAAGCCGTTTTGGAGGAGTATAGTAACTAACATTGTGACACGAGAATTTTATATCTTAATATATATATTTCTTGTGTGCGTGTGTATGTGACTGAACTCCTCCTAAACGACTGGACCAATTTTGATGAAATTTTTTGTGTGTGTTCGTGGAGATTCGAGAATGGTTTAGATTCACAATTGGACCCGGTAGGTGGCGCTGTACGGGCAGGACGACGTCTGTTCGGTCCGCTAGTCTTAATATATATATTTCTTGTGTGCGTGTGTATGTGACTGAACTCCTCCTAAACGACTGGACCAATTTTGATGAAATTTTTTGTGTGTGTTCGTGGAGATTCGAGAATGGTTTAGATTCACAATTGGACCCGGTAGGTGGCGCTGTACGGGCAGGACGACGTCTGTTCGGTCCGCTAGTATAAGATATATAAGGCTAGAACAGCAAAAATAGTCAAATGGTTTGACGTTTATCGTATACTGTCTTGACACCATTCATCGTTTCATAAAAGACTTTTTTTTATTACTTACAATTATTACACTTTCCCGGCTCGTGCGTTTTTGCTGAATTCCAGTCATTTTAATGCTTTTCGTGTTCATCATGTGTATTATCATTATAAACACAATCAGCGTTTAGAAGATGGCCTCTGCAGCAAATCGCATTGTTCGCTCATGACTATGTTGTAAATATAAGCGAATTATGTCACTTAACATTTATATAATTGTGATTAAGTAAGACTTACGTTTTAAAATTAATTTATTGTCTACAGGTCTGTTAGAAATCTTCAAGCCAAACTGAAAAGTCAGCAGCAAGCACAAGCACAAAGAGAAGAGGTATATTTTGCTATTTATTTCACTTTGTCATATTTATCTCGAGCCATCCTAACTTTTGCAATTAACAAGGATAGTAATTTACCACTTGAAGAAGTTTGAGAACTGATTCCATTGAAAAATATTTCGATATGTAAATAAATAAATAAAATAAATAATGCTGGACAATCCACACAGCATTATCTAGCCCAAGCTAAGCAGAGCTTGTGTTATGGGTACTAGATGACTGATATACTCAATACAATACATTACATAGATATATATTTTTTTATTACATATACAAAGCTAATACCCATGTGAATGTTTAAAGGATGAAATATTAACCAACAGCTATCTACAGCATGTTCATTAACTAATTAATGATTAATACGTTACCATCTATTGTAACATAAACTTAAAGAAACAGTAGAAGTATTGAACGAATATGAGAGATCCCTTATACAGTTAAATCAAAAAAGGTATGCGCTTCGGTGATCTTCGTATTTCCGAATCAACATAAACGTCGCGCACCAAAAGAAACTATCACAGACGCAAAAGTTTCGAGTTTGGTAGAGTAATCTATTGTCAACTATCACGCAAAAGCTTAGAAATTTTTTATGAAATTGAATAGAGTTGTTAATCTATAATTTTGTAATCATGGTAATGAAATATGGTACAAAATAGGCTCCGCTTTTTTTTATTTCCGAAGATAAACGATGATTCCCAAAGCGCATACTTTTAATGGTAGATCTATAATGATACACTAACTTCAGCAATCTGCAATAACTAAGTATATTCGTTTAATACTTTGCACCTTTACAAATAATGTGATAACATGTGCATGTATTAACCCAACTAACATTTTCTGTTCCACGCAGGCCGGACCCGCTGGCTTCCTCAAAAGCTTTTTCTAAGTTAGTCCTTCGCACCAAGACTGTCGTTCATTTATTTGCTCTTTTCATTTAAACGTTTTTCTTTGACTGTCGTTCTAACACCGTCAGCGACATCCATTCCACGTCTTTTGGTAACAATATCACACTTAAGCTTTACAAAACGCAATTTCGTATTAAGTAATGTTATCGATATTTATATTGAATATTTATAACAAAGTGTTCAGATAATAATATTGATCTCTTGTTGAACTCCGATCGTACGAGTCTCCTCCCTCGTACATTGTAACTGCACACAATAACGATAATTATTAGTTTAGCGATAATTTAAGTGATGTTTAAAAACAAATAAATAATCGTGGTGTTCAGCGGGAATTATTTTTTAAGTAATAAAAAATACAATATTGTAAAACTGTTAAGTAAACATGTATCTAGATAGATCGAGTAAGTTGTCCACTAGTCGATGTTGCCCCGCTTTCAATCTTGTTATGCGAACTATCAATGAACTATAAATAAAACAAAATCTATGTTGACGTTTCTCGAGTTATTTTTGAGTTTATATTGTTGATGAGAATTTTGTTGTTGAAGTAAAACTTATTCGTTTTTATTGTTTTTTTTTTGTTTGTTATTTATTTTCATCTTTCGACCCCACACGTTAGGATCTGACGCGCGCGCGACAAAGCGAACTAGTGGCCATGAGAGAGCTCGAGAGCACTCTCTCACAGAAAGACGTGCTCAAAGCAAAGTTGGAAGAGAGCAAAATGAAAGTAATTGACTTAGAGATAGAGCTGAACGAATCATCGCTTATATTATCAGAAGTGCTAAAGATGCCAGATGGGCCAGAAATGAATAATATTAAACGAAGCATGAGCTTTTTCGAGTTGCAAAAGAGTGGTAAGGTAGTAGATAGGCTTGACAAGTGCAGATTGAGTAGAAGTGACAATGCTTTGGATATGATGCACTGTAGAGAAAAGAAAAGAGATCCGCCAAGCATAAGTAAGTTGACGAGAAAGATATCAGAATTGACGAAAGAAATGACGATCAAGAACTCTAAACTAATAGAACAACAGCGATGTATTTCGATTTTAGAAGAAGCGTTGAGGGAGAATAACAATATAGCCGAGTTTGAACAGTTACTGGCAGTAGTAAGGAGTAAAGATGAAAGAATCAATGAGTTGGAACAAATTGTAAATAAGAAATGCGTGACGTCTCCAAGTGAAGGCAAAGAGAAAAGGATATTGGAGTTAGAGGACGCTTTGAAGGAATCATTTTTGATAGCGGCAGAAAGAGAGAAAGTATTCTATGAAGAAGAACAGAGAAGAATCGAAACCTTGCGCAAGGTAAGACCACATTTAGTTATGCCTCATTTTTTCTCAACTGATGATCATTTTCACTGACACTATGCGACACCTTAATGAATACATCATATACAGCGCAATTGAAAATACAACAGCACGCTTTTATTCTAACGGACATAATTGTTGTAGAAGAACTTAGCCTAAGTCTAGCAGCGGACTGTTATGGGATTGGTAAATTCACTGACTGAATCAATTTATTGTAAAATCTTTCATTTTCTTCTTGTAACATATTCCGAACGCAGAAATGTTCACGTCATCGATGTTTTAATTTTTCAAGTATCAGAGTGAAAGCGACAAAATAAGAGTAATATTTCTAATATTATATTATAACACTCTTTCAGATGGGCAAAATGGAACAACGCATACGTTCGCTTCAGAACGCTTCAGCGATGAATTGTGAGACATGCTCCTCAGTGCTGAAGCGGTTGAAGCAGCTGGAAGACGCACTGCAACACTGTCAGAACAACAGGGACCACATATTGCGGCAATTATCGCACCTCGTGTAAGTATTTATAATATATTCTTTATTATTGGCATGTATGCGCAAATATGTATAAATAAAATAAATAAATATTGCTGGACGATCCACACAGCATCATCTAGCCCCAAGCTAAGCAGAGCTTGTGTTATGGGTACTAGATGACTGATATACTTAATACAATACATTACATAGATAGATATTTTTATTATACATAGGAAATACCCAGAACACCCGGAACAAATATTTGTAGATTTTGAATTATTAATATTTATTGTATTGGTCTTAAGTTCTTGATACTAGAAACGTTTGGCATCTATTTTGATGTCTCCTCTCCCATCTTCATTGTGACATATATATTATATATATTTATACATATTATATATGACGACCGATGTGGCGCGGCGGGCGAAGGTCCGCCTGCGACGCAAGAGGTTGCGGGTTCGGTTCGAATATTTGTTCCGGGTGTTCTGGGTATTTCCTATGTATAATAAAACTATCTATCTATGTAATGTATTGTATTAAGTATATCAGTCATCTAGTACCCATAACACAAGCTCTGCTTAGCTTGGGGCTAGATGATGCTGTGTGGATTGTCCAGCATTATTTATTATTATTATTATTTATTATTTATATATTCCTTATATTTTAAGACAAGCACTTCGCCCGCGACTAAGTTCTCTTGTTTTTCGTACTTTCCTCTTCGAGGTTTAACATCACCTCCACCCTCGTTATGGCGTAGTTTTGAAAATAATAATAGCACTAAGGAACCACGTAGCTTAGCTAACAGTGAAAAAAATTTAATAATTCGATCATGAGTTCCAGAGATTACCCCCTACATACGAACTTACAAAAAAAAAATACCCCTTTATAATATTAGTATAGATTCAGGATTGTTTCAGACGTAGAATACCGAAAAATCTCCGTAGAAAGGTTGATGTATTCTTAGCTCCAAACATTACGACCGACATACCAACACAAAAATAGACTCAGAAAGTAGTGCATCTAAAACTGAACACTTTCCTCCTTCCAGTCAAGACGTGCTAGAAGGTGCAATCAGCGAGAAAGACTCTCAGATAGCCGAGCTCGAAGTGAAGGGAGTACTCGACGAGAGCGAGACCAACAGATGCGACACGCTCAAGACAGAGCGAGATAGACTGCTCAATAGGCTTAAGACGGAGGTAAATTGATCCATTATTTTTTAAGAGAATCCTTAATTGTTTTAGCATTTTTTAAACCTGAACCTCCAAATTCAAATTAACCGTTTCTTATTCAGTTACGTTTTTATTGATCACTGGGATTCAAATCTTATTTTTGTTTAAGAGTACTAATCCAACCATTATTATAATTAATCTATTCTCCTTAACACCGGTAGTACTACGAGTAACATACCTTTTGATTAAAAACCACTTCATTCAACATTCCAACATCCGATAGATGTAAAAAGACATAAGAATATATGGAAAGGTTATCGAATAAGCTAAAAAATGCAGCTTCAGGAAGAATATATAATTCAAATTTCTAACTAAGGCGATTGTTAATGATAATACAAAGCGACCAAAATAATAGACAAATGGAACACCACTCTCTTAAAGTTACTCAGATGACGACATTGAAACATTCAACAAATCTAAATGATTATTTCTAGAACGAGCGCATAATACAATTGGAGCAGTACACGGAACCGACCCAGCCAGCGCCCGAAGGTACTCTCGCGGTAGACTTAACGCTGACTGACGGGCTCCTGCAAGTCTGCGACGACAATGTAATTGTTTGGGTATAGTCTACATCTATAGAGAATGGCGATAACGCATGGAGTGAAGCCGGTATTTTGGTAACTGCTGTATTTTTGGTTAGTATGGTCTGTACTTGGTATGATTTTGGTGGACTATGATTTTAGAATTTTCTTCTAATTCTTCGTGTTCAATTGTTTTACTTACAGACTGAATGAGGTTTTGTTGATTAGATATACAGTGCGTTAAGAACGATCTTTCATTGTATAGCAGTCATAGTCTCCAAAATCGGCCTCGTCGAAATGATGGATCAAGCACATAATAATAATCCTTACAATAATGTTATTTACTTCATAAAAACTTTGAGATCAGTATTTACAAAAGCTTAGATTTCTGCATGGTTTTCCTCGTTGATCTTCCTATTATACCCATAGTTATATTCGACAAAAGGCTTAATGAACTTAAAGACTAATATAAAAATGCGTCCACCATCTCAAATGGCGATCAGTCGCCATTTTGTTCATTTTTATAATAAAAAAATCTTAACGCTTGATTGACTTCACGAATTTCGCAGAGCCAAATTGACTTAACAACTTATTGGAATTTAAAATTGAGAATTTTAATGAAATCAAATTTTGCTCAATTTACTAAAAATGTATTAGAGTGTGTTTGCGTGTGTGCTTAATTGATAAAACACTTCATGACAACGGCGTGAAAAGGAAAGATCAAAACTGATGGAATCCAACTAATAAAGATTGGGTCATACACAAGGCTTATTGTTAAGACCAATGAACGAAATAAGTAAACTAGAAGAGACAAATATGCAATTACTAGTGTGTTATTGTAAATTTAGAAGGAAAGTATAAGTAAACTTAGAGCAGCTATTAACTTGCCTAATATTTTTAATCGTAAGTATTTCATCGATATAGATAAGGAAGAATTAATAATCAAGTTATGTGTATAATGTGTCTATGAAGGTGGAGATCAAATGCAAACAGTCAGTAACAGAAACAGTAGATATTACGGTAATGCAAATAAAAAATCATGTCTAACCAACAGTTTTGATGAATTTGGTAATAGTTGTGAAATCCAAAATGGAACTTTGGTATTTTATCTTTCTTTGGATGAGCTCAACAGCAATTCATAAAACAACATGATTTTGGAAATAAAACCGGTTGAATGGAAGATTCTTTGAGTACCTATATGTAATAAAGTTTTTCTTCAGTAACACCTTAACTGGCAAACGAGACACAATAGAAAATGTATTGTTTGTCGGTCATTTGGCGTTCAACGTGTTAAAGAACGAAGGGGCTGATTTCTTTTCTGAGAACGATATATCTATTGGCACCTCCAGCTTTGCATTAAATCGACTGTGTTCTGTATCTGATTGTCGCATTGACATAACACCAGTTAACATTTTACTAATGACCACAGGAGGAGGACATCCCAGCAACAGTGCTCTAACGGCAAACGCAGCTAAGTCGAAACGTAAATCTGTTTGTGGCCTTAGCCATCATCACGCACTAGTCACCCATCACTGCTACCTTACCAACTCATCATCGCTTATCACTTCAGCATTCTGCCAAACAAAAAACTTTAAAAAAAAACCGCCCGCTTGCAACAACTTATGACTCTGAATAAAAACCGAATTTTATACCAAAGATGTTAATTTTTCTGTAAATAAATTAAGTTTTTTTTTTATTTATTACTTTTTGTTTTATTTGTTTTTCTCTCTTTCTATCTCTCTCTCTCTCTCTCTTATGGTATGTAACTCTATTCGTGCTCTAAAGTAAGAGATATATATTTTATCTCATACGATTGAAGGAACCAAATGATTTATAAATTATTATCGTCTAGAATACGGCACTTGTTGATGTATCTACATTAGAGCAATAATTACCGATATTATAGTTGAACACTCGATGTCTATTTTTAACTTAATACTAGTCAAATCTATCAATGTTCTAATGCTTTAACATACAATATGTACTTATATATTCGTTTTCATACAACGTGTAGAAAATGTATCGTGGAATGTGGAACCAGAGGGTTGTAGCTAAGCTAATCCAGGCCAGGTGGGATTGAATAGACCGAATGCAGAATGATAAGGCAATTCACAGAATGGGCAGAGTCTAAAGGAGGAAGCAGGTCAGGATTTAGGTAACTTATGAAGATCAAAGTTTTTCATACATGTTGTATAAAAACCTAACGTAGTTATTATAATGTTTTTCACCTTGAAAAAGGATTTTGGACTTTCTATCATCCCAAATCTTTCGGCCTTAGAGATTTGTTTAGTGGTTATTACTTTACATTAGTAGACACTGATATAAAATTAGTGATTGTTTTGCAACAAGTTGCTAGCAGACTTTTCAATAAATGTTTGACATATCATGCACAAATTATATGAGAAATTCAATGCTGATAGTCTGCATATCATTACGATTTTAAAAGTAGCTTCTTACTCATAAATCATAATACCCCTTAGGAAATCGGTGTTCGAGATATTTTCGTGAAGCAAGAAGCTTGTTCAATGTCGAAAAGCACTGCCTTACATTCTAAGTAAAAATATTAAATATTTTTTGTTAAGCGAAAGCCTCGGTTGCTTAGTGAAAAGAGCAGGGACGTCCGCTCTCTTCGACTGATAGCGATGATATGAAAAGCCGTGGGATAAAAAGACGTCAATTTTCCTTTATGGCAGCTAAGAACTACCCACGTTCACGAGTGATTTTATATTTACGTGTTTTGAGCTTTTTATAAATAAAACATTATACAAGAAACAGTATTGTATTTGTGATAATAATAGTACCGGTGTCCACACGAAATCCAATTTGTGAAAGATATTTTTAAATTCCACACGTTGTTACTTATCTATGTATAATTACAGATATATAAAATAATAATTTGTACATCTAGTTAACTATTAAGCAATTTAAGCTTATTGCTGTTTTAAGCAATTGTTTTTTAATGATAAAAATCCCATTTTCATAAATTGGATTATCGCTCCAGAATTAAATGAGAAACATCGAAAATAACGCATATTTTTCTCAATAGCTAAACTTTATCTTCTATTAAGGGGCATTGGTCGACTGTTTTGTTTTCATAAATGATTGTTACATATTATTTAAAACTTGAAATTGTTTAGTGTTAAGTGCATCAAATGACCTACTTAAAATAGTTTGTAACTTGTGTTATGTCCAATGTCCTTTAGTGTATAGGCTGAGATCCTTCCTTGATCTATCTCCACTAATTTATATATATAAAAATGTTATATTATTTAATCACAAATTATAGTGTTGGCAATTCTATGGCTTTTATACACGGTCGCTGAATGTAGTATGTATATGTATGGTAGGCGGGATGTACGCGGGGCTGCGGTTCGTCGATATCATTTCAATTCTATGACTTCTTTTGTTTTAAACAATCCGTCGATGCGTATCGTTTGAGGCTCCATTCCTTCCAGCATTATTCTTTGGTTCGACGTACCGCACCTGCCCGCAAGTTAACCTTTTGTATTGACTAAAGTGTGTAGTTGAATTGTATGATCAAGTCACAATAATTATAACGGTATTAAAGTTAATGATATTAGTTACTTGTTACATAATATAATGGTATATAAATAACAGTGGGTCGTATTGTTTCACAAGTTGTATTGACCGAAATTATGCTGAAATTTAAAAAAAAATACATGTTCTTTGAAAATATAATATCTTCATATACGGAACGGTATTGTTTGTTTTTTTTTAGTATCCCAGTAAGATACTACTTTTCTAGCAGCTGACTAGGACTCTACCTATCCCATTCCCATAACAAGTCCCATTGTAGTAAATCTACATTGGCGACGAATCCCTTGTTTAAAAAATAAACTTATTTTAGACAATTAAAATGTTCTATCAACATACATTTACATACATTACCGGAGAAGTACGAGTCTCAGTCGCGCTCTGAGGGTTCCTTACGATAGGTAATTCTACCCAAAGACAATTAATTAGGAACTGAAGTTCATAAACTATGAAAGTACCGAAATCGCTCAAAAGAAACAGTCTGTGATTGAGGGATAAACTTAACTTTGTAGTTCAAAAAAGATTGGCCGTGACGAATACCGATGTTTGGGAGACATCGAAACTCCATATACGTCACGGTCAGTTTACCAATTGCAAATAAAAGTTAGTATTCGCAAAAAAAATCATAGAACAATTTTTTTATTGCATTGACTAAGAAGCTTGATTTTTTAAAATTCCAAGGGATTGTACACTTACGGATTCGATACTTATTTGATACATATTACAACTTGATACCTCCACGTGTTCCTGAGAAAAGGGGCCTTGATAGATAGACAGACAGACGATCAGACGGAAAACTAAGTGATCCTACGAGTGTCGCGTTTTCCCTAAAACCTAAATAGGACGGAACGCAAGACGGACAGATTAGAATTAAGTAAAGAAGGAGCACCTAAGGACGCAAGATGGACAGATTAGAATTAAGTAAGACATTTGAAATTAGTTTCCGCCTTGAGCTTTCTCATGTTTTTGGTCGCTAAATGATAAATGGTAAATCACCTTTCTATAAAATTTGTGTTTTAAAAGCACTTTTAGTTGTGATAAAACAAAATAAACAAATTAGAACTAGATGAGGTCGATGTCTGCAGGCTGCATTACTCTTTGATGAAACACCGAAGCAAACTCAGAGGTCACAATCTCCTTTAAAATCAAAGCATTATCTTGGTCAGATTGATTATATGTGAGGACCATGGTCTTTTGAGGAATGAGCCAGACAAATTTTAGTGGACCCGTCCAGTCAGTGCACGCATTTTACGAGTAATCGTGTGTGCTCGACTCTGAACTTATGCGTTTGAAATGTCAAGAATGTGTGGCTGTATTTAAAGTTAAGTTCAACTAAATAAATAACAGCTCTCTGGAACTATCTGTCAGATTTTAATAAAATATTTTTGCATTAGACATCCCAATTTTTAAGGAATGCAATAAGGTAAGCTATCCGACATCCGACTGCGACCCTTAAGAACGCGTGAAACCGCGGGTCAAGCTAATATGTCTATGGATTTGTAGATTTTAATTTGTGACAAAGTATTAGTACAATAGGTACTCTACGCATTAGGAGAAAGGAGGTGGTGAAGCGGCCATGTTAAAACAAAAAGAATAAAACAGTGCGGTCTGATGGCAGTAGGTAGGGACCACGAAGCAACATAAAATATTGTTGAGCCCTTTTTCTAATATATTTAAACGCTTGAGAGTTACCTAGTAGATGACGCTGTTTGTACCTACGAATTGATTTATTAAACATTATCCAGGTAGGTAACAACAGCAAAAATCACTTAAATTACTATATTGGTTGGTACTCCGATCACTGTCACTAAATGTCTCAAATATAAATGAAAACCAGTACTATTTTTATATCGATACCTGCAACCTCTGTACATAATATGTAGGTACCTACCTAGTTAAATAGCCTAACCGTTGATTTAATAGCTTTCAATGCAGACAGGGCAGATGTTATCTAGCCAAACCGCAAAGGAAGTAGGCATGAACCGCAGACAGCCGTTACGAGTAACTTCCTATAATAATTTATAATTTATTTTTAAAGCTGCAGTAATTTCCACTTGTTTAAAAACATTGTTAACTGCGCCATCTAGCGGGATGTAGTAGAACCACTAGCATTCGAAAAGAAAACAATGGCGTTCACTCTAAACGATAGTCACTTTATCTACTCGATAATAGATGGCGGTAGCAGCACTAAGTGTCCCGGTAAACACTTCATTGTTTGTGTTTTATTCGTACAAAAGTTTTGCTCTTCAAGTTGTACGGTTTGTTTTGATGGGTACGTAATCTAAGTAGGAGGCACGTAAAACAATCTTAACCGGGTTTTTTTCTTTAACAAAATCTGCAGGCACCTGAGAAACCATATCCATATATTATGATATTCCATAAATTTTCCAGACCTCGAGTTTTCATAAATTAAACAGGATTGAATTTTGGTTCTATTAAAAAAATATCTTCACGAACAATATTATATTATTATTATTCTTACCTACTATACCGCTGCCTGACAACAAGTATAAACAGCCAGCTGTTATTCGAGCAGGAAGTGCGTCGCGCGACCGGAAGCAGGTGCGTGTGAGTTCCGCTCAATACTGCACTGGTGCACATCGATACAAATATAACACATTCAGTCACCATGCACCTTATTTGTGGAACAGTAGGGATTATTTTCGTCTGGAGTGATTGTAAAGGGAATGTGTTAAGCGGCAGGTCAAAGGGACACTTTCACTTGATTCGTCTAATTCGGATGCACGACAGTCGAAAATAAAAAATATATAATAATCGTTAAATGCGTGATTTAAAAAAGAGCTTTTATATTTATTATGGTAAGTAGAAAATTATCAAACGAGAGTTGTAATCTAAGCTTTTAAAATAAACACCGCTGCGTACTTTTATGGAAATTTCATAAGTCATCATCGGCCTAGCCTTTTCCCAAATATGTTGGGATCAGCTTCCAGTTTAAACGAATACCAGTATTTTACATGGAGCTACTGCCTATCAGACCTCCACAACCCAGTTGCTGGGAAATACGTTACCCCTTGGTATGACTGGTTGTCAGACTTTCCGGCTTCTGACTACCCGTAACGACTGTCAAAGATCTACATGTCACAACCGGGACCAACGGGTACTTTCCGAGGTAACGTTACGGAGGAGTCTCGATATGTTCTCATCATCCTCCTGCCCTTATAACAATTTAATATGGGGTGGAGCAGCATGTCTTCTTCTTCCGTTTATATGTATAAAAATGAGTCCCTGTTTCCCTTGGTCACGCCATAACTTGACAACAACTTCACCGATTTCATTCATACTTTTTTAATATTTCCTAATACTTAGTAGAAGGTTCTTACGGAAAGAAAAAATAAGACTTTTGCGCAGAAAAACGGAAAATTTCAGAAATCTTAACGGCTATTTTAACTTTGGGCGTTTGACAAATCACCTGTCTGATGAATGTGAATTTTAACCGCAGATATCACCGCGGGGTGCAGTTAGTTCATTTAAATTTGCCGTCAAATAGATAGTCATCTGTTTTGTAGCCATATCTTCTTTCACCCCATCACAGCCGAGATTTTGTCTGCCTAGCAGATATGCTTGATGTAAACGTAGTATCAATTCGAACGATTTTGAAATTGACAGTACTCGTTTCGACTATAATGTTATTATTCTTTCCGTATTCTTTTTAAGTACATTTTTTTGTGCTTAGTGATCGCAACCGGCGTGCGTGTATGGCCAGATGTATGATATAAAAGAAGTATGAAAGGACCGTAGCAGATGTCGATCTGTAGTTAGAAAAAGCCGTGAATTTATGCAAAAGTAGGTCAATTACTTAATCTGTTGAAAATACTTAAGATTTTTGTTAGTTTTTTAAATCGTTGCCCCTCACTAGGGATTTGTCCTGTGTCGTGGCCTCGTGAGTTTACAAACATTTAAAGTCACATACGGGAAGATCCAGACCCGGAACAACTACCTCTAGGCCATACAAATTCATTTTCCGTGCGGGTATCGAACCTACTACTCGGGCGCCGTAGTCAATCGCTCAGCCACTGCGCCAAACGTGTCGTCAAAAGCATATAGGGCTAGCATTGGTCACGAAACTAGGTACATCGAGAATTGACAATGTAAGACAGTAAAGCCCAGGTTTGCACCCGATGTTTTTCCTTACCAAAGTCATGTGGCATATCATAAATCTGCAAACTGGAATTCTTCTTCTTGCCATCCAACGTGGCATCGCTGCCAGTCTTTTGGGCACGTTTCCAAATGACAGCGATGCGGAGGAGTTCTTTGACGCCTGAGGGTCCTGGTCGGCTTTTTGTGTTATTTTGTTATTGTAAATATGTCATATAGTTAGTTGTATGGCGTAATTGTGTATAGTAAAGTAAAGTACCAGCCTATTACTGTGCCAATGCAGGGCAAAGGCCTCTTCTCATACAGAGAAGGCACGAGCATTAATCACCACGCTTGTAGAAGGTGATTTCAGACTTATATTAATTATATAAGTCCAGGTTTACTCACGATGTTTTCCTTCACCCATGTCAGTGATGTCCAAGATAAACTAAGAAAGTACATATGAATTGAAAAACTCACATTGGTACTTGCCCAGGTTTGAACCCACAACCTCGTGCATTCAATTTCAATTAATGGATGTGGGTTCAATTATATATACTTCTATGGTAATTTTAATAAGTTGCGGTTTTTACCCTATCAATAAAAGTCGAAGGTAACTAAGGAGTTACATACCTACCTTTAAATTTCCAGTTATGACACCTATCGTATATAACGGTGTGACTATCTACAATACAACCCTACAGCTACCTACCTACCTACCTACCTACTATTTCCTTTTTTATTTGGATACGTATTAGACTTTCTAACACATCATCATCTGCCTAGTCTTTTCCCAACTGTGTTGGGGTCAGCTAGGTAAAATACTGGTATTCACCTGCATCCGGTTAGACTGGATCTAACCGGATGCAGGTGAATACCAGTATTTTACATGGAGCGACTGCCTATCCGACCTCCACAACCCAGTTACCGGCAAACACGATACCCCTTGGTAAGACTGGTTGACAGTCTTTCGGGCACTAGTGGACATAACTTGCATTAACACCACGCCAGGTGACCGAGAAACAATACATTTTCTATTGTGTCTCGTTGTGTGGCGGTTAAGGTTTTAACGTGTTTTACGAGGCACGGAGGAGTCTCGATATTTCATAAATGCTCATCCGTACCCAGACTGATTTCGGCAAACGTAGCGTCATCTTCGATTGACCCGTGCGGCTGTTTTTATACTGCCACGAGCATTTCCTTAACACATGTCATGAAATTATTGAATGTAAAGTACCTGATGTCAATTAGAATACTTTTAAATTCAAAAATACTCGTTTCGACTACAACATTTATTTTATTATTTTTAAATCTTTATTAATATCCATAGGTGAAACTAGTCCTGATTGCAATAGGATAGATGTATTCTCAATTTTTAAATAGTTCAAATTAATGTTTATGTCAAGCACTCGTGTAAGGTACAAACGCCAGCAAAAGGTATCCCAAACTGTTAATATATCCCAATTGAACATGCACCTTATTCCTTTGTGATGAAGTTGAAAAACTATCAAAGAAATTTGACAGATTGGGGTAGCTTGTTGTGCTGGCTTCTATACGCTGTTTATAAATATCTGAGGTAAATCTTAGTATGACTGATTTCAATTGTCTTCGAGACAGTCAGGCGGCGATACTTAATAAAGTAACTAATTAATAAAATGCGACCAATTTGTGATGCGTTGATCATTTTGTACTAGAAATCGGGTGTAATTTGGTCGTCAGAGTACACACCGGGGAGTTATTCGCTACCACATAGCTGTCTGGTTCTCAGTTTACTACGATATGAGATACATCCATAACCCGTGGTCTGTGCCGATGTGCCTACCCTTTTGGAAAATTCAGGCGCGATGGTAGACGCCACTTGAGAAATATTAGCAATTAGTCAATTCGTATCGTGAAGAGTCCAACGACGTCATAAAGTGCACGGTTGATTTTGTGAAAAAAAAGTTGCGTTACCAAAGCGCTCGGGCGTACTAGGGCCAAGTCATATCGTAATCGTCCACAACTAGTCTCAAGGGAACGTTTACGGGCTGATATAAACAACAAAATAAGTAGAAGGGTAAAGAAATAGCGTCCGTATGAGCTCGAGAGATCGCTAAACTACCTTGTAGTCTATCGAAGTAGGCTACTACACTGGCGAAATGGTTCATTATGGCTCGGACCCTTTCGATAAAAGCACTTCGCTTTATCCTATACGGGATCAACTATTGAACAAAGATTTCTTTCATAAAGAGATGGATAAAATACACGCTATCAGCATTTAGTGTATTCAGGGGCGTAGCTGCCACCGTAGCAGTCGACTTTTAGAAGAAAAATATCCTAAAATGTAGTCCACAGCTTCAATTACGTATCAATATCGATAAGAGACTTAACAATATACTGAATAAACTAACTATAATGTACGTGAAAAGAATGGCAGGGCATCAAAAAATTCATCCGCATCGCTGTCAACGGGAAAACTACCCAAAAGGCTGGCAGCATTGCCATGCCACGTTGAATGCCAATGCTGATGTTTGGCTAATAAAAAAAGCAACCTTTTGGTCACTTGAAGAGTTGACCAAACGCTTCGCGGTCCCCAAAAACTGAAATAAGAGGCTTGTTAACTAAATAACTTATGAACACGCTTGCATTTCTCGAAGGGTATTAGTAGCATACCCACATTTCACCAGTAATGTTAGAGGCCCATATAATAAGGGGCGAGCCCATTGCTTATTTTTATTTATTTTTAGATTAACTAATATCGACATAATACAGGAACGTATATAAAATAAATAAATAAATTAAATAATGCTGGACCATCCACACAGCATCATCTAGCCCCAAGCTAAGCAGAGCTTGTGTTATGGGTACTAGATGAATGATATACTTAATACATTACATAGATAGATATTTTTATTATACATAGTTAATACCCAGAACACCCGGAACAAATATTTGTAGATCGTACAAACATTTGTCCCACGGCGGGAATCGCACCCGCAACCTCCTGCGTCGCAGGCGGACCTACGCCCGCCGCGCCACATCGGTCGTCAATAAAAATTAATAATTAATAATATAAAAATTAACTAAATTTTTTCAACGTATTTTAATCAGGAAGCTCCAATTTCCTAGCTCGGCTCGCTGCACTGCATTCTCTTGGTAAATTAAAATGATAGCCTATCGTATCCGAGTCAGAAAGCATATATTAGGTCTTTACCTATGAAATTGCCGTTCTGCAGTACTGGCCATTTCAAATCAAAATATTTTTTGTTTGGTTAAGATTTCTAATTTCAAATTAATTTTATTTAAAAAACATGGATTTTTTTTTCCAAAAGTAGTCATTTGTTTATTGATTAGTGTTACATTTTCATCGCATTTAAATCTTTTTCGTCATCATGGATACGTTAAAAATTCGAGTAATTATGGAATATGAGTACCGTCGTGGCAGCAACGCGGCACAAGCGGCACGCAACATCAACGACGTTTACGGAGCTAACACTACAAACCAACGCACTACCTGTTATTGGTTTGCTCGCTTCCGTTCTGGAAATTTCGACCTGAAAAATGAACCTCGCGGTCGTCCGAAGACTTTGGTCGACAATGACGAATTAAAGGCGATTGTGGAAGCTGATGATACACAATCTACGGCTGAATTAGCAGCAGCTTTCGACGTTAGCGTCAAAACAATATTGGTCCATTTGCGTCAAATTGGCAAGGTAAAAAAGCTTGACAAATGGGTGCCCCACGAACTCAATGATCGCCAGCGCGAAGTACGCGTCGAGACGTGCCTTGCACTGCTCAACAGACACAGAAATGAAGGAATTTTGAACCGCATTGTTATCTGCGATGAAAAATGGATTCTGTTTGATAACCGCAAGCGCTCAGCAAGTTGGTTGGATCCTGGTTCAGCACCTAAACAATGCCCTAAACGAAAACTTACCCCAAGAAAAGTGATGGTCACTGTTTGGTGGTCTAGCGCCGGTGTGATTCAACACAGCTTCTTACCAAACGGGGTGAGCATTACTGCAGATGTGTACTGTGAAGAATTGAACACAATGATGGAGAAGCTGGCACATCTCCAACCAGCATTGGTCAATCGCTCGTCTCCGCTGCTCCTGCACGACAACGCGCGACCTCATACTGCACAGCAGACGGTCTCCAAGTTGCAAGAACTGGGGTTGGAAGCTCTCCGTCATCCGCCCTACTCACCAGACCTTGCGCCTACAGACTACTACTTTTTCCAGAATTTGGATAACTTCTTGGCGGGAAAAAAATTCAATACCCGAGAGGCAGTACAAAATGCCTTTGAAGAATTTGTTGCCTCCCGTCCAGCTGATTTCTTTAAGAAGGGCATCAATAAACTGCCACTGCGTTGGCAAAGATGCATTGATTGCATGGGTGATTACTTCGATTAATACAAATAAAAAATACATGAAAAAAATTCATTTAAATTTTTTCATACAAAACGGCAATTTCATAGGTAAAGACCTATTATAAGGTCCGACATTAAAAAGAAAACAGAATTATCTTGACGCCTCTAAAAACCAATCACTTATAGTCCACAACCACTTATATGACGGACCCCGCATACTCCTTGTTCGCTGATAAATATCTACTCTTACCAGTTTTCGCGTTGATTTCTTTAACAATGTTGCTAACTGTCGATACAAAACAGGTTACCCTGTCCCGGACCTCCTTTTAATAATAGCCCAGTATACAATGAGTGACGTGGCGGCTGAACTCAGTCAAATTCTGTATTATCAACATCAAGCAGAGCTCTATCAACATTTGAAATAAACCTCTATGAATAGTGGTTGGGCTGTCACTACATAATAACTGGTGTGGCTCGCAAATTGTATAGAGGCTGTTTCATTTCAATACAGGCACCTCATTGGGGTTAAGTGGCAATCATTTTAAGCAGGGGTTGTATTTACAGCTATGTATGAAGTAGGTCTACTTATATAACATCACGCCTGAATTCCCAGTAGGGTTGGGCAGTGGTGCACTTAGTAACACCCACATCACATTTTACTGGTTATGATTTTTAAGTCCCATGTAATAGGGGGCGAGCTTATTGCTATCAACCGGGTACAAATCTAGACGGGGCTGCTAATGACAAAAAAGAATCGAACCCAGGACCTCACGCTCTACTGTCGCGCTTGAGACCACTAGACCAACGAGGCAGTAGTTCTACCGACTTATCTGTATTTGTGGTTGGCTTGTTGCATTCAGAATGTCAGCAACGGCAAAACATTAAGACTACATAATACATATTTGAACAAAAAAAATGGCCAAGTGCGAAGTGGACTGGCGCAGTAAGGGTACCGTACCACACAAACTTCACATGGTTAAAGTTTTGTAGGATTGAAGGACAAACTTATCTTAATAGTTGAAAAAATGTTCTCTCATACATCGATATACGTTACGGTCAATTCTCTAACTGAAAAAGTTTGTAATTGTAATTTTGTATGTGATAAAACTACAAATTAACTTTTTTCGGATTTTTTTCTTTATTCGTGCTGTGAGACAATGCTTCTTACCCAATTTTATGATTCCATGTCAATGGGAGGTACCGATATCTAGGTTTAGATCATTATATTTGCGATTATCCATATATGTCGCATAAATGGGCGTATTTCTTTATTGCGTTGACTTAGAAGCTTGATTGCTTAGAGTTCCATGGGACCAGAGACTTATGTCATCATCATGTGCAAAAAATTAATGAAATTGAATTGCGATGAAATTAATTTCAACTTGATACATTTACGCATTCCTGAGCCAGACGTTTCGGAGATTACCTCAAACAAACAGACAGACAGATAGACGAAAACAAAAAACGTTTTACATCACAAGCAGACACTTCAATTTTATTTATTTTTGATATATACTCACCTTTTTTGTTATAATCGCTGTGTACAAGCAAACAAATCTAAAATATATCGCAACACTGACCCATAAGATACTACCAACGCCTAGTTAAAGTGTTACCATGCAACTTAATCTTGTACCAACAATTTGATTAATTAATTTAATTTAATTTTGAAAAGCTTGTAGCGACAAGAGGCAAAAGTTCCCTTCGCTCCCCCAATATAAAAAAGTGATACGTTACCAAAAATCTAGAGAAAAAAACGTTATCACATAATGGCCGTAAGTTATTTTTATTTTATGCAACCCCAAGCCGTCCGTCATGTCGAGCCTGTAATTATGCAATTTGCTCGAATTTACAATCGATCAGAAATTGTTCACAAAAAACACATTATAATAGGTTTTTAATCCGGCGCGGGCGCAGCGTTCCATCTGAATCGTTTTGCGGTTAACGAAGATGTATTCGATACTGTATCGAAATTAAGTAGGTTTACAAATGGCGTCTATTTAAAAAGATAAAGTGGTTTAGTTAATTTTCTTAGTGATCAGAGTAAGGAGTTTTCAGAGAATGGTATTGTAATGAAATAGTACCTACCCAGAAAAAAAAAACATTTTTTTCTTAAAGTTTATTTAAATATATTTCACGGCTGAACAGGCTGTTTTTAGATACCTATAGCCTTGTATAATTGTATACATTATATGCTACGTAATTGAAATCTTTTTATACTTATATATACTTACACAACTAGCTGCTCCCCGCGGTGTTACCTGCTGTTACAATGTCAACATGACGACGTTGACATCCTACGGGGGAATAATTCCCTTCTTCCGGATAAAAAGTAGCCTATTGTGTTATTCCACGGTATAGCTACTTTCATACCAAATCTCATCCAAATCCGTGTAGCCATTTCAGCGTGAAGGAGTAACAAACATACACACATACCGACCAACGTTTTCATTTATTAAGTGTGATATACAATCATGATTTCACCATATGAAAAGGTTAAGGTTACAGTATTCAAAGAAACAGTCCGTTTTATTTCCATATTTCGCTTGTAACTTATTAAAAAAATACGACTTGCTTACAGACGGTTGCTGAAACGAAAACTATCGACGCGTCAAAATTAAACGTAAGTCGAGTGATGCCTTTGGCTGTTGATTCGATTCCCGCACTGATATAAATGTTTGTACGATCTACAGACATTTGTTCCGGGTGTTCTGGGTATTTGCTATGTATAATAAAAAATATCTATCTATGTAGTGTTTTTTGTATTAATTGTATTAACAATTAATACAAAAAACACTACATAGATAGATATTATTTTATACTATTATATTTATATTTTGATACTATATATTTATATTTTGATTTACTTAATAGTATATCAGTCATCTAGTACCCATAACACACGCTCTGCTTAGCTTGGGGCTAGATGATGCTGTGTGGATTGTCCAGAATTATTTATTTATTTATCAATTATCTTTTGGCACGACTAGGGAATCTAAACAGAACCTTATGGTCAGCAGTAGTACATGCGGTCACTAGAACAGCGAGGCAGTATACTAAGTTGCTATAAAAGAGCTAAGTAGCGTGCAGGAAAATACGAAACCTTGCAGCTTTACTTATAAATAGTGTTGATATTATGTTCTAAGTATGAAGTACATAACGTTGGCCACTTAAAAGAGTACTTAATCATAACTTAGACTTATGATAACGATAATTTATTCTTTATTTATTGTACTTAGCCTCAGCGATGAATGCAATATTATTAACTAGCTTTTGCCACGGCTTCGTCCGCTTAGGAGTCGATTATCGCGGATGCAGACGAACTCGGAATTTCGTTCCAAGCTTGCGTTCGCATTAAGAGTAATTATAGGATAAACATTCAATCTAGTTTATAATATTCATCGATTAATTTAAAAAATAATATAAGTTCATAATTTTATATTCATCCTAGTTCAATTCATATTAATACAAGCAAACTATTTGCTTAAAAGGATTCTCCCCATTGTAACTCGAATAAGTTATTTAAGGTGAAGCAATAAACATATTTATATATATATGTGTCTGTTTATTGCTTTAACTTAAATAACTTATTATATATAATATTTAAATAACTTAATATATATATTCTTTAATTATCGTAATACGGTTTGTAGTACCTACTTTCTTTTGTAGAGCTTACAGTTTTACATTGTTTTATTATGCTAATAGTTTTTTTAAATATTACAAAGCATATACAGGAACTAACATCTTTTAAAATCATATTCGGTCGAATGCACCAACCGCACATCGAGTCTCTCAGTCAAACTTCGCCCGCGGGCTTCAAGCCCCAGTCTATAGGGACCAGCAGACACCGAGCTACGACACTACAATTAGGATCAGCGTCTGTAACAACGCACAAATTATTTGAAATTATACATCATAGGTCCCTATAAAACATTTGGTTGTTAGAAGAGATTAATTAATTATACAATTATCTAAATACTTTAGTTAATAGGTTTTAGGAAGAAACGTTTGTGTTTTGTTATGTTAAATGGTAGATAAGGACTGGGTAGTGGATTCTTTTTGTTGTTGTTAAGTAGAGCTTACCTTATCTGGAAGCAGATAATGATACCACGTCACTGCCCCACTACAGGGCAAAAACCCTCATCTCATACAGACATGTACGATTTATTAATCACCACACTAGATCAGTATTGGTATTCCGCTGCGTCCTATTCTGTAGATGACTCTTACATAGTTGGGAAAAGGCAAGACAGGTGATGATATCATTCATCAAGGCTACATGGTCTGCAGTGCTCAAAATATAATATTAAGAACAGTTTACCATGAAAATTAAACCTGATGGCTGATGGGGGGAAAGTTCTCGTGTGGCGACTACGTACTGAAGAGCAGAGCGTGGGTAGGCCCCACAAAAGGTAGACCAAAGATCTGATGAAAATTGTTGGAAACCAGCGCGCTTACATCAAGTAGTGGACGTCTTTTGTCAGAAATCAATGAACCCTGGAAATCATCATCATCATCTGCCTAGCCTTTTCCCAACTATGTTAGGGTCGGCTTCC
Source organism: Phlogophora meticulosa (assembly GCA_905147745.2). Classification (NCBI taxonomy): domain Eukaryota; kingdom Metazoa; phylum Arthropoda; class Insecta; order Lepidoptera; family Noctuidae; genus Phlogophora; species Phlogophora meticulosa. The sequence continues at coordinate 4,154,600 of LR990540.1, read as the reverse complement.
AGTCTAACCAGATGTAGCTAAATACCAGTGTTTTACATGGAGCGACTGCCTATCTGACCTCCACAACCCAGTTACTAGGCAACACGATACCCCTTGGTAAGACTGGTTGTCAGACTTTCGGGCTTCTGACTACCCATAACGACTGTCAAAGATCTACAAATGACAATCGGGACCAACGGCTTAACGTGCTTTCCGAGGCAATGAAATGAACCCTGGAAATAAAAGTCGGCAATAGTTCAGTTCATCAGAGGACAAACATCACAGTAGAAAGATATATAGGTACACACAATGTTCAGTTGCAAAAGGCTATGGTTTGACAAGAAAGTTGTGTGAGACGTGTAATGGAGTGTTACGGCACACCTATGTTGCAATTTACCAACAATTGTCAACAATAAACCCAGGTTGTAGAGTTCAGGTAATGAATCAATCAATATACCTGGCCCGTATTAATAAAGAACATGTTCTGCCCTTATCCAAATAAATTAGAATAAGGGCAAGAGGATGATGATGATAAAACATCACAACTGTAATCCCCGAAAGGCTTAGAGGCAGAGGTATGCCTATGTATAGTTCATCCACATTTATGTTTTAAGTTTAAAACGAGGCGAGCCAACTACCATAAACCAGGCACAGATCTAGATTCCGGGGAGCTACTGAAAAATCCCAGGTGTAATCACACAATAATACTTTGAATAAAATAATAATTTACTATTAACCAGAAGAACATTTACTTTTTGCGTGACCCATTTATCTGACCCAGGACCTCATGCTCAGCAATAGCGCTTGTGACCATTGTCTTGTGCATAGCACTGATAAACGAGGCAGCTAATTGTGAGGCCTACTCACTCTACCGATCTTATCGTAGCTATACTTTTTGATACGATTGTCTCACTGTCCACACTTACCTACTTTTGTGTTTTGTCAAATGACCAATTAATGACATTGACGATTTAGGGCTGGAGCAGGCGATATTATAATCGACTGTCAGGCGAAAGCTTGTCAAACTACAGTGCAGTGAAAACTTAGATGATGTGTACGATGAAGTGAGCTGTCAGTGTCACCCACATGATGCCAGGGATTGACAAAGATTTAGATTATAAACAATCTTAATCGAGGATCGAGATTACGTACACGTTATAATTCATTTTTATGTTAAGCTTGTATTTGAGCGTACAATACTACTCAAGCTGCGTGACACTTTTTTTTTAAGGATGAGAAATCATCCAATGACTTCACCCGTTCTGGGTGGAACGGGAGGGCGAGTCAGTCTTCTACTGACTAAAACCCATCCGTGTTCCGTCCTTGCCCTTTACGTTCCGGGGTCACGGTAACTGTTTCGAACATCCCGCAACTCCGGCAGGCTTCAGCCCCCTATTGGGCCCCGCCAATTCTGCTGTAACTCTCGTGGAACACGATGCGCCGTTGACTTGGGCCTGGTATCTGTTCGGACGGCGAACTACAAGCTGGGTGACACTGACAGCACACTTCACCGCTCATGTCACCCAATTTCTCTCTGGGAGATTTTTGCAGAATCAACCGTTAGACAACAAATCTCCACTTTTCCCGACCAACTAAACTTTTCTCTTAATAAAACTTTCAAACTGACACCAGTCCTCTTATATTTTGACAGTATCTTAAAGAAAACATCATTAATTTAGTAGTTGATGTGGGAATTAAATGGAAACACGTTATATCATCATACGTAGGCATATACTTATCATCGCGGAAGAGGCAACTTGTTACAGACGGCTGACAGCTTCGTAGGCGATGGGTAACCACGGAGTAATGAGCACATGGAGTGCCAATGTTAAGATGGGTGTCACTTTTCTTTTTGTCGTCCTATGCTCATGCTATGGCAAAATAACCTGTCAACAAGATGAATATTTTATATTTGTCGACCGAAGTGGCGCGGCGGGCAAAGGTCCGCCTGCGACGCAGGAGGTTGCGGGTTCGATTTCCGCCTGGGACAAATGTTTGTGTGATCTACAAAGATTTGTTCCGGGTGTTCTGAGTATTTGCTGTGTATAATAAAAATATCTATCTATGTAATATATTGTATTAAGTATATCAGTATCATCTAGTACCCATAACACAAGCTCTGCTTAGCTTCGGGCTAGATGATGCTGTGTGGATTGTCCAGCTTTATTTATTTATATTAGGCTAACTACTCAGGGTGAGCTGGACGTTCTCACAGTTCGCAGTACCTACAGGTAAAGCGGGGTAAAAGCTACGCATGGTTTCAAAGGTATTTCAATATAATTTGTATCTATATATGTAACTGACAAGGTGTCTAAACGATTAATTTCAATTTACTGGAAAAAAAATTGTTTGTATGAAACATATTAACTGTGTTGTGTGTGTTTTCATGAGATTTTTACAGAGTAGACCGGTATCTGTCTGTACTTATAGTTACAGGCACGGATCTTGAGCGCTGAACTTGAGTTTCGCATTAGTCGATTTGAATATAAAGTGTCTACGCAAACTTGCCCACTACTGCGTCCAGCGCGCACAAGATCTGTGCCGTGCACACTCCACGTCTTCTCTCCTCCGTGTCAACCGACCAGCAGTAACCACTCCCTACTTATGCATGATTACCATTTAACCCGATATTCTATTACCATTATTTACCATACACGACTGAGCGGCAAGCGGTAACTCAATGTTCACCAGTAAACGACCGGTTACCCTGCTTACCTTTTAGGGTAAAAGTGTAACGATATTTGCATATGCTGTCAAGGAATGTAGGGTGCTGACAAAGTGGTGTAGGATGACATTGTATAGAAGAACGAGCATGGATTAGCTATGGATTCATTGAAGTAAAATATTAGCAGTCTGTGGTAAAATTCATTTGTTTACAGTTTGGAAAAAGAATAATATAATCGCGAAATTGTCTAGTGAGAGGATGACTTTAGGATGTCATTATGTCGTACGAGTATGTCTGACAGTTCTAAAAAGATGAATATAAAAGTTATGGTTCAGTAGTATTAGCACAAATTTCTTGCGACAAGTTTACCAACCGAAAACGTCAAAAAATCGTACTAAGATGGAAACAGCGCCTCTACATTCCGTATGTGAAACTAATTTTGTTTGACTAATATCTAGGTAATTTGACGTTTCATACCTAACGACTGCATGTCATATTCGTGCTTGGTCTAGTGGTCTAGACTCTGTATCAGTGTGCCCGGTATGACTGCCTCTTTGGTCTAGTGGTCGCAAGCGTTACTGCTGAACATGAGATCCTAGGTTCGATTCCCAGATCGGAAAAATTGTTATTGGGTTTTTCCATTTCGAATTTCTCAGCAGCAGTCGGTATTCTGGATGTGTGCTTGTTTGATGACAATAGGCTCACCCCCGTCTTACACTTATTTCTGTAAGAAGATGTTTCGAGACACTTAAACAAGTGAATGTTTGTTTAATATTTAAAATCGAAATGGCGCCGGCATTTCCTAACAGATGGAACCCTGTCCACTATCACATGGGCCTTAAACATAACTGCCAAGATATCAGTGTACTACAGGGTACACCTCTGCTTAACCTTTCAGGGATTAGAAGCGTGATGTTATGATAATGTTCCCGGATAGAGGGAAAGCGCTTATCCTAGTAGTTGCTTGAAATCTAGTTTAACTTGAAGAAAACTTTGCACGTGCACTTCAACTCAATCGGCTTAAGGGAAGTTGGTGCCAAGCCGATCTAAAGTTTTAACGGTTGACGGGTGAAGGTAAAGCTGAGTGAAATTATTTAGGAAATATAATGGAGTGACGGAATTATATTTAAGCGTTGGTCTATGGTCTATTGTCATGATGGCCCAGTGGTTTAGGCCTCGCCTCTTGTGCACGAGGTTGTGGGTTCAAACCTGGGCAAGTACCAATGTGAGTTTTTCAATTCATATGTACTCTCTAAGTTTATCTTGGACATCACTGACATTGGTGAAGGAAAACATCGTGAGGAAACCTGGACTTAAATAATTGATATAAGTCTGAAATCGCCAACCCGTCTTGAGCAAGCGTGGTGATTAATGCTCAAGTCTTCTCTGTATGAGAAGAGGCCTTTGCCCTGCAGTGGGGCAGTAATAGGTTGGTACTTTACTTTACTATGGTCTAGTGTTCGCAAGCACTACTGCTTATAACTCCTGCGCTGTTCTTTTCTGTATGATTTCGTTGCGGGATCCAAGACAGTTGAATCGTTTCTCCGGGACTCGTATAACTTTATTGTCTCGACGCTTTTCTGGTGGTCGCCGATGTTGATTCCGGTTTTTTCAGGAGTTGCAGTGGTTTGGAAATAGTTTGGCGGGCTAGTCCTAAAAAAAAGAAGAATAATGGTTCAGGCAATGTGTTATTGGGTGGTTACATCTGATATATTTCAGTAGCAGCCTGGAGTCTGGATTCGTACACGGTAGATGACCGTTTTACACTTATTTCTGTACAAATCTTTCCAGACACTTGAACAAGTCAATGTTTGTTCGATATTTAAAAATTAGATGGCGCCGGCATTTCCTATCAGACTGATCCCTAAGAAGAAGTTTCGAAACAAAATCAGACTTCATGGGCTCCTTATTTTTTTTTTATAACCAGGACCAGTATTTTTTGACCAGTATGTTTGTTTGTAACGATTTACATAAATCTATCCTCTTTTATAATGTACGTGTAGATGTAGATATGTATAAGTCGCACGATGCAGGGCAAAGTCTGAAAAGGCTGAAAGAAGATGAAAAAACGTTTGCGGTCGAGGGACCTCGAATCTCGATACTCGGACTCACTATACAATAGATAGACACAGAAAGAAAGAGAGATATTCGCATAACACTATTTTCTTACATGACGATTTCTACCAGCCAATGCTAACAGCAAGCCGCGTTCAGAAACTTCATTCTAATTATGTTTCCCTTTGGAAAACCAAAACAAGTAAAGGCTTGTATGAACAAATCATTAAGATAACTTATAATATCAATGCCTACACTGGCATATACATGCAGTACAATGACCTTAGGTATTATATAGCAATATTTTAATTAGGTCCTACCTAAATATCGATTGTTTCAAAAATAAGGAAAATTTTTTTTTTTTATATATGTACAATGTTATTTAACGATGTAGGTACAGTAGGCTGCAGTGAGTGGCAACACTATGATCATGAGTTGTTGTAACGTAGTACGGAGTTTCAAAGAATACAAGGCCAACTTTTACTGGTTTTGTAAATTCAGATGTGCTGCCTACAGTACCGGCACATAGCACAGTCAGGAACATTGCACCTTACGTATATAAATAATAGTAATAAATAATTAATATTAATAATATATTATACGTACATAGCAAATACCCAGAACACGTGGAACAAATATTTGAAGATCGTACAAACATTTGTCCCAAGGCTGGAATCGAACCCGCAACCTCCTAATATACCTTACCTCCTCCATACTCCTCCTCTATACCTCCTCCATAATACGCAATATTCAAAAGCGATTTTGTCGTGAAATAATGATAGATTTTTTATTAAAAATGCCATGGGGTTCGATAAAAATAGTAACTTATTTATGCTTTCTTTTTGTTTTAAGTAAAAACACATCAGAAAGAAACGTTAAAATGAGGAAAAATCCAACGAATCAAGCACTGAATTCATGTTTTCAGTTCGTGCGTCAATGTCTCTTTCACCCTTTATAAAGTGTTGGTGCCTAAAAACAAAAGTGCGCTTTAGTTAACGCAGGTACTCTCATCTTGATTCCAGACAATACTCATGTATTGTCCACAGATTTTGAATAGCAAAATATATAATATAAGTAGGTATATACAGCACGTAATGTGGACTGGACCGTCCAGCCGTGGAGTGGGACGGACACGGCGATACTACTAATCGACTTGATACTTTATGGATCATTCATTATTTTATCATCATCATCATCCTCCTGCCCTTATCCCAATTTGACGACCTGAAGAATGACGTATGTGGCACAGCGGGCGAAAGTCCGCCTGCGACGCAGGAGGTTGCGGGTTCGATTCCTGCCTTCGGACAAATGTTTGTACGATCTACAATATTTTTTCCGGGTGTTCAGGGGATTTACTGTTTATAATAAAAAATATCTATCCAATTTATGTATTGTATTAAGTATATCAGTCATCTAGTACCCATAAAACAAGCTCTGCTTAGCTTGGGGCTAGATGATGTTGTGTGGATTGTCCAGCATTATTATTATATTATATTATTAATTTATTTAGTCGGCGCAGCATGTTTTCTTCTTCCATACATCTCTATTTGCCGTCATCTCAAGAGTCCCCTCTTTTCTAGCCATATAATCTTTCACACAATCCATCACTCTTTTCTTTGGTGTCCCTCTACTCATGTAACCCTGCACATTCATACCCAAAACTTTTCTCACAACATGGTTCTCATTCCTTCGCATCACATGCCCATACCAAGACAACCGATTTCCACACAACTTCTTCATTAATTATTTTATATCATTTGGAAAGGTTTGAAGTTAAAGCTTAGTTAGTGAGAATTACCAAACTTGATCATCAAGGAGGAGGAGGAGTTTTTTTCCCAATTTATTTGGGGATAGCGCAACATATTTTCTTCTTCCTAACTTGCCGTCACCCCAATAGCTACCTCCTTTCTAGTAAAAAAAATCTTTCTCAAAATCCTTTGGTCCTCATCTTATCTAATCATCATCATCCGCATTCATACTCAAGACTTTCCTGTTCACGACATGTTCCTGATTCTACCCCAAAACTTAGTATCATATCAAAAGTAAGGGTGCTGTATCAAATCTTTTAACAGCATGTCATTGGACTATTTTCTGGACATTGTTTTTTATGGGTGTTGAGCTAGAGAGGTATGTCAATCGCAGCCACATTTAAAAATGAGGATATTCTCTTAAAAGCGTTGCCCCACACTAAGAATTTCTCCTCTATCGTGGGTGCTTTTACAAACCTGAAAAGTCGTGTGTGGTGGCTGTTTGTGTATGCGAGTTTGAATGTTTGTAAACGAACCCACGATACAGGACAAAATCCTAGTGTGGGGCAACGTTTTTTAAAAAAATAATAAAACAAGAAAAGTAACATTTAAATGCCAGACCCGGACCAACTACCTGTAGGCCTTACGAATATTTGTTCCGTGCGCGAATAGAACCCGCGACACGCAGCGCAGCAGCGAGCCGCTCAGCCACTGCATACTGTCCAGTTTTAACATACATTAGATAGAATGTAGGTACATTTTCACGTCAGTAATGACGTCACGACACGAGTCAACCTCCCTTAACTTAAATTACGATTGAAACTCATGTCCAGTATCAACTCTGTTTCATCCGTATAACGGTGCGCCGCAACACGCACGCGCGTTTGTCACCGGCAGACTTTGTACCTATGTGTGTATATGTATTATGTACATATATGTATATGCAACATTTACCGATATGTATGCAAAATAGTTGCATCGTAGGTGGACGGGTATAGGCTATCTATCAGCCAGTTTGTGGACATTTAAAGGGACCTTTTCGAGGCTGGTTTGTGGCTTGTATTGAATACAACCATGGTTGTGTTTTCATGACTTAGTGGGATTGTAGATATCGCAGGGTAATGATTGTGAAGCTCTGAAAGTTAAGTATTCTATACATATTTCCTATCTTGCCTCAATGGCTGACTAGCAAGCTTTCGCTCGCTAGAGTGAGTTTTAAACGTCGAACGTCACCCATTCCGTCGTGATTTTCAAAATGGTTCGTTTTAGTCTATGGAGAACTTTTATCTCTTTAGGTGAATACGTAGTGGCCAGCGAAATTCAAATTGGCGGCTCGGTGTTAGGTTTCATGTTATTAAAAAAGATGATCGCGTTCATAACAAATGTGTTTTTTGCGAAGTATTCATAATTGAAATAATTAAACGCCTTTTAAGTTAAAATGTTTCGATTCAATGACTATTTCATGAAATCACGACATATGAGCACAATTCTAATTTAGGTAGGTGATTTTAATGTTTATATTTTGAGAAGTATATTTATGTTACGGTCGTCAATATTTTTTTCAATGACATACTACCTAATATTGAGCTGCAAATTGCAAAAATCCTAAGAAAAGTTGAATTTCGCTAGCGGTCGCTATGCATTAGCCTTAAGTTAATATTTTCGCAAATTCACCATCTCTTCTTTGGACAAACAAACAAAGACATAGTATTGCAGCAAGTCTAAGAAGTTCTCTACCGAGATGACGGCAAACAGAGATGTTTGGAGAAAGGAGTCATGCTGCGCCGACCCTAAATTAATTAGGGTGAGGACAGGAGGATGATCAGGAACGCTACTTGTCACCCGAACAAGGTCTAGACTTCCCTTCACCACGAGAGCCCTACGACAAGGATCAGATAATTATGATGCTTTTATTTGTTCCAAATATGAATAGGTATATCAAACAAACAATTGCCAGTATGCAATCTGTTGGAAACAAAGAAAATGGTTGTAGGTACTTATAGCTTTTGTTTCATTTTTTTTATTGTTCAAAAACGTTCTTATATTTCTTTATAGAATAAGGTTTGAATTACTTACCCGATAAAATATGTTTAGAAGAGGTACAACTTGAGAGATAACATAAAATAATATTTAACTTTTGGCCTTCACACTAGAACCAGTGTGTTCCGTGGAGGTGTTCCATTCGATTGATATTCTGAGCTTCAAGGATCGAAAAACACAGTAAGACGGCAACCATTTTTCTAACAATTCCTCGCTCCATAGAATCCAATATAGCAAGCCTGCGAAGTTGAATAATTGTATTAATTAATTCCATTAGCACCACACTCCATAGCTTTCGCGCAAAACTTGGCTCCAACGCTTTCTTTCAAGGGAAAGATAGCGAGGTCATTTCTATACGCAAGAAAAAGAAAAAAGTTTATTTGAAAAAGTTTTTAATAAAACAAGAAGCAATTTCTTTTTCTTAGTTTTTTCTATGTTGCCGTTGCTTGGTTTGCTCGCGAAAAAGTTTTTGGTCCCATTTCAGTCAGAGTATAATGATTCAAAAAATAGGTAAATAAGTACTTACCTAATTAACTGATGTTTTAGTTAATTGTCCATTACAACTTCAAGCATACATATTTACGACTCTTGAGATATAATCTTAAAAAAATCTTTTGATATCTAGTAAATAAAAGTAAACAGGCATAATTACTTATGTGCTAGCTTGCAAAAATATGTTGTATTTAGATTCTAACCTTCATGAGAGCTTGAGATAACAATTATTTTTTTGACATATGTTATATAGTTTCAAGTTCTTCAAAACTATCAGACAGACGTGTTGCTGGGGAGTTTGTTCCGCCACTTCTTCTCAAACACTAGAAAGTGGTGAAGGGTGGGCGTTTTGGAAGACTGTATTTTGTAAACGTTTTGACGTTCAAAAAGTGCTGATTCTCAGCCTAATTTGAATAAATGAATTTTGATTTTGATTTATAGCTGTGAGTTCGGGACTCAATTGACAAATTTCTAAGCTCACACCCTTTTGAACTCACAATAAGTATTTATTATTAAAAAAAACTTTTTTTTATTTACTACCTAACATTATGTTTGCTACTATTATTAATAATATAATGACAGAGTACAGAGTACTTAAATATACTATTAGAACACACCCTGGGTGTGTTCTAATAGTATATTTAAGTACTCTTGACTAATATGGAAAAACTACAAGATTATATATAATTGTTTAGATTTCAAATCCTTTATCACGGTTTACTATAAAATGGGTGCAACTGCAAAATTTTAAATCATAAACATTTCTGTTTCTTTTAAATCTAAGAGTAAAAGACGCGTATTATATAGTGCGAATAACCGATTATATCATCGCGTGCGAGTCGTAAAAGATAAATGTGGTATTAGTAGCCAGGAAATGATTTACGGTTTCACACTTCGTAACTGCAGTTTTAATCATTGTAACTACAGTTTTGACCTAGAGTAGACTACACCCACTCAATTGGTTTTTCCTATTGCTTGTTGTTGTTACAAAAATAACTACTGACCTAAGTAAGTCACTCCTATATTTGATGAATAATGTACCTTAAATACAATACGCACACGCGCATGTAATACAAAATATTGATTGCAACTGTACAAAACAATTGCTTTATTAATTAACGAAATATCCACTTCTATTATTCTTATCGTTGTGTTCCACTTTCAAAATCTCAACGCTAAATATTAGTTCTTAGTTTTTTAATTTATTTTAGGCGCTGCCTAGGGCCAAGACGGACGTCCAAAGAAAAAAAAACATATACCTACTGTATAACGTACAGGGCCGCACGAAAGTTACTGTTATCTTGGCATATCCTCTCTAGGCGAAACGTCTATAAAGTATAGGATTTATTATCTTAACGTCCGCGAACAACGGTATACGGTACTTGATGCGCGCGCCGCTCCCCCCTTGCTGCTATTGTTACGAAGCTTCCATAAAGTAACGTATTCGAGGTAGAGAATAATTCCATCTCTGGTCCCGACTTCCAACGTTAATAACTCGAGTAAATCACGAGATTCTCCATGCAAAGTTATATGTTTATGATCAGTAAAAAATCGCAGATTTTTTGGTGTAAAAATCGATACCAATTTTGGTCATTTAATGCGAAAACGTGAAGCTCTTAAATAAATTCCTTATCTCTCTGGCGTGTATTTTAAATGCCCTACTTTATGGGCGTGCGCGTCCATAGTGAACCGTATTTCTGTTGGCATAAATGCGGGAACAGAAACTCAGTACTTGGCTGGTATCGGAGCAACCCTTCGTCTTATTCTCCGTCCTTGTCTTGCACGACGGTCGGCTGCACTGCTCTACGTATAAATCTTGTGTTCCAGCCAAAGTAGTTTCACAGCTACAGGATGGTTCGTTTTCGTTCATTTTGATGCTGAATTGGCTCAAATTGTGTAACATCCAGTAATTTTGTCCACTACTCAAATCAGTTAACCAGAAAGACCATCAAACCTATGCTTTGGTAATATATTCTGGTAGTTAGTTTAAGGCAACAAATTACTAGCTAGTTATAGAAACCACTTAACTCCTTTTATAAGAAATTAACTGCTGAAACAACTTGCAACATTACAGAGGTCATGCGGTTGTCAAAGTTATGGTATTATTACATATATTTAAAATAAGTTAGACAAAGAATGTTAGAACGCTGACCTTCAAATCTCTGTAACCAAAAGGTTACAAGGTATGGGAATTTTTAAAAAAAGGAGCACGATGAGGGGAATTACAATGATCTGCGGTTTCGTTACGCACTTTTCTACACCCGATATACGACTCACCCCATGTTTGTTAATTCATTGCCTACTTTAACAGTAACGCATCACCTAACAAGTCGATTAAATTCATGATCTACCAAGGCATTTCCTTACGTCATAATCTTATCACAGCTATAGATACAATCATAGCTTAGCCCATACCATGGAAGACGTTCCTTAAGCCCGCATCGTCCCGGTCGCTGTGCGCCTACGTAGTTATAGCGCGAATGTACTTTTGCCCACTTTGATATATCGCGCGCCTGGCGCACAGCCTGGCTACTGAACACTTCAGTTTTCTTCAGTTTTGGCTACTTCGTGTTGATGTTAGGATCTTTAAGGTGGCATAAAGAGTGTAAAGGTGCTAGGGTCCTGGTCAAAACTGTTATTTTCATATCGTTCTTGACTCTATCAAGCGTAGTTGGAGCAGCTTGCTAGACGCATTTGCTTCGAGCTCAATTGTCCACATGCTAGTATCTATATATATCTTGCCACTATAGAGACCTATAGTGGCAGATAGCAATAATGTTATTAATATTTTATTGGGTGCTAAACCGTTACTCAAACTCAAACTCTTTGTTCAAACTTACCTCATACAAATACAGATTACTTTATCATCACAACTAGCTGTACCCGTGACCTTGTCCCAGTGGAATTGATCAAATCATGACGTTTTATTTTTGCGCGGAATCCTAAATATTTTCTTCAATCAAAAGTACTCTAAGTTACTTCTTATTACGTAAACTATCTGCCAGTGAAAGTCCTGTCAAAATAGATGCAACTATTTCGGAGATTACCTCATACAAACAGACAAGACAGACAGACGAAAAAGAAATAAGTTTTATAAAACTACCGTAAAAACTTTCATATGCATTTAGTAATTACAAACAGACATTTAAATTATTTATTTGTATAGATTAGGTACAAGTTTTAATGTAATGATTATTCATTACATTAAAACTTGTCGTGTTTGTGTGTGTTGATCTCATTGCCGTCAGTTGTTAACATTTTTGCCAATTTAAATGGCTTGTTCTAGTGTTACAAAATTATAGTTCATACAATCCCAATTATTTTACTACCTTGCTTTTGTATTCATCTTTTAGTCCGTTTATTTAATCATATAAAGCTTAAAATTCTAACAAGGAGTTTAAAGTTTTTAAGTTATTTAATTTAAAATCGACAGTATACAAATCAGAGGTTTATAAAAGAAATAGTAACCTTGCAATAGTCGCGTGGCTTCCTGGGATCGTTTTTATTGCCGAACAAAGGTTTTAACTTCCTCAAGGTATTATAAAGTGAAGGTTATATCAAAGATCATTTCGTGATCAATAAATATATACGGTACCTATAATTTTGCTATGAATATAATAACATTTATTATATTGTTTGACTTATAATAGAAATAATAACAAATGTATGTCAAAAAAAAACTTTACTATCTCCAACATTGTGACAAAATCCATACATAATATACCTAAATAAATAAATTATGTAATTAATATAGTATTTTTGATTGAAAAGTTGTGAGACTGTTACTCGAATTGCGGAAAACTACATAAATACGTCATTAAAGTATTATGTCATATTATTCATTACCTACCATGTAAAACAGGAAAATGGGTTATCCCCATTTTATTTTAGGAATACAAAAATATATAGTATTCCATTGTTTTGTTTGTGTAGGTACAATGCATTTTTCTCACAAAGGATTTCATGTAGAACATTATTAGAATCAATGCATTAAAAATACTCGTCTATACGTCATGCCTATTAAGCATTTAATTATAATATAAAGTCTAGAAAATTATATCATCAATCATAAATTAGACCAATCTGAAATGAATCAGACCGATTAGTTTACATAGAGCTAAAATAATAATGTTACTTAAACAAAATTAAAAATCAAAAGTGCAGTTACGCCTTCGCGCGTCTCGCGAGTGACGGCCTGTCTAGAAGCGGGCGCTTTTTTTACATCGAGAGCCCATCCGAGGAACGGAAAACAAAAAGGCTGGATTTATATATTTTTTTATTATTTTATTTATTTCCCTTTTATTTCTGTATTTTATTTTCGTTAAATTTTTGCATATCGCCGCGCGGCCGGCCCGCGCCTCATTGTTTATACTCTGTGGTCGTTTCGCGCGCTTTCGCCATTTTGTATGGAATGTCAACTGTCACGGTGTTGATTGGCGGGAATCCGAAGAATGGCGGCGGACGTTTTGGTAGACGGGCCTGTGTGTGGTCTGGAGCAAAAACGTTAGAATGTGCTTGATATTAATATTATTTGATCTAGATAGATAGGAATCTTAGATAGCGTTGAAATCGGTTGCTACTGGGGCCTCTCGGCTCGGCCTGGCGTGACCTATAAAGGAGGATTTATAATGAATGATCGATATTTGTTTGAAGTAGTTCTATATCCCAAGGGCCGCGGGCGCGGGCCGGGCTTGCTAAGCTTATCGGCAGGTCTGATAGTTTAAGTTAGACAATTTCAACTTCTAGGATCTATGTGGAAAAATGATTCAAGTTCAAAATTCCATTAAAACTTTTCTATCGAATCTGAAGGGATTACCTACCTAGTTAAAGAAATAAAACGTTCGCTAAAACCACATCAAGTCTTGGGTAATGTTACACAGAATCCTTCTACTCCATTGAAATAATTTCATCACATCATAGTTGGACTTATTTAACACGCTGTGGAACTAAACACACACTCTCCTTTGTGGGGCGCAGTCGGGCAAGCCCGTACGGAATGAAACATCAGGTAGGTAGGTACTTACCTGCGACCGACCGATGTGCAAACATTCTGTTTACATACATACCGCGAAGTACAGTCGCGAACAGGAGTGGTACACATTTTGAACAGGTTTTTTTGTACGTGTATGGTTTCCCTGTAAAATGATAGATTCAGGAGACAGACATACATTCATAAACTCACTCCTTTTTTTCATGTGGGTAGGCAGAAACCACAAAACGATCGCTACGATCCTTACATACTCCTTTCATACATGTCGTCATACATGCACGCCATGAGACTTGCAGAAGAAATTACATGTATGTCGGTACTTAAGCCAAGTCCTAAGGAGATATGAATACTAAATCAATCATCAGAATACGACTGCTAGAAGAAAAGGTCTAGAGAAATGGAAATAGGTGAACCAACTACGTGTTACTGGGTTTTTCAAACTGGAATTTATCCAGACTCTTACCGGGTACTGAACCCGCTAAGGGTCTGGATTTGCACCCGGTTGATGCATATTACAAGGGACTTAAACATAGCTGGCGAAATGTGGCTGTACTATGTATAACTCTGCCTATGAATACCAGCCTATTGCAGTCCTACTTAACATGACAGGCCTCTTCTCATACAGAGCAGCCCAAGAAACGTGAAGGCGTGAAGTAATATTTCAACACATTTTAAAGAGAGACACATCAACACACTGCCAAACCCATACAAAAAGACACCATAAGAAAAATATTCCTTTTTATAGAACAAAATTGTGAAAATCGAATTAAATGAAGAGAAATTGTTTGCGGTACCAGGAGGCCAGCCGCGTGAGGAGCTGTTATAGGCAATCTATTTTAACTTGGGATTTATATCAATTTATGCAAGCCGTACACGCTCAAACGATTTTCTGAAACATGTGTTTAATCGTGGAATACCGTATAGGTAAACAATCCAAGCTTTTGCTTATAAGGATTAGGGTGGTGTGGAATAAAAGTAATATTGAGTTTATTTTTTCTTGTGGTTTTTTCGACAGATGGCGTGATATATCTTAGAATAAAAGACAAGTTGGAAGAGACATTGATGCTCAAACTGATACATGATGAGTTCGGTATATGATTCTGGACCTCCCAGTGTTGGCATTGTTCGTCGGCTTTTTCATAATTTTTAGGCTTTTTTTACTGTTTTTTTTACATTAATACGGTAGACCATAGAACCTCCTTCTATTTTGACGCTGGTGAAAAGAAGAAGAAGAAACCTTTACTTACAATCACAACTTGAAGAACAGACTCCTACCGATCAATTTGTTGCCTTAAATTCCCTCATTGTGTCTGTTTTGTTGTTTGCATCACATTGTACAAAAACACGGTAAAATAAAATTTACAGTTTAAGTAGCAAGTACAAGCGTCAGCAGTTTATTTCTGACGCAGTCGAGTGAACTCTGGACGTCCGTTGCTGAACTGAAAATTACGAGAACTAGTTACCATAGAAAATGGTGTAGAGGTTACCTCTTTGTTGCATTCTGCAAGATAAAATTGAAGTACAGTTGAATATTTTTTTCTTTTTTGTTCCACATTAGGAATTTCTCCTGTATAGTGGAAGCGTTTACAAACATTTAAAGTCATGTACACAAACAGTCAGACCCGGAACAAATACCTGTAAGCCATAAAACTATTGGTTCCGTGAGTAAATCGAACCCGTGACACGCAGCACAGCAGTCTATCGCTCAGCCACTTTTTTTTGTTCCGATTTTGTAAATCATCATGGATGTCCTGTCCTCCACCTTGATGGATTGGAGGGGTCTGTCACAGAATCTTACTGCCTAAAAACCACCCCAGTGTTCCAGCTCAAGCCCACGCAGGAGGTTGCGGGAACGTACAGTCCTTCCACAACCCCAAGCTCTCATCGGATCAGATCGCTCAGCTACTGCTCCAACCGTGCCGTCGAAGACATACTTTATTTTTTCATTTAACAGAGAAAACAGAACGAAAATGAACTGCTCACATCACAAATCCAACTTAAGTTTTATTCTATCTCGCTCCTTTCAGGCATCCTGGCACGAAAGGATGATGTCTGCTAAAAAGAACAAAGATCAAAAAGTCGTTATCATGAGAACGCACACGGCAATTCTTTTATCCCATGAAAAGTAACTCTTTTTGACGGAAATTGAAAAAAGATTCTGCAAATAAGAATTTGCTTATCTGCAGTTCCGCAGTATTCTACAGTGAAAGAGTCAAATAAATTATTCACGTAGTTTTAAGGAATCTTTTTTGGAAAAGCACTGGAGGCTCTGTGGTGACGGCCGGGCGGCCCCGAGATACGTGGTCGTGAGTTTTAACCCAGTTAGGGGTTCACGACCACCTAAATATTTTCACTTTACTTTGTGATTTTTTTATCATCACCACTGCTCTCTAAATTGCTAAGGAAAACACCGTGAGGAAACCAGCATGTCCTAGAAAATTCCACCACAATTTACTATCTAAGAAAAGGTCTATTTTGTATTTTACAACAAGGAATACGATAATAGTCGGTCCGCTTGACTGCTTCGTTGGTCTAGTGGTAACAAGCGCGACTGCTGAGCATCGGGTTTTATGTTCGATTCCCAGGTCGGGGAAAGTGTTATTGAGCTTTTCCAATAGGAATTTTAACACAGCCCGGAGTCTGGATTTGTGCCCGGTTAATGGCAATAGGCTCGCCCCCTATTAAACGGGACTTAAAACGTAACTGGCGAAATGTGGGTGTTATTATAGGTGCCTCTGCCCAACCCTTCAGGGAATACAGGCGTGATCTTGTTCATAAATATAATAATGAACTACAGAGCAACTGGGATGCAACATGTGTCGACACCCATGCGCAATCCCATCTTCCTAGTGCGATGGACTGTGCAGGTGCGGCTGCTGCAGGTGCAGAAAACCTCAAACGGCGCAAATATAACAACCTAATTGGATGAACCTGATTGGATGGAATTATATGTTTGAGCCGTTTGGGGTTGAAGCACTAGGGCCCATTTAGTTTTTAGAGAAATCGCGAAGCGTTTGGTCGACTCTCCACGTGACCGCGCTGGATTTTTTTTTGGCCAAAGAATCAGCCTTCTGAGCACTTTTCCCTTTGACAGTGATGCGCATAAATTTTTCGATGCCCTATGATCATTTATTTTCTATTTTTTTATGTATTAATAGTTGTATCGTTGTTAAAGAAAAAAAAACTGTAGAATATACAATATATTATTTAACTTTAAAATAGCCCCAATTTCGTATTCCACTTTTGCCCTCGAGTGTACCTCGTTCATTATATGAGTAGCGAGCTAGGTATGTTGTGTGTTTTAAGCAAACAGGCCCCGGGCCGCGTCCGTATTATACCACGCTGGCTACTTTCATATTACTATTATATACTAGCGGTTATGTAACAGGTATATAATGTGAACTAACTGAACTTTAGCCTATTTTGAAGTGATGTATGGTAATCATTACTGTAGGAGTTACAGATAGCCCGCTATGCAGAGCCTGCATGGAGGTGGACGCGACGGCGGCCCACGTGCTTCTCTACTGTCCAGATGTTACTGCATACAGAGCTAAATACTTCGGTTACCCGGTTACTGTCCGAGAGATCGCCAGCAACGTCAAGTCGCTGCTGGCCTTTCTCGAGGAACTGGGGTGGATCGAATAAGGTATTGTCCCACCCCTTACGCAAAATACGCGCAGAGTCGTGGAGTTGCGGAAATCGGCCCGTCTAACAATACAAAACAATGGTAATCATCTGCCAAGCTATTCTCAACTATGTTGGGGTCGGCATCCAGTCTAACTGGACACAGCTGAAAAGAGCAGTGTTTTACACGGAACGACTGCCTATCTGATATCTACGACCCAGTTGCTGGGTAAAACGATACCTTTTGGTAAGACTGGTAGTCAAACTTTTTTCCGAATGAAAAAAAAACCCGTAATGACTGTCAGAGATCTACAAATGTTGCCGGAACCAAAAGCTTCACGTGCTTTTCGAAGCACGGAGGGGTCGCGATATGTAATGGATGGTCACCCATCTAAAGACTGACCTTGGCAACCATTGATTAACCTTGAACATCGACCCGTGTTGCTTGTGCGTCCTGCTCTAAAACAAATAAAAAAAAAAAAAATAGTTCTAATACAAAATTATAATTTGGTCAAATTATAATTTTGTATTAGAACTATTTATTGTTAAAAGTTGATAATGTCAAGCAAATATCTACTAATTTTCTGATAATCCTTGATTTAGTTTCTGACCAGGAAATCATAATATTGTTATGCTGTCAAAATAACTTTGTAGCTGATTTTTATTGCTGAACAAATACATAAAAAAATCCATTTAATTACTTACTTTCCGTTATTGTTAAGTAATAGCTGTGGAGGCAACTTTGTCCACGTATAATTTAACAAAACATGAGTATGCATTTTTTGTGCGAACTCTTTTAAAATTTTTCGAAATTTTTCTAAAATAAAATAGCCTAAGTGACTTCTTATAATATTAGCTATCTGCCAGAGCAGGTCTAGTCAAATTCCACCCGTTTCGGAGATTACCTGAAAGAAACAGACAGACGGAAAAAAACTAAGAAAAGTGTTTTTGCGGTATACGTACCGTATAAAATCAAATGCATTTAGTAAAAGCTGTTATTTTAACATTACAAACAGACCTTCAATTTGATTTATTTGAATAAATACTGTATTATGTTCAAATCCTGAAGGTGAACAGGCTTATGTCGTAAAATAGATTATCCAATCATCAGGATGTGTGTAGGTAGGTACATCAAGGCTTACTGCCCAGGGTGAGCCAGGCGCCTACTTACATAAGTACCTAGTTTCAGTCGTTGAGTTTAGTCAAAGAATATTGTATTTGGCTATTTATTAATTACTAGCACGTCCGCGTGGGTTTATTTATTTTCCTTTCGAACTCTAACTTCTACTACTAATGCCCTCTGCCTCCTTTAAAAGAGTATTTTTGAAAATAAAATATAGCCTATGTTACTCAAAAATAATGTAGCAATATAATGGTGAAAGATCTTTTTAAATCGATTGAGTAGTTTTGAGTTAAATCGTAACAAACAAACCAAAAATCATTTTTTTTTTCGCTTTATAATATTTTTTTAAGATACTTTGCCCCACACTAGGAATTTCTCCTGTGTCGTGGGTGCGTTTACAAACATTTAAACTCACATACACAAACAGCCAGACCCGGAACAACTACCTGTAGGGCATTCAAATATAAGTTCGTAGTGGTTTCGATTTACATTACGAAATAATCTTGTCGATTTCCTTTTCACAAGCTGATCTTAATTTAAGCTGTCTCCATCTTTTTCTCACTAGCTGTAAATTTTAGCTGAACTAAAGCTTTTGCACAAATAAAGTATAGATACATTTCAACCAAACGACCAACCCCTAGCTGGTGGCATAATTGATAACGTCTCCACAGGAAAGTCCGGTTAAGCAGTAGACAACCTCTTATATTATACTGCGATCTAGCTGTTCAATTTAGGAAGTTGTCGGAATAAGCATCAGCCCATTCCGAAAAAAAAACCGTATTACCAACAACACGGCGACGTTCAAAGGTCCCGCAAAGCACGCACGGCACACAACGGATTGAATGGAATATCCGGTTTACGTATCATCCGGATTTTATTAATTCTAGTTTTCGTTCTTTTCAGAAGTTGACGTCTTGTATCATGGATATTATTATTATCAGTTGCTTGTTGGTCGATGAAAAAGACGGTAAAACTAAACGGAAGACGTAGACGCATCGAAATATACCTTGTGACGTCACCGGCTTGCGTATTCCTTGTTCGGCCAGCGCTCGATGCGTGCGGTATGGATAGTGGACGCAGTGACAAACGAGAATGGTTCGCTTTGTTTCATATAAAGCGAACCAAAATTGCGGTACGCGTAGGTCAAGGGACGATCCCTTGAGCTGACATTACTCTAACTTAGGTTTTACCTGTCTCTATCCTTTTCTAGTCTAAAGCCATAAGAGAGATGTCAATTCTATATTTTAGTTTATTTTTTAATAATCAAGTCGGTGCCAACATCTATTTAAATTTACTTTCAGCCAGTGATACGGATTACTTATCTGGTTTCATGAGCCGAATGCCATAATACCTCTATGGATGAATAAAGGAAATTCCAGGGTTTCTTTTACACCGGTCCAATATTCAATTGACGTGTTCATTTAATACCTAGTATACCTACCTCTATATAGACCCATGGGGAGCTAAATGAAAACAGCCACACGGGTCGATCTATGGTTAAGTTACGCTTGCCGACGTCAATTAGTGGATTGGGTGACTGTTTATTACTTATCGAAACTCCTCCGTGCCTCGGAAAGCGCGTTAAGCTGTTGTTCCCGGCTATCATTTGAAGATCATTGACTGTCGTTACCGGGAAGAAGCCCAACTGGGTCTGACAACCAGTCTTACCAAGGGGTATTGTGTTACCCAATAACTGGGTTGTGCAGGTCTGGCAGGCAGTCGCTCCATGTAAAATACTGGTGTTCAGCCGCATCCGGATAGACTGGAAGCCTTTCCTTTTTTGCCGGCTTGGAAAATCCTTATGGGTGTCCTGCGCCCTGGGTGACGGAGGGGTCTGTCAGACTCTTACTGACTCAAAAACTCAGCTTCCACCACACATCTACGCCGGGGGTCGCGGGAACGTTCGATCCTTCCGCAACCCCGGCTACGACTGGCAGCCTACCCCAACATAGCTGGAAAAAGGCAAGGCAGATGATGATTATATAGACCCATGAATATGCTAGATCGCCTTCACCCATAACCTTGATTACAGATTGCAATCACTTATATAACACACTGCTAAGTCTGGGTGGCCGATTTAATCTGCATAACATCTTCTTACATAGTTGCTAGTTCACAATTTATTATATAAAGCACATGAGACATAGATTACTGGGGAATAGCTTCTAGTCATGGGGAAACCCGTCTAACATGGACTTTTATGGTGGCGCCACTTGACTGTTGCAAAATATAATGTGAATTGGATGTTAGTACTCGTACTTACGAAAAGTTGAGTCAATTTCTTGGACAATGCGAAAAATGTAGCGACAAATACTCCAGCCAGCTTATCATTCGAAAAAAAAGTTTTGTATCCAATTTGTATATGACATCATCACACCTGCATTCCCCGAAGGGTTGGGCAAAAGTGTTTGTACCCTATACTACCCACATTTCGCCAGTTATGTTTGAATCCCGTATAATACGGAGGCCTATAGCCATCAACCGGCCACAAATCCAGACTCCAGATTGCTACTAAGAAATTTCTATTGGAAAAATCTAATAACACTTTAGCTGACAAGAGAATCAAACCCAAGACTTCATGCTTAGCAGTAGCAATTTCAACAACTAGACCGAATAAAGAATCCGAACCTATAATTTACCAAATGCAATCGATCAACTCCAGTGATATTTTCTTTTATAAACATTATTTTTTACACGATTCTATTACCTATTGTCGTATAGCCCCATACATCACCGCGTTCCAAGTTCCCCTGGTCACACTGTATTTGTGAATAACATGGAAAATTAACAGGCTGTGTTCGTTTCCCCGGCTCGCGGTGGAGACAATTAAAATTACCAGTTACACCAACGTGACGAGACACGGAGCCACTAAGTCATATTTGATCGATATGATGGATGTGGCACCTATATGAACACTATTGTTTGGATATCATATCTTATATATCTACAGACAGAGGTGTTCTTATGAATACCACATCGATTTAGCCTCTCGGCTAGGGCCATCTCTGTTTGTGAAAATCATGGAGAAGAAACACCGTTTGGCGTCATTAATCCGTGTGGATCATGTCTATATATAACGTAATTTAGTACTCATTTTGCTCAGGTGATCTTTGTTGGTTTTAAGCTCTTAAATTTTAATCGTCATCATTCTCATATTTCAATTTATTTGGGTTCGGCGCACCATGTCTTTTTCCTCCATACATCTGTTATAGCCGCCATCTTAATAACCATCCACTTTCATACTTAATTATTCTCAAATATATGCCTTTAACATGACAATAGATGTTCGCATCACTTCTTAGTCACCGGTGCTACTTTTAAGCTTATCTTTACATAATAATAATAATTCAATTATTTATTCAAGTAACATAATAACTAAATTTTACTTAAAGCCTATGTGAGTAAAAAAATATACAATATAATTTAATTAATCTTAATTACGCTGTAAGACCAGTAGAAATTTTAATCACGCTGTAAGACCAGCAGAAATTTTGCAGCACCGGTTAAAACATACCATGTAAAATATCTTTAATTACAAAAAATGAACTGTAGCCATGTGGATCTTAAACAAATTACATAGATGGATGGATTGAGTGAAATATGATATGTCTAGAAGGAGATGACTATTGAAAGAACGGCAAATAGAAACGTGTTGACGAAGATGACATGCTGCGCCGCTCCCAAATACTCCTATATTGTATCTTTTGTCATAATGGCCTAACACTAGGGTAGCCTAGTGTTAGGCTATTATCGCACAAAAGTAAAACTTCAGATGGATTGTGAACATCGAACAGTTTTTTTTTTTCTTTTTAAAAACGTTGCTCCACACTAGGAATTTCTCCTGTGTCGTGGGTTCACAAATATTTGAAGTCACACACACGAACGGCCAGACCTGGAACAACAAATATTTGCATTTCCTACAGGTAGTAGGAAATGCAAATATTTGTTCCGTGCGGGATTCGAAGCCACGACACGCGGCTCAGCAGTCGATCTCTCAGCCACTGCGCCAACCGTGCTGTTAAAAGTATCAGTAGGTCATAGTTTTCAAAGACACAATACAATAGTCTAATGTGGGGTCAATAAGATAATACCGCATCCATTTACGCATTCTCTGCGCTTTCCTTTCCCACATCAAACTTTACTCCACGAACTAACTTTTTTGCATCGCGTGCTGTGTGACAGACAGACAGACGGACAGGGCAATTTATAATATGTCCCTATCGCCTGATCTTAGCACGCTACACCGTTACACCCAACCATCATAACCTAACCTCCCGACCCATCAACCATGTACTAAACCAAGGGTCTATTTAAATTACTCGAGGAGTTGCAACGATAGCTGTTACAAAGCTGATTTTAGCGATATACCTAGAAATTGTACAATTATTATTCACGGAAAGGGTTCGGGTATCGCTCGTGTTATTTTTTCGGCTGATAACATCGGCTGATTCATCGGTAAAACCTAGCTTTTCAGTTGAAATTGTACCCACATTGTAATGGCGTGTACGTACAGAGGCCAGCACATCAAGCTATCCCATTCCGTCAAATTTCTTTGATATTTTTTCAACTTTTGTTATAAAGGAATAAGGTTTATGTTCAATTGGGAAAAATTGATACTTTGGGATAGCTAGATGTGCTATGTACCTAAGCACGATATTTTGATTTTACTGCTTAATGTATTTTCCGATTATGAAAGTGACTAATCAATAGTCACAAATTAGTCAGCGATTTCTAAGGTCATTCCGAGGATGGGTGACCATTCATTATATACCAAGACTTCTGCGTACCTCGGAACGAGGTCCCGGCTTTTAACTTCTAACAAGAAGCACGGGTTGATAGAAGGTGAATCTACGCTTACCGACTTCAGTCTGTGTATGGGTGACCGTTCCGTTTTTCGGGTCGTTACAGGTAGTCAGAAGTCCGAAAGTCTGACAACCAGTCTTACCAAGGGGTATCGTTTTTCCCAGTAACTGGTTGGTGGAGGTCGAATAGGCAGTCGTTCCATGTAAAATAGATACTGGTATTCAGCTGTGATTAGACTGGAAGCCGTCCCCAACATTGTTGGGAAAATGTTAGGCAGATGATGATATTCAATCGTATTATCATCCTCCTGCCCTCATGCCAATTTATTTGGGGTCGGTGCAGCATATCTTCTTCTTCCATACATTTCTATTTGCCGTCATCTCAGGAGTCACCTCCTTCCTAGCCATGTCATCTTTCACACAATCCATCCATCGTTTCCTACATCTCTACTCTTGTGACCCTCTATTTTCATATTCAGAAACACAAAATCAACTTAATTTACACTTGACCGAAGTTGAAATTTGTTTCGAAAATAATATCAATTGGAAACCAAGTTTTGAATGTGGATTTTTTTACCTAAAAACCATGGTTTTAATCGATGGTATTTTTGTTTTAAAAAAGTTTCACCACGGAGAACATTCTTTTTTACTCTTTGTGTCTCATTTCAATAAAAAAGAAAGGGTTCCGTTACTTTTATAATAAGCTACCTACTCAACTTGATTTCCTAAATAATATTTTACCACATTTTTACCTAAAAAATATGAAATAGCGGGCAGCACATAATTCAGAGGGGCTCGGGGCCAGAATTTTGTAGTTTTTAATAAATACCGGCGCTCAAGCACGGCCATTTTTCATTCTTCTCATTACTTGCAACCCTTTGCGTTTCCACCCCTGTACGGATAGCAGAGAAAGGAGATAAATAATGAATTAATATTAATGGTTCATTTTGACTGTTATGTAAATGTTTAGCGGATGACGGGCTGTTTCTTTGGTATTTTAAGTTTGGCAGGTTGTTAGAATCTTTTGATTTAAAAAGAAATCTGACTTTACAAAATGGGATAGGTTAGAAAGAGGAATTTGGTAAAGGTCGCTTAGTTTTGAAGCCTATCGGCTGCTTTCTCGATCGCATTTGGGTGTTAAAGTCTCATATTATGGCTGGTACTTTAAGGAGTATTTTTATTTAATCTTTAGTTAAGACGATTCAGTCTCTTTAATAACGCCCAAAAACGTGTCCTTTGGATATACGAGTGAGTCCTAGAATGATCAGAAATAAATTGAGAGTCCTTACTGAATGATGACGGCACTGTTGGCGAAGTGGCTGAGAGTGTGTCGTGGGTTCGATTCCCGCACGGAACAAATATTTTTATACGGGCGTCGGGCAGGTAATTGGAAAAAAAACAGTATTTGAAATGGAGCGACTGCAGGTAACTGCCTCCAGTTAGCTGCTGTATTCCTTTTTTGACTGCCGTAACGACAGTTAAAAATCTATGAATAAGAACTGGGACCAACAGCTCTACGAGTCTCCAGATCTCGGTAGGTATGTACCGTGACCGTCCACGGCAAGCGTTTATCTACGCGCGTGGATGTTTTTATAAAGCCACGAGCCACTCAAACCGCTCTGAGGAACATATTATTATTCTACGTATCTCACTAAAAACATAATACCAACTCGCCTAAAAATAACATTTCCCAGCGTCCACAAAGTTTTCCTTGCGCTCGGTACGAGGGTCGAGTCCCTGCCGCTTTGGTCCCGCAGGCATTTTTCATTCCGACTTGATTAAACCCTCCCGCACAGCGTTAATATATGAAACCTGTATATTGCAACTATTGTTTGTATGCTGGGTACGTATAACTATATCTATCTTTCATGCCAGTGATTAGTTCGTTGAGTCTCGTATGAATGAACTACTTTTAAAACGATTGGCTGTCTGGTCTACAAATCAGTTACTAGGATTACTTGCCTCTCATATATAGGTAGCATGATTCCCAATAGAGGGTGTATTATAGGGTGATTCTATAGATATGTGTAGGTATAGAGGCCAGCACATCAAGCTACCCAAATCTGTTGAATTGCTTTTATAGGTTTTCAACTTTATTGCAAAAGAATAAGGGTAATTTTGAATTGGGAAAGAATTACAGTTTGGAATAACTTGATCTGATTATACCGAGGTACATGATTCTGGACACCACAGCGTTTAAATTGATCGACTTTTTCTATTTTTACGTTTTGTTTCTGATGATTATATAACATAACATCACGCTTATATGCCGAAAAGTGTTAGTCAGACGTGTACCTTCAATATACCAACCCTCGCCAGTTATGTTTCAGTCACATATAATAGTTGGCAAGCCTATTGCTACTTACGGGGCACAAATCTCAGACTCCAGGACGCAACTGAAAATTCCAGATGGAAAACTCAATAACACTTTGCCCGATCCCGAAAAAATCCTTTGCATCGAACCCGAGACCTCATGCTGCTCGGTGCCACTTTCAACCACAAGACTAACGAGGCAGTCTAGTTTCTGATGATTTTTAACTATCATCATCATCATCATCAGGCTATACTAGTCCACTGCTGGACATAGCCCTCTCCTAATGAGCGCCATATCGCCCTGTCTTCAGCTTGCCGCATCCAGCATCTGCCTTTAACTATAAACTGTACAAAATAATAATGTAATGTAGTGCATGCTGCGCTTTTCTGTAAGTGATGAGGCGGTTCATCTTGAGTTTGTAATGTAATAATTATAGTTATAATATTAATGTATAACAGAATGTTATAGTATTAATGTATAATAGAATGTTATAGTTATAATAATAAAGTTAATGTAATAGTTATACTTATAGTTGTTGAGAAGCCTAATAATAAAATTAAATAAATCATAATTTCTAAGAGCTGACCCAATGAAATTTTTAATGCAAGAAGTGAATTATTAACTTTCTAATTTAGAATCTCATTGAGTGTTTAAGATTTCTGTGAGTGTTTCGTGTTTCATCTCAGGGCTCGACAACATCAAATAGTCTTCTTTCATAAAGTTTTCCTGGAGCTAGTAAATCAACACCTTATGCATAAGGACACGCTATTCATTCATTCTTTACTTTGAGTTAGGTACCTACCTACATATAAAATTTCCTTCAGGTAAATAGGAAGTATAAATCTGCAAAAAATCCGTCAATTTGACACATCCGTGGGTTGATTCCGTAAACAAATCTTTGAGATCATTCATTAGAACTTCTTGAGACTCTTGATAACCTAGTGTCAAATATTACACAGAAACAAGCGTTTATATGTCAAAACATAACATAAATGTGTCGGCCAGCAATCGTTTTAATAGCAGAACCACGTTAGACTTGCCATCGTAGATTTGTTGGTCAGTGTAAATAATATCGGTGATATAAATACCGAATGTCATGGAGGAAGTTGGTATTCTTTTGCCAAGAAAATAAATATATAAATTGAAACACCTACACGTTTCAGCTTGTTGATGGAAACATGACAGACCTTGAAACGGCTGTTTAGGTTAAGGTATACTCCGCGCGTGATCTCAACTAAAAGAAAAGAAAAAGACTGCACTAGCACTAACCCTGGAACGTAAAGGGCAAGGACGGAACACGGATGGGTTTTAGTCAGTAAAAGTCTGACACTCTGATCTCCCGTTCCACCCAGAACGGGACAAGTCATTGGATGATATCTCAAAAAAAGCCCTAGCACTAAGTCTGACCGAAAACGTCAACAAATTGCACAGCGCCTCTGCATTACATACATGAAACTAATTTCATTTGACTTATAAATAGGTAATTTGACGTTTTAAGCTGTAAAATTTTTCGCAAGAAATTCGTGCTTAGGCTTCTGGTGTGAACCAGTAGCAAAAGCGTCGGAGCGAGATGATCCACATTAACAAACAAGTGTATGATCAGGTCATCATGTTTAGATCTCACGAAGGCCAGTTGCCCTTGAGTGTCTGTTTTTATGATTTTAAATGCACGTAGGTACACATTGTTTCTGTGTGCGTGAAGGTGGTTCGGTTAATACTGAGCGCTCCCGAGCTTTCGAGATTCATAGAACATCTGTAACATGTCCAATCGTTTCGCGTGTATCAACGCCGATGCACTTTGCTGATGCTACTGATGCTAGCACTGCTGGGCAGACCGCGATTCAGTTCCAAAAGGACGAAGCCATGCTGGTTGAGCACGGTTTATATTGTAGAGGTTTAATGTAAAAACAGACCTCATTGCATACAGGCTAGTACAACTTTGGTTCTCTGTGGTTTCAATCACTCAAGAAAGATTAGAAGACTTTAGAAGATGAAATATGTCGCCCGCCTAAGGACTTGGTTGTAAACGATGGATAAAGTTAATGAGTAGAATGAAATCAGCGATGCCCTATTATTTTACACCAGAAAAATAACCCGGTCTGACTGATTATAGATCTGATTTTGCAGTCATTTGTTTTTACTGCAGTTTCTAGCTCCAAAGTCTCAGGCATTCATGTTGTCAACTGCGCAAGAAGGCCTTATATGTGACTTTCACGTGTGGATGGATTTACCGTGCTATTCTGTAACTATCGTGAAAATGTCGGCGAAATAAAGGCGAAGGGAGCGGTTACCCCACAGTTACGCTAGGTATTGAGGACTCAGACTCACTCACTCTCTCTTGTACACGCTCACTTCATATAACTTGTCGCGGGAAGATTTTTATAGAGAAACTGGCTGATCTTCGATGAGCTCTTGGATAAATAAAAACAGCCGCACGTATTAATCGCAGGTTAAGCTCCGCCTGGCGAGGTCAGTCTATGGATGTGTGACTGTCCGTAACATAACGAGACTCCTCCGTGCCTCAGAAAGCACTTTAGGCTGTTGGTCCTGGCTGTCATTTGTAGATGACGATACGTTGAATACGGCTGATCTTGGAGAGTGTGAATAAAAAGCAAAACCTCGCCTTACGCTATTTTAAATGATCAGGGGTTCATCAACTTCTAGAAAACACATGTA
This sequence comes from Phlogophora meticulosa, assembly GCA_905147745.2. Taxonomy (NCBI): domain Eukaryota; kingdom Metazoa; phylum Arthropoda; class Insecta; order Lepidoptera; family Noctuidae; genus Phlogophora; species Phlogophora meticulosa. The sequence continues at coordinate 4,126,092 of LR990540.1, read as the reverse complement.
AGCCGTAAAGATTCTTGTATTTCAATAAACGTGAATGTACCTTACGGTCTTAAAGATCAGAAGGTCGCCTGTGCCATCAGTTCATCGTAAAACGAAGTAGTTATTGTGAGTGACGTCACAAGCGGCAAGCGAGAGCTGAATCATTGCATGCACACTGGCATTTTTAAGTACCTATTACAAAAACTCACTTAAGCACGACTCAAGCTTAGGTTAAAAATCTTTCGAAGCCATTTGATTGGTTGATGCTTGAGTCTTGAGCGAGCTTCTGTAACACGTGCCTGAAATTACGTGAAGCATGAATGAAGTAATTTATTTCATGGTCATATTTCGCAGTTCCCACGACAGGTATTATTCGGTACTTTACAGTGAGATAGATAAGATATAATACCCATTGTATTATATCTTGGGATCGATCTACATATTTCTTGCGATGGCAAAACAAACAAAGCTACGCTTGCTGAGGTCGGTCCGTTGATCAGTGATGGATATTAGATACCAAATTATTTCGTGTCACGGAAACCCTTTGGTCCCGATTGAAATTTCTAGATATTTGGTAGTCGTTACGGGTAGTCAGAAGCACGAGAGTCTGACAGCCACTCTTGCCAAGGGGGTCTCGTGTTACCCAGTTACTGTATTGTGGAGGTTAGATAGGCAGTCGCTCCATGTGACATACGTTGATCAGCAGTTGCATCCGGTTAACATAGTATAGGAACACCCTAGGCAGCTTTTTTTTAGGATATCTGATTTTATTTGTAATTTTAGTGTTATATTTGCACCCAGAAATTACGAAAAAAAAATTATACATCATGTATTTGTAAATAATTAGACAAGATGCTATTTCATCAACTGATTTCTGTTTTATTTTCAGATTTTATGATTGGTCTCATTTCTTCATTTAGAGTTGTTTTAATTCCAACTTGGACAGGCTGACGATATACAACAAAAAATAAATAAAGCAACATTCGCATCTTTATGCGAATGTTGCTTTATTTATTTTTTGTTTAACTTAGAAATCTGGTACATAACTTTTTATGTACCAGATTTCTAAGTGAACCGGAAAAGGTGAAGTATGCCAAACATAAACAAGATCGTAAAAGAAAAGATCATAAAGAAAACGCTAATTACAAAATACTTTTAAGCTACAAACACCTTTTTTACAGCCTCTAAACACACAGAGAGTTATAATCTCCCATATTTTTCCGTAATAATATTTTTATTCCACACAAGGTCCAAGGTACCAGAGGCGTCGGATTTGGTACCTATAAGAACAAACTGGCTGGTGTGAATTGGTCTCTAAAAATACAACATATGACATTGCCAAAGATTCTCGTGGTATACTCAACTGACGAAATATTTAAGCGCGGTGAGAATGGATTTGAGCATATTTTAAGGTTTTTGTCAGTTGTCTAAGAATTATAAGAGACTAGCTTCTGCCCGCTACTTTGTCTGCATAATATGTAAATACTTCTAACAATTATAATGTACTTAAATTATATCCTATGAAACAAGGCAATGGTGAAATATTTTTTGTAATTGGTGGATCGGTAAGTACAGTTTTTACTTACTCATGTACAGTACAAACAGTTTTACGTCGTTTTACATAACCTATTACCGGTAATGTTTTTATGACGCTAGTTCAAATGAAAATTACCTTAGTATACAAATAATTTAAGTACCTGCGTGTTGTGGAAAAAGCTTAGGTAGGAACCTAAGTACATAAGATTGAATACATTATTAGAAGCAGTTAGGTGGATCTATTCTTACTTAACACGTTAAACGCCTAGTGATACACAAATGATACATTTTCTATTGTGTCTCGTTCTCTGGCAGTTAAGGTGTTAAATAAAAAGTAAGCGCTCTATCTGGAGTTGCAAATAAGTAAGTATTGTTTTATTTTAAAACATTATATATGTATTTAACTCAAACTTTGTTACTTTTAGTGGAATGCCAACTGAACTGGAATCATCTCACAAATACATATAAACATAAAACATTTATTCTTCGACTAAGCAACTACATTGATAAGTAAATTGTATTGGTGTGCCAGAATTGTATAGTCACGTACCTCCACTGATACGCTTGTCATTGATTCGCCATCCCTGGTTACACGGATATAATTGAATTTCCTAGTCTAGATAATTCAGTTAATTAGATATCCGTGTATCCAGCTACCTAAGTACGCCATTAACTAAGTATAGAAAACCTGTACTTAAACCATTGCTCAAAACGTTTCATACACTACAAACTCTAATGTGTACTATTCACTCATGCTTTTACTAATAGATAATCTTTATCTTTTTTTTTAAGTTCGCCGAGATCAGTCTGTGGATGGGTGACATTTCGTAACATATAGACCTCCTCCGTGCCTCGTAATTATGTTAAGCCGTTGGTCCTGACTGTCATTTGTAGATCTTTGACAGTCGTTACGAGTAGTCAGAAGCCCGAAAGTCTGACAACCAGTCTTACCAAGGGGTATCGTGTTGCGCGGGGGTGTTGTGTGTGGTATGTGTGTTGTGTTGTTGGTTGTGACAGTCATATAGGCAGTTGCTCTATGTAAAATACTGGTAAACAGCTGCATCCGGATAGACTGGAAGCCGACTCCAACATAGTTGGGTAAAGACTAGGCAGATGGTGATGAATCAATATTTATCTTTTAAGCATAAATAACAATACCTCACAAGTCAATAATATGCATAGCCGTAATGCTTTTCCCGTACGACTGTACAGTATACCACGTAAAGCAGTAACAGTGAGCACATAAAATTATTTATGAACTTACCTGGCATTTAACGAGTGAGCCCTAAAGTGAAAAGTATTTTTTATGGCCAGTTTACGACTAACTCCCGGTTACGGTCCGAGATCCAAGACCCATTCGCACGAGGTTTTAGAATTAAGAGAAAGATAATGCCGGTTTTTATACATCTATACCAATATTATGAAGAGGTAAACATTGTTTACTAGTTTGTATCTAGGGGGTTTACATGGACCCACTATATATCTGGTCTCCACAACCCACGCAGTTACTGAGAAACACGGGTAAAGCTGGTATCTCTCAGCTGAATACCAGTATTTTACATGGACCCACTATATATCTGGCCTCCACAACCCACGCAGTTACTGAGAAACTCGGGTAAAGCTTATCTCTTGGTTAAGTCGGTTGTTAGACTTGGCGGGCTGCTGACTACCCGTAACGAATATCAAATATCTACAAATGATAGCCACGACCTCTAGCCTCTATGGCCTCCTTTTATTCCTCCGCTGTTCTTTTCTGATTAATTTCGTTGCGGGATCCGAGACAGATGAATCGCTTCTCTGGGACTCGTGTCTCGGGATTCTTTGTCTCGACGCTTTTCTGGTGATGGACGTCAAAGTAAAATCATTTGTTTCGATAAGACCACTAAAAAGCACTATGGCACGTCAAAATTACATAAAAAAAAAACACTAAAGTGATTCTCGTTGCTGAATAGCTGTACGCAGCTAGACGGCTGTGCATGTGCAGCGTGCGGTATTGTCTGGCCTTTGAGAATGCGACAGGAATCCCGCCCCGATATAGACAGTCCTTACAAGGTATTCCAGTAGGTAGTTGTCTCAGGTATCTAGGACTAAAAAGCGCTCAAGGATGCACCTACATACTTAATAACTTAAACAGGTAATTACATAGATAGATAGACAAGTAAGTTCTACGTTTGCCTATTCTCTTTACCTTATCGATACGATCTGAAGGGGAAAAACTAAAAAAACACGCTTTTATAGTTATGTTTCTTATTTACACTTTTCTTAATCCAAATGTATTAAATTTTATTTTCTATTTTTTAGTTGGATTTTCTATAAAAGCGTGTTTTTTTTTTAAACTAAGTATTATTTATTTTTCATTTTTTAGTTGATTTTTTTAATTTTTTAAACTATTTTTTTTTTCGAATTATTGCATTGTCATCGGTCTTTGACAGGTGTGCGAAATTTGAATGAAATCTGACCGTTTAAAGTGGGTCAAAATAGCGTCCAAAGGAGACGGTTACAAACATACATACCTACATACAAGTGAAGCTAATATAAAGCGTGTAAAAAATGAAAGTAAAGGTGAAAAAAAGATGTCTTATCAACTGACCGAGATAGAAGCAGTAGGAATTTGGAGAACAGAGAAGGAGAATTTGGTAAGGCACAGGAGGTAGGGTATATGCACACATTTCGCCAGTAATAGGGAGCGGCGCGAGCCTATTCTACTTACATACCGGGCACAAATCTGGTCTCTGAATCGGGAACTTTTTCTGTGGAAAGCCTAAGCTAAAAGCTTTTTTCTGTTCGTGTAGAAACCTAATGTAATGTTACCTAGGCAGTTGGACGTTATAAGACCAAACTTTTTTGTTTTAAACGTTGCCCCACACTAGGAATTTCTCCTGTATCGTGGGTGCGTTAACTAACATTCAAACTCACACACAAACAGCCAGACCCGGAACAACTGCCTGTAGGCCATACAAATATTTCTTCCTTCAAATATCGGCGTATCGGTCTCAAAATAACGAGTAAGCGTCGAAAACGATATAACTATATATTACGATTATCTATAAAAAAAAATTGCCCTACCTCGAAAAGCTGGAATGCTAAGCTATAAAAAAATACAGTACCACTGGCCTTGTCCAAAAAATATCGATATACTTGAGAATTTTAATATATTTAGAATATAACAGTGATGACATCGATACATTTTTGAAATTTTATATCGAAATTTTAGCCATCCCTATCGCAATGCTCAAATAGCTATCTACTTAAGATAGAGCACTGTTTTAAAGTTACTTACATAGCGTTAGTGTTTTTATTTTCGCAAATAGTTGTGAAATCTCGGTGTACCCGTGTATACTGGGCACACAGAACCGATAGGGTATGACGTATGAGACGATGCACGAACGGTATAAATCGTTCACTGCGTTTAAGTGCATCCTTTAGAATATTGGGTGTTATTCCAGTTGACCCAGTAAAAATACCCCTGACAGGGTATTATCGGAAACGCATGCCTGAGATTACATTCCTTCCGGCTTGCCCGCTTGCCAATGCACAGTTGAACTGACTATCAATACATATTACATAGATAGATTTATTTATTTGCTTCGAATGCAGGTAATTAGTACAATATTTTTGATCCTTAGTTTATTATACTAGTAGTGGTTAATGAATGATATCTTTAAATATAAAATACGATAGTTTAATAATAAAATCAATCCCACGACCCGATGCATTGTGTTGGCTTTGGGGGGCATACCTAGACAAACGTTTCTGGGGATCCCCCTCTGGGGATGTTTATTAGTTGACACAGCTGGAATACCACAAAATTGTACCGTATAATATAAAATCACGCTTGTATTCCCTGTAGGGTTAGACAGAGGTGAAATTATACTTAGTACACACACATTTCGAAAGGTTATGGTTTTAGTACCACTCATCAAGGGCGAGTCTATGCCACAAACCGGGCATAAATCAAGACTCCAGGCTGCTATTGAGCAATTCCAGATGGAAAAACCCAACACTGCCCATACCGGGAATCGAACCCAGGACCCTCTTGCTCAGCAGTAGCACTTGCAGCCACAAGACCAGCGAGTTATTGGTACGTATATTATGTCTTATTGTTTTTAGCAGGTGACACAGACTTGCAGCCAACTACTTACCCCGGCACGTATTCAACATCCAACAATATTTCTAACAGTGCTCCTCATCGTACTGTATGTAGTATAATCTCAATCTGTCAAGAGTAGATGCCACGGCCCTGCACGCTCGCTACAAAAAGCCGCGCGGGCACATCAAACGCGCCGCTGCACCGCCGCCGCTTAGGGTTGTCAACGTTACCAGTTATCTCCTTTTTATTCGAAACCTTTAGAAGTATTTTGATTAATTAACGATACCTGGTCACTGTTTTGAAGCTGCCGGTAACCAATCGTGTTATGCGGTGGTTAGACTGAGTTAAATACGCGTATGATAATAACATAAGCGTTCAACGAAAATATATACGAGCTATGCAGCATAAATGTCATCTCTTATGCCTGTCTTACCTGGAGTCACTAACGAAGTTTGAATTGCTCACTTTACAATCCAGACGCCTACTGCTTCAAACCATGATGCTTCACGGATTGGTTCATAACAGGTTTAATTGTATCGAACTTATGAACAATATCTCTTATGTTGTGCCTAGAACTGTAATAAGACGAGAGGTGCGCGCTTACCCGCTTTTTGCAACGACTACTAGCCGAACAAATGCTGGCGAGCGAGCTCCACTCCGTCGATTAGTAAAAACCTACAATAACCATTTTCATAATTTGGATATCTTCTTTCTGTCTCAAAGTAGTTTTAAGAAAAAAAAGTTATTGATAGCTTGTGCGATGAACAAAAAAAAAATTGATTAACACTTAAGCAAAATGTCTAAGATAATATTTAAGTAGAATTTGTACTAACCTACCTAATTAATATTGTACACAAGTAATCTGTGGAAACGTTGTGGATTGTACATTTACGCATTTGTATAACTATGTTTTATTGTATCACACATTGTACAATTGTTTGTTTTTCCCAAATAAAATAAAATAAAATAAAATAATAAAAACATGTCCTTGTTTGAACATAGGTAGGTATCTGTCATTTCTGAGCGATCCTGTGTGATAAATGAATGTGTGTAATGTGAGGTTTTTAAAAACATTGCTATCTTCTTATGTGTACAGCAGGTATTATTTGAGATATAAATATCGTTTAAGGGAGAGCTTTAAATAAAACGAATCCTTTTGTTAAATGTTATGTATTAAAATTTGACATTTTAGTCATTTGGGTACAGGTTGATTATTTTAATAAAACTCAATAAATACGTTTCCACATCCTTTATACACAGTACAGTACATTGATATAGAACTTAAAAATAATTAACATTTAGCACTACGTTACACATTAAGTTAACATTTAGCCGTACCATAGACAAGCGGGACTCTGGCGCACCATAGACAACGTCCAAAAATACAATTATTACTTGCAACACTATCGCGATGTCACAGAGTCCTCCACAGATAAATCATAACTAGAAATCATAGCGAAGTGAATAAATAGATTATAATTTAGCAATTAATAATTAAAAGGGCAAACGTTCATACCTAGTCTCAATAGGAATCACACGCCTAAAATTAAATTAAATTATTTATCTATTTGTAATGAAGATCAAAACAACAAACAATTTTTACAACCAAACCACCTAACCTGTAATATTCGCTAAATCTAAGAAACTGTAGTGTTGCAGACTTTAGGGGATGTTAACACATTAATGTCCAATTTAGTGCTCTAAACAATTTTGCAATACTAGCGAACTCTACGTTGTCCTGCCCAAACAGGTCCAATTTTGAATCTAAACCATCCAGGGACCCACTCTAACAGGCACAAAAATTGCATTCAACTCTGTGGAACCATTCCTGAGTTTTTGTGAGACTAACGTACGCCAATTAATATTGACATTTGTATATTTGCATTTATGTGACAAATTATCATGCCGGTAAGATGAATTGATGATTTACGTATAATTTTTATTGCGTCGATAATTTAGTAAGTTTTGGTAGACGATCTTTTTACGCAAGTCACGCTGACTCCGCCAAAGTCTGCAACTTTACATATTGTAAAGGTGTTTCCGTTACCCATTGACACACGTACAAATGTCATTTCACGGAATAAACAGTGATTCGTCGCAAGTCATTGTAAATAGTTCATCCCAATTTTGAGATTCAAAAGCATAAGAAAGTACAATGGAATTTCATGGAAGGACTTGTGGTAAGAGGTATTGAAATGAATTTACGTAAAGAATTACCATCTGCCTACCGTTTTCCCAACTATGATGGGGTCGGCTTCCAGTTTAAGTTGACGCAGCTGAATACCGGTATTTTACATGGAGCGATTGCCTATCTGACCTCCACAACCAAGATACCCATTGGTAAGACTGGTTGTCAGACTTTCAGGCTTCTGATTACCCGTAACGACGGGCAAAGATCTACAAATGACAGTCGGAACCAACGGCTTTATTTGCTTTCTGAGGCACGGAGGAGTCTCGACATGTAATTAACGGCCACCCATCCAAACTGACCTCGGCAAGCGTAGCTTAACCTTCCCTCGACCCGTGCGGCTGTTTTCGTTTAGCCACGAACACCTCCATTTAAACAGAGGTAAGATGCACGATAATGTATGTACGAGTAAGTTAGCGACTATTCATTGATATTGATTCGATTAGTCCTATCACGGATAGAGATATTTCGATAATCAATTTGAATAGGATTCACTCATATTGTGTTGTATATCTTTCAGTGCATTTCGTTTAACGATCATTGAAGCTTTTTGAAAGCTTTCGTGTATTCACATAAGTAGTTTATTACGTTTTTTATAAAAACGAAGTTAACTACGTTTTTTTTTACTATAGGAATATTACAAATGTAATATTGTATATAACTGTGTGTATATAACTGTGGCATTATCGCCTTAACAAATACGTTTAATTAAATATTTAAAAACTAAACAGCTTTGGGCAATGAACTTATTTACAATAACTCTGCGACGTTAATTAGTGAGTATAACTTAACATGTGCATTTTCTAAACAAGAAACCATATAAGGAAATGTCAAAGTGATTATTGAACCACTGCGAAAAAGAGACGGAGATATACAGAATGTACCTAAAGCGCCATCCCCTTTTCGCGATGGGACAGTGTTGATTTTGACATTTCCTTAAATAGCCCTAAAACAGTATGTAGGAAGAAATATTGGGAAGTCCTGATTCTATTTCAGTACAAAAACTTACAAATCCATATAAATGTATCTAATTACAAAATGTTACATGCACCCATTTTAATACTAACAATTTTACATTTTAATTTATTATTAAATTTTCACAATAAAAAATGGAGGCTTTCTGTCAATAAACATTGCTTTGTTTGTAATTCAACAGATTTCGTATAAAAATAACGATCATAAATTGTTCGCAAAGCATTTTTCTCGTGTGGCAACATTGCCGCTTCGAATTTCTAATAATACTTTTAACGGCGTTTTTATCAAAATGGAATATCTAGCGTTTTAATAAGTTGGGAGTAAAATGGACTAACTAGAGCTTAGTCCCTGACCTCGAGTAAATCTGGACATGTACGGACTTAGCGCACACATACGATGAATATATTTTAAACTAGCTGTGCTCCGCAGTTTCACCCACTCGTAAAGTTCGTAGCGTGATGTTAAATAGCATACAACCTTCCTCAACAATTGGGCTATCAAATGCAAAAAGCATCAAACAAACAAACTCTTCTGTTTCATTTAATTAGTAGGTATAGATTAAAAGAGTCACGCATGTATGCATGAAAGGATCAAAGCAGTCTCTACCCAAATCTAGTAATTATTCGAGGATAAAGCCTGGCCATCGGTCCAGAATACGGTCTTTAGTACCGTATCAGAATTTTGCTCCATTGTTGACTGTTACTTTGGACTCTTAGGTGTGGGGCCGTATTATGAAGTATTCAGGCTATCATGAATACTAGATAGGAATTGGCAATAATTTTGTGATATTATCTAGACGTGACAAGAATGAATTATCTACTCTTAACAAACAAATCAGACTTATTTCATAAAACAAACTTTACTTTGACACCAAATTAGTATAACCTTCCTTGACATCAAGTAATAGACCTAGTTTTTTACTTTTTAATGTCGTCGAATACTGGGCTTTTGGCTCCTCTGTATTAGTGTGTACATAAAATACTTATTTTATCATGCGTTTGATTCCTGTGGAATTTTTTAATCTTACCTTTCTTTTGCTTTTTAGCTATAAAACCCTCGTAAACACACTGCTTTCTCAAAATGTCATTTTCGTTAAAATTGATCAAAAACCATTTGTGTGCGCTAAGAACTATTTGTCTAATTCTATGAAAAACTATTCTTTAATCTTACTACTTTCCGATTATTTGTAAGTATTTCTTAATAATTATTATCAAAATATAAATTAAAATATTGTACATTGCACACGTAGATTCTATTGTCAAACATTGGATTTATTGGGACTAATTTACGCGGAGCAATTTTATGGAATATTTGGAAACAATATTGCCCCAACGAAATATTTTTCAGTTCGGTACAACGTCTATTATTTATTTATTTTTTAACGGGTTTAAAATTGCTCAGTGTAAATGGAGCTACAGAATGGACGCCGCGCTTCACTTAATAATATCTTAAAGCTAAAATAAATACTTAGTCAATGCATGGAACACAATGATAGGGCCGCTAATGTTTTTGGTAACTTACTAAAGTTGTGGATTCGTAAACTAAAAATAAGGTATTTAACGCAACACCTCATATGTATCCCTTGCGTTTTTATTGGATCTTTACAGATTACAGGGCTCAAATCTCGCCTTAAACTTAAGTTCTAACTTAAAACACTACAGCCAGTTTTTAGTAACACTAAGAGATATCTGACTTAAATTAAGGTGCACTGTGCCAGTACTGGGCGTCAGTACAAGCATAGAGGTATTACTCACATTTAGGTATCGCTCATGTTAATGAAAACTGACACACATTTGCTATATTATAAAGAGCGCTTTAGGCCATCCGCTACGTTATTCGGTCGTCTTCGACGGGCCTTTGATTCTTCCCGACGGACGGTCCGCGTGCGGATGTCACCGCACGCGGACCGTCCGTCGCGGACGACCTCTTCATGTAGCAGAAGGCCTTGCTCGTGTGTTGGTTTTACAAGAACTTTTTTTTATCGCACATCTAAAAACTGCTTGTGTGATAAATGCCTAAGAGCCCGTTTAGACAGAGTAAGCGACTTTCTGTTTTTATTTGTATGCGTATTATAGGTATATTTTGACCATTCGCATAGATTTCGAGTACATAGATCCATAAAACACTAAATCATTCTGTCTGGAGGGCTATAATAGATCATCGGTAATGATTTCTAGTCGTTAAGTCTTAAGTAATTATCTAGGTTACTCTAGACCAGCCCGGCCTGGTCTAAACGAATACAACAACGGTTGGAACGGATCAAAACAGAAGGAGCCGAGCTAAAGTTAAAGCCACATCATTAAGTCTGGACATTTGAGTAAATAATATTAGGTGAAAGAAATTGATTCCATTACTTTCTTTATGAGTTGTTTGTCAAGACTGATCAAAATTCTGAAAAGAGGCGACGATAGGAAGTTTACCTTAAGACCTACATCAAATAAATTAATCGATTAAAAAAAAATGTTACACCTACCATCGTACAAACGCCAGTTTGTTTGATTCGTTTGCCTTTAGTAAGTTAAAATTCGAATGAAACGTATACATATTCATTTTTGAGGAATCTCGGCTCTTTCTTGACAATCTTGCAAATATAAAACATACAGTTAGTGGGCCTGTCACATTGATTTTAAAGCATGTACAGAAAGCTAAACGGAAAAGTATGCAGGCTAACAATTGTATTAAAATTGGCATATTTTGCCTTCTAAAACACATTTGTATCGTATTGTTAGACGGGCCGACTTCCGCAACTCCACGACGTAGCGCGTATTTTGCGTTTCTAAAACACATATACACAAATATTGATTCGTTTCAGTTCGGTATAGGTAGGTACTTAAATACTTAAGACAGTAGGTATTAGGGAAAAATTTACACAACGCTAGTCTGGACACCCAAAGAAAAGTTACATACTAAAGCCTTTCTACTACATACAAACAGTGTCTAATAATCCGTTCGAATCGATCCGGCGACGTCTTAGCAGGCCCTTAATATTCAAAAATAGGTCCAGAGGCAGTACTATGACGTGTTAAAGCTCTCTCGCTATCTCTCTCACACACTTTAACACGCACGTAAGACCCCTGGCGTTTGTATTATAAGAAAATATTCAAAATCACTACAAAATATCGCCATATCCCCACTTTTATTTACACTTCATCGTTTGGCAGTGACCAGCTGGTCCTTTCATCATTATTTACATCATCCCTTTACATTTTTTTTTAAATAAATGAAATTAAAACCTACATCTAAAATAAATTACACTTTTCAAGACATTTAATGGCATTAAGTAAAGCTTAGTTAACGAGTTCAAAAAGCGATTTCAGCCAACTACACTTATTTTATTGCTGATCACGTTTTCGAAGCGTTTTTGTCGATCTTAAAACAAAATTAAACTTATACCATAACACCCTTATTAATAAGCGCGGAGTAATCAGTGTAATCTCCGGATATACCATAGTTATTTTTCTGCTGAGCAGGAGTTCCTAGGTTTGATTCCCAGGTCGGACAAAGCATTATTGGGTTTTCCCATCTGGTTAATGGCAATAAGGTCGCAGTCTATTACATGGAACTTAAAGATAACTGGCGAAATGTGGGTGTGCTATATATTATGTTGGTACACCTATGCCTAACCCTTCTGGGCATACAGATGTGGTTATGTATGCTATGGTTTAAGCTTGGCATAACTTTTCTACGCGTTTTTTAATAAGGGAATAAGAGGTTTTACTCAGACGGTTTATGCGTTTGAGCCTATTGAAATGCTCAATTTAGACACTGCATGAGGATACAATTCTTATGCAAACAAAAACGAATACACAAAATCTACATTACAATCTGGAATATACAATACAATCAATCTACAAATATACGATGAGAATTCCTAATAAATATTACGAAGGAAGGAATACCAATTAAAATCTGTAAAACAAAACACGGCTACATCTACTTTAAAAGTCCATTTCACTTTAACAGCATCGTTGGAGCAAGATCCAACGTGGGTGAAGATCAGGGTCTTGCATCATTCGAAGACTCTACGTCACTGGAGCTGCTCGATACAGATTTCTTGGGCTTATATTCTGTTATAACTACAGTTACGCCACTCACGGTTACCTGATGACAAACGCGTTACTGTATATTCAATTGATAATAAGCGCTTGAACTAATCTTGACGACAAAGTGTTGCTAACGGTTCTAGTGAAACGTAAATCGGATACAATCAAATTAAAGTAATGAGAAACGTGTTAGGTGTAACGATGACATCTCTGCGGAAGTGGAGCATTTTAAACAGATCTTTCTAAGGATTATTCAAATTGAATAGTACACAAGTTGAATGAAAAGGACCAGTGTCCAAGTTAGTAACAGTCTCACCGTTACTTAAATGGAAACTGGTCCTTTGCTCCCAAGTAAGAGGGCCGAAGGACCAACTTAACAACAACGAGAAGATGAGTTATCTTCCATAAGCCATAGAGTAATACACTTACAAACAATTGCAATGCGATTTATACTGTCAGTTCAAAAGCATTCAATGAATTCACGTTGTCGAACAGACAAATTATTCAAAAATTTAAAGCACTGGATTCATCCTTCAAAATCCTTCGGATTGTAATTGAAGTGTGTTACGCAATAGGGATCCAGTATCCCTTGTTATATGCTCTTAAGTAAACTAGGCGGTTCGAGCGGAAAATTAAGATATTTCGCCAAAATCATTAATACAAGAAGTGCTGACCAACAGTTGGATACCGATAGGACCATCACTAAAATTAACAAGTGCAGGAACTGACTGGTCCTAAAAAGGAGTCTAAATGCGTGATGACGCTTAATACCCTTAGAGGCCTCGTCTCTGTCTTTTCTCTAATACTGATGTTGTGAAAGCTTACATAAGGATCGAGCAGGTACGCTGAGGTTGCTAGAGTAAAGAATGGAGTATTACAAACCAGATAGCTTCCGAAAACAACGTGACTAGTCTTACCTCCCTAGTCTGCGCAGAGCTCCGGTCAACATTACTAAGTCGTGGCGGCCTCCTCTTCTTCTTCAACGAGTTGGCGGACCGTGGCCTCTTCTGTGAGCTGGTGGGCGCAGTGCCGGCTGCCTGAGCTGCCACCATAGCCGGGTTGATCCGGGGCTTGCGCGTCGATGTGCCTTTAAACATTTTGGAGCGTTAGGTTAGGCGGTGAAGGGAAGTGATGGGAAGTGCTTATAAGCGTAAGCAGAGGCGCTGTGATACTACCTGCAAGGATCTGGCACAGCGTAAAACCGAGCAAGATACGTGCGATAAAGATGGCTTTATCAAGGTGCAGAGGAAAAAGAGGAAGCCAGCTTGTCGCAACCAGTGCGGTACTGCACCGAGCGGGCCGAACTTCCTGCTGCGTCCTGCTGTACCAATGACGCCACTGTACGTGTCTCGTTTGCATCACTTTACAAAGGTCGCGGAGATTGTAGAGTATATCAGCATCAAGACCAAGTTCACTCTGAGGGTCGAGCGGTTGGAATCTCACTCACCACGGCGTGAGTTTCAATTCCTTCGTGGTGAGGGTGCCAACTCAACATCTATCGACTTTCATGAAGGAGGAATTTTGGCCGAGAGGTGTAGTGTTCCGGCGATTCCGAGGCCGGATACCGCGCGACACACGACGCCGACTTTACGTGTCAATTAGTTTTTAATTATGTTTTTGATATGTATTAGTTTATTAATGTAGAACTTTATTTTATGTATTTTATCTATGGGCCTCAGTTGCCTGACAATAAAATGATTTATTATTATTATTATTATAAGTTTTGGAGAATGCGAAATAGTTGGAATTTTCAGAGGTATCTAGCGCTCGAGTTCCGAGTCTAAGCAAAATATATTCAGAGTGATAGACTCATGATCAACTCCTGACCATGACCCGTCTCTCATTGGATTAAGTAGAGTAACACAGTTACGTCTGACCTAAATGAGAAGGATGATGTGGTTAAAAAATCTCTTTTCAAAAACCGTGGCTTAGTAACTAAAATATTCTCCCGAGGAATACTTCAAATAGGGATATAGCACTAACTAGTTCAACTTTATGGTCTTACAACTACCTCTAACGGTTATCGGAGGTATTTGTAATACAGCCGTAATCGGCCGCTTATTTATGTTTAACCGCCTTCATTGATATAAATATAGACCAAAGACGATTGGATTTATGTGTAAGGTCTAGGGTTTAATCTAGAAAACCCTAGTTAAAATTCTAAGCTATGATTATTAAAACATCACACTGATCATGCAAGAATTCTAGAAAAGTATACTAAGTTTAAGTTTCAATCCCAACACATAACAGCGACCATTCTGAATCTCTTAGCATTATTCCTGTCTGAAAATAGCTCCGAATACTATATCAAAGCGTTATAGCCCAGATTGTGGAGCTATGTGGGGTATGAACGGGGCTTGTAGCCCGCGGGGCGATAACCGTACTCTATGCGTCCCTTGCTGGCTGCCAGACAGATTACCACAGGAACTCGCAAGATTATCGTTTCTAAATAACGAGATATTTTCACTATAGTCCTAGAGTGAGCATCTAGCGAAATCTAATATATACAATTCTCGTGTCACGGTGTTTGAACTCCTCCGAAATGGCTCGACCGATTTTAGTGAAATTTTGTGTGGATATCGGTAAGGTCTGCGAATCAGACACCATCTATTTTTCATCCCCCTAAATGTTAAGGGTGGTCCACCCCAACATTTTATATGGCAAAACAACGTCAGCTAGTAAAACATATTAGTCACTATTGAATGAACTTTAAAGCGCACTGTAAGCTTTTATGGAACCAATATAGCATTTTTTGGAATGGCATCCCGCCGGTCAACCGTTGCCGGCTGTTTAACCGGACTATCCAGTCGCATCTTTATAAATTAAGGGCTCCAGGGTTTGAAAATCTTGTGTAACTAAGCGACTACGCGCTCAAGGTATCCCTTTTTGGGTACGAATCTCTGCTGAGGGCATCGGTGATGGGAGCAAGGGATAGGCTGCATCGGACCAAGACTAACTTAGTATCAACACCAACGCAGTTAGATTGGAAATTATGATATTTATAGGCCTATTGTTTAACTGAGACGGTGGCTGCGGGGTGCGGGAAGGGTGTTGAAATCCGTCCGCAGGCGAATGCCAGCACTCGCATCACGTCACCACACCCTTCCGCACTATGGATATCTTTAGTACTAAGTCTATAGTAGCGCGAACTAGCATTTTGACAGTTAATTTGAAACCGATTGTGAAACAAATCGTTTTTATTATTTTAGGTAACTATCCATATTTATAAATCCATTTATAAAAGCATAAGGTACTGGAAATACGGAACAAGGAAGATTGGCCAACAAACTGTATCACACTGGCTGGTTAGTGATTGCCTTGAGGAAACTAAACAATTTTGAGAACCGGCCTGCCTACTGGAACGTATAACTGACAGGAAAAATACTAATGATTTTACATTTTGTTTCAAGAATAGATTACTAAATACTAGTACTGCTATCAAATTGGTAGAAATAAAGGTTTCGTCATACTTATCAAACAAGTATTTTAACAAGTATTTGTTAGATACTCTAACAATCTTTTTAACAACACCACTTCTATTTGTTAAATTAACAACATAACGCAATTCACGGCACTTATCAAGCGTAGAATCTCAGAAACTAGTTCCGAACAGGGCATACGTTCGAGATTCAACGGTAATACGCGAAATGCCGGGTATTTGTGAGAAACGGCCGAGTGGAAGCGTCCTACTAGGAACAAAGACGTGGTACGGAGGGTAGATTTACAAGTACTTACGTACTTAGAGACGTAAATCGGGATTTAGTGCAGACTGCCTCAGTGTCTAGGGAAACTATAACAGCGAAGTAGACGGATCCTTTTATAATAAAAGTTTCCTATACTAATACTATAAAGTTATATATTTATTTTCACTGTAAGCAAGCTACGTTATTCCTGAGTACTATAGGCTATTATTATTTTATTAGGCTATTATTATTATTCTTACAACTACGCTTTATAGGGGGGGGCGGAGGGGATTTTGTTAGGATAAAAGGGAAAGTACGAAATCCACGCGGACGAAGTCGCGAGCGAAGTGCTAGTAAAAGAAAGCTAAAACAGTCGACTGCTTCGTTGGTCTAGTGATCGCAAATACTACCGTTGAACATGAGGTCTTGGGTTCGATTCTTGGGTTGGGCAAAATGTTATTGGATTTATCCATAAGGAATTTCGCAGTAACAGCCCGGAATCTCAATTCGTGCCCGGTTGAAGGCAAAAGGCTCCGCCCCTTGCTACTTTGCTACTACTACTGTACGTTAGGTGAATCTCAGCATAACCCTTTGGAGAATACAGACAGGAGAGATGTTTATGATCCAATAGTGGAGAAAATTGGTGGCAAGGTTAGCGCAGTGGCCGAGCGATTGGCTGCTGCGCTGCGTGTGGTGGGTTCAGCTCCCGCAAGGAACTAATTATTGTATACGCTACAGGTAGTTGTTCCGGGTCTGGCTGTTTGTGTATTCGACTTTAAATATTTATGAACGCAACCACGAATCACGATACAGGAGAAATTCCTACTGTGGGGAACATTTAAAAAAAGGAAAGGAAAGAAATTCTTTGTAAGACTTTTCGTTGGAGGTAACGTCAAATGTAGGAAAACCATTACTTAAAAAAAAAGAATATTCAAGCAATCAGCGACGCATTCCAAGGTTAGTTGAGGAAGACGATGCTTACGTCATCATTTCAATAGGATGATTGACTGAATTGTGTCAAGTAGATACAGCGAAACGATTGATTGGCTCAAACACTGTTATGTATGACTCTCAATTGGCCAATTCTTTGGTGTACAGTATGTAGACAAGTGGTGCTGGAGCCGTATACTGAAAATATCATGGACAGCCAAACGCACAAATGTGTCTGTCCTTTCCCAACTCGATTATCTTAAGTTTACATACACCTTATTTTGACCTATTTCGGGTAATGCGAAGGGGAGATAGCAGTATCCATACCTGGTCTTTTTTAGAAATATTGACGGTAAGAGAGTACGATCGCCAACCGATCGTCTGATCAACTAAAAGAAGGTGCGTCTTCAAGCCAATTTAAGCAGGTGGTTATGGCAAGTTTGGACCGGAGTCGATGCAGGCAGATTATCCGTTTAAAGGGGTTCAGTGACCACGATCCCGAGAAATAATGGACCGATTGAAGAAGAGGCTGCTCGTCGATGGTAAATGAACATGAGTTAGATCCGTGAAGTACTGAGTTACAATAGACAAAGAGGCCAGCTTACAATGGTTTTGTCCAACTAAGACCTTCAGACCTTGTTCTTATTAAGCGTGTGTTTCTTATAAGCGAAAACGAGCCGAGAACAAATATTCCCAAGCTAGGTACAGTCGACCGCACGTCGCGTCGGTGGCCGTCTGCGGTACCTTCAGTTGGACTGGCCTACTAAGGGCTTACAAAAGTATACGAGACCCCTGGTTTTGTTACCACTACAACTGTGCGGCCTACTGTACAAGATCGTGCGGTGTACTTATCTATTACTATTTATCTTTTACTGACTAGAACTTTTGCGGGAAAATATCCAACTACTTTAGGCCGAGGAAGACTATCGATAAATAATAAATAGTTTTGCTATTTTATTTTTTTTAATTATTAATGCCTCAAGGATTTTATCTAGTTAAGAAGTAACGTTTTAGAGATTCAAGAAACTATTAGGTATAAAATATTAGGTAAACTTGCTGTGCCCACGCCCCGTCCTCGTGGAATTAAAAAAGAAACATGGGTTTACATTTTTTGAGAGGAGTAATTGGCACGTGTCCTAAGTAAAAATATATTAAGTCTATTTAGTCCGTCAGTAAGATTACCAAAAAATATTGGACACGTATATTTTGCTTACTAAAATCAATAAAAAGTGACGATGATATAGCACATCAAAGTTCAGGAGAAGGGGCTTGTGACGTCACTGTTACGTTAAAAGCGTAGCACGGCGTGACGTCAAACGCAATTTCAATGCACTATATCGTCGTCATTTTTGATTTACGTGACAAAAGAAAAAATACGTGTCCTGTATTTTTGAGTAATCCAACTTTCGGACCAATCAGAATTTTTAGGGACCACCCATATATTGTACACAACAAAAGTAAAAATAGCCGTAGATACTCCATATCACATCAGTTATGTCTGTTGAAGTCCCGTCAAAATCGGTTAAGCCATTACAGATATTACCAAACAAACAAAAATATTAAATATGACCTAAGCTTAAACTAACTGAGGCTACTTTAAGTTTAGAAGAAACCGATCAAGTGCGAGACGAACTCGTGCGCCGAGAGTTCCGTACCTACCCATGATCTTCAACTTTTTTATTTCTTGGAATTTCTTTATTTTTGCTGCCTCGCTTTTTGCCAAATTTTGTGATTCTAGGTCAACGGGAACTACCATATAGGTTTTCGACCCAAAACCTATAGGGTATCCGGTTGGCCTAGAATTATCAATTTTGGTTAAAAGCAAGGTTCAACATTAAGGTAAATTTTGGTACTTACAAGCTTTCGCGAAAATCTAAATTATGCCATATCTTTTTATCGTGCTGATTCAGGACCTTGATATATACATCTACTAGGGACTTTACATCTCAGTATCTGGTATAAATTTCATCTTGCTGGGTGCACCCGTTCCTGAGAAAATCGGTGGTGACAGACGGACAAGACACAAGAGTGTTTTTTTTTACTTTTTGTGGTGCGGAACCCTAAAAACGATAGCTTAGCGCAAAAAAATAAAAACCCATGAAATTGTGTCACATTCAACATGGACGAAATCGCGGTCACGGCTAGCCGAGACATAACACTGCATTATTCATCATCTGCCTAGCCTTTTCCCAACTATATTAGGGCCGGCTTCCAGTCTGACCGGCTGCAGCTGAAGCGACTGCTTATCTAACCTCCACAACCCAGTTAACAGCAACACGATACCCCGCCACGATAACGACTGTCAAAGATCTACAAATGACAGCCGGGACCAACGGCATAACGTGCTTTCCGAGGCACGGAAGAGTC
Source organism: Phlogophora meticulosa (assembly GCA_905147745.2). NCBI lineage: Eukaryota > Metazoa > Arthropoda > Insecta > Lepidoptera > Noctuidae > Phlogophora > Phlogophora meticulosa. The sequence goes on along the minus strand of LR990540.1, from coordinate 4,106,301 downwards.
TCGATATGTTACGAACCGTCACCTATTCACAGACTGACCTCTTGACTGAACTTTCGATCAGCCCGTGCGGCTGTTTTTATTTAGCCACGACCTCCTCATACACTCCTTAGGCTGCGTTTCCATTGAGGCGGAGCTGTGCGGAGCTGAGTTTATGGTGCGTGCATTAACCAATCGCATTTCTCGAAATCTCCGCTCCGCTTCAGTGTAGACATTGTGGTTGGTTAACTCATGCACCGCTAAGCTCCGCTCCGCACAGCTCCACCTCAGTGGAAACGCAGCTTTATACATGACACTGCATATTATACAACCTTATTCTTTGCTGACGGCAAACATCTTAAGCAGTCGTTATGAATAACTTTTACTAAGGGAATAACGCTGAATTCCGACAAAAAAAAACAGGTGTTCAGTATATTTCCTGTTTCTTAGATCGAAAACATAATATATAGAGCAGCTGATTTCTTTTTCGCGATTTCTGTGTTTGCCTTATATTAAAAGTTGTTCGTAATAATGATCACAATGACCCCTTAAAAGAGGTTTGCTATTAACAAAAAATAAGGTTGGATAACTCCAGTTTCCCCCCCTCCCTCGGTATAATTTAACATGAACACAGTTCCTGCATTAGCGGGTATTGTTCTGCCCCGGGCTGGTGGCCATGGCGGCGCCACTGCCGAATTGTTCAACTATGCGGTAGCCGGGGGTTAAATAAGGGTTGTCTTTGTATAGGTATTGCATAAAGTTCCCAATTCGTATGATTATGCAATTTAGGGTTGAAATCTTGTATGATAAACGTGAATTTTTCAAACACTGAACTATCTCGATACTAATATATTAAAACTGAAAAGTTTGTTTGTTCTTTTGTTTAAACGCGCTCTGACCTTGCCAGATTTGAAAATATTTTATTGCATTTGCTAGCCCAATATTAGGGGAAGGTTAGGAGGCTATTTAACATCACGATCTACGACCCTTAGGGGTGGGTGAAACCGCGGGGCATAGCTATTCAAATTCATAATAGAGAGAGATTCAAGCTAGTATCGTGCTAAAATACGGACTTGAAACAATGATTAATTCAATTCAATTCAACACATGAAAAAATAAAATACGTATTTGTGTAACGAACAGAAACTGTCTTCAATTACAATATCTATCTGCTTTAAATGATATCATCATCATCTGCCTAGCCTTTTCCCACTATGTTGGGGTCAGCTTCCAGTCTAACCGGACGCAGCTGAATACCATATTTTTTTATGGAGCAACTGCCTATCTGACCTCCATAGTCCAGTTACGGGGCAACACAATACCCCTTGGTAAGACTGGTTTTTGTGAAATGATAAATGATGTTTATTTCAGTAAATAGGTTTTTACAAACTCTTTTACACGTCAACACGTAAAATATTTTTTAAACTAGTTTGGTTTCCCTGTCTAACTAAGAAGAAACACCGAAAGAAACACACACAGTCTCTCAAGTCCAGACATGGTCTTAGTTAGACCATGTGAGGACCATACAGATTAGTGTCCCAGATGGTCTTTTGGGGAAATAACTACACAAATAAGAGTGGACCTGTTCAGTCAGTGCAAGCATTGATATGAACACAGAGCGAAATTCATTCAGTGTGTTCCAATTACGTTATTAACTAGCGCAAGTGATAACAATATACCTATTTAATGTTTGCTATGGACGCTTATATAGTAGCGGTATAAATTGCCAGCAGGATGTGACGTCACGGCGTTTCGGGTGTACGGTTTTCGCGGTACAAGTCGTTTCGTCCCATAGATAATTCTATCCACGACAAAACATTTCTCTCGCGCAATCGCCCTTGTGCAAATCCAGTTTTAACAAGGATATTATTATTATTGTTGTTGTCATTGACCTTGTGTTTTATGTATCTACTACGTACTAATTGTGCCCGCGACTTCGTCTGCGTAAAATTTCTCAAGACATGGTTTTTCATTTTTTACGCGGAACCTCAATTATTTTTTTACACAGGTAAGTGTAAGTAAGCCTTAGTTACACCTCATCACTTCAGCTATCTGCCAGTCCAATTCCCGTCAAAATCGGTGCAGCCGTTTCGGAGATTACCTCAAACAGACAGTTCGCGGATAGGCACTTTATATTTAAATTAAATCGACTACTGTCCAAATCAAGGTCACTGCTCAAGATCCGTGTCATATGTGTGATCCGAGAATATTAGATAGGCAGTCCCTCCATGTGAAATACTGGTATTCAGCTGCAATCCGGTTATATGGGAAGCCGACCCCAACATAGATGGGAAAAGGCTTCGCAGATGACTATGCTAGCCAGCTGTCCAGAGTATCTGCCTTCAAAATTTTGTGGACTGTTTTTAAGCAATGCCCAAAGACGCTCCGTTTTTCCTCAGTTACAGTCGCGGATACTCATGCACACAGTCACTTGCTCGATATTCTCAGGATTTTTTTAAGTGCGCCTTTGTCCTGACCTCTCCTTATATTGTCTTCTTCCTTGGCTTAGCCAGTTTTATGGAACTTTAACTCCTGATCATTTTCAAGCCACACTGAGCGCGTCACTATTGAGTGACGCGCTCATTACAATGCTGAGTACTCATTACAATATTAGGTATTAAGCTAATATTGTAATATATGTTATAATAGCTAATATTATAACATATGTTACGAATGATCACCCATCCACAGACTGACCTTGGCAAGCGTAGCTTAACCTTCGATCAACCCGTGCGGCTGTTTTTATTTAGCCACGAGCTCCTCCTTGGTATTGAGACATGTCGACTAAAAAAAACGCACGTTGTGTCGAAGAATTTCGCCTCCCTTCGTACAGTTATAAGAAATCTATGTCAGTGATATTATTTCTCAAAGAATCACAATATCTCCCAACACAGTCAAGTTACTCGTAAAACAAGCAAAAGTACCTATCTGGTTAACATTCCTAAAGGTCCGCTGACACTACAAGGGCCCATTTTCACCATAAACAACGAGAACATATGAGATAAGCGTACTGCTTACCTATCTGTCCTTCAAGTATAGGGTGGCAACATCACGTAAAGGTCAACGAACATAACCCGACTAAATTCAAAGGTCGCAATAATTTTTACTTAGCAAATGTCGGGAGGTGTATATTTGTTTGTGTCGGATTATACGATAGGCAAGCAGTGAGCGTTCTGTTTTTAAAAGGCAGAATGCACACAGATTTGTTTACATTATAATCGTAAGTCAAAGACAAGATAACTGTTTGTTTATTATTAAATTATCCATTTCAACATACAAAGAGTTTTTGTTTTGGGTTTCTAACAAGGGAGTAATTAATAGAAGAAAGTCAATCTTTATTTAGGATGAATTGCATTAGTGTGTAATCAGATATATGCTAAGAGTAAATAATTTAGATTATTAAGCATATAAATAAATTAAATGAACCTTTTCGTATACCTACTATTTAACAATGTTATCCCGGGGTTATACCTAAAGTATTTGCAGTTGTTTATATGGAGGGTTCAACAATGCTACTACATTTGAAATTAGTTGAACGAACAGCTTACTGTATAGAAGTTAACAGTTAGGTATACCTAGCAAAAGCAGACATTTTAGCGTAGCTCGTAGCCAAAACATTGCGTGCCAATCGATACTAGAATTTTGACTATGAGCGCTCACTTTTTAGGTTATGTCACCTTATAGATACGACGCTGTCTGACCATCTAACACTATAATATTGTTAATATCTCAACACGCAAGTAGAGTAGATCGATATTAAGCACTATAATTAAACTGATATGTAAATATTTGAGACCTACGTGGCCAAGTATGTATGTAAAATGTACAGGTCATTCACGTCCGCTTACCACACAAAAGATTCCATGCTGGTACAAATTAGTAACTGAATTACCTTTTCTAACATCACACATTGAACATTTGAAGGCTTCCGCATTGTTTCTGTACGTACAAACGCTGCAATCCCAATAATTTTCTTCGAGCACTTTAGACGGCCTTTTGGCTCTCCGAATGGCATTTTTCTTGTCCATTTTAACTCACACTTACGGGTAAATATAACTAGCACACTGTAATCATGATACTTTATTTCGTAAACAAAAGTTTTTACCGCACAAACGCAAAATAAACCGTCTGAGAATCATTATTTTTGTTTTACTGTGCACAGAAATGTACACTTCTTTACGCCATGACAGATCGTCAATGTTGCGTCGGTAAAACAGAGCGGGGGCGCCACTTTCTCTAGCACTGTTTTATCTAAAAATTTGTTCGTTTGCGTGATAATAGATGGCAGTAATGTTGGTTGAGTTTTATAAAATGGTCAAGCGTGAGTAGTTTTATTTATCTGCAATGATTTTTTCATCGTTAAATTGCTAATGTTTTCATAAAACTAGAGCGAACACTTTTTAATTGATTTTTATGTATTATTCATTTCACAGGGGCCACTTTATGTAGCAGAAGGTATTCTCTTTTAGCAGACCCGAGACTTTATTCAAAGAAACTCAATACCTACCTTGCTACTTTGAAATTATAAAATAACAAAAATAAGAGAAAACTCAGTGAACGTTAGGAAAATTAAACTCTAAAATTATCGGCGTACGTATTAGTGGGTAACTTTTGTAGCAAGATCCTTGCTGATTGAAATAAAAGCAAAATGTAAAATACATAGAGACCTACACATGATCAGGGATATTAAAGTATAGTCTAGTTACCACAAATTCTAACAATTTACTCTATCTAAAAAATTACAAATCAAAAAAGAACTCTCACCCAAAGCAACAAGGTCAAGATTGAAACGCCAATAATAAATGAATAGATTCCAAAGATCGACAAAAAGGTACTTTTGTAAAGGCCAGTAGGAGCGGAATTCTTAGAAATGTCGACCTTTTTTTAGGCAGAAGGTAGAACGGGCAACTACGTGAAATTTCTCTACCTGAGCACTGACAAGGATTATAAAAACATTTTGCTTTGGAACAACGATAACTTTATGTGGGAATAAGGTTCGTTTTTGCCAAGGTTTGTGGTTGGTCGCTGAGGTTTGCAGGTAGGCAGGCCCTTCCGCGTGTGTGTTGGTAAATAAAGAGGCTTGTGGCTAAATAATAACAACGGCATGGGTCGGTACGTGGATATCTGACCATCCGTTACACATCGACAGCCCTCCGTGCCTGCATCTATACATAGATTAATAATAATACCATCCTGTTATTGTCCCACTGCAGGACAAAGGCCTCCTCTCATACATAGAATGCACCAGCATTCATCACCACACGTACTCAAGACGAGTTGGAGATTTTTGAATAGTTGGAAGCCCGAAAGTCTGACAATCAGTCTTACCAAGGGGTTAATTTGTCATGAAAAAATGACCTAGTGTATCCGGGCAAGTAAAAATGTGACTTTTTTTAAACTGTGTGGAACTGTGGATGCCTTACCACACACGTTGCACACCTCTACGTCTTATACCTATATAACACCACGCCTCTTTGTCCCAAAGGGGCAGGCATAGGTTCACCCATTTTGCCAGTAATGTTTAAGTCCCGCATAATAGGGCTTCTGCTATCAACCGGGCACAAATTCACACTCCGGGGTGTTACGGAGAAATTCCCGTAGGATAAAACTAGTAACATATTGCATGACCCGGAAATCGAACGCAGTGACCTCATACTCAGCAATGGCTCTTGCCTACCAGCCAACCATCATACCAACATTCTAGCCTGCCTATTAAATATAAACAATGTACCTACCTAAACAAACAAAAAAACTAGTCTCTAGTAGCTAACGGTAAACCTGCATATAGGTACACCTACGTGTAATCAAGCGATCGGGATTACCATCAGCATATTACCCTTGAACATACCCTGCGACATTACAGGTCCCTAGTACGAATCCTAAGTTCGCAACTTGTTTTCCAACAAAGTAAACAAATATCTGTTATTGAGAAAACAACTTTAACACACACAGAGTAAGTTCAGTTTGCACAAAAACTTATTTTTTTTTATGACTTTACCACTACTACTTGTAATCCATTCTGAAATCAACTTAATTTGTGAAACTGTAAAGTGGATATTCGAATAAAAGAAAACAACATCAATTTGAATGAAGGATTTGAAAATAGAATAGATGCCATGATGATGTCTAGACCTCTGATGAGGGTGTCTTAAATCAGGTTTGTTGGATCTATATTACCTATTAAGTTGGTACCTAGCTGTTTCCACAGTTTAATCGTTTTCTGGTGAGGATAGCAGAAGTTGTCCTTTCCCAGATACCAATTTAGATGTGCGAACAAAACAGACGCCCTAAATTATTAAAGATCGGTGATTAAAGATACCCCACACATAATTCTTCAAAAATGGATACTTAATCTGAAGGTAAAACTGGTTGTAACTTTACTCCACGTTGAATAATAAGAGGGCTGTAAATGAAAACTCTAAATCCTAGTTTCATCTCAACTGCCTAGCCTTTTCCCAACTATGTTGGGGTCGGCGTCCAGCCTGACCGGATACAGCTGAATATCTGTGTTTTACATGGAGCGACTGCTTATCTGACGTCCACAACTCAGTTACTGGGCAACACGATACCCTTTGGTAAGACTGGTTGTCAGACTTTCGGGCTTCTGACTACCCATAACAACTGTCAAAGATCTACAAATGGCATGGGATGGGATCGACAACCGGGACCAACGGCTTAGCGTGCTTTCCGAGGCAAGGAGGAGTCTTGATATGTTATAACGGTCACCCATCCACAGACTGACCTCAGGAAGCATAAATTAACCTTCGATCAATCCGTGCGGCTATTTTTATTTAGCCACGAGCTCCTTTAAATCATAGTTTCTGGAACGAAAACCATAGCAAAATTAATCCTCATCGCGGTATGGCGGTTTCTGGCTTATACTCTAATGATAAATCGAGGTATTCTTACGACGTTTTCCTCCAGAGACGTCATAGATGTCTAAAATAAACTTAGAAAGTAGGTACATCGAAGGTAGCTGCAAATTGCAAAAGATTTGTGAAAAGTGGAATTTCGCAGGCTGCCCTGGCGCCTGGTGCCTTGTCAAATGCTAAAATCCTCCGTATACCTATACTCTTATGATTGATGATCCTATGGTGTAGATTCACCAAAATATTTCTTTTTTTTCTGTGTACTCCTAGTACTCCTACCTTTTTATTTTATTTGGTTTTTGTATTTATTTATGTACTTCGTTAGTTTTGTATTGTAATTAGATTAAGTAATTCTGTATATATTTTATAATAATACCATAAAAAATGGATTAGTACCTTATTATTATACTTAACTATCTATCCTTCTATTATACGTTTTAGAAATTACATGGTCAGCCTAAAGACGGAACTCCAACATCACGGAAATACCTACAACAACAAAATTCACAGAAATTCACAAAAAAAGGTTGAGTACAACAAAAAAGTTCCCCGCATGAATGCTCTACGATTGACGTCAACCAACGTGACCGTTTGCCGTCAACTTACAAGGTTTCGGTTCTGGTGGATATACAAGAATCTCATTTATTTGATGACTGGTATATCTTGGTCTTTCAGGGTAGCGCCACTAGTAAAAGAAAATTACAGTTGCGTTCAATTCAGTACAAATTCTATTTAGTTCCTTATTTTGCCGTGTGTCAAGAAATTCTGGCCATCTCTACCCTCGGCAGGATCGGGGGGTGTGAAACGTTCCACCATTAAAGGGTGAAGAAAAATTACAAAGCAGATGAAGCCATCGAAATTTCGTTTTCTTCTCCAAATAATGGCTATTCAAGTAAATTCACGTGGCCGGCCACGTGGGCCACCCTAAGCCACAGTCACCCACGCTTAGTTGCGAAATCAGTTGTTGCTACCCACTTCATAAAGGTGGCTTATTTACCGGTTAGAACGTATTGACAATTAAGTGGCATAGAAACCTAGACAGTCATTTGTTATTCTGGGGTTATACTCGTATTTAAGCCAAATCCATAAGCTGGAAAGGACAAAAAAACAAAAAAGGGTAAATGGTCCTAGAACAGAAGGTACCATGTAGATTTTACTAATAATTTTATAATTATTAGCCTTGTTAGGCTACTTTATCCCACTGCTGGGCAAAATCTCTCCTCTGGCTCTCCATGACTTCCAGTTGTTTCGATGTAGTGCTGATGTGGGCCACTGTTTGGTCCAGCTCGTCCCGCCATCTTCTGCAAGGTCTGCCGCAACGCCTTCTGGCTGTGTCAGGGTACCAGAAAGTGGTTATTTTGGCCCACAGCCCAATGGGCATGCGGCAGACGTGGCCAGTCCAGTCTCACTTCAGCTAAAACATTATATAAAAAAAATATATATATACTTCCACAAATAACACACCACTAGATGTATAACTCATAACTTAACACTGTATATTTGTGGGAGACTGGTGAAACCAGAGACTTCCCCTGAAAACAAAAAACAATCATCATTGACGACCAATGTGGCGCGGCGGGCGAAGGTCCGCCTGCGACGCAGGAGGTTGCGGGTTCGATTCTCGCCTTGGGAAAAATGTTTGTACGATCTACAAATATTTGTTCCGGGTGTTCTGGGTATTTTCTGTGTATAATAAAATAATATCTATCTATGTAATGTATTATTTTAAGTATATCAGTCATCTAGTACCCATAACACAAGCTCTGCTGTGTGGATTGTCCAGCATTACTTATTTATTTATCATTAACAATATATCGCTGGTTACTATAAAATTATGGCGATAGAGAAAAGGAAGGGACTTTCTCTCACTTTCTTTAAGATGCTTAATAGTGAAGGGACGCTTATTCGTGTACTTACCCCTCGTCTCGAATAGGTAACATATTGTATCTATAGGCACGACAATGGATACAGGTGGTCAGCATTGACGTGCCCTTTTCAGCTACCTATTCATTCGACACTGGACTTACGTTTAAACATGAACAGCACTTTGCCCTCGTCTTCTTCAGCGTGGATTTTTGATTTTCCGCTACAAACTTCAACATTGCGTTTCACCTTTTTATGTGATGTTATTTTTAAGCACGCATGCCTATTACTGCCTTATGTCTGTCCTTAGCTTTAAGGTGTCTCTGTAGGTAACTTTGGAACACTGCCTTACAGTTTCGGGTCGAGAGCTCACTACTTTTAATAGTAATAGCTCCGCTGATTTAATTAAATTAAGCGTGTTGGGTCTTCGTTTCTTGTGTATACGAGTACATCAGCGTGTTTCAAATAAATCTGCTAAACAGACCACGCCCTAAATAAACGGCATATTCTATGTTTCAAACGATTTTAAAATATGTTGAATGTTCAGGCAGTATTAATATGATTCTGGTCTATAAGTATGCCATAAGGCTCCATTTGGCATACAAACGTCACAGTATCTCCCTAACTCTTTTGTACCGTGAAATGATAACAGACAAATGAGAGATCTGTCCTTTGTACTTACAAAATACTAAGTAAATGTAGATGGATACACATTGGAAAAATGGAGAATACACCCGAAGGGGTGTATTCTCCATTTTTCCAATGTGCTGAAATGTGCTGAAATGGGATTAAATAGGGAAGCCTATTTAATCCCATTTCAGCCCCCTATCTGCCGGTCAAGTGACTGGTATTATATAAATTGAGTTTTTGGAGCCTAATGCACCATCTGTTTGGAGCTAAGCTAATCGGTTATGTGAGATATATAAGTAGCAATATAGATTATACAACAATTTTACATTTAACTTTTTTAGTCTATATGTTAAAGCGTACTTCACGTCTGGGTGAAACATAAACAGTATAAGCTGGCCTCTCGTCCTATTTAAACTCCGTACTACGCTAGGTCAAATTATTACTACCGATGTGGTGCCTATACAACTCATTAATTAAGATTAGGTACAAACCTATTTCTATAAGTTGATATCATTGTTTTTTTTTTCATCTTTTAAGTTGTCAGTGTACAAGTAGGTACATAACAATGTATAATGTATAATTTTGTAAAAGAACGGAGACCTGGTGTCCTGAAATACAGGCCTAGAGGTTAGTTCAGGCATCAGCCTCCCACAATATTTAAGTTGTCTGACTCTGATACCCTGTAATATGTATAATGTGGTGAGAAAATGAATATTTATATTCAATATTATTTTATTTAAGTGTTTGAATCAGCAAGGATTAGATTATACGACGACCTACGCAGCGGGCGAAGGTCCGCCTGCGACGCAGGAGGTTGCGGGTTCGATTCCCGCCTTGGAACAAATGTTTGTACGACCTACAAAGATTTGTTCCGGGTGTTCTGGGTATTTGCTATGTATAATAAAAAAAATCTATCTATGTAATGTATTGTATTAAGTATATCAGTCATCTAGTACCCATAACACAAGCTCTGCTTAGCTTGGGGCTAGATGATGCTGTGTGGATTGTCCAGCATTATTTATTTATTATATATTATTATTTATTTATCATTATAGAACAACGTCTCCTAAACAATTATCTGGTAGATTAATAATTACTTAACTGAAGCTGTTTTTGATCGATTTTACAGATGAATTAAATACCACAAAGATAATCTCATAAGATCTTTATTAATAATAGCAATAAATTATTGTTAAGCTAATACAATCATATGTTTGTCTTGTACGTATGAAATATCCAATTTATTATAATTTAATTATTGCTTCTCAACTTCTACAAAACTATTCCAAAAGATCTTGGACAGCAAAAAAATAAATAAAACCAAAACTAAATAAAGTTACAAGTCCAATTTCGTAACAAATGCACAATTTCAACTAAACAAACTGAACCAGTTAGCATTTTAACTAATAAATAAGCTAGATATCAGAAAGGCAGCAAAATTTCAACATCCCTAATGGAAGGAGCTAGTACCACGCGTAAGGTTATACAAGAGAAAGTGAGAACTAAGTGCTAGTATTCGTAGATTAGTAATATAGGTACTGTTTATTTGTCACCATCGTATAAAGTTTGTAGGAGCGCGAAGTAGGACCAGGCTGTGCTCAGGACCTGTGTAAAACATTAACGATTTATTAGTTGTGTAGACGAAAATAAGGTTTGTAATCCATCATCATCCTCCTGGCCTTATCACAGTTTATTTGAGGTCGGCACTTCTTCTTCTGTACATGTCTATGTGTCAGTCATAACATCTTTCACACAATCCATCAATCGCTTCTTTAGTCTTCCTCTACTCTTAAAACCACTTCACATTAATCCTCAAAACATTCCTCTACATCTTTGACCATTTTCCGATTCGCAGACAACTTCTACTTCTTCAAGTCTCCGGTGCCACTATCAAACAAAGGTAAAAAAAAACAATTGCAAAACATTCTTACCCTCATAAACGCATTGAGGTTGACATCAGCAAATCCCGCGGCTGTCAGTTTAGATGGTTCCTGCGCCCTGCAACAGTATCCGGAATGACACATGCATATTGGGACCGAGTCTGAAACACTCACACAGATCATCGTCTGCCTAGCCTTTTCCCAACTATGTTGGGTCAGCTTCCAGTCTAACCGGATGCAACTGAATGCCAGTATTTTACATGGAGCGACTTCCTATCTGACCTTGCCAACACGATACCCCTTGGTAAGACTAGTTGTCAGACTTTCGGGCTTCTGTCTACCCGTAACGACTGTCAAAGATTTACAAATGACAGTCGGGACCAACGACTTAGTGTGCTTTCCGAAGCACGGAGAAGTCTCGATATGTTACGAACGGTCACCTATCCATAGGCTGACCTCTGCAAGAGTAGCTTAACCTTATATTAACCAACCCGCATGGCTGCTTTTATTTAGCCACGAGCTCTTCCGAAACACTCACACAGGCATAAGTTACAAAGGGAATACAAATCTGGCAATACAAATCTGAACTTTTTCTATGCTAGGAAGTAGGAGTTGTGGCAATTTAGCGGCCTCTTAGTACCGCCAAATTGGCGGAGACACCGACAGGGAAGTGCACTCTAACTTAACTAGTCACCGCCGGCAGCCAAGGACTGCCAGACACAAAAGGAACACGTTTATGGTTCTCATTAATTAATGGAAAGCAGTTCCCTTACAAAAACGAGCATTATATGTGTGAATGTTCGTTTTCGTAAGGAAACGCAACAGGCCGTCAACCTCGTGGACTCCAGTTACAGGTTATTTGCACCAGTGTCTGTGTCTATTTTGCAGATTAACTTAATTGTACCAACACTTCCTTCCTTCAAAGGCTTTTCCAGACTTTGATCTGCATCGTAAGACTAATATAATATCTTAATATAGTGTTCTGACTTTAAAAGAGACCATGACTTTTGAGTTGGTTACGGTATTGCTTCTCAGGGTTCAGGCAACTAGGAAATACCGGCGCCATCTTGATTTTAACGTGTTTCTTTCGATGTCGACTTGTCATGGTATTAGGTACAGAGGCCAGCACATCAATCTACCTCAATCTGTGAAGTTTCTTTGATAGTTTTTCAACTTTATTGCTAAAGTATAAGGTTCATGTTCAATTGAGTAAATTTAACAGTTTGGGGTAGCTTGATGTGCTGGCGTCTGTACATATTCAAATGTGGTAAAAAGATGTGTTTTAATATTTAAATTAAAATCTGTTTCAGACTTTCTATCGACACAGAATAGAATGGAATAGAAATGTTAATTGTCAATTCCGTGTTTGAATGTTGAGTTAAAATGCGTTACCTTGTTTGTACCAAAAGCAGTTGCTTGCAAACTTTAGGGTTGGTCAAATACCACTTACAGCTGTACACGGCATTGCTTATCTCAAGACTCTGGAACAATTAAGTATCGTAGTAATATATAATATGTGGTAGTAGTATATGTATATCTGTAGTCATAACATTCTACTTTAACCTAAAAGTTGAAATAGTTGTGTTTTCTTTTGGCATAACACGTCACATTAGCATGTCGGTGACGTGGACCCATAAGTTTGGCCCCTACCAAAAATCGCACAACATGCCTAAAGGAGATCTCGCTTCAAATAAATACGTACCGCACTCATCATCAGATCAGCGAAGAAACACAGGAAAAATACTTGCATCAGAGCCATGGACAGGAAAGTCAAAAACGTTACGATGATGACTATATCGTCCACAATCTGAAAGAGGCAATAATGTTTCAGGTCCAGATTAACAAACGTTACTTAGCTCATAATTTGGCTTAGCACTATTTCTGTCTCTGTCACCCAACCGTCAAACTACAAAGGCAAGATAGAGAAGGGAACATGACGGACCCAAAACACGTGCTAAGTATTTTTTTATCAACCTCGGCCTTAGAATACAATAAAACCCTTACCTAAAAACCTTAAATTCTTCTTTGTTTCTTACAAAGAAGAATTTAAGGTTTCGAAGTAGTAGTCTTTATAAAAACGACCTAAGAATGAAAGAAGACCGGCACCAAAAAGATGATCAGGATCTCCTGATCATCTTTTTGGTGCCGGTCTTCTTTCTATACTAGACTATCTAGTCTAGTTAAAATCACAAATCATGTGGGCAAGAAAATGAGGTTTGTGTAATGACATGGCTCTTGGTTAGATATATTACGTTTATTAAAAATCAAAGTAAACACACAACTAATTACTTGCTTTCGGATAATACGAGTCAAGTATAGTTTCGTGACGTTTCTACTCCGAAATGAGCAGACACTGCATGTCTTGATCGCAGCTCTGAAGAAGCACGCCAAACTACTACAGTTTGCCAGAAAGTCGCTGGACGCCACGACGACTAGCCAGATTCCACCCACGATACAGGAAATAGTTCTAGTGTTGAAAAACGTTTAAAAAAAAAGAATAAGAAGAAGAAGAAAGTTTTGTTTCAATGTGGAAGGCCAATAAGCATTGGATGGCCTGTGTTAAAGATGATATGGCTGGAAAAGTGGTAACTACCAAGACGATGACAAATGGAGAAGTGAAGTATGGAAGAAGAGGACATGTTACGTTGACCCCATATAATCTGGAGTTAGGGCGTGAGAAATAAAATGGCGTGCAAGTGCTTTGTAAATCTTTACTCATACATAATAACGTGTTCAAGAGTCTCACAAATAGCAATGTACAAATGCAGACGGTAATGTCGTGATAATGATGGTGTAAGTAGCACAGCTAAGAAAAACACAGAAATTACCGTAACATTGAATCCAGTCAGGCAGATCACTAAAGAACTGGACAAAAAGTTGAATAACGTAGACTTCGAGTAGATCACTTCTAGAATGTTTGATGAGCTGCAAATGAAATCGTATGAGATTTGTCTGATATAACGTACCGGATGGATGGAAATGGTACCACACACGTTTATAAATTTGATAAGGGTAACAACTTCTCTTCACCTAATTAATAGGATTTATTTCTTTAAAACGATACAATTATTAATACATGAAGAAATAAAATAAAATAAATAATCACAGGGCATCGAAAAATTCACCCGCATCACTGTCAACGGTAAAAGTGCCCAGAATGCTGGCATCATTACCACGTTGAATGGCAATGCTGATTCTTTGGCCAAAAAAAAATTAAGAATCTTTTATTATTTTTATGGTTCATCAATTCAGATTTCTTTTTACATGATATAGTAATACTCACTGTATCAAATCATGATGCCATTTTATTAGCTCTGCAAATTTATCCCGAAATTCATCTTGCTCGTACCTTACGGCCTTAGAAATACTTCTGTCTGGAACGATCCTCTCAAAATCGTACTGCAGCAGTCTGAACTGTACACGAATGTAAGTGCAGTAGGTGAAAAACAAATAATCAGCTGCTGCCATTTCCAAAAGAACTACGCATTCTGAAAGTTTTTAAACAGCAGTAAGTACTTTCTTATATTTTTCCAAAAAATCAGCTACGGACTCTTAAGTATTTTAATACTAACCTGACCAGATCTGATGGATGTACGCAAACGGCCAGTATTTCAGTTTGTAAGGAATGAATGAAAACACGTCCAAGTACGGTAAAAGCATCTCAAACTCCTTTGTCTTGTAATACTTCACTGCTATCAATACCATAGGAGTCATGTCAAACACGACTATCATTGAGCAATTCAGCACATACAATACATTAATAACTTTGTTTAGAAACCCTGTTTCCTTATCAATAATTTCTTGTTTCTCAACGCACTTCTCCCTATTATTTTCTTTTATTTCCAGATCTCTTAAAAGGTCTCTAAGCTCAATGATATGTTTCTCATACATCAGATGGTAAATAGATTTGATCACTGCAAGTATGGAAAATGTTAAGCAAGGAGCAACGCTGGTGACTTCTATGAAGTTTTTGCCATTGACAATGCCAAGTATTATGTAGTATATACTGGCAATTATTGCTGAAAATACAACCGAAAAATTTAAGGAGAAGAGCCATCTGTGTTTGAGCATTTCCATTGCTGTGACGATCTTTTTTTGAAGGTTCATTCCAGAATATCGATAAAGAACGCCTAATTTTTCAAGTGATTTGTCAAAATGTAGTGGTTCGGACATTTTTGCCATATATTTTGAAGGAAAACTTATCTGAAGGCAATGTTACCGGTAGAAGCGAACTTTAGTAACTGAAATTTGCCGTGTGTATGTCAAGGTCGTAGAAGCTACGGCAAACATAACATTGGTTTTGAGTAAACAATAGACGGTCTAGACTGCGGCATCGCATACACGCTCCGCTTCGTATTTCGTGAATAGAATTTAGAATCATATTTTTTTTCTCTCTATCAACATTTTGCAACATTTTATCTCGTTCCACTGTAGATAACCTGCCAGACATTCAAATATTTAACTCATTGAATCTCTATAAACCTATTTCTGAAATACTTTTTTCGTTTTCGTTTTCTTTTTCTATTTAGTTTCTATTCTACTCTTTCTAATCATGTTCTTCTTTTAATCTACCTTCTTTGATTCTCTTTGCTACTCAATTCCTGAAGTTATACCTATTTACTCAAAATCCTCCTCCATCCTCCATTGTGGGCACGAAACTAGCGGCGACCGAGCGACCCGTAGCGGGGCGACGCGTATTGTACGTCACTTAAGAATGATAAACTTTCACTTACATTGCCGCTCAGTGCCGTGCGTAGAACAAACTAAACGCGAAAAACTATTTGTTGCCAGTATATTAAACGAAGGTTTTCATCTGAATGACTGTTTATAAGTTACACGTTAAGCGCTTGTATATGTATATTATTATAATCAGCAGACTATTACAACAGACTTGATAACAACAAAGTGCCTACATAGTGAAACCTAGCATTTGAGGTCTATAAAGAATTGTCTGTTTTTCCCCTTACTTGAAAGCAAAAAAAAATATTTTAATCCATCGCCATTACGCAGAGAGAAAGAATCATCCATTTTTTGGATTGAATTTGATATTTATATATGGAGTCCAAAATATATTATGTTCTTGTGATCGCGGCCAATATTTGAGGGCTCATAACTTATCCCTAAAACAAAAAAGGTGACATTAAAACTTATAAATCTGACATTCTTATTCTGTTGACAATCATAATAAGATATTCAATTACCCAAATTTTAACTTAACTGTTTGGCCCCGCTGCCGACATCGCCCGGTCGCCGCTGATTTCGTAGCTGCAGATTTAGTTTTCACTTGTTTTTTTTTATCCATCTTGTAGGTAAAGTTGCCGCCTTGAGTTCTTATGATGTCTGTATCACCTTCATAGAGGTTCCTTCAGGCTTCAGCAAATGTAAATGCTATAATTTCAGTGTTTTTTGTTATACTTCATATGACTTATAAATAACTGATTCGCTAATACCGGTAATAGGTCCGGTCCCCTCTTATGCTGCTAATAATTTCCGTAATTAGTCGATATAGATTAGGTATTAAACGAAGGTACGGTTTGCAGCTAAACTCAGAGCAATATATTTTGCAAGTATACATATATATTCATATTCATATTTATTTGCGTTCCACAAGGTATAAAATATGATGTTAATGAAAGGCTTAAAGCTAAGAGCCGTTGTAGACCCCATATACAAAAACAAATAAAATAATAAGGCCGACCAAGACACTCAGGCGTCAAAGTACTCTTCCGCATCGCTGTCATCTGGAAAAGTGCCCAAAAAACTGGCACCATTGCCAGGTTGGATGGCAATACTAATTCTTTGGGCAAAGAATGAGCCAGCCTTCAGGTCACGCGAAGTGTCGATCGGTTATTTATTTGCAAATATAAATAAAAGTAATAAATAATCTTGGAACAGGAATAACATGACATCATTATCAAATTAATTATACAATTCGTTTTAAATTAAATTAAATATGTCTACTTTCAGAATAGTGTAATAAGTACTACTTAACCATACCAAGTATTTTTTTTGACGGCAGCAAAACTAATAATTTCAAGAATTATTTATTTATATACAAATATATATATCTTATAAATATTTAATAGAACCGTTCACAAAAAGAAACTAATAAGTTTTTTTTGTGAAAGATTCTTATTGATTACTAAAATAACTGTGCCATTAGTCATTCATTGGAATTATTTTTAATTTTTCTATTTATATATTTACTTTACCATTTTGGTACGAAACCCTATTAATCTAGTATATAATCATTACAATGAAAACAGTGACATTACAACAGCAAAATCAATTCATCTCAAAGTTGGTCACACTCTCATTGCTTAGCTGCGCCTGCTCATACGTCACACTATATAAATCTATATCTACTAATATTGTAAAGAGGTACAATTAGTTTGTAAGTTTGTATGTAGGAGGTTTCCTCCGGAACTAAAGAACCCGTTCTAAAAAGAAATTCACTGTTAGAAAACTACATTATTCCTGAGCAGAATAGGCTATTTTATTTTTAAAACTACGATTTAAAGGGGTTTTATTTTCACTGTTAAAAAGCTACATTATTCTTGACTACTGGCTATATATACTTCTGGACACATCTATTGGCCCACCTTGTATTTTCAGTTTCGTTTGGTCCTAGCTTAAATTTTATATTAGGTCGAGCAAAAAGTTTTTATGCAGTTTTGAACCTGGCACATTCACAATTTCATTCTTAAATATCAAATAGTCTTTTTTTGAATTTCGAACACAGAATTTGAAGAAACAAAAGACAATTTGGAGCCTGTTTGTTGATATCAAACAATCGAATACTAAGAAAACTTGGTTTTATTGGTTTACTTGGATTTAATTCTTGAAAAAGTGATTGATATCTTTGGTTTTGCAACAAACATTACTTATTCTTAACATTAAGGTGAGGTTCTATCAATAATCTATGGATACTTCACCTGAAGTCGCCGCCCAAGCTGTGGCACTTATTCAGGCCGGACACAGCCAAAGAAACGTGAGTGCTCAACTTAATTTAAGTCGATCTGCGGTCCGAAATGTTTATCGGAGGTACCTAGAGACTGGCGGCTTTGTTCGTCGCCAAGGAAGGCCACGATCTCGGGTCACAACTGAAAGGCAGGATCGATTCATCGTGACGACCAGCTTGAGAAATCGTCACCTTACCTCCATTGAGATACAAAACCAACTTCGCGACTTCCACGGAGTATCTGTGAGCGCTCGAACTGTTCGGAGAAGGTTAAAAGAACGCGATATGGTACCACACAAGCCAGCTAATGTGCCCAAACTAACGCGAGCCCACCGAACAGCGCGCCTTCATTTCGCACGCAGTCATTTAAATTGGACACAGCAAGATTGGAGCCGTGTACTCTTTTCTGATGAGTCTAAAATTGTGTTACATGGCAATGATGGAAGGAAGAAGGTCTACCGACGTAAGGGAGAGCGTTTCGCACAATGCTGCTTTGAAGAGAGGGTTGCTTATGGCGGTGGCTCATGGACTGTCTGGGGCGGTATATCCGCGAGCGGCAAAACTCAACTTGAGGTTGTTACAGGACCACGGCTGCCAACATTAAATGCTGAAAGGTACATTCGTGAGTGCTTAGAACCTCACGTGATACCATACGCGGACTATGTGGGCCCAAATTTCCTTTTTATGCATGATAATGCAAGAGCCCATGCGGCCGGCATCGTCAGGGAATATCTTCGGGATGTGAACATCACAGTTATGGACTGGCCAGCCAGAAGCCCAGACATGAACCCCATTGAGCACATGTGGGACGAGCTAAAAAGACGTGTTAGGGCTCGTCAGCCAGTTGCCCAGACGATGCAGGAGTTGAAAACTGCCATAGAAGAGGAATGGGAGATGATCCCTCAAAATTTCATAGAGCGGTTGATAAACTCTATGCCTAATCGTATGAGAGCTGTGGTAGATGCCCATGGAGGCAACACGCGTTATTAAATTAAACCTTTACTTCATAAAACATGTTTTTTATTCAAAAATCAATTGCCTTTAACTAGGCGCATATCCGACTTGTTAGGCGTAGCTCCATGTCGTATGGTATTCTGAATTCAAATTTAAAACAATACGATCGAAAAAGATGGTAAAATGTATCAGGTTTAAAACTGCATCAACAATTTTTGTTCAATCTAGCAATCATATTTCGGTAGGGGCCATCGAAACCTAAACTCTAAGGTGGGCCAATAGATGTGTCCAGAAGTGTATAATAATAATAATATTTTTATTTCAGACATAAAGATCCATAAAAACGTGTTAGTAACATAAAATAAAAATCTTATTGCCTAGGTATACATACTTACTTAGAATTATATTATTTATATAATATTAATTATATTATTATTTATTATATTTTTATTATTGCTATATACATACTTAGAATTATATATACTATATAATTCTCCAAACTACGATTTAAAGGTGGTGGAGGTGATGTTAGTCCGACGGGAATAGTGCGAAATCCATGCGGACGAAGTCGCGAGCGAAGTGCTAGTTGTAAATAAACACACATACACGTTGCAGCAGACAATGATGTCACCCTTACATCATCTGCAATTGACTCAGTTGCTTTACTCCATGTGCGGGTGGAGGCAGCCGGTACACACTGTTTTGATTTCATTCTCAATTGAATTGAGAACAAATAATCTTTGGGTCGTTTTACCCGACACCGGCGAAGCAAAAAGGTAGGGTAAAAACATAATGTACGTTGTAGCTGCCTTTTTAGGTATGTATGTTTGTGTGTAAGTTTCATCATAAGTTTGTGGAGCTCGTGGCTAAATAAAAACAGCCGCACGGGTTGATCGAAGGTTAAACTACGCTTGCCGAGGTCAGTCTGTGGATGGGTGATGGGTATCGTGTTGCCCATTAAAACTGGGTTGTGGAGGCTGACCTCGAGCCACCACCTACGGCTGACCACCAGTATTTTACATGGAGCGCCTGCCTGTCTGAACAGGCAGTCGCTCCATGTAAAATACTGGTATTCAGCTGCATCCGGTTAGACTGGAAGCCAACCCCAACATAGTTGGGAAAAGGCTAAGCAGATGATGATGATGATGATGTTTGTGTGTAAGTTTCATCATAAAGCAACATAACGCCTGCATTTCCCGAGAGGTTAGGCGGAGGTAAACCTATAGTGCACCCATATTTCTCCAGTTATATTTAAGTCTCATGAAATGTATTGACACTGTCCGGTCACAAATCCAGATTATGGGCTGTTATTGCCCAGCCCAGACAGTGGGCTTTTACTTTTCCCGACCCGGAAAATGAACCCAGGACCTTGTACTCAGTTGTAACGCTTGCAACCACCGAGCCAATGAGGCAATTAAAATTTTGTGACTTAAAGATATAACCAGATGCAGATGAATATTAGTCTTTTACATGGAGCGGCTGCCTATCTGATCTCTACAACCCAACACGATACCCCCTGGCAAGACTGGCTTTCTGGCTTTCGTGCTTCTGGCTACCTGGTTCTGGTAACGACTGTCAGAAATCCCTTATCACTAACGACAGCCGGGACCATCGACTTAAAGGGCTTTCTGAGGCACGGAGAGGTCTCGGTATTTCATGGATGGTAGACCCATCAAATGACCGATTGATGTACGACTCATGTCGGCCAATTCAGAGACACTCGTGCTCACCAATGTTACTGTCACATAAGAGAGCGATGTGAGCATGTACGGTGGGTTAACTCTTTCGCTGCCCAGTTCAAAAATACGATTTAACTTGTATGTCATATTTTTTGGCAAATAACATTATGAGTAGATAGGTATATAGTAGGGGGTGATGGGCATGTTCACATCTCATCTATAGCTTTTTACATGTACGACTCGGGAAGCGAGTTCTGGGTACATCAACAAACTCTTTTTCGACTCGGGAGCCGGGTGCACTAAAAGTGTTAAACTTGTCGTTTACTTTTTGTTTCTATCTTACGCAAGATTATTGCACTCACAACAATATTGGGCTATAAACAGAGGCGTCCCATAGTACGCCCGCGTTTCGCCAGTTATAATTTAGTCCCATGTATGGGCGAGCCCATCCTACGCTACAATTATCTCGTTCAGAATCTACCATTCCTCTTCAATACTATCATTTTGCAATATTTTTAGGCTTTTTTTAAGTTTTATGGTAATATTTCTTGCTCCGACTGTATCAACATAGACAGTCGTCGCGGTAATTATGAACATGGCATCATTAAAATGCAAACCGATCGTGGAACCACAGTATAGAGAATTAATAAACAGAAGGTTAGTTCCATACAACTACCGAAAACAGACGCACGCACGCATATACATATATTGCTTCGGAAAGCAAAAGCCAGTCGTGATTGCGTTTGAACTCACTGCACGTAGGCCGACCGCACTTTGGATGCGAATTTGTTTCGTATGTAAACGCATACATACGGCAGGCCTAGACAAAAATCTTTTCCGTGGCGTAATGTATGGCAATAACATTACGAATGTGGAAAGGAGTCACGTGACATCTCGAAAGCTATTGTCAACTCCATGCAATTTGATATTTTCATAGGCGTTAGCGCTTAGAGAAAAGGGATTTTATCTAGTCGGAGTCGACCTTCTGCACCTATCTATTCTCTGGTAGAACCAATTCTGATAACAAAATTATAGCACAACCCACTAATTACTGACGAATGCTTCATTCCCACATGAGTTTTTAATCATTCGCTATTACAATATGACACTGTAATTATTGCGAAATATTTTGTTAATTTTCCGTTCGTGGATTCGTAATTGGATACTGTGTTTATTTCCATTAAATAATGAATAGGAACTGCCTTCCATTTCACGCAGGGTTTGATCTGGTTTTTAGAACAAACACCTTAGTTTACCAATTTGCTAGTCTTTTTTTAATGCGGTTGTCTACTGCTTGAAAAGACATTACCTTACTTTGCTTAACTTTCTTCACTTCTCTTGCTCTTTCTCTTCCTTTCTTTTTCCACGTTTTCTTTATTCATCTTACTTACTCTATCTGCAGTCATCTAGGTATTCCCTTCTAATAATGAAATAGTACACCCAAATAGCTATTTTGAAATACATCAACAGGGCACAAATCCAAATACCGGGCTGCTACTGAGAGAACAGAAATTCTAGATGAAAAACCCCTTAACACTTTGCCGAGAATCCGAGAATCCGAGCCCAGGACCTCATGCTTAACAGTAGCACTTGCGATTACTAGACTAACGACGCAGTTTGTTGAGGCCTTTTCTAATCATATCATATTTTACTCGATGCCCATCTTGAACGTCATATTCCTCTACACTAATATCTATCAAGAATCTTCAGATTTGGTGTAATATATGTTTTTATACGATATATATAAAAATCGTATTTGGAGAAAAGATATGATGACCACACTTATTGGTTTAGCAATCAGCAAATTGGTTGCCTAGACAACATCCCTTTACTGTAAGCGTTAACGCCATCGGAAAGATCAAATTGTATGAGTTTAGGAGTTGATATTAGCTTTAGATGTTTCACGTCGACTCCTTTCCACATTTGCAATGTCATTGCCATACATTTTGACATTAGAAAAGCTTTTTGTCTAGGCTGGTTTGCTTACACCGACGCTATAATATAATAATACTACTACACATTTATTTCAGAATCACTTCCAAATTTGTTAGTAACAATAAAAACATATAAAACCAGTGTACTCGCGCAGCTTACAATAAATGTTACTAACACTTATAGTAAGCTGCGTGAAGCACGCCGAACCTGGACAAAGTCTTCTTGACTACGTACAGTCGTATCCACTGCCCCAAGATCGGAGAGTCCACCTATCAGCTAACGTTCTAAGAATGGTGTTGGGGCTAGAGCGAACACGGCGAAGCAGAGAAGCGCATCTCTTGCGCATGATGGCGGAAAAACCATCAAAGTCCGCGTCGGCAAACATGACACACAAAAAGGCACAACAACAACGGCCGGACACGCTGCAAAAACAAGTCAACCCCATCAACACGGAGCGTATCGTTATACTGTGTGCGCAGGCAACTATACAACACAGATGATTATATGATTGAACATGATTTGTTATCAGTTAAAGTGTAATACCTAAACATCAGCAGGAACATAACGCTACTACAGCCACACATACCGGTCACTAGCCCCACTGATTACTCTTATCTCCCCGAGATCATCCGCTACAACGATCTATGGGACATGCCGACTCATCCGTGGACCGCAATGACCTGATAACAATCTGGTATATATACATACATCCGTATGGTCCCGCCTGGTGGCATCCGTTCTACAAATGAGTCAGGATCCGCCATTGTAGTAGTGAATTGAAATTGTACCTACTTTGGGAGCTGATCGTCCTGTAGAGATGAATAAAGAGGTTTATTATTGGAATACAAATTTAAAACACTGGGAGGACGTTATTGGTGATGTCTTTCGGGAACGTACCTACGTATACTTTGGGAGCTGATCGTCCTGTGGAGGACACAGAGGTTTATTATTGCAATACGAATTTAAAACATTGGGAGGATGTTATTGGTAATGTCTTTCAGGAAGGTCAGGTGCGTAGTTCGGAGTGCATGTATGAACGTAATCTAAGCTAAAAGAGTTTGTATGGATCATTTTTAGATAATATAATCCCGGGATCCCAGAATCGGTACCATCAACCTTAGGTATGATAAAAGAACTACAAAGATGAGTAAGTACATATATGTCTATCGTAGAACATAGAAGGGACTTTCAAACAAACAGACAGACCGACAGATTTTAATTGTTTTTTTTGGTATTACTACCGTAATTTTTTTTTATATGCATTTAGTAAAAAGAGCTGTCATTGGGACGTTGCAAACAGACACTTCAGTTGTATTAACCTTTATAAGTAAAAACCTTTCGTAAATAAGTTCCTCTTCAAAAGACCATTAATCAAAAACATGGCTAACTAGATTGCGATGTGTAACAATCCTGTAAACGAGGGGTAGAAAAATCCAGCGCATTTGGAACACAGAGCTGGAACCATGACTAATGGTTCCATTTCTGTGTTGCGGTACAGGAGCACCGAGGTACTCGTAATCTGCGCGGGACGGTGGCACGCAAAACTGTCAGTTTTGTACCGGGATGTATTTCTTGTGGGGATGATGAATTTCGGCCGTCGAGTTTTGGGGGATTGAGATGTTACAATTTTGGTAAAAGATTTTAACCTTTGGCCTGTGTTTTGTAGCAATTGAAATAGCTAAGCTTACAAAATGTCTGTAAATTAATCCTCTTCCCTAAAATTAGCTATTTTTGAGTAAAATGTAACCAAGAAATCTAATTGAACAAACAAATTTTTTATATATAGATAAATACGGCTTAGGCTAAATGCACACGATAATATTTGCCGGATAAATTCCCTATAGACGATAAAAGGGATAGTACGAGTACCTCTTTTACATTGATTATTTCAGTTTAAAACAACACTGAAAAATTAAAGACAAAATTGTTTTCACCTTTTTTATAGCTATTCACCGTAAGGTTGAATGTTAAGTAACATTCAACCTTACGGTGAATAGCTATAAAAAAGCTCGGTATAACAATATCTATGTGTCTATGGCAGTGTCCACCTCATTGAAGTTTTAATATACTAGGAAATGTTGCCAAAAATGGTGAAGCAATATGTAAGTTTTATTTTATAAAAATGACTAGAACTTTAATTGAAAAGAAAACGCATAACTAGTAGACTTTAATAAACAGTGACTTTTATTTATTGAAAGAAGTGCAAGAAATTGTTGTACATTTGTGTTCAAATAAAATTTTACACAGAAATCTAAAGATGGACATGATTTCCGTAGTTCTAAATGGTGGCGTTGTACTATAGGGAGATCTGTCAAATGAAAGTTGTCGTTCCGTTACGCCCAAAAATGTTATAGGTAAGTTGTATCTCTAAAATTGATACTTATTATTCTTTTGGTATATATATATGTATTCTTCATAAAAAAATACTGGACGATGTCAAACACCTGTCAAGTACATTTCATGGTAGTTCTCTTTTTCGCCACGTTCATAGACATGTCGTGCCTGTATTTGACGTGTTTGGCGCATTGAGCTCCACTAATACTTCACGAATACTCGTACGATTAATGCTTTCACTAACTGGACAGGTCCATTCATATCTGTGTGATTCTTTCCTCAACAGACTAAATCATAGTGTCTGAGATTTTTATGGTCCTCACGTCATGATCTGACCAAGATAATGTCCTTTAAACTTTAAATCATCTGGGTTTGATTCGGTGTGTCTTTTCAAGTCTCAAAGTAGTCTGATTGGTAACACCGACCTCATTAGTTTACAAAAATATTTTGTTTATTATATAAATAAATTTACTGAAATAAATATCGTTCATCATCATTAAGTTCCCATAAACAACAGCACCACCATTTCGGATCCTTTTTAAGTTGGGGAACTGTATAATGTTTGCAATAGAGCGAAGTAAGACCAGGCAGTGCTTAGAATCTGAAAGAAGAATAAAACTGGTCAATCAACTGTCTCGATTTCGTTCCATTTTCGTATTCGTTCATTCCATGACCACTTTTGAAGTACCTTCATAAAAGCCTTGAGATTAACTTCAGCAAAACCAGATGCAGTCAGCTTGCACGGAGTTTGTGCTCTGGAAACAAAATAACTCAACTTAACAATATTTAAAAAATATATATATACTGCTTCGTTGGTGTAGTAGTGTAGTAGCAAGCGCAACTGCTGAGACCCCGAGTCTGGATCTTTGCGCAGTTAATGACAATTGGCTCTCCCCCTACTAATTTATGAAAAAACCCTGAAAAAATGCATGTTCTGATTTGGTTTGTATTTTGTCAGAATTACCTTGTTTGCACCAGTAAAAGATCCTTCCCAAGCTGCGGATCAGCTAAGTACCAACGGCAGTTGTAGATCGCATCGCTGATTTCCATACTCTGCAATATCACAATCTTAAGCTGGGTCCAGGCTAGTGTTATGTATGCGAATAGTGTGGCAGTCATACAAACTCAACAAAAACGAGCACATGATACATAACACAATCATGTGCCTAGCCTTTATATTAGGGTCAACTCCATTCTGACTGGATCCAGCAGAATGTCAGTATTTTGCATAGAGATATTGCCTATCCAACCTCCACAACCCAGTTACTGAATAGTATGATACCTCTTGATGAAAATAGTTGCCTGGCTGTCGGACTTCAGACTACCAGTTACAGACTACTATTAATTATCAAAGATCAACAAAATTACAGCCAGGATCGGATTAAGCCATTGGGCTTAACGTGGTTTTCGAGGCGGTCTGAGAGTACTTGATATCTTTGTATTATGTAATCGATGTTTACCCATCCATGGACCGATTTTGGCAAGCTTAAAACCCGTGGGGCTATTATTATTTAGCCACTAGCCCCCCCTAAAACATTACCTACATAATAAGTAAATATGTCTACTAGTGGTGGCCAGTGGTAAAAATTCGACCGTTTCAGCTTTATGTACACTTTGTCAAATCTTGCAATCTACCGTGTGGGCAATACTGGGTTTTCTGTTCACGTATTAATAAATTACGTGGAGATTCCTCCGTGACTCGGGAAACAAGTTAAGCCGTTGGTACTGGCCGTCATTTCTAGGTCTTTGACGGTCCTTGCGGGTAGTCAGAAGCCCTAAAGTCTGACAGACAGTCTAAGTCCAAGTCCAAGGGGATACAGATAGGCAGTCACTTCGTGTAAAACACTGGTATTCAGCTGTATCTGGTTAGATTGGAAGTCGAGCAACATAGTTGGGAAAAAGCAGATGCAGATGATGTATAATAAATTACGTGGTATTCATATTTACCGATGTCATCAAAAGATCGCCGAAGAAACACAAAAAGAATATTTGTAGCAGGCTCATGAAAAGAAAACTCAGGAACGTAGCAACAAAAACCATATCACTGATTGCCTGGAAATAAACAAAGATGCAGAATTTAATCAATGTAAATTTCCCAGTAAAATAACATAATAAGACTATAATTGACTATTCCAGGAATGTGAAGGGGCTCCCTTAGCATTCTGGAAATAATGAATTTGATATTCACCATGACGTTGAATCCGGTCAGGCAGATGAGGACAGAGCTTGAAACGAAATTGAATAAGGTTGATCGTGTGTAGACTGTCTCCAGCATATTCGTAGAACTGTAAGGAAATATCGTTTATCAGCTTACTTTTGATGGTTTTCATAATCTAAGTTTTTGTTGTTCTATGGTATACCAATGAAATAAACAAAATCACGAGGAGAAGAACCCAATAGCAGGTTAAATAATCTATTCGGGCTGGAATAAAATAAGAATAAGTAAAAACGCTGGTGGTCTAGAATTATGAACTCATGATTGTGCGTCAATATTCCTTCCACAATCCACCCTGTGAAAGAATAATTCTTATAATTAACATAAATACGCATTTTAATGCTTCTATGGTATCTCTGCACTAGTAAGATCGTTACAGTTCTGTATATCCCCATTATTTTATCTTCGTCATCATCATTCTCATTTTTTCGCTACATATAGTAACTAAAACTTGTGAATGATTTAAAATATGTTTCTATTAAGAATTATATGTAACTTACCTTATTAGATCTTGATGGCATTTGATCAAACCAACAAATTCAGCTCGAACTTCTTCAATATTACGTAACTGAACACCAACCATATCATCAGGAATAAATCTTTCAATGCTGTGTTTTAAAAGACGAAATTGCATCCGTATGTATGTGCAGAAGGTGTAGAATATGTAGTCTGCAGTACAAATGTCGATGACCACGACGACTTCTGCAAAGAAACAATAAGATACTCGTACAATTTAATAACAACATGATTCGAAGTTCACAAGAGTTTAAATTTTACCGAATGCGAAACAATAAATGAACTCTGTGAAAGATGATATGGCCAGGAAGGAAGTGGCTGCTGAGATAACAACAGAAGATGAGAAGACATGCTGCGCTGTCCCTAAACAAATTAGGGTAAGGTGGAAGATGATGATAATGATCTATGCCAATAGATATAATACTAACCTGACCAAATCTGTCGAAGATACACCCAAGGCCAATATCTGATATCGTAAGGATCAAAAGGGTAAACAATTAGAAACGGTAGAAGTAATTCCAACTCATTAGTGGTATAATATTTTAAAGCCACCAGAGTCACGGGACTTAACGCAAACGCCACCACCAAGACGAAATAGAACACGTTTAGAACTGATATGACCGTAGTCACAAAATTGTGCTCGTATTTTATTATTGCATCCTTTTCTTCATGCTTAGTGCGACCTCTCTCTTTGATTTCTAGATCTCTTAGGACTTGAATGAGTTTGTCGACATTGTTTTCTCGCAAGATCAGGTACAGGGACTTCAAGTTGCCTAGGAAACTCAAAGTGATGCAGGGAGCGACGTATGTCAGTTCGGTGAAGCTTTTAGAGTTTGCTATGCCCGTGAAGAACCAGACGACTGCACCAGCCAAGTCTATATTCAACCAGATGAAGTTTATAAAGTAAACCGTGCGACTTTTGAGGGTGTCCATCCTGGTTTTTGTGCCGGATTTAATATTAACTCCGGTACAGCGGAAAAGGAATTCGATCTTTTTGACAGTTTTGTCTATAAGCAGTTCCTCTTCCATGTTCGTTAATTTCGAGAAATTAATATTTCTTCTTCCACAGTTCAAAACGTGACCGACTGATAGAATTACCTTCAAATGATTTTTTAAACAATGTTAAATTATATTTTTCCTTGACAATTATTTTCTCATCCATAGAATTATGAAAGTGAGCGATATGGACGACGTTTCGAAATAAATATTAATACCTGAGCTAATTCTCAAAATGGCTTTTGACACTTTTATTAAATCGTTTCCATGTTAACACAAGAAGTCACTTTTGTGTGACAGATACAATATTAAATTATTTCCATCTTTTGTTAATTTTAGATCACTCATTTCATTTCGTTACAACAGAAACGTTTCTGGTTAAATATTTTGTTTCATAATTTAACATAACATCACGCGTGTGTTCCTCCCGACGGGTTGGGCAGAGGTGCAACTAGTAGTAACACACACATTTCGCCAGTTAGATTTAAGCTTCATGTAATAGGGGGCGAGCCTATTGCCATAAACCGAGCTGATGAGCGCAAAGTCTTGGGTTCGAATCCCTGGTTGGGCGAAGTGTTACTGAGCGTTTCCATAAGGAATTTTCATTCCAGCAGTGACTATCAGGGTATCTACCACAATTTATGTACAAAAAATTGTTTTGTTGCCTCTATAAGTTTATAAAACTCTTCTCTATCCTCAGTGTTAAAGGCTATTAGAGTTAATTGCGAAAAAACTACAAAACAATTATCTGTGACAGCCAAAAGACAGGCGAGGGCAAGTGAAATTATTTTCCAAGATTCTTTGTTTCATTTTTTTTTACGATTTGCTTTGCATTTTTAATTTCAGCCGCTTTTCTACACGCAACTAAATTATGGAAACATATTTTTTATTTTTTTATTCTAACATTGAAATAAAAAAAGGAGGAGCTCGTGGCTAAATAAAAACAGCCGCACAGGTTAATCGAAAGTTAAGCTACGCTTGCCGAGGTCAGTCTGTGAATGGGTGACCGTTCGTAACAAATCGAGACTCCTCCGTCCCTCGGAAAGCACGTTAAGCCGTTGGTCCCGGTTGTCATTTGTAAAACTTTGACAGTAGTTACGGGTAGTCAGAAATCCGAAAGTCTGACAACCAGTCTTACCTCGTGTTGCCCAGTAACTGGGTTGTGGAGGTCAGATAGGCAGTCGCTCCATGCAAAACACTGGTATTCAGCTGACTTAAAAAGATACTTTGGTGTTTCGCTTTACGTTGTCTTGTCTACTCTGTAGTAATTTTATGGGAAAAAGTTAATTGTAAGTCATTATTGTGTCACCAGACATTAGGAGCCAAACGAAATATCTGATTATACTGTCGACAAAATTAGACACCTTTGGTTACCATAATGACATGGTGCTACAAAAAGGTTCATACAGTTTACGAAATGGAATGCCGAAAATTAACATAAAAATAGATTAAAATAAAAAAAAAACTATTTTTTCATGGAAACTGTACAGAGGCCAGCACATCAAGCCACCCCAATGTGTCAAATTTATTTGATAGATTTTCAACTCTATTACAAAAGTTTAAGATTCATGTTCAGTTGGTAAAATTTGACACATTGGGCTTGATGAGCGTCTGTACATTCTTTTAATATATATATTTACTTAGATTTAATGCTAGTATTGTTTTTTATTTTTCATATGGTTAGTTTTGTTTAAGTGGTTTGTTGTAACAAGTCAAATCATTTATTTGAATTAGACCATTAAAAGGCACGTTTAAAATTAAAATAAAATAAAATTGTTGCCCCTTCCAAAAGATAGTTTCAAGGTTGAAAATTAACGTATCAAAAGTAAAAATATTCCAAATAGCGAAACCAGTTTACTTATCTATTACCATTATTTTCTGCTTCGAAACATCTTACTTACATAATCATGCCTATTCTAAAGTTCACAGAAATAACACAACACCTTTTATTTAACCTTTAGAGACCGATGTGGCGCGGCGGACGAAGGTCCGACTGCGAGAGTGCGTGTTCGATTCCCGCCCTGGGACAAATATTTGTACGATCTACAAAGAGATGTTTCGGGTGTTCTGGGTATTGTACAATGTACAATACAAAATATCTATCTATGTAATGTATTGTATTTAGTATATCAGTCATCTAGTACCCATACCACAAGTTCTGCTTAGCTTGGGGCTAGATGATGCTGTGTGGATTGTCCAGCATTATTTATTATTTATTTACTTAAAATTTTATATTTCTTTAACTTATTAACGCATAAATGAAACATTGTACCTATAAAATATGTTACAACGAACAATACACCCAATTCATCTTCCCAAAACAAAACTCGTGTCTGCAATTGATCATCCCTCGCACCCCTGGCCCACTTGTTGCTGAGTCTCTCTGTGCGAGTCTATGTGTACGTACAAGTGTACGAATCTGTACGATTGTGTGCGAGTATTGTTAGGAAGCTGTGCAGCGTTCAGGTTATAGTCTTGTTGCGTTTTCATTCCTTTGTTGTTTTATCTGAAGTTCAGCGTTGAGGCTGTGTTTGTCAATCGGGTGGTTAGTAATAAGTAAAGATTAATGATCTTTGAATGAGTTATCTCACTTCAAGAATAAACAGTCATCATCGTTCAGTTTTCATTTTTGTTTTGTATTTTTTGAAAACAACAAAAATAAAAAATTTGTTACAGATTCGAAATTAGTTGTAATATTAGTATGTCACAACACTGATATTAAATAGCTAAATATGATATATAATATATAATAGCTTTTGGGTAAAATAAAAAATGACTTGCTTGATAATTTACTTTTACTTTTTTTAAAGAGCCCTACATTATAGTACACCAACACTTCGCCGGTCCCAAGTAATGGGGGGCGAGCATATTGCCATCAACTGGTAACAGATCCAGACTCCGGGCAGCTATGTACTCAGAAATAACATTTGGAAAACCCATCAACCCTGTGACCTTCCGGGAATCGAACCAAAACCCCCATGCTTAGCAGCAACACTCACACACACACACAAATAAATAAAATAAATTTAATTCAGACTAAGAATGTAGAGGTAAAACTATGTTAGTACTGCATGCACATACACACAGCACGGAACATCGTTAAAATAAAAATACCATTAATCCCACAAAATAACATTAAACGAGATAAATTAGATGACTTCTCACCTTTAGTACCAAAGAGACGACTCCGGGCAACAATGCGAGATAACCCGGAGTTCCTGCTTTGACCGGCGAATGCGAACTTTTGTGTCGTTTTCCCACAACCGCCGACTGAATGATTAATGTTGTGAATGCATTCGTTCACCGTTCTTATTTTTTTATTCCATTCGTGCAACAGGTCTTAGTAAGGTTTTGCTCGTCGATTTGGCAACATTAAATCTTTTCGTTCACTGAAGCTGTAATACGAGTAGATAAAATGTTTTTTTTACTCCGTGTGTAGCATTTTTCAGTTAATAACTCTTTCATTCACTTATTCGTACTTTCTTTCTTCATTTTGTTGCTGGCATATGATATTTATTAATTACGTTATAATATAAAACTAACTATATAGGTACCCATTACACAAATAGTATGTACAAAAACAAAATAAAATAAAAAGGCTACCAAGACACTCAGGCGTCAAAGTACTCCTCTGCATTGCTGTCATCTAGAAACGTGCCCATAAGACTGGTAGCATTGCCAGGTTGGATGCCAATACTAATTCTTTGGGCAAACAATGAGCCAGCCCTCTGGTCACGCGAAGTGTCGATCAGTCGTCGAGAAAATTCCTTGTAAAGGAGACGTACACTCGGGCCCCATGACCCGAGCGTTTCAACCCCAAACGGCTCAAAACTGTAGTTACCAATAAGGTTACGGTATTTGCGCTTTAGCAACAGCCGCGGCAGTTAATTACTTTATAAAGATCCTAACAAAAACTAAAATATTATGATCTCGATAAATTCCTCTTCATCACTGTCGACGGGTAATGATACCAGAACGAGACGTTATGAGAAGAGTCATCAAAACGTAAAGAGATCTTTAAAATTACCTTAAGTACAGATTCTGCGCAGATACTAACTCAACCACAAAAAATATCTTGATGCGATTCTTGAAGTTTACCTTCTTGCAACATTCGTATGCATAATGACATCATCTATCTCGTTAATTACGTGCACTCAATCAGTGTCTCGATGTATTTAATTATAATATTATTCGCTTTATATGAGTCACTCATCGATGCGTCGCAAACAAGTGTAATTACCAATTCCCGTTTTTACAAATGTCAAGTTAAGCAACGCCTAGTTAGGTAATGTCAAACATAAATAGCTAAATGTACATTTTGGAAATCTTTTGATAGACAATCTTTAAGTGTTGTCTATACGTATCAGAGAATCGGTGTCGTGACTTAAGTCATCGCCTTGAGAGTATGAGCCAGGTAACTGCTTAATGTTTACGCATTACATTTAGATGTAACGTAGTGTTAGTGAAAACGAGCATTACTTTCCAAAATATGTTAAGAACTCAAATCTCGTAGCATAAGCCCAATTCAAATTCGTAGCATGTAGCACGCAAACGCCCCTGCATCGCCTACGATCGCTACGACTGCTACGGCACGGCGGCGGTACCCTGGGCGCTACGCTATATTCCCACGATAGCTCGCCATTTTTGACATACCACGCATTGCGTGTAGCTTATGAAACATAAGCCACATAGGCCAGCTGTTAAATGTTGACTTGGGCAAAGGATGGTAAGGAATTCTACAAAGTTGGTGGGAAAGTTCTAGCCTGGCATGTGTAGATTTTTTAAGTTTATTTATCATAGCAAGCATACCATGAGCATATGGCGTTAAGGGCTCCTCTGTACCTCAGTGTGCCAGAAGTATAAAATAAATCCCACACATACTTCGCGGAGTCCGTAAAGATTTAAAATGTGGAGTTTTTCATTGTTTTACAATAATATCATTCTTTAAGGGTATGAGGAACAGGGTGTAAATTTCCCCATCTTCCATAAGAAAGGGATCAGATCAAACGGGTGTTGTATCTAGTGGGCTACTGCCCGACGGTTCTGGGAATTAAGCATTTTTCTATCTCCTCCGCTGTTCTTTTCAGATTAATTTCAAGATTAGATTCATGACAGTTGAATCGTTTCTCCTGGACTCGTCGGGTTTTATTGTCTCGACGCTTTTCTGGTGGTCGCCACTGTTGATTCTGGTTTTCAAGAATAGCAGTGGTTTGGGAATAAGGTGGCGGGCTTGTCCAAAAAAAAATACCCAAGTGTTGTTGATGGGTGTCTGATAATTGTTTTTTTATGCAGCATTAATAAGCATTTTCTCATACAGGGAAAGAACATGTATATTTAATGACATGTAGATATGTTGGCCATTTAGAATAGTTCAGGCCACCAAGCTAATTCCATAACAGACTGACAAAGTAGACGCCTTTCATTTTGACAATTCAGCAATATTCATTGCGTTGTTTACGACGTCAACCAGATGAATTGTTTACTCAAATGGAGCAATGGACTATGAATTTCCTTAAAATACTTCGGGATGTGTATGTGTAAAGCAGTTTGCTATCAGATTTCCTCACGATATTTTCCGTCACCTCGCACAAACTCAAAAATATTACATCACACCTATTTTGCTCGGAGGGTAAGACAGAGGTGTGCCGATAGTACACGCATATTTCTCTTATTAAATGAGTTTTAATTTTGTTATTGTAAAAATTGAGTTCTTTTTTATTATTACTTTAAATTCATGTTATATTAATTTGTTATTTTATCATTTATGACTTTCTACACAATGTATTATAAATTAATGACATAATATGACTTCGTGTCCCTGTATGTAATAGGGGGCGAGCCTAAACCCCGAAGTAACAAATGGGTACACAATTATAAAACTCAACCTGTACGCAACAAAAGTAAATAAAATAAATTAATTATTTACGTAAGCAATTCATTTGAAATTCTCATCGTTACATTTAACAGCCTATTTACTTAGTTTTACTTCTCGTTCGTAAAGTTACCGGTAATTACGTAAAATTACCGGTTTTGTGAACTGATGGGCGCGGGCCCAATCATTACAGCCGCTCAGGTCGATCGAAGGTTAAGCAACGCTTGCCGAGGCGGTACGTGGATGGTTGTCTATTCGTCATACATCAAGACTAATTCGTGCCTCAGAAAGCACGTTAAGTAAGTATTTAAATGTGTAATATAGTAAGTATTTATTTTCTTTCTTTACTTCTATTTTAGGCTCAGTCCTATACATTTATCTAACGCAGTAGTAGTAGAGTGAGATGATCAATCTCTATATGGGAGAGAGAGAGAGACCTTTGCCGTAGGTACCGAAAATTATTATTTTTAGTGTGTGTAAGTGAAGTTGTAAGTACTAAATACAAGTTATTATGTTGCATAAACCGCTTCGTCGAAAGTGCTGTGAAAAGGAACTAAGTTACAACTTCACTATTGATTCGTCCTGTCCATTTTATTCAGGTCACCTGCAGCCGTCTTAGAAAAAGGATTGGAGAAGAAATTTTAAAGCTTCACAAAGTAGTGCGGGCTAAAAGATAGGTGTGGCTCCTCCAATGGTGGGACGAATGGAAAAATAGTACCGTATTGTGAGATACCAATGTTAAGATTTTTTTTTTTTTTTTTTTTTGGAATGGGCATCTCGCAGTTTATCCTTTAGGGATATTTACTGCTCAACCGAACTTTCCTGTGGGGGGCTTAATTAAAATTAAGGCCTCCAGCCAGGCATAAAAACTTACAAGCTAAGCGACTATCGCTAAGGGCACCCCCTGCGGGGTACGAACCTCGGCTTAGGACGTCGCTGAAGAGGACAGCAAGGGACAGGCTGGATCTGATTGTTCCATTATTTAGGGACATTTTAAACATTAATCGGCTCAGCTTCGCGGGCTGGCTCTAGCAAAGGGTCGGGAGGGGGGCATTGACGGGGTCGTCGCGACGGGCCTCGGCGGCGAGGACGGAATGTCCAATGTTAAGAGTAACACTGACTCTTTTATACCTTTGGGTATTTGCCATGTATAATTAAAAATATCTATCTATGTAATGTATTGTATTAAGTATATCAGTCATCTAGTACCCATAAAACAAGCTCTTCTTAGCTTGGGGCTAGATGATGCTGTGTGGATTGTCCAGCATTAATTACTATATTATTATTTTGAGTTGCAGGCCACTGCATTTATGTATTTTATTTTTGTATACCGACTGCCCAAATTGTCTCCATTTTCCTTATAGTATATCCAAAGGCTGTCTCTAAGAGATCGTCAGTTGTGACAAGGCCTGTACTCTAGTTTTAAGTAAGTTTGTATTTTTTCATGCATAGGCCTGCCTACGCTGTTCATAAATAACGGCGAGGGGTAAGAAGTTTTCACACTCAAAACATCCATTACTGGTTCTGGCGTAATGCATGTACCTAACCAATACTTAGTACTTTGTATTATTTACTCTGTGAACCTACCGTATCTATATATTTTGCTGCTTCGCGTCCCGCGTCGGTCCAGTTAACTGCAACATTTCAGATTATTAATTACTACAGTCGTGCACATACATGTGTCAATTATTTTTATATTTTTTTTTAATACTTTACGTACACAAATGTACAGTAGCGGACTTGCCATTTTTATGTTTATTTAGATCAATAGAATAAGAAATAAGATTGAGATTTTACTTGATACAAATTTTGCAAACAAACCACAACCACAAAGTTGTGGTTTATAAGCAAGATATTTATATCTGTTATATGTATATTAGGTATTTCTGCTTTAAAAAGTCTGAACTTGAAGAGAAATTAATTTAATTGAGAACAAAATTTTGTGTCGTTACTAACTCCTGTACTTATTGACTACTTACTTGTTGCCCTTATGGTGATGTGTGTGATGTCAGAATTAAAGGAATTATTTAATTCTTTATTTATTATTTTTACATTTAATTTAAATAATTAATTATTTCCAATCATCATCAAACATCATCATCATGATGATGATGATGATGATGATAAAATTAAGTTATCGAATTTGTTTTGATCATAAACACTTACTTAGATGATTAATATAAAACATGTGATATGACTACATTGCTGATTACGGAATTTCATTTAATATTACTAGGTACTTAATTTTGTATTAAACCTTAAACCACATTTATACCACGTTGAAGTCTATTTAAAAAAAAAAAAGAAAAAACAAGTTTTCTAACACTTTGTAGAACGTCCTTGCGAATAAAAAAGGACAATTGCACAGAAAAAAAAAAAACAGAATACTTATTTTACTTTTGCGGGTTTGATAAAGGTTAATTTTCACCACGGGTAACAATGCGGGGCGCAGCTAGCCATACAATAATTAATGAGTGGGTACCTGATGGTTAAATATAAATGATTTTTATAAGAATTCTACTAATAAGGCGGAATACATCGTAGATTAAATATATTAATAGACAAAATACGCCCGGCGAGTGTAGCTCCTGGGATCAGAACGTTTGTGGTACGAATCCTTCGAATACATGTGTTATGCACCTCATCTTGGAAAAAGAAAGAAAGACCTTTTGGTCTTTCGGCCGATGGCGTGGTATTCCAGCCCTGGCTCGGGGCCTTCTTGTAAGGTCACCACAGGATCGACCGGTTAAGCAGTAAACAGCCTTCTAGTGCTGAACTGCGAGTGGCCCTACCTAAAAAACAAAAAAGCGCTGTACTCTCTTCCACGTGCAGGTGCCATGTGAGCCCACAGTGACCTGCTCACGTCAGAGCCAAGGTCAATAATAACAATAAGTTCGGACCCTGTTATACTACTTATTATTTCAGCCAAATCCAGAGTTATTATTCGTACATATTTAGCTTTGTATGCTGTACAAATAAATCAAATTTTAGTGTCTGTTTGTAATTTCAAAATAGCAGCTTTTTACTAAATTCATATTACGAGTAAATAATGTATAGTACTTGTACCAAGAACATTTTGTTTCATTTTTGTCTGTCGGTCTGTTTGTGTTTGCATTTGCTAATCTACGAAACCGATAGACCTGGTACTGGTAGATGGCTAATGTGATAAGGAATAACTTAGGCTAATAACTTACTTTCATTTTAGAAAAAAAAAATAGGGTACAGTGCAAAGAAAATAAAACTCATAAAAGATGGAAAAAAATCACATGGACGACGACGCGGGGCAAGCTAGTTTAAAACAAATAAATATTGTATCTATTAGAAGCAATAGGTACAAAGTAAAACACAGTTTAATGCAAGACAATTCAGTAAATCACATTATCCCACAAAATGTACATTAAAAATTATCGACCTAACTGTACCACACATTGTAGATGCAAAAATTCCTAAAAATGTTTCGTTCCTCTCCACTTGTTCGACACATGCCCACAGTCCACAGCTGGGCATCGGTATGCGCGCACCAGCACAGGTCCCGTGTGCGCACAGTGGCTGTGTGTGTGCTGTGACGTATGGGCCGACAACCCCTGCTGTGCTTGCCGTAGCGAGACTGATTAGGGTTGTCACTAATATTAGTACATGTACTTTCTATTATTTTTTAATCATGTATTTTTTAGACATGTTCAGAGAAGTTGTTAGTTTCTAAAGAAGTCTGAAAATTAATATAATATTATATGTGTTGATTTAGTAAAAATATAAGCCGTTGGAGATCAAAGTTACAAGCTTTTGAGTAAGCCATGAAAAATTGACTTTTAACTATCAGTCCTGTTTTGATAAATTGTTTACTTCCTGCACGATTACCAGTATCTATACTACAGACATTTCTATCACCATATAGGACGTGATACAGAGCCATTTTTAAAAACCAGCTGAGTCATAAAAGAGTTTCTTAAAATCTAAAGTAAAAAAAACAAAAACGCCTTTAATAAAATAATCAAAGTAACCATAAAATCACCATTTAAAAAAGAAATTAAGTAAATAACTAATGAGAATCTAGATAGGATGGCGTCGTTTAAAAATGTAAGACGTTTAGGAGACTCGATTAAGACACTGAGCACCTTCAGGAAATTAGATTTTCAGCTAGATTGAGATCTTTCAAGGCTATTTCAGCACTCTCGAAGGCAGATTGAATTTGAAAGTACCCACACGTACTGATAGAAATATAAATTAATACGTTAAGTGTGCGACTACGAGTGAACTCGTGTTTACAACAGTTTTTCTATCATATTTGGCAGACAATCGACGGCACGGTTGGCGCAGAGGTTGAGCGATCGACTGCCGCGCCGCGTGTCATGGGTTTGATTCCCGCACGGAACATATATTTGTATGGCCTACAGGGAGTTGTTCCGGGTCTGGCTATTTGTGTATGTGACTTTAAATGTTTGTAAACGCACCAGGAGAAATTCCTAGCGTGGGGCAATTTAAAAATACAATGTGTAAGAAAATGAATTGATAACGCCACCATAAGACAATGGTCTTCTCACAGTTTATTTCTTCTCCAATTAAAGGAGATGGATAAGTAGATGTTAAATGTGATATACGTTTAGCTATAGGCGGGGTAAATACCGGAATCGCAGCTATAAAAGACGTTTAGAAAACGTAGAAATGCTTTCGCTGTACGAAATTAATTATCATGTACCTAACCTTACCCCAACTATGTTGGGGTTGACTTGCAGTCCAACCAGATGCTGCTGAATACCAGTATTTTACATGGAGCGACTACCAGCCGACCTCCACAACCCAGTTAGTTGGGCAACACGGTACCTCTTGGTAAGACTGGCTGTCAGAATTTCGGGCTTCTGACTACCCGTAACGACTGTCAAAGATCTACCAATGACAGTCGGGACCAAAGGCTTAACGTGTTTTCCGAGGCACGAGGAGTCTCGATATGATAAGAACCGTCACCCAATGGTCTCTACTCACAGGACACAGTATACAAAAGAATCATACATACTCATCATCACTATTGCTCACTGGAGTTTGTGCCCATTCTTTTCGATACAGTGAATCCGACAAATAGGTTCTGACTTACTGCCACAAGTTCGTCAAATGATAGTTGAAATAATAATTATTTTAAGAAATAATGCTTTGCGTTTGAGTTTTTGTGATTTTGGCGGATTTTTTTTGGTATTTTCCATTAGAGAACGCCTATGTTGTGTATATTTTTATACGCGTTCCATAATCATCATTATCATCCTCCTTCCCTTATCGCGATTCATTTGGGGTTGGCAGAGCATGTCTTCCTCTTCAGGATTGTCATCTCCTTCCTAGCCAATATCAGCTTTCACACAATCCATTTATCGTATCTTTTGTCTTCCTCTACTATTTGTTACTGTCCACATTGTTAACCAGAACTTTGAAAAAACTTTCAAACAGTTCCATAATCATTGATCTAATTAAAATATTTAATTTACTTTGGACAGCCCTACCAAACTAGCTCATCACACCCCTTGCATGTCAAAGCCCCCTGCAGTGTTTGGCAAGTGTGCACACATACATACAAACGTACACGCACACAAAATTGACAACCCATAAATTAAAAGAACCTGTTTCACGAGGGTAGTTCTTTGTCACTTAGAACTGCGTATTTTATTTATAGTCTTTACCTACAAAAATATGAACAACAACCCTTATTCGAAAACCGATCTTATTGCAACTGAATAAGGTTCTTAAGTACGGCTAAGGGGATTTGGTAAGGATTAGATTATGAACTTCGTAATTTAAACCTTATGATTTATGGCACAGAAATTAAAATCGCCTTATTTGAAGGGCTTACTACTTTACCTTACTTTTTTTCAAGAAATATCAGAAAAGGTCGGATATAGAGTTCATTTGAAGTAGTTCTAAGAATAATGGCAACATGCTGAGATTTTAAGTAGCTGTAACTTGTCACAGAACAAAGTTATAACTTGGTTCTTTGAATTAAAACCTCTTTTATGAAGTGGAATACTTATTTCGGGAATCTCTTGTTTCCGGTTAAGAACATAATAGAGATGTCTCTGCTTGACTTCAAGCCACCGACGACGTCGACTTCATTGCATGGTGTTGTTCCACTGAAAACTGACCTTTATTTTTTATCAGAAAGTTTCCAGCAAATAGTAGGAAGTCAGGAGATTTTAAGCTATCCCAAACTGTCAAATTTTCCCAATTGAACATGAACCTTAATATTTTGTAATAAAATTGAAAAACAGAGACAGTCGACAGATTTGGGTAGCTTGATGTGCTGGCCTCTGTACATTGACTAGGTATAAGTCTAGATTTCCTCATGATGTTTTCCTTCACCCATGTCAGTGGTGTCTAAGATACAATGGATAAACTACATGTGAATTGAAAATGTCACTTTGGTACTTGCCAGCTATTAAAACCACAACGCCATGCATGAGTAGGGAGGCTTTAGCCATTGGGCCAACACGATAAGGTGTATTTTAGTTTTATTGCAATTACTATTCGAGATTTATCTACTAGGAGACGTGGCGATAAGGATGTCGTCGCTTGTCGTTTGTCTTGAGTATCGTCACAATATAGAAAAATATCAGCCTTGAGGTCACTTCAGGCTACACTATATTGTATGTGTTGCTAGAGAATTTGTTGCGCCACTTCTTCTTCCCAGCAAAAAAGCCTAGAAAGTGGTGAAGGGTCGGCGTTTTGGGGGACCGACTTTTGTAAACGTTTCGACGTTCAAAAAGTGCTGAATCTCAGCCTAATTTGAATAAATGAATTTTGATTTTGATATAGCAATTGTGAATAAAATATACATCATATACCTAATATCGGTCAGCATACATTTTATATAAACACGTGTACTTAACGCTATACTATAAAGTATAGATTATTGAACTGACGCAATATGCTATGTAACGCAATAGAATAGCATGGACTGAGCTGTGCTTCATTGTTTTTGTTGACATAACATAATTATGCAGACTAGCATAGACAAACTACCATAGGTGGATCCTATGGTAGTTTCGTCAACGTCGTCCACCAACAAGACGTAACAGGGTGGTCTTTTTGAACCAAAGCATGACGCAAAATACCGACGAACTAATCACGAAACATCGTGACTCTGGCCTCTGAGGGAGCTTAAACTCGCCTGTTAGCTTTCCCCACGAACTAGCATTGGAAAGAATGGATTAAAATCGTTTGGTTACAAACGTTGATTGGTTGACCGGAATAAATTACAGCTGTGATCATTATTTTACAACATTGTTATAGATTCAATTTAATCTGTTGTCATATCGCTTTTTTAGGGTTCCATACCCAATAGGGTAAAACGGGACCCTAAAACTAAGATTCCGCTGTGCGTTCGTCTGTCACCAGGCTGTATCTCATGAACCGTGTAAGTTAGACAGTTGAAGTTTTCACAGATGATGTATTTCTGTTGCCGCTATTGCAAAAAAATACTAAAAAACTGAATAAAATTACTATTTAAGCTGGCTCCCATACAACTTACCATACTACCATACTTCGTGGGCGAGTCCGACTCGCCCTTGGCCGGTTTTCTGCGAAGTTTTCAGATACTTCAAAATTTTCTGTAATACGTATATATAAATATACGAACACAATTAATGTCACAGGATCTGAATTCGCGACTGTTAAAGCAGAAACTAGTCGTTTATGAAACCGCCTCATACCAAACAACGTACCGACCGTGTTTTATAAACTCGAAATAAAGTAGGCAAAATATTAATATACAGCATGAATATTCACGTGCTACGAGTGACCATAAATTAGCATATAATTGTGTTTGTCACAACTCACAATCATTTTAAAACAATGACGGTAGTCCTGATAAAAGTCTAACCAATTTGGGTAGTGGGGATAAAAAAATATCTCGTATAGAGGTGATAACTTTGTCTATTGTACTTGGGCTTACTGTCTTAGGTATGCATATCCTGATTGTGGAAGCATAACCATCAGGGAAATTAGATGTACCATTCTAGATCTAGGTCGGTGATTTTGCTAAGTAGATGTCATAATCTCATGTGTCAAAAGTCTAGACTTTTCCTTCGATGCATCTAAAAAACCACTATCTTACGTGGAACGACAGCTTATATACCTCCACGGCCCAGTGTTTGGTACTACGATACTCCTTGGTAAGACTGGTTGTCAAACTTTCGGGCTTTTTACAACCCGAAACGACTGTCAAAGATCTACAAATGTCAAGCGACAGCTTTACGCGCTTTACGAGGCACGAAGGGGTCTCGGTATGTCATGGATGGTCACCCATTCACGGACTGACTTGGGCAAGTGTAGCTTAACCTTCAATCGACCTGTGCGGCTGTTATGAGTAAACTAACAGCCAAGTAGACGGTAAGAGGAAAATTGTGCAAATGTGTATTTGCAAGAGTGTTATTACAAGGTGTTATTTGATCAAAAACTACTCAGAAATCCCATCTGATATCTTCAACATGACGTGTATGCAGTTTATGCGTGTTTTGTTTCATGTTTCTCTTTAAGATCGTAGTACTTTCGATACAACCATTTGACTTCGTGCATATCAAATACCAATAACCAATACTCATCGAAGAAGAACAGTTGAAATGGGTACCTAAATTTAAATGAACCCCTGACTCATACTCCCGCTTCGGAATGCACGTATTCCGTAAAAAATACCAAGTTTCACCAACTCAAAACGGTCTAGTTTGATCCGTGTCAATTTTTTGTTGCCTCTCAACTTACCCACGAATACATTTTTTTTAAAGAAACACGTAAAAAGACTTCGTGTATCGTGCAATACAGATTTCACGAAGAAAAAACTGTTTTAAAAAAACCTCAAGGAAAAAAGAGTGGCCGGCCCCGCCTGCCTCGTGTCGCGACTCACTGACACAAACGGGAGAAATTTCACGAGATATCGACAGATTTAGAAATACATTAATCTGATGGTGACATTAATACTATCGACTATTATGACAGTGTTTTAGTAGATAGTCTGTTTATTAATGTAGATAATGGTCCTGAAAGAATATGTCATCAAAGGCCGTAAGACTATTGTGTAGTTGCTAAGCCAATGGAGGTAGAAGCGCTAAGTATGACATCACAAATGCTAGACAGACGCTAAGTAGAATGATTTACACCATCAATACTTATAATTTCGTTTGTGGACCTTTGACCATGGAAAAGGTTGCGGATATGCACGAAACGTGCTAACAATGCTTGAGGCGATACTAGGAGAAGGCATATGTCCAGTAGAGGGCGTCTTGTAACTGAATGTAGATCATAATTTTGTCAAAAATGTTATTAAGAACGAGCTTTTGCCCGCGACATCGTCTGCATGAATATCGGCTATCGCAGATAAAGACAAGTCGCAGATTAAAACCTATCCTTCGTCCATTGCAGTGTCTCAAATTGTCTCCAGACTCAATTTCTTATCAATCGATTCAGCAGATTAAGCGTGTAAAGGTAACAGACAGACAGACAGAGTTACTTTCACATTTATAATATTAGTAAGTTACCTACCTACCAGCCTGTTACTGTCCCACTGCAGGGCAAAGGC
The DNA here is from genome assembly GCA_905147745.2 of Phlogophora meticulosa. Taxonomy (NCBI): domain Eukaryota; kingdom Metazoa; phylum Arthropoda; class Insecta; order Lepidoptera; family Noctuidae; genus Phlogophora; species Phlogophora meticulosa. The sequence goes on along the minus strand of LR990540.1, from coordinate 4,062,071 downwards.
CTCTTCTCAAACAGAGAAGGCACGAGCATTAATCACCATGGTGATTTCAGACTTATATTAATTCTATAAGTCCAGGTTTCCTCACGATGTTTTCGTTCACCGATGTCAGTGATGTCCAAGATAAACTTAGAAAGTACATATAAAGTAAGTATATATCTATTAGTAAGTTAGTAAGTATAAGTATGGAAATATGGATATTAGTATGGACGTAACATACTGTAACTTAACCAGAATTCTGCATACCAATGACCCCAAAAAGAAGCCAACAGCCAAGTCATGAATAATGGCACTAACAAAATGTAATACAGTAGTTAAAGAAATTAAACTTGGTAGCACGTCAGGAATTTTTATAGAGGTTAATAGCTTATGACTCGAATACTTCATTGTCTAGACTGGCTATTGTACCGAAATCATTAATCTATACAAGTCTAGGCGTCAATACTTGTTCTATTATGACTTGGGACTTATTGTAGTATACGACGAAAATGTGGGAATATTAACAAAAGGTAACGAACTAGATGGGCCCAATATTAAAATTGTTCATCAATTTCGTGTCTATCATCAACTTGGTACCATTTGTTTTAGATTTTATTTTTGATATTTCAAATATTTTCTTTCCAGAGCCTGGAATCCGTCTTTCCTCTTTCGTATTCGTTTGTGCATCTTTAGCAACCCTTTCTACTTTCCCATTAATCGGGTTTTCTGCCTGTTTCTTTGTTCTAAACTATTAGTCGTCGTTTCTGAGAAGCCTAAAAATATCTATTCCTATTGGTATCATGTCCAGAACCGCTATTTTCGAATACCATACTTAAGTTAACATTAAAAATTCTACGTTTATACAGTAGAAGCTTTATCTCTTCGCTCCAATCTCATGTACAGCACAGAATCCGGTATCGTTGCATGCCGTCGCACACGGGTTGCCGCTGTCGTGTCCCTCTACCACATTATCGTCCATGTCCTTGCTCACTAAATTCCGTCTTTAACACTACGAGATAAGGGTTACAAAAACTGCAGCGTGAATTTTGTGCACCGTCGCCCTCCCGCCAGTTTAACTTATCCGCTGTGTCATTTGAAAAACTGCTTTATTGTATCAACATAAGGTTTGCGTTAGTCGAAAATATAAACTGGTATATCGTGCCTTTGCATTTGCTCTATATCACCTCAAAAATGGACTTTAGTGCGTCGTAATAGGGACGTAAACAACAGCATTGATGTTTAGGTAGAATGAGTAGCTGTAGATGTTTTTTTCTTGGCCTGCAGAGGATTTTAACTTCTATACGCATGAAAATAAGGTGTGTGTATTATGAAAGAGTTTGTTCGTTATGTGAATAGCCACTTACCTGAGTTTTTACTGAGACACCCGTGCATTGTCTATTGGAAACATTCTTATGCATGTCTCGTGAGTTAGCGTGATGATAATTTCATATTAATATATTCAATCATACTAAATTATGGTTTATTTTGTCCTAAATATAGGGTATTGTTGGAACTGAAACTATTTTTATCTCTTTCTCTCGTGTAGGTTTGACTAGGATGTGTAATCAGGGAGAGGGGAATAGCAGTATCCACCTGTAGGTACGTTAATAGGCTCAATAAATAGTCTCTGTCAAAATCTCCCACTACCATTCTTGGTGCTTGCAATAAACCGAAAGAAACTGTGCTGTGTACTCATAAGTAAAACTATATCAAGACCACAAAGCAAATATTATCAAGTTGTACCAATCGCTCAGGTATTTTGACTAGTGTTCGAACCTCGACCGTTTTAGCTTTCTATACTCCTGCTCCATATAAACTTACTAAATGCCTTCGTGTTCGCAATATTCGTAAAAAGTGATCCGAAGTACTCGCTTCACGTTTTACTATAATAATTGTATAAAAAAACTTTCCTTCTTCTTTTCTCATGTCAGCACCAGTTCATTGATTATATCTTATCATACCCTGGTAGCCGGCCAAGCAATCAACAAGGTGACCAGGGAGGTTGACAGGCCAGGTAGCATCAGATATAGGTCACGTGGTTTGTTTATGCTTATAAACTTGCTTTTACATTTGAATGGAGAAGTAAAGAGCTATGAAATACAACTCGATAGAATTCCACAACATTCACGCCTTACTGGCCAGTGACACACCGCTACACGGCACCACACTACTACCACCTTCCCCGCTTGTCGCAACGCTCAAATAAGCAGTCAGCCTAAATTCACCCTTAATACAACACCTGGTTAGTAAAAAAGTAATGTCCAGGAAAACAGTAGTTTATCAAACAGTTAACACTCCCTCAAATAGTTCCAGGTGCGAGTAAGTATTTCAATAACATACGATAAAGGCCGTGTAGAACGCATCCAACAGATATTACAACTACGCACGATACAACTCATTAAATTATGCATGCGTAGCATTTTGTAATGTTTTAAGGTCATGTTCGTGGTACAATATTTAACGGTAGCTGTGTTGTTTACAGAATTTTTAGTAATAACTGGATGCTATGATCAAACTGTGGAAATAAAACATAGATCGGACAGAGACGGGAGATGATTGTTGATTGTTGTTGTTTTGCCACCTTAAGATACATGTGGAATGCAATAAAGGTATTGTGTATTGGTGTGCTATTTCTTCTGTCAAACTAAATCACTATTCCGTATTAGTGACGGACGGTTGGAGTTTCAGTCACTTGAATCAGTAGCTAAAACAAATGATTTATGGTTTTGATTATGACGAGGTACTTCGAGGTAAAGAAATGTTCTCAAGACTACATTATCTCGATCTTTTTGTCTTTACTCATTTTTCTATGTTTCTTCATTGATATCTATGCCATTATCATTGAATATCATTTCTGAAAATCATCTCTAATATTCTCTAGATTCTCTAACCAAGACTTCTGAATATGGAATGCACTTACATTAAATAAGCCGCAGATCCTGACATGGTTCTTTCATCATCATCTGTCAAGCCATTTCCCAACTATGTTGGAGTCGGCTTCCAGTCTAACCAAATGCAGCTGAATACCGGTATATTACATAGAGCGACATGGCTCTTTATAGTTATCAATTATTTAGTTCTATCTTTCGAGTCACTCGTCGAGTCGAACGGTGTTTTATAGGAATTTACAGCTAAAACAATACTATACAATGTCCTGTTATCCACTATCCTAACCTCTTTGGGGAGATTCCAAATTCCCAACGAAATACCAAGTATAATACATAGTTTCCCTATTGTCACCCAATTACAACGCTGCTCTTATTTTCCTTAAGCATTCCAAAAAGATATACCACCAGCGATTCTTCTAAAAGTATTTCTATGACACACTTGGTATAGGTAACTTAGTAGTCGTGATACCGGCGAGTATGAAGGATGAATACAAATTCCCAGCGATTGTATCGAAAGCGGTGGAAACCTAGCGTGCACAATGTCATGCCTGGTTACCGCCTGTCAGGTTATTGGCACCGATTATGTAAAAAGAGTTTGTGGTTTGTAATATAGTAGACAGATCAGCTGAATGGTATTGGAATCCATCAGTTTTCTCCGCAGAAGTCTTGGAGTAGGTACAATTTGTAATTTATCTTTTGCGTACACAAAGACCAAATTACTGACTGGCTTGCAATGATTTCTTACCGTTTAATATTTAGGATACACTAGCTTTTGCCCGCGAGTTCGTACGGAAGGAATTTAGAATGTTAAAATAGAGCCTATATTTTAAGTTAGACCTCTAGCAAAACATCGGTGAAAACTGCATTCAATTCCATGCAGTAGTTTGTCGTGATGGCTGTACAAAAATACAGACATATAAACAAACAATCTAAAATCTCTTGTTATGGCTTCTGTTGCTTTATTACAGACCTAATCATAATAATCTTTTTAAAGAAGCATTTTTTGTAAAATCTCCTCTAGGACCCTCACGGTCGGTGCTCGATGTTGTGCCCGGCATGGAAATAGGTGTAAAATTTAAGTCCCCGGAGGTTGCTCGGACTATTAGGCGTATGTCAAGGGGTAAGTCCCCCGGTCATGACGGGCTTAGCATCGAGCACCTACGGTATGCTGGCCCTCACTTACCCAGGGTGCTGGCTATGTTGTACAGCTTTTGTGTGAGTCATAGCTACCTGCCTGGTGAGATGATGCGAACAGTGGTAGTGCCAATTGCTAAAAACAAAACTGGTGACCTCGCTGACAGCAGTAACTATAGGCCCATTTCACTAGCTACCGTGATTGCAAAGGTATTTGACAGCATGCTTAATACACAATTAAATAGTTTTACTACTATTCATGATAATCAGTTCGGATTCAGAGCTGGGTTATCAACAGAGAGTGCGGTTTTGTGTCTTAAGCATGCTGTGACTTACTATGCAAGACGAGGGACGCCTATTTATGCTTGCTTCCTGGACTTATCAAAGGCATTTGATCTGGTTTCCTATGATATGTTGTGGAGTAAATTAGAGCGGATAATTTTGCCCACTGAACTTGTGAACATTTTAAAGTTTTGGTATGGGAACCAGATCAACACTGTACGATGGGCTGGGGTGTTTTCTCGTCCTTACGGGTTGGAGTGTGGGGTGAGGCAGGGTGGATTGAGCTCACCAACGCTTTTCAACCTGTATGTGAACGAGTTGATTGGCGAGCTCAGCAGTACCAGGCTCGGATGTTATATAGACGGTACCTGCGTCAATAATATCAGTTACGCAGATGACATGGTGCTGCTGAGCGCGTCAATCTGCGGTTTGAGAAAATTGGTTGCTCAATGTGAGGCGTATGCTAAGGTTCATGGCTTGGCATACAACACTAAGAAGTCTGAGATCATGGTCTTTGAGGCTGGGGGTAAGAGTCCGGATGCAGTACCGCCCGTATTACTTTATGGAACACCTTTGCAGAGAGTCTACAGGTTTAAGTATCTTGGTCATATATTAACTCCCAACCTCAAAGACGATGATGACATTGAACGGGAGCGGAGGGCGTTGTCGGTTAGAGTGAACATGTTGGCTCGCAGGTTTGCACGATGCGCACTTCCCGTCAAAATCACACTCTTTCGAGCCTACTGTACTGCTTTTTACACGTGCAGCCTGTGGGCTAGATATACGCAAAGATCGTACAACGCTCTCCGCGTTCAATATAACAATGCTTTTAGGATACTGGTGGGGCTGCCCCGTTTCTGTAGTGCGTCAGGGATGTTCGCAGATGCGCATGTAGATTGCTATTACGCAACAATGCGTAAAAGGTGCGCTTCCCTGGTGCGCAGGGTGTGGAGCAGCTCCAACAGTGTCTTAAGCTTGGTTGCGAGTCGCCTGGACTGTATGTACGTGGGTCACTGTTGTGCCGTCTCTCATGGGATGTCGCAACGGTGACCAACCGTTATTTCTTGTGTTGTTTTTCTTGTTTTTTGTTGTGCTTACTAACATAGTCGTAAGTTTTACTAACAATTTTATTGAGTCATGGTTACTTGAATAAAGAAATTCTATTCTATTCTATTCTATAATCATTTAATAATCATAATCTCCCATGTTAGTTTTCCTCAATATCTATAATATACATACATCGGCTCGTTATAATTTTATTATATGTATGAATGTATAAACTGGATCATTTTGTAGTAATATAGGTTTTAAAATTATCATCATAATCAGTTGGAGAGGACCACTGCTATTTGCCTCAATTGAGAAAAGAACATGATTTTCTTGAAGTTAGTCACTACCAAAAGCTTTAGTGATCGACCCTTATAATCCACAATATGCAAAACTACACCACGTGGACTTCCAAAATCCGGGGTACAAAGAAAACGCACATAAAATTTACATATTATATTTAGTAGTCGCAAAAAAACAAATGCCTGCCCTGTATAACATTACGAAGCAGAGTGCTCTCAATTAGGTTAACGTCAGAATGTACGAGATGGTTCACACCTGTGCCTTCATCCTATTTATAATTAACACTCTACGAATATACATTTAAAATGTGTGAAATACCAGTAGCGTATCCTTCACCTGTGCGAACAGTTTTTATGAATCTGGGAGAGAAAGTGCCGTTATATTCTTCTTTGGGGATTGTCTTGGGTGAATGTGATCAACATTTTCTTGATGACTGTACATATGACTTCAGCATAAAGAAAAGAAAACGATATTAGTGGATTCTTGATTGATTTTATTTTTGGTTGTATGGTTATCGAGTCCACCATCTTTGCCTGTCTATCACCTATAGACAGGCAAAGATGGTGGACTCTCCACTGATGGAAATTCATGAGTGCATTTGCTATAGATTTAAAACGGGAGCCTCTCTTTCGCCTAAACATATACCACTAACAGCTATTAGTTACAATAACATGTGCCTACGAAATGTGCAAAATTACCCAACTATGTTTAACAATCTACATAACATTATGCAAAATAATCAGGTGTGGTCCTTTACACCTTGCATTTAATTTGTGCAGGATTGTTTGTATTTGTGTGGTCTTGGGTTAAAAGACTAACTCTTAGCTGTCTTATTGTTTATCTATAGACGATATAGACTTATAGCAATTGTAAGTTGCTAGAAGTTAAGAGGTGGTCTTTAGATTGTCTATAGATTTCTTGGCTTATTATCTACTATCCAGAATTATCTAAGCCCATCTAGATAGTCTTCATCCCAGAAAGATCATCTAAATGTATAATGGACTTCTAGTTCCAAAAATACCAGCTTGAACGTAAAGTGTCTGACACCAGCCTGTTACACTATACAATAATTGTCTTCGGAGAGAATCTATGCACTAGCGGTAATTTAAGGTAAGTTAGCGATTAAGCTAGACATCTCAAGGCAACTCTATTTGTACACAGTCTTCAGAAGAGCGAAGTACGACCAGGACCTGCTCAGAATCTGGAAAAATAACAATATTACGTATCATATTTTTATTAAATAAATAAAATAAAATAAAAATTTACTGCAATAAAAGTTTCACACAGTTTTGAACATTGGTCCCAAATTATACAAGCCTTGTACCTTGGGTACCAAATTATCAGTACACAAACAAAAGAATACACCAATGCACACAATTATCTTCTACACACGAATACTAATAAATGCAAAGACAGTATCAATAAAACCTGTAACGTTGATAGCATTTCTAATTAGACATGAAAAACATCAGAGAACTGAGCACTCTGAGCAGGCCGTCTTATAAAACAGGGTATAAAAGTATGGCACAAACTGGTTACGACACAGAACAGATGCAGAAGTTCCACAGCAGAAACAGAAGTCAGGGTTATTAGTATTTATTATGCAACTAAATTAATGCTTATGTCTTTAAAAGAATAGGTCTTCGAAATATTCATTTATGATGACCAATATTACAGAGACAATAAAAGTAATGGATGTTGTATTAATAAAGGTCTTAGTTGCTCGCAGCAACTCAGTATCACGTCTATGGATGAATTGCTGATGCTTTTATTACTATTATATAGATAAGTAGCTTTTGCCCACGACTTTGTACACGTGAATGTAGATTATCGCGGATGCAGACGATGTTGCGGATTAAAACTATCCTTTGTTCTTCCCAGGACCTAAATTTGTCTCCATACCAAATTTCATAAATACTGGTTCAGCGGATTAAGAGTTAAAAAGATACACTGACAGACAGGGTTACTCTTTCAAATTTAAAATATTAGTATGAATATTAAGATGTTAATTGTCACGGCTTCACTTCAAGCTTCGTATATAAACTAAATTAAGAAAGAAGAAATAAGAAGAAAGTGAATTTATTTTTTGGGGCTATCCAATATTTAACCTCCGATTCTTTGGACACCTAATATTCTATCTTCTCCAAAGGCACAGTATGTCACCAGATTAAGCACGTTCTCTCGATATTTAAAAATGCAATAACTGAAGAAGAAAGGGCAGAAATGGTGCAAAGAAAGTTACAATGCTGCTGGTCAAAGATTACCCAAAAAATTCAGTTAATTTCTTATTCTTAAATTCATCAAGTCCATTGGCACCCCTTGACCTGCCTTTGTAATTAATTTATCAATAACACGAAGGCCTGTAAGACCGAGGATTTCGTATACGCCACAGGATATATTCTCAGACATCCAGAGACCCAATAAGTGGTCCTTTTGTACGGTACTCTGTGTCATCAACGCTGCAGTATTATGGATTGTTAGTAGTTAAAAATAACTCGCTTACCGTAGTGAATGCCTCCAGGTTGAGGACCGCAAACTTCCAAGCTGTCAGTCGACATGCTTTCTGGGACCTATAAACGAAGTGTAGATAGGTTCTTGTATTACTTGGATAAGGGTCGAAAGACGTTTATGAACTTTAGAACTGTAAAATTCTGGACATTACAGCTGTTCATGTGCTGTTCATCTATACCCATTGAAAAATCTAGTTTTGATAGTGATGGAATTTATGAGCTTGAAAGTATAGAATCTAACTACACACAAAATGGATTTTACAATTCAATTACTTACTTATAGATTTTTTTTCAAAAATATATTCAGGGCCCTTCATATCTTAGCCTACAGTTAACAAATTATTTGAAGTGTCGCTTAGAATCTAGGAGAGTTACGTACCTTATCATAACTAGTAAAATGGTCTTTTTAGAGACTTCATCTGCCTCGTACCACGGACAATTGTACACAAAGTCGTTTATTTCCATACTCTGTAATATACACAACACATGAACCCGGCGATATAAATGAATAAGCAAGACAGTATTGGGGTCTTTTTCATATCGTTACAAAATTAGGCAACATTTGGGCTAAAAATAATAAAAAAAAAAAAAAAAAATAATGCTGGACAATCCACACAGCATCATCTAGCCCCAAGCTAAGCAGAGCTTGTGTTATGGGTACTAGATGACTGATATACTTAATACAATACATTACATAGATAGGTATTTTTTATTGTACATAGGAAATACCCAGAACACCTGAAACAAATATTTGTAGATCGTACAAACATTTGTCCCAAGGCGGGAATCGAACCCGCAACCTCCTGCGTCACAGGCGGACCTTCGCCCACTGCGCCACATAGGTCGTCGAAAATGTCGATGAACCTATCCCATTGACATTTTAACCTAACTGTTGTAACCCTGTTTCCTTTGGCATTTAAACGTAGATCATATCCAAAGTCTTTATTTATTATTTATTTATTTAAGAAATCAAGCACAACATTACGGACATAATCCAAGTTATTGCACAGCTCAGATTTTCAATAAAAAGCGATTTATACAGTAAGGAAGGACAAATCTCTTTACAGAAAAAATCAACCAACGAAACACTAAAAGGTGTAGAATAACTTTAATTTCGGAAGTTGGTAGCAAAAAATCAAACTAGCAAAACAACCAAAGCAACCGACTTTTTATTTCTCGCTTTTCAGTGGGTTTTACTTTGTAATATTTTTTTTTAAGATACAATAGCCTAATGTCAACTGCCTTTTACAAAATTCAATAGGTGTAAAATCAATAATCCCCTATTTTCTACACTTAGGGGTGGTTTTTCATGTTCAATGGGACCAATTTTGAAGTATTTCCTACACAATAAAAAAGGATCATCAAAATCGGACTACACTGTAAAAAGTTATGAGTGGTCAAACATAAGGTAACATAAGGACACATGAGTGGCAGTGGGCTGGCCATATCTCGCGAAGAACCGACAACCGCTGGGGTAAACGTGTTCTTGAGTGGAGACCGCGACTCGGCAAACGTAGTGTAGGACGCCCTCTGACCAGGTGGGATGACGATCTGCGAAAGACTGCAGGCAGATGCTGGATGCGGCAAGCTGAAGACAGGGCGCTATGGCGCTCATTAGGAGAGGGCTATGTCCAGCAGTGGACTAGTATAGCCTGATGATGATGATGATGATGATGGTCAAACATAAAAAAAAACATAAATACGTTTCGAATTGAGAACCTCCTTCTTTTGTTTTCGTCAGTTAATAACATGATGTCAGTAAAGAATTCAGTATTGCAAACGTAAAGTAAGGCGAGTTAGAATATGAAACTGTGTGTGCTGAAGGAACATCCAACAATCTCAGAGTTAACCTCACAAATTGAACTACATACTAGTACCGGGCAATCAGACTCACCACGAAGGATACAACAAGCGAGATAAGAGTATGTTAGAGTGAGTAAAAAGAAATTAAGTCTAAATCTAATGAAGTTGCATAAAAATCTCAAAAATATTCTATGAAATCTTAAAAAATCGGTATCTTGTTAAATTATTCTCAGAATCCTGGGTTGTAATTTGATCAATTATATGTGAATATAAAGTCTCGGCTGTATTCCGTGATAAGTTAGGCACAGGTGGACCCATTTGACGCAGCCGTAAGGCACGTCATTATGTATTTTTTGTTACATCTGTTAGTGAGCCAATTACATACGTTTAAGTCCCATGTAATAGGGCTGGACTGGACTGGGCATTTAATAGCTTAATGCCATCAACCGAGCACAGGTCTAGAATCCGGGCTCGGTTTGAAAAAATCCAATTGAAAAACCTAATAGGTAACCTGAGATTCGAGCCCAGGACCTCATGCTCAGCAGTAGGGCCTCCGAGCACCAGATCAAACAGCTATGTATATAAATGCATACAATGTACTTATAAGCCATCAAAGAGAATGAGATCCTCCTTTTTATTACTGCAACATGATTATGTACAGATGCCAACACATCAAGATATACCAAACTGTCTTTTCCAAATTGAACATGAACCTTATTCTTGTTTTTTTTAATTTATAAATGTTTATTTTTATATTTATCTAAATTTATTAATCAGCATTGCCATTCAACGTGGCAAAACTGCCAGCCTTCTGGCACTTTGCCCGTTGACAGTGATGCGGATGAATTTTTCGAAGTATTTTTAGTTTTGTCATTAGCAAGTACAGGAATCTGTACCTTAAAACTTACCGATTTCATCAGTAAATCCCCGAAGTAACACATCATAGATATTTGCGATAGACTCATCAATAGAAAGGTGATGAACGCAATGACAATGAACGGCTGATCTGCTACCTATATCAACACAAAATCATCATCAATATCATCTGCTGCCTTTTAACAAAAATATACTTCGCATACCTATATATACCATTATATAACTCTAATTACATTCGTCGAACAACTACAAGAATGGGTTCTACAATTATCTTTTTGTATGTAGTAAATACATACTGAGTGAGTGAAAGGGGAGGGAGGGTGTTATGTCTTGTATACTGTTTATGTTATATCAGCCATACATGTTATGAACCTACTTAACAATCATTATTCTGTTAATCTATTACCGAGACATGTTTTCTTACTCTTCTACTGGATAATCATCATCATCTCTCTCTCTCTCTCCCACACACTCTCTCCCTTCTTCGTGATTGCAGTCAGACTGGTTAATCATCATTACCTCTCTTTATATCTCTCTGTCTCACAGACTCTCTCCCTTCTTCGTTAATTGCACTTAGACTGGTTAATCATCACCATCTCTCTTTCCGACTCTCTCTCTCACACTAACTCGCACTTTCTCTCTCTTTTTCGTTAAATGCTGATTGCAGTCAGCCTCGTAACATTTTTATAATTATTCAAAACACTGTAGTAAGCTTAAAACAGGTGTTGAAAGTTATAAAATAAAAACAGTGATATTTACCGTAATATTGAAGGCACTGAGGCAAATCAATATGGAGCTGGACACGATATTGAACAGCGATGATTTAGTATATAAAATCTCTGATTGATCCACTAGACTGCAATGTAAGAAAGAAAAATAAAGTTTAAAAACGTAGAAGATAAACAGAAGAATATTATAATACTCTTTGGTTTACTGTGTGGTCCATCTTCTGTAAACGGCCCATTGTTGTTTTCCGAAATCCACGTGAACTAATTCGCTTTCACAGGTAATCAGTAAATATCAATGGTGGCCTTCGTGTTCTAATCTAGAACTTGAATCATATTATGTTTTCTTTTTGATGGAAAATGAAATATTTCTACTCTTATTCTTCATTTCATATCATAAATCTTCTTCATTTGAAATCAGCTTTCTAAAATGGTGAAATTTCAAGCAAAGCATCCAACATATAAGTTTTGCAGATTATAAAATTACACGCAACGCATCGAATGAAGATCTAGTTTTTTCCATAAATTTTTGCATTGAGTTTATTGAGTCATAAATGTTACATTTTATATGTCAATAATACGAAAGAAAAAATCCCCGTTAAACATACTATTATCAAATCATTCTGATTTATTGAAATTCTTAAATAATAAATAAATATTGCTGGACAATCCACACAGCATCATCTAGCCCCAAGCTAAGCAGAGCTTGTGTTATGGGTACTAGATGACTGATATACTTAATACAATACATTACATAGATAGATATTTTTATTATACATAGCAAATACCCAGAACACCCGGAACAAATATTTGTAGATCGTACAAACATTTGTCCCAAGGCGGGAATCGAACCCGCAACCTCTTGCGTCGCAGGCGGACCTTCGCCCGCCGCGCCACATCCGTCGTCAAAAGGAGATAAACTAACAATTTATTGCTATTTAATTATATGTTCTGATTAAAAGTTGAATCAAATACATATTTATCTTGCATTTCGTTTCCTAGCAGTAGCTTTGCCTCGTAGAGAATAATTCCTCGAATATTATTACTATTGCAGTCACTCAAAACCCCATTAAAGTCAGCAATTATGAAATTTTATAGACTTTTCTCAGTATACCCATTAAATGCTAGTAAACGCATTACCTAAGAAAGCTGCTATTTTGTTCAAACCCGCTGTTATTTACTTACTCTTAATTCATATTCATACTATTTAAGCATTTGTTTTGTTTATCAAACAAGTTTAATTTGTAATCTTTTTTTAAAACTTGACAGGATGCAAACACGGAACGATTAATAAGATCACACACTGTCATGTATTTTATAATTCTACCATTTTGATAAAGTATTATAAAGATGTGTCTTTTCTGTGATCAAAACACTCTTGTCCGTGTCTTTCTCTTGTACCTACTTGCAACAATATACCTAACCGTTACTTCAAACTTATTCTAAATATACAAGGACCAAAATTCTCAGATTAACACTTTCAGTGGAAGGACGAGGGTGGCCTATTCTTAGGACCACATGGCTCAAAATCAAAAGACCACACGGCTTAATGACATCAGTGCCGGTTGGAATTAATTATTATTCGTCACACACTTCGCCTAGGCAAACCAATGGCCTAAGTTTATTTATTTATTCAAATCACAACGACTCTTGCAATTAATTTTACGTTTTATGCTTAGCTACTGCATGCATAAGTTCCAGGCATGCACATCTAGGTTATTAGGTAACGAACTAACTTTCGCGTTTATGACAATTGTCAAGGTTGAATGCGATGTGAAAATGGCTCAGATTGTAGGAAAGGAGTAACTGTGTGGTTTTTAGGCAACATTGCTTCTGCTAATTTGTGTATTAATTTCAATACGTTAGGAAGCATCTTTATGACAAATACCATCAAGACTAGCTGGTCTAATTGGGTTATATTGCTATAGAATCTAAATATTCATTAGTGAAGAGCAAACTTTGTATCCCTTTTTAAGCATATTGCACGCACGGAGGATGGTCAGATTTTGCGTAAAAAAACTAGTGCAGTAAGGTAAAACGATCGGTTTTCGACCACTGGTTAGCCAATAGTAGTATTAATTACACTTTTTTTGCAACTATCTCATGTTGCTAAGCGCAAAACTCGGAAATTCAAAGTCAGTTGAACCAATTCGAGTAATTATTTTTATGTTGTGTTTGTCAGGGGAAGGATTTTATAAAAAAAATGTAACTAAACTATATTGCCGCGGGTTACACCGTGGGGCGCAGCTAGTTAGATATCAAATCTGGGAGATACATAGTTTGACTAGTTTTGAAACATTTTTCTTACGATTCATTCCCATAGTTCTAAATTATATTAAGGATCCTGGCACTGATCAATTATCATCTTAATCATCTGCCTTTTCCCAACTATTCTGGGGTCGATTTCTCGTCTAACTGGATGCAGGTGAATACCAGTACTTCACATGGAGCGTCTGACTATCTGACCTCTACAACCCAGTTACTGGGCAACACGATATCCCTTGGTAAGACTGGTTGTCAGAATTTCCTGCTTCTGACTACCCGTAACGACTGTCAAATGATTATCTTTTTATCTTTATATGACAGTCGACAATGCTTAATGTTTAATCTTCCATTATTTATCTGTATTTTTATTTTATTTTTGCATAAATTGTTTTTGTTTTTCTTTTCTGATTAGGTTAATATTATGGAAGTTAATTCTATAGTCTAGTACTTGTGGCACATTTTTACTGTTACAATATGGGGCATGCGGTGCTAACCTGTAAGAAATTGTTATACTAACCCTAGATTGTAGCATATTGTAGTTTAAGTTTTATCAGTATACACAATTGTTGGTTGGCCATTAAAGTTAGATAAATAAATAAATGGTCATTGTGTAAAGACTTCAAAGAGGGTATGATTCTCAAGATCTACTTACCCTATAAGTTCTTGATGTCTCACCACAGCCTTTGCCAAATTCCTCCGTGTTTCTTGCTTTGAAGTCGACACTATGTTCTCGAATCGAAGTCCAAGTAATTGGAAGTGCATGTTTATGTAGACACATAGAGCATAGAAGAGCGTATCGCAACCAAACACGTTGAATATTACTATGGCTGCTGAAAGATCAAGGTTTTTGTCAAAATGTTTGCTTGCTTCTCCATGTCAATGTCTGCTGCATCCTCATCGGATTTACTAAAAATTTGGCGTATCATAGAAACAAATCTTTTTGTCTATAATTGCGTCCAGCTACGTCAAATTTCAAATTCAAATACACGGAGACAACGAAAGGCTATTTTTTATAAGTCTTATCTTAAAATTCAAGATTTAGTTAAACATGATGAATCTATTCATTGATATGTTTTTATAAAACTCCAAATACTTATTTTTCAGAAAAATACCTACAAATAATTCAACAATACAGTGAATACAATAAGGCTTCGCGTCACAATAGATATTGTAACCCATGAGTAAGTAGTAACGCGCGAGTAATTCATAAATAGCAAGCTGATTTATTACGAGGTGAATCATCTACCTGTTTCCATTACAGTTTTGCTATGATCTTCATCATAAATACCATCCTCTTCATTAAAACTACGTTATTTAATATTGTTATAATGACTATCATTACTTAATAAATACGTACTTTAGTTTTTATCATTTTTACTATTAATAAGATCATTTATTTTACTAACTTGCCCAAACCTGCTGGAAATATATCAGCTGCCAAAAAGAAGATTTATACACATCGAAAGGATATTTGACATCATAAGGGTACACTACGACAAACTCCCCATTTTTGTGGTAATTAAATCCTGATATTAACACAGGAGTGAAACAGAAAGTCGTGAAAACAAGTATGTAGATACTCATGAGTAAAACTTGAACGTATTTTAACAATTTCATTGACTTTGCCATAATTTTCATTCCGATGCCGACAGTTTCTTCGAATGCTTCATTGTCATCAAACGTCGGGTATATTTCTTTCAATTTATTGACTACTTGTACCAGTATTCCTTTATTGAAGTAGACGAACCAGGATTTTATTGTGCCCAAAAGGCTTATTGTTATGCACGGCGATACTAACGACAGTTCCACGAACGGCGTGCTGTTTCGTATACCATCTATTATCCAGTATGTTTCGCCGAAGATAACTGTGTATAGAGTTATGAAGTTACAGTAATATAGATGGTGGTCAATGAAGTAGTCAATGGCTTTATTCCTGTGACCCGGGAAGGTTTTAATTCCAGAAATTAGCAGAGCATATTTCGTTAGTTTTATGGTCTTCTCAAAATCATTTGTAGACATGTTTTTGCCTTTTATATTTCTATTCGGGAGATTGTCTGGTTTAAGTTGTTCGAGTATAGTTTATGCAAAGTAATTATTATTATTCACGTGTTCAAAGTGTGTTACTTCTTCAAAATTCTGACTTGAAATAAACTGTTTTAAAGTGTGCTTCTGTTCCTCTATGGAACTTTTTATAGAATCTGTTTGAAGCTAAAATATAGGTGTCTCATGTTGATAATTATCTACTCATTACTAAGTAAAGTCAGAAAGTCAACTGAGTAGTTCTGTATTCAGCCTTATAATTAAAGAGATGAGACTCCTTTGCTCCAAATTTTTGTAGTCTTGTCTGTAATTTATTTTTGTGTATTTTTGAATGTTAATGTATAATCACGTACTTGTACTATTTATTTTTGTATTCGTCGTATTTGTAAGCTGTAGGCCGTATTAATTAAAGGATTAAAGAAAAAGAGGTGCCTAATACCTCGGGAGAGTGGGCCAGTTAGGTGTACAACTGTATAAAGATAATCAGTTAATAATATACCTATTTTAAATCTCTAGTAAAAGATAGTACACAGATAAAGGTTTAGAAAAAGAAGAGTATTCTTCTAATTTCTTGTAGGATGACGACTTTATTTACATAAAGTCGTACCAAAATCACAATCGCAATTTTACGAGCGTAACAGAAGAATGTCGCTGTTTCATATTATTTAATGAACCATGAAATGTCTGGCGTACTAACCACATTTGCTAAAACCTGATTACTAATGTGTAATTATGTAATTTTAACGGCAATGTTAATTTGCTTTTATTACGCGTTTAGGTCATTAAGAAACAAAAGCAAACGTTCATTGTACAAGTTCCAAGCATGATTGATGACTAATAACTAAAATTCGTACCAAAAGACCAGGTCTTGTCTTTGAAAAGATCGAGAGAACAGTTATCAGTTCCGAGAGGTTAATACCATGAAGGTCCTAAGTAAATTGAGTGTTCATATCAGAAGAACAAAAGGAGTAATAATAATATTCATTCCTGTATCTTCCTTTCCATTGCTGCTGTAATCCATCTTCTGATGCGTGGTGTTTTTGGCATCTTTTAAAGTTAGACTATAATTATAGATGCAATGATTATACGTTACTATGCCATTAAAATAATCTTTGTCAATTATTACAAGACTTGTTCCTTGTCTATTTTAATCGCAGTTCTATTGTTGTAAAACGAAAAGCCTGACCCTAATTAAATACACAATTCCCTCCATTTTCAGAACAAACGTCAGACTATTATGATCGATTGCCCACAATAACCATAATAATCTCTCTCGTTTCCAGAAACTTGGAACTTTTGATCCGCGCGCCGTCTGAGAGTGACCGACAGAAAAAAATCCTAGTTTCAAACGTTTGTTGGGTCCTTTATTTGCTTGTCTGGCCGGGACATTGAAAAAATCGTCGGCATTGACAAAAGGGCTTGGTTTTATCCGTTCGGGGGACGGGACTCATGAATATTTAAGCTGCCTTCACCGTTATGTCTACCTGCGATTGGACTTGGAAGCATCTCAAACTTTGTTTGACTTGATCTAAGTTTAGTGTTGGCCTTCTATCATTCAAATTGCTGGAATTTCTATTCTGATTTAATCTGAAAACAAAGAATGAAGAAGGATTTTCTGTTCTGTCTTTAGAAGAAATCTCTTGGCTGGTTTTAATACGTAACATAACATCACGCCTGTATTCAAAGAAGGGTAAGGCACAGGTGCACCAACACCCACATTTCTCTAACTATGTTTAAGTCCCATGTAATAGGTATTTTGATCCGAGTATTGGTTCAAATATGACGTTCAGATGTCTGACGACAAAAAATTGGATACAATATGTACACAGCCTTAAGCTCCCAACATAATAATAAACAATGATAACGTTATATTTTCTCAATATCTAAAGTAGATACGATTAATGCAAGAATGTCGCGGTGGGCGGGTTACGGTGACCGCTGACGTCATCCTGCCAAAAATATTAGGTTACCGCGGCCCCACCGGTTACACACCTACTAGAGATATGTTCAGTGAAAAATTTATAATATAAAAACTGACTTTTCATTCACCGGCAATCTTTTAGGGGACGAGAGTACCCGTGAAAGAAACAATTTATACTATGAGATCAAACCTAAAATCACTCAAATTAATCAGCTGTTCCCTGAGCTGTGCTGTCCTTTCAGTGCAAATCAAGTACTAGGTATTATATATATTCCTTCATTTTGTCGAGTTCTGGGACTGTTTTTTTTTCAGATCTCTTGCGGTGCCTTTTAAAGCCATGGCAATTTACAGTTAAATACATTCGATAACTGGATTGGCCTGACAATGTTTAGTTATATTTGGTTTCGTCAGTCACTTTGGGAGATGGTATATTTTTGAGCGTGACCTGTGGTTTTTACAATTCCAAATAAGTGCTCGTTTATTCATTTTGCTTTCTTAAGCAAGATCTCGCTCTATCAGCCTTCATGAAAGTTTTTAGGCAATGACAAAGGTCAGAAATTATTAATTTCCTGTACGTCCTCTTTACGTATCCCATTTATAAACAAATATCTTTTCTTTTACAAGACCGTAACCAGCTTCCAATGAGTCAGTATTGCCACACCGCATCAGGGAATGTTGCGAAATAAAGTATCTACTTGCACACAGAACTGAGATCATTATCACAAGTAGGCGAAACCAGTCTGCTACGGGCAGTGGGCAGAAACGCAACTTTTTAATTGCTAACGAATAAATTATGCGCGCTTATGACTCCCTGGTACAAGACGAGGCGTAACGGCACATATAAGTTTGTATTAAGAGCTATGCAAGAAATGTAGTTTATTGAATTTTCAAATAAAGAAGCTAAAATGTTGCGGTGTTTAAGATTTTATTGCATTAAGTGTACATGTTTGGAATTGTTTGAATTTTTTTTATGTCGAGACTAAGCAGTTTGATATACTGTACTGAGTCGTTGAAAACGTAGGCATTTTGAAGCTCAAGAATTTCTACTATAAGAAACATTAAAATTCAAGGAACACGAACCTTATTAAGTACCCCATTACAACAATCAAGTATTATATTAAAGCGTAGTTGATTGAAATAATGTTGAGTTTCAAGATATTCAACAAATTCATGTTCTTGCCTCAAGCACCGTGAAGTTTTGATAATTGAATCGTTTATTTGACTTTGCTAGTCACGAAAACAAAATACGCAGTAACATTGAGAGAAGTCGCGAAAATCACGCTTGGCATGAATGTGGTAGGTCAAAATATGATAGAGGAGCTCGTGGCTAAATAATAACAACCGTACGGGTTGATCGAAGGTAACATTACGTTTGCCAAGGTCAGTATGTGGATGGGTGACTGTTTATCGAGACTCCGACTCCGAATTCGGGAGGCACGTTAAGCCGTTGGTCCCGGCTGTCATTTGTAGATATTTGACAGTTATTACAAAATCAAAATTCATTTATTCAAATTAGGCTGAGAATCAGCACTTTTTGAACGTCAAAACGTTTACATAAGACAGTCCCCCAAAACGCCCACCCTTCACCACTTCCTAGTGTTTTTGCTGGGAAGAAGAAGTGGCGGAACAAACTCCCCATTACGAGCAGTAAATAGCTTAAACCCGAATATCGGACAAGCAGCTTTACCAAAGGGGTATCGTGTTGCTCTGCAGTAACTGGGTTGTGAAGGTCAGATAGGCAGTCGCTATATGTATAGCACTTGTATTCGGCTGCATCCGGTTAGACTGGAAACTGACTCCTACTTGGGTTGGAAAAAGGCTAAGCTGATGATGATGTGGTAGGTCAAAATGTGATTGAACATAATTCCACTGTCCAGGTCCTACAGCTATCCGCCGAAGGGTCAGTAATGGCAAAAATAGATTATACGAGTATATGCCAATTTCACAATCAATTCATTATTTATGAATGAGTTGATACTGTGTCGAAGATGATGCAACACCCTCCCAGACAAAATCCCTTTCCTGTAAGCGTTAACGCGAACGGAAAAATCAATATGTATGCAATTGACATAAGCTTTAGAGAAGACACGTGGCTCCTTTCCACATTTTTAATATCATTGCCATACATTTTTACATAAGTCTGGCGTTTTACGCTACAGCAAAGGTTTTGGCTAGGCCTTCTGGTACCTTAGTCTATAAAATTACGATGAATCTGCAATGCTCCTGGTACTGCAGATGTTCTTAGGAAGCAGTGACCGGTTACCATCAGCTTGTTTACCATCGTACAATAAAAGCTTAGGTATAAACATTACACACACTGATCACTAACAAATTTTAGTACAGTAATCATTATAAGGGTTCCTCAAGGCAATTCTTTCAAGAGGTCTAAGAAAACGCCCACATTTAGGAGAATAAAATGCGAACCAATTACTCCTAGATTTGCGCACAGAATGGAACCTCAAGCAAGCGCGTTTAATGAACTTTAATTCTAGTAATTGCAAATTCTAAGTGAGATCATTGTATATCAACAATTGTTGCTAGTTCCACTGCTGTCACATGCTGGGTACAATGACCTCGGAATATATTCGCACAACACAACACGATGAATGGACACTCGTATGACAATTTATTTGAATTGGCATCCAGCTCGCATGTAGACGTCATGATTGCCCAGTGTTTAGGCCTCGCCTCTTATGTACGAGATTGTGGGTTCAAACCTGGGCAAGTACCAATGTGAGTATTTTTCAATTCATATGTACTTTCTTAGTTTATCTTGGACATCACTGACATCGGTGAAGGAAAACATCGTGCGGAAACCTGGACTTATCTTATATATAAAATTCTCGTGTCACAATGTTTGTTCCCATACTCCTCCGAAACGGCTTGACCGATTCTCATTAAATTTTGTGAGCATATTGAGTAGGTCTGAGAATCGGCCAACATCTATTTTTCATAATAAAAAAAAAAGGCGGTACGAAGTTCGCGGGCACAGCTAGTAATTAATATAAGTCTGAAATCCGTCTTGAGCAAGTGTGGTGATTAATGCTCATGCCTTCTCTGTATGAGCAGAGGCCTTTGCCCTACAGTGGGACAGTAATAGGCTGGTACCTTACTTTACTACTTTCGCATTATGTGATGCATGAATAAATCCAATTGGTTCTGTGCTTAGTTTTCATTTGCTACTTGTGGTGTTCGAACTGGTGGTTGTGGGTTGTAATTATGAAGAGAAGCCTTTGAGTTTTGTCATCAATTTATTAGATTGGTGAATTTTATCATTTAACTAATGTACTATGTTACTTGTTTTCTGTTTAGGAGTTCGTGGCTAAATAAAAAAACAGCGGCACGGCTGGATTGAAGGTTAAGCTATGCCGGACGAGGTCAGTCTGTGGACGAGTGATTGTTCGTTACGGATGGAGACTCCTCTATGCCTAGGATAGCACGTAAAGCCGTTGGTCCCATCTGTCATTTAAGATATTTCACAGTCATTACGAGTAGTTAGGTCTGACAACTAGTCTTAACAAGGGGTATCGTGTTGCCCAGTATCAGGGTTATGGAGGTCAAATAGGCAGTTGCTCCATGTAAAATACTGGTATTTAGCTGCATCCGGTTAGACTGGACGCCGACCCCAACATAGTTTGGAAAAGGCTAGGCAGATGATGACTCTGTTACTTGATCATCTTTTCAAACAATTTGTAGAAGTTTATTTTAAAATACAGGATTAGATATGTACATATATACAATAATACCATAAAAATAACTATATACATATTAGGTCTTTACCTATGAAATTGCCGTTCTGCAGTACTGGCCATTTCAAATCAAAATATTTTTTGTTTGGCTAAGAATTCTAATTTCAAATTAATTTTATTTTAAAAACATGGATTTTTTTTTCCAAAAGTAGTCATTTGTTTATTGATTAGTGTTACATTTTCATCGCATTTAAATCTTTTTCGTCATCATGGATACGTTAAAAATTCGAGTAATTATGGAATATGAGTACCGTCGTGGCAGCAACGCGGCACAAGCGGCACGCAACATCAACGACGTTTACGGAGCTAACACTACAAACCAACGCACTACCTGTTATTGGTTTGCTCGCTTCCGTTCTGGAAATTTCGACCTGAAAAATGAACCTCGCGGTCGTCCGAAGACTTTGGTCGACAATGACGAATTAAAGGCGATTGTGGAAGCTGATGATACACAATCTACGGCTGAATTAGCAGCAGCTTTCGACGTTAGCGTCAAAACAATATTGGTCCATTTGCGTCAAATTGGCAAGGTAAAAAAGCTTGACAAATGGGTGCCCCACGAACTCAATGATCGCCAGCGCGAAGTACGCGTCGAGACGTGCCTTGCACTGCTCAACAGACACACAAATGAAGGAATTTTGAACCGCATTGTTACCTGCGATGAAAAATGGATTCTGTTTGATAACCGCAAGCGCTCAGCAAGTTGGTTGGATCCTGGTTCAGCACCTAAACAATGCCCTAAACGAAAACTTACCCCAAGAAAAGTGATGGTCACTGTTGGGTGGTCTAGCGCCGGTGTGATTCAACACAGCTTCTTACCAAACGGGGTGAGCATTACTGCAGATGTGTACTGTGAAGAATTGAACACAATGATGGAGAAGCTGGCACATCTCCAACCAGCATTGGTCAATCGCTCGTCTCCGCTGCTCCTGCACGACAACGCGCGACCTCATACTGCACAGCAGACGGTCTCCAAGTTGCAAGAACTGGGGTTGGAAGCTCTCCGTCATCCGCCCTACTCACCAGACCTTGCGCCTACAGACTACTACTTTTTCCAGAATTTGGATAACTTCTTGGCGGGAAAAAAATTCAATACCCGAGAGGCAGTACAAAATGCCTTTGAAGAATTTGTTGCCTCCCGTCCAGCTGATTTCTTTAAGAAGGGCATCAATAAACTGCCACTGCGTTGGCAAAGATGCATTGATTGCATGGGTGATTACTTCGATTAATACAAATAAAAAATACATGAAAAAAAATCATTTAAATTTTTTCATACAAAACGGCAATTTCATAGGTAAAGACCTATTATTTACAAAAACAAACAAAAATAAATAAAAAAGCCGACCAGGACACTCAGGCGTCAAAGTATTCCTCCGCATCGCTGTCATCTGGAATCGTGCCCAAAAGACTGGCAGCATTGCCACGTTGTATGGCAATACTAATTCTTTGGGCAAAGAATGAGCCAGCCCTCTGGTCACGCGAAGTGTCGATCAGACGTCGAGAAATTTCTTTATAAAGGTGACGTGCACTCGGACCCCATGACCCGAGCGTTTCAACCCCAAACGGCTCAAAACTGTACTTACCAATAAGGTTACAGTATTTGCGCCGTTATATTTGTAGATATTTTTTTATGCTGAATCATTAGTCTGCATATAAGGTGTAACATCAAACTTAAGGATTAATAATCTCTTGCTGAATGCAGGAATTTTCTTTTAGCCATTTGAGTTAAACGTTACCCTTTTTTGCCGGCACACGTGTTTGTCCAGTATAAGCTAGCTTTCTATAGTTTTTGTTTACTCCAGTGAGTAATAGGCATAAGAATATTATGTAGGTATTACTGTATTGTATCTGAGCCTTAAAACTAGGGAAACATTAAATTAACGAAGCAAGTTCTTTGCTAGGATTATTAAATTAGTATTATGCAACAAAAAATAACACCAATGAGGTCGGAATTAGACAGAGCTACAGATCAGTGGGCCGTATCAATATAATCTCAAGTACGGAGCATTAGAACTGACACTGATTACAAACTTACTGTTTCGATGTCATCCATCAGCGGTGTCAAGGTCCACCATTGTTGCCGCCTCCACCATTTATTTAATTTCTATTGCATTAACTTTTTGTTTGTGGTTTCATTCATGACCACACCACATTTGGCGAAGTTTTACTATTGTTGGTTTCTCTATATGTATGTTTTGAATGGAGTGTGTGGATTTGCGAAATGCTAGTGCAAAATTTTGACTTGCCGACTTGACTTGACTTGTATTCGTATTCAAAATTTTATAAATGTAGAGCTGTTGTGCTTACCTAACGAAAGGTAGATTATGTAACCAAGTACAAGAATCTTAGGTGTCTTATTCAACACGAACCGTTCACAAAAACATATGATTCCTTTTTTTTGATTGAGTCATGATATCTTGAAAAGATATCGTTATCAATTAAATCTTTGCTATGTGCTGTGTTCGAATTATCTGTGTTTGTGTTTCTTTTAGCAGGTTGATTAACTTTTTAATCTTGCCTTTCGTGAATAACGTTACCAAGATATGCGTCACCTAAAAGTGCAAAATCTTTCTCAACCAACACACGTATCCATCGTCCCTTTGTGCCTATTATTCGCCTAACTCTGCACTGTCTCCTGCTTGATATGGAGGTAAGTAGAAATTATGTATTTTTCTAACTCCTCCGCTGATTAATTTTGTTGACGGGATCCAAGACAGTTGAACCGTTTCTCCGGGACTCGCTGGACTTCATTGTCTGGCCGCTTTTCTGGTGGCCACTATTGATTCTGGTTTTCAGGGTTTGCATTGGATTGGGAATAGCGTGGCGAGTTTATCCCAATAAAATAAAATACGTATCCATTTGACGACCGATGTGGCGCGGTGTGCGAAGGTCCGCCTGCGACGCAAGAGGTTGCGGGTTCGATTCCCGCCTTGGTACAAATGTTTGTACGATCTACAAATATTTGTTCCGGGTGTTCTGGGTATTTCCTATGTATAATAAAAAATATCTATCTATGTAATGTATTGTATTAAGTATATCAGTCACCCATAACACAAGCTCTGCTTAGCTTGGGGCTAGATGATGCTGTGTGGATTGTCCAGCAATATTTATTATTATTTATTATTTATATTTGTAGTGTTATCATGCAAAACATATATATGCTTCTGATTAAAGAGATCCTTATTGACAACTATAGTGTGTGTGTGTGTGATTTGTCATATTATGAAGGCTATCATCCATAATAAGGCTTACTTGTAGTGTTACGCAGAAATCATCAATGGATCCTAATTCTGCGTTCTATTTATCCTAAGTACATAGAAAACTCATTATCCTAATTTCATTTCTCGTTCATCAACCTTGTATTTCAATGGATGGAGTAACATAATTTATCATTATATTCGCTATATCATCACCCACGTTATTTATTGTCGCTTCTTTAGAAAATTGAGGTTTATAGGTGGCTTGTTACGTTTTTAAAAATCTTTTGAATTCGAATTCAGCTAAAATATAATTTTGCTCGTGTGGCGATGAAGGTAAAATTTGATCTGATTGTCTCTTTAGGGTTAAACAATCTCATTATGTACATGATGTTTGGAAATAATACAACAAATAACAAAATAAAATGATCCTTATGCACACATTTACCGCTACAGCTGAAAGTAAGTAGATACAAACTTCAAAGCAAACAAATATAGAAAAACAAAACTCTAAACAAAGAAAGCAATAATTATTAACAGTATAATTAAAAGTCGGCGTAAACAAAGTCGTTTTGAACAATAACTAATATGTCATTAACGAAAGAATTACAAAAGAGTCGGAAATACTGATAACGGAACAACGATTTCTTGAACTTAAAGTACAATGTCATTTACCGCCTTTGCATTGTAAAACTCAAGGTTTTCTCGAGCAAGGGCGTTAGAGAAATAACTTTAATAATGGCAGTACGCTCTGCATTAGTACAACTGCTCCGGAATGATACCGACAAGGATCAAACGAAGGCCAGGGACGGTTAAGAAATAAAAATAATGATCTTTATTGCATAAACAATTGACAACCAGACGAGAATTATAGTAAAAATGTAATGCACATTTATAAATGGGATCATGGTGGCCCAGTGGTTTAGGCCTCGCCTCTAATGCACGAGGTTGTGGGTTCAAACCTAGGCAAGTACCAATGTGACTTTTTCAATTCATATGTACTTTCTGAGTTTATCTTGGACATCACTGACATCGGTGAACGAAAACATCGTGAGGATACCTGGACTTATATAATTAATATAAGTCTGAAATCGCCAACCCGTCTTGAGCAAGCGTGGTGATTAATGCTCGTGCCTTCCCTGTATGAGAAGATACCTTTGCCCTGCAGTGGGACAGCAATAGGCTGGTACTACTACTACTACTAAATGGGATTAAAGGACCAGAATATTCCTAAAATTTTAATGACATTTCAAATTCCGCTTTTTGTGTATAAGTAAATTAGAATTTTATTTATGTTATTTTAAAGAAAAAGTTAAGTAATAAAAACTGCTTTGAATTTAAATTACCCCATAAAAGAAGCTGGTATAAAACAATAAACGAAAGTAAACGCTGTGCAGAAGTAGAAAGTTAGCCATGAGAATATTTCTGTCAACAAAAGAGTTTATGAGACAACGACGTTCTTTATTACGAGAACCATGTAACTGCAAAGGTAACAAAGTTAATGAACTATGTTACATTTACTTACAACATGACAGGGTGCGAGGCGCTTTATTGGAGATATAATAAATAATGCTGGACAATCCACACAGCATCATCTAGCCCCTTTTAAAGCCCCAAGTTAAGCAGACCTTGTGTTATGTATAAGATACATTATTTAAACATTACAGTTTTTTTTTAATTATACATAGCGATTCCCGCCTTGGGACAAATGTTTCGGGCGAAGGTCACTCATGCATCATGATGTATCATGTAGCATATTTTATGGCATTTTCCATAAAAAAGCTGCTTCTGGTTACATTGGAAGCCAACCCCAACAAAATTAAGAAAATACCAAGCAAATGATGATGGTAGTCAATTCGGGAAAGTATTGGTCGCTTGCAAAGGATAAGTTGAGAAATATCGTTTTTTTTTTGTAT
Source organism: Phlogophora meticulosa (assembly GCA_905147745.2). NCBI lineage: Eukaryota > Metazoa > Arthropoda > Insecta > Lepidoptera > Noctuidae > Phlogophora > Phlogophora meticulosa. Next base: position 4,035,439 of record LR990540.1, on the reverse strand, counting down.
TCGTTTTGATATAACTAGCACGGTTTGATAACTATCCGGTTTGAATAAATTTATTAATTACATTAAAGTAGAAGTGGTTTTTAGGGTTCCTTAACTCAAAAGAATAAAACGGACCCTTATAGGATCACTTCGTGGTCTTTCTTTTTGTCCTTTTTCTCAGGATCGCGTTGAGGTATCAAGTTGAAATGAATATCTAGTACTCCAAAACTATCTCTTGTAAGTCAACGCAATAAAAGAAAACGGCAATTTATGCGATATATCGCAAATAAATCAAACCTATAGTGCACTTCCCGTTGAACTAGATTCATGAAATTTGGCAAGCAGTAAGGTCCGGAAGGAAGAAGTCAGAAAATCGCAAATTTGTGGTTTTATTTAAATACACATTACATTATATTTACATTGATTATTTTGGTAAAAGTAGCTCAACAAGATTGTACGGAACACTCAATACCCGAGTCAGACTCGCTCTTGTTTGTTTTTTTTTTTATTCGGAATTAGTATGTAGTCTTCAGCTAGAGCAGCTAGCAGCTAAATAAAAAGCAGCTAATATTTTTTTTTTAAGTTTGTCTATCTTTTTGTTTGAAATCTTCAAAACAGCTGAACCGATTTTTACGTAAATTTCACTGGCAGATAGCTAATGTGATAAGGAGTAACATAGGCGATTGTTTTTTTTTTTTAATTTAAATAATAAGGCTTCCGCGGAATAATGAAAACCCATGTTTTGTTAAATTCCACGTAGACAAAGTCGCGGGCACAGCTGGTAATAAATAAACTTGTAATCTTTAATGGGTAATAAACAGAGAGGTTTTAAAAGTGTGTAGAGTAACTAAATAAGAGTTTTTATGACAAAAAATCTTTAGTATATAACTTCTTAGAGTTACCAACACTTGTAGTGACGATCGTCATTGTTCTAACACTCGAACAGGTAACGGGATTAAATCAATTGTTTTCAATTTCTGTTTGTTCAAGGAATGTTTTCAAATCCGATTACTGTTTCATTGGTCACGGCTGGTTTCCAGATATTGCTGCGGTTTGTAATTTTAAATGTAATTATGTGCTGTTGAAAGCATTTGCTGAAAAACTCGAAATGGGAGATAAGCTTTACAAAGAATTAGAAATTTTCAGATAAAAGGCTAAGCAGCCGTCTGTATTCCGATCAAATGTTTGCAACGGGTTTGATGGGAGAAGGATACACCAAAAATATACCTGGGGAAGAACAATAGAGTAAAGGAAAAAATAATGGTAGAATGAGGAATTTATGTCAGTTTTAGCGAGATCACCGTTTTTTGCCCCAATGGAATGGAATGAACCGTCACCCATCCACAGACTGACCTCGGCAAGCGTAGCTTAACCTTTGATCGACCCGTGTGGCTGTTTTTATTTAGCCACCAGCTCCTCTCGTAGTTAATCTAAAATAAAAACTCCTAAGAAAAGAAGGGACATCAGGCGCTTGTGAATCCGAACGCAATGACTCGCTCTGATGACATCAGACTATCTAGATGAGGGAAATGATTACGAAGATCAAATTCTTTGACCATGTGTGAGCCAATACTTTGAAGATGTTTTTATTTCATCTAAAATACACGGTTAGAGGTGATCATATTATACAATGAATGATAAACGAAAATGTGATACGGCATTTCAAGAATTAGGTAAAATTTTCTTAATCCAAATAGTCTGTCAATTAAACCCACAAACATTTTCTAAGTTTCAAATCCATTAGAGAAAACTGGAATGCAATGCTCCTTTGGATTTAAAAAAAACAGACACTGAACTGACTTTTCTTAAAACAGAAAATTCGTATGAGCAGAACATTTTTTTTAATTCTACAGAACAAAAATCTAAAGTGTTTTTGCATGACTTCATTATATGTATAACAAAAGTGACGACTGAGGTAGGGTTTTTGAAAATACATCTCCTTAAGTACTTAAATTGGGGATGAAAATTTATATAGAAGTTCTACATTCTTGTCGATGGAAAGTTCATACTTGCGCACGGGCTGTTATTAATAATGACTTCTAAATTAATAAAATTATAATCTTAACACTATTGAAGTGGTTTTTCAATTAAAATTTGAGCTGTTGCCTTTACCAGTGGGTCGCTGTTCACTTGGTGCTATCTCTAGGGAGGTTTAAATTAAAAAGGGAATTAATGAGGGGTCTTAAATTAGTCACGGGCCGTGCGAGTAAGTGCTACCCAAAAAAAGTAAAAAAATAAACGTGAATATTAATTTTCAAATTTCAAAAATTTCATCAAAAACTTTATTATTATTTTAGTATGTAATACGCTAAGATTTTATCATCTGTGTGGTTTGAACTTATATTAAAATTATTAAATATACATTTTCAAACTAGATTTTTAATAAAAACCTTCTACAATACTGGTCCAATGGTGAACAACGAACATTATGGAACATAGAGGATACGGCTAAAAGTAAATTTTGTGTCCCTATTACGTCATCACAAATGTGTATCGGTATGTTTTGTTTTATGCAGTTTTCCGCACAAACATGTTTGCTGGGTTATCGAGTCACCTCGTCTATCAGTCCCGATTATCGCATACCTACTTATCTTCAAGATTCAAGATGGCGTCGATGCAAACGTCAAGTCAAACATTCTTGCTAAATGTTTCTAAGTCATTTGTATTAATGAAGGCGAAATTAGTTTGAAGTAGTTGAGTAAATATTTTTATATAGGTTACTTTGAGGTATTTGTCATGTATTGTTTTGATATTGAGTTTTCTATCAATAAATTTAAAACTGTATCTCCTACAGTTTTATGATGATTAAAATTAAACGTAATAGTAATTTTAACAATGACTTTAAATTGATATTTTGTTTTGAATCCTTCCTTAAGTAAAATTGACTACATCGCTGATAGTCCATTTTACCATAATTTAATCACTTAAACTTGATTTTTTTTAAGTTATTCTTTAAAAAAAATGTGTATTCTTTGCATTTTCACAAAAAGATGAACTTAACATTTTTATATTTAAATTGTTCAAATTCTGTATCTGTTTCATTGTAGATAATTATTTATCTGTTGTATCCATAGGTACTAATATTATAAATGAGAAAGTGTGTGTGTCTGTTTGTTCGTCTTTTACGCCTAAATCACTGAACGGATTTCGATAAAATTTAGCAGAAAGATAGATTGCACCCCGGGAAACGACATAGGATCCTTTTTTTAATCAACCAACCACACGACCGAAGCCGCGAGTGGAAGCCAGTTATTTATATTATGTTTTTATTTGGAACCTTAATAAAATTATCATATTAAGCATTCATCCATTGCTTTAAATACTTTATTCTTTTCCCGATAACGTAAAAAAATACGTTACAAACGTATTTTTTCTAGCCTTTGCTAACAATTCGAAGTAAGTTTATGCCAATGTGTCATATAGTATTTTCACAGTCATCATTACTTCAGTACTGTGGATAATTACGGCAACACAGTAACTACATATTATTCTTCAATTAGCTAATTTTGTCCTTATGTTATTATCTATTCGTAATGTAATTGTATTAAATTGTTGTCAGACTAAAATGTGGCGTCGATTTCCCCCTCTTCGCTGTCGACTGGTAATGATCCCAAAAGACTACCGGCTTGGCCACGTGTATGCTAATGGTAAGCCTCTGGTCAAGGTACAAGCAAGGCCCCGGGTCACGGGAATCGTCAACAAAACGTGTTGATGTGTTGTTGTTTTTTTATTATTAGGGTTATGTAAGTAAAGAGTGTCAACGGGACCCTTTTACTGAGACTCCGCTGTTCTTCCGTTTATCAACGAGCTGTATCTCGTGGACCGTAATTGGTAGAGAATTTAAATGTTCAATATTTCATTTGTATCGCCGCTATAATAACAAATTATAAAAAACTGAATTCAATTAAAATTAAAGAGCCCCCAAACAAGGCCTACCTGATGTGATTTTTTCGACGTTTTTGCTTGCCTTTAACAATCGCTGTACGTCTGATCTTGCGCGATGGTACTGAACCCATCGTGTACGATTCCTACTCGCGCTTTACCGGTCTTTTATGTTTAAATAGTTAACTTTCGTTATTATTAACTGTTCCAATATATTCCACACTCTTTCATACAACAGATGACACCGAATACGTTGACGACTGAGTTATCTTGGTCGGGATTTTATTTAGTATTCCCCCCTATATTTTATTATATTTTGTTTTTGTGTATATGTATTTATGTAGTAATTTTGTATTGTAAATCGTTTTAAATTCTGTAAAAAAATTTAGGCCATAGAATCAGCATTGCCAACAACGCGGCAATGCTGCCAGCCTTTGGGGCACTTTTCCCTTTGACAGTGATGCTAATGAACTTTTCGATGCCCTGTGATTATTTATTTAACATGTATTAAATAAATAAATAAATAAATATAGCTGGACAATCCACACAGCATCATCTAGCCCCAAGTTAAGCAGAGCTTGTGTTATGGGTACTAGATGACTGATATACTTAATACAATACATTACATAGATAGATATTTTTATTATATATAGCAAATACCCAGAACACCCGGAACAAATATTTGCAGATCGTACAAACATTTGTCCCAAGGCGGGAATCGAACCCGCAACCTAATAATAGTTTTATCATTGTTAACACGTTAAACGCCAAGTGACCGACAAAAAATACATTTGTTGTGTCTCGTTGTTTGGCAGATATGGTGTTAAAGAAATAAAAAACATTGTAATATGTTAAATACTTAAATAAAGCATCATACAACCTTTACATAACTTCAGTGTTCTGTAGTCTTCATACGTTCAGTGGTAATATTATTGTGCCCAGCCCTTTTTCATGTTATATTATGTAACATGACTCGTCCCCTACTGTCCTTGTGATAGCAATCTAGATAATGTGCTGTTAATCTTCAAGGTCGGCATTGGTTTACAACGAGGTACCGTTGTAAACCAATGACGACCTTCGGTCGGTCGTGCAAAGGAATTATTGTCAAAATATATTCCGATATAATGGACTTTTTACTGTCTTTTTTCATGTAGGTAACTACATTCTTTAATTTACATCTCAGCTTTTTTATAAGGCAATTTTATAAGGTTTTAATAAAGTCTAAAGCTATAGGTACACTGAGACAAATCCCGCGCGGGACCGCAATAGGGTAGTGTCCTTTAAAATTGTGATTGGTCCGAAAGTTGGATTAATCAAAAATACTGGACACGTATTTTTTTTTGTCTTGTAAACCAAAAATGACGATATAGGGCGTTGAAATTGCGCGTGACGTCACGCTGTGCTAAATTTTTAACGTAACAGTGACGTCAGAAGCCCCTTCTCCTAAACTTTAATGTGCTATATCATTGTCACTTTTTACTGATTTGAGTAAGCAAAAAATACGTGTACAATATTTTTTGGTAATCTTATTGACGGACTAAATAAACTTAATATTTTTGCCTAGGACACATCCCTACTGTGCGCGTCAATTGTTTTTAATGATTAGGCAGTTACGCAACTATTCGCACCAGTTTGAATTCTTTCATATTACATAAGCAATTTGTGCGAGCGAATAACATCCCGCACTCCGCGCGGTATTCAACTCGATTTGCCCTGAGATTAACTGTCAAAAATGATCTGTCATTACCACACTTGTCTGTCACAACCTACATTTAGATTCTTTGAAGCGAAACTGGAATTCAAAGAATTTACTTAGCCACATCGCTTGTTGTTGTTATCAAGTCTGTGTACAGAGGCTAGCACGTCAAGCTATCAAATGTGTTACATTTCTTTGATAGTTTTTCAACTTTATAGCGCAAGTAATAAGTTTCATGTTCAATTGGGAAAATCTGCCATTTTGGGGTAGGTTGATGTGCTTGCCTGTACTTCTGAGAAACTGTTCCGTAGTTAATCAGTAACTTGTTTGTTTAGATCAATATTAAATTAGATCTGTCAAAAGGTGGTTTTGACAGCTGTCAGTGACAACTATAACAGTAGAATTAGACGCTACCACACTGTAGTAGGCGTGAAAAGGCAAAGAAATAAAATGTCCAAAGTAATTTGTAACTTAAACGATGACTTTTAATACACTTCTCTCCTATATTACATTCGTTTTGTACAAAAACAACGTATCGATGAAGTATACAACGTATTTCATTTTTTAATTCGATCTCATACGACCATCACAATTCGTACACTAAAACAATTAAACACTAATAATTATAATATCAAAAATTACGTATAAACGAGATCTTTATACATTGGGAGACTTAACTGAACCAATTTAAAGAACCACACATACATCACAATGTTAATTCAAGGTAAATGGTAAAATGTCTTGGAGGTAAGAATTATTGGAAGCCATCTTTGATATTTTTACTTAAATAGGTACACAGATACATGGAGAAATAATCGCTATTACGGAGGCTTATAACGGGTAGGCCATTATTCGAGAAAATTGTGCCTAAAAGCACTTTCTCTGTCCATTATAAACTAGAATGGGAGCAACATAGTCTCGCTGTAAAATATTTTGAATTCCCTTTTCGCACATTTTGTAATCAGTTGCGTATTAATACCTCACTGACTTTGATAAGATATAATGCGGCGGTTTCTTGGAAGTATTTGTATTCATGTTGTCATTTTCCACCAACATTTGGTAAGGAATCTTTAAGAATTAGAAACGATTTGGCAAATTACATTATAATGTCTCTATCGTTATATATAATGTATCGGAAGTGAGAAAACGAAAAGTATTAAAAACAAGTGATCGCCCAGTGGTTGAAATTTGACCGCTTTTGCTTTCCAGACCATAATAAAAACGTTAACTATCCCAAATCTAACATTCCTCTGTGCGCGTTATTACGTTAGTGCGCTCAGAAAGGAGTGCAAATTATCGTCTTCACATATTCATATATAGATATCATTTGATTTCACTATTTGTACAATGTTTTTCTATGAAACTCAGCCCGGCCAAATGATAAATGATTAGTATACATCACTGTCAACTGTTTGTTGCGTCATACCGACAAAATGTATTAACATCATTGGTTCAATCTCCGAACACTTCTCACAAACAAATTCTTCAACCATCTCTCACTTTGTGTAAAAGAATATATTCCTTATTGAATTCCTTTTACGAAACAAGGATATTCGTTTATTCAAATATTAAACAATTCTAGGTAAAGGAAGTGCTAATGCCATTAATTTTAATAGTTATTTTATTTTGGCAATTACGTTTTTTGAACAATGCTACAGATTAATTTATATTGGCCATTAAGGAATCAATCAACTACAGTACAAATATGATAAAGAACTTAAGGCCGCCTCTAGAAGCAACATTCGTAAAGAGAGAGAAAAAATATTTATAAAAGTTTAGACATAAACGAGGTTTTGTTTAAAAGTCATACATTGTTCATACCTATCCGTGGAAGAATGTTATTTTTTATAGTGAAGCAAGTTACATCTCCCAAATGAAGCTTCCATCACAAAATTAAATATAAAAAACCTAACGTTTAACAATTTGAATAGTTTCCTAAGTTTTCGCATAAGATCGAATTAAAAACATTGATAAATTTGAAGAATGGCTAAATATCTACCTAACTAATGGAGCAAATTATTGTGATAAACCAGACCTTTTTAAAAATGACAAAACTTAAGACATTAACATTCTTGGAGAGTTGCGTCACACTCAAGTAATAACAAACTAAACTGAAGACAATCGAGGGAAACAGACAACATTCAAAAAGGCCTGGCTCAACATTGCGACTAGGTATTGGGGCAACTTTCTTCGAGAAACTTAACCAAAACTAGTCTTTTAACCAACACAAAGATGAAACTGACAACAGATGACACAACTGGTCAATAAACAGAAACATACAACAGAAAGCGGCCCCATATCCTAAATAATAATTCGATAATTTTAATATCTTAAAATTGGTTAATTCTTTTATTCACTGTCCAGAGTATACCTACAACCTTGGCGCTCCTTCACTTCAACATGGCCGTCGCACTCACACACGCGCGTACAGACACTACCTAGTGTGTGTGTGGTCACCGCACATGCCACAGACCGAGGTTAAGTACACTAAGCCGAGGCAACTTCACGATGTGGTCCAAGCCTTGCGGAGTGATACACGTACAACCGTACAAGTCTATCGCTTTCAGATTGTGGAGGCCGTCCCCGAGAGCACGCAGGCCTCTATCAGTGACCCTCGTGCACTGTCCTATATTTAGCGTTTCTAGCTGTGATAGCCTGGCGACCCGCTCCAGGCCTTCGTCGGTGAGCCGGCGGCAAGCGCTCAGCTTCAGCGACCGGAGCCCTGACAAGCCAAGGGTTGCATGCGATAGTGCCTCGTCACCCACCTTGTCGCAGAATGACACGTCCAAAGCTCTCAGTCTACCGCTCTCTGCAAGGTGAGCCACTCCTGCATCCGATATCCCATCGCAAGCTCTCAAATTAATATCCTCTAGATGTGGCAGTCTTGCCAGATGCCTCAAGCCTGCATCTGTGACTGCAACGCAGAATGAAAGATTTATAGATTTAAGTTTAGGAAGACCTGTAGCTGTGTGTTTCAACGCCTCGTCTGTTAACCTTTGGCAGTCTTGTAGTCCCAAATGCTCCAACTCTGGTGTGCCTCGCGCCTCGCCGCCGCCACACAGATGCGCTATCCCCGCATCGTTCACGTGCCAGCACGATCGCAAGTTCAAATGACGCAGTTTCCTTAGTCCCCAGGCGATAAGCAATAGACCCGTATCTGTTATGTTGCAACAGCCACCTAGTTCTAACTCTTCCAAGTTTTTAAGCGATTGCGCTATTCTACCGAGTGAGGAGTCTGTTACTTGTTTGCACAGTGATAGATCTAGTCTCCTTAACGCTGGCAACTCAGCTGCAAACGCGCTCGCCAGAGCTGCATCCGTCACACTATAACATCCGCTGAGAGATAACGACTCTAATCCCGGTAGCGCGGCCACTGCATCTCTCAGACCCCTCCGTAGGGACAGAACTTGTAACTTCCGAACTCCTCTTCTGGCTAGCGAAGCAAATAGTACCGGCGCTGGTCTCCTGAGATGTAGCGCAGCTTCCACTCCTCGCCACACGGACCGTCGATCAGCTGCATCCCGCCAAGAGCGGCAAACTTGAGCCGCGCAGCCTCTGTCTCGAACTGGCAGCCTTTCAAATATGAGAGCCAACAGCTCCGGGTACAACCTTGTGATGTGTGTTCCCTGCGGCTCCGGTGGCAGCTCGGGCACGTGAGGCACGGGCAAGTGCGGCCGGTGTAGTCGGTAAGGCGCACTGCGTAGTTTTCTTCTATTCGTACTGGGTTCCCTAAGTTCTGTAAGTCCGAGCCGATCGTCCCGCCAGGACATCACTTCCTCCGTCCACGCACTCATAGCGGCGTCACTGCACACTACAACATGTCACGATGCATCGGACCGGTTTTCGGTGAAACTCGTATAGTGGGGAGCGCGCGCGGCGTACGTCTGTCCCGCGCGGTGGGTCCTCGTGTACTGGCATTCGACGGAGAGTGCCGCCCCCCCGCGGCGCCCCGCGGCCGCCCGAGCGCGGCTATTGGTCGCGGTCGCCGGCACGTGACGCGCGTCGTATCGATTCGGAGGCTCTGCGGCGGCATTTTTAAGTTGGCGGGCCGAGAGCCCGCCTTCGCCCCGCGCGGCCCCCGACGCCCGCGCGCTATACCAAGCAGCCGCGCAGATGGGTAATGCGTCTGTTTCAATTGTTTCAAACCTAAATACATAAAGGTGTATCCTAGGTATATTATTCAAAAATCGCTGATAATACCACTGGAATAATTAATTTGGAATGTTCTTAAATCCTAACAGGTGTTATCAAAATAATTTTGTTGTCAAAATACGGAGTTTCTATTCATCATTGTATGATTTATAGTTGATATAATCCATTCTTTTCACTGTTTCTAGGTTCTCCGTTGGGTCATCACAAACAATAGTGGAGAAGTCTCTTGTGGTTTTCGCGAGGAGTGTTAGAAATTATAGGCACAATACATAAGTCGCTCAAACCATCCAATCTTTGAACCCAGTGATAAGGCGGCAAAACAACTCGGCGCGACGTATATTTTCGTTCGCGGTGCACTTGCCGACGACTTGCGACCACTTTACAAAGATCCCTGTCAACTGGCGCGACGCTCCTTATCCCCATACACTTAAGAAGACCATCATGTTGTGACACAGGCCATGATAAATTGGTTTTTTGATAACACCAGCCAACTATTACAAGGGCGACCGGTTGCGAGCGTTCCAAATATGAATTTCGAATTGAAACGTGTTCCAGAATGGAACGCGAGCGAGTTGGCGAGCGGACCGAACCGTTTAGAAAATTAACGGGTCTACGTGGTCCTTCTTTCCAATGAAGAATTGCTCATTTAGAACTTTGAGATTGGCCCTTTGGAAACCCATGACATTCAGTTATTTTCTTGACTTTTGATCAATGCATCAATATTTTTACAGATTTCTCATAAAAAATTATATCTAATAAAAAACTGTTAACTGCACAGAAGTACTAAAATTGAAATTAATATTTCCCCGTTATGATGCAAGCAGATCAATCGTAAAGTAGATCGTGAGAAATGGTTTTCACAGAAAGTTAAAGAGAACGGCATGTTTGAACCGGAAATACGAGACTGTCCCTAAACTACAGTTATTTATTTTATAACATCTTCTAACTTTGCTCAAGTTATTAAATTAATATTAATCGTTTGTTGTTGTTGAAAAGTTGAAATTTAAGTTTATGCTTAATCAAATCAATGTATTTCTGAATTATTGGGCGTTTCCTGGAGATACAAATAAATACGACGAAAAGAACGAAGTACTCGATAAATAAATATCATAGTTTATCAAAGTCAGCTCAGAGGAATAGAAGAACAACCTGTCCATGAAAAACATTGTCAAACCCTTAGAAGATTAGCAGACTGGGTAGTCTCTTCATAGTGGTGTGCGTCTGACGGCTTGACAATACAACAGATGGTAAGATGTCGTGAAGGATGACACGAATGAAAAAGGAGATGGCTCCCAAGTGAGAATGGAGAGTGAGTGAGTTACATGGGAGAGAAATGGAAGAAGAAGATGAGACATTTCGACAGACAGACGAACTCGACAGATAAAGAGAATAACGATTGGCTATGATAGAATTCCTCTTGACATTCATTAACTAGAAAATAACCCTTTAAATAAATACAGATGCAATAAAACTGCTAGACTGACACCTAAATAATCATCATCGTCTGCCTAGCCTTTTACAAACTATATTGGGGTCGGCATCCAGTCTATCCGGATGCAGCTGAATACCAGTATTTTATATGGAGCGGCTTCCTATCTGACCTCCACAACTCAGTTACTGGGCGACACGATACCCCTTGGTCAGACTTTCGAGTTTCTAACTACCCGTAACGACTGTCAAAGATCTACTAATGACTGTCGAGACCAACGGCTTAACTTGCTTTCCAAGGACAGAGGAATCTTGGTATGTTACGAACGGTCACCCACCCACAAACTAACCTCGGCAAGCGTACCTATCTTAACCATCCATCAACCCGTGCGGCTGTTTTTATTTAGCCACGAGCTCACAGGCACCAAAGTTATATTTTTCAGAATTAAAATATTTTGCCGTTTAATGCTTCCTTTGTGCTATCGATGTAACATGTAATTTTCTTATTGACGACGACATTAAGTGGTGACCAGAGCATGGTGTTTAGCGTGCAGGCACAGTCGTAAGCAGTGACACCGGTGACATCAGACAGCGGATGACGTTCCCGCTAAACACTGTAATAAGATAATGGGTTCTAACATTTTTCTTTAGCGACTTCTTCATGACTGGAGTCGCTTGTTGGCTGTGCTTGTTTTCGCCCCACAGGAAAGTTCGGTTGAGCAGTAAATATCCCTGAAGGATAAACTGCGAGATGCCCATTCCAAAAAAAAAAGCTTGTTTTCTTCAATAATTTCGCTAAGTATTAAGTTGCTCAAAGGCCTTAAAATTTACTAGTATACAGCATTTATAATAAATTTGGGGTCAGATTTAAGAGTAACTACCTATTGTTCCGTATCTGATAGACAGTCTTATTTAGTATTGAAAAATACCTACAGTATTTTTGGTCCTTTTATACGCCCTAAGGTAAACTTCCATTTAAGGAACATTAGCTAAGAAGACGTAAATTGGATTAGGGAAAATGATTAGGAAACACACATGAATCAGTAACGAGAGTTGTCAACAAAAAAAATGACGATAGAAAAGATGCCGTCGACTAAAATTTAAGCAAAGTACTTTTAGGACTGCAGGTTTGAAAAATCACACTTTATTAATTTGGTGAGAATTCTGTTATCTTTGAGATGACACAAAGGATGGGAAAAAAGTGTTTTCGATTCTACTTTTAGTACCGAAATTATGTGTAGTTTATAGAAGAAGGAACCTGTTTCGATGTTCAATGCAAATGCAACCTTTTTGTACAAAATACAACGTAATCACTGGCGTCAGTCACTAGTAAATAAAAAAGTCAACGTCACGCAGAGTTCCCAGGCGGTCACCCATCCAAGTACTGACTGCGCCCGATGTTGCTTAACTTCGGTGATCGAACGAGAACCGGTGTTTTCAACGTAGTATGGACGTTGACATTTGTAAATTAAAAATACATGTTGAGTATCGCTGTGTGAACTGTTATGTCTATGCGAAAATCTTTGATGGGCCAAGACAAAGCAATATTTTTCATTTTTCCTATGATTGTAAGGAAAGTTAAACCCATTAATTTATGAATACAAACCATATTAACTGATAAATAGAGTAGACCAAACATCAGGCTGTTTTTATAAAATTACTATCTAACCAACGCCAAAAAAAAACAAAAAATAACAATTTATGTTTGAGTTGGACCACCCCAATTACTTAGGGGTATGAAAAATAGATTTTGCCGATTCTCAGACCCACCCGATATGCACACAAAAATTCATACAAATCTGTCCAGCCATTAGGGAGGAGTTTGGTAACAAATATTGCGACACGAGAATTTTATATATTACTAGCTGACCCAGCAAACTTTGTTTTGCCATACCTTAGTGATAGAATTGTGAAAAGTTGAAGTTGTATGTATTTTTGTATGCTGTATCATAAAAAAAAATAAAAACAAAAACTTTTGTCTAAAAAATAAAATTTAGGGGTGGACCACCCTTAACATTTAGGGGTATGAAAAATAGATGTTGGCTGATTCTCAGACCTACCCGATATGCACACAAAATTTCATACAAATCGGTCCGGCCGTTTCGGAGGAGTTTGGTAACTAACATTGTGACACGAGAATTTTATATATTAGAAGAAGATATTTAGTACATAAATATAGCTACTTACTGATTTATTTTAGCAGACAATTTATATTATGACTAACTTTGTCTTGTCTTCCGACAAAACCTGTCCGTAAATTTATACTTTTCAAGTATTTTTATTAGTGTGCATTCTACTACTACAGAACTACATACATTGTTCACATTGGCTAAATAATTATCCTATTCTTATGACTGAAACTTGTCTTGCTTGCTATTGAAATCTCAGAAAATAATTTCAACGTATTTTGAGTTTAGAACTGGTCCTTCGAATCTTGGGCACTTTGTCCTCCATTTGAATACAGCTATTGGAAAGTGAAACAATCCACAGTGCTTTGGAAATTTCAACCAACAGTACCTAGGTATTAAGAAAGCTTCTGACGTTCAAAAAGTGTATGTAATGCTACAGAAGCCTTATCAATATAAAATTAAAATCATCTAAAATATTTCGACGTCACTGCGAATCTTACCTCGCGAATTTAAGGTTCTTTTTTAACAAACAGGATGCTCGGAGCCAATTTTTTGCGATCACTTTTTACCGCCTACCTGAGAGTACCCATATGGTTCAAATCTTGAGTTTTATAATAAAACTAACACGCAAATATGAAATATCATGTGGAACTTGAGATGAGACGAGTCTTAAAAAAACATTAAAAGGTCTATGGTGGTTATACTTGGTTATTTTATTATAAGTACATCGTTTATATTTAATGCATTTAGGTAGCAAACCGCGACATACCTACAGGCATAGTAAAATCAAGTTTTGTTAAGATTTATGTCTCGAGGAAAACCCAAAGCTTTATCTCGTGACACGAATCTTATTCCATAAATTAAGAAGATTAAGGGTACCTGGTGATGTACCATTCATCTCCACCAGGGGAGAAGAGATGTTGGTCTTCTAAGAACTAAAATGCCCCTACCCCAACTCCCGAATTAACCTACGCGGCTACGTTTAATTTCCAATTGATAGGCCCGTATAGTCCGGTCCGATACTTCGGACATGAATTTATAAATGGCCGCTACCTGATCTAAACAGTCAGGATTCTTTATCATCATCCATTGAACCACATTTAGTATATTAGTGATTATATTAATCCTCTCACCGCCATCTAGTACTGAGTTGACAAGAATAAAGAAGTTACTTTTGGTTCTATCAGCGCCACCTAGTAGCGAGTAGCAAAGCTAATATCGCAAACATTTACCACTCTTTATTAGTAAACGATTGGCATGACAGATGGCACTTGTTTTGTAAAAGAAACGCTTTGGATAACTGGTAGATGGCGGTGTCAACATTGCGTGCCAAAGAGCAATCTTTTTTTCTTATCGGTCCCTCGAATGTTGAGGATTAAATGCAAAATGCTGATTGTGGTTTATATTATATCCATCATCACATAAACTATCTTGATGGAGAACCACGTTCGATAGCTCTTCCAGTTGCTCCAACTCTTGGCTTTACCATCGGGTTGCGTCCTCTAGGATTTTTCAAGTATTTTGTCAATATCAATGTCTCAGTGAAGACCAATAAGACCAACTCATAAAGGTTTTTAACTCATTTAAGATCTTACTAGAAAGTTAATAAGACAAAAAAATTGCCTAATTGTTTTCTAAGTAGTGCCCATAAAAAATATTTATTTTAAGATGCGTTGTGCTCGTGCGCATGTTTAGTATTATTATTTGATAACAGCATCCAGTGATGCTCAAGTGAACGC
The DNA here is from genome assembly GCA_905147745.2 of Phlogophora meticulosa. Classification (NCBI taxonomy): domain Eukaryota; kingdom Metazoa; phylum Arthropoda; class Insecta; order Lepidoptera; family Noctuidae; genus Phlogophora; species Phlogophora meticulosa. The sequence goes on along the minus strand of LR990540.1, from coordinate 4,020,434 downwards.
GTACCGTATACAAATCTTGAGTGCTACAGGGAGGGATTTAGAATTCCTGTGTGCTATGAGGGCAAGGGACACTAGAATTTTGTAAAAGATGATATGGCTAGAAAAGGGTGAATGAATACAGATATGACGACTGATATCCCGGAGACAGGATGAAATAAAAATTTAAAAGAACGTATGCTGTAACGATCACATTTAAATTAGGATAACAGCATTAATAATGATAATGTAAGTATAGTAACAGGACCAACGTCGATAGCTCTGCAACAGGTACACACGGTTTGGAGACATAAATGATTGATGCGGGCAAATTTAGCGCAAGACAACCCAGTTCCTGGATTAAAGTTATCCCATAGCTAACGTCAACTGCTGTGATTGGTTAAATAAAATTTCAACAACCAATCGCATTACCTGCTTGATTTACGTTTAATTTGTGACTCGTTACTTGAACGGGGTCTAAGTCTACAATATAGTGCGTAATGTCTGATAAATTGTGAATGAAAAACAAGATACTATAAGATGCAACATTTACGCATTTTTACAAAGAAAACCGGAACAGATTAAAATATTGTAACGCAAATACGGGCCATGAACAAAGAGGAACAGGAGGCCAGAATAGTAGAAGCAGTCATCACTTTTTACGCAAGTCCGTCCCTGTACGACCGTAAGTCGCCACAACTACTTGAGATAGTAAGTAAATATTAAACAGAATAAAACGATTAGAGTTTATAGCAAATACTCGTAGGCAACAGACTCAATCCACTCGCTTTCTAGCGGCACAGACGTGTGTTAAACAAGTTGATCATTGCAACTTGCAAGATGTGGTTAGTGCATTGGTACGGTGTGTCCAAGCTTAGGTTTGTTTCTTGGTCCAGACTAATAAGTTAACCCTTTCGCTGGCCAATTCAAAAATACGATTTAACTTGAATGTCATAATGTTTGGCATATTACATGGTGTGTCGGTACATGCTAGGGGGTGATGGGCATGGTCACATCTCATCTATAGCTTTTTACATGTACGACTCGGGAAGCCAGTTCTGGATACATGAACAAACTGAGAGAGAGGGTGCTGGGCACTATAAGTGTTAAAAAAGTTCAACCGACTCCAAAAAATCACTAAAATTTTGTAAAAGAACTTAAGACTTCTTTGTAATACGTTTCTTTATTTGTAGCTTGCTAGTTGTCATTTATCTGTGTTTTATGTAAGTTAGTCGCTTTGTAATTTATCTAATGTAGCAAATAAAGAATAAATACGACTTCTCATTTACTTGTACGACATATTTATTTCAGCTACTTTTTTCCCAATTGGAAAGTATATCCTTTCACATGGAAAAATAATTTCCATAATCCGTTCATAAATGGCGGAGTTTGAGACTTATCTCAAACTATTTTGTGTTTATTACTTATAATAAACACAAAAAAATATAACTTAATTGAGTACCTCCTACTATTTTTGAAGTAGGTTAAAAAGGTGATGGAAAACATTATAAGGATATTGGCACGTCATACAACCCAGAAAATTGACATATTATGACAATTACGAAACCGCACTGAACCCGCGTGGTCGATTATACCTCACAGAAAGAGGATCCCTGTACCCCATATAAAGGCATACTAGGTACAGGCTGACGTATTACCTACATATGCCTACCTATGTACGAACATTTATGTGCCACACGATGCTGATGAATTTTTCGATGCCCTGTGATTATTTATTTTATTTTACTTCATATAATAATATTTTAATAATGAAATAAAAGAAAAACAATCACATATGCCTAGCTATATATGCCTAGAAACATCTAACATTGATCAGTATCATTTATAATATTTTTGAACTCTAAAATAGACATAATATCAAATTATTATTGATCTTAAAAATCATAATTCAATTAATTTTACTTCCGTCCTAATGAGAATTGTTTGTTTTGAATTGTATTAATGGATTTTTACTTTTTAATTTTAGTTTCAATACAATAATTATGTTGCTGTCGAACAGGATCCACAATTATTCTGAGTTTTAAGCCTTGTGTTAAAATCTTCTATAGGTAGTAGTTCTGTATTGTATAACGAAATAAATTAATCTGAATACAATTTTGCCTATTAAAATAGAATACTGAATCATGATGTCCTTATATTTTCATGCCAGCTTCGTTTGTTTTGTGGTGAAAAGGATGAGTTTTGTTTACAAAAACATCTCTCTTTCTACTTTCTCAGGTACTAATAGATTCGAAAGGTCCAATCTAAGTGACCTAAGTTATACATAAGTGCGTTGCAGAAGAACACAGTAATAAGTCCACGTCACAGCAGATTGACAGTGGCGCACATTTGCATAGATATCGCGTGTGTTTAGAACATTAACACAACTTCGTTAGAGCCATCTCCTCGGTTTTATGCGCGCCTGGTACCTCCGATTAGAACGGCGCTTGGAACGTTAGAATATGTATCACTTGTTTTCTATTAGAAATTATTGATTGAGATTTTGTGTATACGCGTATAATGTTTGTTCCATTCTAAAAGAGTATAAGTGTTGACTACAGCTGTTGTTGATTATAATAACGTTCCGATAAATTATAGTATCCTAGTAGATTCTAATAACTCTGATACCTTAGAGTACCTACACACCTGTATGTATATAATAATTATCATTGTGCTGGAAATATTTGATCGATTTAGTACTTGCTTTGACATTATTGTATTTATTTGAAACTAGCTGCGCTACGCGGTGTTATCCGCGGCGCGCGAACTGTCAAACCCGCAAAAGTTAAAGTAGTGGTTAAGTTTTCTTAAATTTACTAATGTACCGCGCAAATTTCTTAAGAAGGTTTTTCGTTTATTGATCCAGCCGTCTTCGAGTTCTGCGCATATTTTGCGATTCATTTCTATTTATATAATAGAAGATAGATAGATGGATTTATTAATTTGATTACAATTAATAATAATATTGAACACCTACATAATCGCAAAACGTGGAGAACTTACGTGAATGTCCATACTCTATTTGTCTTTTAAGTATTTACATATATGAGATTATATGTTATATGTAAATATAACATTGCACACAGTGTGTAAACAAATAAAGATTCGGTATCCCTCAAAGAGTAACTATTTTTAAGCGTAACTAATTTATTCCTCAAAGCGTCCATTTGTTGCGTTCACAAATTTAAATTAAAAATATTAAATGTATGTTTATTCCTTAAAGCGCAACCATGATGAAAAGTAGAGAGGGCAATGTTCATACATGCACGAGATAGTAAGCCAGTTTAAATCTAATATCCCAATTGTTTATTTATTAAAACTGACTACCAGGCAAACAGAAATTAACGGGAAGTAAGTGTCTAAGCATCTTTTGGTCAATAATTAAAAATACATGTTGGTTCATTAAATTGAATTATGACAGTTGTTTTGAAAAGTACCAGTGTATCAGAAATGAACAGAATATAATTACGCCTGTAAACAATCTGGTTACAAAGTTATCAATCAGCAATAAGACACGACAGGGCCTGAGTAAAAAGAAGTGTATTGAATCATACAATTGCGTTATTATTAAATACTATAAGCATACAATACTTACATTACTAAAGTAAATAATAATAAAAAACAGATGATTTTCTCACTTAGTATTGTTTATAATGTTTAATCATCACGTATAATCAGTCTGACTCATAATCACAATTAATATATCATAATACTATTAGTGTGCAGTAAATATTACACAGTTTGGTAAGAACTAAATAAAGTAAATATATTCATAATAAAATAGATCACTTAAGGAATATATTACTAAAGCGATCTGTGTTATTTTCATCATCAATATTTTCCGTTAGTTAATAACCATCACTATTGCACCTTGATAACCTATTAGGTGCGAATTTGAGGAATAAAAAAAAATATATTTTTGTTACTCAGTAGGTACTAATGGTTGCGCTTCGAGGAATAACTTAGTTGCGCTTACAAATGGTTGCTATTTGCGGAAACCCCTTGATTCTGATTGTATGTCTGCAATTGAATGGACAGTATCACCGTTTGATTACGTTTCTATGTCAATTTCACTTTACTCGTCCAGCTTTATCGCAGCGATATCGCTCGCGATTCCATATCGCTTGTTGCAAATAGTTTTAACAACTCGCATCGCAGTCAGTAGTGAAGCCTCATTTCACTGGTTATGTTGTAAGTAAGTAAGTCTGACAAATATTTTACCAAGGGGTGTATGTTATCGTGTTACCCAGTAACCGGATTGTGAAGATCAGATAGGCAGTCGGATCTATGTAAAATACTGGTATTCAGCTGCATCGGGTTAGACGGGAAACCGACCCCAACATAATTTGGAAAAGATTCAGGAGTTTTTTTTCTCAACATAATTATAATGATAAACTGCTATAATTATGAATCTGACAATAATTTTATATCACATTTGTCGTTTAAATGAATATATGTAAAGTACGAATATAAGTTGGTGAGAAAAAATAATTGGTTTAATTAGTTATGTCGTTCTGTGAGTCAAATATCCGATGTATTTATGCTTAATTTTTTTTTATGGTCATAATAGTTTATAATTTTAATAATAGAATGCATAAAAAATATACCTATATTTAAATAACGTTGCCCCACACTAGGAATTTCTCCTGTATCGTGTATTTGTATGGCTTACGGGTAGTTGTTCCGGGTCTGGCTGTTTGTGTGTGGGTATTCATGAACGTTTGTAAACGACGATACAGGAGAAATTCCTGGTATGGAGCAAAGTTTAAAAAAAAAAGATATAAGATGTTGTTATCTATGTTTTTTTTATTTTATTTAGTTTTGAAACACTAGGGCCACGGGGTCCGTGTGCCCATTTAGTTTTTCGAGAAATCGCGAAGTATTTGGTCGACTCTTTACGTGATCGGACTGGCCTTTTTTTTGGCCAAAGAATCAGCATTGCCATTCGACGTGGCAATGCTGCCAGCCTTCTGGGCACTTTTACCGTTTACAGTGATGCGGATTAATTTTTCGATGCCCTGTGATTATTTATTTTATTTTATTTCTTCATGTGTCTATGTTTTACAAATAAATAATTTGGATTTTAATTATAAGATCCGTTCTTGCACCGCATATTCATCAGTTTAATATTTTTTGTTGGTATCTCATTTATTTTCTGAATTTTCGACCGATCAAGAATTCAATACGAATCACGGTGAGTCGTCGTCTGTTGTTTCAATACCAGTGACCGGCAAGTTGTGTGGATTCTGTATGACAAGCATTGCGGACTGAGGAACGATCAGAAAGTTTTAAGTAGGATGCATAAGTTTGGCTTTTGGAAGAGCTCGTGGCTAAGTAACACAGCTGCACGGGTCGATCGTTAAGCTACCCCTGCTGACGTCAGCATGTTACATAGTTGAAATTGAAATTAATAAATAATTCTGGACAATCCACACAGCATCATCTAGCCCCAAGCTAAGCACAGCTTGTGTTATGGGTACTAGATGACTGATATACTTAATACAATACATTACATAGATAGATATTTTTTATTATACATAGCAAATACCCAGATCACCCGGAACAAACCTTTGTAGATCGTATAAACATTTGTCCTGGAGGTCCTGAGTTGGATTTCTGGGTAGGGTAAAGTGTTATTGGGTTTTTACATCTCGATTTGACCCGGTTGATGGCAATAGGTGCTCCCTTTGACATGGGACTTAAACATAACACCTACATTTTGCCAGTTATGTATACGCTACCCTAATGCTGCAAGACTGAAAAATGAACGCTGAATAAAGTATAGGGGAATATGTATAGACTGCCTAATTGGTCTAGTGATCCCAAGCGCGACTACTGAGCGTGAGGTCCTGGGTTCAAATTTCGTCGTCAAGCAAAGTGTTATTGAGTTTTCTCATTAGCAGCCTTCTGCGGTCTGGATTTGTGCCCGGTTGATGGCAATAGGCTCGCCCACTATTACATGGGACTTAAACATAACTGGCGAAATGTGGGTGTTAGGTACCTACTATAGATGTACCCGTGCCCATCCCTTCGGGGAATACAGGCGTAATGTAATGATATTAAGGCATGTTAAGACGTTGTAACTCTGCATGGCTATGGTCGTAGCTTATTAGAGACAAGTAACAGCTGCAAAAGATTTATTATTTAGCTACAACTTGACTGGACACCCCGTCATTATTCTTAGGGAGTAATTCCACTGTACCGAGAGTACCGTTGTTCTAATAACTAATTCGGATCGTTGTGCCCCGGGGCTTATCTTAGCTGCTTAAAGGAGCCCGTGGCTAAAAAAAACAGCCGCACAGGTTGAGCGAAGGATAAGTTTAAGCTAAGTTACGCTTGCCGAGGTCAATCTGTTTATAATATAGCGGTTTTTTTTTTTAAACTTTGCTCCGCACTAGGAAGTCACATACACAATCAGCCAGACCCGAAACAAGTACCTGTAGGCCATACAAATACTTGTTCCGTGCGGGAATCGAACCCACGACACCCGGCGCGGCAGTAGATCGCTCAGCCACTGCGCCAACCGTGCCGTTATCAGTTTTGTTTTGCGTACGTTAAAGAAATGTAAATAAGTCAGCGAAGCCCTATCATTTATAGTTGTATGCTATCGACTCTATCCTGAGGCAATACTCCCTAGTGTACTGCTGTAGGTATAGTACATCCACATCTTCCCAGATATGATTAAGTTTGATATAACAGACTGTTCCCTGTAAAATTCTGGTCATCCCTTTGCCCTAAGCATAAATCCAGACTCGAGGCTTCCATTAACAAAATCCCAATTGAACGAACCTACACTTGTCCTGATCTGGGAATCGTACCCTGCGCCATGTACAGCAGTCGCGCTAACGACCACAAGACTTCTTTACAAGAGTTCTTAGCTGAAAAACAAATCCTTTCATTTACTGTGAAATATAAACATAAATAATACTCTAAAGTCTCAGTTTAAAAAAAAAATGCACATGCATAAAAAAAGGGGAAAGACCAGGAAGGACATTAAACAATTCGTTGTTTTTCTTTGTCAATGGGAAAATATTCCAATAGGCTGGCAGCATTACCTCGATCAATGGCAATGCTGATTATTCGAACGAAAAATAGACCAGCCTTTTGGTCTCGTGAAGAGACGACCAACCGCTTGTCGAGGTCCCTAGTAACGAGGTAGGCAGTCGTTAGTTATAGAATTGAATGTTATAATTATTTTCGAAGAGCATACATCAAATAATATGTGCAAGGTCATATAGTAACAGGTAGATCTGCATGTTTTGCCATTTATGGCGTACAAAATAACATATTTTTGGCCATAAAAACAATTGAGTCTACACAACTAACTAAGAAATTAATAACTTACTCTTAATGCTAATGTTTTTATATATTTGATGGTGAAATTGTGAAAATGTTATCTATTCAATTTATTGCTATCATTTAAAATTCTGATATGTATTTTAAACGGAGCAGTGGGCATCTGTCTAGTAGGTATTGGGATTCACGAACTGATAGGTGCAGTGCAGTGAAGGTAGGTATGCTATCTAGGTACGCCCGATCTTCATATTTACAATCCTAAAGTAAACTTACTTAACAACGCTTCAGGCACACATGATGAAGAACAACTAAAACCAAACACGCACAATTTTTGATACTATTTACATATGTATTTGTCGAAATAATTGCTTAAAGTTGTTGCTTGAAATGTTATAATGTATCATTTTATTGAAAATGTTTTGGGTGTTCATTGAGGAATTTTTAGTAGCAGCCTGAAATCAGCATAGTTGCCCCTTAATACTTTTATAATTCGGCCTATAATGGCAATTTGAGTATATTAAATACCTCTACCTACCCATTCAAAGTCATACAGGAGTGCGTGATGTTTCGCTTGCTTTGAAAAACGCCTAGAAGAAATATATGGGTAAATATTGTATAGAGGTCCATTACCTTAAAGATCCACTTAACCATATCTATCCATTACAATGCTTTATGAAAAGTTTCATAGATTAAATCAATCCTCAGAATACCAAAGGTTACCAAGATAATCTCAGCAAGTGAGCGCTCGCCTTTATCGCTAAGTTAAGTCAAGTTACTTACTCAAGTTGAGGATGGAGGCTGTGTAGTGTGTACGGCCAGTCTGCCTTCGTCGTCCGCGCAGCCCGCACGCCCGTGCTAAACGCAACTTAATTCCAACTTCAATCGTAACTTAATTCGATGATAACATTAATATTATCGAAAAAACTGTGTCTAAGTCAACAGTGATGTATAAGTGTTACGTTTGTTTAACTTAAATGACAGTTAAGTTGAGTTTGCGGGTTAAGTTAGCGAGTGCAAACTTTTTTGTTTTGATTTTTCTTTGATATGGTAGTGGAATGTTTAATTTTAAGTGTAGTGCTCATATCTGTATCAGTTATGTGTGAGGTTTTTGTTTATTTTGTGTTACTGAACTTACTTAACTTTTACTTTTGTTATTGCAAACACTATGTGTTGAGTTGCACTGTCGTAAAACTACAGTTAACCTATTAGATAATGGTATTGCGCAAAAGATGATAAAGACCAATGCTTTAATTATAATTGATAAACTAAATTAAGTAACCAAATTATGGTCCAGTTAAAGAAAATTAGAGCTAAATTAGTGTGACAAATTGCCAAACGCGCTATAACTGATGTGATTGGATGAATACATTTTCAACAGCCAATCGCATCAATTGATTTTCTTTATTCGATTATTTATTACCAGAAAACAGGTGCAAGTTATGAAACCAAAGAATATGATAGTTTAAAAGCAGATCTTTACAACACAAAATAAAAATAGCAAATTTAATTATTTCGATCTTCGTATAAAACAATTCGTTGATATAAAAGTTATCCATCAAATCAATTCATAAAAAGTAGAAGGTACCTAAAAGTGAACAAAAATGCAGAAGCTAAAAGGACCGTTAAAACTATAATAAATTACGCAACTCTAATCTATTCTTTAAATATTAGTAAAATATTACCTCAACTTTACCTACAAAAACAAAATACTTATAAATATAATACTTAGAATGAACTTAACATTACAAGTTACGTTTAAGTTAAACTAGTTTCCCCAATGATCGATCTTAAGTTCGCTATCTATGTTATTAAATGATGCTAATTGCACTACGCTATAATGGCTAACATTACTCTAAAATCAAGTTTTATGATCAAAATTAATACCAATCATAATGTGGAGCTTGCTTTAGAAAAGCTTAGTTTGTACTTAAATTAAAATAACGTTTTGCTTTCCAATCTCTAAGCATGCACACTATATTATAAAATGATACTAGGGCGCCTAGACAAAATCTCCATTCTGTAAGCATTAACGCCAACTTAAAGATCAAATTGTATGGAGTTGACGTTTCTACTTTCGAGATGTCAGATTTCCACATTTGTAATAACATTGCCATACATTTTAGCGTCAGCGCCTGGCGTTTTGCAAAAAAGATTTCATCTAGGCCTGCTGTTAAGATATGTTATGCTAGCCTGGTTCATCCCGCTCTGGATCAAAGGCCTACTTAGAATAGTTCTCTCATACTGAGACGATCCTGGTTGCAACGTCAGGTCACCTCTGCCAAATAAATGTACTATTATCATTGTCAAATTTGTCATAGAAGCGAAACCCAGTTAATAAACGTTCAATTTAATAGGTCAAGACAAAATTTCAATAGGTCATGTACATTTAGAAAGAAAGAAAAACAAAGTTTATTTAAAAACTTAATGGAAAAAGAATCTAATGATAACGTTAGTAAAAACAAAACACGAACTAAAAGTATAACACAGAAAATATTCGGCAGTGAGGCATCGTGACTGTGGGATGAACCACTCAGCATCAGCATGATGCTGTGCCTAGAGGGCTCACAGCACAGCCCTAATTTTGAAGGTCATTTTAACTCTACACTTCAGCCTAACACTTCGGGGAACATAAGCTCGATGTTATGAGGTTTGCCAGAATCTTGAAATATTTACAAGTGGCAGTAAATAAAGGTTGTAAAACAAGAAGGTAATTGGATAAAATAAAAATACCCCTTGGCATTAGAAGATGAGTCTGCTACGGTAGTCCAGGCTCCGGAGAGAGGAACCTCCTAACCATACGCACCCGATGTAATACCTGGTACATTTATTAGAAACTTTTTTAAGAAGGATCTAACTGAGTTAGCATAATTTATTAATCACTCCTTTCATCATAACACAGCGAGATCATCATCATCTGTCAGGTGCTGTAACGGTCTTGGGAATATAATAGAATTATTTTTTATTCGAACCATACGGAAAATGTATGTAGAAGTTACAAATACAGATTTTAATACTACAACTCGCTGGTGACTTCATTCGCGTAAATTATAGCCTTTTCCCTTCGAAAGTGAACACCCGCTCTACCACCTTAAAAGCGTAGTTTTGAAAATAAAATATAGCCAATGTTACTTGCCAATAATCTATATTTCCACTATTGAAATTTAATTTTTAAAATCGGTTAAGTTTTTGAGTCTAAACTTTACAAACAAACATACATACTTACAAGGTTAGTTTGTGGATGGGTGACCAACTATAACATGTCGAGACTCCTCTGTGCTTCGGCAAACACTTTATCCCGTCGGTAATTTGTTGATAATTGACAGTGGTTATGGGCATTAAAAAGTCTGACAAGCAGTCTTACAGCACCAACAAATAACTGTACAATGCAAACTACGCACCATGTAAAATACTGGCAAGTATTCAGATGCATCCACATTGACTAGAAGGAGACCCCAAAATAGTTAGCTAAAGTCAGACGCTAAGGTATTTCGATACGCAACAAGAATTACAAATAATTCAATTTGGGATATACAATTACACACGAAATAGAACAGACTTCAATATTTTTTGTAAATAATAATTTGGTATGAATTAAATTCTAAAATGAAATTCTTCAACGTATATAATCTTGGAACCCAAAAGTCGGTTGTCACGCCGCCCCTAATAATTTGAATTTCGAATACAATACAATAGTCAAAAGCGTAACTAATTTCTTTATGGGAGACGAACGATTCATAAAGCTTTTTAACATCAGCGACACGACTACGATACGATATTTATTTATTTAAACATCACCCTTGTATTTCGTCACTTACTTTTGAGTCCTATGAATAGGCGCGATCCTATTGCCATTTACAGGAAGAAATCCGCGAAGGAAACATTAAATAACCCTTTGCCCAATCTAAGAATCACACTCAGGGACCCACGTTGTGACCACTAATACTCTATCGTGGTTTTGAACACCAGTGTTTGAAAGCACGTTTATATTGAGTGTTACAAGATCCCTTTCCAATTATTAGTTACAAGCAGCCAACCGCAATGTCGTCAAACATACACACAAACTATCACATTTAAGATTCTGTAGGATTTTCAATTTCAAGTTATTAATTGAATTCTTTCAATACTATGTTCCAACTAAGAAACGCAGTAGCCTGAGCTAACTTTTAGTGAAGTAGCTCGCTAAATAAATGTTGTATAGATAAATAAAGCTATTTCCAATGTCGAAGTCGTGACATGTAAATATCTTGCAAAACAATTTAATACTTTTCGTTATTATAGGTACTTATTGGTTACACAATGATATTGTTTCATGGTCACTGTACAAAAACGTCACATCATAACATCACGCCAGTTTCCCCGAATAGTTAGGCAGAGTTGTAGGTACCCCACATTTTACCGGCTATGTTTAAGTCCCATGTAGAAGTAGCGAGCCTATCAACGCGCACAGATGCATATACTCCGAGCAGTTACTGACGAATTCCTGATGGGAAAACCCAATAGCAGTTTCCGCGTCATGGGAATCGATCTCAGGACCTTATACTCAGCAGTAGCACTTGCGACTGCTACTCCAAAGAGGCTTCTTCTTACCTATCATTTGAGTAAAAATATCTATAACATATCACCATGGTCACTATCTTGCCGCTATCCCAATGTATCCGTCGGTTCGATACTGCTCTACTTTTAGTATTCACTTTCTTTCTAGTCGTTTATCATCTTCCACACAAAACATCCATTGATTCTTTGGTCTTTCGATACTCTTAATAGTTATCTTTCGTAGTACTGACTGTCCTTTGTTTCCACCTTGTGTTCAACCACATAAGTCACACTAATAAATATTATATGTGTTAGTGTATGTGTATGTGTGTGTGTTTGTGTGTGTTTGTGTGTGTGTGTGTGTGTGTATGTTTGTTATTCCCTCACACTGAAACGGCTCGATGGATTTGGATGGTTGTGAAGCTCATACCCTGAATCAACACATAGGCTTTCTATCCAGAAAAAGTGAAGTATTCCTAAACGAATCATCTTAATTTTAATCTATATCTATACTAATATTATAAAGTAAAATTTGTATGTGAGTTTGTATGTAGGGGGTCGTTCTATTAAATTCATCCGGTTGCAATATGATAAAGAGGAAATATTATTTTGTTTGTTATGGAATAAATAAACTACTTTAAGAACCTTACAAGCTATACTATCTAAGCGACATTATCAGCCAGTAACATAGGCTATTTTTTTTTTCAAAACTACGCTTTATTGGGGATGGAGGTGATGTTAAAGTACCAGGGGAAAAGTACGAAATTGACGCGGACGTAGTCGCGGACAAAGTGCTAGTATACTATATAAAACTTTCCAACATTTACAGTGTGTGCCCTACGAAAAGTACCACCTTACACTCCCTTGAACTAATAAATATCATCCGATCTTGCCTCTTATCTTATCTTCTCCGCGGCTTTCTATAAATTATCAGTATCTAATGCACATATTATGTAGTCCCGCTTAATATAAGCGATCACTTAGTTAACACTGAACTAGCTTCCATCTTACTATCGTTTATGTAGATTTCGTTGATTATATCCTTGAATGGGTTTTAATTGGGACCGGTGAAGAAGAATTGCCCTTTCTATATGGAAATGTGCGCAATGGGCAATTTTAAAGTAATAATACCAGCTCATATTGTGGCACTGCAGGGTAAAGTCTTCTTCTCATACAGAGAAGGCGCGAGCATGAATAAGAATCAGCTCGATACAAAATGATGTTTACTATAATTATCATTGTGTGTCTGTGTAAGTAATTTTTTTTTTAAATAATTTATTTATTTGTTAATTTCGATTTTAACTATCTTTCACGGATTTCCCAAAGGACTGTAATTAAGGTCACGACTTTCATCTTTTGCAACAATGGCCGCACAATAATATAAAATTTAGTTTCACTTCTTGATACACGTCTACTGAGCATTTTCTCAACTATATTCGGGTCGACTTCCAGCGTAACTGGATGCAGCTGAATACCATTATTTTACCACATGGCGCTACTGCCTATCTGACCTCCACAGCCCAGTTACTGGTGAACAGGATACCGGGTACCTTGGCAAAAAAGTGAGCACGCTGGATTTATAAAAAATATTATGCAGGTATTAGGTAGGTTTTACTAATTTAAACCTCCTCTAAAATTGTTATGTAGGTAAGTATCTAAAGATTAGTCAGCACGAGATAACATAAAATGCTTAATTGGTAACCAATCATACGATTATGACGATTTTCGTCAAAAAACAGAAACAATCAACTTGTTTTTTAAGGTATTATGAATATCCGATTAAAAAATACTTACAAAGAAGTCCAATTAGTGGAGTATCGAATTAGCTTGTTAGAGGGCAATGACACTCAACCGTTCTAGAGTTTAGACGTCAAAGGCCAGAGCCACACTGCATACATCGCGAGTTACATACACAATTAATTTAATTTTCTATAGAACGGAGTAATCTGGGCATAGAGCTGGGCATGGACTTGAAGTCAATAGCGGCAGTGGTATTCTTTAAAATCATCATCATTTGCCTAGCCTTTTCCCAACTATGTTGTACGAAGTCGCGGGTGGCTGCTAGCTGGTCATAACTCTTACGAGTACACACTGTACTGTAAATCCTACTAATCTTTGTAAAACAATTGCCTCATTACATCACGTTAAACACAAATACTTAGTCATATTTACCTGGGTGGCCTCGGAAAGCACGTTAAGCCGTTTGTCTCTGCTGCCATTCCATGTCTGTAGATCTTTGACAGTCGTTACTGGTAGTTAGAAACACGAAAGCCTGACAACCAGTCTTAGCAAGGAGTATCGAGTCGCCCAGCAACTGGGTTGTTAGGTCAGATAGGCAGTCGCTCCATCTAAAATACTGGTATTCAGCTGCATCCGGTTAGACTGGAAAAGGACCCCAACAAAGTTAGGAAAAGGCTAGACACAAGAATCCTAACAATTTTATACATCATACGTCGGTGTTCTCCTTTCCTACACGGGTCTATTTTCAACGACAAACAGACAAACTTAGCTTTATCTAATCTGCCAATGTCCACCCACTGCTGGGATCGACCTATCTTTTCAATATACTCGGTACAATCCCAGATTTATATCTTAGTTGATTTCCATAGCACTATGTCCATACTTGGTATTAGTTTTTAACTCTAGCAGGATTTTGTAGTCAGGCAGTTTTTTTTTCTTAAAACTCAATTTTTCCTGTGTCGTGGGTGCGTTTACAGCCATTTAAAAGTTACATACACGAACAGTCAGACCCGGAACAACTACCTATAGGCCATACAAACATTTGTTTCGTACGCGAATATAACCAGAATCAAAAATGTATTCCGTATTCTAATCAATATTTCCAGTAGAAGTTATTTTCAATCAAACTTTCACTTAGATTAAGTCGATTTCACAATGATAAGTACTATTGAAAAACCCACCAAGTGCGAGTCGGACTCGCAGACGGAGAGTTCCGTACCATCGTAAAAGATTAGAGATACAGCGATTGTTAAAATCGACCAAAAAAACGCCGAAAAAAATACGATTCCTGTGGAATTAATTGTCCGATTATTTGTTGTTATAGAGGCAATAGTAAAAACTCAACTCACCCTTTGCACAAACTCAACAAACCCTTTGCATAAAGAACCCTTAAACTTTTAAGGGTTCCGTATCCAAAGTGTGCCAACGGGTCTCCGTTGTCCGTCCGTTCGTCTGTCTATCAGCGGGCTCTCTATCTCATGAACTGTATTTAGTATAAAGTTGAGTTTCTTAGTCACATTTGTTGAAGTTATAGTGCAAGCTGAACTTAAGTTATATTTCCAAAAATATTTTTTTGCTAAAAATATTACAAACGCAGAATATTTAGATATCAATGGCCGACTAAAGAATTTTTCACTGAACAAAAAACTTTAACTTATACCTAACCGGACAAACATTAGGTATTTGTTCACCTACTTTCACCAAAATATGTAATGGCGGCTGCATAAACGTCGTTGTCGTGTAAAGTTTTAAACTTTTTATTTAGCTCTTTCTGTAGTTCAGTTTTAGTTATTATTTATGATATTTAATTTTATAGGAATCCAATGCTCTAAGCGTCTTCATATTTCCATTCATCACATAAACTTTTAGAAGAACTAACAATAAATGTGTATCAAGTGACAGTTCGATGATGTGACGACGGCCATCTTGAAAACGATATGGCGTCGTTCGGTGTGTTTCGGTTTCTGGTGCTGCTGGCTGCTCTGGTGTGGATCCTGGCTGAGGAGAAGAACGAGACGCGAAGACCGTACCCTTGGACCAACGGCAGCTGGTTGTGAGTACAAAGTTATTTTTACATCAGAATAGTAATTTCTCGTGATTATCATTCGTTCTAAAAATATTTAAGGCCGATTTCCATAAGTTCATATTTATTTCTAAGATAATAGTTATCGGACTAAACTGTTGAAAAAAAAAAGCCGTTCTTTAAAACGTTCAGTCATAATTATTGTTATTTAGTGGTCACCCAATGGTCCAAATTCGACTCCATATAGTCTTTAACTATGCCTAATCACAAATGCTCATGCGTACGCGCAATATGCCGAATATAACTAACTTACAATTAATACACACAGTGGAATTAAGAACCTGCTCATTTTTTTGAACTCGGCTAAAAAGGGGTAAAACGTGTAGGGATATACGTAAAGATTATTGTAGCCATCCAGCCTTCCAAATCCACCAGTATCTACAGCTGAAATGCTTTTCTTGGGCTCTTAAGAGTACACTTCCAGCAATATCTCAGGAGTCACTCAGCAGAATCTTGTTCATTCAGAAACTAAACAAATCATGCTGTCCGCAGTATACCTACTTAGTCTTCGATCTAACCCGTAGCAGAGCACTTTATTAATATTTTTTCACATATGCCAGAAATACCTAAGGTGAGTAATAGAATCTATACTAATATTATAAAGAGGTAAAATTTGTACGTAACTTTGTAAGTTTTTATGAAGGGGGTAATCTCTGGAACTAAAGATCGGATTCTAAGAATGTTTTCACCGTTTGAAAGCTACATTATAATTGATATAAGAATATTGCAGACTGCCTGGAATTATTTGGTAGCAGCCCGGAATCCAGGTCTGTCACCGGTGTTGGCAATGGCTCGCCTCCTATAACATGGGACTTAAAAATAACTAGCGGCAGATGGGTATACTATAGTTACAGAGGCCAGTACATCCAGCTACCCCAATGTGTCCAATTTCTTAAATAGTTTTTCAACTTTATTACAAAAGGATTAGGTTCATGATCAATTGGGAAAATTTGACAGATTGGAGTAGCTTTATGTGCTGGTGTCATTACACGTCTGACAAAACCCTTGGCGTATTGGCATGTTTTGTTAGAATGTTCAACTGTCCCTAAAAGTTTTCACACATAAATACTTACTCCGTATAATATTTCATGTATGTGTGTTTTAAAGCAAGTCTAGACATGTCTCAGGTGGCGTTAGAACTTCAATAAACCCTCGTTTTATATGACTCTGACGAATTCAGATTGGATACACGAGCAAGCTCTTTGAAATGAGAGTTATTTTGAGGATTACAGTTGTACAAAGAATTTGTATAGAGATGATTTCGTTTAGTTATACCCGATCCCGTATTATCGCCACTTTTTTTCCATCGTGGTAGGAGTACCTACCTTCTGCAATTGTATATCACTGACGATGGCGCACAAAATATAACCCAATTATATTCCATTTTGAGCACTATCTGTCAAAAAAATATCGATGTATCGATATGTTTGCCTGTGCCTGTACTGTAGGTATTTCATATTACGATGTGTGCAAAATAAAAAACACACACATTTTTTAGGTGAAACCTCTTTATCGACGTATGGGAGTTATATTTATAGAAATGTTAAAAAAATCGTCACACTTTCCAACGCCATCTTGAAAGAAATAGTCACATTTTCTGTCACTTTGGACCGTCACGGCGCCATGCATGTTTACTTAAATTGAGTGACTTATAAAGAAATATTTTAATAATAACAACTGAT
Organism: Phlogophora meticulosa; assembly: GCA_905147745.2. Classification (NCBI taxonomy): domain Eukaryota; kingdom Metazoa; phylum Arthropoda; class Insecta; order Lepidoptera; family Noctuidae; genus Phlogophora; species Phlogophora meticulosa. Next base: position 4,003,124 of record LR990540.1, on the reverse strand, counting down.
AAAATAAATTGACTCATTGAAATTAATTTAAATAAATAGTGAAAGTGAGAGATTTTTTTTTTATTGTTTTGCAAAAGTTTCACTTCATACGTGTGCACATTAATAAGCACACACACTTTATTTTTTATAAAATATAACAGGGTCTTTTGTGGAAAGTGTTTATTACGAATTCCGATAAAGCTTTTATCAAAAAGTTTCATTAGAAACAATAAAGCGTCAGATTTTTTTTTTAATTAAGGAATAATTTACGAAAAAATTTAACACTGGGCTCCAGAATCATGCACTGAACCCGGTTTGTGCATCAATGTCTACGTCAATGTTCCACCCTGTATTTTGGCCATTTTTAACTTTCACACATCAAACAAAGTTATTTTGACATGTGTCATGGAAATATTCCCAGTGCGAATACTCGTATACTGTTAGTAGGCAAAAAGAGGTCATGTTAAGATAAGGACTAAGAGTAAATCAACCTTTATATTCAACGGTAACCATTTCATTAACACAGACGATAATGAGAATTGAGTTCGACGACACCGGGGGTATCCTTCCTGGCTCCAAAAAGCCAGAACTCGTAGCTCAGAGATGTTAGCTGGCTGCTTACAAACGACAGTGATATTGATTCCTGAAAACAAACAATAGTTTGGTAGTAAGTAAAGCTGTAAAGACTAGTTGTACGATTTTCTACACGGTGTGATTTTGTCAAGGAGGACGCTGAGAGGTACAATACGACGTACAATACCATTTCAGTCAATATACTGAATTGCTTGTTCCAGTTTGGAAGGTGTTGTGGTGGAATGACAAGCCAAATTAAGCTATGCCTCTTATTTTGGAAATAAAATTACAGCATAAATATATCACACTGGCTGAAGGAAGAAGGCTGTGCACTTTTGTTAGAATCCAATTGGAGTCACTTTATGTTTTGAATCACGGTGTTATAAAACATTTATTATTTTTTCAATCCAAACGCCTACAATAAAACCATGTGCAAGATTTGTAGTTGCAAATTGTATGAATTCATTTTCTATCAGGCGCTGATTTTACCTCAAACAGAAACCGCTTACAATTTTCTTCACTATTTTTGAGACAACTGTATCATTGGGTAATGAATTATTTATTTTGTTAAATTCAATTCCACTGACCTGTAGAACTCCTCCATCATTAATATACCCCTCACTGCCAGGTCCGTCTATGAACAAGATCACCTTGAAGCCCGTTATGATGTAATCTTCGTCACCTTCCGTCAAATTGTCCTGGAAACATAAATATTGCAAGGTACTTCAACTGCACTTCAGTAGTAATACTTAAACTACAAAATCCACCATTACTGTCAAAAAATAAGAATGTATTCAACATCAAATTGTTAATTAGTAACAACTGATTAGCTATTAAAGTAGGAACCTAAAAGATCTGATATGATTGACAAGCATTTTATGCGGCAGGGATTAAACTGCCTCTGGAATAGATTATGAATAGATTTTATATTTTCAGAAAACCCGTCCAAGTAGGTATTTTACCGATCAAGAATTCTCCGTCAACAAATATTTGTTATTTAACTAAATCTATAATTGTGAAATGGCGTCGCTGATAGCTCTAGTTTGGTTTCGCGACTGACCAAATTCACCCAAAAGGTTTGTTTTAAACACTTACACCATTGAAGATGAACTCAAAATGCTCGGAGTCCTAAAAGGAGAAAAATAATATTTTATGAAACCGTGCAATTGTGTGGAGGCCACGATCGATAAATACTTTTAAAATCAAGGAAATGTCCAATGCATTGAATGAATGAATTCATAAAGTTATGAACGACTGAATGGGTGAATGAATAAATTAATGAACGGTTGAATGAGTGATGATTGAATTAATTAATTAATGACTGAATGATTGGAGAATGAATGAGTGAATGATGGTCTAACTGAAAGAGTGAATGATATAATTAGTGAATCAATGTTTTATTCGCATTGATTTTTTTAATATAAGACTAGCTACATAATGATGGTAAGTAATAGTAGGGGGTTCCAGGGTTCCACTATAATACTACTTAAAGAGGAACCTTCTCCGTCTTGTGTTTTATTCCTCGTGCCTGAAAACAGCAATGCTGCTGCTAGTAGATGTAGTAGTAGGATCAAATTGCTTCTGAGCAATTTGATCCTACTACTACATCTACCCAATCCCTTTATATCCAATCCCTTAAGAACAAGTACTTCAGTGGTTTCTCTTAAAGAGCTTAATAGTGCAAAGAGTTTTGAAGGATTATTGAGTCAAACTAAAACAACATTCTTTTCCAAGTGTCAAGCACTTGGAAAAGAATGTCGATGAATTTAATTAACCCGGCCATTTGTATAAGATCGTTTGTCCATTTTGCTAGGGAATGTCTCTTTCTCCCACGCTAAGCTTTTTGTGACAGACAACACTGTGTATGTGAGTGTTTGTGTTTGTGTGTGTGTGTGTGTGTGTGTGTGTGTGTGTGTGTGTGTGTGTGTGTATGTGTGTGTGTAAGCAGTGTGACAGATATGGCCAGCTTCTTCAGCTTGCTAACTCAGTAAGGTATGACGGTCACTTCAGTTCTTTTCGGGATCTTATCATCCAAAGAAACTCCTTCTTAGTTCACATGCTGGATTAGTAATCATAATAAAAATATGTAGTTCTTACTCTGTTCTCCGGCGGATATCGGAGTGTAATGTTCACATCTTGCACGGGAAACGTCCAGCCCTTGGTCCCGTACACCATCAAATGACTTCCTGTGGCAGAGCGGGATAAAAAATTATTAAAATAAAGTAAAAAGGTTTATTGCAGAAACTTGTACGACTGTTACAGTAAACCTTTCATAGGGACCTCCTTTTAAGGAAGAGATATATTAAATCGACGAAGGTCTTCGGAAAAAGGTAGGTAGTGCTCTTATATATGTGCTTCGCTTGGCTCGTCTTTGCGGGTAGACTACCGTCCCCCCATATACCTGTGCTAGGAGGCCCCGCTCTTCAATTACCAATTTAAAAATGTTTAAAGTGATGCACCAAAAGATGTCATAAGAACGACTGAGCGCTTCGATAAAAGGTAGGTTATGCCCTTGTATTTCACTTGGCTCGTCTTGCCGGGGACACTACCGTGCCCCCATATACCTGTGCTAGGAATCCCCGCTATTCAATGACCAATTTAAAAATGGTAAAAGTGGTGCACCAAAAATAAATATCATTAGATTTAGTCTCTACCCATATAATTATTTTTCATAAGGGATCCCGCTCCCGGGATAATCAATTATGTACTTATAAGGATTTTTACACCCTGTCATGATGGCCCAGTGGTTTAGGCCTCGCCTCTTGTGCACGAGGTTGTGGGTTCAAGCCTGGGCAAGTACCAATGTGAGTTTTTCAATTCATATGTACTTTCTAAGTTTATCTTGGACATCACTGACATCGGTGAAGGAAAACATCGTGAGGAAACCTGGACTTATATAGTTACTTATATAAGTCTGAAATCGCGAACCTGTCTTGAGCAAGCGTGGTGATTAATGCTCATGCCTTCTCTGTATGAGAAGAGGCCTTTGCCCTGCAGTGGGACAGTAATAGGCTGGTACTACTACTAATAAGGATTTTTACATTATCACCACGCCTTGGCACTTCTCATTTGACTTCTCGTTACCATATTATGCAAAATCCACAATCATAGACAACCAAGACTCATCACATTTCGTAAGTTGCAAAGCTTTCATTAGTGGCGCAAAAATATCAACAATCATATTTCAATTTCAATAGGGAAACGATTGTCAAAACAGATAAGTTAATCCATTAAATAAATATGTAAATCCTTCAGTGATAGCTAGGTAATAAATAATAAAAGACAGCACTGCTGCTGCGCTGTGTGTCGTGGGTTCGATTCCCGCACAGAACAAATATTTGTATGGCATACAGGTAATTGTTCCGGGTCTGGCTGCTTGTATATGAGACTTTAAATGTTTGGTAGACGCACCCACGATACAGGAGAAATTAAACAACGTTTAAAAAAGAAGAAAATAATGATATTATATATTTTGTAAGTTGGTTTTTTAAAACACGTAAAAAGTTAAAAAAAATACCTTAAACAAACAGACAGACACACAAAAATGTTGAAATTTGTGTTTTTGGTATTGTACCTTAAAAACTTTCATAATTATTATGCATTTGCTAAAAAATCCTGTTATTTTAACAATACATGCAGACACTTCAATTTTATTTATTTGTTTAGATGTAAAATAATAATTTAAAATAATATTAAATTGTATGGATGTTGTTTGATTGATTGTAAATGATGATGATTGTGTTGATTGATTGATGATGGTTGTTGTGTAAATGCCAGCTAATAGAAATTTTTGGCCGAAAACGGCTCATTGTGCTTTCCGAGGCACGGACGGATCTCAGTAATGGATGTTCCCATGCATGGACCGACATCGGCAAGCCTTGGTACGACCCGTGTGGCTTTCATTACTTGACCAGGAACCCTTCATACTTAAACTACTTAGGTTTTAGCTAGAGCACACTCCTTACAGACACATACACACACACACCCATACACACACACACACACACACTCACGCACACTACTTTTACTACTTACTACTTTTCTTTGAATAATGAATTCATGTGAGTAAACTTTGCGTATACGGGGAATATTATTAATGATGCATACAGGAAAACTGCTAAAATTAATAACTACGTCATCCTCATATCACTGTCGTAAATAAAAGTATTATCAATGTTTATAGAATACATAATCTTTCAGCGATAACTCATAAATATTGTGGATTCTGAATGTGGCTAAAGTCAGTTGCGGTATTGATATTGTTTAAAGTAACAATGACATGACAACAAATTGTTTTTTTGACGTTTTATTTTAGAAATATATTGTGTACTTCTACCGTTCATTAGCTGTGATAAAAGATTACACATAGTACATTTTTCAAATGATATATTAGCAACTCTGTCCATTTATATGTACTTTATATGTTTTTCTTAGACATCACTGACATTAGTAATGGAAAACATCGTGAGGAAATCTCGACTTGATATTAGTTATGTTAAGTCAACTGTCACAAAAGTTACAGGCCTCGAGCTTGCATGGTGGTCAATGCTCATTATTGCTCATATCGTATCTGTATTAGAAGAGGCCCAGCGGTGAGAGAGTAACTGGCTGATATTGTTATAATAATATTTATAGAGTACCTATTACAACCAGTAAAGTCTTTAGTCAATTTAAAAATATAACTAAAAGAAGTTTTGTACTATCATGAGGAAAATTTATACTCCGATTGTGCATAATAATATTTGTCTGAAAATTAATTTGAAATTTTATTTTAAACGTGTAGACTAATCCGTGTTTGCGGAGTGCGCTCGGAGTACTGTGAGATTAAGTATAATAAATTAATAGTTTAGATGAAGAAGTCCAGAAAACTAACACGGTCGAATTTCGCCCACGGCGACCACTAGTGAATATATAATAGTGTTTTTAGGCCGTAAGCTCTGAATGAAGTATCTCTGAATAATTAAATGTTTCTGGCCATTTGCTCGAGTATTTGTTGTCAATTTATTTATAGTTTATTTTTTTTAAAGCTTTGCTATCTTACTTAGTAAAGTCCTAATGAAGCGTAGTGGCCATATCTTCCACAAAGTAACTTATTTACTTAATTTCTATCTTAAAATCAATAAGTTCACCACTCACCTTCAATGATGGAGTCCAACGAACAGTAATATCTGTTGACGGTCTGGTAAACTGTGGAATGGACCTGTCTGCTTGCATTGCTGTTATTATTGGCGCTACCAAAGAACTTCACTGTATTAGAACTGTCATACTTCTCAATCTCCGGCTTAATAACCTGAACTATTTCACTTCCCACTATAACCACATAGAACACGCAAACACATAATATTAATATTCTTCTAAACCCATTCATAACGCAGACACGAAAACGGCGTGAATACGAGAACGGTTAGCATATCGTCCGCGCATTAAATGTAAGATTAATTAGCTCTGATTACGAATGTAATTAAAATAATATTTAGCGATAAGAGTCGATATTTTAGTGATAACTTTTTCGTGATCGTCGTGCTCTTATCGGATCCCGTCGAGCTGTACTCACGCAGCTGTGTCGATTATGTAGGAACTCAGCGTAAATCGAGCGTATCTGAGTGATTAGATTGTCAGACTTCGATGCTCATATTAACTTCAAGCGGATGGTGGCTGCTATAGTTATCGTTAGCAATAGTTCAATTTTTGGGTGTATCATAACAAAACATTGGGGGGGATTACAGGCGTGGTGTTAACGCCTGTAATCCCCGAAGGGTCAGGCAGATATGTACATAGTACATCCACATTTCGCCAGTTATGTTTAAGTCCCATGTAGTAGGGGGCGAGCCTTTTGCCATAAATCGGGCACGAATCTAGACTCCGGGCTGCTACTGAGAAAATCCAGATGGAAAAACCCCAAAAACGCTTCGCCCGACCCTGAAATTGAACCCAGGACCTCATGCTTAGCAGTAGCGCTTGCAACCACAAGACCAACGAAGTGGATCACGCGCCTGTATTTCCCAAAGAAGCAGGCAGACAATAATAAGAATAAATTTATTTTGCTACAAAAATGTATTAGGAAAACATATAATGATATTACTACTTTAAAAAATTTATATGTAACTTAGTATTTAAAACTAGGTTTGTTTGGTTGGTGGTCCCCAAACTAGGTTCAGTTTCTTCGATAGTTTTTCAACTTTATCACAACAGAATAAGGTTCATGTTCATTTGGGAAAAATTGTCAGTTTAGGATAGCTTGATGCGCTGGCGTCTGTACATACCTTTATGTTAGGGACTTGGATATGTTGGAATACACATTTCACAAATTATGTTTCAGTCCCTGTTACGAGATTGCTATTGACTATCCACAAACCAATCTTCATACTCGAATCCAATAGCACTTGCTTGCCGTATCATGGATTGAACCTAGAAACTCAAACACACTAGATTAATTACGTAGTCTATACATCTATACAAATAAATAAACTTGAAGTGTCTGTTCGTTTGGCCTAGCTCTGTTCTATCTCCTGCTTGATATGGAGTGAAGTGGAAATTACGTATTTTTTCTATCTCCTCCGCTGTTCTTTTCTGATTGATTTCGTTGCGGGATCCAAGACAGTTGATGCGTTTCTCCGGGACTCGTCGGGCTTCATTGACTGTTGATTCTGGTTTTCCGGAGTTGCAGTGGTTTGGGAATAGTGTGGCGGGCTTGTCCCAGGCATGGCTAAGTTTATACGGTAGTTATTCTAAAAAGCTATATTTATTTGTTTGAGGTAATAGGTAGGAAACGGCTGGACCTATTTTGACGGAGTCCTTACTGGCAGATAGCTTATATAACAAGGAGAAACTTAAGTTACTTTTATTTTAGAAAAAAAATAGGTTTCCACGTAATTTTATCAAATTGCACGTGAAAAAAGTCGCAGGAACAGCTAGTATTAAAATAAAGATCTTATCTTCATCAAGATACAGTCACAAAAACAACTGGCACAAAACACAAAGCGTATCAACCTCTCACCACACCAAGTCTTTAATAAAAACTTCAAATATCCGAAGTTTATGACCGACAATAAACGAACTCATACATAACGAGGATCTACATAAATAAATAATTAATAGAACCTTCTCAAACCGGTTGTCCCTACAAAAACGGTACCGATCACCCTTTTGATCTCTAAGAACCCTCATTAGGGCTACTTAAACATTATTATAGGCCATTATAATCACGCCTCGTTCAAAGATGTGGTAACTTATGGACCATAGACTATACTCCATGGATTTATGGTAGGTGATAATGCGTACTTTATGGTCGTTGCTACGTTTTATAATGTTTTGTTTTATCTATGTTATAAATAAGAGATGTGTGAAGAGGTTTTGGTTTAAGACAATGGTTTTACTACCTGATTAGCTGTGACCCGCGGTTTCATCCGCTTCTGAGGGTCGTAGCCTGGTGTTAAATAACCTTTTCTTAAGAATTGGGCAATCAAATGCAAAACATATACTTTTAAATTTCATTTTAAATTATTAATTAAAAACAAACGAACCAACCTATCTACCTTCATTTATAGTATACCACACATAACATCACGCCTGTACTTCCCAAAGGGTTGGGTACAGATGCACAAATGTGTACATTACCATACTTAGATTTAAGAGTTGGCAACGTCGTAAATAGCTGTCAAATATTTACCTGTTTCGATTAATTTTTAAATAATACTGTATGGAAATAAGAAATTTGGCTAACCAATTGACTAGAATATTAATTATGAATTGCAATTATAACATTGAATTTGATGTTGTACCCGTTTTAGGTGAAAAAAAGGCATTTGGAAAACTACCAAATACTTTTTTTACATCTAAAATTAACTATTCGGTGTTACGATATTAATTATTGCAATTCATAATCAATATTCTAGTTCGCTAGTTAGCCACATTTTTTATTTCCATACAGAAATATTATCAAATTAATCAAAACAGCGAAATATTTGACATCTATTTGCGACGTTGCCAACTTTCAGAATAAACCCTCTTAAGTTTCAGTCTTCGCGTGAGTAACAATTTTTATTTAAAACTCAAGTTAACATCACTAAACCAAAAGGGCATTATCAAATTGCCTGCATCATTTCATATCAGAGCCACCGCTTAGATTAGAAAACCGCAACGCGTTAGCACATTAGCACTCCTTTATAAAGAAACCACGAATCGTGAACCAATAGAGCTATCCAAGATGGCCGCTAAACTCCTTCTATGTAGTGCACTTCTGTCATTCTCTGCGCTCCTGGTACACGGCCGTGCTCGTGGTAGCTTCAACATCGGTAATACTTTTGGATCCCACCTTATTTACCACGAAACGCACCACAAATATCCGATACCGTTTATGGTAAGAGATGAAGATTTTACCGTGGACGGAGTCGACAATGAAATTATTGAATCTGTGGTCGTGAATGATTTGGAGGGAACTGGTCTGAGCTATATTAAAGATGGTGGCATTGGACAGCACAATGTGACGATACATTTGGAAAGTAAGCGCGGAGATGGTTATAAATTCTTAGTTGAAGTTTATGCTATTTGATACTGTTGAAATAAATTGTTGAGTGATTTTTTAATTGTTTTATTTCTACTAGCGGTAGAGGCAAAGGAAGGTTCTTTTTTAATCTTACGTATGTTTATATAGTTTCTTGTATAAAGTGAGTTAAGTAACAGTGTGTAAAGTGAGAATAAAGTGAGTAAAGTGAGTTAACTAAATAACTAAATAATAAACTAATAAAAATTTTTCGTTCGAATTGTCTTATTCCAGTCCTCGAGGCGCTTTAGTGATCTGGTTTGTGCGAGTCTTATCTAGGTCAAACCAAAAGTCCTTGTCAGTTCATCCACTCAAATTCAACAAATCTTCCACCAGCCCTTCGTTAGCTCTCAGTTACGGCTCTGTTTCTTCCCTTATGCATCTTACCAAGTGCCCTGCCCATTACTATATCTTCTTATATTCGGACTACTTGAAAAACGTAAAAGAACACTAATGGTGGTATCCTCTACCTTTAACAGACACAATGGAATCGTATTACAAATTTCCAATAACCAATTGTTTTAATTATCAGGTTCGTCGCCGGAATCAAGTTAACCATCAATTAATTATTACTAGCGATATTGAACATTCATTAATTACGTATACCCTTAATTACAAATTAAATATTTTACGCATCATAAGGTAGTCCATTATTGATACCAACTATTTATAATACATTGTAGGTATAATTAGTCTTATTATTCATAGTTTTTCATTTACCTACATTGTAATTCAAATATGCGTCTGCTTTGACTAGCTATACCCGCGTCGCTACTCAAACAACTCGTTCGCTGCTGGACGTAGACTGTGGACGTAGAACATGTCCTTCACGTCCTGGATTCGCGGTCTCAAACACTCGTCTACTCCAACAGTCATCGTACAAGTACAATCGACAGCCATGGTCGGCCCATTGTCACTTGAGCAAACCTATGCAAGCTCTAGTGGCAATGGGCCGACCATAACAGTCACTCTCCGAACTAGAGAAAATAAAGTATGACCAACGAGAACTGACCACCACAAGTTATTTTCTAAACTTTTGCTATGGCGATATTTGAGACTGTCGGGTTGAGTCGAGTGAAAGAGCTGAGATCAGTTGACTGGTGAACTTTTAGAATAATAAATAATGTCAACTCCATGTATGCAGTGTATATCCCGGATTAATAACTCGTTTTTTATTTTTAAATTGCCGCCTTTTTGGTGCTCATCTTTCGTTGCTCGGGCCTCTAAGTATTACCTAGTTAATTTAAAAAAGCACGTACTCTATGATTTTTTTGGATTGTATAATATTTTTGTTTGCTTTAGTGGCCTTCTACGAATTATATAGCAAATGAGACAACACTCATTTACCACTTAAGTACTGTGTGAGCGACAGACAAAAAAATATCGATAGGTCTAGGATACATTTTAATCCAAGTCATACTCAGTGTCACCTCAATTAATTTGAATCACTCGAGTACCGAGTTGCGCTGTATGAAAGTATATGCAAACAAACAGCTTGTATATTCATCACCCCTGTATCTAAAGTAGGTTCTATGAAACCAGTTGCAGTAAACGAAACAATTACAACATGTTTTCCAAATCATTTATTTATTCACAAACACCTCACATGGCATAAACTTCCACTAGGAACTTGTACCCATCGCCACGCTTACCTTCCAAATGTATCTTCACATCATGCTGTCCAATACCACCCTCCTCCATATAGCTCAGGCCTTTACCTTCCAAATCATTCACAACCACTGCTTGAATAATTTCACCATTGCCTGCTTTCACAGTAAAATCTTCGTCTCTTTTGATCCAAGGCAACGGGATCTTATGGTGTACCTCGTGATAAATAAGACGGGCTCCATAAGGTGTTCCTATGGAGAAGCTGCCACGCGCTCTTGCATAGACCAGGCTCGCAGAGAAAGACAGAAGAACAGTGAATAAAAGCAGTTTGGCGGCCATCTTGGATTGTTCTACTAGTCAAAATATTCGTGCAATATTTTATATAGGACTGCTGTTAATGAGTTGTGGTTTTGTCATCTAATAAGTGTATGGTTACAAATGGTTTTAGCAATCTGTGGATCATTGATTGTGCTAATTGTTTGGTAGTAGTTGCAAGTCCGAATGTGATCGCTAAACGACCTCAGGCCACCATAAAGAAAAGCCTGGAGAAAGTGAACTTGGAGCCGAGCCGTCACTCGACCAGCTAAGCCCAACGATACGGCACGCGATGTTTCGTGCCGCCTGTATAGGAATGTGTGGTCGTGGGATCGGCCGCACTTGGTGAAGAGGCCCGCTATTCGCTATGTATGGCTGGCTGATACCCGCCGGGGGAGTGCACGAATGTAACTACTTGCAACTGGGACTTCGAAGGTAGAAACCGTGGTGTTTAAGGCGGTAAAAGTCCTGTATAACCCTCCATTCGCGTCAGTACATAAGGATTAAGTACCTCAAAAAGAGAGAGTCATGATGGCCCAGTGGTTTAGGCCTCGCCTCTTGTGTACGAGGTTGTGGGTTCAAACCTGGGCAAGTACCAATGTGAGTTTTTCAATTCATATGTACTTTCTAAGTTTATCTTGGACATCACTGACATCGGTGAAGGAAAACATCGTGAGGAAACCTGGACTTATAAAATTGGGACAGTAATAGGCTGGTACTACTACCTCAAAAAGCTAACATAAAAGGAAGGTCCGAAATTGATCCACCGAAAATAATTAATTAAAGGAGACGAATGAATTAACTTTCAATGTATTATAGCTATAGGCGTTAAGGCACAACTAAAAAAATCGTTTACAAAACAAAGAAATGCTTACGCTGCACGAAATGAATTATCATCTGCCTATCTTTATCCCAACTATTAATCACCCATCCACAAACTGACCTCGGCAAGAGTAGCTTAACCATCGATATACCCGTACGACCGTTTTTATTTAGCCACTAGATGTACGGAATGAATTCCAAAAGAATAAGAGTATATAACTTATAACGAACTCTAAATAATTAAGCTAATTAAAATTTTCGCAAACGTGTAATATCAGGTTGTTATCAAACATTTGCACAGTTCCTACTACTGATGTAACGGGGAATCCATTTCGCTAATTAGTTTGCTCAAATTAAACCTTACCACAATACATTTAAGGGCTATGTTTGTATAATTAGTTAGGTCATTTCATAGATTGGATGATGACCTCGTAGGTACTTGGTACGTATTGTTGGAACTATTGACAATGATGTTCCAATATTGATACTCCTCGGTGGAATTTTGAAGTACTAATGAAGTCTTCAAACATGGGAGCTACACTTACCGTGAAGTCTTTTCTTCCACAGTCGTTACACTCATTACACGTTGTCAGAATTACTCAGAAGACGCAAAGTCTGACAACCAGTCTTTATACAATTACAATTGGGCAAAGCAGTTTTTCTATTCAGAATATTTATTTCAATGAAATGCCAGCTCTATGCACATGAAATAAATTAAATAAAAGAAAAAACTTAATATAACAAGGCGTCGAAAAATTCATCCTCATCACTGTCGACTGGTAACCAAAAGACTGATGGCATAGCCACATTGTATGGTAATGCTTATTACGATAAGTAGTGTAGGACGCCCTCTGACTAGGTGGGATGACGATCTGCGAAACACTGCAGGCAGATGCTGGAATCGGCAAGCTGAAGACAGGGCGCTATGGCGCTCATTAGGAGAGGGCTATGTCCAGCAGTGGACTAATATAGCCTGATGATGATGGCAATGCTTAGCCTCTGGCCAAAGTAGAAGCCAGCCCTTGGGTCTCGGGAAGCGTCAACCAAACGTTTTTAAATATCTTTAAAAAGAAGATGAGCACTCGGTCCCGGGAGTTAAATTTCCCGAGAGTTTTTTAAATAATAAATTCAGCATTATTGAAAAAAAGGAGCTACTTACGCGACTAGAGGAGAATAATGAAAAAAAAACTAAAAAAACACGCTTTTATAGAAAATCCAACTAAAAAATAGAAAATAAAATTTAATAAATTTGGATTAAGAAAAGTGTAAATTAGAAAAAAATGTTTATTAATGGAAAAAAGTGTGGGGTTCGAAATTAATGTTCCAATGAAGGAAAACTGTACCAGTTTTACGTCAGATCTTTGTGATTGGACTGCCAAATGCCATGACTTAATCATGGTACTTGGCACGCAGAAAAAATATAACGATGACGAATACATTGTTCATAATATTTTCCTACACAAATAAGGAGATTAAAGCATTTCTTAGTACTCATCAAATAGATAATGTAATGTGGAGGAAACTATTTACTTATTGACTTACGCCCAATCATTATATTGTTTCAAAATTCTCCGGGATCAGCTTAAAGTATGGCTCTTATTTCAAAGGAATTGGGTTCATAATTGAGTGGTTATCGATTAGGTGGCCAAGTGATATGATTGTAACCTCAGCAGCCTTGTGGACGATCGTTCGCTTGTATGTTTTTAAACAATATTAGGGTTTGGTTACATGGAACTGTAATAATGTGTTAAAGCAATTCTTATTTAAATGTTTTGTTTACGGTATTTGAAATATTAGGTCTTTACCTATGAAATTGCCGTTCTGCAGTACTGGCCATTTCAAATCAAAATATTTTTTGTTTGGCTAAGAATTCTAATTTCAAATTAATTTTATTTTAAAAACATGGATTTTTTTTTCCAAAAGTAGTCATTTGTTTATTGATTAGTGTTACATTTTCATCGCATTTAAATCTTTTTCGTCATCATGGATACGTTAAAAATTCGAGTAATTATGGAATATGAGTACCGTCGTGGCAGCAACGCGGCACAAGCGGCACGCAACATCAACGACGTTTACGGAGCTAACACTACAAACCAACGCACTACCTGTTATTGGTTTGCTCGCTTCCGTTCTGGAAATTTCGACCTGAAAAATGAACCTCGCGGTCGTCCGAAGACTTTGGTCGACAATAACGAATTAAAGGCGATTGTGGAAGCTGATGATACACAATCTACGGCTGAATTAGCAGCAGCTTTCGACGTTAGCGTCAAAACAATATTGGTCCATTTGCGTCAAATTGGCAAGGTAAAAAAGCTTGACAAATGGGTGCCCCACGAACTCAATGATCGCCAGCGCGAAGTACGCGTCGAGACGTGCCTTGCACTGCTCAACAGACACACAAATGAAGGAATTTTGAACCGCATTGTTACCTGCGATGAAAAATGGATTCTGTTTGATAACCGCAAGCGCTCAGCAAGTTGGTTGGATCCTGGTTCAGCACCTAAACAATGCCCTAAACGAAAACTTACTCCAAGAAAAGTGATGGTCACTGTTTGGTGGTCTAGCGCCGGTGTGATTCAACACAGCTTCTTACCAAACGGGGTGAGCATTACTGCAGATGTGTACTGTGAAGAATTGAACACAATGATGGAGAAGCTGGCACATCTCCAACCAGCATTGGTCAATCGCTCGTCTCCGCTGCTCCTGCACGACAACGCGCGACCTCATACTGCACAGCAGACGGTCTCCAAGTTGCAAGAACTGGGGTTGGAAGCTCTCCGTCATCCGCCCTACTCAGCAGACCTTGCGCCTACAGACTACTACTTTTTCCAGAATTTGGATAACTTCTTGGCGGGAAAAAAATTAAATACCCGAGAGGCAGTACAAAATGCCTTTGAAGAATTTGTTGCCTCCCGTCCAGCTGATTTCTTTAAGAAGGGCATCAATAAACTGCCACTGCGTTGGCAAAGATGCATTGATTGCATGGGTGATTACTTCGATTAATACAAATAAAAAATACATGAAAAAAAATCATTTCAATTTTTTCATACAAAACGGCAATTTCATAGGTAAAGACCTATTATATGAGAGGCCTTTTGTAACAAATTATTATTAAGTTTATTAATTTCTACAACAATGTTTTTTTTTTATATATACTTTTAACAACGAACACAAAAAACAAATTTGGAGTATGAATGTTGAGTACTAATAACCCTCAACCGCAGAATAAATAGTTATTTATTCTGTGGTTGATTTTCGGGCTTCTGACTACCCGTAACGACTGTCGAAGATCTACAAATGATAGCCGGGACCAACGGCTTAACGTGCTTTCCGAGGCACGGATTAGTCTTAATATGTTTCAAACGGTCACCCATCCACAGACTGACCTCAGCAAGCATAGCTTAACCTTCGATCAACCCGTGTGGCTGTTTTTATTTAGCCACAAGCACCTCCTCTTTTTATACCGAATATTATAAAATATTATAACGAATGACTACGTCTTGCAAATGGCTTGTAGCGCACTTCACAGTTGTCCAAATTAAAAAATGTTTATCCGACAATTTTTTTTTAACACTATCACGAACAGTCATGTAAACACAGTCTTAAATAAATGAACAATTGACCTCTGCACTTAATATCACTCAGTAACGATTTGCCCACGGAACAACACGTACTTAGAAACAATAATGTATAAAATTTTGTTATTGTGTGCCGTCATATCAGCAGTTCACTGCAAAAGTGTCATTGTTGGCCAAACATGGGAACAAAATGGCATAAGAAAAGTGTATGAGACAACGATAGAGGCGAACGCAATACCGTTCTTCAAGAGAGAGAAGTTTGTCACATTCGAATATCCAATCGCAGACTCGAAGATCAAAGGGATTGCTATCAAGGATATGGAAAATGGATTAGCTGAACCATCGATTACTCAGGGAGGTCTCGGGTTTGGCTTCGTGAACCTGAAGCTGAAGAGTGAAAGAGGATCTGGGTTTAGCTTCGTTGTAGAAATCTACGCGTGATTGTGAGGAGTTCCATTTGAAGCGAATCGTCTGTTGTGTTAATAAATGACTTATATATAAATATTTGCTTATTGAAACATTATAAACAAAATTGTGATGTAAAACTTTAATGGTGCACCGATATATAACCGATTATGTTCAATGAAAGTGCACAACTAATTACATATATCAACATAACAATTGCTTTTTTTAAACGTCACAATAATAACTCAAATTATCAACTCTTAAAAGTAAACAATTGCTCAGTTACTAAATTAAGGTAAATCAACCTCTAAACTCCATGTAAACGCCTTCTAACACCGCTGAGCTGAATTACTGACCAGTTGACCTTTCATTCTTGCATATCAATCCATCTCGTTCACACACTGGCATAAAACAATCACAGTACTACCACACGAGTCGCGGAGACCACTCCTCGATCAAAATGTTGAAAGAAATCGTTTTAGTTTCTGCTGTAATAGCTTTAGTTCAATCAAACAGTGTATTTGTGGGACATGTTTATGACCAAACAGGTTTGGTCCGCAAGGTCTACGACAAAATGGTCGAGTCTACGGCCATACCATTGATCAAACGTGTAGAAGAAGTCTCTTACGAGTACCCGGCTGGTGATCAGAAGATAAAAGGCATTGCTATCAAGGATTTGAAAGACTCGAAGGCAGAAGCGTCGATAACCAGCGGTGGTATCGGATTCGGATTCGTGAAGATAAAGCTAAAGAGTGAAAGAGGATCCGGACTGAAGTATGTGATAGAAGTCTTCGCGTAAATTGTGTTGTGTCCTCAAATTTTAAAAGAATACTCTATATTCTGAACTATAAATAATTGTGCGGTTTCTAAAAAAAATATGAAGCGCGACAAAGTTTTCGTTCTCTCTGAATTTAAATATAATGTTATTTGATATTGTTGTTTGATTTCGTCCCAGCTTTTCTTTATCAGTGTATGTGTGATTGCGGAACTACGGAAGTAGAATATTATATACTAAACACCTCTACTAGCGATTACGATTCACTATACAATGGATGGTGTTACACTTATTTTATTTACCGCTGTGTCAAATATTTTGCAACAATGTGCTTCTATTTCAATATCATACATACATGCATACGCATGTAGGCGATCGTGTTGATGCACGGCCTCACGGGTTGAGTTTGTTAAGCTACGGTAGCCAAGGTCAGTCTGTGGATGGGTGACCATTCCTAAGATATCGAGCCTCCTCCGTGCCTCGGGGAGCACGTTGAGCCGTTGGTTCCGGAGGTCGTTTGTAGATCTTTGACAGTCGTTACGGGTAGTCAGAAACCTGAAAATCTGACAAACAGTCTTACCAAGGGGTGGTGTTGCCCAGTAACTGGGTTGTGGAGGTCAGGTAAAATACTGGTATTCAGCTGCATCTGGTTAGACTGGAAGCCGATCCCAACATAGTTGGGAAAAGTCTAGGCAGATAATGACCAGCGATTACGATACATTGTATAATGGATGGTATTATACTTATATTATATGTTTTTTTTTTATATTTTGCAATAAAGTACTTTAATTTCAATATCATACACACATTCATACGTATGTTCTTGTTGTGAGGAAAGTGCTAAGTATGAATGTGTAGGGTTAGAAAAGTAGAGACAGACCAAATAAACGATGGAAGGATTGTTTGAAAGATGATATGGGGACTATAGACATGACGAAAAATGCAGATGTATGGAAGAATAGGACATGCTGCACCGACCCCAATGAATAATGACCCCAATTAAATTGGGATAAGGGCAGGGGGATGATGGTGACGTGCATACATAATTTTCATACCTTTTTCCCATGGGTAATTTAACAATTTAAATACTGTGTAATCAAATCGCACACAAGCATACAACTTTTAACACACCACGCCTGTATTAAATATAAATAAATATAAATAAATATTGCTGGACAATCCACACAGCATTATCTAGCCCCAAGCTAAGCAGAGCTTGTGTTATGGGTACTAGATGACTGATATACTTAATACAATACATTACATAGATAGATATTTTTTATTATACATAGCAAACACCCAGAACACCTGGAACAAATATTTGTAGATCGTACAAACATTTGTCCCAAGGCCGGAATCGAACCCGCAACCTCCTGCGTCGCAGGCGGACCTTCACCCGCTGCGCCACATCGGTCGTATTCCCCGAAAAGTTAGACACACTGTTTGCCGGATATTTTTAAGTCCTATGTACTCGTAATAGGGCCTTTATTACTGGCAACCGGGCACAAATCCATACTCCTGAGCTATTTCAAATGAAAAATCCCAACAAAACTTTGGCTGACCTAGGAATTGAACCCAGAACTTCATACTCAGCAGAATCACTTGCAACCACTGGACCAACGAGGCACTTATAGCAAACAAATTTTATATTAAGTAAATCTATCTGTTATTCAGTTTTTTTGTTAAAAGACGAAGATATATTAAACTTAAATATGTGTAGGCATTACAAATCGCTTTATATCTGATGACCTGTATTGACCTTGTATTATTATGAACTCGAACACGTATCTTGGCGAACTTTAGCAGTGTTCACAGCCCGTAATCATCTACAAGTGCAACCTAATTTACATCGCAGTGTTTGTAACACTGCGATGTAAATTAGGTTGCCTCTTCTCAAGTTATTCAGCCCACTGACTCACATGTCTTTATATAAAGGACCTCGTTTACATCTAGACTAACAAGATTACCTCATTAGTCTAGTAGTACTAGTAGGTTTCAATTTCTACTGCTGAGCATGTGTTCAGTTCTGATGTCCAGGTCGGTCAAAGTTTAGAATAGAATAGAATTGAATAGAATATGTCTTTATTTGCTTAGAATGCAGGTACATACAAAATAGGATGGTAAGTAATATTTAAAAGTTTGTTTTTTCCATCTGATCATCCTCCTACTCTTATCCCAATTTATTAGGGGTCGGCGCAGCATGTCGTCTGCTTCCATACTTGCCGTCATCCCAGAAGTCACCTCCTTCCTAGCTATGTCATCTTTACATTAAATCCATCGTTTCTTTGGTCTCTCTCTCTGATCTACTCATGGTCTCCATCTACTTTCCATCTGTTAAATATAATTATTAAAGAAACGCTCGTCGTCTTTTGCAAAGGATGAAATGCAGAGTCCGAACTGCTACTGAGAAAATCCAGATGGAAAGACCCAATAACACTTTCTCCGACCTGGAAATCGAACCCGGAACCTCATGCTCAACAGTAGTGCTTGCAAACACTAGATTAAAGTGGCAGCCATGAGATACTCCAGCTTTTACTCTGGTAGCGCAGATTTCCATAGGCTGGTGTGACCACTTACCATGAAGTGGGCTTTTTAGGGATTCGTACCTCAAAAGGAAAAGCGGAACGGAACCCTTATAATATCACTATGTTGTCCGTCCGTATGTCTGTCATCAAAAACCCTTTATCTCGGGAAGGCGTTGAGGTATCGAGTTGAAATTAGTCGATATACTCAAGTCTACAGTCTCTTGAAGCTGTGAAAAAAACAAACTTCTTAGTTAACGTTTAAAAACATACGCCCGTTTATGTCGCATAAAACGTTTATTTCGACACTCAAGGGAATCAAAATGTATAGGGTATTTTCCGTTCACCAAGAACTATGCAATTTGGCATATACCTTATACGATATATATTTATTGTAATTAATAATTAATAAAATCTATATATTTGTAATTAAGTAAAAAAACAGTGTCTTTATGCAAATACTATTCATTCTATTTTCAGTCACCACTTACACATCTGGATACAATTTGATATGTAGGTATATAAAAAACTATTTTTGGTAATTTTTAGGGAACCCTCTTTGGGCGACTCAGACTCGCACTTATCAGATTTTTTGCCATATCACTGCTCTGTAACTGGTTTTCGACAACAACACATAGAGAACTTATATCTGCACTAAATTGCGCGTTGTGGCCCGGAGATTTAAATGAAGACTCCCTTCTCAGCTTCAGTTCTTTATAAACATAACCTTACAATATTTACGGGTTTGTAACTGATTATAAACCCGTTGATTATTCAACTAAACTGTAAAATTCGCCATAAAGTGATGAAAATATGATTCTCTGAAGGAAATTATGACTAGTGCAAAAACAATAATAACAATGGTCGATTATATATTAACGTTGTTTACTGGCGTACCAATATTTCTACTCATATTTTTTTTACGTCTTTTGTAGTTAGTAAGGCTAAGTTCACATTGAGCCGATGAGCGCGTATATTGCAACAAACATGGTCGGTCGATTATCAATGTCATCTCTCCTCACCCTTACTTATTTAGAGTCAGCGCAGTACTTCTACTTGTTTCTGCTGTGCAAATGATGAAAAAAAATCAGCAAACCTCACAGTGTTTTATTTTATTTTCATTTGTTTTTTAAAAGACGTTGCCCCACCCTAGGAATTTCTCCTGTATCGTGGCTGCGTTCACAAACAATTCAACTCACATACACAAACATCCAGACCCGGAACAACTACCATACAAATATTTATTCCGTGCGGGAATCGAAACCGCTACACGCAGCGCAGCAGCCAAACGCTCAGCCACTGCGCCAACTATGCCTTCAAGAGTTGACTCTTATTGTTCTTTACAAAAGGAGTAAATACGATTATGGTAAAAGACTTAACAACAAAATCTGCTGTCCTCTGATAGCAGATTACAGTAACATTCATTTGTAATAGTTGCCATATAAGAAGACAGAGTTAAGGCCGAATAATTTGTAGAACGACTTTCACGGAGCATTTAAGAGACCTGTTTGTGAGCATGAAATGATCGGTGATGTTAGTTGTCACTGTTACCCAGCTGAAGTAGTAATGTTTAGTCTCTTAAATACCAGCTTACAAATACTTAATATAAAATGGATCACAATCGGGATTCTCGATTATGATTGTAATAATGTCATTCTCTTTTGTCAATCCCTAGCTTTAGGTGGGTGTCACTAACATCTCAATTGGAAAGAGGTGGCGCGGAAAGAGGTTAGGTAGAAAGGTCTGCTTGCTCACACGTCGTTGTGAAGTTATAATTGTGAAATATGAAATGGAACTTACATTATTTTAAATTTATTTTTTTCCTGAGCGGTATGAGGGGCTCATGTCAAAGTAATAACAGCCACAATGGTCGATTTTCAAGGTTAAGCAACTCTTGACGTGGTTGGTTCATGGATGGATGACCATATATTACATAAGTACCGCAACACCTCCGTGTCTAAGCCTTTAGTCCTGTAGATTTTTGACAGTCGTTACGAGTATTCAGAATACCGAAATTCTGACAACTAGTCGTACCAATTGGTATGGTTTTACCCAGTAGGGCTGCAGCGGTCAGATGATTAGTCGTTTCATCATCCATAAGACCGACTACACAATTGGGAAAATGCTGGGCTACCTTACGGCTTTCTGATATTGTATTCATTGGAACACCATTCTAACCATAAAAGCAACAAGAAACAGTTGAACATCCAAGGTGTATCTACAAGCAATCGTCCGCGTAACACCCGCTCCGTTTGAACAACGCCTTATGTATATGAATACATTTATTAGTAAGAAATAACATAACTGATGGCAGTTATGTTATTTCCTAGTAACTCTAAAATAAATCCACTACGTGTCCCACCATATTAGTTATGTTTACTCATTCGCATATGACTGCAAATTGACGAATACACTAGAAGTAGTAGGAAGGTATGATCTCATTCAAGTACCCATATATTTCTGCCTATATATACCTTAACAAATAACTCCTAACGATTCATTTATCGATATTGCTTCACGGTCTCCAGTCAAAATGTATTCAAAAGTGATATTTTCAATACTAGTCCTGTGCTTGGGTATCGCAGTATGTAACGACATACGACTTGGGTACGCATCGCCTAGATCGAAGAAGATATATGACGAAATTATGGAAGTTGGTCCTGCCCTATGGACAAGAAGTAGCCTGCTTGTAATAAAAGCAGAACACAACGATGTCATTGATGCTGTGTACATCACTGATCTTAGAGAAGACAAGGATGGGGAAGCGATCATCCAAAATGGCGGTGTTGGACAGAAAAGTGTGACAGTTGAACTGAGGAGCCCCTCCATTCTGCGAGGGTATAAGTTCGCAATCGAAGTGTATGCAAACAACCCGAATGAAGGGTATTTCAGTAAAGGTTCTCAGTATCTTGATACGCAGTATGCTAGAAAGTTCTAAGTGATTTTACAAAGTGTACGACTGTGATTATTTATTGAATAAATTTGTAATTTTCTTTCTTTCTGTTTCTTTTCGAATTCTACACTAATATTATAAATAGGTAAATTTGTAGTTTTGTATGTGTGTTTGTAATGAATAAACTCAAAAACTACTGTGCCGATTTCAAAAATTCTTTCACTCTTGGAAAGCTACGTTATCCTTGAGTAACATAGGCTATATTCTATTTTGAAAAATAGGCTTGAAAGGGCTTGGTGGGAATTTAAAGTTCGTAGGGAAAAGTACGAAACCCACACGGAAGAAGTCGCGGATGAAGTCCTAGTATTTTATAAGTTTGGTCTGTCTGGAGAATATTTCTGGATCTGACAGATGAGCTTGAAGTATTTTCTTATTCTTTTGAATCATGTGAGAATAATTTCTGTCGAAGTAAAAATATGAACGAGACAGCGATGTGGTGGTGGAGCAACTCGTTACTAGGCCGTTTTCACCAACACTGAGATAAACCTAAATTTAAAATACTGTTGGACTTTGTTCCAGCGCACATTTAGGTGACGCCTAGTGTTAGTGAAAAGACTCGACTGTCTACTGTGATCAGTTCGCCATTAAATGGTACGAAGTTATATTTTTTCTACTGAAATAAAGCGTCACCAAAGTAAAGTGCAAAGTGTATTTAAACACAGTCAAAGATTTACATATTTACACTTTCTACAAAAAAGATTTATCATGATGAGGATGAGATTTTATAAGTATCTACCGGAAATTATGTCTTTGGCATCAATCAAGATAATTTAGAGGCGAAATAGAATCTTTTCTTAGAAATTCTCACAACGTATCAGAATAAACACAACTCACGAAGTCATGATGAAATAGCAATCAATCAAACAACACAGCCATCAACAGCATCTCTCCACAAGTTTCTCCCTAGTTCCGCCATGATACCCGGTCCTACTCCTTCATCATCTACGCAACCACTCCATTCCAGTCAGCTATGATTGAAGTAGCAGCAGGTTTTGGTAGCCTCCTTGGTCGAGTAGTTCGTACTCCGGAATACGAAACCAGCGGTCGCGGTTTCGAACTCCGTTAGAAGTAAATGTTTGCGTCATGAGCATATGAGCATTTGTTCCCGAGCCTTGGATATTTATATCTATAAATATAAGTATGTCAATCCAATATTGTCCGACCCGTAAGATACAGATCTGCGTACCTAGTTTAGGGTACGGAAATCTGTCAATAAGGTTACACGAGATTGTACAACCCAGTGTCTACTTGCTTAATGTACTTTGTTTCTTTGTTCCTATGTACAAAATAAATTTATTATTATTATTAATCCGTTCCGTACTAGTCGCCATAGTATGCTATGCTTAGTTGATTAGTTTGCTAGTCACATGGGTATGCAAATAATGAAAAGTAAGTTAAAATAGTAATTTAAAAATCACAATATATGTCAGACAAAGTTATGAAATTTATTAAAACAATATTTATTTAGTTTTTTAATATTTAGTCTCGATATGAAATGAATGGTCACCCATCCAGAGACTGACATCGGCAAGCGTAGCTTTACCTTCGATCCGACCCGTGCGGCTGTTTTTATTTAGCAAGTACCATGCATTACAGTAGGACATATATTATATTTGTTGTGATGAGGGTACTTACTCAGTTATTAACATAACTGCTTGTTTATGACTATGTCTCACACCTAAGATGACAATTCTAGTAATTTACACCAGTCAGCCATTACCTCATCACTTTATTTTAACGTTTAACTATATATATTAGTTGCAGCTGTAAACTAATCATCATAAAAACAATAGGGATGTATCCTAGGTAAAAATATATTAAGTCTATTTAGTCCGTCAGTAAGATTACCAAAAAATATTGGACACGTTTTTTTTGCTTACCCAAATCAATAAAAATTGACAATGATATAGCACATCAAAATTCAGGAGAAGGGGCTTGTGACGTCACTGTTACGTTAAAACTGACGGCGGCGTGACGTCACGCTCAATTTCAACACACTATATCGTCGTTATTTTTGGTTTACGTGACAAAAGAAAAAATACGTGTCCAGTATTTTTGAGTAATCCAACTTTCGGACCAATAGGATTTTTTAAGGACACTACCCTATTGAAAATCACATTATATTTTTACCCGTAATTTCGTCCGCGCGGATTTTGTGCCATACCCCTACAAACTTTAAAGCCCCTTTAAATGTTACTTTTGGGAAATTAATTGTTTCGATCTTTGTTATTTATCTTAATAAGTATTCCTGTGTAAAGTTTCTAAACCGAAGGAATTGAACTTTTATTATTTATTTAATACTTTAAACACACCAATGTCATGCCACAAGTATTTTCTACCAGTCAACTTTTAGGTGACGTAGAGACAAACAGTGGTAGGTAACGTGTCACCCCGACAAGGGTTAATTTCTGAAAATTTGTTTATAAGAGAGCGTTTCCATTATTTGACATTGAGATCATTTAATCCTGTGATTTATACCAATTTTCAAGCAAGTTTCGCCCTTAAAAATTTGATTACCCTTTTCACCTCCTTAAAGGCTAATTTTCACAATATCCTTTCTTAGATTTGCAAGTACGCAGTTACGTAAGTATTTTAGTTAAAGTACAACAACTATCCAACAAAAAAGTCAGTAAGAGTCTCTTGTAAACATACTTACTCTGTTGTTTTTTATTGGAATCGGTCCAATCATTTAGTTGGAGTTTAGTGACATAATATGTAAGCGTGTACATATGTATTATACTACATATATATAAAGAAATGCAGTGGTTTGGGCCTCGCCATTGTGCACGAGGTTATGGGTTTAAATATGGGCAAGTACCAATGCGACTTTTTCAATTCATATGTATAATACCTTGGAAGATGTATAGGCCTTTGGTGTGGGATGCAACATGTGTCGACACCCTTGCGCCACCCCATCTTCCTAGTATAGTGGACTGTGCAGGTGCGGCTGCTGCAGGTGCAGAAAACCTCAAACGGCGAAACAACCAACATACAACACAACAACCTAACTGGAAGTTATATGTTTGAGCCGTTTGGGGTTGCCCATTTAGATTTTCGAGAAATCGCGAAGCGTTTGGTCGACTCTTCACGTGACCAGAGGGCTGGCCTTTTTTTTGGCCAAAGAATCAGCATTGCCATTCAATGTTGCAACGTACCTACCTTTTTTGCACGTTTCCAGCTTCAGTCAGCGATGCGGAGGAGTACTTTAACGCCTGAGTCTCTCGGTGGTCGGCTTTTTATTTTATTTTGTTTTTGTTTATATGTAAATAGTTCGTTTTATATTATTATTCTATATTTAAAGATAATATTCTATACTATTATTCTTCAATAAGACAAGAAGTGTCAACAAAACAAATGAGAGTAAACGCAGGAATGACGTCATTTAGTGCGCAATCTTGACCGTCTATAAAGACCTAGAGCATCAGTGCATTGTTGTACAATTTTCCTGGAATTAGTCATGACTGTTAAGTCCCTTGTATTCCAAATAAAGGAAAAACATTAGTCTAGTCACATGATAAAAAGACGGGACGGTTAAGGAAATCATCTTGAGGAAAATGGCGGGCCTTGGAACCAAAATTCAAAGGCATATTGCGTCGTTGGTCTAGGTGGTTGCAAGCACTACTGCTGAGCATGAGTTCCTGGGTTCGATTCCCGGGCCGAGCAAAGTGTTATTGGATGTTTCCATCTGGAATTTCACAGAAGATTTGTGCCCGGTTGATGGCAATAGGCTCGCCCCCTATTTCATGGGACTTAAAGATACCTAACTGAAAAAATGTGTGGCTGTGCTATAGTTACACTTCTGCCTAACCCTTTGGCCAATATAGGCGTGACGTTATGTTACATTCTGCCAATCCACACTGGACCCTCATGGTGGGATTTGGGAACTGGGAAGATTATAAGCTACTGTTGACTCTTAAAAGACTAATTAAAACGTAACATTCAGCCCACGTATTCCAAACATATACATACGTACAGGTGATGATTTTATCTATCTCTAGCTTTTGCCCGCGTCTTCGCCCGTATGAGTTCGAAAATTTTACCACGGGAACACACTACCGGAATTAATGGATCTTATGTCCTAAACACGATCTATCCATGTGCCAAATTTTATTCAAATCCATTCGTAATATGCATTTATAATATTTGTATTATTATTCTTTAACTATATAGGTCCGAGAGAAAGACACTGGCAGTAACTATTGTCTAATATTTCTCAAGAAAATGAAAGTGACAGTTTTTTGTTTCTGTACACACCAAGGTTCAGCTTTGTACAGAATGAAATGGTGATCATTACGAATAGTTGGCACGAACATTTAGTCATTTGAAATGTAAATCATTATTTTGGACAACTTCTACCAACTTAACTAACTTAACTGAATAATTAAAAAAAATGTAATAAAAATGAAAAAAAAAATTGTACGTGTAAGCTCCGACGAACGACTGGAGTTTAGTCTCCTCGTCTGTTGGCACCAAAACTGGCAACTAACTTTGGTTTTGCCAATATTGGCGCAAGACATAACGCTTTTGAGTTATCGCTTGTATTAATTTCCCTTCTCATAACACTTCCATAACGGGGGCCATATATGAACGTCGATTCTTCAGGAAAATGCTCCAAAAATCTGTAATATATTAGAAAACACACCACACACATCCAGCGTTACGCTGACTAAAAGATTAAATCACCCTGTATACCCATGACACGTTATAAAGCTGTAAACACGTCTAAATTGTGTACCTACTCACAGTGATTTGAATACCTCATTCACACATTTAATTTCTTAGTACACTATTCAGTTTTGTTTGCTAACATTAACATATTTGTACAGAGGCCAGCAAATCAAGCTACCCCGATCTGTCAAATTTCTTTGATAAGTTTTCAACTTTATCACAAAAGCATAAGGTTCATGTTCATTTGGGAAAATTTGACAATTTGGGATAGCTTGATGTGCTGGCGTCTGTATTAAATGTAGTAGTAGACAGTTCTTATCGGTGTTTATTGACCTTTTGTAGAGCGGATGCCTCCGCCATAACCATTATATCCTGCTCCGAATACATAATTTATCATTTATTTTTAATTTGGTAGGTTACAATCTGACAACCCGATAACTTTATCAGTTTTTTTCATACATTTTGGTTCTGATTTCAAACAAAATATTAAATTATATACATATTTACGTCGCATTTCTAGTTGCATATTGAATTTGTTCGTTTTATAGTATTAATAGTTGTATTTACGAATCAAAAACAACTAAAAAAGACGTAAGTTAAAAAAGACGCTGTGCACTCACTTCTTTCAAAACTTAAAATAATCTTTAATTTGCTTTTTTTTTATTTTTCCAAGTATTTTACTATTCTGTTTATTGTGTCTACTACCTATGTAATTCTAACTATGTTTACTTTCTTACCTGTGAAAACTTGTAATTGGCCTTTTTAATGGTATCTAAACCCGAACTATTGTATATGACTAGCTGTAAGTTTTCCTAAAATTATTAAAATAAAATAAAATAAATAAAATAAAATTATGGTTGTAGAACTTAATTTCCTCATTAACAATAAACAATCATTCACTCAATGAGAAACTACATTTACAAAGTACAGTAACAGCTTACAGTGACTGCTTTTAAAATAACTTTATATAAAAATGTGTGAATAAATATGTGTATAAAAATGATGATCTCAAAATTGATTTCATCAACCTAGTAAACACAGATCTAAGTAAACATTAAACATATGACAGTTTGGGATAACTTGATGTAATGGCGTCTGTTTAATATTTACTTAGATCTGTGTTTACTTAGATTTGTCTAAACATATAAAAACTAAACAAACTCATAGGCTTTAACACATTCAGTTCACAAGCATAGATATTGTTTCAATATAAGCCTAGGCGGCTTGGTCACGTTGAAAGGATGAATGAAAGACGACGAACGAAAGCTAAAACAAACACTACGAAAACGACTAACAAAAACAATATGGCAGATGTATGCGGAAACGCCGGGAGGTGACGCTCAAGAAGGACATACACTGACTTTATTGGTGATGGTCTTCAAAAAGGTCAGGTGCGTAGTGCTCGTAAACAGCGTGCGTGCTGACCAAATGTATTAACGTAAACGCAGCAAAAAGAGTATGCAAGGATCGTAGCAGGTGGCATTCTGTAGTTTCTGCCTACCCTCGTGGGTAAAAGGCGTGAGTTTATGTTTATTTATGTTCAATCAGAATTCGCACACCTCTGTCTGACCCTGCGGGGAATACAGGCGTGGTGTGTGATGTGATGTGAAAAACATGACGTTAAATTGGAAGTCAGGAACCCCCGCTACCAACTTTCTTGACCGGCGAACCTTTTCACCTCGAAGTAAGATAAGGTTTTTCTTATAGCTTGTACAAACAAAATCAAAATCAAAATTCATTTATTCAAATTAGGCTGAGAATCAGCACTTTTAGAACGTCAAAAAAAAACGTTTACAAAAGAAAGTCCCCTAAAACCCTTCACCACTTCCTAGTGTTTTTGCTGGGAAGAAGAAGTGGCGGAACAAACTCCCCAGCAACAAACAATCATGAGAGAGATGAAAGATCATAATTAGACTAGAGTGTCACTCTCCCTCTCTCTCTCTTATCTGCCTCTTTGTTCTAGTAGTTCTGAGGTCGTGACTTCGATTATCTGATCGGGAGAGTACCTAATGATTTTATTATTTATCCATTTATTTCAGGCATCAAGGCCCATATAAACATATACAATACTGTATTAACAATATAAAACTTAAAAATACTACAAATACTCGTATATATTATATAATACATAATATTTGGTTTTTCTACCTGGAAGGTTTTAGTAACAAACATCCTGGGTTTGAATGTGTACCTGGTTTATAGCAATAGACTTACCCCTTATTACATGGAACTTAAACATAGCTGGGTGTGCTATAGGCACACCTCTGTCTTACGCTACGGGGATAACATGCGTGATGGAAGGTCTCTCCCTTCCTCGAGTAAAGACAACGCATTTCCAGTTCAAAGGATGCCAATGAAAAGATACATTTATTATTATAAGTTATTATAGCCGCAGTACAGCGGATGTCATTGTTTTCCTACAAACATGTTGTTGAGCCGTGACATTGAGCGAACCCGGGTCATATGACATGTCCACCATGATGGATACATCTCTCTTGGAAGTTTATTCAGAGGAGCGGTGTATATGGGAGCGCACCAAGAATTTATAACTACAAGAATTCAAACCTAAAATATGTTGCATGCCGTAAGGTAAAATGTATCGGGACACTTAATAAATATTCCAACTTATATGTATAGGTACCTAAATTATCAGCAAATAAATGAATTATTTCTTTCTTTCTTTCTTGAATAATGTGAGATTTCAACGCGTTGGAAAACGAACGAAAAGAATTCTGAAGTGTAGAAGCATATTCTGTTAAAATTCTAAAGCAGGGGAAGGCCACGTTGAGTGGTAATGCTATTTTTCTAGCCAATGAATAACTCAGCTCTCCAGTCACCTGAAGTGTCGACCAGTCGATCGAAGAAATCTCCTTAAAAAGAAGACGCGAGACCACGAATGGATCAAAACCGTACTTGAACATGAGATGGAAGCAAGGGTGTAGACGAGGTTGCGTCCCACAACGAGCGAGGTTATCAAACCAATTAGTCACCTATGAATCGTTAAATTTCCTTTATTCCTTTTTATCATTAGTAAAAATGTATTTTTAAATACTTAAAAATAAAATATAAACAAAATAGCCCACCGGAATCGGGAACAGGGTTAAGCTGCCGGTGGGAAATGGCTCTTGAGAGGGGAATATCCTAACTATGCACGCCGTGTCCAAGAATTGGGCAGTTAGATCAAAATCCCAACGAGAGACTTCTTAGGTATTGATCGAGGCTCTTGGCTATAATGCCATTGGCCGTCACGAGTGTCGGCACAATTACTGCTGCATTCACATCCCACATACCGACAACCTCGCGCGCACGCTCAAGATACTTAAAAAGGATTATTTTTTAATTAAGTATACTTATTATATTCAATTAAATATAAACAATTCATGTAACTGATTGGAGTTATATAAACTATTTTAAAATATCTCATTCTTTACTGCCTCCATCTCACATAACGCCATCCAGATCTATATAAAACATCTCCAACTAATTATCACTTCAGTGTTAAACGAACGAACAAAATGAGAACTTCTATTGCTATCTTACTCTGCCTAGTGGCTGCTGCCACCTGCCAAAGCCACGACTTGGTGATCGGGCAGGCAACCTACGGTGACGTCATCGTGTACAAAACCGACGAGGTCAAATACGGCTTCCCATTCATCGTACGATCGAGTATCATCGAGTATCCCGAGCCAGGACTAGCTAACTACGCGTTCATCAAAGCTATTTACATCAAGGATAATGAACGAGACGGCTCAGGAGGCTACCCCAGCATCTCGGCTGGTGGTGTTGGGCAGAGATTCGTGAAGATCAAGCTAAAATCTCAGAGGGGCAACGGCCTTAACTTCACTATTTCAATCTATGGAAGATACGTGTAAAGGAACCCATTTTGGAGGACTGAAACACTTTGTACGTCAAGTGATATATATGGAATCGTAACGACAAAAGAGTTTTTAAGATGCCCACTTCCTATATTCTTTTTTTAAAGATTAAGTGCGTGAATCTTACCCGTCAAAGAACTGTTTAATTTAAACGATGTGCTGTGCAGTGTGTCGAGTCACATTATCCTATGTAATTAATAACAGCCATTTTATATTGCAGCTGTAAAATATTTCCAATTTAATTTATATTTATGACCAAAACAAATGCACATCTACCACAATTACGGGAACAAATTTAACAATGTACTAGTCGATTATTATAATACGCGGGATTGAAGGCAGAAAAGAACGAATCATATTTTCTTATTTATGTAGCCATTTTGTTACTGATCAGTATTATTAATGTTAATTGTGTAATTATTATTTTCATTCGTCACGTTATTAAAGTGCGCCTTAATAATAAAGATGATGTTTTATTTTGAGTATTTATTTGAATGAAGATGGCGGGACGAGATGGACACGACCAACGACTAGTGACCCACATTAGCCCTGGATTCAAAGGACTGGATGTCAATGGAGGCCTTTGCCCAGCAGTGGGATAACGCAGGCTAACAGTATGAGTATTTATTTGAATGAGGAAAGTTTGGAGTATGAATGTGGAGTACAAGACTTTCTTGGACTCCCTCTACGGGAGTCCAAGAAACGATGGATGGATTGTGGGAAAGGTTTTATGGCGAGAACTAACTATTGAGATGACGGCAAATATTTATATGAAGACATGATGCGCTGATCCCAAATATATCGAAATAAGGGTAGGAAGGTTATGAAACAACAGAACATCACACCTGCAACAGTCAAAATTTTTAGACTATAGATTACTACTGATTCGTAAACCAAACAATACTATTGCCGATCTGGGGATCGAATCATAGCCAATAAATGACTTAGTTCAGAGGTTACCAACATGAAAACAATAGCTAGTATGAAGGCGAAGAAGATGACAAATAAAGATGTATGGAAGACGAAGACATGCTGCGGAGATCCTAAATAAATTGAGATACGGTACGAAGATGATGATGATTTTAATTTAAACATATTTATATCCGAAGATAGACCTTAATGCCTGATTCATGGTAAAGGTTTCTTGAAGTGAACCTGACTAATTGGAAAAAAAGGAAAAATAACAGATACCCAATTTATTTGAAACCAGAGTAATAGTTCCTAAGTAACATTTCTATTTCATTTCTAAGGACAATAAGTCGGTGGAAATAAGAAAAATAAGTGGAAGAATCATCAGTATCATTCTAGCCTCATCCTTACTAAGCCGTTGGTACCGGCAGTTATTTGTAGATCTTTGATGGTCGTTACGAGTAGCCAGAAGACCGAAAATCTGACAACCACTTTTACCAAGAGGAACCGTGTTGCCTAGAGTGACACCAACCGTGTTACATGGAGCGACTATCTGACCTGCACAACCCAGTAATTGTGCAGGTCAGATAGTCGCTCTATGTAAAATACTGGTATTTAGTTGCATCTCGTGAGATGGAGCTGAATACCAGTGACCAGAGCCGACCACAGCATAGTTGGGAAAAGGCTAGGCAGATGATGCTTATTTTATTTGGGATTGACATGACCTTTTCTTCCATACTTCTCTACTCGTCGTCATGACTTCGTAGCCAATTTATTCACACAATGCATGCATCGCATCTTTACGCTTTCTCTTATACCCATCCAAAGAAGAGGAATATCAACGTAATATTCTCATTATTTCGGTATCATTTTCAGGAACAGACATTCACGGCTGTTACGGTCTAATAATAATTTGGCATCTGGTTTCATACAGGTTTTGCAAGATGACCATAACGATAACATTTACTTACCTGATACTTGTTATAATAATTGAGAAACCCGAACTTAATGTTGTGATGATATTTGATGGATCTACTAAGAAGGGTAAGGCCATAAACAGAACAGTGTAGGAATTGGCTGCTATTCTACAAGAAACCTGGACTTATCCCAACTATCCTAACTATTTTTCACATTGAGTATCATAGTTCATATTGAGCCGATGAGCGCGGATATTGCTACAAACATGGTCGGTCGATTATCAATGTCATCTCTCCTCACCCTTACTTATTTGGAGTCAGCGCAGTACTTCTACTTGTTTCTGCTGTGCAAATGTATCAGCAAACCTCAAAGTGTTTTCTTTCATTTGCATTTTTTTTAAACTTTGCCCCACTCTAGGAATTTCTCCAGTAGTGTGGGTGCCTTTTCAAATATTCAATCTCACATAAACAAACAGCCAGACGCGGAACAACCACCTGTAGGCTATAGTGCTCCGTGCGAGAATCGAACCCATGACACGCAGCGCAGCAGTCAATCACTCCATCACTGCGCCAACCGTGCCGGCAAAACAATAACGTTCTTATCGTGTCTTTCGAATCATGATTGAATATTACTATTAGAGGCAGAGTACTACCCAAATTGATTGCCAAATTCTAAAATAACGCGCGCTAATCCGCCGGCGAACGATAGATTGAATATGAAGCTAAAATCGCCAATCCGCCCTAAGCAATCGTGCTGACTAATACTCGTGCCTTCTCTGTATGAGAAGAGGCCTTTGCCCTGCAGTGGGACAGTAACAGGCTGATGATACTCGTATTATTACTATTATACCTTATATAAAGTCGGTCCATAATCAAGCTACGAGTTTGGTGATTAGTGGCGTCTATCAAATCCTGCCACCTCTAAGCTTAGCCATACCATTTATTGAGACGGAAATAATGTCATACAGGAACTTGGTTATCCAAGCGACCTTGACTGCTTCCCAGAACATTTCCCGGTTCATGTGTACCTTGCATAAACCCAACATACTTCCTTTGCAAATGTAAGTGTTATTTGTTTAAAACTCATTTGGTATTTGTTAATCAAACGAAGGCATAAGACTGACGTGTTGGTTATCTTGACAGCTGTCAAGCAGGCTGTCAGGATTACCCTATATTTGTACACACGCCCTTGCACGTGGTATGTTTGTTTAGAAGAATACGAGTAGTTCTTGCAACATATCTAATGGGACTTTAGAAGTAAGCACGCTTTCCCGTGGAAACAACGGTCTTGCCATGCCCATGACTAAAAATATGCTGTTATAATGTTGCGCTAATTGCAAAAGTTTAACGTAAACATATAATAACACCACGCCAGCAGTTTGGTAGAGTTGTACTAACAGAACACCCACATTTCACCAGTTGTTTTTAAGTCCCATGTAATGTGAGCCTATTGCCATCAAATGGGCACACGTCCAGGCTCCAGGGTGCTACTGAGACATTCCCAGTAAAATTCCCAACAACACATTGCTCTACCCGGGAATCGAATCCAGGACCTTAGGCTTAGCAGTTGCGTTTACGACGACTAGACCAACGAGGCAGTTTAGGAAATTAATAAAATACGGATGATATAAAAACTGAGCCGGCAATTTCTTTTCTTTTTTATATTACCGCTGCCCCACAACAAGTAGAGATGTATGGAAGAAAACATGATGCGCCGACCCCAAATAAATTGGGATAAGGGCTTCATCATCATGATGATGATGATGAAGCCCTTATCCCAATTTGATGATGAAGGGCAGAAGGATGATGATTAACGCTGCCCCACACTAGGAAATCTCCTGTGTCGTGGGTGCGTTTACAAACATTTTAATTAACATACACGAACAGCCAGACCTGGAACAAATATTGTAGGCCATACAAATATTTGTTTCGTGCGGGAATCGGACCAACGACACGCGGCGCAGCAGTCGATCGCTCAGCCACTGCGCCAACCGTGTCGTGAATTCCGTTCAATCAGTTGCGTACGTACACCTTAAGGATCCATCCTCTGGTACTATCATCATATCCGACTTAAGACCTCACGTTCAATCTACCAGAAATGTTTATTCAAACTAATTTACATACCACGTGAGCTTTTCAATCACGAAACAGTAGCACATGTGATGAATCACACGTTATAACAATAGTTGCATAGTAGGCAGATAACAATATCTTTACATATATGAAAACATGTGACGTCAGTTTGCACTGAGATAAGAATCCACAACATCTTGTTTTCCTCTTATTATGTTCGTGTGATGGAAAGTCGTGATCATCTATGTAAGTGTGAATATCATGCGTAACTAATTACCTATTCATAGTTAATATTGACTTTTGAATAGTGATAATAAGCTGAAACGCAATAGTGGTGAACATTCCATGGCTCAATTGTGTTTTGGGTTGTCGGATCAATTCTGGGCACGTAGGTACCTGCTAATGTGACATTTTTAATTCATATTATGTTAGTAGTTTGTAAGTTTATCTTAGATCTCAGTAGGTACTGACATCGGTGAAGGAAAAGATCGTGAGGAAACCTGGACTTATAATTCATATGAGTCTGAATTCGTCAACCCGCCTTGGGTTATTAATGTTCGTGCCTTCGGTATAAGAGAAAAGGCGTCTACCCTGCAGTCGAACAGAAACAAGCCTGTTATTTTTAGTGTTCCGTACCCAAAGGGTAAAACGGGACCCTATTACTAAGACTCCGTCTTCTGGTCTGTCTGTCTGTCCGTCTGTCACCAGGCTCATCTCATAAACCTCCACTTAAATATTTATTTTATACATAATAAAATAAATATTTAAGTGGAGCCCACTTTTCCATACAGCAAAAGTTATTTTTTTGCGGTAAGGAACCCTTCGTGCGCGAGTCCAACTCGTACTTGGCCGGTATTTTTATAGAGTTTGACTGCCAATTTCGTTCAAATATTTAGATTATACTCTACTAAATATTGGTCAGGTTTATGGTTTATTTTAGTTATTACTATGTATAGACATAGTTTAAAACAAAACCTCTTTGTTTCTGTCTGTGTGATCGTTTAGATTTTGATGCGGTTTTGAATGTTTAAGAGTTCAATCAATAAGCTTTATGCACATTAACATTTAACTCAGGTTTTAAAACTAAACTTAATAAGTTAAGCTCCTAAGTCGAAGATTATATTGAGTTTTTCCGTTGGCTGTAGGTACGTTTTAACATTAGGTTGGGCAACACTTCTTACTTCAAAAACAATAACAATTAATCAATAATACCTATTTAATTAAAGGCCATTAGTGTACAAATAGATACTATCGAGGCCAAATTACAAGCCATAAATAATTATAATGACCGTCTTCTACTAGTGTGGGGCAGTACCATACAAAATAATTTATTACATTAGTATTATTACAATAATGGTACTCATTTAGAATTAATACAAATTAAGCACTGAGATATGATTGTATCGTCAACTTAATGTATATATTTCTTAATAAGTTGGAACATTTTTAGGAAATTCTGTGATACGTTCGATTGATGAGGATTATTCAATAATTTAGTAAGTTGCAGACGCCTAATCTTATAATTTGCCTAGCCTTTTCCCAAGTATGTTAGGGTTGGCTTGAGTCTATACAGATGCAGCTGAATACAAGTATTTTACATGAAGCGACTGCCTATCCGACCTCCACAACGCAGTTATGCCCAGCATCACGATACCCTTAGTAAGACTGGTTGACAGACTTTAGGCTTCAAACTACCCGTAACGTCTAACGTAATTTCCAAGTCACGAAGGAGTCGCGATATGTATTGAACGGTCTGACGGACACGGACACGGACTGACCTCGGCAAGCGTAGTTTAACCTTCGATCGACTCGTGCGGCTGTTTTTGACGTGACAACGTCTTATAATTTGACGAAGCTGGCTGCACGCACGAAAAAACATGACGTATGCGGCGTTACCTCGCTCTGAGGCGTTCCATTAAAGGCTTGAAGTGCAAGCGAGAGCGCGGAACGAGCGACAAATAGGCACAATCGGCCTCCGCTTTCGGCAGCGTTCGAAATCTGTGTCTCTCCTACTTGAGTGAGAGATGCGTCCTCACATGATGGGACAGCTGCTATACAATAATACATCATACAAAATATCTATCAACAAATAAAATTAAAATTTTCTTTTGAAAAATGCAACCATTCCATCAGTATTTTCTTATGACGTTGTCACGTTCAACTACTTCGGTTGTCTGTAAAGTCGGTTTACTGATGACAGTGAAGCGACTTTACAGACAACCGATTTTTTATTTAGCCACGACCTCATCACTAATGCACCAATATTGTCCCACTGCGGGAACCCTTTTTTCCCGCACTTCGATCCCCTCGTAATGTAGGCCAGTTTTTTTGCTAAGAACAACAAATAATATAACCACCGTCTGTTTGTTTCAGCAATATGGGACTCCTAGAATTCGAGAAATGGTCGAACCAGCCGGACCTTTTTACCGAAAAGTCCCGAGTGTGTGCCAAACTCCATGGTCTGACCCCAGGGCAACGCCGCGTCTGCCGTCGTCATAAGGATCACATGCCGGTGGTCAGCTCCGGGGTGAAGCAAGGCATCAGTGAGTGCCAGTACCAGTTCCAAGGGAGAAGGTGGAATTGCACTGTGACCGGGGATGAGACTGTGTTTGGACCTTTGACTTTGATTGGTAAGTTTAAATCTATTTAGAGAGAATAAGTACAACTGAAAATATCTACAGGGTTACTTTTTCATCTGACTAGCAGTTGGGAAAAGTCACAACTGAGTTTTCGGCTTCCAGACTAAGAGGGTGCAGCTGAATACCAGTGTTTTACATAGAGCAACTGCTAGTTCTGACCTCCACAACCCAGTTACTTGGTACTGGAATTGTACTGTAGTATAAGCACGTGTAAGCTGACCTCTCATTGTATAGAAATCCTATACAATGAGAGGTCATCTTACACTGGAATTTTTTAGCTAGATCTGAAGCCGTTTGTACGAAAATAAATAAAATAATCTACAAAGGAGATTCTAGTACAGTTTCGTTCAGTATTTTGCTGGTTTTTTAATGTATGCAACACCATAGTACATTTTTCAGTGTTTCATGTCACATTAGTTCTGTCAACTTACTGCATCGAATTAAAAGTCATACGTTTGCACTCGGTAAGACTGGTTGTCAGACTTTTGGGCTTCTTCCCATAACAAATAAATAAATAACAATAAATAATGCTGAACAATCCACACAGCAACATCTAGCCCCAAGCTAAGCAGAGCTTGTGTTATGGGTACT
Source organism: Phlogophora meticulosa (assembly GCA_905147745.2). Classification (NCBI taxonomy): domain Eukaryota; kingdom Metazoa; phylum Arthropoda; class Insecta; order Lepidoptera; family Noctuidae; genus Phlogophora; species Phlogophora meticulosa. The sequence continues at coordinate 3,965,380 of LR990540.1, read as the reverse complement.
AGATGACTGATATACTTAATACAATAAATTAAATAGATATTTTTTTTTTAGTAATGACTGACACAGATCTATGAATGGCATTATAACGTGTGCCCGGGAGTATAACGTGTCATTTATTTTTAAACGTCTTCAAAAAAGAAAGAGGTTCTATGTTCGTCTGGATGTATTTTCTTTTTTTGTGTATGTTCATGGATATTTTCGCCAATTTTGAACCGATTTTAATGATTATTTTTTTGTTTGGTAGGTCATTCTTCTTTTTCTTCAATTCATTATGACGTGGGTTGAGATGAATGAAATTCTTACAGACTTTTGCGTGGGTGGCCAGTCTACAATAATATACTTACACGCACCTAAATTATACCATTATTCAATAGATAAAACTCTTTATTATTTTAACGTTTACAAACATCAAAAGATCTTCTATTTACAGTAATGAATTCTACGATACTTTTACCCATTTATATTTTCTCTTTCACAAAGAAACATTTTTAATATATTTACTTCGAATGTAAATAGAGTCTAAGTAAAATATCCGAGGCCAGTACGATAAACTAGTCTACTTATATAAATCAAGATAAATACAGAAATAAATTCTGCTTTATTCTGAACAAAAGGAATTGACATAGGACGTAATAAAAATATCGTGAAGACAATTTTGAGGGAACGGCGGCGTCCCGGGGACGTATATTGTTTTAGTGAATCTTATATACAGTAAGTATTCAGTTATATATTCAGTTATGAGAGCATGTTATGTGGTCCTGTTCCATGGATACGTCTGTTACTATATTTCAATGAAATTACGTTGGAATGTCAGATTATTGTCTTGACTATTGTAATAGCAGCAAATTAATGGTTCCGTGCCCCCTGGGATGACGCTATCTACGCTAATCACAATCGTCTCTTTCTCTACTGTCACTTCCTTCAATAAAATCATAGGTCTTAAAATTCTGCAGCAGCGTTACGCAAAATATGCACAGAGTCGTGGAGTTGCGGATACCGGCCCGATACAAAAGTTCAGCAACGGGACTCTTTCAGTGACTGTGTCTGGATTTATAGGCTCTCATCGTCTTAAAATATTAAATACATGTGACTAGCAAAATGTGAATGCAATACACCAATACCTACCTCTTTGGACCTACAACTCCAGATTTCTTTCAAAAATGACAGGCTTTTATTTAAAATAGCTTTTAGCTGTTTTTAGCTTCTCCATATAAACTTTAACTACGCCAAATCTTACACTCGTAAAAAGGGATACGGTTCTTGCTTTTTCGTATTAAGATAACCGTTTGAAACTACCTAAAAACTGCAAAGTAGTATTATAGCCACACTATCTCTTTGAGGCTTGAAGCATACAGAGAATATAATATTTTGTAAACAGCTGACCCAGAAAACGTTGTTTGGCCATATAAATTATTTCTACGGAATTTGTAGCGTAGAAAAAATTTTTTGGGGTGGACCACCCTTATCATTTAGGGGTGTGAAACATAGATTACGACCAATTCTCAGACCTACTGAATATACATATAAAATTTAATCAAATCGATCAAGCCGTTTCAGAGGAGTATGGAAACTAACATTGTGACACGAGACTTTTATATACATAATACATACGTATAGATAGATAGTACTTTTTCGAACAGTAAATTGAAACATCTTTTTCCCACTATAGCAAAAACTATTCCCCATTTATAACACCACTGATACTCGCTGTACAAGTGCTGAAAACCTACCCAGTAACTGTAACAGAGCTGTAAATCTTTGTGGAAGACAACTGGGACAGTTTAGTGATTTATAGCGACATTGGTACTGTTCCCACCATCCCAACTTCCCACTGGTCTAGATAGAATATAGATTCTAGGAAAATTGTGCAGATAATATTATCGGAGCCCGAAGGCCGTCTGAACAGTAATAAATGTCCTATACATTTATTAGTGTTCTTAGAAATTATGAGATGTCGAACGGTTACGGTTGGTTTAGTGCTTAGGAATATTCTGCTATCTGAAAGATTATTTGTATACAATAATATATGTTTCTTTAGGCCCGTGGCTAAGTTATTACATGCATACGGGTCGGTTTTCGAGATTAAGCAATTCTTGTGTTCAAAATGTTAGCACCCGTGCGAAACCGGGGCGGGTCACTAATAGTCAAGTGGGTTCGTTTTAACATCAGACTAGAATCCCTTTAATAACGTTAGTATTATGTACTTTCAAATAAGAAGTAATCAAATAATCATCCGCATCGTTATCAACGGGTAAAGTGCCCAAAAGGCTGGCACCATTGCCTCGTTGAATGGCAATGTTGATTCTTTCGCCAAAAAAAAAAGGCCAGCCCGCAGGTCACTTGAAGAATCTACCAACCGTTTGACGATGTCCCGATATCAAACGAAGAGTTCATCTAAGACATTACAAACAATCTCATCTTAACCATTTTATGAAGTTGCTTCGTCTAATTGCCGTAATTGTGTCTAAAATGACCATGGGAAGTTATGGAGACCACACATCAAGTAACTTTCCAATGTAATAACCGTGAAACATTATTTTATTATATAACTTCACTGTTCCCCAGATTTAAACCTCAATTAATACGATCTATGTACCATAAAACGTTACTACATACTTTAAACGATTCAATTTTCCTCATCAGCATCACGGGAAACGGCCTTCACGCACGCGATCACTTCGGCCGGCGTATCGCTGTCCGTGTCACGGGCTTGTCGGGATGGCCGGCTGTCAAGCTGCAGCTGCAGTAGGGCCGCCAGACCTAGGAATCTGCACTCTGATTGGGTGTGGGGAGGATGTGGCGATAATCTCGAGTATGGCTACAAGTGAGTATGCTTTCCTGGTACTTTTGAGGTTAAAGGGGTGAGTCAACCGCGCGTGTACATGTATTACGTTGTGTTTTTTTTTAATACGTGTAGTGTAAAGAAAGTAAGCTTCAATATTATAAAATTGTCATATTGTATCCATGTTATTTATTTATGAATTCATTGTTAACAGAGTCCCTACATGAATAGGTACTTTCCTTGATACATGCATACATATATAAACTCTTTCGCATGGGGGTAGGCAGAAACTACTGAAAGCCACATGTCGTATTGCTTCGTTAACATTCATCCATCTAGTCATACAATAACACTGATATTTAACAAATTACTCATTCTAAACTAGATGAAAGTCATATTTGATTTGGAATAAAGTTATTATGACAAGTATTATTTAATTACATTTTAATTAAACTATTATTATTGTATACATATTGCTCTTATCTACATGAATATACATATTTGCAAGTGTGTCATTGATTGAGCTTTGTTTACTTTGAAAAACATGTGTAAAGTATTTTAATAAAAACTTATTTTGATTACATAATTTTGAACACAACAAAAAAGCACTTTTTTTCATAAATATCCAAAAATAGCTGCGCCCCGTGGAGTAAACAGCGATTAAAATTCACATTCATCAAACCCACGAACTGTCAAACACGCAAAGTTAAAATAGTCGTTAAGTTTTCTGAAACTTTCCAATTCTCTGCGCAATTGTCTGAAATTTTCTTTCCGTAAGAACCTTCAAAACCTACAAAATATTAGGAAACTTAAAAGAAAAATTAATGAAATCGGTAAAGTCGTTCTCAAGTTCTCAAAAATTATTTCTTATTTAAATAGATTTTCTAAAATTTATTAGCGTGTCCAAAATGTGTCCGTAATTATTGGTACAATATACCTCGTCTATCTAGCCTGTCAGAGAATACAGGCGTCTTGTTATGTTAAATAAGTTTAATAATAACATTATTTCAAAGAAAACGACAGCACATCATAAGTAAACCTAACGACATATAGAACAGAAACACAACAACAGGTTAACTAGAAATTCAACATTATTTCACATCCAGCAACCTATGTTATCCTGGTACTTACTACTATATTCTACTACAACTAGAACCTTGAAAATGAGTTCTAGTTGTAGATTTTTATACGGCTACCGCCCTATGCTTATGTTTCCCTGTGCAAAAATTATTATTTTATTAAAATACGCTTTCCCCGCTTTCGTCCCCTCATTCCCGACCTAAAGCAATGTCGCGAAATCTCTTTGCGTGTCATGAGCGCCTAGTATTTTTCCCCCACTTTATCGAAATTTTCCCCGCGGAAAATTAGTAGCTGAGGCTGATAAAAAAAAACAACAGACATTGTATTGTATTAGAACTTAAACAAAATATTTGTTTATCTTTTTTCCTTTTGATATTTAATTATTTATTTGCAACGGAAAAGAAAAGTTGAAGGCAACTGGTGAAATTCATTTTCCTGATGATATCACGTGCTGTAAACGACTTTTCTCAACACTCAAATGAGATTTCCACCTTTTCACGAAGTCACCTGAAAGGTTCAGGTAGATCTCACCTGTGTCATCACGCACCTGAATACTAGGGAAGCATAAAGAGGCGAAGGTATCTTTACCTGTTTCACGAAGGAATAAATTCCACCTGGGAGAATTTTCCCCATGTGGGGAGGGAGGGATAAGGTAAAATCTACGTGGATAACTCACACAGAGAAAGGGTTTTGAATGTGTGAGTGGACGTAAATTTTCCTTGTTATTCTCAATGTGCTAGAAAGGGATGGAACACCCCATCCCTTTTCTACTACGGGCTTCAAATTCAGCTCCCCGTTTACGGGTGAGTTATAAAGGTGAAGGTGATTTGTAATGGTGTGCGTGCACCTGAAATTCACGTGAAAAGGTTCGTTTGACTCCTGCAATGTTCTTATGTCCTAGTATCAAGGTGAGAGGTAAGACAGGTGAAAAATTTACAGGCGGCTCTTTCAGCCGTGTAAATTTTCTTACCTGCCTGAAATTTATTTACATTAATTTTTTTCAACCGTATTGTGTATGTAGTTCAATTTATTAAAATCGAAATACATGAATATGAATTAAAATTGTTGGTATTGTCCTGAAATCATTGTACTTAAATACCAATCACTGGATTTAGTACCCCACATATCAATAAAAATACTAATTGTGTGCACGCATCAAATTAGTGGGAAATTTGTTTAATTATGAATAATTTGTACATTGAAATCTAACAAGTCACAACAAACTTATATAAAATCATCATTTATAAACAAAACCGGAAAATTACAATACCTACTTTCATGATTGTTTGTGTAGTAGGAAGGAAAACTTCTTGTTAATCAGCTGTCAGTTGGGCTTCACGGGTGTCAAACCATGGTTGAAGACAGGTCGGGTACTAGGCTCGCATAATTCCACAGGAGTTCGCACCAGTCGCGGCGTAGCTAGCTCGTAGCACCATTCATACTACGACTACTATGGTTACTACGGCACGTGGCTCGTTTCAGGAAAAAGTTTTTCAAACCAGACTTACCCTTAGGTAAACAACATTAAAATTTAGTGTTATTTAAACTTCCAATTTGCTGTTGAATATTATGTTCAATGCGCAATATTTTTTCATTGCATTTCAATTTATTTAAAAATTATTACGAGTCTATTCAAGATTTTTTAATCTGGATTTGTACTTAACAGTTTAATTAAACATTTCGCAACTAAGACGAAAAACTTTTTTTATAGCAAAACGTAAGTGAGAGTAGAACAGATTCCCGGTTCTGGCTCTCATTGTGAAACACGATTCTACGTAGCAACGCGTAGCAACGTAGAACGACCTCCTACGAAGGCGTGCGATCCTGGGAGCTTTTCACGTACTGAAAGGGTTAACCGCCGCTGAAAACGAAAGGGTTGAAAGATGAAATTCGTTTTATGAGTTTCATGAAAGTATTTCTTCTATTGTCACTCAGAAATAAGTAAAAAGGCTCTTTCTTCATAGTGTTTGCTGAAATTAATATTAATTGATAATATATACATAACAAAATCTTAATTATTACTTTTTTTTTTTTTTTTTTTTTTTCTCTTTATTGTTTTTAGGGACTTTTATCCTTTTAAGGCATGTCAGCCCCATCATAACCTGACCTAAATTTAAACAACATCACATATTACCTACATGCTAGATTTAACTTAAACCAAAAAGTGGAGTCAACGACATAATGCCATCTCATAAATTATTTTCGCGGCGTCACTTTCTGGACTTGCGAGTATTTCAAGAAATGTACCCATATCAAATTTATTAAATTTGCGTAATGTTATCAATGACTCCCTTAATGCCTGGTTTTTGACACATTCCACCAGAAGATGCTGTACATCATCAATAACTCCACACACGTCACAATTCGGGGAATCATTTTTCCTCATCAGATGGCTAAATCTTTTGGTAGGATAGTGTCCAGAACGTAGTCTAAAAGCCGCTACCATGTGCGTTCTACTCATTTTAGAGTCTTTAAACCACGGAATGCGAGGAGGCTGACTTTGAATGACCCTGTACCAAAATCCCTTAATTTTACCAAGGCCTTGAAAGGTCTGATCCCATTTTTAAAACAAATATATTTGAATTTAGGAAGGATTTCCATGTAATCAGGTTCTATAGACATTTCTGTGCCTCCCGTAATTGCTAATTTAGCTAATCTGTCAGCCTCCTCGTTACCTGCTAATCCTACGTGCGATGGAACCCATTGCAACTTCACATTTATCAACCGTAAATTTAATTCATAAATGAATTTTAAAATTTTGTAAGCTATCGATGTACCTCTACACCCAGAAGCACATCGAGCTAAGTGTTGGAGAGCACTTTTACTATCTGTGATTATCACGATATCTTGCTCAGTATTAACGCAAAGACTCATTAAGGCTTCTGAAATGGCAATGAGTTCCAACGTCATAATGGATACATATGAGTTGGTTTTAAAACAACATGAAGACTGTATGAAAGGATCAAAAATAGCAGCTCCTCGACCATCCTTGCTTTTAGACCCATCAGTATAAATTCGTCTCCAATTAACATATTTCTGTTGTAATTCTTCAATTACATTATATTTTAGAGTAGCCAAATCTTCCTTCTTTTTAGGGCCTTTAATGCAATCTAAATTATCCACAATGACTTTATCCATTTGTATATAGGTTACCCAAGTATTAAGAGTAAACATTTCAAGTGGGTTGGATGAATGAATAGTATATGACTTACATTCACTGTAAACTAGAAAAAGCGATGACTTATTTTTAGTCCGCCAGTAACTGACGTGATTAGGAGCACTTAACTTATCTAACAATTCAACGGTTATGTTATCTGTCCAAGACATTGATTTTATGCAATACTTATAAGCTAGGTATAATCTTCTTATATTAAGTGGAACAATACACAACTCACTCTCCATTACATATATTGGTGAGCTTTTGATAAAACCACCTATAATTCTTAATGCTCGGTTTTGCAATTTATCGAGTTTGGATAAATGGATTTTAGCTGAACTGTCATACAAAAAGCTGCCAAAGTCTATTCGGCTTCTTATCAATGAAACGAACAATTTCCTCAAATGTTTAGGGTGAATTCCCCAACCCGGGCCAGCCAGTACTTTTAATAAATTTAGGAATTTCGAAGCTTTTTCAATAATTTCATTTATATGTTTATTCCATAACAATGACCTGTCAATCCATAAACCTAGATACTTAACACATTCTACTGAAGAGATAAGTTTATTGTTATTTTCTAAAATAATGTGATGTCTTTTCCTTCCCCTACTAAAAACGCAAACATTTGATTTAGATTCCGATATTTTTAGACCTAAATTATCTAGTAAAATTGCAATAGAATTGAGAGCACCTTGCAGATTCTCTTGACAAAAATTAATATCCTTATGGCTCAAATAAATTACAAAATCGTCCGCATATTGGGAGACAAAAACATTTTTAACAGAATCACAAATTTTATAGGTTGCTATATTAAACAGTAAAGGCGATAATGGATCACCTTGAGCTAGGCCTACACTGGTCCATCTACAACTCATAATCTCTGTATTGTTTTTATTCTTAATCAGGAGACATCTCGCACTTAAAAATGACCATAAGTACTTACAAATATTATTACCTACCTCTAATTCATCCAGTGTTTTAACTACTCGATCTACTAAAATATTATTATAGGCATTTTCGATATCAATAAAACAAGCCACTGTAGGACATTTATCTATGAAACCTAACTGGATATAAGTGATTAGTCTTGTCAGATTGTCTAGACACGATTGAGCCCTTCTGAAGCCTGAAGTGTACGGAGACAATATCTTATGTTTCTCAACATACCATTCTAGCCTTCTAGAAATCATACCATGTAAAAGTTTGCATAAACATGATATGAGAGAAATTGGTCTAACCTTAGCTTCACCGCTATTATTGCTGCCTAATTTAGGGATGGGGATGATTAAGATGCTACGCCATTGGCTTGGAACAACATCGAGTACATAAATATCGTTGTACAAATCAAGCAGGAACTGCTTACCAACACAAGGCAGGTTCCAGACCATAGAATATGTGATCCCATCACTGCCCGGGGCTGTATCTTTCTTTTTGCAGCCATGTTTGAGCTCTTGCATAATAAATGGTGAATCTAGCAATTCATTCCTAGACTGTATCAATGGTGGTGTATTTAGAACAAAACTCGGAGCAAGAGAACAATGCAATTCGTTTAACTTCTCATCAGGAATATAAAATTTTAATTTTTTGTAACCTTTGTACCATCGCATTTTTTGCCACATATCGGACACAGAAGTGGTTTCATCGATCCCGCTGCAAAATTTTCTCCAGTTTTCGGACTTAGCTTTTTGTAATAATAGTCTGGCTTTCTCTATTTTTCCCTCTAATTTATTAAAATTTTCAGGAGTTGGGTTCCTTCTGAATATACTTAACGCTAACCTTCTTTCAGCAACAGCTGCAGATAGTGATGGGGTCCAATATTCCTTTGGTTTAAAATTCCCTATTGGATCTTGACATGTGCGAAGTTTAGGTATGTTCCTGTCACACGCTGAATTAATCTGGTCAACCAAATAATCATACCTGTCCTGCATATTTACTGAACCATTAAAATTCCGCAGTGATTCACCAAGATCATCACGATACCCTACCCAGTTAGCCTTCTTAAAAATACGTTTTTCAGTAAAATGTGCATGATCATTGTAAGTTGCTGAAATTTTTATAATGAGGTGATCACTGCCCAAGTTTTCGCTAGTTACTTGCCATTTTAAACCCATTGCGATATCTGACGATGAAAATGTAATGTCCGGAGATGATTTGTGCACTAAATTGTTACCCATTGTGATCCTAGTCGGATCACCATTGTTTAATGACACGAACCCAATTATTACTTACTTTATAATAATCAAATCAAATATGTTATTTGTCAACTACTACTACTTCCAAACTTGCTTGCGAATTGACTGAAACATGTATTTTTTTCAGGCCTAACGTTTTCAAATACCAGGGTAAAAGGAAATACAAAGAGGTATCTAGCTGTGTGTTTTCATCGCGTGCAAGTCGAGTTTTTCCAATGATGTACAAAAAGCAAACGTTCTGTCATTTCGCTTTATTGTTTTTTAAACGAGTTTATCCTAAAAACATGGAATTTTCTGCATATTTCGAGCCACCATCACCAGGGAAGCAAAAGACAGAGACTCCTACTTATCAACTGTTGCTTTTGTTCGTCCCACGCTTTTTGAGATGCTGAAACGTCACGGTTTGGAGCTGTTTGAACTATGATATAAAGGTGGTTTGTTAATGTACTGAGTAATTTTCAAGGTATTGTGCGAACTTGGGTTAGAGTAAACTAAAAAAGTCTGGTAAGAAGCCAAAAAAAAATGGCTATGAATCTCCAATAATTAATTATTATTATTAGTATTTATTTAATTAAATTAATGAAAATATATTTTTTGTACTTAATGGATCATAAGACCATCATAAACAACGTCTAAAAAAATTAAAATCGTAGATTAAACACGAACTATACATGGCTCTTTTATTCAAGAGGCTCGGGGTTGTTAAGTACGACTCACTTGATTCACATATGTTGACATGACATTGAGAACTCTCACTCCGAAATGAATGGACTGATTTGCCTAATTCAAGCATTAAGGTATTAATTAGTGCAGTGGATATAACGTATATATAACGTAACAGGCTTTTGGTATTGATGGCTCTAAAACTAAAGTTACCAAGTAACTCTAATTTACACACACACACTTTAGTTTAATACAAAAAAAGAACAAGCAAGGATCGCTCGAGTAATTAAAAATGCATAGAATTTTTGCAGGTATTGAATTTAACATTTTATAACTAGCAAGCAGTAGGTAATTAATTACTCGATTCGACGAAGGACAAACACTTTGTTAATGCATTTTTCGAGAATCGATTTAAGGACGTTAATATTTTGCTCTTTTACCAATACAATTTTCAGAGCGTCAAATCGTTTTTAAGACTTATAAAATAAAGTCTAATCAACTCTATCAAAAACCATTCAAAATAGCCCGCGATTTTCCTGGAGTGGAATACTGATCGAAATTTTCATGAAAACTTTCCTCGCCGGACAAGGTTACGTAAAAATGCGAGGTCCAACTACCAGGAACCTATAACACACAACATCCAACTTCTAAGTTGAGTCTGTGAGAGTAAGTTGGAAAATGTGGGGATGGGTAGAATGGGCGGAGCTTATTTCGTAACACACACAAGAAAGTGTAAGGAAAAGCTTTTTAGGGGTCGGTGCTCTTTTTAACTTTTTTATAAAAGGAACACTTTAAAAAAGCTTTTCCGATTTGGCTGTTTGAATTTTCTATACCAAGGCAACATGATTTCTAGTAGCTAAAGAATGTTCGGTATTCGGCTAGCAATGTAGAATGTGTGCGAGGAAAGGTCTAGTGGCTTCATAAAGGAGATTTTCCCGCATTCGAGTATTTTTCTGACTAGGCGAGCAGAAGGCAGTGAACGTCGCGAAGTATTTGTGGAACGCTTGGTATGCAGGAAAATTTGAAAAGGACTACGTCTGGATAACGACAATTTTCTAAGTTGAATATTTTTCATATTATATTGAAATTTTAAAGCTGGTTACAGTTTTCTCGTATCGTAGAACCCTTTTGAAATCATCTATATTTAACGAAATTATAAAAAAAATGCATTAAAAAAAAAAACTTCAAACAAAAATCACCAATCAAAATAATCAAAAACCATAAATAACATTTTATATCAAACAAAACATAGCACAACTACCTAGAACAATAAAAAAAACAATCAAACTGACGTTCATCTGTTTCTAACAGTTTCAGTTGGAAAAGCATCACCGGATAAGCTCGGATATGAACCGGGTTTAGCGGGTTACGGACGTTTTAACCCGATAACTTGTACCAGGGGAGCATAGGCTCGAGAACGAGTTAATCCGGACACTCGGCTGAGGCAAAAGTTGGGGGATCGAGCTATGACAACAAACCTACAACAAATATTTTATTAAACTGAAATCAAATAATGAAAATTTTCACATTAAATGTGTTCCAAAAATTTAATAATGACTGTTATTAAATTCTTAGAAATAATAAAAACTAGACATCTGAGAATTCCTAATACGTACATTGCTTCTTCTGAATGTATATCTTACCACAACCTATAATAGAACGCGCATTGTACAGCGAATTTTTGACTTAACCCTCCTGAACACTTTAATACCAGGAGCAAAAATCTAACCCTCCGAAACATATCCACCCCCTAACATTGCTTACATACCATAACGTACCCAAAGCTTCCATCATAAAGTTCAATATCCAACGTTTTACTAAAAGGTCGATATTTCTCGTAGACATTTCGTAGCGGTGGGCGTAGCAACGAGAGACGTAGCAAACGTAAATATTTCTATCTCTTTCCGATTGTAGTATCTTTCACTCTTCTAAAAGCTTTCAGGGAACATACCAGGAGTAAAAAAAGTTTGGTCAGGGGATACTTGTAACGGGGAAAAGTTGGGAATTGTTAGGGTTTGAATTATAGGTCCTTGTCACAAGTCGACTGTGAGTAGTTTTGAAGTGATAAATTCATACTTTGAAGTTGTTCTTAAAAACTATGCAAAGTTGTAAGAAGTCGTGGAACTATGTGGAGTGCATTGTGAACTTGTTATCCATCAAACATTTTGCGAAACCACCGCATTTCGCTAGCACTCTTAACAATAAAAGCAGAATAAAGTTATGCCACACTTAATCCTCGAAAAATGTATGGTAGGTTTTAACTCTACTCTGTTGTTTTTTAATTTAATAAGGGATTAGAATAGGATAGTGTCCTTAAAATTCTGATTGCAAATTTGGATTACTCAAAAATAATGGACACGTATTTTTTCTTTTGTCACGTAAACCAAAAATGTCGACGATATAGTGCGTTGAAATTGCGCGTGACGTCACCCCGTGCTACACTTTACTGAACTTTGATGTGCTTTATCATTGTCACTTTTTATTGGTTTGAGTAAGCAAAATACGTGTACAATATTTTTAGGTAATCTTACTGACGGACTAAATAGACTTAATAATAGGTCTTTACCTATGAAATTGCCGTTTTGTATGAAAAAATTTAAATGATTTTTTTTCATGTATTTTTTATTTGTATTAATCGAAGTAATCACCCATGCAATCAATGCATCTTTGCCAACGCAGTGGCAGTTTATTGATGCCCTTCTTAAAGAAATCAGCTGGACGGGAGGCAACAAATTCTTCAAAGGCATTTTGTACTGCCTCTCGGGTATTGAATTTTTTTCCCGCCAAGAAGTTATCCAAATTCTGGAAAAAGTAGTAGTCTGTAGGCGCAAGGTCTGGTGAGTAGGGCGGATGACGGAGAGCTTCCAACCCCAGTTCTTGCAACTTGGAGACCGTCTGCTGTGCAGTATGAGGTCGCGCGTTGTCGTGCAGGAGCAGCGGAGACGAGCGATTGACCAATGCTGGTTGGAGATGTGCCAGCTTCTCCATCATTGTGTTCAATTCTTCACAGTACACATCTGCAGTAATGCTCACCCCGTTTGGTAAGAAGCTGTGTTGAATCACACCGGCGCTAGACCACCAAACAGTGACCATCACTTTTCTTGGGGTAAGTTTTCGTTTAGGGCATTGTTTAGGTGCTGAACCAGGATCCAACCAACTTGCTGAGCGCTTGCGGTTATCAAACAGAATCCATTTTACATCGCAGGTAACAATGCGGTTCAAAATTCCTTCATTTGTGTGTCTGTTGAGCAGTGCAAGGCACGTCTCGACCTGTACTTCGCGCTGGCGATCATTGAGTTCGTGGGGCACCCATTTGTCAAGCTTTTTTACCTTGCCAATTTGACGCAAATGGACCAATATTGTTTTGACGCTAACGTCGAAAGCTGCTGCTAATTCAGCCGTAGATTGTGTATCATCAGCTTCCACAATCGCCTTTAATTCGTCATTGTCGACCAAAGTCTTCGGACGACCGCGAGGTTCATTTTTCAGGTCGAAATTTCCAGAACGGAAGCGAGCAAACCAATAACAGGTAGTGCGTTGGTTTGTAGTGTTAGCTCCGTAAACGTCGTTGATGTTGCGTGCCGCTTGTGCCGCGTTGCTGCCACGACGGTACTCATATTCCATAATTACTCGAATTTTTAACGTATCCATGATGACGAAAAAGATTTAAATGCGATGAAAATGTAACACTAATCAATAAACAAATGACTACTTTTGGAAAAAAAAATCCATGTTTTTAAAATAAAATTAATTTGAAATTAGAATTCTTAGCCAAACAAAAAATATTTTGATTTGAAATGGCCAGTACTGCAGAACGGCAATTTCATAGGTAAAGACCTAATATAAAGCGTGTAAAAAATGAAAGTAAAGGTGAAAAAAAGATGTCTTATCAACTGACCAAGATAGAAGCAGTAGGAATTTGGAGAACAGAGAAGGAGAATTTGGTAAGGCACAGGAGGTAGGGTATATGCACACATTTCGCCAGTAATAGGGAGCGGCGCGAGCCTATTCTACTTACATACCGGGCACAAATCTGGTCTCTGAATCGGGAACATTTTCTGTGGAAAGCCTAAGCTAAAAGCTTTTTTCTGTTCGTGTAGAAACCTAATGTAATGTTACCTAGGCAGTTGGACGTTATAAGACCAAACTTTTTTGTTTTAAACGTTGCCCCACACTAGGAATTTCTCCTGTATCGTGGGTGCGTTAACAAACATTCAAACTCACATACACAAACAGCCAGACCCGGAACAACTGCCTGTAGGCCATACAAATATTTTTCCTTCAAATGTCGGCGTATCGGTTTCAAAATAACGAGTAAGTAAGTAAAACGATATAACTATATATTACGATTATCTATAAAAAAAAATTGCCCTACCTCGAAAAGCTGGAATGCTAAGCTATAAAAAAATACAGTACCACTGGCCTTGTCCAAAAAATATCGATATACTTGAGAATTTTAATATATTTAGAATATAACAGTGATGACATCGATACATTTAAAAAATGTTATATCGAAATTTTAGCCATCCCATATTTTTACCTAGGACACATCCCTATTCTAGCTTCTATGCAGTCTACTACAAACACGTGAAAATTTTGGAGATATATGACCTGCGAGTGGCGCTTGACTTGTTTAACTATACCCAGACCGTATGTGTTAGTAGTTCACCGTCGACAGTTACCCGTCGATATTTAGAACCGATTACTTACCGACTTCTTCAAAAAGGAAAGGTTTCATAATTCGTCTGTTCACAAGGTTTAATTGAAACAACTGAACATCTCTCCAGGGGTCATTGTACCTATGTTCATTATGGTGAGTCCATTGTGAACATAGGTACAATTATATAAAAAAATCAGCAGTTTATTTGTTTTTTTTTTGTTTTTACACTAGTACAATCTCCTGTTTCGTGGGTGGTGCGTTTACAAACACATCAACATCTACCTACAGGCCATACCAATTTTAATGTTTGTTCCGTGCGGGAATCGAACCCACGACACGCGGCCCAGTAGTCATTCGCTCAGGCACTGCGCCAACCGACAAATAATATAACTAGCTATAATATAATTTTTATTTATAAAAGTATTACAAAAATGTACATTTATGTGCAGTAGTCTTATTTCTAAAACAATGGTATAATTAACTAAAACTAAACTAAAACTAAAATATGTTTATTACAGGTGCAAGTCGGTAATGATAGTTCGAGATTACAATGTTAGATAGCGACCCGCCCGATCTAGGTTAATTCAAACCTGTGTTTCAGGCCATCACTTTACATTTAATTTAAAGAAAGCACTAAAATTTAAAGTTAAACTGAATTAAAATAATCTATAGAAAAAAACTATGAGAAAAAAACCTAATTATTAGTACATTAATATCTAAAACTAAACCTATGTAAATTTACAAAAGTAAAATACTTACGAGGGAATAATATATCATCATGACAAAATTTCTAGAAGTTTTTCTGTGTCTGTGTAATTGAGTATCGCTAAATATTCTGTTAACAATATACTACATTTCTTATAGCTTACACTATAGAAGCCTAGTAACTTGTTGAGCCTATTATACAGAAAAGGTCCTAAAAACACAAAAAATCGATTAGCAAACGCATGACTAGTTTGAGGATTTATGCAAACCAAGTCCTTCCTTCTCTTGTCGGTAGGTACTGGGTCAAAAGGAAGTGCCGTGTGCTGGTGTAGTACTGTACTTAGTATAAATAATTGCCGTACTGTTAGTACATTACATGATTGGTAGAGCTCGTGCGTAGGAAATCTAAAAGGGCGAAAGGTAGCAACCTTTAGAATTGCTCTTTGAGCACGCTCTAGAGGGAGTAGAATTGTTTTTGCAGCCCCACCCCAAGAAGTTATGCAATATGTAAGAATGGATTGACACAAAGCTAAATAAACCTGTTTAATGAGTTTATAGTCTGCTATGTTCCGTAAATTCTTAAAGACATATATTAATTTGCGCACTCTAGTACATAGTAACTCGATATGTTTACGGAAATTTAGATTAGTATCAATAGTGACACCTAGGTATTTTAAGTGGTCAGCTTTTGCTAAAGTGGAGCAGGAACATGCGGTGTCAGCGTACGTGCCGCAAATATGCGCGTAAATTTTTAGATTAGTAAGCGGTATGTTAGTATTTCTCATTGTAAATAAAATGTATTTTGTTTTATCTGCATTTAATGTCAGTAGATTATTATGAAGCCAATTAGACACAATGTTAAAACCATTCTGAGCATGTTCATAGACCTCAACTCTTGATTTAGCTGAAAACAATAGAGCGGTGTCATCCGCATAAGACATTATGACACCATTTTGGAGTGACAGGCGGCACAGTGCATCTATATAGATTAAAAATAACGTAGGGCCCAAAATGCTACCTTGTGGAATTCCAAAACCACTATTTTTAAGTTCAGAACTTGTATAATGATCTATTTTTACACATTGCTGACGATCGCTAAGATAATCAGATAATAGTTGAAGTTGGACTCCTCTTATCCCAAGTGTTTCAAGCTTGTGCAAAAGTAAAGTACATGAAATAGTGTCGAAGGCCTTGGCAAGATCTAGAAAGATCCCTATTGTGTGCATGCCCTTATCTAGATTGGTAGTAACATAGTTAGTCAATTTGTGTACCGTTTGGCTGGTTGATCTTTTGGGCCTAAAACCAAATTGACTATCTGAAAGTAGTTTATTATCTTCCAGATATTTTATCAATCTGCTGTTAATGATTTTTTCTATAATTTTAGAAAGGCCTGTTAACACTGAAATAGGTCTATAGTTATTCACACAGTTTTTGTCTCCAGACTTGAAGACAGGTGTGACCACCGCTTTTTTAAGTAATTTGGGGAATACTCCTTTAGATAAACATAGCCGGAAAATATGTGTTAGTGGAGGTGCAAGTATGAATTTAAATCTTTTTAGTTTATTATTAGGTATGTTATCCCACCCAGTAGCACAAACATCCCTTAACCCATTTAGCATGCTTACTATCTCGTCAACGTCGGTATCTAATAAAACAAAAGAATTTAGTGCAGAGGATGACATAGTCGGGTTTTGACGGCAAAAATTACTAGAATTTAAAGATTTTTCAGCCAAGCTTTTACCAACGTTAGCAAAAAACTTGTTTACGTTATTCATTGCTTCGGATGGGTTTGATTCTGTTGATAGTAAATCATACG
This sequence comes from Phlogophora meticulosa, assembly GCA_905147745.2. Lineage (NCBI taxonomy): Eukaryota > Metazoa > Arthropoda > Insecta > Lepidoptera > Noctuidae > Phlogophora > Phlogophora meticulosa. The sequence goes on along the minus strand of LR990540.1, from coordinate 3,948,325 downwards.
GAGGTTCGTGATTTTTTGATCTAAATGTATTAGTTTTGATAAATTTCCACACAAGTTTACTATTTTTCCCCGCCTTCTGTAATTCATTTTTATCATATTGATTTTTTAGTTTTTTCAAAAGATTATTACAGAAGTTTCGATACCTTTTATATATAACAGAAATATTACTTTTATGTTCGCTTGACTCGAGAAAATGTAGGAAGCAGCTGATTTTTTCGGGATATCCGGGTTGGTCCAAGTCAGTTATTGCTATTCGTACTTAGGTATCATTGAAATTGAACTATTATTTTAGAATTATTATTATTGAAATAAATAGTATGAACGCAGACGAAGCAAAAGGAGTATGTAAGGAAAGAAAGAAAGCAAGCCTTAAAAAAAAATTGCCCCATCAAGAATATTTACATAAAACATACATGAACTCACACTTTTTCCCTATCGGGCTAGGCAGAAACTACAGAACGCCACCTATCGTAGCAGGTGGCGTTCTGTAGTTTCTTTCTTTTTAATTCTTCGGAGAAATCTCATAGTAATGGTAAACAAAATCGTCTTACTATCCTACGCACCGATCACATTTTGGACCGTGACGGCGCCATGCGTGTTTACTTTAATTGAGGAGTGAGTTATAAACAAATATTTTAATGATAACAAGTGATAGAATAAATGGACTTATTGAAATTCATTTAAATAAATAGTAAAAATGAGAGATTATAACTATATACTCTAACTATATACATTATGAAAAAGTTTCACATCATACATGTGTTCATTAATACACACACACACTTTTATTCTTTCAGATTTACAGAAGTATTCGTGGATATCAGAGAGCGGGAGCGTAAAGTGAAGAGAGGCAGCCGGGAGCAAGGGAGGCAGCTGATGAACAGGCACAACAACGAAGCAGGGAGACGGGTATGTTACTATGAGTCTACGATAAGTTAGTATGACTGTTAGTAAGTCCTGTATATACGACTACAACATTAATACCTACTTATTTATTTTACATATATCTAAACTAATTATATATTTATTTTTTTAAACGTTTTCCCACATTAAGAATTTCTCCTGTGTCGTCCTCACATATAAATATTTATTATACATACAAATACTTGTACCGTGCGGGAATCGAACCAACGACACGCAGCGCAGCAGCCGATCGCTCAGCCACTGCGCCAACCGTGCCGTTTGGTATAGGCTAAGCAGATGATGATATTCATATCTACAAATGGGCGTCATTTTGTTTCCCGGAAACACTTAGAAACTTAACGGGTTCCATTCCCGCACGGTATAAATATTTTTATGGCCTACAGGTAGTTCTTTCGGGTCTGCCTATTTGTGTATGTGAGTTTGAATGTTTGTTAACGCACCTATGATACAGGAGAAACTCCTAGTGTGGGGCAAAGTAATAAATAGAAACGATGTTAAAAAAAAAAAAAACGTTGCCCCACACTAGGAATTTCTCCTGTATCGTGGGTGCGTTTACAAACATTTAAACTCCGGTTTGCTTCCAGTCTAACCGGATGCAATTGAACACCAGTATTTAACATGGAGCGATTGCCTGGCTGACCTCCACAACTATAATGTATCTTAATGAAAAAAACGACTTCTACTTTCTACGGATCAAATCCACAAAATAATAACTCGCAGGACTTAAACAAAAATAATTATTATGTGATCAATTCGCCTTAAGAGCTCCCTAAAACCGCTAAATAACTTCGCGAAACTCTTCGCAAAGGCGAGAGAGAAAGTCAATAACTTCGTTGAAAAGAAAGAGACAGCAATAAGACACTGGCCATGTCCAGTTTCCATCGTATTAGTCGACTTAAAAGATCAGAGTGTTGCAAAGTTGTAAATAATCTCTAATAGAAACTTGTGCAGTATTAAGAGTTAAGACGACTGTAATCCAAAATATCATTTTCATTTATTTATTTTAAGAGCCATAGGAAAGGCGTTGAAGCGATTTACTTTCGGTAAACTAATTTAAGATATAATACCACTTATGAAATAGAAATACTGTGCCTAAGTATTATGTTGGGCGATGTGCGCTTAGCCGCTAAGCCACAAAGCCCTTTAAACGAATAAAAAAAAAGTATTAATTTATTAGTAAATTTCGACTCATTAAACAATGAAATGAAAATGAAAATCGCTTCTCAAAAATCTCGTTAAATCTGGTAACACTGGCCAATGCTGATGAATACTAATATTTTACATAGAGCGACTACCTATCTGACCTCTACAACCCAATAATAAAACAAACAAAACCGGCCAAATGCGAGTCGAACTCGCGCACAAAGGGCGTGCCTGCATGACAAGCAGAAATCGGCGTAAAAATCAAAAGAAAGTTTATATGAAAGGATAACCCTTAACTTTGTAATAGCAAACACATAGCGTAGTTTAATCTTCGATAAAACTGTGTGGCAGTTAATGTTCAGCCACGATCAAGATCAATCAATATTTAGGTACATGAAAAGAAAAAAAACTTGAGAAGTGTCAAGGGACACCCGGATGGAACGAAGTTCCTTTTGTTATTATTTTTTATTATTTATTATGTACAAAAAAACTGTATACACTCAACAAAAATAATCGTTGCGACACCACACTGCTCAATGCGAAATAGAAAGACGAAACGAAAATAAGTGGCTTGCTTTCTATGAGAGAGAGAGAGAGAAAGAGAGAGACAGACAGACAAACACTAACAAAACTAAACAATAGCAAAAAGTGTCGTTACAACTTTTTGTCTTAATTTTTTCTGTCGAAGTTACTTATCGCGCGTTGCGAAAGGGGGCTACCCCTTTCGCAACGCGCGATAAGGAACTTCGTTCCAAAAAGAATCATAAGGTGTCGAAAAATTAATCCGAAATTATTAAGTCTTAAGTATTTTTGCTCACGCTTTATAACTCTAATCCGCTTGAGACTGTGCCAACGTTCGCGATTTTTTCTGGAATTGCTACGCGGCCGATTCGCGGTTTTCATGGCCCGCCCTGTCGTACGATTCTCAATAAAGTAAATACGACCTAAGTCGCGATTACGCGCACAGCCTCGCTGTCGTTGTGTAGACATCTTTATGTCATGCTGCCATAATTGCCGCGTTTACTGCCATTTTACGGGCGCACTATATAACCAACAATAAGGCTTTGTTATAGCATTTTTATTCATATCTCTCTAACCAATAGTCGTAAAGTTGTAGTGGGTATTAGGAATGACAGTTTGTTGTTTGACATCGGAACGCAAACTTACGGAAATAGTGCAAACCATACTTCGAAACAGATAATAATAAATACTAGTCGCACAGTCGTTTAATCTCGACTGTTTTAGCCCTCTGCACTCCTTTTCCAGATAAATTTTAACTATGCCAAATATTCTTTTCGAAGGGATCCTAAGTTTTCGCTTCACGTATTAAATAAACCTAACCAATATTTATTTTAAGTAACTATACACTACACAAATCAAATAAAAAACAACTATGAACTATTTTAACTAGAGAAAAAAATCAATAAATTATAAATAGGCGTCAAAAACTTCATCCTTATTGCTGTCTACTGGCAAAGTGACAAGACTGGCGGTATTTCTGCCATTTTAAATACTGCACACTGCACTGCACAATGTAAAAACACCGGTATTTCAATATAATATTAGTATCCCTATAAAATATTGGCGTGTCTGGGGCACTCCGGGGCCCTATGCAGTCTTACCTATAGGTATTTAAAGCCAGCACAAATCTTTATAACTTGCCTGCCTTTCCGAACGGGGCCCTGCCAGTAACACTGTTTTTCATACACACTGACAGATTTATTACAGCTTTATTTAGGTAAGTTGACGACGCAGTTGGCGCATTGGCTGAGCGATTGGCTGTTGCGTTGCTTGTCTTGGGTCCGATTCCCGCACGGAACAAATATTTGTATGGCCTACAGGTAGTTGTTCCGGGTCTAGTGTTCGCTCACGCCAAGCCGTATCATATTCATAGGCTTCAGACCGTCCAGAACCGATTCCTGCGCAGAGTCACGGGAGCCCCCTTCTACGTCCGAAATGAGACTCTCCATGTAGATCTCAAAATACCTACGGTGAAAAAGTTCATGAAGCGACTCACCCAGCGCTTCATGGACTGTTCTACCGCTCATCCTAACCCCTTAGTGTCATCGGCCGCCCGATACACTCCCTCGCGAATAAGTGCAGTTCGAAGACCAAAACACACACTCACAGAGCCAGATGATCCTATCACTCTCCTCCAGGAGAGCGATAAGGCCACCAGCACTGTTCGCAAACAAAAACGGACATTCCGTCCTCGCCGCCGAGGCCCGTCGCGACGACCCCGTCGATGCCCCCCTCCCGACCCTTTGCTAGAGCCAGCCCGCGAAGCTGAGCCGATTAATGTTTAAAATGTTCCTAAATAATGGAACAATCAGATCCAACCTGTCCCTTGCTGTCCTCTTCAGCGACGTCCTAAGCCGAGGTTCGTACCCCGCAGGGGGTGCCCTTAGCGATAGTCGCTTAGCTTATAAGTTTTTATGCCTGACTGGAGGCCTTAATTTTAACTAAGCCCCCCACAGGAAAGTTCGGTTGAGCAGTAAATATCCCTGAAGGATAATATGCGAGATGCCAATTCCAAAAAAAAAAAAAAAATGTTCCGGGTCTGGTTGTTTGTGTATGTGAGTTTGAATGTTTGTTAACGCACCCACGATACAGGAGAAATTCCTAGATTGGGGCAAAGTTTTTCTATAAAAAAAATGAAAATTTAAGTTCATTATTTTCGTAATTTTCTGCAGGCCGTGATCGCCAAGTCCCGCGTGACGTGCAAGTGTCACGGCGTGTCGGGATCCTGCAGCCTCATCACGTGCTGGCAGCAGCTAGCCACCTTCAGGGAGGTCGGTAAGTCTTGGTCCTTCTTGTTCCTTACGTCCGTCAGTCAGATCAGCTTCCACCTGCGTGGTTTCTGTTTCTTTTTGCAATAATAGTGGGCGTTTGGGGGACTGTCTTATGTACATTTTTGACCATCAAAAAGTGCTGATTCTCAACCTAATTTGAACTTAAATGAATTTGTTTTTTTAACAACTGTTGTTTTTCTTTAACACCTTGAACGCCAAATGACCGACAAACAATACGTTTCCTATTGTGTCTCGTAGTTTGGCAGTTAAGGTGTTAAGATTGTACTTAGATGTATTTTCAGTAGTCAGGTTTTGGTTTATGAAGTTACTTTTTATTTGTAACTCGTGGTTCGGTAACCGTCTTGCCATGATTCTAGATTAGATATAATTAAAAGAGATTTTTGGCCCTTTTGATAGTCAGAGATTAGTAGAAACTGGAATGTCAGACTTCAATGGAATCAGTGACCATTAAAGTAAGTCATTAAAGTTAGAACCCAATTCCTACACAAAATACAATTCCGGACTCTAAATTATAATGTCATCAAACCATTCCTTTAAACTTACGTATTATTAAGGTACGGTAATTTTATAACTGTTACTGACGCCATTACGCCAGGTGTTGTCCAAAATTATGATGATCTTTTCTACCTGTATTGAGGAAGCGTGGGACTAGGGACACATAAAAACGAAGCAACATAGGTTGAAGAATGAAGTAAGTTTGTAATAACCCGATTGCCAAGGAGGATCTTTCACTCTTCTATATATTATGTGTGTTTGTAGTATATCAAAGAATATAGGGCTAAGTTAAGGATTCGATTAGACAATTCCGAAAATATAAGTCACTAAAATGTAGGAAATAAAAACATAATTAAGGTATCATAAAACACGACTGCAGTTGATGGCAGTTATTTAGAGCTGCAACTAGAAAGGTTATGACCTTGTTTTCATTCAATTTTTAGTTTGTTTTTGCAGTCTTATCTTTTTTTTAAAGAAACGTTGCCTCGCAAGAGGAATTTCTCCTGTATCGTGGGTGCGTTTACAAATATTTCGACTCACATACACAAACAGTCAGACCCGGAACAACTACATGTAGGCCATACAAATATTTGTTCCGTGTGGGGATCGAACCCGCGCCAATCGCTCAGCCCCTACGCCAACCGTGCTATTATTATGAATTACCGTGTGTTACTTTTCACCATATTTTTTTAAAACTTTCATTGGCCTATTGGTATGCGTTCTCGAAAGGGATCGGATGCATTCAACCAATTCAAATCCTAGAAAGGATGTCAAGTCAATAAACTAAAGTAGAGACTGACTGTAGTCATATACAAACCCTCCCGCCATTTAACAGGAACCAAGTCTTAACACTCTATTAAACAAATTGTCGTCTAAACGAGTCTGCATTGTTCCGACGTCCGATCGTGGCTTGTTAATGAGTGACCATTACTTCTTCTGTGCTCCTGTCACCCTGGTACCCCACGAATTAATACTCCCCGATATTAACTTGATAGTTTTAATTGTTCTACCGGGATCTTGTCTAATGGTATCATTAATTTTGCTTTGTTTTCTGATAAGGTGTCGTTTGATTAATTTTGTAGATCGTGTGAACTCTCTCACACGTAAAAGGGTTTCGTTTTTGTGCTTTACAATACGTAATTGTGGGAACAAATGCACGATGATTTATTTTTCTACTTCCGTCAATTAACTTTCTTCAAATAAAAATACACATAACGTTATTTTTTTCTAAACGGACACGTTATTTTTTTTTACACACTGGCTCTGAAAGTGGCTTTTATTGAACTGTTTTTAGTTTTAAATGTGTATTTACACTGATGTTTTGTATATTGCATGGCCCACACTAGTGCAGGAATGTCTGTCACAGATACCAGGAACACATGAGTGATTTATATCCGCAAAAACCCTTCATTTATTTTTTGCCTTAACATATTGTGAATGCAATTATTATAAACTGTGTAGGTATATCAATAAGACATGATAAATAAACATAATAAATATTTAAAAACATTATTCGCCATTTTTATTCCTCATATAACCATTATCGGTTCTAAAAATTAAAAAACAAAAAATACTGCGTATATTTTGTTTAGAAAAAACAAACAAGTAAAGCAGCAAAGTTTTGATAGCAAACATTATCAAAACTTGAGATTATTTGTTTGTTTTTTCTTCGCAATTATGATCTAATATCTCGTCTACAATGCGTGACCAGTAATTGTCATTGCACTTGCATCAAAATGCAATGTACTATTAAGGTCGTGACTTTTTATACTTTACCACCAAATCGACTAAATCTTTTGTAACTAGACCACCCGAAACCGTAACAAGTTTATTGAAAACAATAAATTATCATAAGGTAATAAAAATTAAAACCGACGGTAAATATATCACTAAAATAACGACACTCAAAATATAATAGTAATACAGAAGTTTAATGCTTATGAAAACGCAGTAAGCCAACTTACTGCCAATTTCAATGACATTTTATATAAATCCCAATCTCAATTCCGCGATCTTAAACAGCTGATTCTGATTCGCCCTCTCAAGGTTACTTATTGCAAACTCGGCCATTGATTGGTTACAAACAAAGATCGATATCTAGATTGGGATTCAGATATGTTATTGAAATCGGCAATTGAAATCGGAATAGTAAGCGAGTTTCTCTTAGCCAGTGGAACTTCTGAAAGTTAGCATTCCTTTGGGACCAATTTATAGCTTTGGGAGCTCGTAAACTGAGAATTGGATCTCTTTAGTTCTTAATAAGCAGTTAAAACGGCCATAAAAGTACCTACACTTTTATTTTTTAACGCAACTTAGTCAAGATTAGTTTAGTTAGCAAATAAATTATTATTTTTCAACACAGTTGTTGTTAAAATGGCTCTTATGCACAGTTTTTAGGTTAACATACAGTTTATTATCACCCGTACTTTCAACTTTAACTTTGCGCCACAGTTACCTAAGTACATACCAACTGCAAGGTGGTTAATAATTAATAATTAATTATGTTCTGCCAATAAAAATGTTCAGTTTTATTTTTAGACTACTGACTGAGAAATACCTGATAGAGAACCCCAATATTCAATTATTCCATAAACCATAAAAACAATGACTAAATAATAGGCTGTAAAACAAAATGCCCGTTATTAGACGCAACCAAATTAATAGTGCGCCATCTTGCGGCGGGTGGCCGCGTAAATCAAACGCCCACAAAGGCAATGAACTAGTTACTAAGGCCACGCTTTAGTTTATTTATTAACAAAACGTGCTAACTTTTGTAATTTGGACATTATTTATTTAAATTTATTGAAGGCAAGTACTGTGCAGTTTATTTAATTAATATATTTTTTGTTGTTATCAAGTTTACTGAGCATTCAGGGACGGATTAGGGAGGCACCATTCAATCAAGTAAATTCCTTCAAATGACTTAATTAAATAAACTGTACCACTGTGTTTTATTATTGTATCATAAAGATTATTTTAATGTTTCAATTTATGTGTGTGTGTGTACTCTTTCCAGGTGAATTCCTCAAAGATAAGTATGAAGGGGCGACAGAAGTGAAGGTGTCTCGAAGAGGCAAGCTACGACTTGGCAACGCGCACTACACTCTCCCCACTGCCCAGGACTTGGTCTACCTTGAGGAGTCGCCAAATTATTGCGTCAAGAATGAGTCTTTGGTAAATAAATTTGGCCTAAGAGGTTGATTACAAAAAGACATTTATAACCCCAAATCCTCTTCTTTTTTTGCTATGCTTCCTTAGTCAAAACAGGCTAGTCAGGAAAAATGTTAGCCATTGAAACAACGAAACATATAATAATAAGGCTTTAACTTTGCTACAAAAGCCCAACAATCCACAAAGCTGTTGTCTGGAAGCGTCCTGACATTTCTAAGTACTGCGTAGATTTTGCCCCAATGTAACGCCAGCTACAAGAATATGTCATGGCATCACACGTGAATGTGTGGACCGATTTCGTTTATTCTTTTTTTGTTGTGTTAGTTATTGTAAAGAGAAGGTTTTTACAGAGAGAAAAATAAGCAAACTGCGTAGAAAATTGGAAAATTTCAGAAAACTTAACATTGCGCCTTTGACAGTTCGCGCCATTGACAGGACGACGTCTGTCAGGTCGGCTAGTCTTTAAGATATTTAATGTATGCATAAGTTGTTTTACATGTAACGATGATTGTGACGTAAAGGTTGATACCACCACATTCCTCCATCTGGATACGTAAGACAAATTAATTGCATAATAATATATTATCTGTATTTATAATATAATAAAGCTAAAGACTTTGTTTGTAAAATTACCCGTCATATTTAAAACAATCTTTGCATTTGATAGCCTAATTTTTCAAGAAGCTAAACACCACGCTTCGACCTTTAGGAGCGGGTAAAACCACACACACACACACAGCACACAGGCCCAGCTATTCAAAGTATAATAGTCGTGTTATTAACCAACAAATAGGTACAACAATGTCGCAACTCTGATCCTCAAGTATGGAGACCTAAAGACCAAGTTTGACTCACCATCCATCTTGATCCTGAACCTGTATAAACTATTTGATGAATAAATTTACTTATAATTTTTTATTTTATTTAACCAGTGCCAATCCAATCGTAAAATAACATTCAATTAGCGATTAATTACCACTGGTTTGTGTAACTAGACCTACGAACAAAAACTGTTAAAACGAACAGTCATTAAATTATTGATATAATTTTGTAACGGATGGCAATACCTGGTTTCCATCCATCTTTGTAGTGTAAGTAATTAAATAAGTAATGAATGCTACATCAATGGAATCTTGCGTCTAGGCCTCGTTATCATTTTTTCCTGTGTTGTTTTGTTTCATTAGTGTCGTTGTAATTTACATTATGATTAATTGGTAATGTAAATTAATAAGTAGAGACTAGGCAGGTAAGGCAAAGGATTATTTACATTATTAATCCAACCAGTTCCGCAGCAGGGCGAGAATGATCTACGAGAATTCAGGTTGAAACTGACACTCTAATGTAACCCACATCTCCTTTTCGAGTCAACTATTTAAGAGTCAAAAATCGAATCTACCTTGCTAAAGTTTCTGTCATAACGGTGAAATAATCTTTGGGACTTTATTGTCTTCTTAGCATCAGGCACCACTCCACAAGTGTACCTACAAAAATGCATCTCATCAAAATTAAACTAAACTTAAGTCTCTGATATTTCCTAGGGTTCCCACGGCACAACAGGGCGTGAGTGCAACAGGACATCCTCAGGCATGGATGGGTGTGCTCTCATGTGCTGCGGTAGAGGCTACAACACACGGCGGGTGACCGTGAAGGAGCGCTGTGGATGCAAGTTCCACTGGTGCTGCCGCGTAGAGTGCAACACCTGCATCAAAACCAACGAAGTGTACACCTGTAAATAATCAACAACCACATCTCGCTCGCACCCGTTGGCATCACATAATTCTGTCTCCTATTCCTTTTTGAAATTGATGGATGTTTTAATATGTATTAATGCGGATGAAATATTTTTTTATAGATCTCATCTTTTATATTATAAAATTAGTTGGTTTAGAAAATGTCACGTCGGTTAAGTTGTACTTATGTTATTAAATGGAATCTCGAGTGTTTGTGCTAAGTAATTTATTGCATATAGGAAAGTAAAAGAAAACAAATGTTGTAGGTATTACACTACTGCTCAGTATTTATATTTTACTACTTAAAGACACGTATTACAGAAGTTCACTCAAACCTGCATTAGTTTAAACCAGTTCCAACCAATTCAATGAATCGAGGTAATTTTTGAGACTTGCTCGAGTGAGCTTCTGTGATACAGGACTTCATTAGGTACATTTAGATATTATTAAATAATGTGATAAAGCTTGAAGAGTAGGTACTTAAACTTAGTTGTAAGTTGTGTTTATATTCATAGTAAGTATCAACTATGTTTTAAGAGTAGTGCAACTATATTAGACATAAGCTTTCTAGCTGCTAAATAGTGTAACCGTTAAATACTCATTAGATATGTAAATAAAGTATTTTTAAGTACGGCCCTGTACTTTTATTTCCGTTTATCTTGCCACAACTCCTGTAGAGCCACAGTGCCTTTACTTGCCAGATCCTAGGTTAACACATATAAGCATATAAATAGATCACTAATTTAGATACGTAATTATTAGCAAATTATAATACAAACGCCAACAAACTGATTGGTATGACATTTACTTTTTTTATAACTTAAATTAGTACTAGTATTTGTTTTATGCCACTAAAAAACGTAACCCCATAGGATTTTTTCCTGAATCGTGGATGCGTTTACAACCATTTAAACTCACATACACAAACAGCCATACCAGGAATAGGTACCTATAGGTCATACAAATATTTGTTCATCATTTCATTGTTTATCTTGAGCTTATGAACTACCTACCTGGTAATATGGTTGAGCAAACGTATTTGAAATGTTCTAAAGGACATGACTAAACTACTGCCCGAAGCATTTACACTAATTTCTCGCTAGTTCGTAACATTAAAATATTCATTAAATAATTATTACGTGTTCATTATTCTCCTAGAACTTTCGTGAGTTAATCAAATAATTAAAAGATTTTTACTTGTTCCCATGTTCCTTGTTCTTCAAGGAGAACATAAGATTATAACATTCCGTTTTACGAAAAATGAAGACAATAAACCTTCTTATAAAAATATTTGCTTATCTTAAATAAACAGTAGGATGTCATTGAAAAAAAATAATATCAATTTTTTCAAAACCTACTTTTTATTTCACCTTTGTAAATATTTTGTATACCTACTTTATAAGAAGGTTTACAGTCTACATTTTTCACAATTATTGTAGATCAATTAAACGGTCGGTTGATTATGTGAGGGAATTAATGAATGAATCGTCGGATGTCGTAGCTATACAGGAGACGTGGCTTCTCTCGCATGACTTGGCGTATTTATGCAGTATTTGTCCCGGTTTTGATTCCACGGGTGTTGCGGCTACGGAACCATCGGCCGGGCGAGGCCGACCCCAAGGAGGCGTCGCGTTGCTGTGGAGATCACTGGATCTCCACAGCAACGCGACGCCTCAAAAGAAACTGATACACTATCAAAAGCACTGGCTTTTGATAGTGTATCAGTGATACAGTGTAATAATGTAAGGTTAACCGCGATTAAGGTAGTAATCGATAACCGAGATATTCTTATTTTTTCGGTATATATGCCAGTGTGTAACCTGACTAATATAAGTGAATATACAGAATGTTTGACAGAAAATAACGCAATTGTGGTACAATGTAATAGTGTGCCAAATGTTTTTGTTTTGGGAGACTTCAACGCGCACCCAGTGGAGTTATTCTGTAATTAATCAATACAGTTCTCTTCGGATTTTAATTTCATTTGTGCAGATATTGACTTTCTTGGCATAAATTCCGATACTTACACCTACTTGAGTGACTCGCATGGGTGCGTTAGATGGTTGGACCACTGTATGGTATCAAGTGTTATCAAAAGTGCAATTGTAAAAGTAAATGTGCTTAATGATGTTTCATGGTCGGACCATTTTCCCTTACAAATTATTTGTAAATTTAGTATTTTAGTACTTACCAAAACTGAGCTATAGAAAAGTAGTATTCCATAAAGTAATTTGGGGAAATAGAACCTGTGACCAGGTACAACACTACGCTGCCTTACGTGATATTGATTTTCCTAGTTAATTTATTGAATGTAGGTAGTGATAGGATATGTAGAAGTGATCATCATAGATCTTTAATTAATAATATGTATGAACAGATTGTTTATGTTTTGCAAACAGCTGCTATTTCTAGTCATAACTTTATTGTGAAGAAAAAAATAATGTATGTAACTGGTTGGAACGAGCATGTAAAAGAAGCTCATTCTAAGGCGCGGCTCGGTTTTCAAAAGTGGGTTATTAAAGGAAAACCTATGTGAGGAGAGGTTTATGAGAATATGAAAATTTTGAGTAATAAAAAAATAAATTGAAATGGTGTCAAAACAATGCAACCCAAATAAAATGGAGAAAATTGCATCACTGCATACAATACTATAATTTAAATTGTATTATTTGCAGTATTATATATGCATATAATACTGCAAATAATACAATTGCAACTCTTTGAATCCCCAGCCGAGTCTTCCCGCAAATGTTGAGGGTCTGTCACAAAGTAGTGACATATCTACCATGTTTATGAATCACTTTAAGGTACCGCCTCTTAATAAACATCTTGCGAGACACTCGGACCTTGTGTGAAGATGATTTTTATGTAAGATTTTCAAATAAGGAAATTAAAATGGCATTTAAAAGTATGAAGCGGGGTAAGTCACCGGGGCATGATAGTCTGAGTGTTGAGCACTTAAGGTTCGCCGGTGTACACTTGACCAGATTGCTTACCATGATGTTTAACTTTTGGGTGAGTCATTCCTACCTGCCTGAGAATCTGGTGAGAACAGTTGTAGTTCCCATAATTAAAAGTAAGATAGGTGACTCGTCCGATAAATCTAATTATAGATCTATATCATTAGCAACAGTCATTGGCAAGGTGTTGGACAGTCTGCTTGAGAGGTGGTTGAATAACCACATTAAATTGCACGATGCGCAGTTTGGCTTTAGAGCCAGCTTGTCCACTGAAAGTGCCATCCTGTGTCTCAAGCAGACTGTGCAGTACTACACAGACAGGAGAACACACATACACACAACAGTATATGGCTGTTTTCTTGACCTGTCAAAAGCTTTTGACTTAGTAAATTATGATGTTTTGTGGCAAAAACTGTCGGATGATACTGAACTACCTACTGAATTCATAGATTTATTTAAATATTGGTATAAGCATCAGAATAATTATGTTAGGTGGGCGGATGCTCAATCAGAATCATATGGATTATATTGTGGGGTAAGGCAGGGGGGATTGACTTCACCGAGTCTTTTTAACGTGTATATGGATCGGCTGATTGGTGAGCTGAGCGGCACCAAGATCGGATGCTCTATTGATGGAACTATGATCAACAACATAAGTTACGCTGATGATAATATGGTGCTGCTCAGTCCATCAATCTGTGGTCTGAGGAAATTGTTGGCCATCTGTTAGAGGTATGTGGAGGCTCATGGCTTGAGGTATAATGCCACCAAGAGCAAGGTAATTGTTTTTAGAGTGCGCAACAATACACCTGTTAATATTCCATCTATCAACTTACGAGGAACTCCGTTGGAATTCGTTACGCAGTTTAAATACCTAGGTCACGTTGTCACGGACTTTCTCATGGATGACCAAGATTTAGACAGGTAGCGCAGAGCGTTGGCAGCCAGATGCAATATGCTGGCTCGCAGGTTTGCACGTTGTACTAAGGAGGTGAAACTGAATCTTTTTCGAGCGTTATGTCAATCGATTTACACGTGCAGCCTGTGGGTAAGGTATACGCAGAAGGCTTACAACGCTCTGCGCGTTCAGTATAACAATGCGTTGAGGATATTGTTGGGGCTACCTCGGTTTTGTAGCGCGTCTGGTATGTTCGCTGAAGCGAGGTTACATGATTTTTATGCCGTTATGCGCAAGCGATGTGCTAGTATGCTGAAGCGATTCAGGGGTAGCTCCAACAACATACTGGCTACACTGGCGGACAAAATTGATGGGCCTTTCATTAGGCACTGGGCAGGTAGACATGTGCGTACTGGCGTACATGTCGCCAATTAATTAAAGCTTTTATTTGTGTGTACTAACAATAGGTTAAGATTTTACTAACACTATATGGATCAATGGTCTGAAATAAATAAATAATTATTATTATTTCCTTTATTGAACAATGAACCTTATAAATTATATTATTAAATATTTCAATATCAAAACAAAAAAAAAACATTTAAAAATATAAAAAATAGTTGCCCACCGGTATTGGGAACAGGGTCCAAGTTACCGGCGGTCAGGGCTCCAGAGAGAGGAATCGCCTAACTATACGCGCCGTGTCCAAAAGAACTGCTTTCTGAATCAAGCCCTTGATCCAGCTGCCTAACGAGAGCCTCCTCAGATGTTGGTCAAGGCTCTTAGCTATTAAGCCATTGGCTGACACGACTATCGGTACAACGATTGCTGAGTCCACATCCCACATGTCGACAACCTCGCGAGCCAAGTCAAGATACTTTATTTGTTTATCTTTCTTGGCTTTCACGAGGTTCCCGTCATGCGGGACCGTTACATCAATAATCGTTGCGCGCCTCTCGATTCGATCCATCACCACTATATCAGGCTTATTGGCTACAATAGTCCTGTCAGTGATGATGGATCGGTCCCAATACAAAGTGACACTGCCATTTTTTAAGAACTGGGGCGGGCACAATACTTGTAGTACGGCACTTCCGATTCTACAAGACTGTATTTTAGAGCAAGTTGCTGATGGATAATCCTGGCTACTAGGTTCTGCCTATGCAAGTACCTACTCTTCGTTAGCAAAACGAGAACAACCAGAGATAATGTCGCGGATTGATTCGCCTGGACGGTGGCATGCCCGACAGATGTCAACCGTACCATCCTTCACAATAAATCTCCGATAGTTATTCGTCATGATAACTTCGTCCATAATTGCACAGACAAAACCTTCGGTTTCCCCAAAGAGGTCACCGAAACGCAGCCAAGATACGGACGCTAACTGATCTACATCAGGCCCATGTAGGGCCTGGAAAAAGCGTCCGTGAAGCTCCTTACTCTGCCATACTTCCTTGCGATCGTTAGTGTCAAGTACTACAGGTTTGCGCCAGTTCTCTTTAGCCAACGAGAGCGGGGTGAGGCCCTGGTCCACCGCGATTATTATTATTAAAACGGATTAAAGCACATTTATGATACCCGACGCTAGGTGACCGTGATTTTAGGTCGATTGCTCAATAGATTGCTTTGTATGTAAAATTGGTGCAATTTAAAAGAATGAGGATTAATGGAAACCTACCTAACCTACATAAATTAGTAACATATTGCTGGGCATAATAATAATTATAAGTCTGTCCCTGCCTGAACTTAGAAAATAATAAAGTAAAAGAAATCTGGCGGTAGTTGAAAAATAATACTTTTCATTGATAATTATGTACTATCCTTTAATAGTCGCGTAATTTAACCTTTAGGAACGTAGTGAGTATTGAGAGATTTGAGAAGTGTGTACAATGAATACGAGGAATATCCACACGTACTTAGAGGTAGGTAATCGCAGATTTAATAAATGTGTTACTTTCAAACGCTACACTTAGATAAGTGTAGCGTTTGAAAGTAACACATTGGACCAGATATAGACAATCTGTAACAGATGTTACAGATTGTCTATATCTGGTCCATACTTAAAAGAAGGGCTCTAATGTAGTACAACTTGTTAATAACGAAACAACCAAACTTATACTTCATTACCCTATTAATGTTGTTATTGTAGTTCTATTAATGTATTATGTAATCGACTATCATCGTGTAAAACCAAACCTTACTTTTATCTTCTAAACACTCCAGAATAAAAAAAGAAAAACTCAATACTACGTATTTTGTGTCAACAGTAAATAAACATTTCAAGCTTGAATCTGAATAACTGTGTAATCAATGAGTCATAACTTCGTAAGTTGCGGCCGTCCTTGAGCATCCAGACAGCTAGTAGAATGTATTTGCGCACCCGCGTTCGTCTGCCAAACCTTCGATCAGTGTGTACGGTGAGACAGAAGCTACCACTTATTCTAAAAGTCAACCTCACGGTTACTTTAGCACTATCATCAATTCTTTGTGAAATCGCGGTGGAGATAGACTTGTAATTAAATTGTTATATTAAGTAATATATAATACTAAGTAATTTAACATTGCGCGTCATATAACCTGACCACATACTGTAGCATTATACATGACTCGACAAAATTAACACAATATTATAACACTCCAACATGACGCGCGGCGGCGCGTTCGCCGTGTGTGCAAGCGAAATGGAACATGCGCTGGTCGGCTGGCTGCGAAATATGTAAATTATTATTTAGAACCGTATTTTTTTGGCCATAAGGTTATTGTTTTATTGACACCGCGAACTGCCTCATACGTAATGTTTAAAATTATGATCCTCGCACTTCACTTTGACATTATGACAGTTGCTTGACGCCTTGACGAAACAGAAACCAGTAAATAGTGAAAAATATCGTTTTGTAAATACGTCAACATTCATACTTAGTCATCATCCTCTTGCCCTTATCCCAATTTTTCATTTGGGGTCGGCGCAGCATGTCTTCTTCTTCCATACATCTCTATTTCCCGTCATCTCAGAAGTCACCTCCATCTTAGCCATATCAACTTTCACACAATCCATCCATCGTTTCCTGGGTCTCCCTCTACTCTTGTAACCCTCTACATTCATACTCAAAACTTTCCTCACAACATGATCCTCATTTCTTCGCATCACGTGTCCATACCATGACAGCCGATTTCCACACAACTTCTCTGTCACAGGCGCCACTTTCAGACTTCCTCTTATATACTCATTTCTTATTCTATCCATTCGCGTAACACCACACATCCCCCTTAGCATTCTCATCTCAGCTGCATGCAACTGCCTTTCATTCAGTCCTTTTGTGGCCCAACATTCTGATCCATACAAGACGGCAGGTCTTATCATTGACTTATAGATCTTCCCTTTAAGTTTAAGGGGAACGTGGGAATCGCAAGTTGTTCCCGTTACCTGCCGTCATTTCATCCACCCTGTGTTTATTCTGTGCTTGACAGTCCGATCTATTTCTCCGTCACTTTGCACGAGTGAACCGAGATACAGAAATTCGGAGCAGATCGGAAGGAGCACGCAATCAAGCGCAATGGCTTCAGGGCTGGAGAGACCGCCGAAATCGCAGAACATATATTCTGTCTTGGTTCTGCTGATTTTCAAGCCTACACTCTCCAGCTTCTGTTGCCATTTCTCCAACCTACCCTGGATCTCAGGTCCATCTTCACTGTTGAAGATCAGTTCAGTGCGTCCATTATTAACAGGAAGAGGTAAGGGCTTAAGGCCGACCCTTGGTGCAATCCTACAGCCACACTGAACTTGTCAGTGTTACCTGCAGACGACCGGACATAGGTACTAGATCGGCTGTACATCGCACGAATCAACTCAACATACTTCCCAGGCACACCCTTCTCCTTCAAGGCCCACCACAACACTTCCCGAGGCACCCTATCATACGCTTTTTCTAGGTCAATGAACACCATGTGCAAGTTTTTATGTGCACATCTATACTTCTCGCACAACTGGCGGAGTGCAAAGGTGGCGTCCATAGTTCCTCTACCTGGCATAAACCCGAACTGATTTTGGGAAATCTCACTCTCTTCTCGTAATCTTTTCTCTATCACCTTCTCCCATACTTTCATACTATGCGACAGGAGCTTTATCCCTCGATAGTTGTTGCAGTCCTGTACATCCCCTTTATTTTTGAAGATGGGCACTAGTGAACTATTGCACCACTCTTGTGGGATCACTTCCTCATGCAACAACTTATTGAAGAATAAAGTCAGCCACGTACATCCATCTTCTTTTAGTTCCTTCCATACTTCTACTGGTATATCATCTGGGCCCATGGCCTTTCCATTTCATACTTAGTCTTGGTCAATAATCAATATTGCAATCCATGACATGTACATCATATCATATTTCCAGTCCTAACCCTAGATTAAATTAATCCGTACATTGGGGTTAAGTAATAAGTATGAAGAAACAACGACTTTATATAAGAACATGGTCTCATGTAATGATGTGTATATTATATAAAGAGAGCATTTTATTAGAAAAACCACCGTGTGGCGCTTCATTACGCGTCATGTTTGGAGTCATGGTGAAATGAAACATTACATACAACATTACTTTATAACGAACTGTGCATGTCTACTGGAGCCCTGATGGCTGAACGACGGTGCATACATTCCATGAGTCCAGCAGGCAACGCGCGGCTGCGGCTTGCAGACGTGTTTGGAAACATTATCCAAACGACCGTGCATACTCATAGGCCACGGTTATGCGTCCTACAAATATGGCTTCCACCTTCAGCCCCACAGTGTTTTCGCCAAAGGCGCATCGTACAGAGGCCAGCACATCAAGCCGCTCTAATGTGTCAAATTTCTTTAATAAAATTGCAACTTTATTAAATAAGATTAAGGTTCATGTTCAATTGGTAAAATTTGTCAAATTGGGGTAGCTACATGTGCTGCCGTCTATACTATCCATTTATGCCAAGACAACTTGAACCAAACTACATAATGTTATTCTATTTCATTTTATTTAAACCAAATGTAATTGATCCACCAGCAATACGTGTATCCGATGTTTTCAAATGTTTATTATAATCTGTATTTGTGGTCGGTGGCGTAGAGTAAAAACTCGTGTGTTATACCTTACTCTGTGCATTGTGATTGTGTCGGCCATCTTTTTAATGGCAAAATTTTGAAAATTGAACTGTATACTTTTTTCTCTCACTCATTAATTTATCAAAGTAATACCTTTATCATATTTCTAGAAGATAAAAGACTTTCAACTGTGAATTTACAAGGCATTGCAATGGGGAAGCCATCGTCTTCTTCATTCTCCGTTAGTTGAAGTTTAATTTGCGCGTATTCGCGAAACTATTTTTTTGTTTACTTACAAAACTACAAGTATGTAATCTTTAAATTGATGTAAGCATGCAAGACTTGGGAAAGGAAGAAACTGCTTTTTGTTTTGGAGCTCGTTTGCGGAAACATAACCGACGCCCGTAACATTTCTATTTTCAACCTTCAAACATGGGAAATATTTGCTTGATGTTGTGTTCTAACAAACCCTTCTGCTTCTGGATTAATGTATACTTTTTATTCGATTAACTTACTTCATTGCTTATCATATTCATTCATACAAAATCGAGTTTCATTTTTACGGTCATACATGCAATTTGCTGAGTGATAAAAACAAAGCATGTACAACGTATTGCTTGTAAGTGACGTAGTTATGCGTGTCACAATATTATTCATAACTTATCAATTACGCAAAACTCAATTTATTACAAATCAAGTTTTGTATTTATTTAAAACTTGGTACTCATTGTTCATCTTTGGAAGAAAATACCATGGTTTGGTCTTATTTTATTAGTCTTTCTCACAAACATTTGATTGCGTGAGTGTGTGTGTGTTTATATAGTTATATCTATTTAATAAAAGTGTCTTATTATCATTTTTCGCTGTTGATTGTTTTAATGCTTTGAGACTGCCATGTGTTTAAATTAATGCAACATGTTATTTCTTGAATTATTGTAATATGTGTTTTTTTCCCTTTATTTTAGAAGGGCTCTGAATGTTCCATCCAAACAAATAAGAATAAACAGAAAAACAAAGGGGCGATGAGTGCTCACAAAATGGAACAGCTCAAGAAAAAAAATCATATTCTTGTGAGAAAAAATATAAGTAAGATATTCAATCAACTACGAAGAGAATCAATTGGTTCAAGAAATAATTCACAAAGCCACACAGAGTCATCATTAGATAGCACTCCCTGCAACTTGACCATTGTTGTAAAAAATGACACTTTTACTCCACAACGTAAGCGGATAAGCCCTATTAGACTAACTGGTAGACCAAGCAAAAGAAGAAAAAGTGACAGCTTGATTGTGATTACCGATGACGAGCTATCAACAAACAATGACTCCTGCATACTTATATCTCCTAAGAAAATTACAACAAATGATAATATACATTGTTCCACACCCATAGCAAAAAAGGATAACCAGTCTTTACAGAATCTTATTATAAATAACTTTCCTAATACCAGCAAAAATTTGAGTTGTATGCAGTCACAGGATAACACTAAAGATGAGGACAAAACTAAAGTGATCAACAAAGATTCCTATTTAACAATAGATTTGACTGCGGATAGTGAGAATAAGACAAATGCGAATGGTACTGTAATAGATTTAGACAAGAATAATGATTGTACAAATGATAGTCAAGACTGCACAGTAGTTTCGGTATCAAATGGTACTCTATCAATGAGTGGAGACTCTGATGTCACTGTCATCAAGAATCATAAGAATCGACAAATTAAGAAGTTTACGCATTGTATAGAGCAGTTAGATTTAATTGAAAAGGCAAATCTATTGAAGTTGATCACACAGAATATTTTGAGTGGCTGTAACATGCAAAATAGTGTTCATAATGGGCTAATTAAGGTAATTCCAATCTTTTTGTCTTAACCTGATATAAAAGTACAGTATAATCTCACTAATCCAGCATTTCCATAAACCGACACGTCCAATAATCCGGCACCCTCCCCCTTTAAATTCTTGGTTTGAAGAGATCGAAGAAGACAGTAAATTTTGACAAATGAAGAAATACTATGTGATGCAGTAGGTACAAGAAAAAGAAAGCTTTGTAGAAATATTGGAGCCACCAACTACTACGTATACTACGGCATAACATGGGCAGAAGAAAACTGTATATCTGCATGCGGGAAAACGTTTTTAAGCAAAGACTGAGGAATTATTTTTTCTCTATAATCCAGTAATTCGAACATTCCAATAATCCTCTGGTTTTAAATAGTGCCGGATTAGTGAGATTATACTTTACTTACAAAGTGTGAGTTGGACAATGCACAATTCGTAATTCCATAGTTATTTGCATATATGCACATTGATTTTATCAATAACAGATAAAATGTATTTCATAGTAATGGAAGAGGCTAAACAACAAAACTAAACAAGCGGCAAGCTGAAGACAGGGCGCTATGGCACTCATTAGCAGAGGGCTATGTCCAGCATTGGACTAGTATAGCCTGATGATGATGATGAAACAACAAAATATCATTACTAGTATACTTCATTGGAAACAAGTATTTGAATATTTTCCAGGCTAGCCGTGCAACGGAAACCGATGAAGATGCGTACATCAAGGAAGTAATACTTGGTGAATCAAAGACTCAGGCACCTGCACTCAGCCAATCACGGAACAGCATAGGTAGCAACATTTACCACCCCAGAAAAGATGTTAAGAACACAACAGGATTGCGGATGATTGTCATTGATGGAAGTAATGTTGCTATGGAGTAAGTTCAACTTTATATGAGTAATAAAAACATTTCTTAGCACTTTAAGCGCCCAGCATTCCACTCTCGGGGCGAGGAATAGTTTGTTTGTGTACCCACAACTTATCTCTGGAGTTGTTCATGAGAATAGCTATAGTTTTATGCCCAAAACCCCCTCCTGTATACCTACGCGTTATGTTATTTCGCCAAACATTATGGCATACAAGTAAACATGTATCATTGAACTGGGTAGCGAAAGTGGTAACACTGACACTTACCACTTTTAGTGCCCAGCACCCGGCTCCCGGGACGAAAAAGAGTTTGTTCATGTCCCAGAATTCGCTTACCGAGACGTACATGTAAAAAGCTATAGATGAGATGTGAACACGCCCATCACCGCCTACCATATACCTACGCATTATGTAATTTGCCAAACATTATGACAAACAAGTTAGCCAGCGAGAGGGTTATATTGGTCTATTTGATAATGTTTCAGGCATACAAAAGGAAGAATATTTTCTGTAGAAGGCTTGAAGATATGCATAGATTACTTCTCTAAACGCGGCCATGCTGTAAAAGCGTTCGTGCCGCGATTCAGGTAACACATACATATTGTACCAAGTAATTATGTCTGGAGATATACTGGTTGCCAATCAAGTGAAAGTGTACTTGGAAAATCTGAAGATGGTATATAACTGAACTGTTCCATTGTTATTATGGCGGCTTTGAAGACAAGTCTTAGTCATTAAAAAGATGGATAATTTAGTAAAAGCTGTCGTACTTTTATTCAATTTAGATGCAAATTTGGGAAGAGCTCGGATCCTACGCTGCTGGACTATCTAGAGCGCCAAAGCTTGGTGGTGTACACTCCATCTAGGGAGATAAAGGGCAAGTGCTGCGTCCCCTATGATGACAGGTTGGTACACGTTTATATTACCATACTTACTTATTTGCGGAAGAGTGTAATTATTTACTATTTTTTCGACCAAGTGATTACAGTAAGCTCGCGTCATGTAAGTTTGCCGGCATTAAATTAAACCGTAAATTATTGCAAACAGAGTGTAAAACGGTTTAAGTGCATGGTACACATAATAATATATACACGCTAACATGCCGTGCGCTTAGGGAAGTAGCTTCAGAGCGGCAAACTTACGTGACGCGGGCTGTACCACCTCAATATGTATCCCTCAATATCTCAACCTAAATATAAAAAAATGTTTTGAGTAATTATCTATTCAATATGTCGAATAAATTGGCGACTTAAGAGTTAAAAAAGTATGCTTAAGTATGCTTTCACGAAGACGATCGCGGCTTATTCACTAATTTATTGATAAGCGGGAACTTAATATCAGGCCAGTTTGCACTGAAGCAGAGAGTTGTAAATTAATTACCTCGTTTATCGACAAAGACATCCTAATGTTATGCGTACGCGTCACTTCAGCAGATAGGACGCGTACGCATATCATACCTAGAAGTAGCTGTTAGGTACTCTGGTATTAGGCCAGGAATTCGATCTCAAGGCATCTTTAGTCCTAATAAAAAAACCTGAAGTCCTGTTTTTCATTACAGATATATCCTCCAATGTGCCGCCGAATTCGACGGCGTTGTAGTCTCAGGTGATAATTACAGGGACTTGATCGACGAAAACAAAAGCTGGCGGTACATCATAGAAAATAGAGTACTACCATTCACGTGGGTCAATAATATGATTATGTTTCCTAAAGATCCTTTTGGTCGGGGAGGGCCAACTCTTGAATCGTTGCTGCGACACCCCACGCCTTCCAATATTCGAACAGAGACAAATAGTATTTTTGGAAGGCTATGAATAGGTTTACCCACCCATCACAGAGCCCTCATCTACGCATTGGGCACATCAAACTATATTAAATTAACCTTCAAGCGGGCGCGTAGTCATTTTTAAAGGCAGCGATCGCGCGTAACTGCATAGTGCTACTTGAACAAAAGCTATTTGTACAACAGCAGGTAGGTGGAAAGGGAGGGTAAATAACTCGTTTCGTTTGATATGAACTAAGTTCCAAGTAGCCTCTTACTTGAAACTGAAAACAGTTGTGACGAAAGTCAAGTGCGGTCGATTCGACGCCGCGCGCCATCTTGAAGGTAAGTTAAGGTGAATGCGTTTCATAGGTTGCGTATTCATAGGTTTTTGTATTTCACGAAGTACTTCATGAAATGCTTTACATGCATTTATTACGTAGTTACAATGAGTGCACTTCGCCTCACTGTCTCAAACATATGCGATTTCATCGAATATAATCGTGACGCGATATTAATATCGTTATCATTATATTATTAAATTAAAATTGAAACGATGTAAATATATGAGGCAGTCAGTGAAGTGTTCACGTAGTGTGACTGTGTGGAGTCTGGGTCCATTGACCACCTGTATCGGGATTTTCTTTAAAACCCAGTCATCATCTCCAATCTTGTCTTTTTGTCCCATGTTTGATATTATTAATAAACTTCATTTATATATAAACTTCAGATATAGAAAATCCATAATGTGTTAGTAACAGAAATGCTTATACAACTATTTTATTATCGGAAAAAATTAAATAAAATAGATTAACTTAAAAATATCGTCCCTTCGTAATTCATATATTTTCCCTCAGGCCTCAGGCCTGGTGCATCAGGGAAGGAAAGTCTGGTTTCGATTTTTAGATATTTTATTTAGAGAAGGGTGAGTAGAACGGTTACCTTTTTATATAAGTTGATTAAAGACGCACATCTAATAAGTGTTTAGAATATTTTCAAGTTCAGGAACATCAAAAAATGTGATTATGTACTAGTATTAATAGAAATACTAGAGCAGATTTAGTGGGCTGAGAATATTTGGCTGATATCCGAATAGATGTTTAACTAGTTTTTTATATATATAGTATAGACTGTGTTAAATAGATTTACTTAAGTTTAGAATTCCTTTCTCTGCAGCTGTTGAGTCATTATTTTGTATCAACAATAAAATACGTGGTTGTAGATGCAAACTACATACAATGATTCTGGTTAAACTTCAAATGGTTTTATACGCCGATGCAATTATAATAGCTGTCTTAATACTCAAGACTAGTCTTGTAGTAAAATTTTCTCCATATTGATATTAGATCATACATATTGATTGTACAAGTCATTTAAAAAAATATTATGATTGTAACTGTATATAATATAAATGTAATCGAATTTCTGATAGTGAATTATCAGTAATTCTGTTATATACTATGTCTTGTTTATTTCTTTTTCCATGCTATACATGTGTAGAATACGTACGTTATTTTAGGATGTATTGCTAAAGAAAAAGACAAGGCTTGATAAGACCTTTGGAAGATCAAAATTTGTAAATAAAAGTTGATTTTTTTAAAGTTGTCTTTTATTTATGTTTTCAAACAAAATCATTATTCCAAATGAACCATTTGCAGCTACTTTAGAAATGTCACGGGGTCGATCAAACAGAAAGGTAAAGTTGGAACGTTACATACCTATGGAGGTAAGAACCTCCTCAAAGATGGTTTTACAAAAGGGTAGTATTTAAACGCAAATCAAAAAATATCCTTTTTCTATGCAATAAGATTCCGAATTCCCATCAAAATTACTGATTGCACAGCAAAATATTCAACTCAAAATATCACTTATTAACACACTACAATTTATTTCCGCAGCATACACAAATTTTTCCTAAAGCAAAAGCTTTTTCATCAATGCACAGCTAATAATCTTAATGCACATTATACATGTTCACTCTTTTCCTTTTAAATATAGCTTCTATTTTATATTATTTACAGCAGTTTTTCTAAATAAAACAGCATTTTATTAGACACAGTCGTCTTATTATAATTACCACATAATGAGATCAGCAAAAAAAGTATAAAATTAGATACAAAAGTGTAATTTATTGTAACCTAACCTTACCACTTTTTTCTTTTTTGAAACGGGGTGAACCTAACCTAACCTTACCACTTTTTTCTTTTTTGAAAAGGGGTGAACCTAACCTAACCTATCCCTTTTTGGGTAGTATTTAAATGCCAATCAAAAAATATCCTTTTTCTGTGCAATAAGAATGCGAATTCCCATCAAAATTACTGGTTGCACAGCAAAATATTCAACTCAAAATAAAAAAGGAATTTTTTGTTATAATAATCATTAAATTTGCCGAGCATGGCTTCTTGAAAATTAAGACAAATATGATGAACAGGTTTTGTTGTACTTACTGGTTAATATGCGACTGGGATAGTTATTTTGCTATGACATATGGAAAATTTGCTGTGCAGTCAGTATTTATGCTATGTATGTTGTACGGTCTCATCGCCGTACATTTTTCTGCTTACGCTGTAACCTACTTTAGACCAGCGATGCGCGTCACGATTGCGCGTTATAAAAATAACCTTATTAACTAATTTAATCGTAGTAAACATACAAGTGTGTGACTATCAACAACTGAGAGAAATAATCGCCTCCGCTCAAGTACTGTAACTTACTCTCAATAAACTTAACTGCATCTTAGTGGAACGCGTTTCTCTTCACTAACTTAACTTACAAACCTTCACGACAAATTACATGTACGGACTTACAACCCGTACATTTATGGTCCTTCGAGCCTTCGCGTATCTTAGTGTGTTTGTGTCTCTTGTACGGTAGCGAATCGGTTCAGCTGGTCTCCCGGAAGAGGGTCGCCCCAGTTGGATTGAGAAGGCGCATATACTTAGCTCGAGTACAGGCACATTGAGTACCGGAACCAGCTGCAGATACTGGGTGAGTCTTCGACTACTAGAAGAGCCGTCACCTGCAGAACTGACTTCAACTACTGGACGAGTCTTCGATTGCTAGAAGAGTCGTCAACTACTGAAACTAACTTCAACTACTGGAAGAGCCTTCGACTATTGGAAGCGCCTTCAACTATAACTAGAAGAGACTTCAAATACTGGGAGAATCTTCAAACACGTAAGGAAAGTTATCTTATAAACTATAAGGAAGCTATTTGTCTAACAAATCAAGATGAATAAGCTACAACTCCATTCTACGTGTTTCGAAAACATAAAAACATTATGCAACAACTACAAAAAGGATAGCAAGACAAGAAAAACAACTGATTACTTGAACAAGCGACTGTCTTCATTAGAAGCTCAATGGATGGATTTCAATGCAAGGCACACATTGCTTTTGCAGGAAATTGAAGATAAAAACATAAACTACTTTGTGGAAGATGTCTACGGCAAGACAAAAACTATGTATGAAACGACTAGAGCCGACATTACGAGTATGTTACAACAAGTTGCAGGAGAAAACGTCAAATTCGACCTTACGGAGTCCTCAGGGGGAGAGCTTGATGAGAAGACAAAGACGCTACTGACTAAGCAAGAATGTAACTTCAAGGCGATGGATCGTGCTATGGCTAAAATTGACTATGAAGGCCTAGCTGAAAAATGGGAAATTGATGATCACTTGTCAATCTTGAAGTCGAAATGGGATGCTCTTGACAACACTCACTGGGAACTGGAAGCCCTACTAAAAGGATCGAATCAGACATACTATGACATGTTCTACAGCATGGAATCCAAATACGACGAAACAAGAAAACGCCTGAAAGGCAAAATATGGTCTAACGCTCATCACGAACGTTCAGCACCGAAAATCGAGATACCAGAGTTTTCAGGACACTACAGCAAGTGGACATCGTTTAAAGATCTATTCCTGGAGACCATACACAAAAACCCGTCGCTGAATAACGCACAAAAAATGCAGCATCTGAAGACCAAACTGAAAGGCGAAGCAGAAAGGCTGGTGCAACACCTGGGCATCAGCGCCAACAACTACGCTTCATGCTGGGAAATATTGAATCAACGGTACGATAACCGTCGACTACAGTTCTCAGCCTATATGAACACTATGCTACAGTTGCCTGTCATACAGAAGCCTGACGCTTACAACTTGAAGAAGCTACATGACGTAACAACGGAATGTCTAAACGGCTTGACAAATATGGGTCTTGATACAACCGGTGGAGAATCTATGATTGTCCATGTGATGTCACTAAAACTAGACTGTGGCACATACAACGAATATATAAAAGACTTAAACGACAACAGAGAGGTACCAACACTTCATGAATTTCTAATGTTCTTAGAAAACCAGTTTACAGCGTTTGAAACCATGAAAACTTCGAAGAAAGAGGTACAGAATTCAGGAAAATCAACTGAAAACGAAAAACATACGTTTCGAAAAAACTACGAATAGAAATACGTTCTAATGAAATGTCAGCAATTTATGGACATGGATACTAAGCAACGTAACAACACAGTTGCAAAATTGCGGATATGCAAAAACTGTTTGTTCAAACACGAAAACCAGACTTGCAACTCTACAAAAACGTGTAAGGAATGCAATATGAAACATCATACGCTCTTACATTACAACAACTACAACAAAAATACACCTTCACCGAGCTATGAAAATCATTTTTGAAGAAGAAAAGTATTTTTGCACAAAAATAAATTTAACTGTATTGCATTAGCGTATTTCCCTCTCCGTGTTCAACTGGCGACACCGGTCTCGCGAAATCCACACGCTTTTGTTTTACTACGGAATCCTACGATCCCGTGTTCAATTCGCGTCAACTGAGCACGCCTTTGTGATCAAGTGGCGCTGGGTAAGGTTTAACAAAATCGTGTGCAGTTGAACTGAACACTTTTTTGACTTGACTCTTGAGTCTTGACTGTTTGAGTCTTCAAAAGCGTGTTGAATCAACGACGGTATTATTCTATAGTAGACAGTAGGTTGTATTATTAACTCAATATGATTTCAATGAAATATTACATACAATACAATTAATGAAACATTTATTATCAGCACAAAAATAACAAAAAAAAACACCGACAATACCGACAATATCTATTTTGCGGAACGTTCGTTTTGGTCTATGTTCACAGCGATATTGTGTGCACGTTTCTTTTTAACAGGACGGCCGGACTGAATTCTACCACTGCAGCAGTGGTAGAATTCAGTCCGGCCGTCAGCTGGGTTATTGTTTTTGATGCCGTCTCGAAATAGATGTAGGTTGGACCTTTATTTTTCGTGAACGTCGTATTTTATTATCATGCATGTATGAAACAATAGAGGAAGGAGTCTGCAATCGAGATAGTTCAGATGAATATTTTTTCAGTATTTGTGTGTTTACTGGATTTGGTTCTTCTTTAATTACTTTGATTATTCTAATAAACTCAGACTCAATTGCGTCTACAGTAATCATATAATTTTCTTGAATTGAAGACTCTGTGGAAATATTATTTTCTGTGTTATGGTTCATTAATCGGCAATGTAAACTGTTGCTGTGAGGTGCCTTGACTTTTTTCAGCCATCTCCACGTCATTTGAATCCAGTGTTATATTTTGGAAGAAATAGGGGTTATATTCGCCTCCCAATGCCAATTTGGCCAAATCTTGGCGACAAAACATTCCACAAATCTAGCACATTTTTCGTCGTATTGTCCGTCCTCCGTCATAATGTAATAAGCACTGAACTTTATAGTCACCGGCAAATTAGATGGCAAGATTTTGGCGTAGTGGGGGTAAGTTCGCGCATCGTACACTTAGTGGCACAAAAAAGTGGTAACTTTTATTGATCGTCATTATTCTATTGTTATTGCCATCATTTATATTTAATCATTTATATTTAATCATGTCTGTATAGAACAAAGTTAAAGAAGGGAGAGGAATTCAAGTTTATTAGGAGTTATAAATAACGTGCATTTAAAATTCAAAAAAGTTTAAATAAAAAAAATAAAAAATAACTAAGTAGTCGTCGCCACTATCCGTTAATAAAACTACCCTTGGCATCATATTAAAAGTCGCAATCGCAGAACACTATGGTTGTGTTCTGCAAGTGTTTGGTCAATGCTGTATGTTTTAAATTGTTCTTTTTCCAATTTTATTAATTTGTATAACTCTGGTTTGAGCATACTTTCCTCGTATGCTATGCCTTTTCAGGAACTCTATCCTAAATTTAAAAACAATAACAACACTTAAGTTTAACACAACAAAAACAAAGGGTTCAATTTTCGTGCACTGAAATGTAATCGGGAGCGAACGGGACGAAGGCGCGGTGCGGGAGGCAAGGGTCGACTGATGCACCAATCGCGCGTTCGGATCGACGCTACCTCATACCCCACGTCCCGCTTGACCACCAAAGAGACCTAAAAAACGACTTGTGCGCATCTAACGACTTTTGCCATCTTATTTGCCGGTGATTATACACTTATAACGTTACTTTCACTCGACTGTCCGTCATAGTTGAGTATTTCAAAATCTTTAGTGATTTCACTGAAAACCCTTTTAAACTCTTCCATTATGCACTATGTAAACAAAACATAACCTTGAACGCACAGTAACAAACAAATAACAAATTGCAATGAGAAGCGCGCGAATCCAACTTCGGGCGCTCTCGCCTGCTTCGGCCCGCACGATTTATCCCGAACGTTTACGAACGCGCTAAATCAGTACGAATTTGTTTCGAATAGACAGGTTAAAAAACCGTGTTCAATTTAATTACACACTGTTTTGTAAAACTTCTTTTAACGTTGCTTGATCGCAAAAGCGTGCTCAGTTGACGCGAATTAAACACGGGATCGTAGGATTCCGTAGTAAAAACAAAAGGGTGTGGGTTTCGCGAGACCAGTGTCGCCAGTTGAACACGGAAAGGGAAATACGCATTGCATTAAGTATGAGGAAAAAAGTAATGTCATATTGATGTATAATTTCGAATTATCTGCAGTTTGAGTTTTGTTAAACATTTAGTTTATTTGTAGTGAAGTAAGTTATTTGATGTAAAAAAGAATATAAATGATGAGTATGTATTGATAGGCGATTATTTATTTGATATACAATTTATAATATCCCTTTACAATCACATCACATCAATAAAATTCAAATTGATATTGAACATGTCAGATGGAACATGACGTGTAGAGAAGCACCATTGAGCGCACATTTTGAAAGGAACTGAATAAGCCAACACTTGTGCGACCACTATTTTCCTAGAGATTGCGCCACCGGAGAGATGCACTCGTTACTACACCGCATCTTTTAGTGCTACCCGGTTTCATGCTTCCGTAGTCGACAGCACACTTATAAATGATATTCTGTGCTGACCGATTAACCCCAAACAAAATCAAAAAATCAAATACAAAATTAATTTATTCAAATTAGGCTGAGAATCAGCACTTTTTGAACGTCAAATATGGTTCCAACAGCATTTCTACTACATCGTATAGTCTGTTTTTTAATCTCGGACTAAATTGACACATGCAAATGTCAAATTTACAAATAATGTTGTCAGCTCTTTTGTGCAGTGTTGTACCTACGATACCGGTTTGTTGAATCGTTACTTTTTATGTACTATAGACGAATTTAGTTTTCATTCAGTTTGCACGACGTGCTACAAACTGCCAGGAAAATCTGACCACGCAACGCCATGCGTAATCCGACCATGTTTCGATGCCTTTAAATTAAACAAAAAAAAATATAGACTCCAACAGTGTTGTTCCCGTACGCGTTAAAACGGCAATCTTAACCCTTTTCTCTTACGAAACGACAGACCTTAAAAAATACGGCAATTATGGAACTTGACACCATACCAACAACTGCAATTTTTAAAATAATTATATTGTAAAAAACGGTACTTGATTTTATTAACGCTAAGTTTCGGTTGTGCCACATGACTATTTAAGAATTCCAATAAACTGACAACACTCGTAATGTCAGTTTAGTCTACGAGATTAAAAAACAGACTAGAACCAGTTTTACCAGACTCTGGCAGAGCACAAAATAATGAGCACCTACTTAATGTTATTGATTTGTCTCGATTTAAGCTCTACTAATGATGTTTACCTCGCACAAAGCGCATCATCAGAGCATATTTTAATCTCTGCAGCAACGAGCGGACAGACTTGAGGACGAGACGTGACTTTGCACAGCTGTTACAGCCAGCGCGGGGATATGAGAGCATGCTCGAGCAGTTTTCAAACGGCACATTAGACTAAGGCTCGAAACTACGAGCGGCTGCTCGAGGTTACTCTAGGAAATTCTAAACGGCACACGTGAGGGTCGTTACTCCGCGTACCTACCTACTATTTTTCTTACCGTCATACAAACTGCACGTTTTATATTTCGACTCTTCGAATGTAGTAAAGTGGTATAAATAATAAAACAAAGCTAATATTTTGAATTGGAACGTTTTTATTAAAATTAGCTTACACAACGGACGCATGTATAGCCTTTAACGTACTTCCACAACTAAAACTTAAAAAACATTCGAGTTTTTTTTGTCAAAATGCGTTTAATCTTTATAGATACGACTTGCACAGCGGATAACACGCATGCAGGGTACATTTTACCACTTAAAAGTGGATTACAAGAGGTTTTAGTGTTAAGTATATCCCCTTTATGCTCTTAGGTCACAAAATAACTATTCCGTAAGCAACTAAACGCTCGTTTTGAACTATGCTCGGATCACGAATGCTCATGATTCTCTATTATTAGAAATTGCACTGATAATATTATAACAAACAATGAATAACGTGCTGACAATAAAATATAACTTGTTTCGACACTCACTAAACGAATAATACGCAACTCTTAGGGCCTAAGCACTCGGCATTTTTTTCTTGGCTTCTACGCGCTGCAAACTGAACTAGCGCTACGTTTTCAAGATAAAAGACGCGCCGACGACGCCCGTATAAAAAGCGCCGCATGCATAGACCCCTTACAACACAAAATTAAATTTAAAATACAAATTGTGTTGATTCTTTATCATCTGGCTGCTTTACATTGCAAAATAAATGATTTCCGTATTCCTTCGTTTAGTTACTAGTCGGCTAAATAACAATGACTAAAGCGTAAACATGTAAAAATATAATTAGCTATTATAAAAATAACATTAAAATTATATCTTATATTTAATCTCACTTTCCTTATTCCAAGCTCTTTTCCTTACGCTATATCATGCAGTCTTTCAATACTTTATATAAAAAAATTGTGCGGTAAATAAAACAAAATGTAAACTATACAAACGTGCCTCCAAGCTTTGGTTGTTATAATTATAGAACTATGTTTCATTATAGTAGGGAAGGAACAAGAACGCAGAGACGCATCGTTCCACACACAAATTCGTGTTGTAACGCGCAACACATTCATTCCTATTACAATTTGCGTTGTCAACGTTTTCACCATAAGATATGTAAAAAGAATACAGTACGAAATTTTGGCACTACCTATATAACAAAAAAATATTGCACAAAGTTGCAGTAACATGGAATATTAGCCGGAAGACTAATAATTGACTCCCAGAAGGCTAACTTCATAAGATTATTATAGTTTGGAGTATTAGTAGCAAGAAAGGGATTATCAAAATATTTATTTCTTCCACAAAATAGTTTGTATCACCTCTCTTGCCGAATATGAAATATTATAAACATGGTGATGATAATTATCACATGGATTACGAATTGTGACATTTTACAACAGGTATTTTATAAGAACTTTTTTCTTAGCGTCGAAATGGCAAAACAATTTAAAAATTTACTAAATAATAATTTCCATAAACAATAATAAAAAGTATAATAAAAATGAGAAAGAAAGATAGAAATAGAAAAGAAAATTAAAAAATACCAAAAGCAACATTTCGAGTTTCGAAACCGGTTGAAATCTTACAATTATTAAAATACAAAAATATCAATGAATAAAACTTATTCAATAATTAACATAATCGAGAACAATGCAAACATGTAAACTTAAATATTAACAATACTGAAAATAACAAACACTACCACGGTAGTATCGGGTAATTTAAAACATAATCATTGAGAAATCTTCTAGACGAGCGCTACTGCGGATATTATAACTACCGTATACAATATGTAACATATTTAACGCAAGACCTCATACTCCCCAATTAGAGTATTGAGTTAAAAGCATAATACAATGACCAAAACTTACATTTTATTAAATTTACCACTAATTGATAAGAAAATCTTGTTGACCCTAGCATTTAAAATGGAGTCTTATTGAATTGAAATAAGATTCAAAGAACACAATTTAAGAAAAAAGTATATCTACAGTGAAATTTACTGATATCGGTTCAGTAGTCAATTATGAACAAACTATATTCAAGTCTTGCGTTTATTCTGTTACAACGTGTATAGAAATATAATCGGTATTAGGAACTGCAGTGCGAGGTGATAAAACTATTACCACGGCCGGAACCATGGATCAAGAGCAGAATTCTCAATAACACATGGGTCCCCCACTGTACAGTTACTCGTCATCAGCAACAGCACTGCCATTTATCGATAAAATGCTGCCCAACTGTACTGCGCATAAGCTATGTGGAGTTTATAACTTTACGCGCCGCTCGACTTTAGTCCAAGTATAGATTTTAAGACAGAAGATATAGATTGAGAATTGAAGAATTTCTGGAGAAAGAAATAGACTATAGAGGAAAAATGAAAATATCCACATAGCAATTGGGGCAAATCGATATCGTAAACTACACAATAATTTGGGGTAGTGCACATTTTGCATGTACTAAGACCTTTTCACCTATTGCTGCAAACAGTGTGCATTACACTACAAACCAGTAAATCATTCTAGGATACGAAGGAAATTTGTTCACACGTCACTACATAGTAGAAAACAAAGTCCCCCGCCGCGTCTGTGCGCGATTAACTCAAAACTACTGAACGGATTTTCACCAATAGAATGAGTGAGAAACGAGAAAAGTATTTGCACATAAACGGTCACGGGCGAAGCCGGGGCGGATCGCTAGTTTTAACTATTAATCTACATATTAAATCCTTTTGAGAAGGGTATACAGTAGGGTACGTTTTTCTAATCTCTATTAGTTTTTGTTACTGTGATTAAGATTTTTAATTTGGTTATATTGATAATAGTTTCATCTACTTTATACGATATAGTTGTAGAGATCAACTTATTGTATTAGAAGCCAAGCTTGGAAGGATTATTTAGTGTTTTAACTGTTTACCAACCTAACCTTAACCTCTTTGGATTACCTGCTTGACTGAGATAGATACAATACCGTATTATTTGTGCCATTGTTACAATCATGAACACAAAATAAAATAACCTTTGTGCCTCGCGTTGATATACGTTCCGATATACGGGTTATTTTATCTATGTCAAATGCTTCCATTATAATAATGTATAAAATCAAATTAATTGCTTGGCTTTCATTTACAATTACGTGTTTTTATTTTTCGTATCACCTAGAAATCACATCCATTTAATTATCCGCCCGGAAGCGTTGCGATCACTGTAGCGCTCCATAAACTCAATGAGTGCGAGCTAGATGGATAGAAAAATGATATATGACCAGTCTAGTCAGAGAATATCTCAAGTCAAGCAGGTATTCAGTATACGAGCTCATTCATCATCTGTAGTGATCATTCTATCCAGCTTCAGCTGCTCTAGCTGCAGTTGCCGCCGTATCGAACCTAACTGCGTCAAAATATTCACACTTTTCCCCTCTTCATTTGGCAACGCCTTTAAAATATTCTTTTGTACGGCCGGCACTTTATACTTATCATCTACTTTCTTCATTGCTTCACTCATTTGACTGTCGTCGACGCCATTTTGGTGTCTTTTAGGCGAGTACCTTAACACCGGTATTGGTAATGTGTCGACTTCTACGTTTCTCTTATAGGACGGTTTCTCATTCGGACGGTCGGTTAACCTCTCATCTGAAGCATGCACTAAAACCTTTTCTATGACATTTTTTCGTTCTGGCAATTCTGAAGCGATGCTATCATCATCCTTTTCGTATTTTGTTGATATTTCTTTGTTGAAATTTAGATTTTTTCTGAGATAACTGTCTACATCATAGTTAGAGGAAAATATTGAGTTATCTGGTATGTTCATAGAGTACGGTTTCTTGTCACATATTTCGTTGGAACGTTCTGTGAATCTGGGGTAGTAGAATGGAAGTTTGGACTGTGTATCACTCCGGGATGTATTTGTGTTACGTTTGACTTGACTGTGGTGTGACTTGTGTGGCTGTGACGCGGCACGGAGGTTGCGCTGTTCGGCGTCGATGTCTCTTTGCAGCTCAGTGCGTTTGTTGTGGTACTCTGTTGTGCTTTCTTTTATCTGGAATACACGTTAAGTTGTTTTAGAAGAGAACTATTAAATATAAACGCGATTATTCCTTATTGAAAATCTTAGCGTGTCATTCAACATATTTATAGAGGTTAGACAGAGGTGCACCAATAGTCAAATCCTGAGACATGTCTCAGGCGAGCCTATTTTCACCAACCGGGCACATGTCCAGGCTGCTACTCAGAACTTCCCGGTAGAAAAACCCAATATCATTAAGCTCGATCCGGGAATCAGACCCAGGGCCTCATCCTCAGCAGTAACGACTAATAGACCAACGAGACAGTGATTTATTTTGTAAAAACGTGTTTTATTATGTGTTAAGACAGGATGTCCCTTTAATATAATGGTACAGCCTGTAATTCTCGCACCGAAGACCACATAAAAGTTCGTTTAATACAGAGAAGCAATCAGAATTTATTACTAATCATGCTCTTTGCTTGTACATATCAGAATCGATAATAACAAAAAAACAAAATTCATTTATTCAAATTAGGCTGAGAATCAGCACTT
Source organism: Phlogophora meticulosa (assembly GCA_905147745.2). NCBI lineage: Eukaryota > Metazoa > Arthropoda > Insecta > Lepidoptera > Noctuidae > Phlogophora > Phlogophora meticulosa. The sequence continues at coordinate 3,911,739 of LR990540.1, read as the reverse complement.
TTTGAAAGACAAGACGTTTACAAAAGACAGTCCCCTAAAACGCCCACCATTCACCACTTCGTAGTGTTTATGCTGGGAAGAGAACTTCACAGCAACACGTCTGTCATTCAAGTTCTTGGCGACCATGGCCAGCAAGACGACCAGTCACCACAGGCAGCACCCGTTCACGAGTATAACGCAAAAATCAGCCATTACCCCCCCCTCGCCGGGGGACGGCGTAACTCGACCCCCGCCGCCACCGACAGCAGTGACATCTATGTGAGCATGACGAACTTGCTGTCGGTTGCTCAGATAAAAATAAAATAATTTGCCATGCCCAGACGACTGATAGTAACAACAGAACTCACGGCTGCTGTCATTTCGTGTTGCTTCCCAACCTCCCTCTCCTGAGCGACTCGGAGCATACGTAGTTGGTCCTCTAAGCGCCGCATCTCAGCCTGCTCTAACATTCTGGGAAACAATCGAATAACAATAAAAAATCACCGGTAGCTTAGACTCTATCCACGATTCCGGTGAAGTACTATTTTTTTAATTTTGTATTTAAATATTAAAAAATATAATTCATATGTATGATAATAAAGGAAGTGGCCCACATTACCCCTGGATCGACACAACTGGAAGTCATGGGGAGAGGGACTTTGCTCAGCAGTGGGATGACGCAAGCTAACAATATCAAAATTTATGTTTTGATTATGATTATATGTAATTAACCGACAACAAAACAAAATTACTCACTTCTCCCTCGTTTTCCTTTCCTCTCTGATCCTCTGCTGTTCTTGTATTTGGTTTCTGAGCTCTTGTTGGTAAAACTGACGACGTTCTGCTGCCTCCTGTAAATACGAGTATCAAGAAATTGTATATTATTTTATATTATATAATATGTGTGAAAATGTCATGATGGCCAAGTGGTTTACGCCTCGCCACTTGTGCCTCGTGCACGTTATAGGTTCAAACCTGGGCAAGTACCAATGTGACTTTTTCAATTCATATGTACTTTTTAAGTTTATTTTAGACATCACTGACATCGGCGAATGAAATCATCGTGAGGAAACCTGGACTTATAATTAATATAAGTCTGAAATCGCCAACCTGTCTTGAGCAAGCGTGGTGATTTATGCGCTTGCCTTCTCTGTATGAGAAGAGGCCTTTGCTATGCAGTGGGACAGTAATAGGCTGGTATTATTTATTATTATTAATGTGTGTGAACGTAAACGAAGTAAAAGGAGTATGCAAGTATCGTACCAGGTGGCGTTCTGTAGTTTCTGCCTACCCCCATGGGGAAAAGGCGTGAGTTTATGTATATATTATTTTCTGTGCCTGCTGTAACTGCCTCGATTTGAGTTTTTCCATCAGGAATTCCAAAAAGGCCGCGGTTAAGCATAAATAATGGTTGTCCATCATTATTACAAGTGATGGTTGAAAAAATATTGTTTTAATTGTTAAAACAGTTGTGATTATATCTATAGGAACAAGTGTGGGGATGAAATTTTAAAATGGGGCAACATAATAATATATCTAATCGATGGAAGGTTACGTAAATATTACAGGAAAAATTAAAAGACGTCTCTAACTAGCACAGTTCTTATTTTAAATTTGTTAGAATAACTCTGTGTATAAATGTATGCAACTTTGGATGCGTCCGACTCGCTCTTTGCCAACAGTATTATGGTAGCAGCACATACCTTCTCAGCCTGCATGTTCCTCAGTTGTATAGCGTCCGCATCGAATATGGAAGGCATGTATTGATGACGTAGGTCTGACGTCAACTTGTCGCGGTTTGACTTCTTCACCAGTGTCGATGTGCGCTCTGAAATGAGGATAACGATTTGTGTTAAAGATTGGACATAAAGATAACTCATTCAGTGTATCGTTAAAATACATTCGGTTTCTGAATACTTATTTCCTAATAATAACAATAACGGTTATGTTGTTAACTTAAGGGGGCGTCTATTAATTACGTGAGGTGTTCTAGGGGGGGAGGGGATCAAGCTAAATCTTTCCAAATCTCACTTAGAGGAGCGGAGGGGTCTTGGCAAATATCACGTAATTATTTTTTTCGCAGTAAACGGTGTAAACTTGCGTGAAAAAACGTTTTTAATGAGATTAATGAGTTAGAATAATAAAGAAAATTAAAATGAGTTTTCAAGAATATTATCATGCTTACACCAAAAGACACGTCTACAAGACGAAAAATTGCTGTCAAAAAGAGGTATTTTTTTTTCTTTCTGAATAATACAACACATTTAGGCAGCGTTCCCACTACGCCGGACCGGCAGATCTGCCGAAAACCGGACACCGGACAGAGTGTTCACATTACATCGGATCCCGGAAGAAATTCAGACAGCTCAGTTGAATTTGGACCTGCGCGCACAATGGACGACGAAATTGTTGTGTTGTGGTGGTATCTTAATAGAAGGCAAAATAAAAGAAAACATTGGGTACACCCTATTTTACGGGAAAGATTTTCACTTGGAACATTTGAAACATTAATGGGTGAACTTAGAAGAGATGAATCAAAGTTCTTCAATTATTTTCGAATGACAGCAACCACTTTTGCGAACCACTGCGAGCGGGGGACAGACACCGGCACAAACTCGTTCACATTACTCCGGGCCCGGTCGTTCTACCGGCAATTCGTAGTGACAAAACGCTCGGTAAAAATGCCGGGCTCGGCAAAAATGCCGGACCCGGGATAATGTGAATAGCTTCATATAAACTGTACAGCCACTAGCCCTTCCGGCAGATTTACCGGCGCGGCAGATCTGCCGGTCCGGCGTAGTGGGAACCTGGCCTTACAGTCCAAATAGAAGAATTATTTTGACTATGTAGATTAGGGGAGGGGGAGGGAGTTGAGGAAAATCTTACGATATCTCACCAAGGGGGAGGGGGAGTCGAAAAATTCTCAATAAATCCTCACGTAATTAATGGACGCCCCCTAACCAAACACTCTATCCAAAAATTCTGTTTCAATTGTTGTCACGACATCTTCTGTTAAACCACAACGTTTTTTGTATCACATCATTCGTCAAACTATCATTCATAGTTACACCCAGCGCCGTAACTAGGGCGGTGCCTAGGCATAGGACGCAAGACCTGGGCGGGGGGGCGCAGAAATATCCAGACCAGGACCAGAAATAATTTTTCAAGGGCGCAGTTATAGAAGCTCGCACCGAGCGCATAAATGGCTAAATACAGCACTGGTTACACCACACATAATATGCTTCGCAAGGAACACTTTTCTACAGCGTTTGTTTCATGTCTCTTTTGATGAATATTCACTTCCATTCACAAAGGGATCTGGTTCTGTGTTATAAAGTTCGCAGTCGGCATAGTAAAATCAGCTTATAATGTTCCCACTGCCCAGTGCAGGCTAGTAGATGTCGCATGGTCCTCGATTTATTGGTTCTAGGATACTGGACATGCCAGTTTAATTAGCTTAGGCTTCAGATGAGTTTCTATTGTAGCGACATCTATCTCGCGACATAAGAACTAAATCTGACGTATCCTACATCGCGATATTAAAGTTATCCGAGGGATTAACCATATAACTGTACAAGAGCCCGATAACAACTGTCGGAACCGCTCACCAGAATCAACACCCATCTGTTCGAAGGGTCCTCCCTTTTCTATGGGGGACAAGAAACTTTACACCCTGTTCCTCATACCACCAAACTATGACCAAGGCATGACATTACCATCAAAGTCGCCATAGCTCCGCCGCCTCTCGCACTGGGTGTCGCCGGCCCAGTGCGCCTGCGCATGCGGCCAGGCGCGCGCGTCGTGCACGCTGCGCGGAGACAGCTCGCGTTCTGCCTGCGTTAGCATGAGCTGGCTCTTCGTGGGAGACGGTGATAGCTGGAATAACATATATTATTTCAACATAAAAAATAAATAATGTTAGAAGTGGAAGTGTAAATATAGTCGACCTTGTAAAAGGGATGTGTCCTAGGTAACCCTAAATAACGTTAAAATTATGAAAAATTTCACGAAAAATTTCAATTTCAGTCCTCTAGAAGCATGTACTGAAGTCATGATACCAGTTCGTGCGTATTAAATTTCTTATTGCTAGAATTTTTTGTCAAAGGTGGTCAATCAATCAATTTCGAGGTCAATTTTACGTACTACATTTCGTAATTGATGTCAAAAGTCCCATGAGAGGGCGAGGCTGTTCCGCGAATAAAATGAATAGCGTAGGGAATATTTGTTGAATGAAATAAAAAAAACTACTATAGATATTCATTTGTTACTTATACCATCATGTCCTGAATGCCTTCCAAACAGCTACTGGCTATAAGCAGCACAGACATAGTCACTGTTAGTCTATGCTGTTTATAGCCAGGCCATTTGCTGTTTGCAGGTACTTTTTAGTAATGTTATCATTTTTTGTAAGTAGCTATTTTAATGTTATAGATATGGTGTATTATAAACCTTAAGTTTAACTACATGTAATATTATTTGGCAATAGCAGGCACTATTAATGACCTATGCTATTTGTGACCTGGAAGGAATATAACGCCTAAGGTACAGGCTCAGCCTTTAGGCGTTAGTTATACGAATTGTTTTCAATCAAACAATTTTACGATGTTAAACTCAACGTCAATGAAACTTTTTTACTTATTTGTTAATTTATTTTTCAATAGCGGTATAAACTCCGAAGGTAAGTCGGTGGAAACCGAATTGTATGGACACTTAGCTATTGATATAGACTTACCCGGTACATCTCATTGTCATCAGTCTGCACGGCCACAGACAGCGGGCAGGTGGAGCCGTCTACTTGTACACCCGTATCCACTTTACTGGAACATTGTTAATAAAGGGATTACCTCAAAACATCACGTCCGCGACTTCGTTCGTGTGGAATTTAGAGTCAAGTACATTTATAATTTTGCAGAGACAGTTGAGAGTTCATTAAATACCATTAAAATGGAGTCGGAACAGTAATAAAGCCCCACTATATTACAAATTTATTTTTTGTATAGATCAATGTGGGGGTATACTGTTGATTTTTGATATGTTACATCTTTCCTCTCACTTTCCTGCAATCTGCGAGAGTAATATCGTGAAAAGGGACGGAAGCGCGCGGTCACGAGAAATCATTTCAAATAATACATGAGTGTTTTTTTCAGGATACAATGTAAGTGTTGCTTTTATTACCAAGGTGACATGTCTGTTATTACACATCATATGTGACTACTGTTAGACTCGCTCGTTATTTTTTTTTCTAGTTATGTTAATGCTAGTAATGTTAATGGTCTAATCAAATCTTTAGATGATTATTATTACATCCCTAGTACTTACAGTAAGTTCGGCTTTGTAGTGTCTTCTCGATCACTCATATCGGAAATTTGTGTGTGATAAAACTTACTTGTTATTGTTATAGCTAGTAGTGTCCGGTACATATTGCACGCTGCGTCGTCGCTCCGCGCTATACTTGTCTCTTTCTATCAGTATCTCTCTCTCCCTCTCCTCTCGTTCTTTCTCCTTCTGTTCTCGCTCGCGACGTTCCCTTTCTGATTGTTGTTTAGCTTCTTGTTTCTTTTTGGCTTGCTGGGAACCATTCGAGAATACACAATCATTCCATTTTTAAATAATGTCTGCGTTACTTGATGTCACGTTGGTAGACGTCAGTCCACAGCAATGGATGACGAGAAAAGGCAAGAAAAAACTTTTAATACGTCATACCTTTTCGTAATATATAACAGAGCAAATCTAGACGGTAAATTGATATAAATCAAATGGGTCTTTAGAAACGCACAGCTGAACTTGCGAGCTCTGCCATAACCCAGGCAACATGAAGCGATGGGACCTAGCCTAGACCTTGAACGGAACCAAACTTCACTTGGATGAGTAAGCCATGAACATATATATTTCTAAACCGATCATTTTGTTGACTGACAGGAAAATATAGATTCAATCAGACGATTGTTTTTTTATGCTTGTTATTATTTAATAGGTTAAAATGCATACAAAGGAATTAGTACCATCATCATCATTAAGCCAAAAGACGACACCTGGATATTAAGTCTGCCTAAGCATCACCACAAGGTATAACCAAATTTTCCACAGAATAGACGAATCAATTCATAGCGCGGAGTAGCTCTAGATAAGATTTCCGGTTCGTGCAGTGTTATTGGGGTTTTCGAGGTAATTCACAGTACCAGCCCGAAATAGCAAGATTGAACTTGACCTTTAGAATGCCATTGTCACATATACACGACTAGCGAACGCATGCCTTGTACACCAACGTCACAATACGTGACAATAAAAATGCACTATAAGTACTATAACACGAAATAAACAATTAAATAATTACTTTCTTTTGTTTATTTATTATTTACATATCTTAAACATTGAAGTTCCCGTACGCATTTTATTGCATGAAACATATTAAAATACACCTTGAATATTGAGATATTTATGATAACAAAGAAGACTCTAAGCGCTTTTATTAGAAGGCTTGGAGTGGAGTGGAGGGCTTGCGCATGCCTTTATGCTCACCGCGTTCAAAAGGTTAAACGTTATAGATGTTAACTATACACCTTTGCCTAAACATTCGGAGAACACCTTGTACCCACCTGGTCTAAATATTCCCTGTACTGCTGCTGGCGAATCTTGCGCAGCGTGTTGCGTCGTCGCTCGTACTCCCCGAGCCCGAGGAACGCGTCGCCGCCCGCGCCCCGCTCGCCCCTGACCAGGGGGTTGTTGGGGGAGTACTCGCCCGCCTTCAACATGACGGGGAGACCTATGTAGCGCTGGGAGGGAACAAATTGTTTAGGTTAATGATTATTCCAGTAGGTAATCACTACGTTGAATCGAGATGCTGCAATCATGAAGCCGTTAAACCGACCGTCGCCGATTATAAGTATCGTGTCTACTATGGTTCTTACAGATTTATATCAATACCCAATCGTACTTCGGTTATCTATACTAGTATTATAAGAAGGAAATAGTTTATTATTTGTTTATACCGAAGTCTCCGAAACCATTGGACCGATTTTAACCGTTTTTTCACCAATAGAAAGCTACATTATCAGTGAGTAACATCAACAATCCACGCGAACGATGTCTCGGGCGAAGTGGTGGTAGGTAAGAAAGTGATCAATTATCTAATGACATAGTGTTGTAGTTTGATATTTTATTTTGTAATCAAATGCGACAAATTTGAATAGCATTAAGCTTAATTTAATGTTAACGCTAAAAAGTGTAAAGATTTAATAGTGTAGGTACGTAGTATTATTTCATCATTTTAATTATATATTTTTGTTATTGTCTACCCAGTGATGTAATGACAGAGCATTGATTATTTGTGATAAGGAAAATTTTCCTTATCATTGTAAATCCGTCGTTGGTGTGCCTTGCTAAATTAATAAATAAATAAATAATGTATCATTCCACATACGCCCAAGCCATATAGCTTGCGGTGAGGAAGTTTCAATACTCGTCTTTGTATAATGTAAAACTATGTAACCGCACACTCGGAAAAGATGAGTGCCCCAATAAAAGTTTCATTCTTTTTAAGATTCAACAGAGACTAGCATGTTCAGTAGCAGAAGTGTGCTAACAAGTGATATACAATCCACGATATGGCAAAAACGCGTTGTAGACTATAAATATTTATTTTAAACGCGTTGTTTTACAAGCTACTGAACATTATAGCGCTTTGTAACAAAAACTCGTCGACGTACCAGTTTTATTCCGCAACGCGCTAAACGATAAAAGTTAATAAATTGACGGCACCCACCCGCTGTGCTACCATCCCGTTCGACAAATTGGTCAAGCGCTATGCTATTACGTTCGGTTTACTGCGACGATAACAAGAAGCACAGCCGATGTTATACGCTACGATAACCACTTAATTAAGAGTAAAGTTATTTCAATCTAAAGTTCTTAAAGTCTAAGGTTTAAACGCTAATTGTAACTTTACGTTTATTAATAAGTAAGGCTGTACTTTTGACATGAGAGAGAAATGGCGTCAGGTAACGGGTCACGTAACAACTTGCGACTCCACACTTCGACTTCAACACATTCATTCAAGGATTAGATAATAAAACAATGATAAGACCCTGCTGTCTTGTATGGATCAGAATGTTGGGCCAGAAAAGGGATGAATAAAAGGCAGTTGCATGCAGCTGAGATGAGAATGCTGATGGGGATGTTTAATGTAAGAAATGAGTATGTAAGAGGAAGTCTGAAAGTGGCCTGTGACCGAGAAGTTGTGTGGAAATCGGAAATCATAGTTTTGAGTTTGAATTTGGAGGGTTACGTGAGTAGAGGGAGACGAAAGAAACGATGGATCGATTGTGTTAAAGATGATATAGCTGGTAAGGAGGTGATTTTTTAGATGACGGCAAATAGAGCTGTAAGAATGAAGAAGACATGCTGCTCCGACCTTAAATAAATTCGGATAAGGGCAGCATATCGTGAGTCTCAGACTCAGCTGTATAAGGGAATCCCTCCATGACCGTGTAATTCGCTTTGATATGAGTTTCTGTTTGTCCCTGTGTTAGCTAGACAAACGGTCTGCGGATTTCTTAAACAAAAGGTGTAATACGTTACACCAGTTGGAGACAATGAATGGAAACCTGTAAGGTTTCGGTGGAATGACACAAAACTCGTCTAGCGAAGTTACGATTTCCTTTTCTGGCTTATCTGGTTACACAGGCAGCCGACCTTAACGTAGCAAGGGAGGGCATTGGTCTACATAAGAGTAATTTACATATTAGGTACTTATACTTAGCCACGATACGAAATGTAAAGTATTCATAAGGGTGGCCCAGAAAGAGGTGGTGATACTATTTGGCTGCGTTCAGTGGGGGCTGGTCAAAGGTGGCGGGAAAATAGGACCTTAGGACTTAGAGGTAGCTTATAAGCTGCAAAAATTGAGAAAATAAGTAATATAAATAAGTTGAAACGTAGTTTTCTATTCAGCAGGTAGACTTTCAGAGCAGGCTATGAATTATTATGAAATGATCACTACTGGGCTGGCCATATCTCGCGAAAAACCGGCAACCGCTGGGGTAAACGTGTTCTTGAGTGGAGACCACCATTCGACAAACGTAGTGTAGGACGCCCTCTGACCAGGTGGGATGACGATCTGTGAAAGACAAGCTGAAGACAGGGCGCTATGGCGCTCATTAGGAGAGGGCTATGTCCAGCAGTGGACTAATATAGCCTGATGATGTGTGATTTGATGTGTGACAACTACTCTCCTAGCGTGGTACGAAGTCAGTCAGTTTATGCGAGTAAAACCATAAATACGAATTTATAAAATCAAAATCAACGTCGCAATTTGTCAGCAATAAAAATGTCAACAAAAACGAAACTCTTGTGTCAACAGCATGTAAATACCAGTTGTAAAATCCTGACTAATTGAGGCGTGAGCATCGGGCATTAATCAGTGCCGTGGCGAGACTAACAGCTCTATTAATTGAACGACACATTATGTGGTTATGCAGGCGGGACAGAAACAGGCACGCGAGTTTAGACCATGTGGCAGTTGGTTATGCCGAGATCGTGATCATATTGTGGCTGGCTGAAAAGATTTAATTGGGTAACATTAAAAACGTTCCCTATTTAACCAATAGTTACTTACATGGAATGAATTTTCGAAAACCCTGCCTTATTAATTCGCATCTTCGTTATATAAGGAACTCATGCGCAATTTTTTTTTTTGTTTTTTCTGTTCGTTATTTGTCAGTAAACTACTGAGTTTTATTAAGGTAGAAAACGATTTTAGCATAATATAACTTACTACATAATGTGTCAATTTATTTGTTCCTCAATCAAACTCTTAAGGTTCGACGTATATGAATGATATTTTAGGCTAGGTTCCTTTTTTCTGACCATTTTGAAGATATTATCAATATCCAGTCCAAAAGTTGTCTGCAAAAGATCGCGTTCAACGATAAAAACGTTGTAAACACCCTTTATAACTTTTAAACTTGGTATCAATCAACAACTATATCGGTATTGGAGAATTGAGTATTCTGAAGTTTGTTATATTATGAAGGCAAGTGACTTTGTAACCCGATACGGTGAAAGTTAACAAAGTGTTACATCGATTAAGGTAATCGTTCGCGTCGATAGTGATAACATGTGTTATCGTCTGCAAACTGCATTTGCTGACGTAGAAAGCTTGTTGTTACGACGATTAACTGTATTTATACAGTATCAACGGACAAGCAATTACGGATTGTTTCATTAAAAGAAGACCTTCACGAGAATTTCGTCAGTTGCAGGTGAAAAGTGGTCAAAGTATGGGACCCTGAAGTCCTCACATCCGAGATTCAACGGGTCTCAAAAACGATAATGCATACAGTTCATAAGTTACGGATGAGATCAGTTTTTCTTTTAAGTCTTTTATCGCTCTTACTTACCCACAGATTGCCAAATTTCCCGGGCTATCTGCCCTGCACTTTTGTAACAAAACCGTAACCACACAATCCCAAAAATTATCACGCTAAACTGAACAATTTAGCTGGAAATTCTTCTAGCATTAAAACTTCACGAAATTATCGTTCCAAAATACCTTGAGTGACGTCCTTGGGTTAAGGGACCTCCATCGGAACCGAACTAGCTCCATCGGAGTCGTTCGCGAAACTAAAACAGGCGGGACACGCAAAGCGCCGAGTCGCCGACCCATTTCGATAGCACACAAGGCGGGCTAACAACTCCATCGTTCAGCTCGTAAGTAGGGGTGGGAAAGTACTAGATTTTTCTGTGAAGACTTTTTTTTTTGTTCCATAACAGATGATTGCTGATTGATGCCCTAAATTTGAATTCTGAACGCTAAATTCAAATTTGAAGCACGCAGAGAAAAACAGCCAAGTCATCTATATCATTAGAGGTATCTCTGTCTCAGCAGATAGATATATATTTGGAAGAGGAAATGCCAGCGAATATAAGCGATAATAGGGGGACAGTAGACAGAAATAGCCGTCAATATAATAGAACGCAGACAGGACACAAGCTCGTAGTGTATACTGTACGTTAAACAGACAAGACATAAACATACGTAATGAATACACCAACCATAACAGGGCCTGTCTGTCCGTCTGCCTCAAATTATCGACTAAACTCTAAGAAGGGTTAAGCGACGTTTAGCATGTCATGCGACAATCGCTTAAATAATTTTGCTGTCATATTTTTTCTCCATTGTACAAGTTTGTTATTTAACTTGCCTGCCTCAATTTGTCAGTCTCATATAAAGCCGTCTCGAGGTCGTTCTGTGATGAGTTTGACATTGTTGTCAAGTGTATTAATAGCTTGGAAGATAAATCTAATGGATTAAAGGATTTTCCGTGAACATCATACGTTTTTAACGAATTAGCAGTGCAGTTGACTCATTTTTGGTCAGGATAGTGTGATATAGATGAGTATCCATACAGTCCTCAGAATTCCATGCCTGTTTTTCTCTAGAGGGATCTACATTTTGAAATGGAAAACTGTATTTCTGACTGACCAAGTCCTTGACAATTCAAAAATGGCAAGGAATGGTTTGATTGGTATTTATACTTGGACTTAAGAGCCTTTTTCCGAGGTTAGCTTAGTATGATACCTCATTACATATTGACGAGATTCTGACACCGAAAATTTTCAACTGATTGTCACGCTAATGCCCTTTTTAATAAACTAGTGGAAATTGGACAAGACTTTCTACTACCTGCATCAACTGAGGGACCAACTGGTATACATTATAATAAATACATACATAAACTCACGTCTTTTTTCCATAGGGGTTAGCAGAAACTATAGAGCGTTACCTACACCATGGTCATACACACGCCTGTTGCGATTATTAGGTACCTGACCTTTCTGAAGAACATCACCAATAAGATCAGTCTACCTTCTTCTAGAATCTAGAGTGTCCCCCCTTCTAGAGAGTCGTATTCATCATACTCGTAGGAAAATGGAGGGGAGGACCCCTCGTAGTGTATTATTTATGAGCATTGATATAGTTCGGAATATTAACATCAATGGGAACGTCACTATTAGGAAGTTTGCACTAGTAATGGGTTTCGCTAGAAACTGAGAATAATTGAAACACATGGGTCGTAAAACAACGGCTGTTTCTGAAGTTTACTAGCAATGTATCACGGCCTGAATACCGCATAGGAGTGAATTTCTAACCTTAGAATAACTTGTGCCACTAACTACGTTATACTTTCGTCTAAGCGAGTTTTGGCCCTTGGCTGCGACCCCGAGTTATGCAAAAAGTGTATTGCGACTTTATTGGATGGAGTTGGAACGGTGCCCGATAAATAGTGTAAGGCCCGCGCCCTTAATTGGGACTCAATGCCGTCATCAAAGTCGACGTATGGCACCACCCTTTCTTTGAACCAACTGTGAATAGTATGCACTAGATATAAAACGACTTTAACGTCTATCAAATGTTCTGCAGATCCAGTAGCGTCTCGCGACGTCGGGACTTTGAGCTCCCTAAAATAGGGTTGAGCTACAAGATGAGTGATGAATGCGTGCCGTATGTCAGGACAGGCCAAATCAAAGCTGTAATGACTGGTACCTTCCATCAAAAGTCCTTTCTAGTTTTTGCCCTGCATCGTTCGACTTACACAATATCTTAATAAGTTATACTTATTGATTGAACTTCAAAAGAGTTCATGATCTCTGAGTTTGTTTCTATATTTCTTATCTGGGATCAGCTAGGAAATGCCGGCGCCGTTTTAAAATATTGACTATACATTGACTTGTAAAAGTGCCTAAAAATAACACTTTTACTTTTACGTTTCCACGTGTTCTTGTTTAAAATTAAAGGTTTAATTTAAATAAAAACACGATACGATTACAAAGCTTATCGGTATAATGCTCGGGATAAGAATCATAAGATTATAGTGTAGAAGGCTTAACACGCAAAACAATTAAGTACATACAAGAACAATAAGGAAATAATTGAGTCTAGAAAAATATAAGTTCCTACCTCTGGGTTAGCTTGCAAGCCGAAGGTTACGCGGACTATTAGGGTTCGAAGGAGCTATAACCTCGTAATTTATTCATTTACTGTCTAGCCTTTTCTTGCCAAGTATTTTGGCTGTTCAGCTTCCAGTCTAACAGTTTTTTACATGGATTGACTGCCTATCTGACCAAACGCAAAGTAAAACTTGATTTAACGACTGTCAAAGATCCACAAAAAACAACCGGGACCAACGACATAACGTACTTTCCGAGATATAGAAAGGTCACAATATGTGAGGGATGGCTACTTTCCACGGACCGAAGTCGGCAAGCGTAGCTTTACTTGCGACCGGCCTGTATACGGCCTCCTGGATACGGCTGTGATTATTTAGTCACGAGACTCATAATATAGTCTAAATGATAAACCATCTTCAACCAAAAAAATGGCCACCGTCATGCGAAGTTTGGTTAATTAAGTCCATAATCGAAGAGCGAGCATTCCTTCAAGTTTTGTCACATGCAAATGCAATGCAACTGGTTGACCAGCCGTTACCCAAGTTACTCTTGCATACATAAACGGTGTTACACACTACAAACTAACTTCCCTTTCCTTAAAACTTTTTATCACATTACTTAGTTGTTCGTGTATTTTTGCATACATAACGACCTTATTATTGGCATGGCTACTTAAAAGTACTTATTCAAGATTGCCAAGAAAGATTGATGACCTGTCTGTAAGACAGCGTGGGTAAAATGGATTACAACTAACTCATAGATCATCCTAAATATTTTGGGTGGTTATCCGTTGAAGTTTATTAAAATAATTACCCATTTTTGACTAATGGAACTGGGTTTTTATCTGAAAAACGTATTATGGAAGAAGAAATTGCAATTAGGCCGATTAAACTGCGACTTGAAAAAAAAGTATGTACAAAAGTGCAGCAGGACAGTGGTTGGAAATGAACACCCACCAGTCCATTAATACCATTTAACTTCGCAGACTTTGCTTAACCTCAGACTTTTAAAGGTTGAATAGACACTGAATAAAAGGCCACACACCGATGAACAAACATATCACGTTACCAGGAAAAATAGGGTAACAACCGGTCTACATTACCGGTTACTATAAAAATAATAAGGTAGACAGGGTATTTTTGCGCATCGCTTGACAATACGAGGCGTGGTGGATCACGCAACGGGGCGCGACCGAGGCGGGGCAAACATTAGCCGAAACATTAGCAAATTAGAGTCGTTATTACTAACCAATAAATATGTTTTGCGTCACGAATCTTCCTTCTTTTTATGATCGCCTAGTAGGTACCCGTGGTTGATCTGTATTTGTTTCGTGGTAGTGCGCAATATCTTTTAGCTGACAGACAGACATAATAAATAATGGCTTTTCGATGTGCTTCTAAATATAGTAATAAGCAGTAGTATAATGTTTATGTCTCGGTTAACGTATTTTTTATGGGCCAGTGTCGCCTGGAAATGAATGGTTTATCATAATGATTCTGGAAATAGTGATCCCACCAAAAACATTTTCATGTAAAATGTTGCCAAGACGAAGCCCATATGACTCGCACTGTCAAAAAGTTATCAGATCTCATGTAGAGCCAAGCTTCTAACACTACACGCCCTAACTCTACAAGGCCTAACTTCACAAACTCTACACCTTAGTCAAAATATGTGGCTTGGCCATTTCGCTACATTCACATCGGCGTAAGGTGAAAAATTAATTCACTGTTCATTACTTTTGTGTTATACAATAGTTCTTGTAGTAACGAACAAATTTCAGCTTTCTAGGACATTAGGAAATACCTTAAGAATTTTGATGATCATCAGTGAGTCAGTGACGAAATTAGCGTTTTTTAGATATAAATAAAATCTGCAGTATAAAAGCTAATGTAATTAAAACTTAATATGTTCAATAAGTCCGCTATTGACAATATATCCCGAAAATTTTGTTGATCTAGCATAATCCAAACCCAAGTTATGAGGGTTCAAAAAAACGACGAAGCGCTTCGAGAAAAGGTAGGTAGTGCCCGTGCGCTTCGCTTGGCTCGTCTTGGCGGGGGCACTACCGTGCCCCCAGATACTTAGAAAAGAGTTCCAGATACGATTAATTATGGCTTATGTTTAACTTACCACCAGATATAGTAACAAATAGCAGACAAAAATAGTAAATGATCACCAAAATGAAACTCGCATTTTAATGTAAAATTATAACCAAAGTTTTAACACTTTGCTATCCTATTTAAGTAAAATGACTCCAAGTAAATCATGAGTAACCCAAAAATAGTAAATGATCACCAAAATTAAACCAACATTTTAAAGTAAAATTATAACCAAAGTTTTTAAATTCTGCTATCCTATTTAAGCAAAATGAGTCCAAATAAATCATTAACCTAACCTAACCTATCGTGTCCGGGCGAGCGCAGCGCGGCGTTTGCGGTGCGGTGGGAGGGGATTACAAGCCGGAGACATAACTTAATATGGCATCATAATACTTTATTTGATAATAAGCCTACATTTTATGGCAATCACAGTGATTTATTTAGGCAAAAATAATACATTAATTTGGTCGTCAAGATTTGGTGATCGTTTACTAAATTTGGTGGTCGAATACAATGTAAAGTGGAGTCGTGACTAAAATAGCTGGTAAGTACTATTGTATTTTTAGACTTTATTTTTCTGGTGTTAAGTAGATATTTTTGGTTACAAAACTAAGGGTATCAAAGCATTTTATGGTGGTCATTATATTTATCCCCATTAATTACCTATTAGCCCAGAGTTTCCACATGCACCTTTACTTAACTTGGAAAGGCTAAAGGCAAACGGTTGTTTCGCCGTAATTTCATTTGGCACCAAATCAAATACAATTTTAAGAATTTCCAATTGAAATAATTGGCTGCAGAAGGTTCTATACTGTATTGTAAACCTTGACCGACATTGCGGCATTCCAACTTTTGGGATGCCAAGAAAAAATCCATTTCCCGCCTGATTAAAAGAGGCAGAAATTGAGTGAAGGCTAAGCCGAGGGCCATGTGGCTTGTGAATTATTTTAGCTTATATACAGACTGAAATTGCAGAAACCGAGGCAATCCCACTGATCAAACGAACATTGAAGGGTATTATGCACTCGTCAGATAAGAAAACATGGTCAGATAGGAAAACACGCGAAATTCTCTACCAAAAGCTTTCGTGAAATTGTTATAACTAATTCAACTTTTACATTTCAGTCATGGATTTATCCGGAAAGCTGATAAAACTTTTCCTCATCCCTCAAGATACGATATATTTAGATCCGAGGACTTTTGCAGAACGAGGGGCTTTTAAAAGCAACCTACTCTTTGGGTCAGGGAATTTGGAGCTTCTATTTATAGTACAATGGTTAGATAATACTAAGGATGACCCGCGTAACAGTACAATCGTAACCATTGAACAATGTGCAGTTAGTGGCAATTGCATAATAGAGTGGAAGGAAATGTGGACGGATCACGCTTGAACAGCGTGTGGGCGCCGGTGGGGTGCCGTAACTCTAGCGCTGATATAGAGGAAATTGTTATTACACAAAAGTAGAGGCTGGCTGATTGGAAACGCGTTTTTAAGGTCATAATGGCACCATTATGACCTTAAAAACGCGTTTTCGCAATAGGAATCGAGTTGTATGGAAACCTCACCACTGCACAGTGGTGAGGTTTCCATACAACTCGATTCCTATTGCGGCTTCCCTTCGGAGGTTCAGAAGAGCCAGTCTACCACCATTGATAAATAGCATATTCAATAGCGACTACTATTATACAATAGACGACGACGGCGTATTACTTGGACGCTGGCTATGGTGTACCATAACGTCATAACGTCCAATTTTCATAAACTGTTAAAATGATTAAGTTCTTTTTGTACTGTATCCGTCTTACAAAAATTACCGCCTCGCCCCTGTAGTGGTGTCAAGTGGTAGTCGGAGTGATCAAGAGGATGTTCTAACTTATTAAAACCCCTACAGCTCGATGTCCTCACAGTTTTCTTTAATTATGTGAAATGAAAAGGAAAAAACTACTACCCAAGACCATACCCGATTCATACGAGACATAGACCAGATTTTTAATAAAACTAGAATACTACGGATCCAAGGACCATAGTATTCTAGTTTTATTAAAAATCGTAGTAAGTACTTACCTACTATATCTTCACCTTTTACGTAAAAGTACCAAATGTTACTTAGAAACCAAAGTGTGTAATATTACTGTGCATTGTAGGCTTCATACGCGTGTAGATCGATACAGGCTTCGTACCAAGTATCAGGACTACAATTTGTCTATTAAGTCCAGCACGGCAGTAAAGTAATTTGTTTGTAAATAACACACAATTTCACGATCATAAAATGAGATAGCAAACATACGACTTAACAGACGTTCATTTTCGAAATACCAACCTGAATAGCAGGGCAAGGTTAGATAAATATGAAACCGAAACCTTTCATAAACGTAGCACCAAATTAACAACAAAGGACCAAAATATGCCAGTCAACTCGACTCATGCTGACGAGTGAAAACACAATTATGCGGATCAAAAGCTTTCAGGAAATTACCGACATTACAGCACACATGGTCACTTACGTTAATAATGGCGTGAATAGCTACTATTAGCACTTCTTTTCGCTTACCCTCCTCTATTCAAACACTTAGAACATTGCATTATTAAGTTCGAACTAAAAAGTCAACAGACCAGTAAAGAATCCGACCCAAAATTGCAACAATAGCTACTTCATTTCGCATAATTGCGTATACTTACATCATGATTCATGTATGGAAGCACACGGCTTGCAGGAAAATCAAACACATTGTTGTATTAACAAGGACATCATGATATTCATGATGCGTGATGAGATGACGGACAGTGCGCGGGATTTATAACAAAAACATGCTGCTATCGCGGAGTCTGTTCAAACTGTGTTCGTGTATAAATTGACTGACTCCTACGCGCGTCTGCGAACCTGGTACAATGGTGTGCTAAATTCAATTGTTCTAGATTCGCAATGTGGCCCTTGATAATATTCGTTTTGCCCTAACGTGACCTTTTTGTCGATCAGTCTAGACATTTTACAAGGCAGTCTGCAGATAAGTAATAATAAGAATTTTAATGACAGTTATAGGTACATCTAGTGTTAACTGTATTATAGGGACCAGTATCTTCGCCTGTCACATAAGTATAGTTATTCCTTAGGTCATAATGAGTTCTTCACAATGATTAACGAATTGGTTAATGGTATCAGTTCTCACCTGTTCGGGTAATCCTGTAATCACATTTTCGACCCATCAAGCTACAAAAATACCCCATGGAAATACACTATGAACTTTCTTCTATAATTTTCCACCTCATCGGAAAATATAACCTTTCGAAACGAAATAACTATTTGAACAAGAATGATGTGTTCGTCTACCTTTTGTCAGACAGTTCATACAAGCAAATAGGAAAACTATCGATCTATTATGTCAAATAACATTACTTATTCACTAATGCGGGTCATTTGCGTAAGTGATGTGGTTAAATAGAAAAAGTTAGGTTCATATTAAAGCCTACTAAATGACACAAGCAATTGCTGTCCAAGAATGGTCTTTCTATCCTTAAGACTTGAGTAATGACATGATTGGTCTGCAAATCACCGGGGATTGAAGGTAAAGGTAATTGCAACAGGAAATAGTCTTTATCTTGCTACTAAATAGTGCAAATCTAGACGGTAAATTGATATGAATCAAATGGGTCTTTGGAAACGCACTGCTGAACTTGGAGCTCTGCCATAACCCAGGAAACATGACGCGATTGGACCTAGCCTAGACCTTGAAAGGAACCAAACTTTACATGGAGGTAAGCCATAAGCATTTATATTTTTAGGCCGATTATTGAGTTGACTGACAGGCACAAATAAATCAAAATATAAGGTCAATCTGACGCTTGTTTTTTATGCTTGTTCCTATTAAATGCATTCAAAAGAATCAGTACCATCATCATCATTAAGCCGAAAGACCACAGCTGGATAGTACCTAGGGGAGACTTAGGATCACCACAAGGTTCGATCCTTTGCATCCCTAATCCAGAAGAGACTTTTAGTGAATTAGTATCGCTTTTGCCAACTTCGTCTATAACACGTTAATTTGTGAATATATAGGCTAAAATATCTATAGAAGCATAAAACCTTTATGCTACGCTTGTTTTATTAGCGTACTTTATTAAATCAGTGTGGTGTTTAGAGGCAATTCGTATCAATCTGGCCATGTGGGCGTTACATTTAGGGTTGTCAACTGTACATAGAGTATACAGTATTGTATATAGATTATTGTTCTCTATTTCGCGTAGGTGTACTTTCTAATCTAGAAATTAAAGCTATAGAGTATGCTATAATACTCTCTTTTCGGTGTTTATTGCAAAGTAGCAGAGAGAAAGAAAATCAACTTCATTGTAAACTGAGCTCTTGATTAATTTTGAACTCCGAATTAAAATGCCTGAATCGAAAGATTAGTTAAACAAAAAAAAACGAAAAAAAAATTTCCGCACAAAAGTACAAAAAAAACTGTTTTAAAATAGCAACAGAGATACTTAACACTCTTTTTTATAAGTCTGTACTTACTCTTTATTTACCCTCGTTTACACTCCTAGTTTAGGTACTTCTTCAAAAAAAAATTGGCTACCCTGGATACGTCTATCTAGTTTATAGCTCCTTAGTTGGTTTGGCATTGGCCCTGACGCTGTCATTCATTTTAAACACTGCACTTATTTAGATCATCATTGAACACACTTGTTATGTAGCAGTCACGTTGGATCTGTTTACGAGAACGTGTCAAGAACGAGTCCAGATTGTCTGATTATTTTTAATATGTTAAACGACAAACATTTACAAGATTTTTTATTTTTTGCACAGTTCGGCAAAACGAAGCAATTTATTTTTTTACAATTGAACAGTGTTCTTATTTCAAACTTTGGTTCGTATGTCATTTATTTCTTTATAACTCATTCACTGATTGGATTAGAATCCAAAATTATTGTAGGCATAGTTTTAGTAAAAAAAGCGACGGCTTACGCTCGTCTGTACCAAACTTTGACCACTCACTGCTAGGATCCACTTAGCCATAAAAATGAGTCACACCAACCCTGATCGGGTGCCTATTTGCTGTCAAATTTATTAATATTTAGGATCGACCTAGTTTAAGAGTATCGTATCCCAATGACATACCCGACTTCATAGCATGCTGAATGTCTACGACGCAAATACTACTCGTTCAGCCGAAATGTTTCACCGATTCTATTATACGTGGACGATAAATTCGAACACACCCACATTACCCTTATTAGTTTATGACAAACAGTACTTGAGTGGAGATAACGACTATTATATAGGCTTTTTGTGGCCTCATTATTATCTATTTTACGGTAACATTTATTTGCCATTTCCCGACTTCCATAAAATGTGATTTAAATAATGAAACATATAGTATAAACGCAACGTTAGAACTTAATTCGTTTGCAGATCGGGCTTTAGCTGCAGTTTTGGTGAAACAAACATGGAATACAGGCGTGATATTATTCACGCCTGCATTCCTCGAAGGGATAGGTAGAGATGATGTATGTATTTTGAATGCACATTTCGCAAATTACGTTTAAGTTCCATGTAATAAGTGGCGAGTCCATCGCCATCAACCGAGTACAACTGCAAACTCAGGTCTCCTATTAAGAAATTACGCATAGAAAAATCAAGTAACACTTTGCTCGACCTGGGAATCGAACCCAGGACCTGATGCTTAACAATACCGCTTGCGAACACTAGACCAACGAAGTAGTCAGTTTTGGTGTAGGTAAGTATTTGATTGTCCATTTCATTTATTATACTGAAAGCGTGCGCCGCAAATAAAGTTCAGGATCAAACGGAACAGGACATAACCTAAAAACGCCTGAAACGGATGCAAAGTACGACACGCACTACGCACGGCGCACTATAAACTAAGTACTTAATTATATTTTCTGATGAATCATTAGTACCTAAGCATATCTATTCCCTATTAAATGGGACTTTAACACAACTAGCGAAATGTGGGTGTAATACGGGTACACCTCTGCCTTATCCTTTCTTTATAGTTTATGGCTTCCATCTTCTCAGAGTGGCTATTAGTAGATGAGAGGACAGGAGATTCATTGCGTACGATTCGAGAGGTTATTTTCCAGCATTGGACGGCAAAATGCTGAGTTGATTGGTGATTCGTTATACTTAGTTGACACAAGAAATTAAGTACCAAGTCGTTAGCTGAAACGTTTAATATCATATACCTATTCTAAACTAAGACCATGTTGTGAGAAAAGTATTGAGTATGAATTTGGACCGTTACAAGAGTAGAGGGGGACCAAAGAAGATATGGATGGATTGTGTGAAAGATGATATAGCTATACAAGAGGTGACTTCTGATATGACGGCAAATAAAGATGTATGGAAGAAGATGACATGCTGCACCGACCCCAAATAAATTGGGATCAGTGCAGGTGGATGATGATGATGACCTAGTGTAAGCTTTCATCAAACCAACCAGTATCTAAAGATACTGGTTGGTTTGATGACACTTACTTAATTCTATTTATAGAGGCTACGCCACCGATTCACCGGAGCCATGAATCCTTGACAACATCAATAAATTTATAATGAAGTTAGACGAACAATAGACGATTAATAACTGTCTTATTAAATAGCGCACACGATATTACTAGACTTATTTCGTTAATAACGGTACTGTTGGGTCATCACATTATTTCTCAAACATAATTTTTAAGGTTTTTCGGCAAAGATCCTAAGAACAACTGCATATGATGACTATCAATAACAGACTTGGCTCACAGGACAGGAGGAGCTCATGGCTAAATAAAAACAGCCGCATAGGTCGATCGAAGTTTAAGCTACGCTTGCCGTAGTCAGTCTATGGATTGGTGGCCGTTCATAACATATCGAGATTCCTACGTGCTTCGGAAAGCATGTTAATCCGCTGATCTTTGAAACGGGTACTCGACACGGGTAGTCGCTACGGGTAGTCGCTACGGGTAGTCAGAAACTCGACAGCGCGGCAGCGTGACAACTAGTCTTACCAAGGGATATCATGTTACCCCGTTACTGGGTTGTGGAGAACAGATAGGCAGTCGCTTTATGCAAAATACTGGTATTCAGCTGCATGCGGTTAGTCTGCTTGGCCGGGCTATGGTCTTCGTCTACTTTTACTTACATACTTTAAATATTTTTCATTGCATTTAATACTTCTTCTTTTTCTACTTTTTTGGTTTACATATTGTTTGTGGGTTAATCAACGTATCCAGAAAGAGTTATTGGTGATAGCATTGAACTTTACGAGAGCGTGGAGGAACTTTACGACTTTGTCAAAACAGATAAAAAAGCAATGGATAGAAAAAAGAAAAGCCAGAATGGTCGTAGAACCAAAAACCATTTGCTAACTTTGGCTACGATTTACGCAATGCTGTATTGCAGACATTCGAGGACCACTGCAACGCTTTTCAACCAACATTTTCTAATCAAACAACATTCTTATTAAACGCGGAATAGCACCAATTATCCAAAACAAAACTCTTCAACTATAAACGTCCACACCGTCATTATAACATTCTAATTAGTATTTCTTATACTCAAGTTAATTATACATTGCGTATCTATTGACTGTAATTTCATGCACGAAATGCCGTAATAGGAACGGTGGGCTTAGCTCATACCGCTTACTTTAATATCGTAGAAAAGTTTACCAACGCTGGCTTCAACTGCCAAAATGGCTAGGACGAGTTTTAAAACTTCTCTTTCTAGTTTTGGCCCAGGTGTTTTGCGTCGGCATACTGTCCAATTAAATAAGGTCAGATATTAAAAAATATGTGGAATTATTGCCAATCTGGTTTCCAACACCTTATAACAAGAGGATGCAGATTAGTCGGAAATGCTGGCTTGCTTACCATCGATGTCAACGGTGTTTATTGATTGTGGTGATTTCTTAGAACCATAAATTAATCATTTTTTTTGTGAAAACGTCCCGCTTTGCAGCAAAAAAAAATAAGATAAAATAACTTTTTATCAGCATAACGGAAAATGTCGCTGCAGTTCGAAAAAATCGTAAAAAAATATAAAAATCACTAGATATTTCGTAAAACCAAATCGACAGAGAAGTCATTTATTTTCATCTACTGAGACACTTTAATTCGTTTCCTTAGAAAGGGCTAATCACCAGGATTTCCTTTACCCTCACTTATGGCCAATATTCTACACGCAAATCGTAATTTAAACTAATCCAATCTCGGATCAAAAATCTATGGGCCAAATTGAATTCAAATGCAGAACAGGATCCCTGGCCTTGAAACCCGGAAACGGAAACGGTAGCGGTTTATGGTCGCGTCAAGGTCCAAATATATAGTAAAGAATGACATGCGTTTTACAAACAAAAGGTAAACATCGCTCTGGTATTTTTAAGTGGACGTGCCTCAGTATGCTGTAATCGGGTCCGAAGATGGACTCTGGAGAAATCGCACCATTATGCAAGATATTTGGGGAAACTCACAAACGGCAATAACTAGAACTCGATTTGCTGCAAGTATAGGAGCGATTATGATTGCCCAAAAGACCAGATACGTAAAATATGTGACCGACCGAAGCTTCGTTTTTCGTCGGAGTCGGACACTAGTAAAAATATAGTAGCCGCATGTACCAATGATCGACCGATAGCAGGCTCGATAATCATACTAAAATATTGTTGGTCTTAATACACTTCCTAACACCACCATACACGTATCTTGTGTGAGGTTGAGAAAATAAACATCACACCCACAATTCGCCAGTTTTGTTAGTTAAGTGTTGTTACATGGAATTTCGTTCCTCCATATACTGATTTTGATACTAGAAAGTTCAATAGCACTTACCCTGATATATCTCTCTAGATCTGGTGGTATCCTCTCATCAAATTCTTTGTGTGTTGTTCCAGGGAGTTCCTTTTCTTTCTGATCTTCTGTGGAATCATTGTGAGCACATAGGATTCTGTCCTCAGTGAAATTCACTTGTTTCTTAGGTCTGTTTGGTGGTTCTGGATTTTGTTTGACATTTTTTTCAAGGTCCTGTAAACAATGGGTTTTGAAAGGCAATGGATAGAAGACAAGGATGGTAGGTAGATTTTTATTGCAGGTCAATTTTATCTGTAGTGTGTATATGGTACTAGACAGTACTAGTGTATGGTACTAGGCACAAGATACTAGATTTTAGATTGTACCCAAATGTGTTACCACATTTACTATTAGACAATCCAATTAAAACACTTTTAAAGTAATTCATATAGTTGCAGTAACACACATATTATTGAGGAACCAATCTCCTTATTACAACGAACAAATTAAATTGATTGTAACATTTTATAATGCTGTAACAGTTATTTAATGATAATATTATAACTTTACAACATATTGGATTAAACTGTGCTGCTACCAGAAACTTACATAACCCATGGAGATATTAATCTAAGACACATTCAGTAAGTATGCCAGTAATATTTTCATGTTGGACTGACCTCAATGAGTAATGTTCTATAGGCAAGTCTATTTGTTCATGTGCGGGCAGAGCATTGAACTATAATGTCTAATCAATACTCCTTGAAATATAAATTGCAATGAAACAGTTATGATGGTGCTGGCTGGTTAGAAAATGGTGCATTATTTTTTTAAGTTCGAAGTGCTTCTTAAAGTAGGTAGGCTTTTTGTTCTTTGGTATGGAATGGGCATTAATTTATATTATATTGCTTTAATACTTAGAGCACACAAATGCACAGAGTTAATGCCCAAAAAAAAAATGTAATCCAATGTGTGTGTGTGTGTGTATGCATGTGTACAATGTGTGTGATGTGTGTGTGTATGCATATGTGAAATGTGTGTGTGTGTGTGTGTGTGTGTATGCATGTTTGTAATGTGTATATGTGTATGTGTGTGTTAAAATTGCACCATGTTCCCATTTCGACTAATACTTGAGAACACATAAATATATTATGCTCTGTTTCACCACATAAAAACAGTGCATTTTTATTTAGACAGTAACTGTTACTTCGTCCATTTGGAATTCAACAAAATTTCATGGGTTTTATTTTTTATGCGCTGTACCCCATCATTTTTCAAAAATAAAAGCAGCATTAGTTACTCCTTATGACTTTAGCTATTTATCAGTGAAAGTCGCGTCAAAATTGGTCCAACAGTTTCAGAGATTAACCAAAACAAAGACAGTCAAAATTTTGACATCACAAACATTTGAATAGATTATATTTAAGGGTTGCCTAGAGTTAATGAGCCCTGTGCTCATTTAATTTGCACCATTAAAAAAATCAGGAATCTTGGTACAAAATCTGAATACCATATTTTATTTTTTACTTGTTCGATTATTGTGAAGGGCAGATTAAATTTTAGTAGATTATGCTACAAATATTACTAGAATACTGGAATGGGAGTACTAGAACATTCCCACTACAGGGATTAACCTTTCTCTGAGAGAGAGAATATAAATTTCCTACCCCACAATATTAAAGTTATTTAGAAAAATATTGATAAATTACTTGCAGAAGCTAGGGAAAAGTGAGCAACAAAAATAATAATCCTCTTACATAAATAAACAGAAACAGGTTAGTACAATAATATAGTGCCAACCAAAAGCAATTTTATTTAAAATAAACACTGCATAAACTAGCAAGCTTTGGAAATTAAATGGACTAAGTAAAGACAACAAACTTTTGAAGTGTACAATAAGTAAACACAAACCTTTAATATACCTTATGTTTGCGGAACACCGATTTCAGCGTATTTTCATACAGTCATAATGTACAACACTCCACTTTTATTCATAAACTACAGTATCACTAATAAATGGAGCTTTACAATACAAACAATACAAAATAATGGAGTTTTCACGGAGGAACTGTCAAGCGTTTGAACAGCGCACAGAATCAATACACAGTAACTTATCAACTGAGCTCAACGTAAAAGAAAATCAATATCACGCACGGTCGTGCGGTACCAGGGTAACAGCCACAGGTGGTGGTGTTTAGTAAACAACTATGCAACTTACATGTTCTTGCGGCGGTCGCGACAGACCCAACACAGTTTTCTCCCTCTCTATCTCACGCCTTTTCTCTGCAATTAGCCTTTCTATATTAGATGAAGATAGCATTGTGCTATTGTGAACGGATGGCGAAAGTTTCACTTTCCGCGGGAAATTTGTCTCTGTATTGAACTCGACCCAGGTGTTGTCATGAGTCGACTCTCAAGACGTGATTTGCTGCAAATATTGGGTGATTTATTTAAATAATATTGATGCAAGTTAGAAGGAAATACGCATTTTAAAATAAATATGATCGTTTTACAATTTGAATCTGACATTTCATTGACGCTTTCTAGGATTGACAGAAAATACTATTATTACTAGCAGAAAAAATATTTTTTGATATTTTAAGAAAATATTCAAATGTTTCTTACAAACATTTGTCGAAAAAAGTGAATAGTCCACAGTTTGCACGTTGTTTCAACCAATTTAGCAGCCTTTTTCAACTTGGTTAGACTGTGCGTGTACCATGACATGTAATATGCTCTCGGCACCTCTATGGTACACAAAACTTAGCTACAGTTTTCTCCACTTTCAGTATAACAACACGGTCAGGGTAGTTTTCACGACATTACCTAAATGCAGTTTGAGTGCGGACAGTGCAAACGAGCTCCAACGCTGCCCTATTGATGTTTGCTCATTTGTTGCCAAAAATCAGAAAAATACTGATATTCTACAGCTGCGTTTAGTGATTTTTGTAAGAGGCAAAACTCGCGAAAACAAAAGGAGAGGCATCGCATCACCGACATGCTAATGTGCCGTGTTGCCGGTGTTGCACCAGACTAGCAATTGTTACAAAGTTTTTAGTTTCCACTTCTGTCGGCAGTCCCCATGACTGTCTATTTTAACTTTCTTCTTGTATTGCTGTGATTGTATTTAGTTTAAAATATAATATGGGTGCTCGCAGCCTACAATAAACATTATTTTCTTTTTTTTGTGTTTCGAATTACTTTGAACGACTTATTTAATCTAACCCATTGTCGTGAATTTGTGACCTACCCTTCTGGGCTATGTATTTGTTTTAATGTTATGGCAATCCTGATCATTGGAAAACGTTCAAATTCATTTTGACATTTGTTCATTTTGACAGATTCATGTTGCCAGCTTTACGTTATTTTGGCGTAGCTCTACGTACTTTGGGCTTTTATCGCACATTTACGAACGTCATGCATCAGTCCGCAAAAGTATGTACAGATGCCAGCACATCAAACTACCCCAAACTGTCAGATTTTCCCAATTGAACATGAACCTTGTTTCTTTTACAGTAAAGTTGAAAAACTATCAAAGAAATTTGATACATTGGTGTAGCTTGATGTGCTGTCCTCCGTACATACTTTTATCAACTACTCAAATTAGTATTATGCTGAATGGGATTATTTCCTTTTCCTAAGAACTAATGCAAATATTTCGTTCTGTTTTTTTACTACTTCTGCATGTATTTCATAAAGCTTTTCTGCTGTGAGTGCAATTGTTAGTAAAAATATGATATGTAACTTTTTGCTAATTACATAAATGCGGTATTTATTCCAAAGAAACTATTTATTTAATTGTTTACCTACTTGTTTCAGCTAGTATAAAAGGGATTTATTGGCTGGAGTTAAAAGAATAAGTCGAGATTTTAAACTTTTTTACTAATATTTTAGAAAAAGATTACCAAGAAATCATACCCATTTTATTTCCTTAAACTAGGTGTGGACGACGACTTAGACGCGGGTGACAGGTGTACTTACAAAACAATTCAAACTTGCATATATTTCAAATAAACATAATAACCATATGCAATAAAGTGCTGTTCTTTATTGAGTTTTAAATATAAAACTTAACACAGAGCTTAACATTGAGCAACTTTCACCGCTAAAGTACAAATCCTTAAATAATAATTTAAAGTTCTTATATTATAGTTAGATATTTTAACTTTTCTTTAACAATTTTATTAATTCTATGTTTTTATCAAGCCTGTTATACGTCTTCTGCAACATCCGAGCTGGCAACACCCGGTTCTGTGTTATCAGCCGCGCATTATCGGGGTCAATCAGGCTGTTTACATTTGGTTCTTCAAGAAAATTTTAAATAATCAAGATTATGTAAAGTAATTGGAATACTAAAAATAATTTAAATACTCATCGTGGTTCTTTACGACACTTTTAAGTTATCCGTACCATTCATATTTACATACTTTTTATTTCAGTTGGAACCTAACCAAATAATCTGAACACAAACTCATTTCTTTATATGAACATGGACGCAGATTACGAGAAGAAAATATTACAATTAAAAAGCAAAATCAAGAGCTTCCCAGACTTTCCAAAACCAGGAATTTTATTTTGGTAATGTTATCATTTTATTGGTTCTCTCCACACTTACTCAATGAGCAATGCTCGTAATGTTGGTTCATTAACTATCCTCAATTACTGAAATAGTTATCTTGTTTATTATTTTATTTTCTGGCCCTTCAGGTCTTCACATATTATTAATTTCCAGTGTTATGTGGTTAAGGCCTCGCTTACCATGCACTAAGTTGGGGTTCAAATCAGGCCAAGAACCTATATGCCTTTTTGAATTCTTATTTACTTTCTAAGTTACAAGATGTATGGAAGAAGAAAAGATGCTGCGCCGATCCCAAATAAATTGGGATAAGGGCAGGAGGATGACGATGTACTTTCTAAGTTTATCATTGTGACACTCATCATCCTCCTGCCTTGATATTATTGTTTGGAAACCTACGTTAACAATTTTATTAATATTGTAGTTTGAAATTGCCATCCCGCCATGACCAATAATGATGATTATTGCACATGTTTTCTTTGTATGAGTTGAGTCTTTGTTCTGCTGCGGGGCAGTAATAGTCATGTAATATTTTCTTTATGTTTTTAATTGCATTTATCTCTCACCAAAACTGTGGAGTTTCTTGCCCGTTCTTCTCCATAGGTAGCTATGCTTTGGAATGGGCGACTGGCATCATTTTTCGGATTCTTTAACAATTCAAAAATACCTGTAATTGGTTTATTTGAAATAAATGCTTTGACTTTGACTTTAACTTAGACTTCATGATTATTCTAATCATATACATGACATTCTAAGCTTATGCAGTTGTTATGTTGGGACAAGTTATACAAGGTCAGCTTATTCCATGAAAGAAAGATTTGGATGTCATATTACGTAATGACAACTGCAGCCAGCAGTTCTGTCCGTCAACTTAAATCAGGTGCACTCGGTAGAATAGTTCAATGTACCTAATATATGAATCTACAAATTTCTGTTCAATCCACTAATAAATTTGTCGTTTTAGGCCTGCTCCACACATGCGCTTAACGAAGCGACTTGCTATGCATATATTTTAGACATTTATGGAACTCAAGGAAGTCTAGACAGAATATACTGCCTTTTATGCTCACCCAGTAGAAGTATGTAGACTCCATCATTCACACTTAAACTCTCATTTGGTCTTTTGTGCGTGGTATAGGGATACCCCTGCCCTGGATGGCTCTTCACTACACTGATTGGGGTACTACCCCATTCAGGCACCACGAGACATCACAATGTCAGCAACAGCAGCGATAAGTCGCGCTTCGACACTCATACTTATAAGTTACCAGTATCATTTGTTAAGTCGCATCTATGTGGAGTGCCCTCATTGATGGGATTATAAATGTAGGTACCTATTACCTATCTAAATATCACTATGATGCATTAGTCTTATCCTAATGGAATTTTGCTACATATTATTATGTGCCTTCTATTTATAGTTAACAATTACCATAATCAAACCAAGATAAAAGTATCACTAGTATTTTCAAGGTGAATATTTTAACTGAAATTTTTAAGTACCAAGTAAAATGTAATTATTTTAGCTTTCGGGTGTACGATCCAATACAGTTCCGCGCTGATCATAAGGGCAGCAAAACAGAACTTTCTGATGACATTGAACAATAAACCTTATTCTAAGCGGAACAAAATGCAAAATTGTTCACGCCTCGATACAGACATAAAACTGTTTCTTGGGCATTCTATAGCGGTTTCGTTTACACTATCTGTTTCTGAAAATAAAGTTCATTATCCATTCATAAAAAATGTCCCTTTAAATTAGTTTCTTCTAGTTCAGTAACCTGATATTGTATGAAATTATAATACTTAGGTAGGTACTGTAGTAGGATGACAGCATCATGTCTCATTAATAGAAGGAAAGACCATTGATCACAACTAGAGCCCGGTCATACATTATTCATCGGCAAATAAATGAAGGCATTTGCATGACAGGGGCGTAGCTACCGCCGTATCAATTATACGGGGCCCCTGGGCCACGGGAGGCCCCGACGTGCGTAAGCAAAAATTAATAAATGTTCCCTAATGAAAATAAAGCAAAAAATAATAATAATTTGAATAGTTTGTAAAAATTTTGGATAATGTGACAGATAGATAATAATGATTTCTGATGAATAAATATTTATTTTCATTTTATGCAAACTTATTTTTTCTTTTGTGAAAAATCTTTACCCTTCATAAGGGCCCCCAAACAAATTTTTATACGGGGCCCCGCCAGGGCACGCTACGCCACTGTTGCATGAGCAGTGATCTGAGATAAGTCATTGCGGTAAATACACATCAGCCATTCATGTGGTTGTACTATGACGAAATAACACAATATTATTGTGTCTCGATCAATTCATTCAATATTCTGTGGTTTTCCTCTGTTCTTGGAAACGTGTGTAAACTGTAAATATTTACCTTTGTGTTTACCAGTATAACATTCATTGTTTAAATATATGTGTGAATGCTTAATTTCTAGTAATTAGGTTTACATTCTTGATAAGTAAATAAATTAAAGCTTTATTAGTTTTAACTTTTTGTATTTAAATTATACAGGATGGATACCACATTATATGCTTTAACTTAAACCGCAAGTAATACTAGTCCATAGAAGTATGGCAAAATTAAATATTAAATGAAAAACCGTAAACTGAAAAACTGAAATTTTCAAACAAAATAAATATCAAAATCAATCCAGTAAAAGTAAACACTCTGTTTAGACCACGTACCTTGACCCCAAGAAGATTGGCAACCATGCACGCAGGCGGCGTCGCCATAGGCGGGTGGCGGTTTCTTTGTCGGCGCTTTGATTCGTTTGACAATGTGTGTTTTTATTTCGCGATAACTGAACTAAATAAATTCAATATTACACATTCGTTCCAAAATAAATGGAAACTTAAATTTTCATAGTGTCCACCACTTGAATGCACAAGTTACATCGCCGCATAATATTGTCCCGAAGCCTGCTCAGCAAATTTCGTTCAGGATTTCTCGTGTCACGGTGTGTTATTAAACTTTTCGGAAACGGCTCGACCTATTTTCGTGAAATTTTGTGTGCATATCGGTTAGGTCTGCGAATCGGACAATATCTATTTTTCATCCCCCTAAAATATGTTAAGGGTGGTCCCCAAATATTTTATATGGCAAAATAACGTTTGCTGGGTCAGCTAGTTACCTATAATAACCCCAAATGTCTACTTTCAGGGACATATTCTCAGCAATATCCGATGGCCCCACATCCAAATTACTCCAAAGCCTTCTAGTACAAACAATCAGGTCTAAGTTTCCTGATGTAGAGGCTGTGGTGGGGTTAGAGTCTCGAGGGTTCCTTTTCTCTTTCTCTGTGGCCGCTGAGCTGGGTATAGGCTCTCTGCCAGTCAGGAAGAAAGGGAAGCTGCCTGGAGAAGTCGTGTCTTATAAGTATGAATTGGAGTATGGGACGGTAAGTTTGTGAATATTAATCTGAATGGTTTTAGGGTTCAATTTTGAACGGAACGGAAGCGATTTTATTTTGAAATTGTGCATACGCCAGCATATCAAGTTATCCCAAGCTGTTATTTTTTTACAATTGAACATGAACCTTACTCTTTTGTAATAAAGTTGATTGGGGTAGCTTGATGTGCTAGCCTCTGTACGTAGCATGATGAAGTTTGTGATTGGGTGACGTAGAAACTAGTCACGATCTTGAAGCTGTGGAATTCCCAAGAATTCTCCGAAAGGCGCAGAATCTGTTCTTTTTTCGATTCTATTTTGTACGTTAATCAAGTTTGACATTAAGCTCATTATGCTTTGTACAATTTCGTTACGATAACACGCATCCATTCCGTTCCGCGACAAAGTAAATCTCACCTAAGGCTCATTTTATTAATATCTATTTCAATTTTTTTCGATAGTAGCATAAAGTGTTAAATTGTACGATCTAGTACAATTTAACACTTTATGCTACTAAAAATAAAGCATATTTGCCTTATTCACCAGTATCGAAAGCTTGCAGTAGGTACTTACTCTTTATCCTGATGTAATTTAACGAACCTACGTAATGCCACCGTCATTTAAATTCCAGGACATCCTAGAAATTCAGAAGAACACAATACGTCCGGGTCTGAAGTGCCTCATCATTGACGACTTGATAGCTACGGGTGGTACTATTACCGCTGCCAGTCAGTTGCTCAAGTCTTGTGGTGCTGACGTCATCGGCTGCCTGCTGGTCATCGAGCTGACGTCACTGCAAGGCCGTAACAACATTCCCAAAGGTATACCTGTACATTCCTTGATCAAGTATGAGTAGGTTCATGTAGATTTTATTTAGAGAACGCGGGTCCAAAGGTACTTGTGTAATTATACTGAAATGATTCCAATGAGCGCTTTTTTGACGTGCGTTAATATTAAAGTTTTCTTAATATTTGGCTGGATTATGTGTTGTTGTTATGATGTATTATTGTAGATAGGCTTAAGTCTAATCTTATGTACAGACCTTAGCACGTCAAGCTACCCCAAACTGTCAAATTTCCCCAATTGAACATGAACCTTATTCCTTTGTAATAAACTTGAAGAACTATCAAATAAATTTCACGGATTTGGTTAGCTTGATGTGCTGGCCTCTGTACGTAGGTAAAACGGACATTCAAAAGTACATAATCAGTACAGTAAATTTAAGTACCAAAACTTCGAGGAAGTAAGTAATATAAAGTGTACCTATAATACCTCAGAAATACCGGGATAGTTGTCGTTAAAATTCACGACTTTTTCATTGGACCTTGCACATTGGTAGCAAATTATTGACGAATACAAATTACTAACGATTAATGTTTTAGTGGGAAGTAATTAAAAACTTATAGCACATTATACATGTAGGTATAGTATTTAGTGCAAAAATGCGTGTTCAAAGCTTATTTTTTTAACAGCTCTCATTTTGCAATAAAACGTATAATTGAATACCATTGAATTAGTTATGACATTCATTTACAACTATGCCTTTTAGGCATTATGTGGTATAAAGTGCTATAGAACCTTTTTAAAAGACAGTTCACACAGGGGTGTAAGTGAGGTAGAAGACAGTTGCTCAGAATGTTATACTAAAACATCGTTATCTAATTTATGTTTATTATTTTCCTGTTGACATTATATTTCATAAAAAATATTATACGTGCAAAACACTATACTTAATTCTTTACAATAACATTGATAGACTGGTACCCCGCCCCCTTACAAATAGTACATTTGTAAGAAAAGTAATTATAAGTAAATAGTCACGTTATGATGAAACTGAAAGAAAACATTTTTGATTATAACTTATTATGAATATTCCTTTAACAATGAAGTGAACACGTAAGTAAAAAAATCTTATTGTTCATAGAATATTATTACTTTGATATTATCAACCGTACCCTATACATATCTAGGACATTTACACTTTGTTATGAAAAAAAATAATATTTATATTTGTTGAGTTTTTGTTTTCGAACCATTGACTGCTACGCCTTGTCAAGACACGAGGCGGAAGCTTTACGCCATAGCTTCTAATATTTTATGTTGTTATTTTTAATGACGTCTTAAGTCTACGTACGCAGACCGGCAACTTCATAGGCGTGCGTATAAAATTGTCTGACTCGTGATACTGCGCGCGCACGCTTGAGAAGTCTCGCGGATGCTCGCGAGCGCTATTAAAAAACGGATTACGTAAAAATAAGCAATTTGAAAACCCTTTAGCTCCTGTGTCTGCAGGCCCGACCCTCATTAGGGTCACCGATCTTTCAAATATTCATTAACATATAAAGATCGGTATAACAAAAGTCCAGCAGACGTGCGTGTATCTCTTTATGCCGTACATACTAATTCTAAGTACTTAAAAGCCAATCCTTATACGAAGTCCCATCACGTATTTTCCGCATTTACAGACAAGTGTAGTAGTTTGACCACGTACGCAGCAGAGCAAGGGTTAAGGACAAACATTTTTTTTTATTGTATAAGGCCTGAGCGCACGTGCGCTTTTATCTGATGTGGGACCAGTTACAATTTAACTGGTAGAATAAAGTATTCTCGCGAAAGAGGTCTTAAAAGGGTGTTAAGAAATCCGTTTGTATTATATTTGGTCTAATACATGATTTATTTCATATGATTTCTAATAAATATCGATTTTTATATACCTACGTTTTATCCACAAAATACTGCTCAATTTTATTGTTTACTCATATTACGATATTGTAAAGCCCTTTCTAAATGTATATTATTATGATATTAAATGACATTGTAAATGTAGGAAATAAAGGTTGTATGATGTATTTGTATTTATTATTAAAGTTTTATAATGTATTTATTTGATTGTTTTATTTAATTAAATAAGTACTCTATAATGTGATGGTGTGAGGTGTGTAATTATTGACAGATACTTCAACACCGAAGGGACAGTTCCCGTATTTTTAAGATATTTAGTCTTGATCTGTCAAAAATACGTCTAATTTTAAATTTAACTGGTCCACCAGTTTTTGACATTAATAATAATAATAATAATAATGTTGGACAATCCACACAGCATCATCTAGCCCCAAGCTAAGCAGAGCTACATTGATTTTATTATCGCTGCGATGAGATTGAGACTAGTTTTTGAACGTTTTTATCCCGGGAATAGGCCTTCTGGTTGTATGGACAGGTGAACAACAAACAGTCGTTACGGGTAGTCAAAAGCCCGAAAACCTGACAACCGGTCTTACCAAGAGGTCTCACCCGTTTTTTTTTTTTTTGATTCGGGGTGGAATATCCTCATGGATGTCCTCCGCCCTGGGGGGGCGAAGGGGTCTGTCAGACTCTTACTGACTAAAACCACCCTGGTGTCCCGTCTCACACCTACGCCGGGGGTCGCGGGAACGTACGATCCTTCAGCGACCCCCGGCTAAAGAGGTTTCACCCGAAGCCAACCCCAACAAAGTCGGGAAAAGGCTAGTCTATGCAAATTAAAAAAAAAAACAGAAATTTCTGTTTTCAATATCAAAATAACAGTTTTTTATTTAACGCATACGAAAGTAATACCTACGGCAGTTACATTAAGGGACAATTTTTTAACATTTGTCTGCGTCTGTCTATTTGTTTGGGGTGGGTAAGCTCTGAAACAACTGGACATATTTTGACGGGACTTTCACTAGCCGATAGCTGATATTATAAGGAGTAACTTTGGCTACTTTAATTTAAAAAAGTATTCAAAACCCATGAATATCCACGCGGACAAAGTTGCGGGATACACTTCATGTTAAATTAGTATCAGTCGCCTGTTACCCTACATATTTTGTCCATGCTTCTTTTCGAACAGGTACACTTACCCCTACTACTTAGTTTCCGTTTTATATGCTGTCAAATCCCTTACTAAGTGATTTGGTTGGCCTTTGTTAGCTAAGCTCCCTGCCTTGTTTGGTTTCAGTTATAATCAGTTCTTTCTGCCCTAATCTTTGTATGAATTATTTTTCTGTACGTGATTATGTTACTCCTAAACGGCTGGGCCGATTTTAGTTAATTTTTGTGTGTATTTGAAAGAGTTCCTGAATGGTTTAAATTCACAATTGGACTCGGTATATTGTACGGTAGGTCGCATGCCAGTGGTAACAAAACAAATATAAGATAGCCTCGGATTCTGTTAAAACTGTAGTGCGCTGATGTCAACACAAGGTCAAAGTATTACCACTTACGCGCGAAATATGATGCTTATAAGCATGCACCTATCTATAGGATAAGTTAGATGTAAGGCTCGACCGAGATCTCGGTCTCGGTCTCGGCATTCTCGGCTACAAATCCAACCGAGAAACTTGTCTCGGTTCTCGGCTAATTATAGCCGAGATTCTCGGTCATGACCGAGATTGTAACATTGTTCGGATCGGCATTCAAATTTTACCGCGCGTGGCAACGCGCCGCAGCGCGTAGTCGATTGGTGTAAGTGCGTGAGAGAGCTGAATTGTGATTGGTTGAAGTCCCGGCTGGCGAACTGCGGCCGGCCGCTTTCGCCCCATTCGAGCAGTATTAATAATTGTTTATGTTTACAATAGTAATGAGTGGAAGTTTGTTTTAACACAGTAAATTAAAATAAGTTTTTTTAAAGACATTCTTTGAAGGGCGAAAATGCCGAAAAATTGCTTTTTTTATGTTATAATATAATGTTATTTAACTTTGATTATTAAAACAATTAATTTTGTTAAACAATTAGTAGTGTATTAAAAAGCAAACAGTATAAAAAAAAAAATTCACGCTTTTTCTATTCTCGTTCTCGGCTCTCGGTCTCGGCCGAGATATTATTTTATTCTCGGTCTCGGTCTCGGCCGAGAACGAAAAACCCATCTCGGTCGAGCCTTAGTTAGATGTTTATAGGAATGCAACAAAAGGTTTGGAAAAACTCAAAAAAAATACAAAAAATATTTTTAAAACATTTACTTGAATTCAAATGTTAAAAATACTGAAAGTTGTACAGTACCATCTTAAAGACGACATAAATACTTAAACATAATATTAAAACTTAGGAAAAAGGTATCACATTTCTGAAAGAAAATAACAATTAATGAACGTAAGGTAGGGGCACCGCATGGTGGTGACCATGATGATGTCCCTTGATGTTACGCTCCAATTCTTGCGTCGTCTTTACATTTTCCGGCAATTTGAAGCCAGTGATCAGGAGGTCTGATGACGTGGTTGAAGATGCTTCACTGGTGACTGGCACAGACTTCTCCTGTCCAACTTCTTTCGGTGTAGTACTTGAAAGTTCGCTTTTAAGTGTGGTGACGTCATCTCCCTTCAATTCCTTGTGGAAAGCTGGCAAAACGGGCTCCTTATTGGCTTGACGAACTTTCCTGTTTTCTTCATCATCTCTCAAGTTAATCAGGTCTTCCCCTTCAGCTTGAGGCATAACGGGAAGTACTTTTTGTGTGTCATCGTTTTTCTGCGAAGAGTTACTTACGAAGATTGAGTCCAATGCTTTTTTCATGTTTTCGTCAATATCTGCTTCCACTGTTTTCTTGGCGTTATCGTTGACTTTGATGTCTTTAGAAGCATCAACTTCCACAGGTGTTGGAACTGAAGTCTGGTCTTTTGTCTTCTGGTCCTCAGTGTCGCGGTTCAGTCGTGTTTGGTCCTGACCGGCTAAGCCTGGGTTGTTGATTTTCTGTTGGTCGTCTTTGTTTGCTTCTGTCGTAGAACTGGTCGTTGGTGTTGGAGCTCCAAGTATAATGTCATCACCATAATTATGTTGTTGATTTTCGTTCACGTTAAGGTCTTTCGTCGATTGAGAAGTTTGTGTATCAATTCCAGTAGTTTTTGGATGGGTTGGGACACGCGCGTTCAGGTTATCTTCAGTGGCAAATACTTGGATGCTGAAGTCGAATCCTCTGAAAACGGCCGGACTCTTCAGTTCGAGCGTGACGTTCTTCTGTCCCTCTCCTCCTTCGATCACTTGAGCTTCACCATCCTTCTCTGGCCTGTTGTCAATGACAACTACTCGGCTGATGACTTCGTCGGTGGTGTTAGTAGCGTTCACAGTTAAGGTCTTAACTTGTCTCCAAATGGCTGGGCTGGCGGTGACATTCTGTTCGAATATTAGTTTCCCGCCTTCTAAGCCCACGCTGAGATCTGCGGCCGAAGCCACCGCAACGAAACTGATCACTGCAAGTATCTTGACGAACATCTTTGGATGTTTACAAACGACTGATGCAAATGACTAATACGAACGCTTATATAGACCAGCGGGTTAAGGAAAAACTTCAAAATGTAAGTCACCTAGTCGGCTAATATTTTTTTATTACCATACATTAAAATCTTCCTACAGGAAAATACGGTGTGATAAAGTACAGTCAATGACATAGTATAGAGCTGTGACCACAATATTACGTTTCAATGATGTGTCAAGTAAACGTTAAACTTTTCCTTTGTCATAGAGTTGTACAACAATAAACAGATAAAGTAGCGCCTTTTTCCTATGGGGGTAGGCAGAAACTATAGTACGCTAGCTGAGGGCCGGATTAAGCAACCGAGGGGCCTATCAAGAGGTCCTTGGTCTGCTATGGGTTCATAAGTAAGTGGTAAAAAATAATACTCAACACGATTACTTTCCTCACGTACAGTAGATAACTTAAAGACTGTTGGACTCTCTGACCAGTACAAGAAGCCAGAGATGAGATTGCCCTGGCAATTTAGAATAATTTTGATAAGAAACTAACAATTTAAAACTGTCGATCAGTGGCGTAGCTAGTCCTAAACGGGTCCTGAATGAAAATTTGTTGGGTGCCTTTTCATCTTACTTTGGCGAAACCAAAAGGAGCATGTGGATGTATTTTTTATAAAATAATATGATGATGGCTTAATTTAAAAAAAAAAATAGGTGTAGGTAATGGTATTCACAATTTCTCACAAGCTTGGAAAGTCTCAAGTCTCCGGATTTCCCAAGACGTAGGTAAGCCGTGTAAGTAATCTGTGGTTTAAATGGTTATACCTACTCACCTTGCACGACAAACGAGTTTTTGTTTCCGTAAGTAAACTATTTGCTTAATAACTTTATGAATTTATTTGCATATAAATAATTGATGTAGGTATAATTGTTTGTTAAGAAGGTTGCGAGAAATTTGTTACTTTCATATCTATACTCTATATACGTACCAGAGCTATCCGTATCATGAACCATCTTCAAACACAGATCGATGTGGTTACATGTTCTTTGGGTGAATTCGCAAGGCTATTACTATATATGTATATTATGCTACAAACAAAATAATATGTAATTTATTAAATAAATAAATAAATAATGCTGGACAATCCACACAGCATCTTCTAGCCCCAAGCTAAGCAGAGCTTGTATTATGGGTACTAGATGACTGATATACTTAATACAATACATTACATAGATAGATATTTTTTATTAAACATAGCAAATACCCAGAACACCCGGAACAAATATTTGTAGATCGTATCGTTATTAATATTGATGTAGATAAATTAATGTGTTATTGTAGGGTAGTTTAAGTTTAGTAAAATAAGTATTTACGTATGTACTACTGTATAAAATAATTTTGTGCCATATTTTGTGTTTATTTAATTGAATTGTTTAATGTTTACTGCGTTTTATAAAGTTTATTTTAGTCGTACTTTTAGTTTAAGGTCTTATCTGTCGCATTAGGGTAAACCCTGTAAAGATAGAATAAATTTTGGTAAATAAATAAATGTTACTGTTTGTTTTTCCTAAAATAAAATAAAATATCACTGTCGAATGTTTATGCCTGAAGCCTGAACCAAACTAAACTTGTAAGTATTTTATTACTGTTTTGTAATATTTCTTCTTTTCTATCACATTATCGCTGAGAGCA
Source organism: Phlogophora meticulosa (assembly GCA_905147745.2). NCBI lineage: Eukaryota > Metazoa > Arthropoda > Insecta > Lepidoptera > Noctuidae > Phlogophora > Phlogophora meticulosa. The sequence goes on along the minus strand of LR990540.1, from coordinate 3,872,040 downwards.
ATATCAATTCCTGGATTTCTCTAATTTGTCCAGATTCGTTGTTGAGCCAAGCCAGCGTAGTTTTCACTTTTGGAACAAAGTTCCTTATCGCGCGTTGTTAAAGGGGGCTAGACGGAAAAAATTAAGACGAAAAGTTGTAACGACACTTTTTGCTACAGTTGTAAGCCGTGCGTCGTGCGCGGTTATTTTCGTTTCGTCTTTCTATTTCGCATTGATGATTATTAAAATAATAATCCATTAATGTTAATTTTATATTATTATAAATTATTATAATAATTAATTATAAATTTATTTATTAATGATTAATTTTTTTTTTTTACAATTCCTTCACTAATTAATCGAAAGGAACTTCGTTCCATTCGTCTTGCTAGGCTATCATTTATGACAGTTGTTATGAGTATCAAAAGCCCGATAGTCTGCCAACCATTCTACCCAAGAGGTATAATAGGTAGGTATAGTGTTACCCAGTTACTGAGTTGAGGTCAGATAGGCAGTCACTCCTTGTATAACACTGGTATTCAGCTGCACCCGGCTAGACTCGAAACCGTAGATCCAAAAAATGTAGAAAAATCCTAGGGAAATGACGACATATTCTGACGGCTCTGAAATAAATCTCAACTTAGAAAGAAGGAAACAAAACTATTTGAGAGCAATATAGAAAAATCCACTTTTGAATTAAAAAATACCCACATAATAAATAAATAAACATCCCCGAAATAAATCATACAATTTTCGTGTCGACTGTATCTACTCTGCTAGCATAACTGCGTGACTTTTATCAACAAGTAGGTACCTACATCAAAACACGCACAGAATATGAATAAGAAGATCTACGTGTCAATTTTGAGCTGAGGATTTCCTACGTAGTGAGTAAGAACAACAGTCTCGGAGATGACATGACACATACATACATATTTACAAACAATAGCCCTAGCACGGACGAGGGACGTGAATGCAATGCAAAATAAAACGAATGTTTAATCGGAAATACCTACCTACCTAACAATCCTATAGATTTTGGTGTAAATAGCGTTGCCAGGCGTCCGGATAAAGCCGGACATAGGTAGGCTTTTTGAAAAGATGTTCGGCCAAAATAAACGGTGTCCGGCTTGTCCTGCTTTTGTAAGACTAAGCTTAGCACACTTACACCGATGTTTCTCAACTGCCCAACACGATACGACAGATATTTCGCTTTTATTAGTACAACAAACCATACGAACACTATTTTACAATTTTTTTGTCTTACCTATTAATATTGAGACAAAATCCTCAACAATGTAGGGTGTCCGGCCTTTCCAAACTGGCTGGTTTGTCCGGCTATTAGGTTTGGCGACCTGGCAACCCTAGGTGTAAATATGCGACAACCACGATCACTACCACCAACTTCCTACAGGGATGAAGGAACATAAGGTCATCATTCTCCGTTGCCGTAGAGGAGTCAACCTAAAGAAACTCACGACGCTGTTGATGGAATAAGCCAGGGGACATAAATGCGAGGTGTTAGTCAGTCTCACCAGTCCCCGAGAAAGTATTGCGTAAAAGGTTCCCAGGCAATACTGGCATATTCCAGCCTGCGCACCAAGGCACTGTTTATTAGAACCATTTTAGTTTTAATAGACCTAAATTGTTACGTAGGTACCTATTACTTTTAAGGAACCCTAACAATTGGGCAGCTTTTTCAACACAACTGTCTTCATGTTCTTTGCATGTTATTTTTTTATCCGTTATTGCTCCGAACCAATTATATTGCTTAGTAGTGTTTAGTTTACTAGAAAAAAATAATAATTACAAAAATGTTCCAGGACGTCAGGATGTCTGTCCGTATGGATCTGGCACTCTCACGACCGTAAAAATTAATGTATCGAAGTTTTTTTTTTAAACCTTCGTAATCGCAGCGCGCTGTTTGCTATTGAAAATCTCTGGGTAATTCGTTGTCGTTTAATTACAATTACACAGTGAGGGATAATTTTTTTAGTGAAAAATGAGATTATGAGGCGTGCACTTTTGGATTTTCAAAATTTTTGTGAATGTACTTAAGTAATGTGAAATAAAAATAGTAAATTAAATAAATAAATAAATATTGCTGGACAATCCACACAGCATCATCTAGCCCCAAGCTAAGCAGAGCTTGTGTTATGGGTACTAGATGACTGATATACTTAATACTATACATTACATAGATAGATATTTTTATTATACATAGGAAATACCCAGAACACTCGGAACAAATATTTGCAGATCGTACAAACATTTGTCCCAAGGCGGGAATCGAACCCGCAACCTATTGCGTCGCAGGCGCACCTTCGCCCGCCGCGCCACATCGGTCGTCGAATTATTGACGTTTAGAGCCATGCCATTTTCATTACACCAATCTTGTTTTCGATCCAAGTCACTTTAAATTCTGCCTAAATTTACGAGAAAAACCGCAGGCTTGATGTTAAGTTACATATGATAAAAATTCCCGAACATTTCAACTAATGGCTGGGCAAAACCAAAATGTGCTTACAAGTAATGACACTAGCAGTTCAATTGTTTATTTGTGTTTTCCTGAACTCATTACCTACATCATGTAAGAGTAAAACCATGTAAAGTTAGTGAATGAAAATTCATGGAACCAAACAAGGTTAACAACTACTTAAATAAGGTTGCCAAATGTATGTATACATAGGTATTCATGTAGTCATGACTGAGTTTAAGTGAGTACCTATAGTGTTTTGCAGTGGTGGACTAACAGGAGGGCTGAAGGGGTGGCCCCAAATGCCTCCGCATTCCCCTGAACAAATCCTAAACAAGACTTGTGTAAGAAGTGCTTAGTACCTACATAATTTCATCAAGATCAAAACACTACAGCCATCTAGTCTAGACTTTTTACGCGGTACTAATATTCTTTTAACTTTGCTGAACGCGTCCAATACGCTGGCGGAATTCCCGTCTTTGTAGCAGGTACTTTGAAATTAAATTCCACTTGCCAGATTTTAACGAAATAAACATAAGCACTACATACAAATGTGAACTTTTTTTTTTAAAGCCTCATTAAATTTTTCCGCCCCGGGCCTCTGACAGGCTTAGTCCGCTTTTGGTGTTTTGGTTCTAAGATATACTATGCCTCGGTCTAACCCTTCGGAAAAAGCAGCGAGTGATGTGGTCCGTGCTTCGTGTGTTTAACGATAAAATATTATGTTTTCGAATTTAGGTGACAAGGTTTGATTATTTTGGCTTGGAAAGAAAATTATCAAATGCATCTTTAAAAAAAACGTCACCAGACTAGTCTTTTCTAAATGTGGGTGGGTTTACAGTCAACGCGATTGGTACCCATTATCGAGGAAGTTAGACTTTCGCGAGACTAGCCGTAACGACTGTCAAAGATCTACAAAGTGACAGCCGGGACCAACGGCTTAACGTACTTTCCGAGGCACGTAGGACTTTCGACATGTAATAAACGGTTACTCATACATCGACCACAGCAAGCGTAGCTTAATCTCCGATCAACACATGCGGCTGTTTATATTTAGCCACGAACTCATAAGTAACTAACCATGCCGTAATTATTTATGTAGTAGGCAATTGGATTTTCCGAAAAGATGATACGATTGTAGGCGCAGATTAGTATAAGATACGAACTCAAACTATCCGAAATCAGATTGGAACAAAAATTTAATTCTCAAACATAATATAAATAGGTACAATAATCATCAAATAACAACTACCTACGTATTATTTGGACGTCGATGCTCCAGTATTTGGTGCCGCTGCATTTGAGTTTCCAGGGGCAGCCTTCGGGCCCAACACTGGCACGGCACAGTAGTCCGGTTTGGAGCAGGGACATTTCTCCTGCATCTTCAGACCTGCGTGTATCGGCTTCTTGAAGGGATGGATTTCGTCGCTGAAGAACGCTCTATTGAGGAAAAGATTACGTTAAAACAATTACTTAGTAGTTGAAGGTAATTTGAGTTTAGTGCCATCTATTGAAGAAGAGCCGCAGCGGTAGCGATAGCCTCTTTCGTTTTTAAATTTAATGTAATTTTTATTATTTGTTGTTATAGCGGCAATAGAAATACTCACTGTGAAAATTGAAAATTGGCTACAACAACTTATGGTGGTTTTGGCTCATCATCCGAAGAAAATGGTTGAGTTAAGATTCAATCACTTTCACTTTTTTTTTGAGATTGAGTAAATTTTATTGCAACTAAAAATATTCAATTAAAGACAAATTGCCATCTATTGGAGAACAGCCACAGCGGTGACCTCTTTCGTTTTTAAATTTCGTGTAATTTTTATAATTTGTTGTTATAGCGGCAATAGAAATACTCACTCGGTGAAAAATTCAACTGTGTACCTATTACGGTTCATGAGACAGACGGACGGACAGCTGAGGCTTAGTTATAGGTCCCGTTGACACTTTGTCTACGGAATCGTAAAAAGTATAATATTTTTTTTCAACTAACCGGGTCATAATCTTCACTATGCCGTGGTGATACTCGGCCGTCGCTAGCTTATACTTCTCTCTTTGCTCTAACTCCTCTACCCTGAGTCGCTCCTGTGGAATTGATCGTAGTATGGGAATTAAAAAAACATTTATTGTAGAACAATTTTGATAGTTACAAAAGTACTGTGGCGCAGCTAACAACGGCTTACTCGATATGTAGCCAGCACATCAAGCTGGATAGCTTGATGTGCTGCAAAATGAACAATTTTCCCAATTTAACATGAACCTTATTCTTTTGTAATAAAGTTGAGGAACTATCAAATACATTTGACAGATTGGGGTAACTTAATGTGCTGACCTCTGTTTACAATGGAAATCATTTGATAATCAATCAATCAATGAAAATCATACGACGAACCTACATCGACTATCTTATAGAACTAAATATTCATTACGCGCGAGATGCCCCGCTGACTGCCACTTAGTTTACCAATTCCTTGCGAGTAGTTTATCTTGCTCATCAGGAATTTTTCCAATACTTTCTACATTTGAATTCAGCTACAACCATCTATCTACTTTAACGTTTTGTAGTCTTAGTTAAAATTTGAGTGACGACCAACACAAATATTATAAATGCGATTTTTTTTAGGAAGGTGTGAGTGTGTGTAAGTGATTTTGAATCGAATGTAACACCGCAAAGTGCAGCTAGTTTGTAATAAAAAGGTCCTTAATGATTTTTGTATGCAATGAAAATCGAACTTTCTTGTCTATAACATTAAGGTTCAAGTTAACTTACCTTAAGCAGTTTGTTATAATCAATCTGTTGCTGCAAGTTCTTCTGGTACAGCTTCCTTGCCTGTGCTTCAGTCAGCTCCCTGTGGGTCACTAGCTGGTCCAGCTGGTTGGCCAGTTGTCTCTGGTACTCGTCATATTCGGCGTTATCGTTCTCGTGACGCTCGCGTGTCGCTTTGTTGTCTTGGATTTGTGCTATTATGTCGGCGTGGCATTCCTAAGAGAATAAATAATATCATACACACCTAGTAACACTCACATTTCGACAGTTATGTTTAAGTCCAATGTAATAGGGGCGAGCCTATTGCCATCAATCAGGCACGAATCCAGACTCTGAGCTGGTAATGAAAAAATTCCCATTGAAAAAACTCATAAACACTTTGCCCGACCTAGGTATCGAACCCAGAACCTCAGCTCAGCAGTCGCGCTAGGGACCACTAGACCAACGAGGCAGTCAAAAAAAACGTGCTAATTTAAATGCAAACAAACAAAAAAAAACACTAAATTCCATAAGAATTTTGTGTTTTTTTTTTGTTTTACTACGGTATTTTAAGTGAAACTCTGTGGAGGTGTTTGTTATTCAACTGTCGAGAAATAGTTTCGTAAATAAGCACTCAGGATGAATTTCACCAATGAAATTGAACCCTAAGTGACCAATGAAATTGAAGTTCTAAATCGCGATTAAGAACTGTCAGTATTTAATAACACTGACAGTTCTGACAGTTGTGTCAGTGTCAATATTCCACAACAATAATTTTATTGATACTGACAGATCTTAAACATGGTTTAGACGTGCTGATCGCACCTATCTACATGAAGTGAATAGTTCGCATAGTGGCTTAGCATGTGAGTATAACCGCGGGTAACAGCTGGTACACTGGTAAAGGGGCTAGTCAAAACCTCGGACACGAGGTATTATTGTAAATTCAAGCAACTGGAATTCGAGCATGGCTAATGGCACTATCTGACCTCCACAACCCGGTTACTGGGCAACACGATACCCCTTGATAATACTGGTTGTCAGACTTCCGGCTTCTGACTACCCCTAACGATTGTCAAATATCTACAATAACAGCCGGGACCAACGGCTTATGGGCCGTTAAAAATAACTGAATAATGATGTGTGCACCCATCGCTACCCACACCTTCTGGTAAATATTTACTACAGCTCATTCAAAAGTTCCTAATTTGTTCTTACCGCGCGAGCCTTCCTGGACTTCTTCAAGGCCGCGCACCGCACCGCGTCGCTGTGGTCCTGCAGGCGCTGCGCATCCTCAACGAGCACGGCGAAGTCTGCAGCTTCGTTCGCTGCCTTATCTAGCTTAATCTTTTGCATTTTCTTGTTGCATACATCCAGCTCCCTCTGGAACATGTTTTTAGAATTTATGGTGACCAACCAGCAAGTTTTCCTTTTTAATTTTTCTTCATAAAAACAAAAATTCAAACTCACATACACAAGCAGCCAGACCCGGAACAACTACCTGTAGGCCATACAAATATTTGTTCCGTGTGGGAATCGAACCCACGACACTCAGCGCAGCAGTCAATCGATCAGCCATTGCGCCAGCCGTACAGTCAAGTGACTCTTATCTATACTATATTTATATCTATTGGGGTTACTCCTGTGTCGTATATTATCGCATCCTGTATTACATACCCGTTTTTGGACAATAAGTTCTTTCTTCGCATTCTCCTCAGCGAGTCCCATGCCAGCGAGCGAGTCCCACGTGTTGGAGAGGACTTGCTCAGCCTCCTTCTGCTTGGCAAGGGTCGCTCGACGTTCCTTTAGCATTTCTTTGCGCTCGCGACCCATTTCATGACGCTTTAGTTGCTGTTGGTGGTTTTCTGGGGACAATGGAATGTGACAACGTTATTCTTACACACTGGATGCGGGTGCCGCAGAACCGTGTCATCGTACAGCTTGGGCGCCTACAGTTGACAGCGATAGGCGGAGCTGCTTTGTATGCCGGTCACACAAAGGTGAAAGCCCTTTTCTTAACTTGTCAACAGCAAACAAGCCTAAATTGTACAGACCGAATGGCAAGTGCAGTTGACTGTATGGATTGATGCCATAAATCATCTGAGAGAGTAAGTATATGTCGTTACAGTCTGGCAAAAAGGGATTTAATCAACCAAAAATAAACCCATTGATAGATCCTTTATTATATGGTCTATGTTTTATCTTTCCCGCTACCCAACACCTATATGCAAGAAAAGGGTACAGACGAATGTGGTCCGCGGCCATCTTAATATTTGTAAAAAAAAACTACTCTCCAATTTATAGAATCGATAAGTCTGGACAGTTGTCGAAATACTTTGTGTTTGGTTTGGACCAGTAATTACGGCAACACACCCAATTTCACAACGCAAAACATTTACCAAACGATGTTTTGTGGAAAAAATATTGATGTAGGGGTGGTATTAGTATTTTGAGGTGTTAATAGAAAATATAAAATGAAATATACTGCCTATGAATGTGTGTTAATAAATGAAAATAATTTGGCATTTCAACACGAACGTTCAAACAAAGTTATCACGTCATGCGATCGTCTTGAATATTACAATCGAGACGAACCGAATCAGTTATTTACAGAGAACGGCTTCCCACTGTCTCTCAAAAGGGACTAGAGCCAAGACCCAGAACGCAATATGCTCTTTGCCGCATATTCTCAGACAGAGCTGCCAAAAAAAAGAATAAGAAACAATATCAGCTATTCTATCTCTAGAATACCTTCAGCTTCCTTCCTCAGTTCCTCCTCGTTGAGAGCCTTCATCTTCAAAGTCTCTCGTTTCAACTCCTCTTGTTCCCTTCTGTGCTTTTCGTTCTTCAGCCTGACCTGCTCGTCGCTGTACCTGACGCACTCGTGGTCGCGACGGAGGCGCTCCATCGCGTCCAGCTCCATGCGGGCCGCCTGGCATAGTTATAAGAAAGAAGAAACATTTATTGAAAATACTAAATATCGAAAACAAAGAAGAAATAAAAAAAATATGATAAATAAAGAAAAAAAAAATTACTTTTATAAAAAAAAAAAATTGTTAAATCCCACGCGGACCAAGTCGCGGGAACAGCTAATAAATAATTCAATATTCCTCACCAGAGCTTCAGACTCCTTCAGAGCGACTTCATGCCACATATTGTCGAACTCCCTCTCCGCCATTTTCCTAGCTTGGTTCTCTTTCATTTGGTACAGTTGGCCCTGCTGCACTTCACGAGCACGCATATTGACAATGCACGGGTGTACATGCACGCATTTAGATCTGGCAACACAATGTTTATTACTAGACGAGTACTTAACCAAGATAACCAGAGGTGTACAGTAAATTGAACTAACATATTGCCGTTTATGTTTAACATTAAGTGTTTTAAATTAGGAGTGAGCCAATTGCTTGCCAATAGTTTTATTTAATAGTACCCCCTACAGCGCCTATTTTTTTATATCTAAAATTCATAGACTCGTTAAATATGTATGAGGCAACGACACATTTATAAAATCTCGACTTTTTAAAGCTTTGTTCCTGCCAATCGTGTGACAGTTTCTTAAATAATAATAATAGCTTTCTAGTGGTCATCTTGACTGTACATAATTCCTGGATTGTCGAGGTCAATGTGTCATATTACGGCCCTGGTACAGCAATAATCAACACTGATTTTTGGGATTTATCCAAAACGCACCTATCACAATTTTCATAGCAATCATTTACCGTTCGAAGTATAATTAGTATTCGCATTTCATGAAGTCCTGTTAGTTTTTGCAATTTGAGCCATATGTTAATATAATAATTAAGGGAACAAGACAGGACTTGGTGATATTGTTTAACAGTTAAACAATATCACCAAGTCCTGTTACTAACATCACTCACATCGGTATATCCTTGTATTTCTCCTCGTGTTCTTTCTGTCTCTTGGCCAGCAGGTAGGCGAGGCGGTCCTGCTTGTCCTGCCACAGCGCCGCAGCGCCAGCCTGCGCCTGCTCCACGAATTTGCGGATGTTCATCTCTTCTTCTTCGGATAGTAGGCTTAAAAGTCTACAAGCAGCGATAAAAATTTAATAAATTTTAAACTTATGTGATTTCGTTAAAACATAGCCGCGTATCGTATTCATTAACTGCGTAACATAGTGGTACAATATTTTTTTCGGCAAAGATATTATTTCCCAGTGCCCTATCCTATCTACAATATTTCAAGAAGTGTCCATCTTCGGATATCTATGGTCTCTTCTCTGATATGTGTGGTCTTTCCGTAGTGATAGCCGTGAGACCAGCCTTACCTAAGTGTATCATCATTGGAGAAGGATTTTAATACACCATTGTCATACTGTTTTTTTGTATATGTATACGTTTAAATGTGCATTATAATGTAGGTAATCCTTTGTAAGATATCTAGCGTAAAATATTTTTTAGAAAAATATTAATAACTGCACCAAATAGAATTTATGTAACAAGTTGCTCGTCCAAGTATTGCCGGGTTACTATTACGCACTATGTAGCTAGTGGTAATAGCTAAGTGTCTCGGTGAAGGTACTTCTATATTCATACATAAAATGTATCTATTTAATAATTCAATGTATTCGGTTCATACCTCTGTCTCTTCATCTTCAGATCTTCTTGGTAAGACGCCAGACAGAGGTCAACTCGTCTGGCCACGTTGTTTATTAAAGATCTGTAAGAAAAGTGTTGTTTAATTTTGTTGAATTAACATTTATAAACTCACGGCTTTTTCCAATAGGGAAGGCAGAAACTCTCTAAGTAGGTGTCCCCGTTAACGTCATATAATCTGTCAAGTTTCTAAGCATGGGTTTTTGGAAATCCATAAACAAACCTGCGATCGCATCGTATAAAGAACTCGTTGTTCTGTTTGTCCTTCAGCTCTTTCAGGGTGTTGGCCTGGCCTTTCTGCTGCTCCTCCTCGAGAGCCCGCAGTTTCTTCACGAACCTCACGTATCGAGCTGTCGAGTCTAGGACGCGGGATGTCTGGGGAATTCATCATGGTTTTTAAACTGTTTTAAAGATATATGGGCCGTAGTACACACACACTCCCCCGCATGCCTTCTTCTTTATATAAAAATCATTTAAATTTTTAATCTTCTCTAGTTTACTTAATAAGTCATAACTTTTGTAGATCAGATGCACTGCATCATAAGTTCAGGTACAAGACTCACAAGTTATAAACCTAGTTTGGGAGCCAGGAGATATTTATACTATACTAGATATTATACACGACGACGTCGATCGATCGGACCAACAATGTGGTGCACGGCAGCCGAATTACGGTCGATCGACGCGACTATTTTCATTCGCCGTCACAAACGAATAAGGTTCGCCTATCGTTATCACTCTATTAGTGTTCAATTGACAGAGAATTTAAACTTTATTTTAAGTCGATCATCAATCAGGTCGACGTCGATAAACTTGCCTGTACATCCAGCGCAGATATGCGTACCAGCTTATCTTTTCACAAGATACATAAGAATTATTGTTCTGAAGTAGGTTAAACTACAAAACCTACCAATGCGGATTTAGTTACATGCTACACGAAGATATACCAAGGGACCTCACGCAACTAACCAGTATACCGTGACTCTTGAGGTCCCAAACGGCACGGTTAAAGCCATGAACACGTTGTACATGTTGCATGCGCCTGCGATGGCGACTTGCCGGTGTACCAGAAGCCAGTTACATAGCGGAAGCACGTTGAGCGCGTTGGTATAGCGAGCTTGTAGCAGTTATCGTGATCGATCTACTTCAGAAATACTTTTTACTTACATAGTAGCAATCCGGGGCCCCACGCGGACCGTACCCATCTTTGGGCGGGTTTTGTCGCGCCGGAATTAGCTCCGTTGCGTTGCATTGCGTCGCCATTATCAATCCAGTAACATAAATATATGTTAATGTATAAAGTCTTTACAAATTAACTGACAAGCTTAGGTATGTTTGTCTCTGTCAAAGTATTGTCAGATAATTTGTTTTAAATTCGTATTTTGGCTAGTTACCAGCCTGTATTTTTTTAGTGAACGTCAATTTTGATAATGTAGTCCTTTCTATTTTACAATTCAAAGAGGTTCGACGTATATAATTTGAGGGAAAATATCGTAGGGATACCTGAACTATCACGATTGAAGCATGTTTCTTGTGGGTCCCCGTGCGCGTGTTACTGTGTGGCGAAGCTAGCTATAAATCTTTAGAAATGGCGACAGGACGAACCCCAATAATGATTAATGTATTAAAACAAATCATCATTCTCTTGCCCTTATCCCAATTTCATTTGGGGTCGGCGCAGCATGTCTTCTTCTTCCATACATCTCTATTTCCCGTCATCTCAGAAGTCACCTCCTTCTTAGCCATATCAACTTTCACACGATCCATCCATCATTTCCTGGGTCTCCCTCTACATTCATACTCAAAACTTTCCTCACAACATGATCCTCATTCCTTCGCATCACGTGTCCATACCATGACAGCCGATTTCCACACAACTTCTCTGTTACAGGCACCACTTTCAGACTTCCTCTTATATACTCATTTCTTATTCTATCCATTCGCGTAACACCACACATCCCCCTTAGCATTCTCATCTCAGCTGCATGCAACTGCCTTTCATTCATTCCTTTTGTGGCCCAACACTCTGATCCATACAAGACAGCAGGTCTAATCATTGACTTATAGATCTTCCCTTTAAGTTTAAGGGGAACGTGGGAATCGCAGGTTGTTCCCGTTACCTGCCGCCATTTCATCCACCCTGTGTTTATTCTGTGCTTGACAGTCCGATCTATTTCTCCGTCACTTTGCACTAGTGCACCGAGATACCGAAAGTCGGAGCAGATCGCAAGGAGCACGCCATCAAGCGCAATGGCTTCAGTGCTGGAGAGACCGCCGAAATCGCAGAACATATATTCTGTCTTGGTTCTGCTGATTTTCAAGCCTACAGTCTCCAGATTCTGTTGCCATTTCTCCAATCTACCCTGTATCTCAGGTCCATCTTCACTGTCAAGGACAATGTCGTCGGCAAATAGCATGCACCAGGGTGCCTCTTCCTGTATTTCCGACGTCAGTGCATCCATTATTAACAGGAAGAGGTAAGGGCTTAAGGCCGACCCTTGGTGCAATCCTACAGCCACACTGAACTTGTCAGTGTTTCCAGCAGACGACCGGACATAGGTACTAGATCGGCTGTACATCGCACGAATCAACTCAATATACTTCCCAGGCACACCTTTCTCCTTCAAGGCCCACCACAACACTTACCAAGGCACCCTATCATACGCTTTTTCTAGGTCAATGAACACCATATGCAAGTTTTTATGTGCACATCTATACTTCTCGCACAACTGGCGGAGTGCAAAGGTGGCGTCCATTGTTCCTCTACCTGGCATAAATCCGAACTGATTTTGGGAAATCTCACTCTCTTCTCGTAATCTTTTTTCTATCACCTTCTCCCATACTATGCGACAGGAGCTTTATCCCTCGATAGTTGTTGCAGTCCTGTACATCCCCTTTATTTTTGAAGATGGGCACTAGTGAACTATTGCACCACTCTTGTGGGATCACTTCCTCATGCAACAACTTATTGAAGAATAAAGTCAGCCACGTAAATCCATCTTCTTTTAGTTCCTTCCATACTTCTACTGGTATATCATCTGGGCCCATGGCCTTTCCATTTTTCATACTTCTTACTGCTTGCTTCACTTCATCAATGCTAACTTGTCTTACTATTACTGTATTAAAACAAATCTTGATTTAATATCTTTATTTTGATAAATCAACTTTGAAACATAACGATACGACATCAAATGCATTGGCAATGATTTCGCCGCAGCAATAGTAAAAGTATACTACCTGTTTGATAGTTTTGAAAAGTCCAGTATGAGAAAACACAACAATATAAAAGAAAAACATTAAAAAAATGTCAAAATAAAACTTCCGTTAAGGTGATTATAAAATCTGAAGAATCAACCACTTAATTATAATAATGAAACAATCAACAAGTTAACCCAACGGTTTTAGGTACACAGATTAAAAAAGCTTATAAAAATAGTTTTACAAAATAGTCTTTTATAAAAACGTAGGCTCTTATGGCCTTTCTATAGTAAATCTTTTAGTCAGCATTATTTTAGTCGACTTTTGTTCAGTCAGAGAAATTAATTACCATAAAGTTGACACTTGCACACAATAAATATCTACTTTTCTATGACATCTACGATTATTATTAAAAAGTTTAATTTGTTTTTAGTCACTGATTTCTTGTCAAAAGTAGAAAACAATTAATTTCCCTGACTATTCTACTATCTCTCACTATACTCATCTAGTTGAGAAGCTAATATATATTTATCAGGCGGTAAGTTTATTAATAGGCACTTAGTACACTTGTATTTCTTATATGCTAAAACTTGTCACAAAAATATAAACTATTTCTCAGGTCCTGAGATGGGTTGGAACTCATAAAGTACATAAAAACGTCATGAATAATAAATACATTTGTATCTTATTCACGTTTAAATGCTACTATCTAGTTCAGATTACATAATAAACTCTTTGTTCTATATTCTAATAGTAATTTTAAAGGGTTCTTAATCTTAATTCTAAACATTTGTAAATATGGCACACGATTTAAGGAACGATAAGTAAAATTAGGTAAATAAAATATTCAAACTTAGTTTAGTTTTGACGATTCAATATGGCGGCCGTCAGCCATTTTGAATTTTTAATAACGTCAGAGTTGAAAATACACACTTGAGGTGTTGCAGCTATAGAAGGCAATACGACACGGCAAATAAGATTTATTTGCCGTCACAAAACGTCAGCCGAGTCTGAATCTGGCTTAGCACTAATACAATGGTACCCGTAGTGTGAGAACAAAAACATTTCAAAAAAGATTTTCCGTAGTTGGTAAAACATTACAAAGTAAAACTTACAAGAAAAATATGACATCAATATAGCTATTAATAAGTATATGGCCAGCCAAAACACTGGTAACTAACTTATAATACACATGATAATCATAATTTGCGATAAAGACTTAATGAGATTTAATTTTAACTTCAGTTATTAATCTTAACAGTCATACTAATATGTATGCTATCCAACTCCGGCTGGCCGACCACCACTTTAGTAGGCGACTGTACAACTAACTCCCTGTTCAACAATTTCAAGTTAGCACTGTTTGGTAGTAAGTTCATTTTAGACAGTTGTAGCCGAAAGCAATTGGGGTCATTTTCGTATGGCATGCAGGGTGGTAGGTCTGTCACTACGCCGGTCCAGGTGAAGGGTTCCCCGGTTACTTTGTTGTAGATCGTCATGCTGCCGGTTTTAGGGTCATCCGGGTCGTATGATACTGTCTGTAGGGGAAATCATGGGTTACATTTTTAGGAATTAGTATAACGCCTGTATTTCCTGAAGGGGCTGGCAGAGGTAAAAGTTATAGAAATACTTTTACCTCTCCACCACTTAGCAGATCCGTGCAACAGATGGCGAGCCTATGTTAACTAATATTGTAAAGAGGAAAGATTTGTTTGTTTTGTATTTATGTTTTCTTGAAATGTATAAACTCAAAAACTCCTTAACCAATTAAAAAAAACTTTTATTTATAGGATGCTACATTATCAGTGAGTAACATTAGCTATTTTATTTTCCAAACTACGCTTTAAAGGGGGTGGATAAAGTTCGAAGGGAAAATTACGAAACCCACGCGGATGATATGGGGCAAAAAGCTGGATGATACTACTAAATAGGAACATTTCCACACTACAGTCTGCTACTCGGACATTCATAATGGAAAATGCAATAACGCGAAAATTAAATGAAATAAGGAAGTGTCCTTAAAAATTATGATTGGTCCGAAAGTTGGATCACTCAAAAACACTGGGCACGTATTTTTTCTTTTGTCACGGAAACCAAAAATGGCGACGATATAGTGCGTTGAAATTGCGCGTGACGTCACGCCGTGCTACACTTTTAACGTAACAGGGACGTCACATACTTACATACGCTTCTCCTGAACTTTGATGTGCTATATCATTGTCACTTATTATTGATTTTAGTAAGCAAAAAATACATGTCCAATATTTTTTGATATCTTACTGGCAGACTAAATAGACTTAACATATTTTTACCTAAGACACATCCCTATTGCATGCATGGACTAAAATTAGCAGTTCTTATGTATGCCTATCCCTATCTTGTTTTAAGAGAGATAATAAGACAGAAATAGGCTAAGTTAAGGTCACACGTGAGACGACAGTCATTCTAGTGTTCAAATGAACTTACCGATAGAGCAGCCATGAAGCAGTCCGGGTCCTCGTACTTGGCGCTGAGCACGTACAGCGCGCCGTCGTGCTGCAGCACGTGGCTGAGCCACAGGCGGCGCGCGGACAGCCCGCCGAGTGTGTAGGACGCGCTGAACTCGTTGGACTGGCACTCTACTATCTCATTTGAATGGTCCTGAAGATGGAAGAAACATAATAGGATTAACATATCACTCTGCCAGAAAACAAGGACTGATCGTGTGATTTCCTGGGTAGCCACTTTACTAGGTAGCCTAGGGTTGATAAAATAATTAAAGCAGAAACAAACATTATATCCACAATACACTTGTTGTAGAAAAGCGTATAGTTTTGCAACAGCAAAGCAAAATATACCTTAATTGATTATTTTACAGTTCTGTATCGCCTACCTTTCTGATGTGATACTCCAGAATGATCTTGGGTCCTGCCCAGTTGCACAAAATGCACTGCATCCTTATGTCCATTCCCATACGCTCCATGTAGTCCTGAAATATTACATTCGTCAAATTATCTTCTTATATATAAAATTCTCGTGTCACGATGTTTGTAATTAAACTCCTCCGAAATGGCTCCACCGATTTACGTGAAATTTTGTGTGCATATCGGTTAGGTCTGCGAATCAGACAACATCTATTTTTCATCCCCCTAAATGTTAAGGGTGGTTCACCCCAAACATTTTATATGGCAAAACGTTTGCTGGGTCATATGGCAAAACGTTTGCTGGGTCAGCTAGTATACATTTTTATTTTTAACTTTGCCTCAGTAACCGATTTATGCCAGAATATTTGAAACACCCTTTAATGAGGGCATTGACTTAGTAACAACATTGAGTTTAATGTCAAGAAAAAGGGAAGAATGGGGATTTACGCCCAGAAGTGGGTAAAATTGTACAAGAAATTATTGTTCTTTTAGTGGCTGTGCTTTGTTCTAATTCGATACTTTCACATAATAAATATTTGTATGATATACCGACGCCTGTCAATTTTTCCCAATTGAACAAGAACCTTATTCTTTTAGTGTAAATTTGAAAAAAAAAACAAAGAAATTTGACAGATTAAGGTGGCTTGATGTGCTGGCCTCTGTACGTCAATTCTGACGATTTTAGTATTGAAAATACTCCTTTTGAATATAGTATTAATTTATTTATACGAGTAATTTTAGTATTATTTTTCATTCTATAGGTTCGTGTTTGCCACATAAATCTGTATCTAAATGCTACAGGATATTGTATTTTGTTTTGGCCTCGGTACATATGAATGTTACGAGTCTACCTGTTCGTCCATTTGTATGTTGAACAAATTAGTGCAGAGTCAATTATTATAGACGGCACGGTTGGCGCAGTAGCTGAGCGTTCGTGTATCCTGGGTTCGATTACCGCACGGAA
Source organism: Phlogophora meticulosa (assembly GCA_905147745.2). NCBI lineage: Eukaryota > Metazoa > Arthropoda > Insecta > Lepidoptera > Noctuidae > Phlogophora > Phlogophora meticulosa. The sequence goes on along the minus strand of LR990540.1, from coordinate 3,855,161 downwards.
CAAATATTTGTATGGCCTTTGTAAATGCACCCACAACACAGGAGAAATTCCTAGTGTGGCGCAACCTTTAAAAAAAATTAGAAAGAGATGAATGTTACCCCATCCTGGCTGATAATTTCGAGTGCATCTTCCACCATCTCCGGTATAGTGACGTTAGCGCCCAACTCCTGCTCCTGTGACGTCACCGTCTCGGAGGACGAGCACGACCGTTGGAAGCTTAAAACCGGTGCACCTGTCATTTTAGAGTAGGTATATGTAGTTACTAGGTCCATATTTTGATTGAAATAGGATTTTTCGACGGTACAAATTATCATCGTATCAAATTTATTTTGGAGCTACAGATACTCGTTCCGGGTCTCGCTGTTCGTGTATGAGTTTAAATTTTTGTGAACGCACCCATGACACAGTAAAAATTTCAAGTGTGGGGCGACATTTTTAATAAAAAGAATAAATAAAACTAGGCCCGTTTATACAAATTTAGAAAATTTCTTACCAGTTTTACGGCAATAAGCAACTGTCTTACTATTTAAGAATGTTAATAGAATAGAATCGAATAGATCGTTTATTTGCACAGAAAGTAGGTACAATACACAGATGATTTTTTAAAAATAGTTTGTTTTTTTGTGAACTAACTCTAGAGGCTAATTTATTAGTCTCTTTTTACAAGAATAAAAATTAATAATATTTTAAATGTCTTTCGAATCAGTGTAAAATATACTCACCATTATTACTCTGGTCATGACAGTGGAAGTTGCTGAAGAAATCATTTGCCCGCGGTATCGCATCATCGTCGTTCAAGAAGAACGGCTGGCTTTCACGCTGCGGTGCTGGCAGACACAAGACACAATAATCAATACTATATTTTAGTGATCCTGATTCATAGATGACTCTGCCTTGGAGTGTAAATGAGGTGTTGCGCCATAAACGATGGGACAGTTGTTATCATGCCCTGCCTGTCCTGTTGCTTGCACTTCACAGGAGCTGATGGATGCTACTGAAAGCGCCAAATTCGTCGCCAAATTTTGGGCCGACTACATTTAATTTGTCATCGATATGCTAAGAAGTAGTGATCCTAGCAGTATGGCATCAGAAACTGTTCTGGTTGATAACCAGCTAACTGTAACACATAGAGACCCAACGCCTGTACAGTTCGCGTCCCATCTGTTGCTGCGCAACCAACCATTTGACGCGCATACCAGTTTCAGAATAATAATACCAGCCTATTACTGTCCCACTGCAGGGAAAAGGCATTTTCTTATACAGATAAGGCACGAGCATTAATCACGGCGAGCATCAATAAGGGAATAACGACACTTATTCAGCTCTTGTCCATAGAAAACACCAGATTTGTATGATATGCGTAAGCGTCCTGAAAAACGACGAACTGACGTGAAATGAAAGGTATTTGAAATAAGAATGTTGTGTACAAGTATTCAAAATAATCGTAACACTCCGTCCGATTTACATTTGTTTTTAACAGAGTGTAGTGTTAGTAGAAAAATAGCATAACTCACAAGCAATATTATAGACGTTGTGCACGGCGGCGGATGAGGGCTGCGCCTTGCTGCAAGCAACATGCAAGCTTGTAAGCTTCATACAACACACTAGCATTGTATTATGACAGCCTGGTAGGAAGCAGTGCGGTTTGCAAAGTTTACATGATGCTAGTGATTTAGTTGGATGGCGAGTAAATTAGTAAGCAACCCAAAATGTACGAGTAATGGTTTTTAAGTGAAGAAGATAGTATTTATTTGATCTAGCCTTAAACTTTAAACTTAATAAATTATACACCAATCAACCGAAATTAAAGTGCTTAGGGTAAGTGCAGGTTTGCGAGAGATAGAAAATGAAACAAACTTTGTTTCATTTTACACGGATAAAAGTATTGATTGATAAATTAATGACTTAAGAAAATTTTTGAGTATCGTTTTTGATTGCTATTGGTTACAAAATTATTGATAGACCAAAGAAACAATGGATGGATTGCGTGAAAGATGACATGGCTAGAAAAGAGGTGACTATTGAGATGACGGCAAATAAGACGTACGGAAGAAGACATGCTACGTCGACACCGTCCCCAAATAAAATGGGATAAAGGCAGGAGGAAGATTTGTGATTTAGAGAATCTCAAACGTATTTGAGATTAAATAATTTTTCATTCTTGTAAATCTATTTAGAATCTAACTTTTCTTTACATTCAAAACAAGCCATTACTACAATAGGGATGTGTCCTAGGTAAAAATATATTAAGTCTATTTAGTCCGTCAGTAAGATTACCAAAAAATATTGGACACGTATTTTTTGCTTACTTAATTCAATGAAAAGTGACAATGATATAGCACATCAAAGTTCAGGAGAAGGGGCTTGTGACGTCACGCCGTGCTACACTTTTAACGAAAAGTGTAGCACGGCGTGACGTCACGCGCAATTTTAACGCACTATACCGTCGTCATTTTTGGTTTACGTGGCAAAAGAAAAAATACGTGTCCAGTATTTTTGAGAAATACAACTTTCGGACCAATCAGATTTTTTAAGGACACTACCCTATTGGTGAACACTTTAATTTATCAGTGTCACTAGGTAAAGACGGAAAGAAGCTATATAGCCCAATAAGCCCATGCAATCATAACAGCCGTCCGATACACTCCCTCGCGAATAAGCACAGTTCGAAGACCGAAACACACACTCACAGAGCCAGATGATCCTATCACTCTCCTCCAGGAGAGCGATAAGGCCACCAGCACTGTTCGCAAACAAAAACGGACATTCCGTCCTCGCCGCCGAGGCCCGTCGCGACGACCCCGTCAATGCCCCCCTCCCGACCCTTTGCTAGAGCCAGCCCGCGAAGCTGAGCCGATTAATGTTTAAAATGTCCCTAAATAATGGAACAATCAGATCCAGCCTGTCCCTTGCTGTCCTCTTCAGCGACGTCCTAAGCCGAGGTTCGTACCCCGCAGGGGGTGCCCTTAGCGATAGTCGCTTAGCTTATAAGTTTTTATGCCTGGCTGGAGGCCTTAATTTTAATTAAGCCCCCCACAGGAAAGTTCGGTTGAGCAGTAAATATCCCTAAAGGATAAACTGCGAGATGCCCATTCCAAAAAAAAAAAAAAAAGCAATCATAACAGGTACAGTTCACCGAAGTGACCTACAGACTATGTCCAGCATTGGACCACTCATACTCACGCAGTGGAAATAACAGGAGTGCAGTAAACAGTACGGGTGTTGGTGGTAGTAGTGGTCAGTAGCATTACTTGCTGCGGCGTCTTCAAGTTGTAAATCACCTCTAGAGTGCTGCTGCCCTGGTACCGCACGCGGGGGTCCGGGATGTATTGCAGGTTTGGGGCTGCAAGGAGTCAAATAATAAAATATATTAATATATATACATAAATTACGTGTCACATTTTTTGTCCGTTATGGACTCCTAAACTAGTAAACCGATTTTAATAAAACTTAGCTAACTATGTGTTTTGGTCAAACTTCTTAAAAGATAGGATAGTTTTCATTTCGATTATTGACCTTAATATTTCTTTATTGCTAATTAAAGGTTTTCCGATGATAAGTTCCATACGTTTCTTACAGATAGCAGAGTAGCTTAACTTTTGAGGCGGTACGCAGTTCGCCGGGTCAGCTAGTAATATAATAAATGATTTGAATTGACGACACGGTTGGCGCAGTGGTTGAGCCATTGGCTGTTGCGCCGCGTGTTGTGGGTTCGATCCCCGCACGGAACAAATATTTGTATGACCTACAGGTAGTTGTTTCGGGTCTGGCTGTTTGTGTATGTGAGTTTAAATGTTTGTAAACGCACCCACGATACAGGAGAAATTCCTAGTGTGGGGCAACGTTTTTTTTTTTTATAAAACACATGCAAAAGCAACTCGGTTCGTTCGTTTCATTTTAACGACTAAACGGCTGAGCGGAAAAACGGTGTAATTTTTTGTTTTTTTTCAAACTTTGCCCCACACTAGGTATTTCTCCTGTATCGTGGGTGCGTTTACAAACATTTAAACTCACATACCCAAACAGCCAGACCCGGAACAACCACCTGTAGGTCATACAAATATTTGTTCCGTGCGGGGATCGAACCCACTAAACGCGGCGCGTCAGCCGATGGCTCAACCACTGCGCCAATCGTGTCGTCTGAATTTATATGCTGACTTGTCATCAAGATCAAAGAGATTGTTGGGCTCCATAATTAGTGGTACAATTTCAAGCAAAATTAAGTAATTAAATAAAACTTACCAATCTCAGGCTCATTATCAACATGCACATATAAGGGCTGCATCACATCTCCACTATAAACACTATTAAACTTGCTGAACACCTCGTTGATCTTCGGTAGTTGGCAATCAGTGTCATCAGATCTGGCCATTTCTCTACTCTTACGCAAAGACCTAATTTGTTCAGCCCTAATCTTCTTGTGATAATATTCTTCATATTGCTGAGCACACATGTCTTTAGAAGTATTTGATAGGGTCGTTTCGTCAGAGCTACTGCTGAAGCTAATATTGAACAGTGGCATTTGTGATGAACCATTATTTGGGCCTCCATAGCTGTGAGATGGTGATATTTCGCCAATATCAGACATTCTGTATGCCACATTCTGTGCTGTTTCGGTTATGTTTGGTGTTCTGATGCCTAAATTTGTGGTTGTTGATACTATTTCACTCAGAGCTGATGACCTAAAGGTGAAATTCGAGCTCAGCTCCGATAATTTAGATAGCCTTAAGTTCAAGCTTGCATTCATATCGCTGATATTTAATGATCTGTAGCTTGAATTGTGAGCCATTTCGGATATAACCGGTGGTGTTCCATTTGCTTTCAATAAAGATCGATTCGTACTATCTGTTTGAGTGTGTCTGTCTGTTTGTGATTGGCTTTGTTGTGGGAGTGGCTTCTGTAAAATGGCTTTGAGTTTGGAGATGCTGCCGTCTGCCCGTCTCACTGCTACACTAGGGAGTTTGATGTCCTCAGGTTGGAGGGGGTAGACTCCGCTCAGTCTGCGTGGTCGCATGCCTAGTGGTGGGGATACGTTCTGTAATATAGAAGGAATACGATTTTGAGTAGGAACATTGCAACAACATTTGTAATGACAAAAGAAAAGTTATACTGTAAGTATATAGTAGTAGTCATATGAATGTTTATAAGGTACTAATACCAGAAAACCTGTTGTTAAAGTTGTTGTCTATCTGTCTGTTTGATTGTTTGAGGTAGTCTCCGAAACGACTGGACCGATTTTGACGGTATTCATGTGTATAAAGTAAAAGAAACCTTTTCCTTCTTTACCCGCACTGGGATTGTTTTCCAATGTGGCCACACCATTGTTTCAATGTTTTTGTGAAATGTTTTGAATAAAACATCACGCCTGTATTCCCCGATGGGTTGGGTAGAGTTGCACCTACAGTAATACCCACCTTTCGTCAGTTGCCATGAACCGGACTACGGGCTGCTAATGAGAAAATTCCTATGGGAAAAGATCAAAAACACTATGCCCAACCTGGGAATTAAACCCAGGACCAACAAAGCAGAAAGCTTTATATAAGTACACAGCCACCAGTAAATAAAGCACATAACTGCAAGAATTTCTTCTTATTTACTGGTTTAAACAACTAATATTGCATGGGCAATTAGCTAGTAGCCCAGTTAGCTAGAAGCTACATCAATGGCTGATATAACACACAACAGGAAGAGACAAAAGGAATTTAAACCAGTAGGTTTAAATTCCTTTTGTCTCTTCCTTTTTATTGTTAGTAAACAATAAAATCACAACCACTAACCATACTCCTGGGAACCGGTACCAACTTTCTATCATTCTGCCAGCTTTCAATTATCTTCTTAGCAAAAATCCTATTTGCTTTCCTATTACTTTCCTCTGTTCTAACAATTTTTACTTTATTCTCGCTCCTCTCATTCAGATCAGAACCTTTAAGCAAACTCATAAGAGTATTATTCAGCAAATAACTTGGCTTTGTAATCCGATTGGAGCTACGTAGTACTCTGTCACTACCAGTGATAGGAAGTCTTCTGGGCGGCACAGTCTGAGAGTATTTTGTGGGTGAATGCACTTCAGGGCTGTATCGTATGAACACGTGGCTCACACGCTTAGGTGTTTTTGTGATTGGTGGAGATAAGCCATTGCTTGTTGATGAGATTTCTGGGCTCTGCTGAAAGTGTAGGATGCATATTAATTTTATTACTAGATCGTTTTGATATGGCGTTAACATCAAAATCAGGAAAGAAAGAAATATAAAATATTGAAACAAGTTTATGTTTAGAAGAATCAAAGAACAAAATAGCTTGAAAATGCTACAGCGAAAAACAACTTTTGATAAGTCTACCTGTTCATTTTTCTTTTTGCGGATCTTGGGAGTCTTTTTGCGTATCAGTGCCTGATGTTGTTGTTCCTCACGGATATGCCTCACCAATAAATCTAGATCCCTTGGTGTACCATAATTTTTTGTATTGATTAACTGGATCAGGTACACTTTCTGTAATATTTCAATATCAAAATCATTTATTGCAGATCTTAGGTTCATAAGATGTGACAGGTAAGTCTGCTATATCCCAGCATGACAGCAAACGCATACTTTTCATGTATTAAACCCATTAAAGAATTAAACAATACAATCAACTTATTCCTATAAGCCTTCTTATTTCTGTTTAAAGTTAACTACCAACGTATATTGTTACTGTTTTCTCTAAGGTATATTTTACATTACTTAATGTAAGGCGAAACCATCATATTTATTGAGCGTTTGTTTGTGAAACATCGAATCATCCCTTTTCATAGTTAAACAGAGAAATACAGGGAGTTTTATAGAAAATATTCGACATGTGCTAATTTGTGAAACTGTGTACCTATTTTAAATCATTTAGTCTCTTTTTACGTACCTTAACATTAGACGGCAAGCCCATAGCTTTCGCAGTTTGCTGTAAGAACCTGTATGAACATCGTTCTAAGTTTGTTTGGAAGATTTCTTCTTCGTCCCTCATATTTCCGAATCTAAGATTCCGTGCACTCACTAACTTTATAACATAACAGATGCGGTATAAATAAATCACATTCACCCACTAATGGCAAACATTTATCACATTTTGTTATTTTGTCGAAGTACCGTCGATGAATATTTCAAATCACAATCGATCGGAAACTTTAAAAATCTCAACTACCTGTCTTCATCTTTGGCGGAAAATGGGTGAATTTTGAATTCACGTTTCATTTAATTGTTTACGTTTTATAAAAATAATTGCCTAACGCTAGAAAATAATTTGTGAATTATAAAAAAAGGCAATGGTTTAACGAAATAAAAGTCATCTGAAACTGATTTACTAGTTGGAAACTTTAAATTCGTAACGTAGAAGGAGCCAAAAATAATCAAATATTTATGCCATCTTGTTGCGTGTAACGTAACTAAGAAAAGTACCAACAGAAATTCGGAACCGGATGGAAACGGAATCTTGCGAATCTACAACTGATACACGTGCTAGTATCACAATAAACCGACAGATGGCTGTAAATCTTTAGTTCGATATAAAGTCAACAGATGTCAATAAAATAATATTTAAAAAGTGAAATCACTCAAGTCAACAATTTATTATTCTTAAATTTTATTATTTGTTTCTACAAAATTGTATTTAGAACAAAAAATATTATCCTATTGATGGTAGGTGAAGAGATTTCTTTAGGTCTTCTGTCTCCAACAGTCTTCGAAAGGGGTGAACAGGATTTGTGCTGTATAACATAAAAGTAACATGGGGTGTGAATTATTATAATTTCGCTCAAAATAATGTGTTGTATATTTTTCGTATGGTCTATATAAATCATTTTCATTTACCTAGTTCTAGCTGGAGAACTTGCGTATCTAGTCGCCATTACGTCTTTAAACATTGCTGCCTTTTTCGTGTAAGTCCTGTCCTTATTTTCAATGTTTATTAATTCGGATTCCTAAAATAAAAACCTATTTAAAGACACAGTTTGACTTCATCATTTTTTTTTTGAAAAACAAATTCCTGGATTCATTACGGAGTAGGTTCTTTCTCTGCTCTCGTTTGGAAATACGAATAAAAATAAAAATATATACGAATAAAATAGGAAAATGATTTCCTGCCTTGACTGAACTCTTCAGCGGTTCCTAAGTAGTAGTATCACTTGAACAACAAAAATGTAAAGATGTTTTTAGTGGAGCTACGGAATGCAATGGGCTGTCAAGTCGAATTACTCCCAAAGAATTGCGGTTCACTGTACCTATAGGTACATGCGACAAATAACACAGAGACAGCGTAGGACTGAGAAAACGTACCAATAAATTTGTAGGACTCTATGTGGTCAATAAATAATACAAATATTTACTAAGCTGGAAACAAATAATCTGCTGGTTTTTAATAATTTTTATGATTTCGATATTTGGACGCGGTGTGGAGGACGCTCCAGTCAAACCATCTGTTTTGTAGGAAAATAGTTTTTCCGAGTTTAGCGTCCAATTATTTCAATTTTCAAATGAAAAACTTATATTACTCAGACAATTTCGACACCTCACCGAATCGACATGATTTATACCTCTATAGCTACCTCTATCGAGAATGCTCACAAAGCAAGACTTTTGTGTCTAGACCTACTCACGAAGATTCAGTCCCTTAAAAAACAGGCGTTGGCTGCTACTACATAGTCACTGAGACAGCTGCCACAAGCTCACCAAATGCCGTTCATTTTCCCTGATCTGACAGCTAAGACTGTGCCTATAGTCCATCTGTTTCTTCAACTCTTGGTTGGCGCTGTCCATCTTCCGCTGTAGTTCACTCAGCGCCGTCCTTTTAACACGTTCCATTTGCTCACTCCTCTTTTGCCTCGCTCGCCCCAATTCTTGGTTCCTGGTTTGAATGTGCCGCTTGTATTCTTCGGCTGTTTTCTGGAACGCAATTTTAAATATAAGTAGAGTTGGATATTTTAAAACTTAAGAATTACACTTTTAGCAGGCAGCAAGGTCACTCATTTTTGACCAGCACGCGTAGCATGACCAATTCTATATCTATTCTACCAAGAATAGACAACGTTCTTTCTTTCCAACTTGACATTTCTTCTACTCGAGCACGGGGTGCCCCCTGCAGACTGGATTATGGAAAACTTACTTCTCTTCTGTTTAAACATCGCCATGATTAGAGCGGTAGAAATCTTTAAACAATCTGTCATGTTGTCTATTCTTCCATCGACAACTACGCGTGCAGTTGTTTTTATAATTCCCAAGTAAAAACAACGGCGAACCTATAGCCAATAAGTGGTTCCAAGTCCAGATTTCGGGCTGTTATTAAGAAACTTTGTTTGTCCATTTTGATTTTTGGTTCTACTTTACATTATGGGTATAAAAAATATCTGATTTCGGGCAAGATGATAAATATACTGAAAATTTATAAGCTGGGTGCGGGCACTGTGGATATGGCAAGTTATATAAAATCGGGCGGTTAAAAAGCCTCCATCCGCGAGGGATTCTGTCATTTATGGAACCCTTTCTAAACATTTTTGTACCTCACCTCTTTACACAGTCGTTGCTCCTGTTCGACTTGTCTCAGATGCTCATCTGTTTTGTCGTGCGCCTCCTTTTGCCACTCGTCTGCAATCATTTCTGCCTCTTGCTGCATTGCTGACGCTATTCTTCTTTTGCGGTTGTAGTTATCTATGCAGATTTGTTTCTCCATTTGGAGGTTTTTCTGTGAATTTGAACGTGATGGATCATTGTAAGCCAGTCAGTTACAAGGTATATATTTAGCAGCATTTTAAAACATGAAATTTAAACGTTTTCTGTTATATTCCTAATATAGTCGGCACATCGAATTATTACCTACTTATTGTGCGGATGGATATCAATATGGAATTCATAAATAGCCTGGAAGTATGATTGGGACCAGAACTGACATACAACGAACACTTGTGTGTGCCACGTTTGGGTACAGGTTGAGTCATCGTACAGGACGCCGTTAGAATACAATAGAATCATGAAATAGTACTCACCATTTGTTGTCTATTCCTCTCTCTTTCTTTCCGCAGTTCTTCTAGCGCTACTCTTATGGTGGCGTTGTCTATCTCTCGTGCTTTCATTTTCTCGTTTCTTATTCGCGTCAGTTTCTGCTCGTGCCCTTCTATGAAGTTCTTTCTGTTCAACTCCTGTTGGTCTTTCTTTTTTTTTATCGCTGAAAGTATACAAAACATGGTCATGCATTGGCTATGTACCCCAGAACTTAGGGATATCTATATTGTAAGTGGAAAGTAATGATTTCTGACGTCTACATTATTTGGGTTAAACAGGTAGTTCGCAGTAATGAAGCTTTTTCTTAACTGATCTTATTTCATCTAGACAAGTTATTAAATAAAAAAAAACCCGTAGCAACACGAGTTAATGTTAACATTATAGTAGGGCGATGGAATACCTTCATAGTGGTCCTGCTCCATCTTCTTCTTCATTTTCTCTAGCTTCCTGTTCTCTTTCTCTCTCTCTTGGCGAATCAGTTCTTGTCTCTTCCTGTTGGCACTCGCTATTTGGTCATCGTAACATCGTCGTCTTTCTAAAGTCTCTTGTTGTTTTCTTTGGGCTGCCAATCTTTCTAAATGCTCCTAAAGGTGATATAACCCACGTTTATTTTTTTGACGACCTATGTGGCGCGGCGCGGCGGGCGAAGGTCCGCCTGCGACACAGGAGGTTGCGGGTTCGATTCCCGCCCTGGGACAAATGTTTGTACGATGTACAAATATTTGTTTCGGGTGTTCTGGGTATTTGCTATGTATAATAAAAATATCTATCTATGTAATGTATTGTATTAAGTGTATCAGTCATCTAGTACCCATAACACAAACTCTGCTTAGCTTGGGGCTAGATGATGCTGTGTGGATTGTCCAGCATTATTTATTTATTATTTATTTATTTATTTTAAGTTAACAAAAACCCAAATTTGAGATTGAACCATAATAACTGCTGCCAACTGCATCAGCATCATTCCTAAAACTAACATTTAAAGGGGCTTTAAAGTTTGTAGGGGTAGTTACGGGTAAAAATATAATGTGTGATGTTCAATAGCGTAGTGTCCTTAAAAATTCTGATTAGTCCGAAATTTGGATTACTCAAAAATACTGGACACTTATTTTTTCTTTTGTCACGTAAACCAAAAATGACGATATAGTGCGTTGAAATTGCGCTTGACGTCACGCCGTGCTACACTATTAACGTAATAGTGACGTCACAAGCCCCTTCTCCTGAACTTTGATGTGCAATATCATTGTCAGTTTTTATTGATTTGAGTAAGCAAACAGTACTGACGGACTAAATAGACTTAAGAAGTGCCTACCTTGGTAATAGGTAGAAACTAGCAAGCAATTAATTTCTTATGACAATGTCAATGGAACTGATCTTATGCTTACCTTCCTATTGTAATCGTCCATTAAAACGTGATGCCACATCATTTCCCTGTGTTGATCATCTCTCTCAATAGATTTCTTTTCTTCCATTTGCATTTTTTGTAGCTCTTTCAGATGTCGTTCATCTTCTCTCGTGCAGCGCATGCCTTTCGCTCTAAAATCAAGAAGGAAAAGTCTGGTATCTTAGCTATAATGGTAAATGAACAAATATTTTCATTATTGCGTGTTTCTGTTTCTCCAAATCTGCATAAATGCGAAACAATTTTGATGTAATCTAGATAATAAAAAGCTATTCCCGCATAGTCCTTTAGAATAAATACGTTATTTCCGTAGTGGGCGGCGAGCCAACAGCGGGCTGCGTTGTTTGCTTTGCTTTGCTGTTATATTACAGTAAATGGTATACTTCGTGATGAAACTAATATTGCAAACGTTTTGTTTAAAAACCTAGGAATGTATGTATATTAAATTGGCGGATATGAATTTCGTAACTAGTAGGTATTTAGTGTATGCATGCGAGACAGTGAAATCATAGAGGTAAATATTTTTGGGTAAAACACGCCCACAGATTAAACAAATTAGTACGGATAACTTTAACTTAGCGCAGTGGCTGAGCGATTGATTGCTGCGTCCTGTATCGTGGCTTCGATTCCTGCACAGAACAAATATTTATATGGCCTACAGGTATTTTTCTGGGTCTGGCTGTTTATGTATGTGAGTTTAAATGTTGGTAAACTCACCCACGATACAGGAGAAATTGGGGCAACGATAGTGTGGGGAAACGTTTTTTATAAAAAAAAAATCCTTCATACGTAAACGCATTGAAATGGGACTATTCGTCAACCGCTTGGGAGCTTCGACGCCATCGACATATGTATATATACACGCAGGTGGACTGCGTCGTCAAACATATAACACCCCTCATTATAATATAGTACCTGGACGACCGAGCTTTGCTCTTGTGCGCTGCTTTAAAACTGAAACCTAGCTAGATCGATTTATTGCCCCCGAAACCCCCTGCATACTAAATTTCATGAAAATCGTTGGAGCGATTTCCGAGATTCAGATTATACGTAAATATTTATACAAGAATTGCTCGTTTAAAGGTACCACAAACTTTATACTTACATTTTCTCCCTCTCCAAAGCCTTCTGACATGCTCTTATTTTCTCGTTCTCAATTTCTTCTAGATAACCTTTGCTTTTCTTCTCTTTCTCCTTACAGTATCCACATTCTTCCATCTCCTGCTTCGTCGCGAGTTCTTGTATTAATGCTTCTTCTTCTTGTTCTAGCAGATGTTTTAGCTTTTGTCTTCTGTGTCAGAGACTCAATTCTTCTTGGTTTAACATGTCTTTAACTTTTTCTCCTGTACGATTAATTACAAGTCTGAAATATGGAGCAGAGCAGGTTTATTTAGCATTATCGTTAGGTACTATAATGGTTTCTGTATTTATGAAACCCTCGGTTTTTGCATTGTCATGTCATCTAACCATTAGTAAGACAGTTAAAATCGTAAGTAAAGCTTATTAATATAACAGTCTAGACATCGTAAGGGCAAATCGTTATTGTAAATTCAAGCAGTCTTTGAAACTTTAGACGGATATATTAATATTTCTCATCATGCAACAAGATTAATATTTACTTTTGTAAATGTACTAGGTCGTAATCCACAACGTCGGTCATCTTTTTCATATCTTCAACATCGACTAGTGTTTTCATCTCTTCTCTTTGTCGCTCCTATAAAGTTAGAAAAGAAAGGATTATTGTAGCCTTCGCTTGTTTTTGGGAAGGAAGACGGACTCGAGTGCATTGGAACATTATTATTTTCTGACATTGCAATAACCTAAATAAACTGTCATCAGAAAGCCTTAATCACGCATGACAAACATCGAGGAGCCGAACGGTCCGATGACGACGCGCAGCTAATAAATAATAAAAAAATGTGGGATGTGTGTGCCGATAGTCGTGACGGCCAATGTCTTAATAGCCAAGAGCCTCGATCAACACCTAAAGAGGCTCTCGTTGGGCGGTTTGATCCAGACAGCAGTACTCTTGGATACGGCGCGCATATTTAGGAGGTTCCTCTCTCAAGAGCCCTCACCACCGGTGGTTTGGACCCTGTTCCCGATGCCGGTGGGCTACTACTTTTTATATTTTTAAATGTATTTTTTGACAATAAAATATTTAAAAATGTATTTAATAAGTTATTGAAAGAAATAAAAATATAAAGTTAAAAAATGAAGGTCGATTTTAATTAGTGTATTAAAATGTGTTAGCGTTGAATTCATTTGGAAAATTCATTAATTTTCTTGATTTTAATTAATTCAAAGTTTATTCTTAGATCAAAGGACTCTTTAAGGGGCACTCACTGCGCCGGTGACACCGTGGTCACCCGCGGTTAAAAAGCCAACACCAGACCATTCGAAATTCCCACGGGAATTCTTTACTTTTCCGGTCTTATATTAAGTAGTACCTTCGTAACAAATTATATCTAAATCCGTTCAGCCCTTTCAGCGTGAAGGAGTAACAAACACACAGACACACATACCGACAAACTTTTGCATTTATAATATTAGTGGGACTATCTTATTACACGTACCGCAATCAAATGGCCACACGGTTGGCGCAGTGGTAAAGTGACTGGCTGCTGTGCTGCGTGTCGCGGGTTCTATTTTCGCATGGAACAAATATTTTTATGGCCTACAGGTAGCTGTTGCGGGTTTTGATGTTTGTGTATGTGACTTAATATATTTGTAAACGCGCCCACGATACAGGACAAATTCCTAGTGTGGGGGCAAATTAAGAACAGTAAATTTCGCCAGTTTTGTTTAAGTCATATGTACTAACCCTCAAGCGACATTCAACCGGGCAAATCCAGGTTCCGGGCTGCTTCTGAGAATTTCCAGATGGAAAAACACAACAACACTTTGCCTCAGCCGGGAATCGAACTCAAGATTTCATGTAAAGCAATTGCATTTGCGACCACTAGACCAAAGATTGCAGTCGAAACAATTTAAATATGGAACGTTCAGTTGGTTTAGGGCGTGAAAGATTGGTTTTGGACGCCCTGATGTTGACGTAAGACGTAAAATTTTCATACAAAATGTACGGGATAAGTTTTTTGCAATTTGTGACTTTTCGAGTACTCCAACGATGGTTGGCCCATAGAAGTTTTAGATCAGTATTAAAAACAGGATCATAAATATTTTTGTGTAAAATGGCTATTTACTTGCTAACTGTAATTTTTATTTAAACTGGGATCAAATTCCATAAAAAAATATGGATAGTCTCCTAAGACCATTTTCGCGTAGCTCCAACGGATAAGGTACTTCCCCTTACTGCCCCGCTGAAAGTTTCGACCCTGTATACTGAGCGGTGATCTAGTATCAACGGCTTATAGCTCATCACCCGGTGATCAAAAGTGTGCTGCTGTACCTATCGTTCGATAAAATGATTACGATGCATAATGAGTCAAAAGCTCTCTTAGGTCCTTCAAAAAGCTCACTCAACAAGACTGAATCGAATCTTAAGTCTTTAGACTCGTTTAGAGCAATTTAATATATTATTTCATTTATATTTAATTTAATTCTATCTATAACATTTTGTATTTAATTTTAATTGTATTTATGACATTGTGTATTTAATTTAATTCTATGTATCATTGTGTATGCAACTTTAATGTCTATTATTTGTAATATTTTATTTTGGTTTTATTTTAGTTTTGTGTTCATATGGAAAATGTCTGAATTAAATTAATTAATAATAATAACTCGGTTTCAGTTACGAAATATTTACGCCCGACTTTATTTCAACTCACAGAATATACCTCATTATCATTATCATCCTCCTGCCCTTATCCCATTTCATTTGGGGTCAGTGCAGTCTTCTTCTTCCATACTGACATGTGTATTTGCCATCATCTCAAAAGTCACCTCCTTTCTAGCCATATCGTCTTCCACAAAATCCTTATATTTTTTCTTTGGACAAACGTAGGTTTCCCAATTGAACATGAACCTTATTATTTTGTAATTGAATTGAAAAACTATCAAATAAATGTGTTACATTGTAGTGCTGACCTATGTAACTACAGTGACTGCTTAAGTAACTCGATGCAGTAAACCACTAAACTTACTGAAATAAATAAACCAGCCATCAGTTTAATGAAAATAAAACGCCCGTACTTTTCATGGTCACTTAAAACCACCTCCCAGCTATTACTTTTTAACATTGGATAAATTTCCACTTGGTACCTACTTACTGCTCGATTTTGTATATAAACTTATTTTTTTACCAACCTTTTTCACTGGAGACTTCGTGCTTCTAGTATATTAAAGCTTTACTTTAAATAAATAATGCTGAAAGTCTTCGTCAAATTGTTAACATTCTTTCAAAGAACTGAATTATCAATTTATAATTAGTAAAATATGTATCAACTATTACAGATGTGGTTCTTCTTTCGTGGAAAAATATAAGTTTTTCAGGTAGATAAGCTCATAAAACATGTATGACACTGAGAACGAAAATTATAACCAGTTGTGGATGACCGGTCACTTGGCATAAATAATAAAAATTAGCCTGAAAACATAGTTTTAGAAAAAATAGATAAAATTTAAACTAAGCCCACGGACTGCCCCAGTGGAGAGTCGACTATTTTAGCTTTTTGTAGGTACGGCGATATGTATGTCTCCGTATACGAACTAAATCTGACGTGTCCTACATCGCGATATTAAAGTTATCCGCGTGATTGAACATTTATATTCATGAACCCGACAACAATCTTAAGGCAGTGGCCCACCAGACACAGCACCCGTATAGTCGGAGGATTTTCACTTTTCTATGAAGGATAAGGAACTATCCATCCTGTGCCTCATATCCCGCAAAGTACTTCTCCATACAATTTGACTATGCTAAATGTCACACTGAACTAACGCAATGACCTTATAAAGGCCTACAAAGTTTTCTCTTTACGTACATAGATATCATAATCATATAAATGGGTGAAGTACTACAAAACCTTAGGATCAGAATACTTCCATGAAAAATGATATGGCTATGCCACGTGTACCTTTAAAATAACAAAAACAATAGAAACTCACCTTCCAAAACTGAAAGGGATGTCCAAAATACACAGTCTGTGGTTTTTTAAGCTTCGTAACACCAACCATATCGTTACTTTTACAATATTAGTTCACCTTACAACGACCGACAGACGAGAGATACGACGCGTATCAACTCGATGTTTCTTTATCGATCCAACTGTTGCTCAGTGACGAATAACGATTAACCAATAAAATATGTACCTACGTATTCATTTACGTCTCGAACCTTTCATTTCGAACGATAATAAATTATTTTGTGCCAATTTCAATATTAATGTGGGTATCTAAACGGTTGATTTCGCGTTGTCTTTGATCTTTGATTTGAATGTAGTACCACTTACAAATAATAAGGTACGGAATTATAATGGTTGTTAATGTAAAATTAACTTTTACAGTATTCCTGTTTTTTTGCAACTAGGTCATCATCATCATCATCCTCCTGCATAACTGCCAAACAACGAGACACAATAGAAAATGTATTGTTTCTCGGTCATTTGGCGTTCAACGTGTTAACACCTCGTTGAGCTAATACTGACAAATGCCTGCACTGACTGGACAGGTCCACCTACCTGTGTGATACCTTCTTTCCTTAAAATACCATCTCAGACACAGGACACTGCATGGTACTCATATGATAGATCTGATCAAAACAATGACGGCACGGTTGGCGCAGTGGCTGAGCGATCGAATGCTGCGCCGCGTGTCGTGGGTTCGATTCCCGCACGGAACAAATATTTGTATGGCCTACAGATAGTTGTTCCGGGTCTGGCTGTTCGTGCATGTGACTTTAAATGTTTGTAATCGCACCTAAGACACAGGACAAATTCCTAGTGCGGGGCAACAAAACGGCAATTTCATAGGTAAAGACCTATTATATATAATAGGTCTTTACCTATGAAATTGCCGTTTTGTATGAAAAAATTTAAATGAATTTTTTTCATGTATTTTTTATTTGTATTAATCGAAGTAATCACCCATGCAATCAATGCATCTTTGCCAACGCAGTGGCAGTTTAATGATGCCCTTCTTAAAGAAATCAGCTGGACGGGAGGCAACAAATTCTTCAAAGGCATTTTGTACTGCCTCTCGGGTATTGAATTTTTTTCCCGCCAAGAAGTTATCCAAATTCTGGAAAAAGTAGTAGTCTGTAGGCGCAAGGTCTGGTGAGTAGGGCGGATGACGGAGAGCTTCCAACCCCAGTTCTTGCAACTTGGAGACCGTCTGCTGTGCAGTATGAGGTCGCGCGTTGTCGTGCAGGAGCAGCGGAGACGAGCGATTGACCAATGCTGGTTGGAGATGTGCCAGCTTCTCCATCATTGTGTTCAATTCTTCACAGTACACATCTGCAGTAATGCTCACCCCGTTTGGTAAGAAGCTGTGTTGAATCACACCGGCGCTAGACCACCAAACAGTGACCATCACTTTTCTTGGGGTAAGTTTTCGTTTAGGGCATTGTTTAGGTGCTGAACCAGGATCCAACCAACTTGCTGAGCGCTTGCGGTTATCAAACAGAATCCATTTTTCATCGCAGGTAACAATGCGGTTCAAAATTCCTTCATTTGTGTGTCTGTTGAGCAGTGCAAGGCACGTCTCGACGCGTACTTCGCGCTGGCGATCATTGAGTTCGTGGGGCACCCATTTGTCAAGCTTTTTTACCTTGCCAATTTGACGCAAATGGACCAATATTGTTTTGACGCTAACGTCGAAAGCTGCTGCTAATTCAGCCGTAGATTGTGTATCATCAGCTTCCACAATCGCCTTTAATTCGTCATTGTCGACCAAAGTCTTCGGACGACCGCGAGGTTCATTTTTCAGGTCGAAATTTCCAGAACGGAAGCGAGCAAACCAATAACAGGTAGTGCGTTGGTTTGTAGTGTTAGCTCCGTAAACGTCGTTGATGTTGCGTGCCGCTTGTGCCGCGTTGCTGCCACGACGGTACTCATATTCCATAATTACTCGAATTTTTAACGTATCCATGATGACGAAAAAGATTTAAATGCGATGAAAATGTAACACTAATCAATAAACAAATGACTACTTTTGGAAAAAAAAATCCATGTTTTTAAAATAAAATTAATTTGAAATTAGAATTCTTAGCCAAACAAAAAATATTTTGATTTGAAATGGCCAGTACTGCAGAACGGCAATTTCATAGGTAAAGACCTAATATTTATCACGTCACTATAGAGCGTTGGGAATAAATAAGCGTGCAATAGAAAAACGGTCAAGTATAGTGGTAGGAGTAAGTCCGTTAAAACGATATGCTATTGGTAAATGACAATTGCACGACACCACCTAGTGGTCAAAGTCATCACTACTCAAAGCGGGTCATGGGCTCTTATGGAAGTCGATGCAATCGCCACCTGGATTTCAAAAATGTAACTACTCAAAACAAGATGGCGCGTAACGGAAAAATGTTACATTAATTTTTTTTCCAACCCCGATAAAGAAGATTCACTTCAAAAACGGTCGGGACTTTAAGGCAATTAACGCACAGTCTAACACACACGCGCGCGTTCAATCAGATCAGTTGACAAGCAACATGCAGCGTGATGCGAGGCAGTGTGATTATAGCCTAAAAAAGACTGTGACCTCTAAGATTCTTGCGGTGTTTCTTTACAGAATAGCTAGGAAACATCGGACTCTCCTAGGTCTAATTAATTAATTTTATTTTATGACGAATAACAGTGTTCCTGAACCCCATTTATAGAATTAAATATCATTTGTCAAAAGGTGACCTAAAAACAAACCAATACCTAGGTACAAACGTACCAAAAGCATCCAATATCCCAACATTGGATGACTATTATGACGGTATAAGATCGAGTCATAAGCCGCCATGGTCGCTACAACGACAGGGAACCAGCCAGGGGTTCTCAAATAACGAAACAAATGGTTCGCGTGCTTTATCACAGGTGCTCCTTGTGGGGGCGATCATCATAACTCACGACGTAGGTCGTATAATACGTTTCGTTCCTGTTTAACGAAAATGTAAACAAAGAACTGAAAGGAAATAAACATTTATTTTTGGTAAAGGTATAGTAAATTCTGACTTTTTTATTTATTGGTACATTCAACAGCAGCTTATACAAAATAAAATAAGAAAATAATTATTAAAAATGAAATTGCCGATATACGCTTCGGTAATGTTCGTGTTTCCGAATTGTCATGAAAGTCACGCTACAGTACACCCATAGAGACAAAGCTGTCTACGTGTTTTACCGCCACAGTTTGTAGTTTTTTAGTACACCTATTATAACTTGTTTATATGAAGACTTATCTCTGTACGGTTATGAACTTTGCTTGCAGATCATTATCTGTCACTCAAAAGGTTTTTGTAATTGCCTAAAGTTGTTAATATATGATTTTGTGAGACATAAAGTAGCCAAGGGCTGTTATGGTTCTAACAACTCTATATCAGATGTCGTTATTCCGATTTCCGGCAATATCAATACCTTATTTTTGTTTTTTAAAGTTAAATAAATAAATAAATAATGCTGGACAATCCACACAGCAGAGCTTGTGTTATGGGTACTAGATGACTGATATACTTAATACAATACATTACATAGATAGATATTTTTTATTATAACATAGCAAATATCCAGAACACTCAGAACAAATCTTTGTAGATCTTACAAACATTTGTCCCAGGGCGGGAATCGAAACCGCAACCTCCTGCGCCGCAGGCGAACCATCGCCCGCCGCGCCACATCGGTCGTCAAAATTCACCGTATTCAAGTTCAATATTTAATTCACCGTACTCAATAAATAACGAAATCTGGTAACCCAAAACCATCTCAAAATCAAAAACGAAAAAAGACGAACACACTTTATTAGCAGTCCCATGTTTACATCGTCGTGCAAGCCAAATCAACAATACTATACAGTAGGGCACGACTGCCACCTACGGTACACCTAGTAGGTATTCGTAGGGGTTACCCACCCACCCCTATTACAGGGAGTGCACAGACAGATTTATAGCAGTATTAGTGGTTAATTTACTTAATAGTGAAGGTACGTAGGGGTGGACCGACCGAGTGTTAAGACTGTGGTTATTGTATGAATCATTCATTGGATTTCGACATTTAATTTTAACATGTAGGCTCTCTGTGCGAGTTGAGGCCTTTGCTTTATATTATTAACACTTTCCGGGACAGATGACGTTATCTCGATATATATGTAATATGGCAGACCGCCTTTAGACGGTACCGTCTGTAGCCGCACTGTCTCATTACGTTACTCATTATTTGACGACCGATGTGGCGCGGTGGGCGAAGGTCCGCCTGCAACGCAGAAGGTTGCGGGTTCGATTCCCGCCCTGGAACAAATGTTTGTACGATCTACAAATATTTGTTTCGGGTGTTCTGGGTATTTACTATGTATAATAAAAAAACATCTATCTATGTAATGTATTGTATTAAGTATATCAGTCATCTAGTACCCATAACACAAGCTCTGCTTACCTTGGGGCTAGATGATGCTGTGTGGATTGTCCAGCAATATTTATTTATTTATTTATTTATTTATTATTAGTCATGGTATGACGTAAAAATATATGTAATATGGTAGTACGGCTGTAGACGGTACGGGATTTTGAAGTGTCAAATCATGATATTTGCAAATAGACAAGTATACCGGAACGTGTTAATGTTTAGTCATTGTATACATGTGAGCTGTGCTACAATATACGACAATGATTAATTTGGGATGCGTTTATTTTTGTTAAATATAATTTTAAAACAGCTGCTCTTATTTATACTATTACACATGGTGTAATTGTAATAACTTTCGAGGGCTCGTTGTTCTCATCAATATGAATGACTTTTACTGGACGGAACCAGCCCTGAAATCTTGGAAGGAAAAACGACTGCCCCGTATATTTATGTTTGCATAAAACTCAACAAAATGTAAGCACCGTAGAGTTGATTTTTATTTTATCGTTATCAAATTTTGAGCTCCTTTAAAAACGTGTTTTACTGCGGGGGCTGAATTAATTAAAAAGTTGGAAAAGTACCAAATCTATGAATCATTAATAACATGTTTGTAAAGACCATTAATGATTGATTATATTTTTAAGTCTCTTACTTAAACGATATGACTGACTGCGTACAATTCAATTTTGTTAGCAGGATTGTGTGCTAAGATAGGCTGTCTCGGATTTCGTTCAGACGATTCGTAGATTTTCGAGATAGGTTGGGGAACCAAATGAGGATTGTATGGCTATAGAAGAGGCTAATATTGAGAATAAATATAACGTATCATAGTGAAGTAAATTTGTAACTATCCTTCTCTGGATCGAAATAAAGATTTATTATTATTATATTACAATTCAGTCAGAGATACACGGGTGAGAGATATGTGTAAATCGTCTTACGTCTTAAAGTTGGTATTCCAAGTACTTGGGCCCAGAAGGTGGCCAAGTTAGTTACGGCATTTTAATGTCCTTTAAATTATAGTGTGGACACAGTTTAGGCATTCTACAAGTAGGCCATCGTCTAGTTAGAAACACTCGCACGGGCTGACGGAGTAATATATAATTCCCCATTTTGCTAAGTTGTGTATGCATTGTTCTATTTTGGCGCGCAGTCGGTTAAGCGCTTTCCATATAGGTAGGCTACTGCAAGTGACATCCGAGTGAAGGTGCTCTTGGGTTAGAACGAAGTTGGGTCATGATAACTGATGCTCTTCTCACCACTTACATGCTACCTTAGATGGTTGTCTTTGATGGCCAGTGCGCACCTAAGAATACATACGGAAAGTAATAAGGCATTGAGTATTGAAGAAAACTATTCCCGACTCTCGAGTCTACCCGTGACTGTTGTATTATCTATACAAATATTATAACAAGTGCGAGTCGGACTCGCCCTTGAAGGGTTCCGTAGCAGCGAGTAACATAATATAAAAGTTCTTTGATTCGTTGTAACTTTGATCGATGTTTTTGTGTAGGTATTAAAAAAACTGCTTAGGTACTAGATCACGTTCAAACCAAATTTCGGTGGTAGTTTGCATTGTAATGTACCTACATCATATATTTTTTTAGTTTTATCATTCTCTTATTTTAGAAGTAACAGGGGTGGGAGGACTCATTTTACCAGACAGACAGACAGACAGACATGACGAATCCATAAGGGTTCCATTTTTTGCCATTTGTAGCCAAATGGCAAAAAATGGAACCCTTATGGGACCCTAAAAAGGTACCATTTGTTTTTAGGTTTGTATGTAAGGGGTAATCTCCGGCACGAATGATCCAATTCTTAAAATATTTTCACTGTTAGAAAGCTACGTTATTCCTGAGTGCAGGTGAAGGGGTTGTTAAAGTATGAAATCCACGCGGACGAAGTCACGGGCGAAGTGCTAGTATAATATATTCGTAGAGGATATTTCAGGAATCCGATCCTTTGTTATGTTTCTTAACTCTCTTGTACACTAAGGGTCCAATACTCAGGGGTACGTTTTCGAAAGCTCGATCGATATTTTTCGTCACCTTTCTTTCTCTGCGATGTCGTGTTGCTTTGCGTGAGAGTATTGCCACACTGGACATCTAAAATCACCAGTTCAGAAGCATAAGGATCCGAAGAACCCGGCTGCTGCTCCCCAGATGGTAGGAATCAACAGATTATTTCATTTATTCAAATTCACTAATAAAAAATAATTTAAACTCTCTGTCATAGTCTTTGATTACCCGAGCGAAGCTGGGGCGGACCACTTATAATTTATGAAGACAGCGGTATTTTTATATTAAAGCCTCTTTTACAGAAGAATTCGTTTCTATTTTTATTATTCAGGCTATTATGTGAATCAGTCACCGAATCTAAATAGATCTGTGGTTTCTACCCGCATAAATATTATAATATTCTCAGAACCGACACGTCCTATTTCATCATCTGCCTAGCCTTTTCCCAGCTATGTTGGGGTTGGCTTCCAGTTTAACAGGAAGCAGCTGAATACCAGTATTTTACTTGGAACGACTGCTTATCTGACCTCAAAACCCAGTTACTGGGCAACACTATACCTTGGTAAGACTGGTTATCAGACTTTCGGGCTTCTGATGAAATGACAGCTGGCACCATCGGCTTAACGTGCTTTCCGAGGCACGTAAGAGTCCTTTTTACTTAATGAAATAACATTTCATTCGAGTAAATTAGGCAATACAATTCTAGGAAGAAGAAACCTATTAGTCTAGAGTTATATATCATTGATATTCTTACCAAGTAGAAAAGAAAAAGGAGGTTAGGTAAGGAAGAAAAACCACGTTAATATTGAATTGATATCTAGAAATATCACAGTGGTAGTCGTTCGGTGACTGGGATATTTTATCACCCACATTTCTTTAGGAGTACAATGCCTATTGAACCCAAGGCGAACGTATTTTGACCGGCGCCTTTATAGGGCAATTGTAACGAGACTCATAATATACCTATTATTGTCCCACTGCAGGACAAAGGCCTCTTCTCTTACAGAGAAGGCACGAGCGTTGATCAATGATCACCAGAGCTAGTCAATGCGAATTAGCGATATCAGATTTATGTAAATTTTATTTTAGGCTTTTGTCTCATGCCATGTTTTCTCATGATGTTTTCATGCACTGATGCCAGTGATAAATACAAATAAATAATAAAGAAATATTTATTCAAAATGAAAAAGTTAAACTATAAATTAAAACTTATTGATAATATTTACAAAGGGATTGGAATGTTAGATGCATGTACTAGGTTGGTTCATGACCAAGATAAACTTAGAAAATACATAACAATTGCAAGGGCCCCATTGGTACTTGCTTGGACCTCGGTTATGAGAAGCCAGGCCGTCACCACTGGGCTACTACGACATTTTAACGAGACTTATGAAGAAGTCGTGTGCGAGGTTGTAGTTTCAAATCCGGGCAAGTACCAATGTGACGTTCTAAATTCATTTGTATTTTCTAAGTTTATCTTAGACACCACTGGTCTGCCTTTACCCTGCAGTGGCATATAAACAGGCTGGCATTATTATTATTAGAAAGAAAATCTTCAGAAGCCTGTAGGAGTCTGAAGACGCTGGATAATGTTCTGTAAGGCCTGGGCTCGTTGGAGTAAGAAGACAAAATAAATACATACAATGGCCCAATCTCTACCCAAACCTCACTTTAACCATACTTGGCCACTTCGATCAGCTAAGCAGAATTCGGATGGAACAATGCTGACCAATTAATGTGTTTTTGTTTCTGAAAATTGTTTTTACGACCTCATAGATCATGAATTGTCATTCACGACTCCAAAAGATTGTCCCCTCACTCTGAAACTACAAAAACGGTAGTCGAAGATTTCCCCGACAAAAGCCAAACTATGTTATTTATGACACAATACAAAAGTCAATGAATACAGCGCCGCACTAAGTTCTTCTGTTAAGTGCTGCCCACTTTGTCCCCCAACAATATCTTGGAGTGGTCATCATTTCCCAGACGTTCGTCGTTTGTTTCAGCTCACCCTTGAGTGCTGACCTACCCTTGATAACAATCATAGTTCGGATTACAAACTCCACTATCCAATTTATCCTTTATTAATTTACATTAAATTATTGTTCCAGATTACTGTTCTGATACTAGAATTGGTATACATTAACTATTTTATGTGAAAATCGATGGAGTGCAGATTTCGTTGCGTGTTTAGATTCCGTGAACGTCGAGTTGTATCCGAGTAACGTTATTTGCATATTTATGAGATGTTTTCGTGTCTTACTTAAGTGTCGCTTCGGTAGAGGAAATATTACTAACTGCTGATAATTTTGGGAAACTAAACGACATCTGGAAGTGGCACATACATCATCCCAGGATTATAAACTCCTATGTACCTAGTACAAAATATCCAGGACAAAACTCTCATAACACTTCACAACATCTTCTCACAGTTGAAATGCCAAGAATGCATAACTGTACGTCAAGCTTTTGCGTAGGTTTACCTAGATAGTTGTAATTTCACATACTTAAAACTACTCGAGAGGGAACAACGCCTCCTTGCCTCATCGCCGTCTTTTGTTTAAGCACAAAAGATCCCGCACGGTACAATTTTATTCGCCAGAGTCGGAGTGTAGTCTAGACGAGGCTTTAGCACTTGAGCAAGGTATTAGGCATGCCTGAACCATTATGCAAGTTGTGTTTCACTGATAACAACGTAGGTACCACGCGCAAGTTTCAACATTAATTATTTCTGGTTTAATGTACAGAACACAGGCTTTAAAAGTTAGCTAAATAGAACAACAAAAACCTAGCGGACGACCAACTTTCCCTAGGGATTGTGTAGATTTATGAAATTATATTCACAAATTATATGGAAACTTATGAATACTGGCATTTGCTCAGGGCTGCGTAGGTTTAGAAGGTCAGAATAATATGAAATTACAAACACTTTGATAGCGTGCTAATGAACAGTTGGTAAATAATGGAACAGATGAGGCTTCGAAGTTGTAATGGGGCCGTTTTCCAATCATTTATTATAACAATGTTTTATTCCCGAGCAGCAATTTAAGAGTCCGAATTCTGTTTTCAGAATTCAAAAGAAAATAAGTTGCTGTCCTCGAGGGTTTTACTCATTTTGTGTGAGTATTGAAAGGCCGGGGAACCCTCTGTAGAATTATTTCGCCACCCACTGTCCGTATAATTACGCCGGCGTGGCCTACCAATACAATAACCTTCATCTTGGCTATTGAATGCTCCAATTGTATCTGTCTCCATGCCTCCTACGTCTCGAGGGCGGTTGTGACCGGGTGAACTATAAGGGGTTATCCACATAACATATGCACTACGTGGATTTATATATAATAATAAGACTTTTTTGTAGTCAACAGTTTCATCCTCCTGCCCTTATCTCAATTTATTTAAGGTTGGCACAGCATGACTTTTTCTTCCAAGCATCACTTTGGTGTCATCTTATTGGTCATTTTTCTAGACATGTCATCTCCCTCTCAATCCATTTATCGTGTCTTCAGGACTCCTCTACTCTTATAACAGTCCTCAGCCCTGTTCTTCCACATCACATGCCTCATCCTACAACTGTATGTGCCATATTAGGCCCGGGACCTGTAGGTATATTTATAGGCTCTCGTATGGTTTGTAGAAACCCGAATTTGATTGATTATGTTCACCCGTCTTCGGGCCGCTCGTTATTTGTCACGACATGACTTATAGCAGCTATGTGGATCGCTGTTACATCTCTTTTTGGGTTTTTTCTTGTCCTATTTTTCACGAGAGATATTGGACTTGTAAAATATTAAGGTTTAAGGGTTATGGAAGTATGACAGATTTCTTGCAAGAGCAGAAAGCAGGATAGATAGTTGAAATTAGAATCTGAAGTTCATTTCTGAATTTGTGCTCAATTTATTAAATTATATGAAAATAAGGATAATACGATCACTGATCGTATTTGAATTCCAATATAACATCGCTACTTGTAGCTTCAAGAAATGCGGAGGCATCAAGTATTTATGCCACTTATGGTTCAACTCACTGTGAGTGAACATTTTTCACGACACGCTAGCATAAGCATGAATACATAACTGCTCTTGGAAAATGTTCACCCAGAAACGTTACAAAATTAAACAGCCCCAAGTCAATGACCGACACAATCTAATAACATTCTTCACAGGATTACAGGGCTTTTACATGCAACGATGATATTTGAAGCGATTTGACATCATAAAAGAACAGATTAGAGCCCATAACGACGCCATTTTAAATCAGCCATTTTGAAACAGGATTTGGAAACTTAAAAAGGTTTCTTCAGTTGAAATTGAAGCTGGCATCAATTTCGTACCCTCATCATGAGGTGAACAATGGGGAATGACCTTAAGGTGGTGGTCGCAGCGCGCAGGCGCACCGCACCCCAGCCGAAACTGTCATGGCCGCTCAGTCCGCGTATTGACGCCGCCAAGTCGCGCGTATCCTTCTCACCTCGCAATTCCCGTTTCCGAACACTTATAAAAATCAGAGAACCATACACATTTTATTTGCGATTCTGTGTTTTAGTGATATTGTGACAGTTGCATAAATTACAACGCGCGTTGCTACTGTGTTTTTCCCTCTATACGCGGTGGATACGAAGAGTACGCGAAAACCGGATTATTCTGGATAACACCAGCTATCAGCCGACTGTGAGTACTAGAATACAAATTATAGTAATAGTAATTATAGTTAAAAAACTATTAAGGGATGGTTTTGTAAGTAGATTTTGGATAGCGCGCCTTTTGTACGTGCCCGGCCGCTGTGTGGGTGTACGTCTGATACGATTTACGAATGAACGTAAACGCGTGCGTGTGTGTGTTACGTCGAAAGAAACATTAATGTCTGCTTAGAATGTTTATACAGTTTATTGATTTTGGAAAGTTTTAGCTCGTGCACGCCTCGACAGTTTTTAGGGGCGTATATTTTTCCCTTGGGTGCTTACAATTAATTAGTTTCGGCAAGACGTGGAAACTACGAATTATCGTTCTTAATTTGTACGCTGCCTGTCTACCGTTATTTATTGGGTGTAAATTACATTTGTTCGTTGTTGTACAAACAATTTTGTTTTTTGATTTGTACGGTTGGTAATACGGTTTTATAAAATTATAGCTACAAGTTTATTAATTCATATAACTTATATAAATTAATTAATACATTATTTTCAACGATAAAATACAGGTATTCTAAATTGTATTACGTCATGTAATTGACAATTTGTGGGTATTTAATTTTTAAAATATACCCATCCGACATAATTATTCCAGCGAACTTGGCAGTGCATTATCGCACGCATCATTTTTGATGTTGATATATAACACAGTTTCCATTCGTGTAGAAATAGATAAATATATACCCAGGGTACCCATATTTTATTATTTAAAGTAATAAATCTTTGGCGGTAGTAATGTCTCCATGAGTGATAACTTGATAAATTTATAAATACAGAGAAGAATAAGAGTCATATCTATGAGAATGCTCACTAACCAATACAATAAATACGAATCGGAATCAAGTTGACATTAGAAGTTGTGGCCCGATTGGAATTTAGAAAATCTAACCATATTCGTCTAGGGCGAATTTCTAGAAAGAAACTCATTAGTTACAATTCAAAAGTAGACAAAACTCAAACTTAAGACGAATTAAATTAAGATTCAAAATGGAGCGTTCTAGAAACAAGACATCCGTCATTTTGATTCTAAAGCTAGGATCAGACGTAGCTTTTGACGTGCGTCTACACCTACAGTCTTAAACGCGTTGACTCTAACACACGCATTATATTGTAACGCCCGTCTGGCTTAGGACGTAGCCAGACTTAGGCTAGACGTGTTTTATTACGAACAGTCTAGACGGGCTGAAAAAAAATGGTGTGTGACTCACGCTTTTTTCTTTTGTCTTTTATCAAAAGGAGTCCGAGTCTCGAGAAGGGTTGCAGCGTGATATTACTTATGTCGCTAGGAGCTGCGTATGGCGTGACTTTTGAAAGAAACAAATATTGTTGTATTGGAACAGGGGTGCTGTTCTGAATTCTGAAAATTTTACCCACATTTGTTTTTTGAAAGATTGCAATGAAATACATATTGAAATTTTAGGTCCAGCCGTTTAGGAGATATTTAGTGACATACACACGTACAGAATAATTATATATATAAAGATTTGACGGCGCGGCGCGGCGCCGTAGTGGCTGAGCGATTGACGTGTCGTGGGTTCGATTCCTGCACGGAACAAATATTTGTATACAGGTAGTTGTTCCGGGTCTAACTGTTTGTGTATGTGAGATTAAACGTTTGTAAACGCACCCACGACACAGGAGAAATTCCTAGAGTGGGGCAACGTTCGTAAAACAAAGGATATGTATGTTGTACACTTTACAATTTTCTACTAAAAGACGAGATACTAAAATTAATTAACAATTTTAAAAAAGTGCCCAAGAAACACTTCTTCGAAAATTTTAACAAAAAATAACACAAACGCAAACCTAAATGTAAAAAAATATTTAGTAAATGTCTAGTATAGTACGATTATATAACTAAAATGATAAATATCTCCATTTGTATACTGTGCTTTATTACAGAATGATTAGAACAGAGGCTTCGATGTGTACAGCGACGCGCTTTCGTTTGATTTTTTTGAATATACTAATCACTAGATTTTGTTAAACTAACTATCATCATCGTCTGCGTAACCGGATGCAGATGAATATGTACCAGTTTTACATGGAGCGACTGCACTCCATAACCCAGTTACAAGGTAACACGATACCCCTTGACAAGATCGGTTGTCAGACATTCGGGCTTTTGACTGCCCGTAACAACTGTCACCTAGGACCAACTGGGTAACGTGTTTTCTAAAGCACGGAGGGGTTCCGCTATGTAATGAATGGTCACCCATCAATGGACCGACCTTGTCAAGCGTAACTTAACCTTAACTGTGTAGCCACAAGCCCCCAGTACATATGGAGTTCATGAGTGCAATTAAAATTGAATTTGAATTTCAAGTTTACTTTCCAACTGATTTCACGATAAAATGGGATTGAGAGACTATTCAAATTTCATTCTTCCGATAGTCTATGTAAAACTTTATCTGAGGAGATGTTTGCTTTCGATTCTGAAGTACGACGTCCAACTCGATAGTACCAATCGTTTCTATAGACGCCTTCATTTTATCGGACGAACAAATCGGAAAGGTCTCCCATTTTACGAAGTCGTGTGACCTTAAATTTGTTTCATAACATCAAAGAAACACGTTTCCAATCTAAACTCACATCGAGACATTCTGAATATTCAATTGTTTCCAACCTTTAATCATTGCTTTTGAAGCCGAAACGAAACGAGTATTTTAATATTGATATCGTTCAATATTGTTTTAGCAAAGAATTACAATAGGTACTGATATGTCAGGCCGGGTACACGAGTGGCAAATTTATTCATTGCCTACTATACAGCCTGGCGACAGTTTAGAAATATGAAAAGATTTATCTGTCGTTTGATCGGCGTGCATGAATGTTGGTACACATAAATCGTTTTATTTAATCGACGGTTATTTTCCCTATCCGCTTTATCCTTACCCGGACAATGCCGGGGTCGGATGTGGAGTGGAATGTTGGAGCCTGTTAGCATGCGTATACAAAAATATCCGCCATAAATGTTGATATTTGATTAATGAAATTGAGCTTGCTTGTTTACAGGGCTTGTACAGGCTTGCACATCGATCTACCCTAATCTGTCAAATTTCTTTGATAGTTTTTCAACTGTATAACATAAGAATAAGGTTCATGTTCAACTGGGGATATTTTTCAGTTTGGAACAGCTTGATGTGCTGGTTTCTGTACTACTGATAACAATCCGTATTTTGTAGATTATAATTATATGAATGTGGAGGGTTCCAGGTAACAGTCATGATGGCCCAGTGGTTTAGGCCTCGCCTCTTATGCACGAAGTTATGGATTCAAACTTGAGCAAGTACCAATGTGACTATTTCAATTCATATGTACTTTCTAAGTTTATCTTGGACATCACTGACATCGGTGAAGGAAAACATCGTGAGGAAACAAGCGTGGTGTTTAATGCTAGTGCCTTCTCTGTATGAGAAGAGGCCTTTGCCCAGCAGTGGGGCAGTAACAGGCTGGTGTTATTATTATTATTTATTTTATGGAGGGTTACAAGAGTAGAGGCAAATCATAGAAACTTAAGATTAAGTGTATAATTACATAGATATGTTTGGGACAAGATGACATGCTGCGCTGACTCCTATTAAATTGTGATAACGGCGAGAATAAATTGAGAATGACGATGATGAATGATATTTTATCTCTTCAGATCTACCATTAGATGTACGGACGGTTAATTGCCATTTTCAATTCTAAAGAACTTGTAAAGGAGAGGGGTAGAGGTTCAAGTAGTGCAGTTAATCAATAGAAAAGCGCATCAGTCTGCTCAGTAAAGAACACGTGAATGAAGTGTCTTCCCCATAGCTTATAGTGAATAAGAAAGTCGTTATTGGACGAGTTCTTAGTTTTATAATTTTATTATATTATCATACAATCATTTGTTTCAATAAGCCAACAAAACTAATACATGAAAAGAAGAAAAAAAAGAATCACGACATCGAAAAATTCATCCGCATCACTGTCGACGGGAAAAGTGCCCAGAAGGCTCGCAGCATGCTGGTTCTTTGGCCAGCCATTTGGTCACGTGAAGACTCGACTACGCTTCTCGATGTACCGTAACAGTTTAAGTTATAATAAAATTACTTATTACCTTATATGCTAGATTGTAATGTGAATAAAGTATCACCAATTATGCTACTTTACAAGGGGAAAATAAATCTGCTTAGTGTGTTAATTATAGCTGAAGTTATGAACTGATAATTTGCACAGAGGTAGATTGGTACTTGAATTTATAAAATGGGCACTTTTGACTCAACAAAGTTTTAAGCGGACGGAGTTGCAGATCACAACAAGTATGAAAATACAACTGTTGTGTACACATTTTCAAGAACCAAATATTTATAGTGACCACGTAATAAAGGGTTTCCAGTTTAAAATGTTAAACACCTAAGTAAACATGGTAACTAGTTAGCCAACACTAATTTATGTTGAAGTGAAAGTTTGTGGTTATGTAACCGGCGTTGAAAAGGGTTTCTAACTCCCACTGTTTATGAAATTCGTTAATGGCTCTACAATATTCTGGGAAGGAGGCCGTTAATAAAATGTAAACTAATGTATTGTTTATTTTCCGATAAATTATTTCATCACGCTCATTTTACAGTTTCGATTTCGTAAAACTGAAAGTTAATATATTTAAAAATATTTTATTAATAATTATTTCTGAGACTGGTGCCTAAACTAAGCCGGAGCCTGTATTTAGGGACACCACTACCCAGACATATAAGTTTTCAGTATGAAGTGCATAAATGAAGAGTGAAAGAGTGAGTGAACATTGTGACAATGTATGTGTTGTGTGATGAGTATTATATTATGTTTATGTGTAATATGTGTGTGTGGTGAATATGATTGTTGTGTGTGATATGTCAGATGTTATAATTACAACTAAACGTTTTGTACGATTTTACTTACAATTTAAAAACAATATACGTATAACCATCCAGGCTGACTTGTCTATAACTAATTAAAAATATAGAATTTCTCAGTGGCAGCCTGGAGTCTGGATGTATGCCCGTTTGATGGCAACAGACTAAAGCCCTATATGAGGCTTAAACTGGCGAAATGTGGGTGTACTGCCCAACCCTTCAGAGAACACAGGCGTGATTATATGTTAGCAACATCACGTGACATAACATCACCCCTGTATTCCCCAAAAGATAAAGCAGAAGTGTACCTACTTATAGTATTATATACTCCCACATTTTGTTGTGTTTAAATCACATGTAATAGGGAGTGAACCTATTGCCACCAACCAGGCACAAATCCAGACTCCGGGCTGCTTGTGAGAAAAATTATATAGGAAAATCTCAATAAAACTTTTCCTGACCTGGGAATCGAACCCAAGACCTCACGCTAGGCAGACCAACGAGGCAGTAACTATAGATGTCTACCTGTAACCAGTAATTGGCCAATTTTGTACGAAAATATGTTGCTATTCCTGATTTGTGAAACTAACTGAGTGGAAGCAGCAAATGGTATACGGAATAAAGAGTACCTTTACGTCAGTTTTGGTTAAATTTTGCCGTGCAGCGAAACTAACTGTTTAGTCCAAATTGAATACACGATTTTCGAATTTAGCTAAACAATATTGAACTGTGCGCTTTCAGCTATTGTTTCGTGAAGTTCAACTGTAGGTAGGAACGATACACGGAGACAGTTCCACACATCAGCAAAACGCGTCTAAGGGGGAAGCCAGACAGAAGAGGCGTAAGACGAGGACACGTCGTAGACACGGCAGAGACGGGGTACGGACGCCACTTTTCATCTTTCAATATCCGCGACATCTGCGTGGTGTGCATCTCGTGCTTTATACGCACCCCTGCTATGTCTGTACTCTATCCTCGCACTGTTCGTGCCTCATCGCCTCTGTGTGTTTTGCAACAGGACAAAGATGACAAATTGTCGCGACTGCGCCTTGTCCTCTACATAAGCTCACGCCTTTTTCTCATAGGGGTAGGTAGAAACTACAGAAAGCCACCAGCTACGATCCTTACATGATTCCTTACAATTTATATGAATGTCCATTTAAAAGATATCTCGCTCCTGGCCTGCGCCTAACTCGCCCCATCTGAACTCAACTTAACAAAACATTACTATTCTGGAATATTGGGCTCCCCTCGAATCCTCCTCACCGTTGTTTTTTTTTATCATACGAATGTGTTCCCAATTTGGATTTTATTTTTCACCGTGAGATACGTTCCCAAATAATCGAATCGTCACGAAGCACGAAGGTTTGCATATAAATATAAAATAAAGTAAATACGCGATAACTGTTACCGTTCGAATGAATGCAGCACTTTTGTCGGAATATTCCTGAATGTGGGTTGTTCAGTGCATCGTATTAAAATGTAAAACAGACTGCTAACGAGGGCCGCGGAACAAATTTAATTATTCGCGATACGGTGGGATATATTCGTGACAGTGCGAATATGTCCGAATGTGCTGGCCTACCTTTATTATGGGTATGATGACGTCAGTGCCTTTTGGTGTTGTATATAATGTCCTGCCTGTACACCAGCTTGAAGAAAAATGAATGAGCACTGCAAATTTGTGAAGATAAATGTAAAATGATTTTTTAAACCGCATTGAGCGGTTTTTGAATGAGGTTAAACTTTTGGCTGCTTTGCATTACCAACATGTTTATGTAACTTGTGGCGCTAGTCTGACAGTTATTCCAAAGTTTTAAGTTTTCACGTCCGTCAGCAGTACAAAAATAACTTGTCACTGTATAAAGTCATGATCAATTCTTGAATAACACGCATAAAATAACTAAATAGCTGTTGCCTATATTTTCACTAGTACAGTATCTGTTTGTTAATCCAGGCCATTCTCTGCCGGTGTGCCAAATTTGATCTAAATCTGGTCAGTAAAAAAAAAAAATATTCAAAGATCATTATCATCTGCCTAGCCTGTTCCCAACTATGTCAAGGTCGGCTTTCTGTATAACCGGATGCAACTGAATACCAGTATCTTACAGCGCGACTGCCTTCCTAACCCCTACAATATACTACAGTATACTAACCCATACGGTTAAAGGGTAACACGATACATTTTGGTAAGACTGGTTGTCAGACAAACAGGTTCTGGCTACCCGTAACGCCTGACATAAATCTATAAATTACAGCCGGAACTTAACGTGCTTCCCCAAGCACGTAGGGGTCTCGGTATATACATACACACACAAATATTAATATGATATGATGAGTGATGTGACATCCGTGCCTTTTCATTTGTCAACGAATGATTGATTTACCAGTAACTTGTAAATAATGACGTAGTATGCGACATTTATAATGACTTCGATGGTATTTCGTGACAAAATTAATTATAATGTGTCTTTAGTATGTGATGGTCCTGATAACAGTTATTTCAGCGGCCCTTAAAAATAACGCTTTTACTGTTGATATTCGTCCTTGCAAACTATTATTTTATCGACAACTCGCAAATATCTCTTTAATCTTTTAAACGCCTGTGTCTCATTTATCCGGCAAAATTTATCGTGTCCATTCCGGCTGAGTCGCATTTATCCGACATAATAACCTTTATTTGTCTTATTAGATTTCTTGATATTACTTTACATTCTACCCAAAAATAGCTCCTTACAGGCAAGTTGATAAATGTCATCATCATCATCATCGTCCTGCCCTTATCCCAATTTATTTGGAGTCGGCGCAGCATGTTTTCTTCTGCCATATATCTCTATTTGCCGTCATCTCAAAAGTTACCTTTTGCCTAGCCATATCAATTTTCACACAATCCATCCATCGTTTCTTTGGTCTCCTTCTACTTTTGTAACCCTCGACATTCATACACTAAAATTTCCTACCACCAATCACCAATGGGATAAATGATAATTTCACTCACACTTTCATTTTTATACTAGCTTCCGCCCACGGCTTCGCCCACGTGGTTGGTTGATAAAAAGTAGCTTATGTCCTTCCCCGGGGTGCTATCTATCTCTCTGCCAAATTTTATCCAAATCCGTTCAGTGGTTTAGGCGTAAAAAGGTAACAAACAAAGTTACTTTCGCATTTATACTATTACTAGCTTCAGCCCCCGGCTTTGAACGCGTGGTTTACTAATAAAAAGTATCCTATGTCCTTCCTTGAGATGCTCTGTATTTCTCAGCCAAATTTTATCGAAATCCATACAGTGGTTTTTCCGTGAAAGACGGATAAACAGACACACACACGTTCCCATTTATAATATTAGTAAGTATATGGATAATAGTTAGTATTAGATAACTGCCGTGCAGTGGGTCAAAAGGTTAAGTAAAGCAATTATCTGTTGCCATAATACCAGATGAAATTGGTAATCAAAATCATGAGACCCAGACATATCAACATTTTACAACACGTATAAACATAACGACGATGTCCTTGACTTCCTTGAGGGGTGAGCAGACAAGCGGCACTAATTGATCGTGACAATCTCCGGCACAACCCCGGTACCTCGCTACTCGTAACGAGAGTTGTTATCGCCCCTCAATCGTTGAAAACTGTCTTAACTTTGAACCTGGTGTACTGCTAAGATTATAATTGTACCAATATTGCTTGTAATTTACGTGATTGGTGTAGTGGTCGTAAACTATGGAAGTATATTGAGGTATGCTGAAGTATTATCGTTGTTTGGCCAAAGAATCAGCATTGCCATTCAACGTGGCAGTGCTGCCAGCATTCTTTTCCAGGGCACTTTTCCCAATTTTTTGATGCCCTATGATTATTTATTTTATTTTATTTCTTCATATATTAATAATAGTGTTATTTATGTATTTATAGTAGAAAATCAGTTGCATTTTCAAGACATTGTTATCATCTGTGTGGCCTTTTCCCAACTCGAACAGCCTCGAGACATGGTGTCTGATGAAAAGCTGATAAGATTCATCATCATCTGCTTAACCTTATTACAACTATGTTGGGGTATCACTGGTTGCAGCTGAATAGTAGTATTTTTCTTGAAGCGACGTACTACCTATCTGACACACAACCCAATTACTGGCTAATACGCATTGGTAAGACCGTAAGAGACTTTCAGTCTCCTGACCTACCCTTTACGATTGTCAGAAAGCCAATGGCTTAACGTGCTTTCCGAGATATGGAAAGGTTTTGATATGTAATGGACGGGAAACCCACCCACTAACTGACCTTGGTAACCGTAGTTTAACTACCGATCGACCCGTGCGGTTAGCCATAAATAGGCTCACACTTTTTCATCAGACATTATTATTAGGGTTAGTGCACCTATTTGTCTGCTTACTCCTTTAGTGCAAGCGTTATGGTTTACTTTTATCTCTTCAAACTTTACAGTCACATGCAAAAAGGTCACACTTCGTGAATTCTAAAACGATTTTATCCTAAAGGTTTGATTACAATAACGACCTCTTTTGTATTTCATCGAACATCATTTTGATGTGTAGCCATATACAAAAACGCTTTAGACTTCGCGCGTTTATATTAAATTTCAAGTCTAAACGTCAATCGGTCCAATAGATATCGAGGTAAAGTGCCGAATTGAACAACGAAACAGGTGTTTGCGGTCAAAATCAGTGTCCAGTTGTCGGTGTATTTCAGATACGTTCCGATTGACCAATCACGTTCACTGATTTCACGCAAGCGACGCTAAATGTGGCTTTAAATTGGACTTTAGAGCTATTTGTAGCTTTGTTTTCAATCACGTGGTGGGAGTTTATCCCGCTGCTACGTCGTAGGCGGCGTAGTAAAGCTACGGCTACGCTGTTACGCTTTCGTAGTAGATTAAGTGGGCCAGCTGCGGGGATTCCTGGAATATTGTGACGATTTTTTCACTAGAGGCCTTGCACGAATGTACTACATAAACGAGAACTATTTTTGAATCGAAGTACAACTTTTCTGTTGCATTTTATTTTTAATTTATGCGACAGTTAGCGGCATCAGTAAAGTGTAAAAACTAAATAATCATGAATAGTCTGCATTTACATAATTAAAAAAAACGCTGTCATTTTCCGACTAAGGAATATCAAGCAACAGTTTCACCCAATATTTCAAAAGCTCCTAAAATACACCCGAAAGCGAGCATTTTAAACTGTTAAAAAATATAAATAAAAGAAAATTATTCTAGATTAAAACAACGAAATACGTTCCAGCACGAAGTGGGTATAAAAAATGAAATATTATTCATGCAATGTAAAGTAAAATGCTTTCGTATTGCAAAGCGGGGAGATTCATCAAAATGTTTAATTTGACGGGTCTAGGGTACCTATTTATATTGCTTCAACGGAGTGAGAGAAACAAGTACGATGTGGTTGACCATTTTATTTAATACGATGAGTATCAAGTTTCTTCTAAATGAACGCTTTGTAAAAACAATGATTACTTGGAATAAAATAGAATACTCTTTATTGTACACCATGAAAACTTACAAATAATGACTTTATGTGAAACGTAGCGTGTTACAATGGGCGGCCTTATCACTAAAAGCGATCTCTTACAGACAACCTTTGGATTGACTTGATAGAGAAGGATATATGATCTGTTGGTACTTCATGGTGTACTATTGTAATATATAAAATACGTAACTATTTAGTACATAAAATATAAATATGAAAATTACAGTATAACATTGATACGAGTATATATTACTTAGCAGATAACCTTTTGATTGGACTAGTCACTTAATTAGAGAGATTTTGGGGTCGATTTTCGAACGGAAGAAATATTTGTATGGCCTACAGGTAGTTGTTCCGGGTCTGGCTGTTTGTGTATGTGAGTTTAAATGTTTGTAAACGCACTCACGATACAGGTTTTAGAAATTCCTAGTGTGGGGCAACGTTTATTTAAAAAAAAAAATAGGTCTTTACCTATGAAATTGCCGTTTCGTATGAAAAAAATTAAATGAATTTTTTTCATGTATTTTTTATTTGTATTAATCGAAGTAATCACCCATGCAATCAATGCATCTTTGCCAACGCAGTGGCAGTTTATTGATGCCCTTCTTAAAGAAATCAGCTGGACGGGAGGCAACAAATTCTTCAAAGGCATTTTGTACTGCCTCTCGGGTATTGAATTTTTTTCCCGCCAAGAAGTTATCCAAATTCTGGAAAAAGTAGTAGTCTGTAGGCGCAAGGACTGGTGAGTAGGGCGGATGACGGAGAGCTTCCAACCCCAGTTCTTGCAACTTGGAGACCGTCTGCTGTGCAGTATGAGGTCGCGCGTTGTCGTGCAGGAGCAGCGGAGACGAGCGATTGACCAATGCTGGTTGGAGATGTGCCAGCTTCTCCATCATTGTGTTCAATTCTTCACAGTACACATCTGCAGTAATGCTCACCCCGTTTGGTAAGAAGCTGTGTTGAATCACACCGGCGCTAGACCACCAAACAGTGACCAACACTTTTCTTGGGGTAAGTTTTCGTTTAGGGCATTGTTTAGGTGCTGAACCAGGATCCAACCAACTTGCTGAGCGCTTGCGGTTATCAAACAGAATCCATTTTTCATCGCAGGTAACAATGCGGTTCAAAATTCCTTCATTTGTGTGTCTGTTGAGCAGTGCAAGGCACGTCTCGACGCGTACTTTCCGCTGGCGATCATTGAGTTCGTGGGGCACCCATTTGTCAAGCTTTTTTACCTTGCCAATTTGACGCAAATGGACCAATATTGTTTTGACGCTAACCTCGAAAGCTGCTGCTAATTCAGCCGTAGATTGTGTATCATCAGCTTCCACAATCGCCTTTAATTCGTCATTGTCGACCAAAGTCTTCGGACGACCGCGAGGTTCATTTTTCAGGTCGAAATTTCCAGAACGGAAGCGAGCAAACCAATAACAGGTAGTGCGTTGGTTTGTAGTGTTAGCTCCGTAAACGTCGTTGATGTTGCGTGCCGCTTGTGCCGCGTTGCTGCCACGACGGTACTCATATTCCATAATTACTCGAATTTTTAACGTATCCATGATGACGAAAAAGATTTAAATGCGATGAAAATGTAACACTAATCAATAAACAAATGACTACTTTTGGAAAAAAAAAACCATGTTTTTAAAATAAAATTAATTTGAAATTAGAATTCTTAGCCAAACAAAAAATATTTTGATTTGAAATGGCCAGTACTGCAGAACTGCAATTTCATAGGTAAAGACCTAATATATATCGCGGGAGTGAGATTCACAGAAGTCGGGTAAAAGATTATAAAATAGTGTGTTGAGTGTCTTAAAGAAGAACATTAATAAATGTTTTGCCAAGAGACAACAGGTTGTAAAACGCTGTTTATAAATATGTTAAAATAACAATCAAAAGAATATTAACTTAAATGGTATGTGTCACGGCTGCGCCATAAGATCCATCCCGGGGCTGGAGTGTAAGACTACTTTGTCCGACAACCTCATTAGTTGATTTGCAAGATCCCCTTCCAAAAAGTAGTGAGCCACCAGTGCAGCCAGTGCTTCACAAACCGACGCGTGCCTATGATTTATGAACGGCTGCAGTACGCTGTATGTATGTATCGATCTTTCAATGCCCATCAAAACAACGCCGTCATTTGTTATTGTAGATATGGTAGACAGGTTTCATAGACAGCTGCGTTGCCATATTCATTGTTTTCATATACTACGTTTTATTTGATTGTTTTATATGTACCGGGCTTGTTCAATTACATAGAGTGATATTTAATGTTTTAACGATTGACGTTATCAATATGGATGTAGTTTGTGTTTAATACACAGTAGCTATACAATACTCATTTCATTTCGACGTTGTACCTGCAGACATAGTCGTAATTATCACAATATGCGAAAATCTTATCAAGGTTGGTCTGTGGGTAGATACCCATCCATTTCAAATCAAGACCATTTCGTGCCTCAGAAATCACGTTAACCCACTGTCCAATACAACAGTTACGCGTAGTCAAAATACCGAAAGTCTAACAACCAAGAGGTATCGTATTACCCAGTAACTGGGTTGTTGAAGTCGGATTCTATGGCAGTCGCTCCATGGAGCGACTGCCATAGAATCTTACATACAAACTTTTTACATAGAAACTTTACATGTAAAGTACTAGAATTCTGCTGCATACAGTTGGACTGGAAGCCGACCCCAACAGAGTTGTTCGGCAGAACATGAAAAGGCTAGGTAAATATTTTACCTACTATTTTGGCAGCATATTTACCCTTTTGTTCTTAGATATTATGATCTTTTACAATATAAGTCCATTTAAGGTCAGTTTTTTTTAAGTAAGCCTTTATAAATTACCCAGTGGCAGGTGGTTTTATTGTAAGCCTTCATACAAAGTAGTTCACTCACCTCTCCTAAAAGCAAAATCTAACAAACACTAAAGAATTCCTGGTATTATAAACCTAATCTTCTAGTGCTACGTCGGTATTATTTTTCCCGGCCTTTACTTTTCTTCGTATATTGTGATTCCTTGCTCACCAGAAGCCACCCGTTACTGTGTCTATATATAGATCTCAAGAAATAATAGCCTATGTGCTATACTAAAGTATAAGCTATAGGAGCTATAGGCTATAAGTACACTAGTAGAAAATCCCTAAGGTGTTAAGTCCGCCTTTGTACGGTCTAAATAAAAACTGTAAAGTTTCATCAAAATCTCTTCAGTAGTTTTTGCATGAAAGAGTAAACAAAGATACGTCTTCACAAACTTTCACATTACTATATTAAGTAGTTAGTATGATAAGAATATAATAAAACATGAGCGGTACCTATTTCAATGGATTTTTTTAAGTCATAAAAATAAAGAATTTATTATATTTATATTAATAAAGATTTTATAACTTATTCAGTAATGTGTAAATATAAAGTAATATAATAAACCCAATATATACATTTTTGATCGCACAAACACACATCTATCGAATACAACTACATGTGTGGCTGTAACGTACTATAGCAAAACTGTCGTTTATGTCGAAATCTTATCTATATTTTGTCGATCTAGCTCTCAACTATCTACAGTATAACGTATGATAAGAAACTTCGTTCCAATAAATGTCACCTGACCAAGATGGACTCCTCGTGATAATTAAATAAAAAATCATTCCATATACACCTACACCTTTTGACATACTCGTATAAGT
Organism: Phlogophora meticulosa; assembly: GCA_905147745.2. Taxonomy (NCBI): domain Eukaryota; kingdom Metazoa; phylum Arthropoda; class Insecta; order Lepidoptera; family Noctuidae; genus Phlogophora; species Phlogophora meticulosa. The sequence continues at coordinate 3,813,468 of LR990540.1, read as the reverse complement.
CAGCCAGGAATGTGCTAACGAAATAACTCCTTTTGCACGACAGCGCATTTAAAACAAGGATATTTAAACGGAACGTTGCTGGTGTTGCCATCACAAATATTTACTTTTGACACATTTAAAAACACATAACCCAACCCTGGCAGGGATTCGTTCAAAAGATTTCTTTTTTTTATGCCTCATGACGTTTCTTTTATGAATGCGTACAAAGGTCCACCCACCAAAGGTTGGCTTTGCGTTCATGGAATACCATTTTTTTCCTCGTAGGACTACTAAATCCCTCCATATTACGTTTGTTTTAGAAGAAATAACACGGGTAGTGTGCAGATTTAATGCGTTTTCAATTTAAAGATAGTTTATTTCTGATTTTCTGCTTCAAAAAGTAAGTAACAAATAGGCACTTCAAAAAGAAAAAGTTTAAAAGGTTTTTATTTTCCAGAAAATTGTTAGATTATAAAATAATCCCATATATCTTTTTCACACAATGTTTTAGAAAACTCAAAGTATATTTTTAATTCCGAAGTTTCATACCATCTGGTCAGAAACAAAGTTTGGACAATCCGCTCCCGAACGCCGTCGACGACTGAAATTGCCTTAAACAAATTCATTTTCGTGTTTCGTAGATTCTTTTTCTGCAGAATTTTAAAGCATTAGCGATCGTTTCCAGTTTTAGCTCACTGCCATGGAACTTTCAGGGAAGGCTATTTCAGGAGAAAGTTAAACTTACGTTATTATAATTCTGTATCTACTGTAATTTCGTTTTGAAAAGGTTAAACAATGTTTGGGCAACATAGAACTTCATAATTGAATTTACTTCGGTTTAATCCAACACGACCTCTTATTTACGAGTTACTTTGTGAATTGCCATGGTAACGGAAATAGTAAAATTCGGAAATATTTAAAAATTAACTATGAAAGTGCTGGTTTAAAATAATCTGAATAAAGTTGAATTATAAAAAAAAGTACAAAGAAAGTTACTATTATAATTTACTAACACAACGTCACGCCAATGGGGAATTTTGGCGTGATGTCAGGCAGAGGTGTATCTAAAAACCCCCATATTTTACTAGTTATGTCTAAGTATAATGTAATAAAACTATTTTGTTGCTGGAGAGTTTGTTGCGCCACTTCTTCTTCCCAGCAAAAACACTAGGAAGTGGTGAAGGGTGGGCGTTTTGGGGGACTTTCTTATGTAAATTTTGACATTCAAAAAGTGCTGATTCTCAGCCTAATTGGGATAAAAGAATTTTCATTTGATTTTTTTAGAACCTATAGCCATCAACCAGGCTCAAATCCAAACACCAGGCTGAGAAATTGAGAAATTCCAGATTAAAAAAAAAACAGATGCATCGCACCAAGGAAGACTGACAGCAGAACCATGACAGCAGTTCAAAATGTTCCCACCTAACCCAGCATAAATGAGTGGATAGACAAGGAATGACAACCTTTATCATTCCACGTTACTCGTGCTCAAAACGAGGCCCATGTTGAAGGGCCTTTAAAAGGTCCTCACCTTTAAGCGCTCGTGATGAACGACATTAGCTAAATTGGTCATGTTCCCAAGGATTACACGGCGCGGCGCGGGCGCTGCCAAATTAATATTTGATCTAAGCTTTTGTTTCCCCCGTATTTAATTAGGTCGTGAAAAAATATATATATATTTTTTGTTGTCAACGGAAAGGTGTGGAAGATAAAGAATATTTTAATTTTAATAAACGCGAGGCTTGAACCGTCTTCGTGTTGAGTTGGGGTAATTGGACAGCGTTTTCTTTGTTTTTATTTGGTATTGCATTTGTGGTACGGTTTATAATAGTAAATAATTGCGCTACAGGCTTTCTTGAACTTTGATAGTGAGTAATTTTATCTAAGATTTGGCTTCCGAGAAGACTCGTATGGACTATCGACTCGTTTATGTCAAGTGTAACAATAATGGGATTTATAATTATCTATTTACTCAAAATTCGCGCAGTCTTAGAGTTGCGGATATCGGCCCATCAAACAATACAATACAATAACTATCTATCTGCCTCGCTTTTCTTCATTTATGTTGGGGTCAGCTTTCAGTCTAACCCAATACACTGAATACCATTATTTAACATGCATCGACTGTCGTCTGACCTCAACAACCCAATGACTGGGTAATACGATACTCCTTGGTAAGACTGATTGTTAGACTTTCGGTATTTTGACTATCCGTAACTTGGACAACGGCTTAACTTGCATTCTGAGGTATTTTATGGTTTCGGTAGGTAATGGACTAGCACCCATCCATAGACCAACCTCGGTAAGCTAACCTTAACTTTCGATTGACCCGTGCATCTGTCTTTATGTAGCCACAAGTCCCAAAGCAAACAGGCTACTAGTTCTCAAGTTACACTTTTGGCCAAGCTAAAATAATGTTATTGTAATATTAAACGCCAACAAACTCCACTAAATTATAACATAACACACTCGCCCCCAGGTAGTGGTTACCGCGAAATAAACGAGAAACCAATTTATAGGGGCCGAGAATTTTGTTCGGCCGTTATGAATATTTAAATGGGACCCTGTATAAAGGTTGGTCCGGCTATGAAGGCAACATCCTGTACAATTACGTGGTTATAAATCCTCTGTTACATCCAATAAGCGCTCCACCGGATCAAAATGGCGGAAGGGAAGAGGTGTACGGAGTGGCCCATATATTCTGGCACGCAGCTCAGAGCATAACAAAACATTTTCAACCATTTCTGATGGTGCTAAAGTTAGGTGTGAAGTATTCATCTCCTTGTTTTTTAGAAGGGGTGCTTTTATTTTATTTTATTCTGTACTCATATTGTAACGCTCAAGAGTTTGTTTTTGTTTGAATGCGCTAACCTCTTTATCTCTCAGTCAAATTTGAAAGGATCTTTTGCTTTTAATAGCTCAATTTTAGAGGAAGGGGATAGGCTACTTAACATCACGTTATGACACTCAGGGGCGGGTGAAACCGGGGGCACAGCTAGTTTATTAATATTCCAACATCTTATGGTTCTATGTTTCAAACTTCAGCTAGTTATGTAGATAAGTGTCTAAACACACTATGCCGAAGTTACGCGACCGAAGTTCAGCACAATTACGCCTGCAATGCTATTTGAATTACTGAAGACACACTATGGCAAAATTACGTCGCGTTATAGCGTACAGCCTTACGTCGGTCGGGCGTAAGTTCAGCGGCAACATATTCTGTGAGCACACATTATGCGCGACCGAAGTTCGGTTCGACAAAGATGGTGGGCAGCAGCGGGGAGCCGCCGCGCCCCGCGTGTCCTCCCGTAGTGTTAATTTCGCTTCTGTCAGCGCTTGAGCGCTCGAGACACTGAATACACACACAAAGTTGCGGAACTGAATTTCTGCCGCGTAAGTTCGGCACTTATGGAGTGTCATATCAGCCGAATAATGTCGGAACGTAAAATCAGCTGCCGAACTTCGGTCGCGTAACTTCGCCATAATGTGTTTAGATACTAACGATCTGTAGTTCTGGTTAAGAAAAACTCATAACACAAATTCTTTTGTCTGACTCGAAGTGTTCAAAAAGTTATGCGCAAGCTAAAGTTGTTCTGAATATTGCTGAAATATTTGTTCATTTCCTTACCCTTATTGACTGTACTAATTTTCTATAAAGTTCCAATATTATTTGCTATTTACAGGCAACAATAAACTAACCTTTTCAAATACTTCTATCTATTTGAATAATGGTAGCGTTTTATTGTCATTTCAATCCCTTTTCAATTCGCAGAATATAAAACTTGTATCGATGGGAAATAAGAATGTTGGATAGGAAGTTCAAATACATTTGACTCAAAATTTAACCACCTAACCGGTCTAACCGGATGCAGCTGAATACCAGTATTTTACATGGGGTGACTGCCTATCTGAACTCCACAACCGATTAACTAGGCAACACGATACCCTTGGTAAGACCGGTTGTCAGACTTTCGGGCTTCTAACTTCGAACTTAAATAAGTAAAATGTTTAAATGATTTGGTTGAGATTTTCTTGCTACGACATTTCGCTACGGTTGTCTGCGTATAATGCTACGGTACTACGTCATTACTACGGCGTAGCGCGATATACGGACCGTGTTATTTTGTTCATAGGTCATAAAAGACGAAGAGACGGCAAAAGGGAGGAACGTTAAGGGTCATACAATACTCCGCAATTTTGTTTTATACTTTTATTTTAATTTAGAATATCGGTAAAATGAATTTATCCTTTTATTGAAAGGAGAATCTACGGGAATAATGAAAGAAAAGAAAAACAATAAATTTACCTTGTAAGGTTGGTCGGTTGGTTGGTGTTTATATTTAACTCAATGCCTTTGGTAATGGATGCAGCAAAATAATTTATTTTGTAATAAAAAGATATTGAAGAACTGACGTGTCTGTTATCAAAGTTCTCAAATTCCCATCAACACTTGATGAGCAGTTTCGGAGGCTAACCTAAGCACATAGCTACACACACAAGCCGTGTAAGAGCCATGTAATTCAGTTCAATTACAAGTAATTACGTCACATTCAATATCTATTAAGGGAGTCGTTTCGACGCTCCTCGACTCGAGCAACGGCAAATCATTTTAATGAGATTTCACGCTGATGGCATTATGCAAAAGGGCGGTTAGTACAGGTTTGAACTGCGAACAAATTAGTGTTTACTTAGTGCACGATGGAATTTCTCATTGCAAACATTACGAATATTTAGGGTACCTTACCCAAATGGTGCCAGCAGGACCCTATTACTAAGCCTCTGCTTTTTGTTCGGCCAAATAGGTAGACAGTAAAATCAGTTCAAAAATAATTCATTTGGTAGTTGATTCTTAGTCCCACCTTAGAGTTATGGGATTTTTAATTTGAATTGAAATGAATTGAATTTAACGAAATGAACAGCTTAGGCATCAGGGCTGAAAACACGGAAAAAATATTAATTGCTCCATACATGCCGTTTTTGTTCGTATAACTTGACAAAATGTAGGGAACGGCTGTTTTTATTTTCGCGTTTTCAAAGTCGATCTTGTAGTAAAAGTTATTCATCTTCACAAGTACCATGCTGCCTTAAAATTTATTCAACGATCCACCTAACACCCTATATATTTAAAACGGACCAGCGCAAGCGCTCGCAACCGTCTGCACTCTGGTGCTGTAAGTACATATCAACATAATCGACATATTAGCCTACAGGCATGTCTCATTTCCCGCGATTGCGTAATTTACACTTAAAACACTTTCGCATCGAATTTTCCCCACTCAAAAACGCTTATCTTTACAATCCCAATCTTTGAGGCCGAAGTACCTACGTACCCAGCTCAGCTTAATCGCAAACTGGCTGAACCAATTTGCTCTCACAAGTAAGTAAGTAGTAGTCGGTACAACGCGTTCCTTTGTGGTCGTTGGATGGCATTATTCGCCACTCGATCCCCACATACATATTTATGTGTTTTTTTCGCATACCCCCGCTGAAGCTGTAAGCCTTTCGTTATCCCGTGTTTTATTCTCAAAAAGACTGTAAACAATACATATTTATACGTATGTAGGATGTTGAGCTGCTGTTTTGGTGTAAAAAGCGTCGCTTTGGGTTTATAGGTCGTGTTTTCGATTTCCTCAGAAAGTAAAAAGTAGCTGTCAAAGATTTTCCTCATACGCGTTTAATTTTTCATACCTGGATGACCGAGATTTGCTCGGATAAAACGACGTTTTCTAAAAATGAAACCTAGCTAGATCGATTCATCGCCCCCGAAACAAAACGAACAACAAAAACTGAAATTGAGTATGTAGGGGTGCATACTAAATTTCATGGAAATCGTTGGAGCCGTTTCCGAGATTCAGATTATTTATATGTACTTTATACAAGAAGTGCTTGTTTTATAGGTATAATATACGCGGTGTCCTAATAGTGATCCTTAAAAACCCTGTTTAGTCCGATAGTTGGATTACCCAAAAATGCATGCATTTTTTCGTTCGTCACGTAAACCCAAAATGACGATGATATAGTGCGATGAAATTTTGCGTGACGTCACACCTAGTAAAACTTTTTACATAGAAGTGACGTCACAAGCCCCTTCTCCTGAACTTTGATGTGCTATATCAATGTCACTTTTTATTGATTTGAGTAAGCAAAAAATATGTAGCCAATATTTTTTGGTAATCTTACTGACGAACCAAATAGACTTATTATATTTTTACCTAGGACATATCCCTTTTCTTTTTCAATAAATTAAGTAAAAGGAACGAAGATTATCTGGAACAAACAAATATTTCTTGGTATAACTACCGTATATAACTTATATGAATTTAGTAAAAAGCTGTTGTTTTAACATTACAAACAGACACTTCAATTTATTTATTTGTACGAATAGTAACACCTTAACTGCCAAACAACGAGACACAGTAAAAAATGTATTGTTTGTCGGTCATTTGGCGTTCAACGTGTTAGTCACCTACCTTAAGCATTCAATTCGGAGAATAGTTTTGTCTGTGTCTTAATAGAACCGTGACTGGTAACGACGCCATGGTATAAAATTGCAATCAGCTAAGCTTTTACTACGTTTTAATAAATCCTCATGAGTACGGATGAGTAGAGGTTAGACTGTAGTATTTATTCAGTTTAATAATTAGATACCAACTAAACACAGCACATACAGCTTGTCTACAACAACCACTTTTTACAAAGAGTATAGTGTTACCCAGTTACTGGGTTGTGAAGGTCAGATAGGCAGTCGCTCCATGTAAAATACTGATACTCAGCTGAATCCGGTTAAGATGAAAGCCAAACCCAACACAGTTGAGAAAAGGTTAGGCAGATGATGACATACAGCTTGCTCATGAGTAGGATAGTATTTATAGCTTCATCGTGTTACTACATTCCTCTAAATTTCAGCTTTCTGGCACCCATTAGATACGTTAGCTCACCACTTTAGTCTCCCTGTAACAAACATACTAGAGTCACACAGAAGCCTAACCAACAAGAGTGCTTTATACCGACAGCGCTCTCAAATTCTGTTTGTCCAGAAATAGACTTACAAATAAATAATTACATCCCACACAACAGCCACATTTGTGAGGGAGGTCGGCAGATATTCTTGGACTCCTTTCATATTGCATGCAAAATACATTCTAATGAATTTAGTTCTGATTTCACATTCCGTTTTGATACTATTTTTAGTCGTGGAAACGAGCCGGCTGTACATATGTTATTTTTAGAAGTCCGTAATTGAGGTTTTATTTTTTGTATGGAAGTTCGTGAGTTTTGCTGGTGAAAATTAGTAGTAAAAAGTTAGTTATTGTTGTACCTATTAATGAATCAGTGACATTATTTTTAGTTTTATTTTGTATTTTTGGTTCTTTTATTATTACTTCATTTAATTTGACATTTTATCAATAATTTAATTTAAATGTTACATGATTTATAATAATTGTGATTGTAACTTTCCAATTTCTAAAATGCATTTGGTTTAAAATCCTCTGATATTTTGTATGCCTTTTGGCGGGGCACAGCTCGGATCCTATAGTATTTATTATAACACCTTTCATGTACCCTGTGTTCACGAAATAAATAAATTTGAATTTGAAAAAAGTCCAACTAGGCGCGCGGCTTATGAACTTTATAAAAATCTTAAATTAATTAATTCACAGGCAGAATACTGACGTGGAATTGGCTCGAGAGGTTTTTATTTAACGAAGGTGAGGAAAGAAGGAAGTATTTTTGAAATCTATATCTTAATATATATATTTCTTGTGTGCGTGTGTATGTGACTGAACTCCTCCTAAACGACTGGACCAATTTTGATGAAATTTTTTGTGTGTGTTCGTGGAGATTCGAGAATGGTTTAGATTTACAATTGGACCCGGTAGGTGGCGCTGTACGGGCAGGACGACGTCTGTTCGGTCCGCTAGTATGTATATAAAAATAAATCCGTGTTTCCCTTGGTCATCCAATAACTTGAGAACAACTTTACCGACTTCATTCATCTTTTTTTTTTAATATTCTTGTACACATATTCAATAGCTTGGATAACTTCAATATCGCGATGTAGGTTATAGGATACGTCAGATTTAGTTCGTATGTGACATTTGTAAAGCGCGTGCCGACATGAAAGTAGTACTACTAACACATTTGCGACAGCAGACATCTTTGTGAAGTAAAAGAGTCGCTAGTTATGTGTAAATCTTGGCTCAATGCCAAGACCTCGAATGTTGTCTGTTTCCCGACTTCGTATGTTCTTAGACATCCTTTTTAGACAAATTGTTGGCTCTCATATCAGTTTTTCTGGCCTCTTTACATTTTAACTGTACGTTACAATATTTTGCCAACAGCAAGATAGAAAATAAGTTTATTTTGCACGTACTGAAAGGCTGAAACTAAAACCTCGCAAATAGAGCTGTCCAGCTTGACAGTCCGTTTCGTAAGGTATACTAGATGCAAATGATAAATTGTGTATATTTCGGTAAATTGGTTTTTACAAACATTTTCACACCCCCACACCTTTTGTCTTCTTAAAGTCAAAGCTTTTGCCCACGACTTCGTCCGAGTGGAAAATTCATGGGTTTTATTATTGCTACTCGGTACCCAAATTCTTTTTCTATATCTATATTTTGTTTCTATTGTATTTCTGAAAAAAAGTAACTAATTACTCATTTTAAGTGTTTCTTGAAATGACGGCAAATAGAGGTATGGAAGAAGAAAACATGCTGCGCCGACCCCAAATAAATTGGAATAAGGGCAGGAGGATGATGAAGTGTCTCATTATGGTTTCATAGATTAGCCCAAACAAAGAGACGGACAGACAAAAATTAACAAAAAATAAAAATAAGCAGAACTAAAATTTTCTTTATTTGCATTAAAAAGGTACCTATTTATTAACGTAAAATTTATAAGTAAAAAAAATGATTCTTGCTGCCTCTACTACCCTTAAACTAAACTACCGCTTAGAAAGGGTAGTTTTGTATGCAGAGGAATGGGCAAGCCACTCCAAACTCACTCTTTAAAAGAGATTTTTACAATAAGTTTTTAGAAAATTGCATCTCATGGTTCACATATCAAAAGGGTATATGTTTTCACACAATTCTCACACATGCGAAAAACGCCAACTTTTAACAAAAGTGTTCAACGTAGGTACTCGTACAGTTCATTGGTACAAGTAGGTAAATTACCAGTTTGCAGTGGTTCCGTAACCAGTGGAGTTGGGCCAATGTTAAGACTCGTTATGGGGACGCAATCAGTTGCACTGACGCACACTGTGAGGGAGCACAGGAAGATTGCCCGCGGAGAACAGGGGTCAGGTGTGCGGTACAAGTGAAAGCGAATATTCACGGTATTTTCTTCAATACTAGAAACGTGGTGTCTTGAAAGAAAGAAAAAGACATTTGTTTTAGCATAGTCTCAGGCACACAGTGACGTCTAATACCTTTAATTTACATATATACATATATATATAATCTGAATCTTGGAAACTGCCCCAACGATTTTCATGATATTTAGTATGCAGGGGGTTTCGATCTAGCTAGGTTTCATTTCTATAAAACGTCGTTTTATCCGAACAAAGCTCGGTCATCCAGGTAAACATTCATACTAAACAGAAAACAATGTCTGTGTGTTGGTGGATGTCACATGTCTTCTTGGTTTTAGAGTTCTTTGTCACCTCAAAATTCATTCTTAATGACCAATCTACTGTGATACCATATAAATTCTTATCAATCCCACCAGAGTGTGTTTGATGAAAATATTATTATGTTAATGTCCTGGTAATAATTGCAAAAACCGAGTTCAAAATTACCACCACCACAAACAAATAACCACCGTAATAACAGTACATAATTTTTCGAATCTATCCGACCTGTGAAAGTTGGTAAGACCCTTTTGTCAAGTGGAAAATGAACTGATGATCTTCAGACGCCTGAACAGATCTTTATAAATAATAGCTCAGAACCATCTAGATCACGTCAAACAGAAAAAACCGCATCAAAATCGGTCCATTCGTTTGGGAGCTACGGTACCAGAGACACACGTTAAACTTATAACACCTTTCATTTTGCATCAAAATCTGATGAAAATAAATAAACCATCTCTAAAAATCAAACAGCCGCTCAAATCTCTAGCCACAGACCACACATAATCCACAGTGATTTCTGTAACAGTAGTGTGGTATATGTATAACTACTCGTCGCGCGAGCCACTCGTTCTAGGGGTTATTATCCGGGGGTGTCAACCTGGGGGTGTCACGACCTAGGGGTGTCAAACTCGCTCGAGAACCCGAGAATCAATTCACTTCTGGTGTTACGGGTTCGCACCATGAAAATTTAACACTTTATTGAGGTGTAAGTCTGCGTTCAAGGGGTTATATTCGGGGGCGACGTGGTATGAAGTTGTCAGCACTAATCTTAAAAGGAGTTCTTTTATTTAAGGAGTTGTTCATCTATTCGATAGCGCTATTTTTTCGAATCGTTGTTTTTCTGAGCATTCGGTTCAAGAAGAAATCCGCTTATATACTTCATCAAAAATACCTCGCTTTCGAGAGTTGTCCTTGATCTTAGAAATCGGGCATAGGTCGCTAGCTCTTGACAACTGATTGAGATCTACTTTTTTGGTGTGAAAAAGTGTAATGCGACTTCCTTTCTAGTATTTGTCGTGGCCAATTTTATATAACTGTTTATAGAACATTCAAATAGTTTCTAAAATAATACATTTTTGTCGCCATTGTTAAGAAACAGGAGGGTATAAAATGGGGTGCCATTGTGAAAATGTCAAATGGGGAAGCAAAACTTACGTGGGGTAGGCTGGTAGGCAGGTATCGGATAAAAAGATTTTCTTTTGCTTTTTTGAGAGAATTTAATTAAAATGGCTCAGCTTTTGATTCATGGCCAACAATTTAAGCAACCCTTACAGATAATATGCTCACATTTTCAGCCCACCGCGAGCTGGTGGTGAAAAATCTGTATTAACTGGCCTGGTATTTTATAATACTAGCTGACCCAGCAAACGTTGTTTTGCCAGATAGGGGTTGATCGTAGAGGGGTGAAAATTTATGGTTGTATGTACTTTTGTATGCTGTATCATAAACAAATAAAAACAAAAAAAAAAAAAAAAAATTTAGGGGCTACAGCTATTCTCCAATGTGAGATTTAAGCACCTAATTCTGATATTATTTTATATAGGTATACTTAGTCAACTTTTCCCGACATGGAAATCGAAGTATGGCTTGTACTATAGCGACTAGTTAACGGATAGACATACTTATTGTACCTAGATATACTAGCTGACCCAGCAAACGTTGTTTTTCCATATATTTGTTTGGGGTGGACTACCCTTAACATTTAGGGGGAAGAAAAATAGATGCTTTCCGATTCGCAGACCTAACCGATATGCACACAAAATTTCGCGAAAATCGGTCGAGCCGTTTCGGAGGAGTTTAATAACAAACAGCGTGACATGAGAATTTTATATATAAGATTAATACGTGAAGCGAAAAATTCGGGTACCTTTTTAACACATTGCGCGCAGGGAAGAGTGTCAGATTTGGCATCGTTAAAGTTGAAAAAAGGTCGAATTTCGTCCATTGAGCGACCACAAGTTCTACTAAATTCTGGACTATGAGAGCTAAAGGTGAACGTGTAGGGTGACACTGACAAGATGAAGCCCCGACGTGAGGTGAATTGCACATCGAAAGGAGGATTAACGTGATCGATTGTCTAATGAGAGATTTTGGGTGTAATCAATGAGTCTTGTAGCCTTCCATCGCCCTGATTCTGTTGATCCACCTTCCGTAGCACAAGGTTATTACGCTCAATGAAGAGTGGAAGAACCATCGACGCACAACCTGATACCATGAGTTAAGAATATGATTTTGGACCCCCAGCGTCGAAGTTCTTCGTCGACGCATCCTAATGTGCACGTTTTTTTTTTCTGATGTTTTACTTACGACAAACTGCATAAAACCAATGAGTTTTGTTTATGAAAGAAGTACATTATTTACTTTAAAAAAAAACCCAGTGGTTTAGTTAGAAATCATGATTTTTTGTTGGTACATGAAAGTCTATTCTTTTACCATTTTCTGTTCCACGTCTCGTTTGTCAATAACATGACGTCACAATATTTGCGTTACATCTGACGAGGGTGCCGCCACCGTGATGTTTATTTTGCGCACATTTCTGACGCGATCAGCTTATAAATTGATATTAAATTGTGCGTACATAATCTTGTTAGGGACTACATTCTTTCGCATTGGAATTAATACTTGGAATAATTGGCTGATCGGAATGGATTTTTGATTTGTATGCGTATAAGGAGATTCAGACTGATTCAGACAAGATAACACTGGATTAAATACATTCAATACGTTCGTTATAAAAGTCTTCAAGCAAGCTAGGAGTGTTAGTAACTGGCGTGTGAGCAGGAGTGCCTGTTTGGCAGCGCTCCCAATTTGGCATCACTCCCAGATTGTGCCCGCACTCTGCCCGCCAGCAACCAACAACTACTCTAACAATCACTCGTGTGTTTATGAAACTTGTGCTAATGTGCAATGTGTTGGAGATTAAACGTAAGCTTTTTTTTAAGGTCTACTTTATATTAGAATGTGGGTAATCACCTAAATTCTAATATAAATAAATAGGTTCCCATAATCGAATTCATACATTTATGAGTCATAGAAAAGAATTATGAGAAAGACATTTGATTCATTTGTGAGCTTTAGTATAAAATATATGATGTCATATATGATTCTAGACATGTGAAAGCAAAATACCCTATAGAGCGTTCGCATCTATCGTTAGACGTTCGCGACGCTAGATGCGAAGGGTGCCACAAGAAAGGACAAATGGTTTGAGGGTAACTAGGGGTGAAAGAGTAGAACACCTCAGTTCAAAAGTTTAAACTTTTGAAGGAGGCGTGTAACCTTTACATTAAAATAATATTGCATCAGATTACCATAATCGTTTGCTTTTTTGCATAGCGCAATGCTCGTAAAATTCCCTTCTTTGTGTATTTTTATTATTGAAATTTTAAATGCGAGGCCAATTTTAAATTGTATTTTCAACATGGCCAGTGCTTGAAACTGACAACAATGAGTTGATTGATATTTTAATGTTGATTGTAAATTAAGTTTTGTGTTTAATACCATTAGCTTTACGTGGGGCTTGTGGCTGATTAATAACGTGAAGCTACGCTACATGGACGAGTAACCAGCCATCACATATGGAGACCTCTCTGTGCCTCGGAAGATCGTGATTTCTAGATCTAAAACGGTTTCAAAGTTCAGGTTAAAATATTATTAATATATATATTAAATATTCAATTAATATGCTGTGCAACTGGGTTTAACCTAGTTGTAGACGTCCCTTTGTGCCTATTGGCCTAGCTGTGTTCTGTCTCCAACTTGATATGGAGGGAAGTGGAAATTATCAATTTTTCGAACTCCTCCGGTGTTTGTTTAAGGATCTAAAACAGTTGAATCGTTTCTCTGGGACTCGTCGAGCTTCGTGAACTCGACGCTTTTCTGGTGGTCGCCACGGATGATTTTGGCATTCAACTGTTGAAGTGGTTGGCAATTATGTGGCGGGTATTTCCCAAAAATAAGTCTATGTGAAAGCCTAGCCTTACATCAATAAAGCTAATTGTCATCATCGACTGATGATGACGATTAGCTTTATATGTCGATTTAAATAGATTCTCTGACACACTTTGGAAGGTGACTTTGTGATCTACATACTTTGGTCTGATTAAAAATTACAATGTCTGCCAAGTGAATGACATGATAGAAGCAGCAAGCCACAGTCGCTTTTATTCCATTCACACCCATTAGCTACATTACGAGTCTTAGTTTAAAAGCATTTAAATACAAGTACGAAATGCTCTTGTAACATGCCCTCTGACTTAATGAATCGTGGCTTTTGCTAATGGTTGCTCTTTGTCGTCATATTTTCCATTGTTCCCATTTAAAACATTAGTTTATTCAGGCGAATAGCTCCTTTTAATATATTCGTAAGTATTATTTATTATATCTACACAAATCATTAGTTGCCGAATTTTGCATGCATATATTTTTGCTGTTCCTCCAGGTTAACATAAAAAACGCAAACAACTCGAACCATCCTTCAAGCTAAGTTTCAATCAAAAACCCACCGTATATTTCAACTTTAAATCAAACGTCACCCAGGGGACCAAAATCAAATCTAAAACTTAAAATTACGTTCAACGAACTGTTAGAGAAAGTTCAGTGTAACATAATTTTTCATCTGTCATAGTAAAAGTAGTCGGAGAGTTCCCTCAACAATGGGGATTGGAAGCCGAGACCGGGGGCGACTGGCTCTTTGTTTAAACAGAGACTCACCGGGGCCCTCACGCCATTGTGAGGTAAAGCTAGCTCTGTCTACTGCAAGCTATGTAGTCTAGCAATGTCAATGATAAAATCTTTTCTGTAAAGAAAAATTACCGTTTTCTTCGTCTAATAAAAAGTCTCGGCTTGAGACTATAAAAAATGTTTAATATTTTTAATAACTCTGCGGAGGTTAATCATTAGAATGAGACTTGGTTTCTTTTGACTTGGGTTTGGACTGAAACGAAATTGAATTTATGCTAGTAGTCACAAAGGCCGTGTTCGCCTTGACATCAAAAACAGAATTATTGTTGATGTCAACGATATCTGTCATAATTAGGAACGTCGCTATACATTAACATTATCATATGATCTCGTTAATAGACCTACAGATGGAAACGTACATACTTACATCGAACGGCTGCTTTTTTTCATGGTAAGTATTAGAGGTACGATTGGGGTCGCGGGTGCTCAGAGTGGGGACTCTGTTCGCCCACCGAATGAACTCAGGGAAGACGGTGGCATAGTGATCACGTGTCGCCCTGCACAGGGAGGTTCAGGGAAGACCTCTTAATCGTCTCCTCAGGGATGTGCCCTAACAGGCGTTGCACAGAGGGGGTCCCGGAGTGGTCCAGGGGTCCAGGCGCTTTTTGCCTTTTGAAGGTTTCCCCCTGATGACAAAAAAAAGAAAAGGTATTAGAGGTACGAACCTTTGACCAGACACAAGCGGCACTATCACTAATTATTTTGTTTGTCTCTGTTTGTTCACACTGTTTGTCTCTGCATCACCCAAAGGTTGACTGGTAGAAGATGCCGATGGCATTAAGTCCGCCTCTGTACATTTGTACATACAGTATTAAATAAAAATAAATTATTAGGAACAAAATCATTCGCCAATCAAGAAACAAGAACACGTCCCAGAATGCTACACACATTACACCGTCGTTCAACAACAACATTATGAAGTAACGCAATGTTTAGCAGCGGTTAAACCTGTAGTCGAACAAGAACTGGCGATGGCGACGTAGCAACACGGTAAAGTTGCGCTTACACGAGCAACTATTGTTGTCAGGCAATTTAATTTTGTTTAAAAATAATGCCTCAATTGTTTCAGTAATATAAACGACTACCCGATCGCTACATAATTATTCAATAAGTATTGCTAATGAATGCGACGCTACATCCGATACCCTGGTGAAGGTTGCAGGACAACGGCAGGACCTGCAAATGTGGCGATACTTGGGGAAGCCAATAAGTAGTACATAGCATTAGCATAGGGAGATAGCGTTGGACGGCTTTATTTTTCCTTTAAAAAAGAAACTTTGTCCCACACGAGGAATTTCTCCTGTGTCGTGGGTGCGCTTACAAACATTCAAACTCACATAAACAAACAGCAAGACCCGGAACAACTATCTGTAGGACATATAAGTATTTGCGGGAATCGAACCCATGACACACTCTGCAGCAGTCAATCGCTCAGCCACTTTAGTAACCGAAAAATGAAATAGAGGACACACTTGCGAGCATATTATAAGGAGACAAAAATGAAGGAAGTAATGATTTGAGCTCGTATTATATGGTGAGCAACAGTTAGTTGCCGATATTTTGCCAGCAAATTAGTATAGCAGCACGCTTGATATTGACGTGACGTGATATACTTCAACATGGCCCAGAGTTGAGCAATTTAAGTTGCCGTGTAAGCTCACCGTAATGTTGTTACATCTGTTTGCGACGTCATGCGAGTTTCTCCATTTAATGTTCACCTCTACGCGGCACTAGAGGGTTTTGCTTGAACGTGTGAAAATGGCAGGTGAGTCAATCGCTAGGTTAGCTCGAATGTTTGATGTTATTCTTTGTCACAAATATTTTATTCGTTGCTTTAGGAAATAATATGGAAATAATATTATGCAGCTTTTACGAGTGCTTGGTAATTATTTACAAGCAGAGTTTCACATATTTAGAATTATAATGTATGCGTTATTCTGAAGTATAAGCTATAACACTGTAAAGTTACATCAAAGTACGTTCAGTAGTTGCGTGAAAGGATACAAACATCCACGCATCCTCACAAGATTCCACATTTATGATAATGTAGTAGGATTTAAACAATTCGATATCCAATTAGTTCTTCGAAATTGTACTTTTATATATATACGTATGTATGTTAGGTTTCTAGGATATACTGCTGATAAAAAAGTATATACTGTTAACCAAATACTTCGTAGTATGATTTATAATCATTCTCCTGCCCTTATCATCTGTGTGTTGTTTTTTTTTGGTGTTGGTGCAAAATGTTTTCTTCTGCATCTCAAAAGTCACCTCCTTCCTAGCCATATCATTTTCACGCAATCCATCCATTGTTTCTTTCGTCATCCTCTACTCTTGTAACCCTACACATTCATATCAAAACTTTCCTCACAACATGGTCCTCATTCGTAGTATGATTCTGGATTAAAATTGTACTAGTAATACTATTGGAATCGGATTTTCATAGAATTCAACACGAGAAAAATGGAACGTAAAATAAGAAATAAAAAAGAATTAAATTACCAACTCGAGAAATTCTAGCAACACTTTACAAGCGAGTTAAGGAATACCTGCCCGCATTTATAAGTAGCCAGTAACTGCAGCAAGCAGGAGAAATGTCTGAATTTGGATGCATTAATGGTGCTAAAATTTCTAGTGAGGGCACTAAGTAATTCCATGGAGTTGGCGCTACAGGCGGCTAATAACCTCTCATCATCGCCTTCGATAAGTCTGTACTTACAGTGGCAAGCGGAGCGGAAGAGGGAGCGTTTTAAGGAGACATGGAAATTTTATTTGAATAGGTTCCTATTGAAATAAAACTAGGAATTGGAATGTGAGGCTTGGATTTTCCTCCGCTCTGTGGGTGTCAAAGGGAAGACGGTGGTGTAGCGGGGTTATAATTTATTGGGCTGTAGTGCGGGCCGACGGGCCCAGAGTTCAAAGCACCCACTATGGTAGTGGCCATCCCCGTTAATTTTTATACCTTCTTGACGTCACCTTAAGATCCCACCAGTGATATTTTGGCAGATTGGTAACGGTATGGGGAGGTGGGAGTCCTGTCACAACAGTTCATCTTGATTACGATTTGTAGTGACTAAGGATGCAGGCAGATGACCGAGCCAAAAGGTCCTGATGCTGGTTATATTGCTTAACCATTCTCGAAAATACACTTGGAAAACCGTGTGTTCTTGATCAAAAGTGATCAACTGGTGATGTATCTACTATGATTCAAGGGCTCTGACCGGCGCGTAGTCGAGCTGTCACCTACACAATCAGTTATAATCCTCATATGATAAGAATGGGATGCGACCTTTTGCAACTAAATATTTTAATAATACGATTTAATGTCTCACGTGCATCGACGTGAGTTTAACGATGCTACCATTACTGGTCGGACTGCACATGTCTCAGTTACAAAAGGTCGTAAATACCCCATTATGATCGCATGCATATTAGGTATATAATATGGCAGAAATACTATCGTTTAGATCTGTTGTGCTACTGGCGGGGTTCGGACTACCTCGAACTCGAAATTAATCCAAGCAAATAAAGTTACCGCACCCTGCTTGATATTCTGCTATACACACCAAAAACCAAAAGTACCTAAATCAGTCTGTGAACCGAAATCCTTTGAGCATCGTAAATAAATCAACTTTTAGTTTGCGAATTGAAACATTTATTTTGAAAATTTCAGGTTGAGGCAAAGTTAGGAGTGACGTGCAACAGAATAATGAAACCTTTTCGGTATCACAAAATCTAAAGTTTTGAGGTTTATTGACTGGATTATAAATGGGAGGCCTATTGATCGGACTGAATTGCGAAGTTGTGTTTGTAAGAAGACTAGATTTAATTACGGTGAATGCTTAGTAATTTTCATGGGATTTTTTGTAATTTGCAGCTCAGTGTTTGGTTGTATGTGTATTTCACGAAGTGTTCATAATTGAAATATGCTTCTTTTATTTTAGATAAAGATGAGGGGGCCGCGCTAAAAAAATAAAACGATCAAACATTTGTCAAATTCCAAGTTTTTTTTTTTTATAAAACGTTGCCCTTCACTAGGAATTTCTCCTGTGTCGTGGGTGTGTTTACAAACATTTAAAGTCATATACACAAACAGCCAGACCTGGAACAACTACCTGTAGGCCATACAAATATTTGTTCCGTGCGGGAATGGAACTTACGACACGCGGCGCGGCAGGCGTTCGCTCAGCCACTGCGCCTACCGTGCCGTCAAATACGTTCGTCGTTGACGAAGTCGCGGACACAGCTAGTTCATAATGAGAGTAGAAAACGGGAGAGAGACAGCCGTTGGCTGAAGGCGTTCGCATTGCTAAAGAAGCTTGTAATAATCAGATCACATCATCCATACAGATGTGAAAAAAAGTTTATTAAAACTATTTATATTCAAAATGCGAAAGCATGATATATTTTTTAAATTTCTAATAAAAATACAAAATGGTTTTCAATAAAAGTATTTAAATACGGAATGTAAAATTCACATTTTGCGGCGATCGTTATTTAGTTTTGTCATTGGTTATTTTGTTTGACGTTGACAAATACACAGAAACAGTTTAAGTTTGACTCGAAATGTTGGAATTATTGTGGTTGTCGGCAAAATTTAGAACGGGTGAATAATAAATGAAAACAAATTAAATATTAATTAAAATTATAACAAAACCATTTTGAAATTAACAAATACTGAATATTTATAAAGTATTTTAAATAAAATAAAAAAATAGGTGATATTGAAAATAGTATTTCAAATGCAAAATAAAAATCTGTATTTTGCATTTTGTATTTGCATTTCAAATCATTCACATTTCTGATCATTACGCATGTATTACCTGAAGGGTACGGCAGAGGGGCATCTATAGTAGGTAACTAAAGATGCCCTCTGCCGTTTCTCAGCATTTCGCCCGTTATATTGAAATCCCATGTAATAGGGGGCCTCTCTGCTGCAATTAACTGGGCACAATTCCAGATTCCGGGCTGCCACTTAAAAATATTACACGGAATAACTCAAGGACACTGCCCGATCCGGGAATGTAACCCAGGACCTAGTAGGTATACATATATAGTTCTATTCAATATAGGACTACGACCACCCATTGACCGAATAAACTCTCTTGGCAGTATCTGAGTATGCATTTCATTGCAAACAAGGTCCCTCAGGATCATTGCCTTCCTATAGTACTTAGGTATACACAAGTTAGTAGGTATTTATTTAGGCAGGATTAAATTCCCAACTGACTGTGTTAGTACCTAAACGTAACATCACACATCGCAAAGGAATTCAATATTATCCCTAAACCCGAAACCCAAGCCAGTCTGTTCGCACCCAAAACCGAATATTCACGTCAAGTAGTGTCGACCAATCATCTTCGAGTGGGCAGCGCCATCAATGCACGGAAATCTTGCGCCTAGGGACTGCAAAACCGGGACCGGACATACGGAACTCTTGACTGAAATTTAATACGATTTTTTTGTTTTCAAATTACATTTTGGTATTTTGAGTGAACAAAGAACACGGAACCCAATGCCGTAAAATGTGAAGATCTGTTTTTGATCTCTTATTCGAAACCGAACTTTTTAAATTAAGTTCCTTAATGATACCAGCCCATTTTTGTCCCACTGCAGGGCAAAGGGTTCTTTTCACACAAAAAAGGCATGATGTCTTGTTTTAATGATGTTAGTGATGTCTAAAATAAACTTATAAAGTACATTAATATGAATTGAAATAGTCACATTGGTACGTACTTGCCTAGATTTGAATTTACAACTTTGTGCACAAGAGGCCTCACGCTCTTCGTTTGGTCGTATTAGTGTAGATTTAGAAATATTTAATTTATTCCTACATAGTTGTATCATAATCATCATCATAATAATATACCAAAAAACATCCACAGTTGGACATAGGCCTCCCCTAAATGGTGGGTCCACCTTATGGGGCCTACCCACGTGGTCTTAGCATCGTCTTTTAACTTTAATTTAATCCATTTTCTTTTGCTTTCATCCATTTCATTATGCTGTTGGTTCTATTCACAAATACTTGACTTGACTAATAGAAAAGCAGAACGTCCCATTCGATTGGTCGGCACTCGGCGATCGGTAGCCAATCAGTGCACGCCACGTCACCACTCGAGCGGTTATCGACGGTTGGTCGAGTAAACAATAATGTTTGATTAATCGCGGATTATTCCTTCAAGAGTGATGAATGGGCTTTTCGCTCCGTCACGTTTGACGTTTTATTCGGTTTTCCTGTTAGTTTTTCATTTCATCTCGTCTGTGTCTATCCAATTATTCAATCATTTTCCCAATGCGTGCTCTCTCTCTCGTTTTCGCGTCATGTCAGTTGCGAGCCAGTCCCACTTTATTTCCTGGATGACAGCCTCTAGGCATCATACACCAAAGATATAATCAAAACTTTGAGTATATCTTTGGTGTATATTCGTCTTCATTTCTATTTCCACACCGTTGTCCTCGTTGCCAATGAGAGATTATTATTTATGTGTGTGCCTTATGAAACTTTCGAAAACATCTCATCGACTCGAAATCATGTAGTTACTCTTATAATATAAAGTACCTGGATGACCGAGCTTTGCTCGGATAAACAAGATTTTCTAAAATTGGAAAAATCAAAATAAAAATTCATTTATTAAAATTAGGCTGAGAATCAACACTTTTAGAACGTCAAAACGTTTACAAAAGTCATTCCCCAAAAACGCCCACCACTTCCTTGGGCTTTTGCTGGGAAGAAGGCGGCGGAAAAAATCCCCAACTACCCTAGCTACATCGATTTATCGCCCCCGAATCCCCCTGCATACTAAATTCCATGAAAATCGTTGGTGCCGTTTCGTAGATTCAGATTATAGAAATATTAATAAGTACAAGAATTGCTCGTTCAAAGGTATTAGATTTTATCAATTGGTTCTAACAATTTTATAAAATTAAAATCTA
Organism: Phlogophora meticulosa; assembly: GCA_905147745.2. NCBI lineage: Eukaryota > Metazoa > Arthropoda > Insecta > Lepidoptera > Noctuidae > Phlogophora > Phlogophora meticulosa. Next base: position 3,792,170 of record LR990540.1, on the reverse strand, counting down.
ATATAAAAGTCAGCTCATCAGCTGATCTACAAAAAAAGGCTAGAGGACTCAGATGGTTTATTAATTTACATGTTCAATTTAATCTGCACTTTGAAACCGCAGATTGTCCGTTACTTTTCCCAGCGCCGGAGATTAAATTTCGGACTACAAGTCAGTAGTTTTTAGAAAGGACCTAAATAAGAGCAGACTTTGTTCCTGCTCAAATATATTAGTGTTGCGCTCTTCGCAACTGAGTCCCGGAATCCGATGGTCCCGCAATAAATACAAATTAGCAGCTCATCCCTAGCCCCGCGTTTATAAGTCGGGTTCCTTGCGATGGTCGCTCCTCCGGGATAAATAAACTTGGTCCTCCTTCACCTAATATTTTGAATGCGTAACTTTTTCCATTATTGCACGAAAATACATTTTTTATGGGATTGCGTTTGGTAGCAATGGCGGGGTTTTTGGAGATTCAGCTGTTATTTATGTTTGTCCGGCTTATTTAGGTACCGTGCTTATCAAAATAGAGCAAAATAGTAGTCTAAGGGGTTGTTAAAAGTAGGGCGAGGAGAATAAGAGGCTACGTAGATTTGTTTGCTTTTGGAAGGCCTGATTGTTAAAATAAACTGTAGATAAATATCCCAAGAAAATTTAAAATAGAATTTGTAGACATTCCTATATTTCCATACTTGTGAAATATTGATACACCACTAAAGCCATTTACAAACAAAAATGACTGAATCTCCGATAGCAAACGTTTCTCGGTCTACAGTAGAGTATTCACAATACGGTACATGTAGCTCATTGCAATACGTTTTCTACCGTATCCGGTGGCAATGAAAGTGTCCAGCGCAGAATATATGGTTCCCTGCTCCCATCGCCGCTCCACTGTAATATATACGGTGTTATATACGGCTTTAGTGTGCTACCGATTACCGATAGCTATCCTTGACAGACGAATGCGCTATATTTAACGCACAAGTACCTTCAAACTGTACTTAAGAAATAACTCAACGGTTTGGGTGTGTTTATGTATGTTTGTGTATGTGCCACTCGTACCAGTACCAGTACCAGCCTATTACTGTCCCACTGCAGGGCAAAGGCCTCTTCTCAAACAGAGAAGGCACGAGCATTAATCACCACGCTTGCTCAAGACGGGTTGGCGATTTCAGACTTATATTAATGATATAAGTCCAGGTTTCCTCACGATGTTTTCCTTCACCGATGTCAGTGATGTCCAAGATAAACTTAGAAAGTACATATGAATTGAAAAACTCACATTGGTACTTGGCCAGGTTTGAACTCACAACCTCGTGCACAAGAGGCGAGGCCTAAACCAACCGCCACAGGTATAATTAAATGGCAGGTTTTTTTTGGAACACCATGTACATGTATGCATGGTAGGGTTCGAATAAAATATGACTTCTTTATGAAAATACTTCTTTATTTATTACTTTTCCCTTTAATTAAAAATCGTGCGTCCCTTTGTCTCTTGTACTTCGTATTGTCTGCACCCTTCACACATTCCTTCCTTTCCATTCACTCAACGCTTCATTCTTACATTCATCTCATCATTCCGTTCGGATACATTTACATTTTAACATTTAATAAACGAAATAAGGTGAAGAATAGAATTCTACATACATTTATGTTCTATATTAATAAAAAATAATCCTTGTTTCCCTTGGTCACGCCATTACTAGAGAACGACTTCACCGATTTTATCTATCTTAAAAAATGAGACAATTGCGCAGAAAATTTGGCTGTCAGAAAGTTTTGCGACATCCACGCGAACGGAGTCGAGGGCACAGCCACATTTTTTGAAAGACAGAATGGAACACCTTAAATACATATATTTAAGGTGTTCCATTCTGTCTTTCAAAAAATGTTAATGGATACGCTAAAATAATTACTGAGTGGCTTCTTTTGAGCATCAAAAAGACCACATGAAGTTTTATCGCTTTTGATCAAATTATGCATGTGCGTCAAACATAAAAATAGGCAGTCATGGGGATTGCCGATAGAAAATTAAACTTAAAACTTTGGAATAACTGTCAGTCCGCCGCGATTCGTCACATTAGCATGTCGGTGACGCAAACCCATATTTTTTTCCCTTACCAAAAATCGTTTAACGAGGCTAAAGAATCGTCCCTATTGGAGTACTTAATCTTCTGCCACAACATTATTAAGTTATTTTGATATAGTCCACGCTGATAGGCGAGAAGAATACCTGTCGTACCCACTTACGCAAATACGTAGCAATTTCCGAGAAAACTCAACGTATTTGATTATTCAAATAATGTGAATTTTCTTGGAAGGTAAAATTGGGAGGACCGGGGTGTCGCTAAGAGAACTCGAAGTACATAGGTACTATATCCCACCTTGTTTTTTATTTAGTTCAAATTATACCTTGCTGGAAAAATTGCCGAGTTTTTGACAAAGATATTTAGTTAAGCGTCTAACTTTTCTTCTCAGGACTGTTAAATATACAATGGATTATGATACGATCTGTTTGTTTGCGTCCTTTTCCTACAGTTGTCCCTTCTCATAGAAAGTGTTGCTTATCTCTGAACGATATGTGTTCCACTTTATACGGTAGCTCTTGTGTAGCGTAATCCTACTCTGGCATTTTATTTCCGATAAAAGCCTTTTCTTCGTATTCTCTATCGCTTCATCGTCTGTATCTACAACAGCAAAATGGTTCTTGTTTCTAACTGAGTTTTTAAATCACATATTGTTGGCTTATATGACAAAAATTTCAAAGAGCATGCTGCGATGGTTGGCTAACAAAAGGCAAGCATGTAAGGCAGATATGTGTGGGAACGCCGGGAGGGGACGCCCTAGAAAGACTGACCTTAATGTTGATGTTCTTCAGAAAGGTCAGGTGCGTAGATCGCGCAACCAGAATGCGTGTACGACTACATGTATGAACGTAAGCGACGCAAAAGGAGTATTTTAGGATCGTAGCAGGTGATTTTCTGTAGTTTCTATCTAGCTCCCTGGCAAAAATCATGAGTACATCATATGTGTATAATTGTAGAATGTCGGTTGCCATCGGTACCCAGAGTTCCATTTATGTATATATAACTGAATTAGAACAATTATAGAGTTCTGCGCTTCACGTGTCAAGTTTCCAAAAGCGGAATCTGTCCAACAGTACTAATTGCGAGCTATTCACAATTTACTGCTGCAGACCGCAGCTCAGCGCTGATTGGCTGTAAAGAACGGCACACGCTGATTGGTGGTATTTCGTTCTTTTGTCGTTTCGTTGGTGCTGGATCAACGTGGTTTTCATTGTTGAGTGGTTTTTGTTATAGAGGCACTAATGCCTCTAACTGTTCAGTATCACCCTTGAAGAAGGCCATAGCAAAGATCATCATCAAAATACCATTTCAGACATACATATATAATCTGCCCAAGATAATGTCTGAACTTTGAGAGACACCGCTGGGTTGGGTACGGTGTTTCTTCTTAGTAGTCAAATAGGAATCACAGACCTCAACTAGTATTACATTTTGCTTGTCATGTTAAAGTGTTTGTGAAAACGAATTGACGGAAATAATTAAAGTAACATTATCTTAATTTACTCAATGTCAGATCAATTTTGCTGTCAAGGGTGTTATTATATAGCTTAGAAATATCGAAGTCTCGTAAACTAATAGTCTGATAATAATGCTATACAAATGTTGAATGTCATACCCAACATTATCAATAGTTGTTTCAGTGTCCAAAATTGTCAGCTGGTAACATTTCCAGTTCAGTTTTCAATATTGATGCACCATTCTGCATTACAAATTCAATTCTTGTTTGAAATAAGAAGAGTTCTCATTGTTTCTTCGATTGTGTTGCTAGCATTTATTTATGTTCTTCTCCCGAGCAGCCTGGGGATTTATTTCCTCGTAGATTTTTACGAGCTGCAGGAAGATTTGCAGCTAGAATTTTATCTGTTTTATTTCCTGATGCTTCACTTAAGCCAGGGGGATTACGTATTAATTCAATGTTAATGTAACATGGCTGTCATTTGCCGGTCGTGGGCCATTGTGTAAAGTTCCATCGTCGTCTGTTACGCCGCCGGCACGTGATTGAGTTGCACAAATACTTTCGTGTTTGTAATATTGGGATAAAAGTTTGTTTTGTTATGTTTCCGTCATGAATACTGAACATTTGGTTCGTTATTGGTGTCTCGGACGAAGAAAGGACCTCTAGTTGACTGAGTCTAACATTCGTAACGTCGCGTCGTCTGTCTTTTAAGTACAATATATTTTTAAGGTTTCTACGTGTCATGTGTCATTTTGGAACTTTATGTACAATTTAGAAATTACCGCGCTGTAATATGGCATGAATAAAAGCGCTCGTATTCAGTGCTTCCATATTTTCAAACAAATATATTCCCATATAAAGAAATATCAACTTAAAACTGGTGTGAATAGAGTAATTTTCGTAATGACTTGTAAGTGCTATTAATAATGTTATACAATTTGTTAGAGTGGACGTGCTAATCGTACTATAAGTGTATTAAAGTTTTACTTTTTCAAAAACACATACTTACCTAAGTTTAAATAAATATTTAAAGCAGAATGGTTAAGTTTGTCTTAGTGGATGGCGTTTCCACTGTTTACAAGACTAGGACCATTTTTTTAAATCATTACGATTTAAATGACAATGTCATACAATAATCGTTTATTTTCGCCACATACATCTTACATCTAAGGACGTTTTTTTTTTAACATAATTATACTGTGGACTGGAGCCTGTACTAGGTTCAACCGTTCTTACAAGTGGCCAGGCCTCCAACTTAAAATTTAGAAATGACTAATTAAATTTTCTCAAAAAAATTAAAGCCTAAAGTTTTTTGAGAAAATTTAATTCGTCGTCTGCGTTTTCTGAACACTCAAGAAAACAAAACCTAGAAATTTCCATCTACTTACTTCCGAGTACCGTCAATTCGGCTCTCAGCAACCCGTTTCCATTATATCTAACAAAATGTTCTCCAGTGTCTTGAGGTTGAACAGACTTGAAGTAGGCACATGGCTCAACCAAATAACGATGATGCGAAGAGTCTGTTTAGGTTTATGGCCCAGAGGATATTATGAGTAACGTGTATTTAGGGTACGATGGGACTGGCATTGCGATTATAAATGTCCCTAAATAAATAAAGAAAAAAAACTTGAGAGGAACGAAGTTCCTTTCGATTAATTAGTGTAGGAATTGTAATATAATTTTATTTTAACCATTATAAATATAAAATTAATTATTATAATAATGAATAATTTATAATATGTAAAATTAATATTAATTGATTATTATTTTATCTCGAAATCACACTATTCAATGCGAAATAGAAAGACGAAACGAAATAACTGGCTTGCTTTCTATGAGAGAGAGAGAGAGAGAGAGAGAAAGAGAGACAGACAGAGAAACACGCGCACGCCGCACTGCTTAAAACTATGGCAAAAAGTGTCGTTACAACTTTTTGTCTTAATTTTTTCCGTCCAGCCCCCTTTCGCAACGCGCGATAAGGAACCTCGTTCCAAAAAGAAATGTTCTCCAGGTGTTCACGCTGTATTTCAAATCCAGCAAACAAACAATTTTGCAAATCACCGCCCAACATTCCAGATTGCTCTGCAACGTGGACTCAAGCAATTGACAATAAAATAATATCCCTCCGATGACTGGACGTTACCAATCCAATATGGCTTGAAATTTACTCCGGGTCTCTTATTTGGGTCACGTAGACCATCACAGATCACCCGAACGTCATAACTTCGAAGGCATATTAGACAATTTCGTACCCTATATCAATGAAGTTAAGGGATTATTTTCTTTGGCTTGTTTATTACGGGTGTGTTTGAGAGTCTACATGGATGGTGGATAGTAAATATAGTCCCTGTAACCACTACTTAATAAATAGCGTGGCAAACTTCAGGTCGGTTTGTTTGATGTTCACCGTCAAATCAGTAACTTTGAATTTGAAGGTATGAATATTGGTTTTAAACTGAAATTTAATAAGGATACGCTGTTCCGGTTTTATTCAAGCGTGAACTAAGAATTTTATGTGTTTGTAACTTTGTAGTTGAAAGGACTATTTTTTGATATTGATATTGATTGTACAGACGCCAGCGTATCAAGGTAAATATGCGATAAGGCCGCCTATTGTAACACCCTATACATACTTTATATAATTGTGCAAATAATCATTCATAAAACAAACATTCACCATACACCGCACATTCACCACACACACACACACATTATACATAAACATAATACTCATCACATAACACATACATTGTCGCAATGTTCACTCACTTTTTCACTCTTCATTTATGCACTTTCTTGTCGGTGGCCTGGTGTCCTAAAATACTGCAGGCTCCGGTTTAGTTTAGACACCAGTCTCCCACGAATAAATAATGATTAATATTTTTCGTAAATGTTCATACAATTAAGAGTATTCTATTCAATTCTATCCCAAATTGTAGAAGATTCCTAATTGAACATGAACCTTATTCTTTTACAATAAAACTGAAAAACTATAAAAGATAATTGAAAGATTGGAGTAGCTTGATGTGCTAGCCCCTGTACCTACTCCATTCGCTATAACATAACACAAATACCGTTATAACTGAATTGTTATTTCCATAACAGCTACAATAAGCTCCGATATTTCACGATTAATATATTAACAAGGCAATATATTCTATTGACCATTTGCATATTATAAACTGCAGTTATTTGAACAACATAGCACAATCACTATAGACATTTGACCGTTATTGGTATAAAGCAAAAAAATCGAGAATTGCTACCTTTATTTACGTTTCGCATTGTTATGGGTGTTAAATTTAACACCGGATAGACAAACGAAGCTCATGTCAGGCGTAAATGAATCTGATGGATTTTGTAGCATGTGTGAAAAATATATTTTTTAAATGTACGGCATGTTTAGTTCTGTGAGTTTTTATGGGTCTAACAAAATTATTATTTTAGCAATCTTACACAATAACTATCGATATTTGTCTAATCTCAGTTGCTCCATGTAAAATACTGGTATCCAGCTGCATGCGGTTAGACTGGAAGCCAACTCCGACATAGTTGGGAAAAAGCTAGGCAGATGATGATGATGATTTGTCTAATCTTATTATAAATGGAGGATAGGTATGTGCAGCTTCGTCGGTCGAGAGGTTCGCGCTCTGGACTACGAAGCCAGGGGTCGCGGGTTCGAATTCTGTGAGGGACAAATGTTTGTGTGATGATCAGGAGCATTTGTTCCCGAGTCATGGATGTTTCTTATATATAAAATTCTCGTTTCGAAACGATTTTCGTGAAATTTTGTGTGCATAGCGGTTAGGTTTGCGTATCAGACAACATCTATTTTTCATCCCCCTAAATGTTAAGGGTGGTCCACCCCAATCATTTTATATGGCAAAACAACCTTTGCTGGGTCAGCTAGTATTTCTACAATAAGTATGTCTATCCGTTAACTAGTCGCTATAATACAAGCCATACTTCGATTCCCATATCGGGAAAAGTGGACTAAGTATACCTTTATATAGGTAATAATAATATCAGAATTTGGTGCTTAATTATCACAAAGAAAAAAATAGCTGCTTTAAATAAAATTAAGACATGTACGCTAAAGCAACCTTCCGTAATCCTACGTCACACCCTTTTCCGTATCCAAGTTTAAAATAATTTTCACCCAACATAATTACTTTACTAGTTAAAACAGTGATCCATCATATTCATAGTTTTCAACTACTCGTTAGTTGTGCAAAGATAAACTATGTCCCTCCTGTAGCACTGCGGTGTTGTGACAAAGTGTTCAAATAATGTGTGTTGAGAGCTTTGACTCAACTTAGAGATAGCTGTTATAATAATATTTCAGCTTTTGCCTTTTCATGCGGTGGTATGTGTTTTAGTTCGTTTATTTAATGGCTTTTTGATATACAGTGTGGCTTTAATTGGTAATGTTTTGAATACCATTTTTTTATCTTCTCTGCGCCAACCATTCAGCACTTTAGTGTTGTTCTTGATAAGTTAATAGAACCTTATTTCGTGTAAACTTATTGTGCACGTGCACCATTTTTTAGTTTAAAGTGCTGTTACTTTGAGAAACCCTTGATTTTAAAACCCAACAACACTTCGCCCAAGCTTACTCCCAGAGTAGAAACCAACACCGCAGTGCTACAGGAGGGACATAGTTTATCTTTAACTGGATTTTTCTTCCACAGTATTATTTATTTATTTATACTTAACTAACGGACCGAAGAGACGTCATCTAAACCATCCAGGGCGCCACCCAAACGCATACAAAAAAAAATCAAATCGGTCCAGCCGTTTAGGAGTTCAGTGACATACACACGTACAGTAGATTTATATACGTACGAGTATATATACAAATAACATGTAACGGTGACTCAATACATTATTAAAAATATATCTTAAACACTATGTGTATGCGTGAGGTCGTGGGTTCAATTCCCAGGTCGAGCAAAGTATTAAGGAATTTTCTTATTAGCAGCCCGTAGTTTGGATTCATGTCAGGTTGGTGGCAATAGGCTCGCCCCCTATTATACCTGGGACTTAAACATAACTGGCGAAATGTGGGTTTTACTATAAACTGTTGTGGGTGGTACACTTGATATTAAGTATATCAGTCATCTAGTACCCATAACACAAGCTCTGCTTAGCTTGGGGCTAGGTGATGCTGTGTGGATTGTCCGGCATTATTTATTTTTTTATTTATTTACCTCTGTCCAACCCTTGGGGGAACACAGGCGTGATGTTATCTTATGTTAGTAAACTTAACCTTACACTGACCTATAGTTATGAGCATCCCTGCTACAAGCTCAATGTAGAAAGCTTGCAGCAGCGATTCTCACATAAACTGTCCAGTCTGATCGCAATACACTGCACTATAATATTGGGGCTGGCCCGCACTCGACGCACCAGGGAAACGCATCTGTCTATTTTAGAATGTAATCTACTCACAGATTGTTTGTGTATGTGAGTTTGAATGTTTATAAACGCACCCACGATGTAGAAGAAATATCAAGTGTGGGGCAACGTTACTTAAAAAAAAATCCACCCAAAAAAATGGTGCACGTGCACAATAAGTTTACACGAAATAAGGTTCTATTAACTTATCAAGAACAACACTAAAGTGCTGTTGGCGCAGAGAAGATAAAAAAATGGTATTCAAAACATTACCAATTAAAGCCACACTGTATATCAAAAAGCCATTAAATAAACGAACTAAAACACATACCACCGCATGAAAAGGCAAAAGCTGAAATATTATTATAACAGCTATCTCTAAGTTGAGTCAAAGCTCTCAACACACATTATTTGAACACTTTGTTACTCGTAAACAATAGAGGGTTGCCCGGCGAATACAGTTTGCATAGAAACAAGCGAGCTATGCCACGGAAACTGGAACGGGGCTACGCCACAAAAATAGATAACAACCACTTTTAACTTAATTAATTTGACGTCAAGGTGTGGCGTCAGCGCTGTGTGCCTGACACGAATGCTTGAAGTGACATTACGCCAATTCGAACGATTTTTAAATTGATATTTTTTAAGACTATACCTACCTTTTTTTTTTTTGCTAACGGGGGGAAGCCTTCAAAAGGCGCCTGGACTTTTGGGGAAAGGACCAGGGAGTGTGGGATCAATTATTTATCTATGAATAAAGTCTAACGTCTAACGTTAACGTCAACACGCACAGCTACATGGTAGGACATGGTAAACATAACAACACGCCAGTATTACCGAAAGGATAGGCATGGCTTACCTTCACTAACATTTCACCAATAATATTTAATTTAACAGATAGTGACCGAATTGCAACCAACAAAGCACAATTCTACTGAGAAACTGTTAATGAAAATCTCCTTTGCTCATGGGGGTGGGTCGAAACTTTAAAACGCCACCTGATAATATATGATCCTGACATACTCCTTTTGCTTCGTTTACTTTCATACATACAGTAAATATCAAAAAACTTAGTCAAAATATTCGCGGGGCGTCCTGGCACATCCTCAGTAATTAACTAATTTATCTAGCTTGGCAACACGTACGCACCTACTCGTACAGTTGTTTGTCTATTAACAATAAAGCTTGAAGGGAACATCAGGTGGGCCATTAGTCTTAATAAACTAATGTCTAATAACCATTTGTGCGTAGTTGAGCCATATTTGATGGTATCAATCACGACAGTCGGTGTTAGTGAAGTCATATTTTGAATTAAGGATGAATTACTTTTTCAAAATAATTGATATTTGTTATTTATGCTGGATGATCAAACGAACTTACTTGTGTGAAGTTCGATCATTATTACACGAAGTGCTTCGTTCGAAGATGCGCGTTTTTTTGCTGAGTGACACGGGAAAGCTGCATTGACATGCATCATTCTGGAAATTAGTTATTTAACCAAACATATATCGCGAACGAAGCACGAAGTATAATTACATTTTTAGGCTTATTCGTAAACTTGGACTGATATTTGAAAGAAAAAAATCTTTAAACTTACATATACTCACGCCTATCTTCTAATGCTACACACTGCATACTCCTTACATACTCCTTTTGTTTCGTTTACGTTCATACATGATCATACATGCATTGGTTGGGACTTGGGAGTACCACAAAAATGTAGGTGAACACCTGACTTTTCCTAGTACAAATTACTGCGCAATGATTGTTAATTAATTAATTTATTTATTTATTTATTTATTTATTTATTTATTTATTTATTTATTTATTTATTTATTTATTTATTTATTTATTTATTTATTTATTTATTTATTTATTTATTTATTTATTTATTTATTTATTTATTTATTTATTTATTTATTTATTTATTTATTTATTTATTTATTTATTTATTTATTTATCATAAGCACACCAACAGCACAGTCACTTACAATTCAAATTAAATAACATATAAAATTAACATTTCAGTAACCATGCAAATGACAGGTGTGCATGACATTCACACATGAAAATTTGAGACAATGAAGAACAAAATAAAATGTGTCTACACCAAAATAAGCAAACCTAAATCTACAAAACTATAAAACAATATAAAAAATCAGTGATGGGTCAGTATGATGGGCTAATGGATCATAATACATAGCATCACGCCTGTATTCCCCAAAGGGTTAGGCAGAGGTGTGTTTCTGTAGATGTATGATTGTCAATATGTAAGTATAAAATACTAGCACGCTATAACGTGCGCATCGGAAAGTCTGGTTTCAGAGCGGCCATCTTCGCCAACTGTAGGTATGTCGATTGAGAAGCTTTAAAAGTACAACCAGTACCCACTAACTAGTATTTTACGTTCTTCATTAAAAAGACCTTAAAGTGTACAAATTCTGCTCGGCCCATTTACAGTATAATTTTAATTACACACATATCATTATTCCCTCACCATCAACTGCTAAATAAAGGACTATAATTATCTACTAACAATAAGTACCTACATTTACGTATTTACTACGCCCAATGCTGACAGCTATTGCCACTAATACGCCAATCAAATACCGTTGACGGTATTAAAGCAATTATCGAATGGATATAATTAGCCATATTCAGCTCACATGACGTAAGGCTCATTTGAAAGCCGCCGCCATTTTGAATTTGATGTAGCGTTATCCTTTTGTATTAGACGAGAAAAGACCGTGACGTATACTATACTTAGATAGGTAGGTACTTAAGTTTACGTCCTCTTAAGGTACTCCTTGGGCACCATATAAAACGGAAAAACACGCTTCAGCCTAGGAGCATTATCGGCCATCTTTATTAAGATATAGGATACGACGGATAATCTATCTCCAATTCTTTAGTTGCTAATGTCAGGTCGAAAAGACCATTTTTTTGTAAAACATTATATAAAAGGACCAATATTTGGTAACTATTGCGTTTCACAACTACTAGGCTACGTACGCATAGCATTTATCCACCCGATAACGCTGTGGACCTGATATCCAATATGATTGGGACCAGGGATTTGGTTCCAAACTAAAGTTTCCCGCAGTAACGTCCGCGCTGCAATCAAATAAATCTGATGGCAGATATCTCTCGGGACGGGATTTGATGCTGGGATAAAAACTTTACTTTTTGACATATCACGGTTTTGGTGCCAGTAAAGGTTTTTTGCAAAAAAACCACTGCATTTTATAAGTAGTCAACTAAAACATATTTCAGAGGTCAGAGTTCGTATATACGAGCAAAGTCCACACGTAGGCCATTGTTCATTTTTCTTTAGCTATATTTCTACTTTCCAAATGTCAGCACCACTTCAGCTTTTACGAGAATATTTTGGTCTTGCATTTACGTATTCGTAGTTTGAAATTAGCTCTAGTTCCATGCATCTGTGGCGCAGTGTGTCAACCCACCACCGCCCGTCACCCGTTCACCCGTTTGTATTTGTTTGTGTGCATGTGGTCGCTTGTACGCACCAGGTCACATTAAGGTGCACATGTCCAGTTCAAGCTGATCTCCCATTGCATGAGCTTTCTGTACATTTATAGGTTAGCTTATACTAGAGTGTGATATGCCGTCATGTGTACGTGTGTATGTGTGCGTGTAGGCCGCTTGTTTGCCGGTCAGTCAGAGTAAACTCATTTGTGGGTACCAGTTGTTGCCTTTTTCCCGCGTTCAACTTTATTACTTCATCTCCCATGATTTGTGTACTTTCGGGGATCTATTTTGGGGTTTGTGAGGACTCGACCACGGATTAGGTTTATGTTTTTGGGTGTTGTATATGGGGAATAGACTTATTACGATCAGTGCTGAGACTCCTAATAGCGTGGTGTCTGTAAATATTGACACAATCACATCATATCGGTTGCTTCGCTTGGCTTTGTGTTGGTAATGTTTTCCTTCATCTTCATGTCTAAGATATAGAAAGACATATGGATTGAAAAAGTCTAAATGATATTGGCCCGGATTTGAGCAAGCGTGGTGATCAATCTGTTTTTGGTTTTTGATCACATTTAATGGCATTTTGGGGCATGTTTCAAGGTGACATGAGGTTTACGAAAATAGTTGCTGCAGTCATGAAACGAATGGAGGGTAAGAGGACTCAACGGCACCCCATTCACGTCCTCTTACCAAGTATACGAGCTGTCTTCATTGTTTGAGGGTTTCAAAAGTAAAAAAGTAAAAGACGTACAGAGAAGCACGTACAACGGCCGTATTCGTAAGTTCGTGATGGCCCAGTCGTTAGGGTCTGGCCTCTCAAGCAGGAGATTTTGGGTTCAAATCCGGGAACCAATCGGACTTTTTCAATTCACATGTTCTTTTTAAACTTATCTGAGACATTACTGACATCGGTGAAGGAAAACATCGCGCGGAAACCTGCACTTGTAATCATTATAAGACTGAAATCGCCGACCCGCCTTGAGCAGGCTTTGTGATTACTGCTCGTGACTTCTTTGTATGAGGAGAGGCCTTTGCCCTGCAGTGGGACGGTAACAGGCTAGTATAATTTACACCGATATTCGCAATATTCTTTGAATCAAATTACGAAGCCCAACGCGTGTAAAATGTCCTCCAATGACAAAAGACAGTCGAACAGTTTAAAAGTGCACTCCGCACTAACGGATCGAATCTCCGACACCCGAGGACACACGAACGAGCCGCCAACCATAACCGAAATAACACTCTATTTCAGCTGCCGCAAGGTTGATAGTAGAATGTAGGTGGACGATGACATAGCAATGCATAACAGGATATTAACTGTCAGGCAGCTCGCGTCATATCCGGCGCTGTGACTACTTCCGGTTCCGCTACAGCGAGCATCGGGACGGAAGCGCGGATGTGCCGATGATTTATGGCGTTTTAAGCAGTCGTATTGTTGTCTATGGTTAGTCCTTTAAGCGATACGTGTGTCAATGGTTCGGGGGTCGCGGCAATCTTGACAACCTTTGAATTATTGTTGGTAAGTAGTTTATTTTATGAAAAGGGGCTTGTTTGGTTACGCATACAGTGGTTTGGTCTATAAACTGTCTTACGGACTATATCGTTTCATAAAAGCGTAGATAGACGGTTTTTTTGCTGCACTTGACAGGTCTCTTGGCTAAAAAATATAGAGGGCAAACTCTATACTTTTTAGGGTTCGGAGGCGTTAAGACATAACGGAAACCGTATAATTTCATCCTGTCCATCTGCCTGGCCGTTTGGATTTAATCGGAGACTTTAATTTAGTAAGCATTAGATCGATTAAATATGTAATAAAGAAATTTTATGTACTGAATTGGAATTACAGGTGGGAATCCCAAAACAAATAGGTATGTTTTTTTGTTCACGACAAAATTGTAATTTGGGATATTATAGGTTACTACCGCTGAAATAATTTTTGTTTCACTTTATTTAAGAAACATGTACTCACCCCGTTCGTGGTCCAACACGAACTTGGCCGGTTTTTTAGTAGATATAGTTAAAATAGCAGCTAGGAATTTTTCCTGTATCCTGGGTGCGTTTACAAACATTTAAACTCACATACACAAACAACCAGACCCGGAACAACTACCTGTACGCCAAATATTTGTTCCGTGCAGGGATCGAACCCGCGACACGCAGTGCAACAGCCAATCGCTTAACTACTGCGCCAACCTTGTCGTTTAAGAACTTTTGAGAAGAAATACTACCAACAAGTTTATGTTAAAATTAAATGAGTTCAGTTTCTTTGGTAACTTTAAATAATATTATAGTACAAAGCAGACAGACTCACTTTCACTACTATTTTATAAGTGAAGGGTTCTAATATGTGGCTTCACAAGTAGATACTATAAATACTAAAACTAGACATTGAGCTACCCTTACCCTTTATTGTTAAGAGAATAGTGAACATCAAAGAATCTTGAAAACATGCTTGATGCTTCACGAAACGAACTAATTGCTTTCGAGTTTGTTACTAATTATTAATTATAACAAAACCATCGTAACATAACATCTCGCCTGTATTCCCTGAAGCGTTGGGCAGAGCTGTACCTATAGTACCTACACCCACATTTAAGTCCTAGGGGGCGAGTCTATTCCCATCAAGCGGGCACAAAACCAGACTCCTGGCTGCTAATGAGAAATTCCAGATGGAATAACCCAATATCACTTTGTCCGACGTAGGAACGTATCACGTCTTTTTCCATGGGGGTGGGCAGAAACTATAGAACGCCACCTGCTACGATCCTTATACTCCTTTTGCTTTCTTAAATCTGCTCATACTTTTTTTCGGTATTTAAATATTTAAGCTGTGGCACCACCAAGGTTGCTTGTTCAAGTAAATAATGATGTGAAAGTCTCGTGCCAAAAATAAAAAATAATCAAAGAACATAATTTAAAAAACTAAAATAATAGTAGGATAAGTTACTCCTTAACACATCAGCTATCTGCCAGTGTTCGGAGATTACCTCAAAGAAACAGACAGACGGACAGACGAATCAAATTTAAATTGGTTTACTAAATTGGTTTTTTTTTATTGGTTAACCTATTTTTACCAAAATTATCTATTTTTTTGAAGAACAACTTTAACCTAAATTTAATCTGAAGTTGGTAAGGGTTGTGAAGTTGGTGGTGAAAGTTCATATGCTTAAGACACTTCAATTTTATTTATTTGTATAGAGTATAGATTTTCTTATGGCGTTCGCTGGTGATAATCTCGCCATGCTCTGACTGTAGACACCCCATTAACCAATGTCAGCGCGGAGACATCATCTTGGCAATACATAATTTGATGGCACGGCGAAATCCTCGCCGTGATTCTCTTTGCCCGTAAATATGGCGCGTAAGGGTAGATGCTCCAGTAAAAGATAAGATAAGATAAGATAATTTTATTTGTCAAAAACATGTGTAGGTTTACAGTTGGTATGTTCAAAAAAATAAAGTTTCAACATGTTTTGCCTGGAAAGGCGTACAAATACTATAATATTAGCTAGAAACAATGAAATCATGCAGTTACATTAAATTAATAGAACATTTCAAATTAATACAGTAATTAATAAAATAAAATAAAAGATGTCAAAAGTAAGATAACAATTCAAATTAATATTCTAATTAATAAAATAAAAGATGTCAAAAGTAAAATAACAAAATAAAAAAAAATGTCCATGTACATCATTGAAAATTTATACAACAATAATAAAAACTGTCTGAATAACGTCATTTAAATAGTCGGCAACATTATAGTAGCATTTATTTACTAGAAAATTCTTCATGGTTTTATTAAAATTGTCAATATTTAAATTTTTGTATGCCTTTGGTACCTTGTTGTATAGGTTTGGAGCCATGCAGAATACACTCTTACCCATGAGAGCTGTTTTAGCACTATGAGAGCGAAGTCTTTGGTTATCGCGTTGACTTCTTACGGAACCATCGGAATACTTCGGAAACAGTTGGGGATTCTTCTTAACAAATAGCAATGTTTCCAATATATACAAAGAAGGAAGTGAGAGAATTTGATATTTAATAAAATATGGTTTGCAACTGTCTGTTATATGAAGACCAAACATAGCTCTTATGCATCGTTTTTGGATTTTAAATATAATATCTTTATGTGTGGAATTTCCCCAGAAAATAATTCCGTATCTAAGGATCGATGCAATAAGTCCGTGATAGGCAGTAAGCAATGTGTCCGTATTTTTACAGGCTTCACGGTTATTTATAGGATTGGAATCGGGGATCTATTACGAAGGACCTTAAAGCATAGTTAGAGATCATGCTTTAAGATCTTTCGTGATTGATGCTGAAGAAATAACCTTACATCGTTTAAAGGTCCACTTATAACTGTGTGGTTCTTTCTTTAAGAATCCATTTCAGTCGCTTATCTGCATGGTCCTCACATGATCTGACCAAGATAATGTCTGGACTTTAAAAGAGGTTATGATCTCTTAGTTTCTTTCGGTGTTTCTTCTCATAGTAGTCAAATAGGGAAACACCAACATAGTTAACAAAATATTTTACTTGATAACGTGTAAAAACCTATTCATAGAAATAAATATAATTTATCATACAAAACTATGATGAGTGCTAGGTACTTACTTGAATGTATAAAGCGTTCATTCAAATGTTCACCTTATTATTTAACCTACAAAGTCTAGATTCCCGAAGGAAAAAATCCTTCCCACATCTTCTAAATCCGCTTCCACGATTCGTGTCTTGTTAGAGCCAAACAAATTTAGCTGTAACACCCCAAGGAGACATGTTCGTAGCTGTTACAAAGAATAAACAGGAGTACACGCGAGGACATGTTGCAAGTGTTCCGACCTGCTGAATATTTCCTTTGTTGCATTTCATTGTGATTGAGAATACGACGTTGTTAAGTTTTCTTCAATCGCGCTGCATTGAGGTATCTCAGTGGAAGCGGTTGTTTGAAATAGATGTCGGTATTAACGGAGTTTATCTGAGGTAGTATATGTACATAATTATGTACTATACGACTTTAACATGCCTGAAGTACCGGGTCGTTAATTAAAGGCGTATTTATCTAAACTAGCATACTACATACTCGTACATACTATGTATTTTTTAATATTATTAACAGGTAAAAATTGTTTGTAATATTTGTATGTATTAGGAACTAATGATCCAGTTGACGACCGATGTGGCGCGGCGGGCGAAGGTCCCCCTGCGACGCAGTAGGTTGCGGGTGTACATCTACAAAGAATTGTTCCGGGTGTTCTGAGTATTTGCTATGTATACTAAAAATATCTATCTATGTAATGTATTGTATTAAGTATATCAGTCATCTAATACCCATAACACAAGCTCTGCTTAGCTTGGGGCTAGATGATGCTGTGTGGATTGTCCAGCATTATTTATTTATTTATTTAATTCTAAAGATGGTTTCACTGGTAGAAATCTACACTATTCGTGAGTGCGAGGCTATTATTACATATTTTCGAAACTACTCTTTGAAGGGGGTGGAGGGGATGATATAGTTCGAAGGGAACAATAAGAAATTCACGCGGATGAAGTCGCGGGCGAAGTGCTAGTGAATTAATAAAAGGCTGCGCGTCTGTCATTGGTTCGATTGCCGCACTTAACAAATATTTGTTAAGTGCGGCAATCGCATTTTTTTTGACGACCTATGTGGCGCAGCGGGTGAAGGTCCGCCTGCGACGCAGGAGGTTGCGGGTTCGATTCCCGCCTTGGGACAAATGTTTGTACGATCTACAAAGGTTTGTTCCGGGTGTTCTGGGTATTTTCTATGTTTAATAAAAAATATCTATCTATGTAATGTATTGTATTAAGTATATCGGTCATCTAGTACCCATAACACAAGCTCTGCTTAGCTTGGGGCTAGATGATGCTGTGTGGATTGTCTAGCATTATTTATTTATTTATTATCTTCTTTAAATTTGTATGGTTTACAAGGAGTTGTTCTGGGTCTGGTCGTTCGTATATGCGAGTTTAAAAGTTTGGAATTGCACCCACGATATAGGTGAAATTCCTAATGTGGTATCGTTGTAGGTAACATCTTAACTGCCAAACGAACGCAATAGAAAATGTATTGTTTGTCGGTCATTTGGCGTTTAATGTGTTAGGGACTCAGCGATATTTTACTAGCATCAACACTTTTGATCTCTACTTCAGTTCTAAGGATGTAGTGACCGTGGTTGGTCGACAATTATGGTTACATATTGGAGACACTATGCGTTGTATGCGATGCTATCGACCCTGGTTACCTACACCCTAATCTTAGACCTCCTTATTATTCATGACTTTTGTTCACTCAGTTATTAAGTATTATTCGGACGTAACAAGCAAACCTCACAGACGGACACAGCACTATGTTTATTTACAGACGAATATACCAACTATAAAAATAGATATGTCAGTTTTCATGGAATCATACAAAAACATTTTGGTTTTTGGGACGCAAAGAAAACACAGCTGCCGGCAAAAATCAGGAAACTCGCCATTACATAAACAAGGAAGCGACCGGCGTATTAGTAAATGCTAACTTCCCCTCTGGTAATGAGGAATATAGAAATAAAAACAAAAGATATAAAGAAAATATTCAATACGTGAAGTATAAAATAACAATCAACACGAGTAAAACCGCTTTATCCTATAAAGATGACCTCGCGAAAAGTGTTTGAGGAGTGAACTGTCAATCCCAAGCAATTGTATGGCATCACTTTGCCTCTACTTCACCTGGGCACCTTCACTGGGAGACTTGCTACAGAAACCACTGGAGGATTGAAAAATCGTGATCCAGGTTATGCGCTAAAACTTGAAAACCCAGTGAATCTAGATAAAAATGAATCCCTATTTCCCATGGTCACGGCATCACGCGTGAACGGCTGGACCAATTTCGCTAATTCTTTTTTTGCTGTGTGTATTATTGTAAGGAGGTTCTTATGAAAGAAAAAACTTAAAGACCATTTAAGTTGGCGCGTTTGCCAGTTCGCGCTTAGCGGGGTAATACCACGGAACGTAGCTAGTGTTGAAATAATAAACTTTTTTTAACGCGTTTCTTACAAAAAACAGTTTTTTTGTAAGAAACGCGCAAATTTCTGGGACCGTCAGTCGGATTTGAAATAAATATTTTTGAATTGATAGCTCAATTCTTGACGAAGGTTATGGGCATTAAACATCACGCTTCGACTCTTAACACGTTGTTCTATTAGATCCAGCCTATCCTTTTGCTGTCCTCTCCCAGCGACGACCTAAGCCGAGGCTCGTATCCCGCAGGGGGTGGCCTTAGCGATTGGTCGCTTAGCTTTAAATTTTTTACGCCCTGGCTGAAGGCCTTAATTCCTAATTAAGTCCCCACAAGAAAGTTCGGTTAAGCAGTAGATATCCCCGAAGGATAAACTGCGAAATTACCATTCCAAAAAAAATCTTAACACGTTGAACGCCTAAAGACCGACAAACAATACATTTTCTATTATGTCAGTTAAGGTGTTAAAAGTGGGTGAAACAGAGTACATAATAATATGGTGCTTGGCGTGGCTTTGTTTGTTCAGTTCACGTTGACCCTTTTGTGCAGAACCGTGTTGTAATAAATAATGAGTCTAGTCTGTGTCTTCATTATATTTCATCCTGGTACTTAGCATTTTGCTACAAAGATGAAGAACATTCAGGCTTAGTTCTTAGAAAACACACAATAAACTCAAAATTCTGAGGAAAATCTTGAGACGAGTATGAATGCCTACTTTGTATAGTCTGTTTTCGTCGTAAATATTGTACCTACTTTTGAGTATTTTTGTAATATTTAGTCTGTTAATTTGAATAAAAAGAAAAAAATCGGTACCCCAAAAAAATATTCATGCGTAACCATTTATACCATTGAATAATGAATAATACTTAGTATAAAAGTAAGGCTGGGGCGTATTTTACTCCCCGAAGCTGTGAGCTTATAGCACAATCATGAACCTGTTCGAAACTGGAATTTTGATTCCATAGCATGTACTCGTACCTATCACTTGTTTCTCTGATTTTACAATAACTTACCAAGCTCCGAAGTTATGTCAAACTTAACCCTCCAAAAACGTGTGGTAAATCTGAAGGAGAAACGCCATTAGCGTTTATAAATAAGAGGGCGACAGATTTTAATCTATCACAAATAGGTAAATTACCTATCGGAAAGCCCTTTTATGGGGCTTGTAAGAATTGAGGGCGGCATCAGGGTGTGTACTCGGAATTGTTTAGCAATCAGCGACATGTGTGGCGAATCGATTTGCGTCGCGTGCGTCGTGCGTGGGCCCTGACATCTGACAGATAGTAACAGAAGGCACAGTACGAACAATAGGGATGTGTCCTAGGTAAAAATATAATAAGTTTATATGGTCCGTCAGTTAGATTACCAAAAAATATTGGCCACGAATTTTTTGCCTACTCAAATCAATAAAAAGTTACAAAGGGGCTTGTGAAAGTGGAACACGGAGTGACGTTACGCGAAATTTCAACGCATCGTCGTCATTTTTGGTTGACGTGACAAAAGAAAAAATACGTATTCATTATTTTTGAGTTATCCAACTATCGGACCAAACATAACTTTTAAGGACCCTACCCTATTACGAGTAGTAGGAGTTAAATAATGCTACCGCCTTATAATATGAAAAGGATCGCATCGACGGTTTCAAAAATGTTATGCATTGAGTGTAGAAAAAAAAGTGAAGATCACTTTTAATGCATTCTGTTTCATAGGGTGGTATTAATTCTGAGATAACGTAACGATCTGTTTTAAAAGAGAACAATTTAAAAAAATATTTTATTGTCTTTGCAGCCGATTTTTTTATTTTGCATGGACTTTTTCTTGGAGTGTGACTTCGGTTCTTCCTTATTCAGCAGTAGGTGCGTGGCTAATGGATAGTGAGTGGCTCACAGAGGGAAGGTAGGGTTATTTTATGACCATCGCGGAACGATGCCAGACGTTCAGTCTGACCTCAGGCAGTTCTGAATGGATGTCGATAAGTAATGTGGAGACTCTCACTTTTAAGATTCAGATTGTTGTTCTTATTGTTCAAGGCCTGAACAATTAGTATGTATTTGAACTATATTATCTACCTAGCTTACTCCCCAATTATATTCGGGTCGGCTTCCAGTCTAACGGGATGCAGCTGAATGACAGTATTTAACATAAAGCGACTTCTTCTCTGATCTCCACATCCCATTTACTGGGTTTCACGATACCTTTGGTGAGACTAGTCAGACCTTCAGGCTTCTGACAACCCGTAAATACTTCGATCAATAATAGTACTATTGATCGAAGCGTAAATAACAATTCACGAAGGTCTACGAATATTACCCGGCAATAATTGCTTAACTTGCTTTACGAGACACAAAGGGGTCTCGGTATGTACCTAATGGATGATATCCCATCCACGGACCGACCTGGCACGAAACGGCTTGTGCGTCTGATATTAAGTATTTAGCCACAAGATCCACTATTTGAACTACTAAGTTAACATTTCGATATTAATATGAGCAGCAGCTACTACCGAATGAGCTCAACTAGGTGGCAACAGTAAACACATTTACTTAATTAAATTTAAACTTTGTTGATGACACCTATTTCGTAGATCCAAATTTATTAGTTTAATACAGAATATAACCTCCGACTTCGTCCACGTGGAATTACATGGGTTTCATTTTGCGGCGTGGAACACATTTTTTTTTTAGATAAAGTAAATGTGGTCCAAGTTACTTCTTATTTATAACATCAGCTATCTGCCAGTGAAATTCCCGCATTTAGTAAAAATGTGTAATTTAAACACTACAAAAAGCCGTTTGGGGTTGAAATACTAGGGCCATGGGGTCCGTGTGCCCATTTAGTTTTTCGAGAAATCGCGAAGCGTTTGGTCGACTTCACGTGACCAGAGGGCTGGCCTTTTTTTTGGCCAAAGAATCAGCATTGCCATTCAACGTGGCAATGCTGCCAGCCTTCTGGGCACTTTTCCAGTTGACAGCGATGTGGATGAATTTTTAGATGCCCTGTGATTATTTATTTTATTTTATTTCTTCATATATTAATAATTGTATCATTATCTTATATATAAAATTCTCGTGTCACAATGTTCGTTCCCATACTCCTCCGAAACGGCTGGACCGATTTGTATGAAATTTTGTGTGCATATCGGGCAGGTCTGGGAATCGGCCAACAACTATTTTTCATCCCCCTAAATGATAAGGGTGGTCCAACCCAAACATTTTATATGGCAAAACAACGTTTACTGGGTCAGTAAAGAAATAAAAACGTCAGGTGAAAAAAAAAATCTTCAATATTATGTACTAGCTGACATGACAAACGTTGTCCTGTCAATGGCGCGAACTAACAAACGTTTAAAAAGTTAAAGTTAGTTTTACGTTAAGTTTTCTGTTTTTTTTTTTAATTTTCTGCGCAGTTTTCTACTTTTTTTTCTGTATGAACTGTCTCCTTAGAATAACAAACGCAACAAGAAAGTATGTTATTGTAGTAATGAAATTGGTCCGGAAAGTGAATGAAAATAGGGATTCAATTTATATATATGTACTAGCGGACCGAACAGACGTCGTCCTGCCCGTACAGCGCCACCTACCGGGTCCAATTGTAAATCTAAACCATTCTCGAATCTCCACGAACACACACAAAAAAATTCATCAAAATTGGTCCAGTCGTTTAGGAGGAGTTCAGTCACATACACACGCACACAAGAAATATATATATTAAGATATAAGATATATGTATGTACTATCTTATTGGGCTTGTGGCGTCTATACTCAGATATGGCATAATTTTTTGGGGCAACTCCACTAACAAAGATCTTGTCTTTAAGGCACAGAAACGGTGCGTTAGGGCTATGTTCCGTTTAAAATCTACCGAAAGTTGTGTACCTTTCTTTAAAAAGTACAACATCTTACCATTGCCATCACTGTATATATTTGAAGTAGCTGTCTTCGTGAAACAAAATCCTGAACGTTTTGTGCTTGCATCTGAAGCATACAATCGTACGCAAAGAGATGAAAGTCGTCTTTGTGTTCGTCAAACGAATACTGCCTTAATGTATAAGAGTATTTTTCATATGGCACCTGTCGTTTATAATAAATTGCCTAAGGACCTAAAAAAATGTAATGTTAATTTGTTTAAGCAAAAATTAAAAACAATGCTATGTGAAAAATGTTATTATAGTATCTCAGATTTTTTAACAGATAAATTTTGACATTATGTATTAAATAAATATATTCAATATTATCTGAATAATTGTTTTAAGTAATTCTAATTTGACTTTCTGATAAAATTCTATAATAATTAGGTATTAAGTCAAGTATAGGTACTATAATATCAGCAAAATCTGACTGAAGCATTTTTTATTTTATATTTTTTTTTTTTTTTGACATAGACTTTTAGATATTTTATGATTTGTGAATTATTTTTTATTTACTGTTGACATTTTATGCTGAATTCACTTTAATTTATTGATATTGACTTGAAATCAATTATTAATAATCTTAATTAACTATTACATTTGTACGCCTTAATAATTGGCAAACATGTCTGAACTTATTTTTTTCTTTGTAATCCTGCATGCATATCTCTACTATTGTATGTGTACACATGTTTATGCAAATAAATATATTATCTTATCTTATCTTATCTTATCTTATATAATATGTATAGAAGATATTGATGGGGTACATGAAATTAAATTTTTAGTTTCTTAAGTTCTTTATATCCGCCAAGTAATACAATAAAATGAGAAACATCGTAAAATATTTTATACGAGTTGAAAACCGTTATTTGAGAAAAAGAAACCATTTCATTCACACCGTAAAACTTCAAAAGATCGGGCACTAAAGTAACAAGGCAGGAGCACCATCCATCAATAAGACGCTTTCAAATATTGGCAAAGTTACCCCATCGTAGTTACCGAGCCCCGCTAGAGTGCGTTCACCTCTCGCCCCCACATTTGTATGGGTTCCCACCGACGACATATTGTTTCGCCTTGGCTTGTCACATTAATAATACATCAGGCATTATTACTTATGTCTTTTTTCCTTCAATTAAATATATCAGATATATTTGATTGACGACACGGTTGGCGCAATAGCTAAGCGACTGGCTGCTAAGCTGCGTGTCGTGGGTTCGATTCCCGCACGGAACAAATATTTGTATGGCCTACTGTAGTTGTTCCGGGTCTGGCTGTTTGTGTATGTGAGTTTAAATGTTTGTAAATGCACCCACGATACAGGAGCAATTCCTAGTATCGGGCAAAGTTTGGGAAGAACATACAGAGCATAGACTTTGGCCGAACCGGCATTCAAACTCGGCAGTAGCGCTTACTGGCACTACACCAACGAGGATTACAAGGATGTGGTTGTTTTGGGTTGGTGCTGCTAAACTTAACTTTACTCCCGTTATTGCTATCTTTTCCCTACACATAAAACTAGAAAGGGACGCAAGAATTTCAAGTAGAGTAGAATTTTCAATAAAATTAAGTCGTGCCCAGTCATGCACAAACTTATACTTAGTTTCTATGAAACTTGGCTTCTTGTTTGAGCAAGTTTCAATTTTGAAACTATTTAAAATTGGAACCAGTTGTTGCTTCTCCTTTTTCCTTTTCTAAATTCAAATTCAATAAAACAGTACCTAGTACTTTTTTATTGAATTAAAAGTTTTAAACAAAACAATATTAGTTTGATTAATTCAGACCCTAGTTATTATCACCTTCTTTATATAATGTTCCTATTGTATACTGGCTGGAATTTAGTTCTAAGCAGACCTTTTAAAACTGTTGAGTAAGGCGATTGGCACACTGAACCACATCACGCAGCGGGGTGCGTGGCGACGAACGACGAACGATGCGCGTGAATGCGTTTTATGTGTGTTGTACTACGCGTGTTTTCTATACAAACACAGGTACTTGCAAACAACGTAAGAACACGCACTCCTGCGCTACGCTGCGTGATGCGGTGCAGTGTGCCAATGGCCTTACATTAAAAAAAAAACGATATTTATTTTTTATTTTTATCCAACATTTTGGCGTTTTTCTCAAGGTGACAGTGTGGGTGCCGTCTTGAACTGCCTACCTATCCGGAAAATTTACTAGATTTATCGGGATCTGCGGAGTTACTTTTGATCCTAGTGTCATTTCTCCGATACTGTCTCTCTGATTTTATAAGCTTGGAAAAGATTCCTTATTAAATTACTTGTGTTATATGATAAGTGATATTTATTTCTGTAAATAGGTTTTACAAACACTTTTACATGTAAAAAAGTAAAATATTGTATTAAACTAGGTTGGTGTTTCGCTATGCGACTACTCTGAAAAGAAACTCAAAGATTACAGTCTTTTTTAAAGTTCAGACATTATCTTGACCATGCAGATTGGTGTCCGAGATGGTCTTTTGAGGAAAGAACCACACAGATATAAGTGGACTTGTTCTGACAGTGCAAGCATTTATCGGAAAATGTAGAGCTCAAACCAGAACCAAGGAGCTCAACAAGTCGACGAACAATACCAAAAAAATAAAATGTTTATCAGCAGTACTACTCGTATACTGTAAGAATCCTCCCTTCCTATCTTAAAGTGAAGTGAACTGTCAATTACTAAGCATTAGTATGGGATGATAGCTCACTTCACCTACACCTCACAGGGTGATTTTCATAGAATAGTACTGCTGTTTGTGATCACAAATTGCGATACGCGAGACCATTATTAACTTCGATCGCTTGACGTCACCGATATAAAATATTAATTGGTTTACCACGCCACTAATACTAACAGACTGACAGCGTAGTCTAGACATAATGGACATCAGACGTGGCTATTCTAAATGTCAATACTTCATTACATTTATAAAGCTATTTGTCATGTAGAAAAGGACTTAGCATTCCCTATACCGCAGTGAAATAAATACGGACAAGAAAGTGAGAGCGAGACAAAGAGAACATGTGGCCAGTAGTTGTCTATCAAGTTAAAGAGACAGGTATTGGCCGCACGATAGCATTGTCTCTTTCTACAGAGTGGTAATGTGTTTAAGGGCTATTTTAGTTTATTGCTCTGCCTATATCTCTATCTGTATGTTATACTGGCTATAATGGCTGGCTGTTATATGGCTCGCAATCTAGTAATATAATCAATCGAAAGAATATCATGAAATTATCGATACAACTCTTATCATTATCTAATTTTATCATCATCATCATCATCTGCCTAGCCTTTTCCCAACTATATTGGAGTCGGCTTCCAGTGTAACAGAATGCAGCTGAATACCAGTATTTTACATGAAGCGACTACCTGTCTAACCTCCACAACCCAGTTACTGGGCAACACGATACCCCTTGGTAAGACTGGATTATCTAAGTTTATATAACTGAAAAAACCCTTTTGGATTTTGCTGATGCCTTTTCGCTGGGAAGCAAAACGAACCTAGGGTAGACAAAAACACTACTGCTTTTATTTTTTATTCAACACAGAAATATGAGACGTGTCATGATCAAACTAGTGTTGATAACGTGAAAACTGTCTCTGTATCTCCTTGGAGGGTGATGTTGACAGCAGACTGTAACCATATCCCGTGTTACTGCTGAGACCTCGCCGGTCGATTCTGCCATCTCGTGAAAACTTGCGATGAAATGAGCTGTGAAGTGAGTGTCTTACTTAAGCTGGGTGACACCGCCATCTCACTTCAATTAAGTTTTCACGAGAACGAGAGACATAATAACACTGCTATTCATGTACATTCCGGCCATCTCCTAAGCTTGCTCTTAACCTCCGCTCCGCTTTAGATTAGATATTGTGATTGCTTATGCACAGCTAAGCTCCGCTCTGCCCAGCTCTGCCTCAGTAGAAACGCAGCCTTACCCGTATGAAACACATACAGAGCATAGACTTATTATGTGTCATTGTGTACGCTATTAAAAACGTATTCAATAAAAGTATACGCTACGGCAATGATAATCAAAATAATTACAAAATTAGAGATTAACAATCTTATATGATTCCAATATACTTTTGAGCGCAAGATAATGATAGTGACCGGAGCAGAGATAAAGCTTTCCCTATCAGACCCGAGGGACTGAATCCAGAGATTGGAAACCCATCAGAGAAAAAGTTTGATACAATATGGTGGGTTGTGGAGGTCAGATAGGCAGTAGACCTAGACATAGTTGGGCAAGGCAAGGTAGATGATACCTACGTGTTTGTGAAAACGGGGATGCAACAAACAAGAACGCTTTGTGTACCTTTGTATAAAACATGAATTGACAGATAGTTCCAAGTTGTTAGCTCAACTATGTACATAAACATTAAGGGTAAACCTATTAATTGCCTTCAGATTGTTATGCTCTTAAATAGTTCAAACATTTGCCTTCATAGCATTGTAATATCTGTATTTGCACACCTTGAACTTGTACGATTGTCTCTATTGAACATTGCTTTATGACTTTAGTGTTTGATCTTGTGGCCAGATATAAGAGCCCCACGGATCTATCGAAAGTTAAACTACGCTTGGCGAGGCCGGTCAATGGATGGGTGATTGGGCATAACATACCGAAGCCCCTACTTTTATATCCAATCGAAGTTCTCAGTGACCGCCCTGAGTCAAGATCCGTGCCCGGTTGATCCCTACTTATATGAAATGTATGCGTACGGTTCACCTCTGCCTAACCATTTGGGGGATATAGGCGTGATGTTTTGTTGTAATACAAGTATGCAGTTGGTTCTTGCTGTTATCTCATTTCATCATTCTGACATTGGTTGTTCGTAATTCTAATATGTCTATGGACGTGTATCCTTATACCCGTATTATTCAAGTAATCTAAGAATATCCGGATACCGATAGTAAAGGATAAGAGTGACACTAATATCCAATTTTATTCGATTTATTTTTGTGTTATTGCTAATGTTTACGAGTACATAGAAATATTAACATTAGCCAAATCCATTCAAAATGCGTGATACCAATTTCCCGCCATAAAGTATTCCTCTCAGCGTCGCCATTGACGTTCTAATATTCAAATTAAAGCAAGCAAATGCTCGAAACCTTTCTGCCTATCGTATAACAATTTGTGAAGAGCTGATACAATAAAGCCGTGAAGCAAGACACGTTTTTCTTGCATAACTTAAGTTGATAACAATATCGGAATTTTCTTATTAGTAGCCCGGATTCTGGATTTGTGCACGATTGATGGCAATAGGCTCGCCCTCTATCGCACTAGACTTAAACATAACTGGCAAAATGTGGGTGTTACTATAGGTGCACCTCTGCCTCTCCCTTCAGATAATACAAGCGTGATGTTAATTTAGTATATTATTAACACTAACATAACAATGTTAGTGTTAACAATATACTTAGTTAAAAAAAAAACTCATAACCGAGTTCCAAAGTGGATACAATTTGTTTTTAAACTATTTAAACTGAACACCCACGGAACGCAACGAAGTTGGGGAACAAAAACTTCTAAATAGTGTTAAAGTTGTTCAAATCGTTTTAGCTGTACTTACTACACTTTCTTCGTTATTGTACTCGTAATACAGATATCTTACATTTTAGGACAAAAAAGTTACAAAAATACACATATGTATTACCTCAGGAATGTAAGGTATATGTATAAATTTACTATATATTTTGACAGCACGGTTGACGCAATGGCTGAGCGATCGACTGCTGCGTCGGGTGTCGTGGGTTCGATTTCCGCACGGAACAAATATTTGTATGGCCTACAGGTAGTTGTTCCGGTCTGGCTGTTCGTGTATGTGACTTTAAATGTTTGTAAATGCACCCACGCCACAGGAGAAATTCCTAGTGTGGGGCAACGTTCTAAAAAAAAACGATGAAAAAACGATAAAGAGCCAGATTAACGTCAAAGCGGTGTTTAACAAACAAGCAAACATATAATATGTCAACATTATACATAGCTAGCTCTCACAAATTCGTTGGGGTGGATTTCGTATCTTACGCTATAATTATAAACACCCCTTCAAAAAAGAGTTGTCAAAAATGTCTGATGCTATATTTTTAATTTAAATAAGTATGCTGTTGAGGAGCTCGTGGCTTAATAAAATCGATCGAAGATCGGTCGATCGAAGCTTGTGGAGGTCAGTCAGTGGATGGGTGACTGTTCATCACATATCGAGACTCCTCCGTGCCTCGGAAAGCACGTTACGCCGTTGGTCCCGGCTGTCAGTTATAGATCTTTGACAGTCTTTACAGGTAGTTAGTAGCCTGAAAGTCTGACAACCGGGCCTTACACGTGTTGCCTAGTAACTGGGTTGTGGAGGTCAGATAGGAAGTCACTCCGGTTAGACTGGAAGCCGAACCCAACATAGT
This sequence comes from Phlogophora meticulosa, assembly GCA_905147745.2. Classification (NCBI taxonomy): domain Eukaryota; kingdom Metazoa; phylum Arthropoda; class Insecta; order Lepidoptera; family Noctuidae; genus Phlogophora; species Phlogophora meticulosa. Next base: position 3,762,428 of record LR990540.1, on the reverse strand, counting down.
TGCAAAAGGCTAGCCCGATAATGATCTGGTCAAGTTTCAAGAATAGAGGGAATTTAAAAAATCATATAAAATGTATCCTCACTTTCATACACAGAACCGTATGTGATGTTTTCATTACTTGACTTAAATATTACGTTCGTATACCATATTTGAGTTGCTAAGCCACGCAGTAAAATTCTCCCCTATACATTTTGCTACCACTTTGAAACCGACAGGGGTTGATTTTTGATAAACCTTCATAACTATACGAAATTCTTTATTTTTGGTTTTAAGTACCTATTAAAACCGGGTTTCGAGTTAAGCTAGCTGCGTGATTAAATTCTCCAACTTTACCACCCCTTAGCATTTTAAGAGATATTTATAAAAAAAATGGTCAAATTTTATTCTTTATTTACAAACAAAACCATTTTCAACCCTTTTTTTTTAGAAATTCGACACCAAAGGGTGTCGAATTTCATAAAAACTCCTCCTGAGTGCTGTCCTTTATAATAAATTATACGTTCCTACTCTCAATAATTTGGGTTTTTCACTTATAGGGTATTTGACGCCTATCAAAGACATACACAAGTAATTTATTTAAAACAGATTTCTAGTAAATAAATTATTCAAAAAGTAAAAAAAATCGGTGGAAAAATGGAAAAGGTACGCTTTTGAAGTTTTTACTGAATGAAATACGAAGTCACTATGGTTTTTCTTTCTAGTGACTTCATATGCTAACAGTGTTTTCTCTTTTTAGCTTTGCCATTTTGTAAGATATTTCAATATTTTTTTACCGTGGTTTTTCTATTTTTTAAGTTTCGAGAAAAAAAATAAAAAATAAGTCGATCTCCTATTATGTCGGTCAGTCAATCGGTTTCTCCTTTTATTTAGAACATGGAAGATATACCTATATTAAACTCAAACGGCCCTAATTCTCATACGAGACAGACCACACATGTCGTGGGGCTCAAGAGGCAGGCTTACGGGCACGTGCTCCGCTTCCCGAAGTACTAGGACACCAGAAATGAGAAAACTTAGGAGCTGAACAGAATGAACACACGCTTGACATATATGTATTTAGGTGTATCTTAAGTGGCAAGCCGACAGTCTTTTATTTTTGAGTCATTGTAGTAACCTTTTTAGCTTAATTTATTTGATTGGACCTAGTCGGTCTAGTGATCGGAAGCGCGACTGCTGAGCGCGAGGTCCTGGGTTGGATTCCCAGGTCGCAATGTGTTTTTGAATATTTCCAATATCAATTTTCTCATTAGCATCCCGGAGACCGGATTTGTGCCCGGTTGATGGCAATAGGCTCGCCCCTATTACATGAGACTTAAACATAACTGGCGAAATGTGGGTGTTACTATAGGTATACCTCTGCCCATACCTTCGGATACTACAGGCGTGATGTTATGTTACTTTGTTACCCTACTTATACGCTAAGTTATAGGCGTACGACAAACAGACATCGCTTGAACACGAAATCATACGTATTGGTATGTACCATTGTATATTATGTATACTAGCTGACCCAGGAAACGTTGTTTTGCCATAAAGAGTTTGGTGATAGAACTGTGAAAAAGTTGTATGTATTTTTGTATGCTGTATCATACAAAAAAAAAAACAAAAAATGTTGTCTAAAAATTAAATAAAAAATTTAGGGGTGAACCACCCTTAACATTTAAGGGGATGAAAAATAAATCCGATTCGAAGCCTAATCGATATGCAAACAAAATTTCACGAAATTCGGTCGAGCCATTTCGGAGGAGTTTAATTGCAAACTACCGTGACACAAGAATTTTATATACAAAGAAGATGTAGCTATGTAGCTACAAGCCTAGCAGCAGCTAGCTATTAGTAGGATATTATTATTACATCGACTTAATTACCGACAAGGTAATTAAGTAGCTGTATAATATCTTCCCGACAGAATTTACGGTTATCGCGGCCCATCTCAATTGAGACCAGCCAAGTACGCAGGAGATATTTATAGTACACAAGCGTGTGCGCTCGTGGCTAAATAAAAACCACCGCACGGGTTGATTGAAGGTTAAGCTTTACTTGCCAAAGGTCAGTCTGTGGATGGGTGACCGTTCGTAACATATCGAGACTCGTCCGTGCCCAGGAAAAGACGTTAAGCCGTTGGTCCTGGTTGTTTTTTGTAGAACTTTGACAGTCGTTACGGGTAATCAGAAGCCTGAAAGTCTGGCAACCAGGCTTACCAAGAGGTATCGTGTTACCCAGTAACTGAGTTGTGGAGGTCTGATAGTTCGTCGCCCCGTGTAAAATACTGGTATTCAGCTGCATTCGGTTATACTGGACACAGACCCCAACGTAGATTGGAAATGGAAACGTAGACACAAGCGTGTCATCAAGCGCAGATACAGGTGCTCTCTTTGTTCCTTTACTCTCATGATGGGACGGCAATCCATCACGACTGGGGAGAAGGATTTTTCCAACCTTTTTTGTTGTTTTATTAAAAAAATTGCAAGTACCTACCTACTATAGTAACAATATTGTTTAATACAGTAAGTACTTGCAAAAGTCAAGTCTTCACGATGCGACAAAATCTAGACCAGAAAAAACCACGTTGAAAGCAACATTTGTCGCCTGTGAACATATAGCTTTAGTACGGCATCATAACGTGAGCATCGGCTTAGATGCCGTCGTGGAAACTTTGTGGCGGCTTACGAGCAGTAAGTACGGGTGTTTTTATCCTGGCAAGATGTATGGGCCCCGCGGGATGAACCCATGTAATGTATTTAGTAGAGATCGCCAGTACTTTGAGCAGATCGTCAAGATTAATAAGTCTGTACTTTATCGAAGTTATACTTCTTTTGGCGCGATGGAGAAAAATGATGAGAGTGAATTTTTACGATGCGCGCGCACACCGACACCTAAATTTAACAGCATGAAGTTAGTTCTAGGTGGTATGAAAATTGATAACTAGTTGATAACTGTTCAAGTTGTATATTCTAGTATTTTTTGACACTACCGGTAATGTCAAACTATATGTCATGCAAACCTGACCGAAAGAAAGTCATTCCAGCCTTATGGTCTAGCCGGCAATAAAATTACATAATGCCCGCTGGTCGACCATGTTTTTTGAATTTGGAACCTGAACACAAAGTTTGCAATAAATCTTTTTAGGTACCGAAGAGAACACATTTGAAAATCGAATTGCTTTTTATTATTTTACTACAGGTGTGTACTGTGTAAAGAGTATTCTTGGGAATAAAGGTGTCTTGGGGTATTTTGAATCCTTTGCTGCATTCAGGATTCTAGTCTTAACTCCATCGATGCGCTCGGTAGTTAACTCTAGAATTCTTCGTTACGCCCGGTATTCATTATGGCGCCCGTGACATAATACACTGATCTGTCCCCTTGGTGCGTAATCTACTATTTATTTGCATACTGTGATTCATTAAACCGTACAACAGATTTCAAAATATAAATAATTTGCACTAACTTATACTTTTACATTATATTTTTTTTTTCAATAATTTATTTAACGCGTTGAACGCCAAATGACCGACAAACAATACATTTACTATTGTGTCTCGTTGTTTGGCAGTTAAGGTGTTAATGTAACCACGAGCAAGAATTGCTTGTTGTATTATTTGTTAAGAAGTATAACTTCTAACGCGTGTACATAAGTATACACACTCTTTTTTTAAAAGCAGGTCCTTTGAGACGTTTTTTTTAAACTAAGAATAAGTACTACATTTTTCAACAGGCTCGCTAGGAAACAATAAATAAAATGTAATTAACTTAATATTTTGTAAAAATTCACATTGAAAACCGAAAATTAAAAATATGGAAACTGAATATTTTAAACTTTAACTTTTTGATGGAATATAATGTTAATTTACAAAATATTTTATTCCTTTACACAGTCTATGTACTTACGAAATTGCTAGGCTAAGAACGGAATGAAGGCTTTATGCTCAGTTTAAAACAACCTCATATCTCTGACAAGTAAATTGCAATGTGTGGCGCACTTTAAAGCAAACTAAAAAGAGCACGAGTGAAATGCACTAGATTGTGAACCTAAACGCAGTGCAATAAGAACCACTTTACGAGGAAGTGTGTTAAAAATGTTTTTTTTTGTCCGTTTGACATTTGCTCTTAATTTATTTGTATCTTTTAACAACTTTGCACAAATGTCAAAAGGATCAAATCCGCCTTTGTAAGTACCGCATTTTTTACTGGAGCATATTTTTTTAATGAATTTATATTTCGCCAGTTATGTGTAAGTCTAGGGGCGAGACTATTGCCAATCGGGCACAAATCCAAACTTCAGACTGCTACTCAGAAATTCAAGATGGAAAAATCCAACAACACTTCGGCCGACCTGGGAATCGAACCTCGTACCTCAAGTTCAGCGGTATCGCTTGCGACCACTAGACCAAAGAGGCAGTAACAATGTGTGTTCGACTGTACTGGATAATTCTCGGCAATAACCGTTATTAAACGCGTTAGACAATACATCAATCACTGCAGACGCCAATTAACGTAATTGTTTCAAATTGATCTGATAGTGAGCGATGGAACAGCAATTAAATACAGATTGATAATATTGAAACAGTCATTTGCTGCGCGGCTCGTTTCACATTCGATAAGTATTTATAGAACATGCTGGATGACGTACTTTTAACGACTGTAACGTATTTTATTTAAGTTGAATATATGATTACAAAAATAATTAAAGTTTTCATAAAGAGATTCGTCATCAACATGACGCCTGTCATGTTGATGACGTGGAATACATGTCGGGGAATACCCCGAAGGGTAAAACAGAGGTGTAACTACAGTACCTACACTCACATTTCGATAGTTACATTTAAGTCCCATGTTATAGGGACCGAGCCAATTGCCACTGACCCGACACAAATCTAGTATTCAGGCTGTTACTGAGAAATTCCAGATGAAAAAACCCAATAAAACTACCCGACCTGGGAATCAAACCCTGGTCCTCATGCTTAGCAGTAACGCTTGCAACTACTAGACCAACGTGGTATTCCTATATTATGTATTATAGGTGTTTGTTACTATGATGGTTAGTTAGACTCCTCGAAATGTTTCCATCCCTCTCTTTTTGTAGCGGTTCTTGACCATAGCTGGCCGGCTATTTTATTTATATCAATCACACACAAATAAATGCTTCAGTTTCGGAGTTTCAAGCACAACAACTGAAACTATGTCTGACATTAGACGCGTGCGTGACCAATTTGTATGCCTCGGTCACGAATAATGACTAATAGTTATATTGTAATAATAGCTCGTGTTCATAACGTTGTGTAATAATGTACTATTTTCATATTTTACTAGTTAATTTGAGGTAATTGGTCTGGGACAAACGCGGGCCTTGAAAGTCTGGGGTAAGGCACACGCGACTAAATATTGAAGTCTCCATGCTAACAAGGGTTATCTTTCATTGTAGGTACAAAAGGACCAAACTACAAATTATTACTTACAGGTACCGAAAAAAAAAAATACTGCTGACACATAGGTTTGACGACGTGGAACATGGTGATATGTATGAAAGAAAGTATCTCTATGAGCGCACATAGACATACTTTTTTTTAAACAACAACGCAGCGGTGTTGGCGTACAAATATTACTTACACCGGAAGGTAATCAGAATACTTACAGGTACAAAATAACACTAGGTAACTCATTACGTACTTACTTCATGGAATATGAAGCTACTTGCGATAGATTATTATCCAATTACAATAGTTTAAACAAAATTTTACCAAGCAAAATGGCAATTCTCTATTCGTCCTACTCAGAGAACGTTGTACAAGCCTGTAAGACTGTTTTGAACTGGACCTTCTTGCAAATATTTGATTTGTCAGCACAGGTGACTTTTATTTTTTATTGGGGATAGAGAGTACTCATTTGAGTTTGGAATTAACTCCCAAAGTTTGAAGTTAAAACAGTTGTTCAAGTTCAGTTATGATCGCATAACTCAACAATTTTTATCATATTAATTTAAGAGGTAGGCAATTCCAACACTTGTTAAAGCTCGTGAGTACTGTTACCCCCTGAAAAATTGCCAATGAATTTAGAGTCAGCCTGTATAAATATATAGTTAGCCCAACGGATATCGCAAGATGTCGTGAAGCTGCGTACATCCGAGGCTCCGTCTCTGTTTTTAATTAGACAAGAGAGACATAAAATCTAATTAGCAAACGCCATAACCAAGGTTAAGCCCCAGCTTTACAACGAAAATGAAAACACCATATCCAAAACAGAACGATATGGTCCAGCATAACTGTGTAAATAATTTAATTAATTATGGGGTCGCTCTTCAATGGAGCCCCGAGATTGTGCTTAATAACTCAGCCGGGCCGGCTTTGACTTGCACCATCATAAGTGCGTCAGGACAAATTAATTATGAATACAAATATTATTTTATGCTTCTGACCCGTTTCTGGGATTCAATGAGGTTTTATGATATTAATGCAAACTTTTGTTTTGGCGGTGAATATGGAATTAAGCATATTGTACAAAATAGTATATTGACACATTGGTCTAGTGGTTGGAAGTGCTTCCGCTGAACAAGAGGGCCTGGGATAGAGTCCACAAGATAGATAAAAAAACGAAAAATGTTCTTTAGCAAAATATTTTCCAAGACTAACTGTTACTGTAACTCCACGCTATTTTATACCTTTATAATTTTTAGTCAAAACACAATAACTTGTTCATAGGAAGTTCCATAAATCATATTAATCAACAAATTAAATGCGTTCGTTAAAATAATCTCATGAATTATATTGTATGCAGTGCATTTCCTTTTATTAATTAAGACATTAAAACAAAGCAATTGAGCACTGCTCCACACGTCATACCCGGCGGATACCGATGCCCTTGGAGTTACCGGTTATATAGTTCTTATTTAACTCAACTATCTCTTTTTACTTTCAAATAGCCAAAAACATATTAGGAAACGTTTCCATCTTGTTTGAAACGCGGATATAACGTTAAGTTCCTTTACAATCTTGTTTACAAAGTTATCCTACCTATGTTCGGAGTTTGTCAGACGCACCCCGTCTGTGTACTCAATGAGTTAGTGAACACAGAACATTCAATCCTTAGTTAGTGGCGGGTACTAAGCTTTGATTAGTCTCTTGCGTTCATTGCTAAAGTGCATAGTGCTTTGATTTCTATATGTATGAATGTTTGTTAATACTTTACGCTATTTCGCCCGTGTGGATTTCGTACCTTTACCTTTGAACTTTAACATACCATCCAAACCCTTTAAATCGTAGTTTTCAAAATAATAATAGCTTACAGGACTCAGGAATAACGCACCTTTCTAACAGTGAGTGTTTTTTTTTATAATTGGATCATTAGTTTCAACCCTAGAAACTTACAAACAAATTTTATCTCTTTATAATATTAGTACAAATACATATAGTACCTGCTTGTTGTTTGCAGTCTTTTAATTCTGTTTTTGCAATTGACCAAGTATGTGTTGTTTGAAAAAATAACACCCAGAAGATGAGGAAATATCTCACAATCTAAGACTATGCCAGAATCTGCAAGAGTGGGTAAAATCATGTTATGTTATAGATAATTAGAATGTATATTCGACCTGAGATAATAAATTAAAAAAAAAAAACTTTACGCACAAAAATGTAGGTACAGAAGTGGACTTATGCCATAGGCATTTTCTAAGAGTCAGAACTTCAGGACAGCACACAAATGAGCTTGGAACAGTGAGTGTGAGATTCGCCTACTACGAGTATACTAGCCTGATACCTAGTTTAGTAATAAACCAAGCTATCCTGACAGACTTTTTTAAGTGTACTTTACTGTTCGTCCATTATAAATGAGGAGATTGCCGACAGAGTGATTTCATAGGTAGTAGGTATATTTAAGATGAGTCCTCTTTTGCTATTAGCATTCTGATAAAACCGCATCCCAACTAAACATTTTTAAGTAGAAAATGCTCCGGAATATATTTTTATTTATCTTTGTAACTTTGCAGAAAACAATTCTTAAAGAGCATGCTATCGTTAGCTATTCTCTAAAAGAAACCGCTCATCGTTGCATTTGGATTTTTATAATTGCAACTTAATAGTGATAACCATTTTTACTTTTTCTTTGGTTTAAAATTTGGGTAGTAACACGACATAACATCACGCCTGTATTTGGGTAGAGGTGCACTTATAGTACCTAACACCCACATTTCGCCAAATATGTTTAAGTCCCATGGAGGGCGAGCCTATCGCCATCAACCGGGCACAAATCAGACACCGGGCTTCTAATCTTCTTCTTTTTGGAAGAACTCAAGAACACTTTGATCGACCTAGGAATTGACACCATGAATTGAACTCACGCTCAGCAGTCGCGGGCAACGACGCAGTCAAATTTGGTTTGTTTTTTTTTTATATAAACAAGACTTTTTAAACAAATGAACGTATTTACTATCGCCTTACGTCATCCGGTTAGACTAGAAACAGACCTCACCATAGTTGGCGAAGGTTTGGCATATGATGTGATGTTCTTATTGCAGTTTTAATGCAATCATAAAAATGTAAGTGCCAATTAATAATATAACGACTGATAATTGGTATTCTACAATATGCATCATAAATAGTCTTGACCTACCTCAACTCCATCATCTATTAGGATTATAATCATTTGTTTGAAAAAACAAAATATTATTTTACTGTAGACTTTTGGAATTACATGTCACACACATTACATGTCATCACTTTCATGTCCGTTTATCTTTTTCGAGAGTTGTGCAATGTAGGAATTTTAATTTTGACATAATCTTAGGTTTCGAGGGTTTCAGGGTTTTGTTAACACAGTCCAATTACACACTTTTTAAACATTGCCCCACAGTAGTATTTTTTAGTAATTTCTCCTGTGTCGTGGGTGCATTTACAAACATTCTTACTCACAAACACAAACAACCCGAATCAACTACCTGTAGGCCATACTAATATTTCAAGGGTGTCGACTTGTATTGTATTAAGTATCAGTCATCTAGTACCCAAAACATAAGCTCTGCTTAGCTTGGGGCTAGATGATGCTGTGTGGATTTTCCAGCATTATTTATATTTATTTTTATAGTTAGCCCGTTGGCTGACAGGCGGTTAGAATGCATTATTATTGTATTAGTTATATTTCAAATTTGATAAAATAACCCAGCTCCACGCTAACAATAATACTAACTATTAATTCAAAGCAAAAAACTAGACTAGAGTTTTTTATTCAAATTCTTTTGTTTAAATTAAAATAGGAATGGAAATACAATTAACATAGCATTACGCCTGAATTCTCCTAAGGGATAAGTAGACTGTCTCGTTGAACTAATGCTCACAAGCACTATGTACCTGTACCTGCCTCATGGCAGGACCTCATGATCCTTGGTTCGATTCCCGAGCCGGGACGTGTTATTCGATTTATTCATCTGGAATTTCTGAGTAGCAGCCCGAAGTCCGGATTTGTGGCTGGTTGGTAGCAATAGGCGCCCCCTATTGCATGGTAGATACTGTAGAACTTAATTAGTACTAAAGGTACCGGTTTATCATTAAAAAGGGTAGAGTATTTACATTACTTAAAAGATTTACTCCTATATATGTCCTCGTATATTACATAACAAAGGCCTGTGAGTCTGTGGCTGTTTTGATCTCTTCTAAATTACATTAGTATTTGTCTCATTTACCATAAACTAATAATTCCAAGAAGATTCGATTGCTTACAGAAACTGGCGAAATGGGTATAATAAATTTTGTATTCATACAACAATATTATTAAACTCATCCCTTATTTAGGTATGTTATACCCGTCTTATTATGCTGGCTACCCCAAGCTATAATGAGAATAATTATGTAAATGCGAGATCAGAGTGACTAGCTTGCTAGTTTCTAATTTTCATGTCGATTGCACTCAGATATTGACCGGCCATTATGTTTAGCCAACTGGACATATATATTTGTCGTTGGGTTTGTTGAAATCATGGAAGATGCAGATCGCACGCTGGGCAGGAAGGCGATGTATATCCTATAAACGGGCACCAAGCTGACACTCGTGTATGGAATCGGCCGAGGAAGCCCCATCTGCCAGTATTTGCTAGGTTACTAGCACTATTTTGTTAGTCTCGTGTGTACTAGGCATTAGGTTTAAGTCTGCCATTAGTCTGATTAGGAAAATTAATAAACTCAGGTATCCAGCACTTTTTATCAGATAAATGTCAATTAGCCAGGTTTCAAATTGCTTTATTGCATCAAACTAAGTTGGTTTTGTAAAATATGGTAATTAAAATTGCAATAGTGATAAATAGGACCTTTGAATGTCAGAGATGTTAATGTCCTATTTTAGGAAGATATAATTGAAATAGATATTAGATTATTATTTTGATTTTAATTTTTTATTTAGATATGTTATCTCATATGCCATTAATGGTTAATTGAATGTTTTAAATAAATATTGTTGGCACGTAGTCCGTCACGTCAGTATACGGGTTAATGGGGTATGAGTCAAGTTGTCGGCGTAAAAAATACAACAAATCCTTTTTCTTTAAATTATGAATATCAAAATGATAAATGATATAAATTATATCCGTTTCTGTAAATTTGTTTATACAGATACTCTTAGACGTCAACATATCGCTTATTATGTGGACAAGCATTTGAATGTTGTTAGCAATTTTTTAAATTGGTAGCATTCGTAGTTCCTGAAATAAGGTGCGACCAACAGACAGATGAGGTCGCACCATAAAGGTTCCTGTTGTACCACTTTGGTACGGAACTCTGAAAATTAGATTTTCTTTCCGAGATGACTTACAAAACTCGTGTTTAAACAATGTGTCTAGACTAGCCCTCTTTACAGAGATCAACGAAGTAAGTACCTACCTAGATAGCTACGTTCTCACTCAATCCAACTCCAAGTATAATTAACTATAAGAAGAGTATTTATTTATGTTATTTTAGAATATTCAGATTTCAGAGCCAAATAATATCGTTTATACATGCCGTATTTTTTGCGTTCCATTTAAATTAGGTCCGTAATTTTTCCGCCAATCTTGGTGCTGACTGGCGTATATTTAACGTCAACATTTACTTTTCAGGGGCTCATTAGGTAAACTTATTAGGGGCTTTTCTAAAAATAAACCATTTTGTTTATTATAAATGCAAACATTACCTCGGTACGTCAGTTAAGATATCAGACTTGGTGGGCCCTTGCCTTTGGGTAGCCAAAAGGCAATGGGCCAACACACGACTGGCGGTGCGTTCTATTAATTGTCTTTGTTTCCCACTACTCCGCTGTTCTTATCTGATTTATTTAGTTGCGGTATCCGAGACAGTTGGATCGCTTTTTCGGGACTTGTCAAGCCTCATTGCCTTGACGCTTTCCTGGTAGACGGCACCTACTGTTGGTTCTGGGTTTCATGAGTAGTTGAGAATAAGGTAGCGGGTTTGTACCAAAAAAAGCGCACTAGAGTAACGAGACAGTTAAGCGTCAGTTACTTGGTTCACCGTCCCTTACCTTGCACCCTCTCGTGAATCATTCAGTCAATCAATTAAATTACATACACATATAAACTCTAGCCTTCATCACATCGTTGTAGGCAGAAACTACAGAACGCCACCTGTTAAGATCCGTACTTACTCCTTTTGCTTCGTTTACGGTCATATATGTATCTGAAAGGAAACGATAATATAGATTGTATACTGTAATTTGGCTTCATCGCTCCCACAGCATTGAGGTTGCACGAAATTGATCTACTTAAATAAAAATCTTTAATTAACTGAAAAAATGCTACAAATTTTACAGACGACTTCCTTTCACATATAACGAAGTTGGGCACAAAGGAGGAGAGTTTTTTGTAAGTTCATTCTGTAAAAGGATGAAAGTTCCTCATTTTTGCCGATGGGAAATTCAATCAGACACACGGCTTGTGACGGCAGATAAAGCGTTCAGGACAATAATACCTAAGTACTTATTCCGTGATAACGTTGTTTGCGTAAAAAAGGTTATCGTATGAACCAGTCACATTTTAGGGACATGTATTGTGGTGATTTGGAAGATCGGGTTGTCTAAGAAAAGAGTGCAGGAACTGGGAAGATGGGTTAATTATACTCAACAATTTACGCAAACATAAATCCTTGCAGCCATCACTAATCACTTGTCATAAAACTAGTGGAGAATACAGACGTGAAGTGAATCCATATTGCTTTAGTAAGCTCTTTAAACTTGCTCATATGTGCAATCCGTGAACTGTTCAACTCCACGTAACTATAAAATCAATTCCGACGCCAAACTTCGTCCGACGTCTAAAACCAGCTGGTGCATTCAACAGGCACACCAAGAGCAAAACAATTGCCTCCTGACGAATGGGCTACCAAAGCCTTGAGCGCATTAATCGTATTTGCCTGTCACCGGCACAATACATCCTGTGTGCCAATGCCTTTACCTTGCAACGTGTTTTAGCATATCAACAGAACGACCTATAAAAGAAAATACAATGTGAATCACAGTTTATAAGAATATAATTCTGTATTATATTCGGACGTGTGCTATCATCATGAAAAAGATTATTCTCCTAGTTTTATTCGTGTGTACATTCGTTGTTGGATACCAAGACATATTTTCACGCAGTGTCGAGTCCTGTCACCTGTACCGAGATGTCACACAAGATTATCGTGTTTCTCTTTACGAGTTTACTGCTCAAGCGTACAAGGATGTCGGCCCACGTAGTTTGTACCATTTTATCTTTTCCCCGCTGTCAATCTGGATAATTCTCGCCGCAATTGCCGAAGGGGCCGACCCATACACTCAACAACAGTTGTTTCGGTTACTTAGGCTCCCGAACGATCCCTGCGTTCGTCTAAGGTTCTACCAAATAGCTGCAAGTCGATACCTACCAGGGAACGATGTGAGTATGGTATCAACGCGTACGTTGATCGTCAATCAAGGGGTAGCTATAAATCCGTACTGGTACAACTTTGTCTCAAGAAACCGTCTTATCGATATAGTGTCGGCGCCGCTCCAATACGACCCCCAGGGATCGCTTAACACTATTAGGCTCCTCTCTTCAGCGACTTTGCCGAATCTCGACTTGAGTGGCAACTCAGTGCTAGTGGACGCGATGGACTATAATGGATTGTGGGCCACGGCTTTCTCGGACGCGGTCATCGAACGTTCGCCGTTCTACGACGCTTTCGGACGGAAGATCGGAGCCGTTGATTTAATGAGAGTGAGCACGCGTGCCAAAGTTGGCTATGTTTCAAGTATTAACGCTAAGTTTCTGGAGCTCCCCATCGGTGTTGACGACCGTTATCGTATGCTGTTTGCTTTGATACTCGATACAAATGATATCGATAGTACTGTGAAAGCTATCAAGAGTACCATAATATTCGAGTTAATGAGTAAATCTCGATTAAGTGACGTACCGTTGGACATTGCCATTCCGCGCTTCACGATGACCTCTGAAGTTGATGTCAGGAGTATATTGGAGAGTTTAGGAGTCACCAGTCTCTGGACAGATCCAGTTGTAACCAGGTATTTATTGGTTCCTTACTTTATATATTAACCAGATTAAAGCATTGATCTTGTCAATTATGATACATAGAACAACCATTTAGTCCAACCTTTTTTATTGTCTTGATTTATGAAGTCTTCAAAGTTCCACTCTGGGATCAAGATCTCCTATTTTGACAATGTCGTTTTAAACTTTATAGTTAGCAGTTACTGCAACAAACCCACAATCTAGCAGCATGTATTTCAATTGAGTACAAACGTATAAATTCCTAAATTGTCAACAACAGGTTCATATCAGATCCTGCGGCCCTGCCGAGCGGCTTCGTGCAGCGTTCTACCCTTACCCTGGACAACCGCGGCATTAGTCCCGCCCCATACGTCCACGAGACACCGTACAACGTAACCACAGGGCTGGATCCTATTGTCGGAAGAGACTTTATTGCTAATAGACCTTTTCTTTTCGGACTGGTTGACACGGAGACGTATTCAGTTCTAATGGTTTCGATTTATTCACAACCTACTTATAAGTATTAGTTTTAAATTAGCAGAAAATGTAAACTTCAAAGTTAAGATTAAAAATTGTTTGTTTCATTTGAGTCTAAATATGATGAAGATGGATTGTATTTACTAAGCGTATCGAAATAAACATGTAAGATTCTTTTGTGGTTTACTAAATAACTAAATATAATATTAGTAAAGCCCGGTAGTTTTTATAACTGTTCCAGTGTGAGAAAAAGATGGGGCTATACAGGACGAAAAGCACTATCCCTTTTTCACAACCAAACAATAATGGCTTGAACAGGTCATTGTTACGGCCCCTGGTATTAGTCGAAATTTGGTGTAGCTAGATATCGCGCGGAGTTAGGCATACAGAGACCGTATTTTCACACGACTGCGCGACGCGGATTGTAATGTATGTGTCAGTTAACAATTTATATTTTTAAACTACAGACCTACAATAAGACCATCAATAAATTATTTTTAAATTGGTTAAGTCATCGTATTAATTTAGACAGCAATTGATCAACATCTTTGATCAATTGCTGTCTCAATGAATTTTTCGAACGTTGCAGTTTTTTATTAAAATTAGGATTGTTCGTACAGAAGGACAAGCAAATTTTACGGAACAATGCTTTTGTGACCTTATTCAGTACTGAGTGTTCATTATAAAGGTTTATGGAGAGTGCATTAACTGTTGCCGTAGGGCGGGCGCACTGGCGGCTGTGCAGCCAGGCTACGATAGCTAATCCAACATGTGAAATTTCATTGGAGCCCCCTTGACCGCAATAGAAGCAGTCAACAATTTGATATCGCGGCTGCCCCAGCTTGAGTAGGTACTGCTTGGTCAACTAGTTCGCGGGAGCACTTAGTTTATTAATAACCAAAAACCAAAGAGCAATCCAGACTTGCCCACCTTGGGTTCTGTGATTAGTAAGAAAACGATTTTTCTTTTTTTTTCGAGTTCGCAGATCAGTTCTAAAAGAAAACTGTGGGTAGTTTGAGTCATCGTCATTTTTCTTCAATGAATAATACTTAACCATCAACAAGATTTGTTTTAGATTTTTTGCTTTGCATTTTTATGACATTTGTCATCGTGAGTAAAATTATCATTATTTTTTATTTTTCTTTTTTTTTAAGAATACGTTGCCCCATACTAGGAATATCTCCTGTATCGTGGACGCGTTTACAAACATTCAAACTCACATAGACAAACAGCCAGAACCGGAATACCAGAAACCTGTAACCCAAACAAATATTTATTCCGTGCGGGAATCGAACCCACAACACGTAGCGCAGCAATCAATCGCTCTACCACGGCGCCCACCTGCCGTCAAATGTGCTCATGTGGATCACATTAAAATAAAAAAATAGTGTCTACCCCACTTCAACTATTTATCCCACCTTAAATTTCAACCCCCTATTTCGGCTCCTATTGCAATAAAAATAACAATTTATTTTTTTCACGTGCTATGTACGTAAATAAACAAGCATTGTGTATAGCTATTCCAAATTTCTGAATAATTTTAAGAAATACAAACTTAATGTTACTGTTAATAAACTCAATATCTTTCGTATAAATAATCATCCCAACCACGGAACCATCTACTAAGCGTGGTCCGACACGCACGTGGCCGATGTTTTTTCCTTAACATAGCCTTCACAAAAACTTACGTATACATTCAATTATTTCTAAAGCCAAACTTGTACATTAATGTGAATTTATGAATACATAATTAGGTACATAATAATTGTATACAAAAGTGAATAGCTAATTACTGTTCCTCACTGAGATAATCTCCTGTGACCTTTTAAAACGGACTAATTAAGTTTTTTGATTAATCTAAACCGATTTACATACCTAATAGCCTTACTTAACATTTGTTATATTCTCACCGTTGCTATCAGAGCGATGCTGTTGTTATCATAACATAACGCCTGTATGTTTCGAAGGATTAGGCAGAGGTGGAACTAGAGTACACCCATTTGCGCCAGTTATGTTTAAGTCCCATTTATTACGGGGCGAGCCAATTGCCATCAACTGTGTTCAATTCCGGACTCAGGGCTGTTAATGAAAAATTTCATATGGAAAAACCTAATAACACTTTGCATGACCAGGGAATTGAACCCAGAACCTCATGCTCAACAGTAGCGCTTGCAACCATTACACCAACGAGGCAGTCAAACCGTTTTATATAATACCTAGTACTTACCTATTAGGTATTAGTTTTGGTCTAACTAGATGTTGTTCTCATATTCATCATCTGCCTCGCCTTTTCCCAACTTAGTTGGGGTCGGCTTCCAATATTTTACATGGAGTGACTGCCTATCTGACCTCCACAACCCAGTTACTGGGCAACACCCCGATACCCCTTGGTAAAAATGGCTGTCAGACTTTCGGGTTTGTGACTACCCGTAACGACTGTCAAAGATCTACAAATGACAGCCGGGACCAACGTCTTAGCGTGCTTTCCGAGGCACGGAAGAGTCTCGATATGTTACGAACGGTCACCCGTCCACAGACTGACCTCGGCAAGTGTAGCTTAACCTTCGATAAACCCGTGCGGCTGTTTTTGTTTAGCCACGATTCTTTTGTTAAAAATACAGTAGGTAACAGTTGGCGCAACTTGTATATCGCTGCCTTAGTAAATAGCTAGGACATTTGGTCCTTTCGAGTAAATGTGAATAAATAAGTATCCCAACTAAGCGCTTTTCTGTTAGGACGCCGTTTGGTGTATCTCTCCAGACCACATTTCAACAGTACAGTTCATGGAATATCTGCAAGTTCATTTGTACTAATTAGCGATGTTGGGCCGGTCAGACCCTTATGAGGCGGATCCATCTTGGTTAAGCTACTCTAACAGTCTGAATTAACCTATTCGATCCGCCCTCATTTCGGGTAAAATATCAGAAAGGACCAAAAATAGACAAATTCACCGCTCTTTCACAAACACGATAGAAATGGGTATATTTCCTTTTTTTGAAACGATCTTTGATAACATTTATTTGACATCTCAACATCAATAATTCTGGTCTTTTATGATGCAGGGGTTACTACTGTTGAGTTAAATGGCCAAATAAAGATGCACGTAAGTGTTTAAAAATGATAACAAACCAGTTTTGTTATTAATAAGATTTATAGTAACATTTGAAATTCAAATTACAATTCCGGTATTATGTTGACCTTGACGGACCACTCGCTTGAACATCGACAGGTGACCAATGCATTTTTGTATTATTGTTAATTTGATAGGTATTCATGTATCGAGTCGTTTTTTAGTTATAATTTTAAGGCATTGCAACGTTTAAAAACAAATTGCGCTTTAAATTTTTTGCGGGATAAGGGCGATTTTAGCTCGTTAACTTTCCTTGAGTTTAGGTCAAAAAAACACTCATTAAACATGCGATTCTAGTGCCTATATAAGAACCCAGATTTCCTATTATTCTCAGTTAGTATTAAACTTTAATTCAGTGCGTCGGTATAATGAGAGTTATTATTTTGGGATTGTTTGTCGCTTTATCCTCTGCCTCGAAACGGGGCATAGTGACGCTGCACGGATCTCTGGACTCATTGTACATACACTCGGGAACATGTCCGGAGCACACGAATGTCATCGATGACTACCGCGAAGCAATGCACAACTTCACCATTGAGACGTTCAAGCGAGTTGCTCCCCGGGGGTTTTACCAGTTCGTCATGTCGCCACATTCTATGTGGATGACAATGGCCGCCATCGCCGAAGGAGCGGACTATGAAACTCAACATCAGCTGTTTGAGCTCCTCCTCTTACCTAGTAACCCGTGCGTGCGTCACAAGTATTACCAGCTGGCAGCGAGTCGATTCTCATTCACCACGGACGTCACTGTTGTCAGCAATCGAGTGTTGGTGATCGATGAAGGTGTGACACCCAATGCGGTGTGGCACAATTTTGTTGCAAGGAATTCTCTCCTTGACGTGTTGTCGGCACCTATTAGATACAATCCCGCAGTTGCAGCAAGCAGTATCAGACAGGTCGGCTATGCTAACTTCCCAAGACTCAATCTCCGCGGAAATTCGGTGTTAGTAGACACTATGGATTACAATGGATTGTGGAACACAGCTTTTGCTGACGCAGTGGTGAAGCGTGCACCGTTCTACAGTTTATCCGGAGAAAACATCGGAGCTGTAGATCTAATGACTGTGAAGCGACGCGGTAGAATAGGATATGTGGCTTCTATAAAATCTAAGATCTTAGAGTTACCTATTGGCGTTAATAACCAATATAGTATGGTCATTGCTCTGATTGTCGGAAACACAGACTTACGTCCTATTGTGAGACAGTTGAAAGGCTCGATCCTTTCAGATGTGATAGGTTCGTTGAGAGAGACTCAAGTGCCAATAGAAATAGCGTTGCCGCAATATACTTTAGACTCTGAATTGGACGCAAAGACCATTCTAGAAGATCTTGGAGTTACCAAACTTTGGACAGATCCTGAAGCTACCAGGTAAGGTTTCATAACATAATTATTCAAAGTAAATAAGGGCACCTTCCGTTCGATCAATTGACCGCAAACACAATCTGTGGTTTGAATCCGTTAGGGAGTAGGGACTTAGTAAAATGTAACCAATTTATGCGTAAATTAATTAATTTTGTTTTGAAACATTTTGGAAAGTACCCTTGCTGATTTGTCCATAAATAAATAAGTAATTTTTTAAGGCACCAACCAAGTAGCTCCCAAGCTGTCAGTGTGTTGTAACGGTTTTAGAATGTTCTTAAATGCAAACGTTTGTGTGTAGTTAGCAATTTTGTATTAAAGCTAATACTTGTAGGAAAATATAGAAGTAGAGCATAAGTCTAATGTTATCCTCCATGATAATCCCAAACGAAGGAATGGCTCTTTATTCCCGCTCATAACTAAAAGGACCCCAAAAAAATCATTCCTTTTAATATCAGGCAACATCGAACGGAATTGTCGAGAACTTCAACGAATAGTTTTATACGAATAACAATCCTATTTATGACAGGTACTTATCAGACCCGCCTGCATTACCAAGCAGTTACGTCCAGCGAGCCACCCTGACAATCAACAAACACGGATTGAATCCTCCTCCGATAACAGAGCTCCGTTCGTTTGGACCTCCGACGAGCCCTGAGCAATCCTTCTGGAGCGAATTCATTGCTGACAGACCATTCATGTTTGGAATCTTCGACACAGAAACTTACAGCTGTCTAATGTCTACTATGTATACACAGCCCACTTACCCCAAGTGATGTTAATAAACAAGAATATGTTTAGACGTTGACTTGGTTGGTTTACTGTGTTAAGTACAGCGAATTTTCCCAGTTAAACATGGACGTTATTCGTTTGTAATAAAGTTGACAAAACTATCAAATAAATTTGACGAATTGGGGTAGCTTGATGTGCTTGCCTCTGTACTTTGTTATTTTGTAAGTGTTTCAATAAGTTCTATATTTATTGGTATTAAATAATGCTTCGGGCAACTGTTAATGCTTTTATTACCTTGCAATATTCGTATTAAATTGTTGCCAATAACAAGCCATTATTCGACCACTTGTTGGTATCCTATTGAGCTGAAAGTGGCATAGGTACTTGTGTAAATCCGGTGAAGATGTAATATTATGACAACACGACTTGGCTGCTGCACCCAGCGTTGGCTCCCGACGAGGGTCCTCCTCGACGTTCAGCAGCACGGGCCAGATTTTTTTGTATTCAATTATGGAAGCCCGTTCTATTTTTAAACATGATTTTTTCTTTTAAGTTCACGAGTTTTGCGAAGTTGTTTGAAAAGACAGTTTTTAAAACAAGCAATGTAAAGAGCTAGTTTTAAAACTGTCCTTTAACATTTTATTTATTTATTATGTTTGTCGAGATTAAAGTTTTATTGACTGTCTCGTTGGTCTAGTGATCGCAAGCGCTACTGCTGAGCGTGGGGACCTGGGTTCGATTCCTGGCCTTCCTAGCCTTGTTGGGAAGGGTAAAATTATATTTGGTTATTTTATGAGGAATTACTCAGTAGCGGCCAGGAGTCTGGATTTGTGCCAATAGGGCACAAATCCAGACTCCTGGCCGCTACTGAGTCACATGAGTCTTAAACATAACTGGCGACATGTTGGTGTTACTGCGTGCACGCATTGGTTGGTCATGACGATTTGGTCATTGTTCCTTTACTTTAACACTTCATCACTACATCTATTCTAGACTGTATCTATATTTAAAGAAAAGAAAGAACTATGCACATGACACGTATTATACTCATCGACATCGTCAGCGCGTCATCTGCTGGTGAAAAAAACGCCGTCTGATTAGGCCCCTTAGTGTTCTGCTAACACTAAGAAACCAATTGAACGAGAACTTCATTGTAAGATGACACAATATGTTATTTTAAAATTCAGTTCAGTGTTACCTATAACATATAATATATAGTATTTAAATCAATTAGAGGTCTTTCAACACCTTTCAATATCTACTCAATCATTTATTGCATACCTACATCTCGTTTCTTATACGTCTGCAACGACCTTGACAATGTCACTGCCAACCGCATTCTGCAACTAGCATTTTGTCTAAACACCTGTTGACAGATTTCTATGCTAATTATGTTTTTGGTTGATGTATTATGCATTCACGCCGGTCCATCTGATAATGCATCTATTTTGCAAACCAAATGATCAAAGAATGTAGCTTAGGAATAGGATTTTTGGAAAGTTATTCTAAGCTTGGAGGCCGAAGCCCAGCAGTAGGAACGGCAAAGCTATTGCAGCCTGTTAAGCTGGATTCCAGGTAGTCTAAAAACGGCATAAAAAATAGTTAGGTTTTTGTTATATGCATAACCAGACAAACAAACACTCGTTCACATGCACCTAAAATAAAGGAGCACAGCTTTAGATTGCTGTGCTCCTTGACCTATATAAGAAACTGGAATCTATTTATATTACTTAGTAGATTACGCCGCGGAATGTTATTAGGACGTGCCAAAATCATGAAGAAACTCATTCTGGTTTTGCTTGTCGCGAGTAGTGGTATCCAGGTATCAACGCAGCAGGACCAGCGATTCTCTGCTTCATCGGACTTCGAAGCACAATTTTGTAATATCAATCAAGACCGTACTTATGAATACCGTTCTTCTGTATACAATTTCACCATCCTATTGTACAAATCAATAGCTGTGCGAAGTAATTTCAACTTCGTATACTCACCAATTTCGATATGGATAATGCTCGCGGCGATGGCAGAAGGGGCCGACCCTATAACTCAGCAGAAACTGTTCCAACTTCTAAATCTACCTAACGACCCGTGCATTCGACAGGCGTACTATCAACTGGCAACTACTCGCGCGTTTCCTTCCAATGACGTCAACATTAAAAGCACGCGTGTTTTATTAATAGACGATGTTATGACACTTAGCCCCACTTGGTACGACTTTGTTGTGAAGAATTCTCTCCTGGAGGTAGTTAGAGCACCAATCAGATACAACCCCGTAGCAACAGCTAACGAGATCGAAAGAATAATGTCTGCGCGTCTACCAAGGCTCAATCTGAGCGGAAACTCGGTCCTTTTAGATACGATGGACTACAACGGATTGTGGACAACAGCATTTGCTGATGCCGTCATCGAACGAGCTCCATTCTATAACCTGGAAGGAGAAGCAATCGGAGCTGTGGACATCATGAGAGTGCAGAGACGAGCAAGAATGGGATATATTAAGGAACTGAACGCAAAGATCATAGAATTACCAGTAGGTTCAGATGAACGTTATCGAATGCTGTTCTGTGTGCTCATTGGAAATACTGGCCTCAGGTCAGTTGTGGGAAAAGTTAGCACTGATATAGTATTTGAGATATTTATGAGTTTGCGATCTAGCTATGTGCCGATAGATGTGGCGATACCGCGTGGGGTGATCACTAGCGAAATTGACATGAGGGTTTTACTGGAAGATTTGGGGGTCGACAATCTATGGACTGATCCAGCCGTTACAAGGTAAGGATTTGTTTTTTAATTTATGTTATCTGCTGAAATGACTGAAATGGACATTCTACTGTTCATTTGTGAGAAAACTTAAAAATTGACCTATACACAAAACATATACTTATGGCATAGGTACAAAGTATCTGCAATTTAGCAATAATAGACAAATTAACAAATAATTACCTATGTTGATACAAACATCGTTGATTCCCAGCTCCTACACTATCATCTGAAACAAAAACTCTTCACAGGTACTTATCAAACCCCCCGGCTCTTCCCACAAGTTTCATGCAGCGCTCGACCCTGGTTCTTAACAACACCGGTCTGGACTACGCACCATCAGAACCGGAGTCCGAAAACAGCCTCCGCACTGGACTGGAACCTATCCTGGGAAGGGACTTTGTAGCTGATCGACCATTCTTGTTTGGTCTGTTCGATGCTGAGACGTGGACTACCCTGATGGCTGCTGCATATAGCAAGCCTACTTATACTTGAAAAGGAAATGAAAATATATCTTCGTGTTCGTTGAATTTTTAAAAACGTTTTTGATATTGTTGTCACAACATAAAATGTTTTTTATTTTTACTGTGTGTCAAATTATCCTCTCAAGTTAAAATACAACTACTTATAGTCCAACATAAAAGAGTAGAAATTAAATATTTGGGAACTAAAGTGTTTTCATTTTCTGGCAACTTCTAAAATGAGTAGTTGCGCTGTCAATTCTTCTCGATCGGTTTCGCTTTTCGTTAGATTTTTGGTTTTTGTGTGTAATTTCTGAGTGTGGAAAGGAAAACAGGGACTTATGATGAATAAAGTCATTCGTGGAGGTGCCCGTGAAATAATTTATAAAGTTTTCATGCGGAGTATGGCCGAATTTCAAGCTGGAAAGCTGCTATCCAACTTACAAAATGTTTACGAACGTACAGCAGATTTTACTGGTAAGTAACTATTGAAAGTTGCACTAACCGTTAATTACAAATGATTAATACATTCAGGAAGCAACATTTTCGAACTATATATTATTTACATATTATTTGTGTATCATTTTTGAGGTTATGCTAAGGTAAACAAATACCGTTGTAGTTATAGCGCGACTTAACAACGTTGATAGTAAGGCAAAAACAATTAATGTAATTTATTGCGTATAACGAAATACAATTTTTGCTATAAGATATTTGTTGAAGGAAACCGAAAGAAACAATTTTAAAACATTTTCACGTTATGAACATATTTTCCGCGGGACTTCTTTCGTCGAACTGACATTGGTTTTAAAGTTGTATCTATAATTTATGTTAATATCAAGCTTTGTTTGTTTTAGGTGTTTCTGTAAGCACAGTGCGCAGAATCGTGCAACACGGCATGGAAACCGGTGGAAAATTCTCGACACCAGCTAAACACAGAAAGGGTCGTCCCCCAAAGGTGTTGGACGACTTTGACATATGTGCGATTCGGCAGAAAATTCATTTTTTTTATACTGTAAAGGAAGAGGTACCAACAATTGGTAAATTATTAGTTCAGTTAAGGGAAGATATTGGCTATGACGGAAGTAGGGAGCATTTGCGAAAACTTCTTAAAAAGATTGGATTTCTATATAAAAAATGTAAAACAAACAGACAAGCTTTGTTGGAAAAACCTATTATTGCACATAAAAGAGAAAAATATTTAAGATTAATTATGGAAAACAGAAACTTGCCTGAAGAGCTTCAAAGGGATATAATATATTTGGATGAAAGCTACATCCACTCCAGCTACAAGCTTAAAAAATGCTGGCTGTCGATTGAAACTGAAGGATTCACAACAGACATCTCAAAGGGAAAGCGATGGATTATAGTTCATGCCGGAAATGAAAAAGGCTTTGTGCCTAATTCTCTACTACTCTTTAGTGGTGTGAACAAACAAGAAGATTATCATTCCGAAATGAACAGTCATAATTTCACTAAATGGGTTACAGAAAAGCTTATACCCAACATCACAGAGCCCTCAATCATCCCAGAACCGATTCCTGCGCAGAGTCACGGGAGCCCCCTTCTACGTCCGAAATGAGACTCTCCATGTAGATCTCAAAATACCTACGGTGAAACAGTTCATGAAGCGACTCACCCAGCGCTTCATGGACTGTTCTACCGCTCATCCTAACCCCTTAGTGTCATCGGCCGTCCGATACACTCCCTCGCGAATAAGCACAGTTCGAAGACCGAAACACACACTCACAGAGCCAGATGATCCTATCACTCTCCTCCAGGAGAGCGATAAGGCCACCAGCACTGTTCGCAAACAAAAACGGACATTCCGTCCTCGCCGCCGAGGCCCGTCGCGACGACCCCGTCAATGCCCCCCTCCCGACCCTTTGCTAGAGCCAGCCCGCGAAGCTGAGCCGATTAATGTTTAAAATGTCCCTAAATAATGGAACAATCAGATCCAGCCTGTCCCTTGCTGTCCTCTTCAGCGACGTCCTAAGCCGAGGTTCGTACCCCGCAGGGGGTGCCCTTAGCGATAGTCGCTTAGCTTATAAGTTTTTATGCCTGGCTGGAGGCCTTAATTTTAATTAAGCCCCCCACAGGAAAGTTCGGTTGAGCAGTAAATATCCCTAAAGGATAAACTGCGAGATGCCCATTCCAAAAAAAAAAAAAAAAAAACCCTCAATCATCGTGATGGACAATGCACCCTATCACTCTATAGTAAAGAATAAAGCTCCGACATCAGCTAGTAAAGTTAATGAAATTAAAACATGGTTACATCAAAACAACGTGCCTTTCGACCCAGATTTAAGAAAACCTGTATATTATATATAAAAGCTGTATATTTGATTAAATTTTTGTTTATATTTGAGTGAAGTTGTTTTATTACTACTACATACCAAATCTATTATCTATCTACGCGGAACTTTTTCAAAGCAATTGATTAATAAACATACTTATTTAATATATTTACTCATTAAAAGCTAATAAATAAATAATACTAATCAAGTATCAAGATCAGCTAGGTCGTACTAACGGGGTTGCTACCTGAGCGATTGTGGCGCCCTCATTTATTTTCTACTTTTTTGTGTCGCACTGTATACATATGTATAGGATAGCTGTAATTTCGATTAATTTACTTTTGGATGTATGTGGCATGCAAAATTATCCTATCACCAAATATGAATAAAATCTTAAAGTAAAAATAAATAAATATCATAAATATGCGAAAGGAGTGTTTTCGCAGAGTAGTGCCCCACAAGGTGGACTGATCGTTGTGGAAATATTAGGTGGAGGTCTATGTCCAAGTTTTTACTGAAATTATGAGTATTATTTTAACGGCACGGTTAGCGCAGTGGCTGAACGACCGACTGCTGCGCCGCGTGTCGTGGGTTCGATTTTCGCACGTAACAGATATATGTATGGCCTACAGGCAGGTTTTTTTGGATCTGGCTGTTTGTGTATGTGAGTTTAAATGTTTGTAAACGCACCCACAGTGACGACCTATGTGGCGCGGCGGGCGAAGGTCCGCCTGCGACGCAGGAGGTTGCGGGTTCGATTCCCGCCTTGGGACAAATGTTTGTACGATCTACAAAGATTTGTTCCGGGTGTTCTGGGTATTTTCTACGTATAATAAAAATTATCTATGTATGTAATGTATTGTATTAAGTATATCAGTCATCTAGTACCCATAAAACAAGCTCTGCTTAGCTTGGGGCTAGATGATGCTGTGTGGATTGTCCAGCATTACTTACTTACTTACTCACAGTACAGGAGAAAATCCAAGTGTGGGGCAACGTTAAAAAAATATATAAAAAGAAACAATTTCAAAATCGTTACAATTTACCTACACCTTACGTAAAAGTCAAGCGCTTGTGCTAGAGCCCAAAGGCACAAGAATCATCATCATCATCATCGCCATCAGAATGGCGCAGCAAGACTCGTGCCGGCAGCCCGCACGACGGAACTTTATGCCGGTTATTGGTACCTGGTAAAGCCCATATCGAATAGGTACACACGACAAAGAGTAATGAAAATGACGCATCTCATTTTAATAAAAGCTTGTTTTAAAGGTACCTACTTATTTTTTTCGACAACTAAGGGTACGTTACTCTTTGTCGCTCATTTAGACAATGCATGACTTGTATTACTTGGCAAAAATTATTTCGGGTTCTGAACACAATAAAAACTTGATAACCTTATTGACGAAAGCGATTTGTGTGTAATTTAATTAAAAACGAACGACGGACAAAAAACGCTATTATTGGAAACTGTCTTATTACAATCCATTACTTTGATCGCTTCAAGTATTTATAAAACTTAAACAGACTCCCATCAATAATAATTATTCTGCTTTTTGATCAATATAAAAGCTTGAAAAGTCAAGGAGTCCTCAGTACATTTTACCTCAAAATCTACAAAAGACGTGTTGAAAAATGCAAATGCTAGTTTTCGTCTTACTTGCCACAAGTTTCGGGGTCACCATTTCGACTCCACACAGCTTCGATTTGCGCGGAACACATATCCAGGAGCCGTGCAATGTCTACGAAGACGTACTATACAATTACCGGGCGGATCTATATGATTTCGCTATCAAGTTCTACAAGGCGGTCGCAGCAAGAAGTGACCTCAACTTCGTGTATTCTCCACTCTCCGTGTGGCTCATTCTTGCGGGGATGGCTGAAGGAGCTGACTCTTACACCAGGCAACAGTTATTCAATCTGCTAAATCTTCCATACGATGACTGTACTCGACAGAAGTATTACCAACTGGCAACATCTCACATCGTCCAAGCTGACGACATCAAGGTTATCAGCAATCGAGTTTTGTTGCTAGATGCAAGTGTCACACCCAACCCAACCTGGTACGATCTTGTGACGAAGAACAATCTGCTAGATGTGCTAACTGCTCCCATTAAATACAATCCAGGTGTAACAGCCAACGAGATCAAGCGACTGATGAACGCAGAACTACCACAAATTAACTTCGATGGGAACTCTGTCATTCTCGATACAGTCGACTACAACGCACTATGGACAACAGAATTCGCAGACGCGAAAATCGAACGATCTCCCTTCTACGACCAAGTTGGAAATCAGGTCGGCTTTGTAGATCTTATGCGAATAACCAAACGTGCGAGACTGGGATATGTCAAAAGCATAAAAGCTAAAGTGTTGGAGTTACCGATTGGTGTGAATGAGCGCTACCGAATAGTTTTCGCAATATTCCCTGAATCTGATGTTAGGGCTTCCTTTGGGATAGTGACTAAGGAAATTATATTTGAGATGTTCGAGTCCATTATGGAGAGCTACATTCCCGTTAAGGTGGCGATTCCACGCATGGTTATATCCAGTGAGCTAGATATGAGGTCCCTGGTAGAAGATATGGGAATCACGAGCTTGTGGTACGATCCGGCAGCGACCAGGTATTGTAATTATTTCTTCTTTAAATGTTCTCCACTTTAGGAGATGTCCTGTTTGGTATTACAAATACCCAGAACCGAAATGATCACAAATATATTAACTACAACTGGTACCAAACTATCTTAGTAATCGTTAATCTCGTCACCAATTAGGCCGTCAAATTTTAGAATCAGTTTGCTGCGGACTTAGAGACTAATATCTGTGTTAAACACAGAACAGTTATAACCTAAATTCGAAGTATGCAATAAAATAATTGGCAGGATATGATGTGAAGTAGCTAGGTAACATTCAGTTGTAATTGAAAAAAAACTTTGACCTCGTTGCCCGTTTTCTAAATCATCAAATTCCGTCTGGGGAGAACAGAGGGTTGTGTTGAACTCATACCGACTAAAACCCAACGAACCCAACCAATTATATAAGTTGGGAGCCCGGGAGATTCTTCTAACATTCCCCCGGGCTAAAGACTGGTATCAGCATGCTATACCTAGTAGATCCCATCACCAAGTGCAGCCGATCCCACGATCGCATAACCTCCCATAAAGGCCCACTTGGAACCATCCGTTTACTATTTTTTTTGACATTATATGTTGCATAGCTTCAAGTTCTTCAAACCTATCAGACAGACGCGTTGCTGGGGAGTTTGTTCCGCCACTTTTCTTCCCAGCATAAACACTAGGAAGTGGTGAAGGGTGGGCGTTTTGGGGGACTGTCTTTTGTAAACGTTTTGACGTTCAAAAAGTGCTGATTCTCAGCCTAATTTGAATAAATGAATTTTGAGTAACCTAACACAATATCGGCCAATGACTAAAGACAACTTATCTCCATGCAACAGGAACGTATCCCACCCGCCCGCCTTGCCAAGCAGCTTCATCCAACGAGCGACACTGACTCTGGACAACCAAGGGCTGCACCCCCCACCAGTAGAACAAGCCACACCGTACGGCGCGCCGACTGGCTTGGATCCGAAAGTTGGAAACGATTTTATTGCGAACCAACCGTTTCTGTACGCACTGTTCGATTCTGAAACCCTCACCTGTACTATAGCATCGGCGTTTAGCGTACCCACTTACAAGAATTGAGAGTAAATCTCCTGCTTTCTGAGAGTCTAAGTATTCAATTTTCCTGCGAGATCTTTTGTCAACGTTTATGACTGGCTGTTGAAATTATTTTGGTGAACCAATCACAACGGCTAGCAAGATGGGGTTTTACATAGACTTAATTTAACTTTCCAGCTTTTAGGCGGAAAACTTATACAAGGTGAAATTTAAATATCTGAAAACCAGTGTTTGGGTTCACAATGCAGAGAAAAATGATGAGAAAAATTGACCCTTAAGTTTCCAGTTATTTATACTAGACCTTGAATGCAGTAGGTACTTACTTAATATTGTCTGTAGGTATTCATAGGTATTATAATACGAGTCGCAACCATTTCTGCGTCATTTCACCCTTATGAAAAGTTGATATGTCTTCTTAATTTAAATGGTGCACAAAATGCAGTTTAATATCCTAGTTATAGGTGGTGGGTTATAAAAAGGTTTTAATATTTTTTCTCATTTTCAAACGAAATGTTAAACACATTAAATCAATAGGTACGTAATCAAGCGGTCGAGGATAAGCGTTATTTTACGCAAACAATTTAATGCGAGTTAAATAAATAATAAATTGTATAAAATAATTTTGTTTTAATCAAAGGTAGGCTTCATTATAATTTGGTTGGAACGCGGACCCGCAGTCTGACTCGACATTTTCTATCTCTGTTACCTATGGAAATGATACTTCTACATTACCTAACATAATGAAAGAGTTCCATTAACGTTGAAAAGGTCAGACTAATTAAAATTCGAGTGCTTAGAGCCGACGGCGACTGCAAAAGTTATTTTAAATTATAGTCCAATCTACTCTAAGGCAGCGCGTTAGCTATGTAACCCTTTTCAATATTATTAATTCTACGTTTAGACTTTTGAAAGAAGAAAAATCCTTTTGAATTCCATTAGGTACATAACTAAAATCACGATACCGAAAGTATTTATACCGCCTTCAATTTAATAATACGACAATAGAATCAACGACAATCATTCCAGAACGATGCTAAGCATGTATCTCGATCGCTAACTAGATAATTGCCTATGGCATTAAGTCCGCCGCTGTATCTTTGTGTGCTTAAAGTATTAAATATATAATATATAGAATACGGACCCATATTTTCCCTACCAATGTCCATGCAGCCTTTTTGAACAATCAAATAAAACAAAACACAATGTTTCATCACTCTTCTATTGGCATTATCTATTTCAACGTATTAGGCCTAGAGAAGGCGCCAGCGAACAGACAGGTTCGAGTCTCGGTATCAAAAAGCGCGAACATGAACGGCCTGTCGGCTACGAACTCGTGGCCCACTGCTTTGGCCACGCCGGTAGCCGTGTTTGAAACGAGGTTCACTAGACCTGATACCAGATCATTGCCGACTGCCGGCGGCGGGTCCACGCCTTGACTGCCGACTTTCATGGAGACGCGTTGGATCAGACCACCGGGTGTTGCTGGAGGATTTGACACGAATCTGCAAAGTAATTGGTAGAAGTTTAGTTGAAGAAGCAGTATTATAAACGTTTGATTATAGTTGGGTGCTATTGGGGTTTTAAAATTGGAATTTCTCATTAGCAGTCTGGAATCTATTCGCGATAAATATAAATATTCCCATTGTATGACACTTGAACAATTGAAAACCCTTCGGGTAATTATGGCGTCTTGTTCTGGTATAGATTCGCTTATTGGATGCTTTAACGGTTAAAAATAACCACTATAGCAGCAACCCTTACTGAGGTTAAGGTCAAGAAAACAATTGGCGAAACATGTTATAAACTTTCCAAATAAAAGGTCGGTAACAGTATACTTGTATACAATATTAACAAAGAAGAACGTTTTCAGAATAATAAGAAAAATGTTTAGGTTTCAAGAGCCTCAGATTATTGGACGCTTACCTCGTAGCAGCCGGGTTTCTCCAAAACGATCGTACGCCAAAATCTTCAAGAGCGGGCCGCGCATCAAACTCCGATGACACCGCGAACCTCGGAATCGCGACATCTAAAGGAAACAAACTCATCTGCAGCAGCGAGAATATCTCCAGAATAGAACCCATGAAGATCTCGATAGCATTCTTAAGGATGTTGTTGCCGGTGCCGACAGCAATCAGCATAGTGTACCGGCCGCCAACACCCACCGGCAATTCCACCACTTTGGCACCTAAGAACGGAACATGGGCCAACCGGACTTTCTTCTGTATATGCATCATGTCAACTGTTCCGATCTTCTGCCCCAACTCGTTGAAGAACGGTTGACCGCGTATATTCGCTTCAGGGAAAGCTGTCGTCCAGAGTCCCTGGTAGTCCAACGAGTCTAACAGCACGGAGTTTCCTTTCAGGACTATGTTTGAGCGCGTGGATATGAAATTGCGGACACGCTGAGACGTGGCTTTTGGGTCCTTCTTGATAGGTGCAAAAGCATAGTTTAGGAGTCCTGTGGACCGCATTTCTTTACCCCAAGCAGGATAAACCTTGAGACTCTCATCAAGGATCAAGCTCCTTCGTCGTCTTAGAATAACGTCACGTCCAGGTTTTTCAACATTCAGGGCTATATCGTAAAACTTCTTACGAATGCAGTTTTCCTGGGGTAAGCTCAGGGAGGTGAAGATTTGGCTTTGAACTGACGGGTCAGCACCTTCAGCTAAGGCAGATAAGGACAGCCAGATAGTGTACGGAGAGAATACAAAGTGGTTGTCACTGCGGGCGGCGATGTGAGTGTAGAGTTTGTTGTGGAAGTCGGTCATGGCTTTCCTGTAGTCTTGAGATACATCTCGGGCACAAGTATCAGTAGTTTTACTTCCGAAGATTCCACCTAGCAGGTTGGTGGCTCCGTCCGCTATCTTACCAGGCACTCGGAATATACTATTGAATAAACCTTGACTGTGTGCACTATGTGCTATGCACAAGGCGAGGACCGCGACACACCACCTCATTTCACTCAGCTTTTCTTACTGTCGAGCTGAGGAGTGTGTAAGAGTGATGTTATATGTTGTAGATTTAATTGAAACTGCAATTTAGATGAACTGTCGTTAAGATATAGGTACTTAAAATGAAATTTGTGGTCGATTTTATAAAATAAAAAGACCATCATCAACCTTTATCGAAATAATTATTATTTATACAATGCCAGTTATTAATTAGGTTTCATTACTAAAAGAAGAATAAATGAAAAACAATGTGAAACATAACGTATTTAATTATTATTTGTCGTCAAATGGTAACATTTTCATAATTTAATTAAACTTATACATTTTTAAACTGTGTAGTTCGTACAGTATAGACAGAATTACATTTTACCGTAAAATATACGTTGGAAAGAACTCGTTCGTTATACTGACGTTATGTGAACTATTAAACTGAATTACATTACATAGCTGTAAAATGGAATAACGCGTACATTTTGATGACCATTTCTCTTTTATAGCGGCATGTGTAACTGATTATTTCAATATTATTACTCATAATATTCGTCACAATTATTACGTCACATTTAAAGGGATGTAATTCATAAGAATTACATCCATCCATATCCTCCCATGTTAATTATGTACTTAGGCATAAACCTAGGTACATAATTAACATTCATTCTAATATTGGTTGCTAGGGTTGAAAATCAGTTGTCTTGATATATGCATATGATGCGGCGGAATGAGGATAATGTCGTTAGGGAACTTTTGAGTGTGAATGTGGAGGGTTATAAAAGAGGAGGAAGACCAAATAATCTGTGGATGGATTGTGTGGAAGATGATTTGGGTAGAAAAGAGCCCAGGTGACTGTAGAGATGGCAGCAAATAGAAAGGTATAGAAGAAGAACACATGCTGCGTCGACCCCAAATAAATTGGAGTAAGAGCAGGAGGATGATGATTGCTAGGGCTCATTGCTCAGGTGTTCACAGAAATCTTAATGAAGGCTAGAAACTAATCAGTACCCTCACGAACTACTTATTTTTTTGACAACTATGCAATACCTGTTGTATTTCCCTAGCGGTTACAATAATTGGAATATGATCCTTATGTGAGTGACACAGAAGTGACGAGACTCAGCGGCGGTCGGAAGGCGGAAGGGGGGGGGGGGGGCGGGAAGTGGTAGTCGTTACCCAGCAAAATACTTCAAATCAAAAACCTCATAAATTGTTAAGTTATCGCTTACCTCCCCCCCCCCCCTCTCTGCTGTGACCCTCCCCAATATCTGCGAAAATCTAACAATAACACTAAGGCAGTGTGCCAAATTAAATTAATATAAAACTTAACACTAATATCACAAGGTTCTGTGAAAAATTAAGTACAGCCAACAAAAGGAATTTAAACGCAAGGAAAAATAAAACATATTATTAATACACATAGGTACCATATTTATACTACAGTCTTTTTAGAGTTCTGTACAAAAAGTGTGCCAACAGCACCCTATAAATAAGCCTCTGCTACCCGCCCGTCCGTCTATCAACGGGTTGTATGTCACCCTAATAGGTAGACGCTATAACAAAAAATAATTAAAATAAAATTTGAAATCTTACACGATGGTATCATCGTATAAGGTTCCTTATTTTACACTTCGAGTACTCACACTTGGCCAGTGTTTTTAAACATAACGAACACAAGATTTAGACTGCCTCTTTGGTCTAGTGGTCCTGGGTTCGATTACCGATTCCCATATATACAGATATTTATTTCGACTGGGTCTCAGAAACTGGGAGGTGTGACGAAAACAAAATTAAATTATCGAACAATCTGAGATATAAAACAACAAAAAAGTTCCAAACAAAATACCTTATCAAGCAATCCGATTCAGTTGGCGAGTCTAATATAGAACTAAAATATCTGTCTCCTACTGCATGGGACTATGAAGTCTGAATTAAGCGATATAAAAAAAAAGTATTTAAGTATCTTGAGCATCTTAATCCTGCTAATACCTACAACCTTTCTGACTTGCTGATCCGTTACCACAGCATTAGCCATTAAATTACTCGTGTCAACACGAGAAAAGAATTAATCTTTCTATTTTTCACTATTAGAAGAGTCTAGAAAACTTTGCGTTACCCAGCCACAATTCTTACTAACCTACTTTTTATTCCCGTTACTCAAAACGGGACAAAACAAAAAAAAAAGCTTTCAAGACATCGTGTGACCTCTTAAAGAGAACCTCAAACTCTTTGGAACTAGCCCTCTTATTGGCATAACCTGATTTCTTAGTAGAATAGTGCCGTTGAACTAGGGACTCCATTTGAACTTTTTATTATTCTTATGTTTGCAGTACTGGGAGTCGAAGGAACGTAATAATATTATGCTAATTTAAACTAATACCCAACTTAGGCCTGCCTATTGAGGCAAGGCTGCGGAGCGGAGAAACGGAGGCTTTTTTTTTAAACATTGCCCCACACTAGGAATTTATCCTGTGTCGTGGGTGCGTTTACAAGCATTTAATTTCACATACACAAACAGTCAGGGCCAGAAAAACTACCGTACGTAAGCCATACAAATATTTGTTCGGTGAGAACCCACGACACGCAGCGCTGCAGCCGATGGCTCAGCCACTGCGCCAACCGTGCCGTAAAACCAATAAAATTGCATATAATCTCCGCTTCGCTCCAGTAGCCGGGGATTATTTGTTAATATTTTTCCGTTTCTCCGCTCCGTAGTCCGCTCCGCTTCACTGAACAGGCAGTCTTATGGGCTTGGAATGCGCGGCTAGTTTGAGAATCCCGCGTAACGCTAACTGACGAACAAACGAAGCCAGTCAATACTAACCTGTCTTCAAATCTATTCAAACATAAGATTAGTGACGTGAACTGTCAACGGAACTGACAAGAAAACCGGCCAGTTTTCGGGAGCCTAATTAAAACCCTGAAATACACATGCTAATAAAAAGTTTGCAAGCAAAAGCATTACAGACTCTTTATTTCTATTGCCACTATAATAACAAAAATTAAAAAAGTAAGTGCGTGGAAGAAGTGAAATTTCGTAATGTGGAAATGAAAATAGGAAGGGGTAGAGATTGATTTTTTGTGAAATCAAATTGTTTGTTTAAGACAAACTTTATTAACATTGCTCACAATTCACAATTGATCGCACGTTTTAATTATCATTTTCGTGTGGAGAAATATCCAAATCTATAACTAAACATTTACAATGGGATTATGGTGCCACGCATTCACTCTCGCTCTGTCTCTTTCTATTCCCCCTCCCCAGGAGCGTTGAACGTTTAACGCAACAGTGCTTTCATACGCCTTCCATGGTAGCGTTAAACGTTTAACGCAACCTTGTTGAATGCATTAGAAGTTTCACTTCAATTAAACGTGATTTATTTGGTATTTTTGCTCGGCTAATAGCTGTCTCTTATCTTGTACAATGGTACGGAGTGGCCTCTCGTATGCGAATCCCAACTAGTACTTGGCCGGTTTTTTTAGCATGTGTGCTAATTGCGTACTGTAGTATTTATTTATTTACATACATACGCACAGTTCCCCAATTAACAAAATATTAATATCCATGCCGTACAAGATTGGCTAATTTTATTAAAATCATTATATAAATGTAAGTACTACTATTTAGCAGCTGCTCGATAGTAGTATGATTTTGTCTACCACACAACATGTATATTCCAACCTTTATTACATTTAACTATTAACTACTTTGGCTTTTCTAATTCTACTTAATTATTTACATTTTAACTAAGTACATCAACTTCTTCAAAATCACAATAATCACGCTTTGGAATAACCAACCTTAATTCCATTACACACAGCTCAGTTTTTATTGCATCCAAAATTATGTTTCGGCCTTTCAAAATCCAACTGAATATCCTTGCACATAAAGTTGATATTTGTGTGGGCTAGCACAATTTGGAAAGTGTTAATAACGCGATGTGTAACACTTGGTGCTGGACATTATTATAGCGGGAACAGTGTGTACATGATGACGTCTAAAACAAAAGAAAAACAATTTGAAATTTCGGGAAGATTTTCACGATCCTTCTTTGATATAAACCAAACAGATGACTGGACAGGTACACAAATCCTTGTGCCTCGCTCATCAAGAGACCATATGATACGTTACATAGTTCTCATATTATCATAATATGAGAAGTATGTGATGTTGTCTATGTCATGGTTATCACCATATCCATTACAAGTCAAAAAACGCAAAAAAGAAATTGGCAATCATAGGGACTGCCGACAGAAGTGAAAACTTAAAACTTTGGAATAGCTGTCAGTCTCACATTAGCATGTCGGTGACGCGAACCCATACGATTAACCCCTACCAAAAAGAAATGCCCAAAAATAGACGACCGATGTGGCGCGGCGGATGAAGGTCCGCCTGCGACGCAGGAGGTTGCGGGTTCGATTCCCGCCTTGGGACAAATGTTGGTACGATCTACAAATATTTGTTCCGGGTGTTCTGGGTATTTACTATGTATAATAAAAATATCTATCTACGTAATGTATTGTATTAAGTATATCAGTCATCTAGTACCCATAACACAAGCTCTGCTTAGCTTGGGGCTAGATGATGCTGTGTGGATTGTCCAGCATTATTTATTTATTTATTTATTTTATTATCTTCTCAGATTAATAGGAAACTCTTTTTTTTTTTTGCACGTCTCAACGCGAAGCGTTGAGTTGTGCTTTACTCTCACTCTCTCAAGGTCAAGCAATTATCTCGGCTTAAATTGCTTTTATCCGATCCTTTTGGACTTTGAGTATTAAATGAGTTGACAAATATCAACAATAACACTTTTTTATGACAGTAGATACTTTTAAAAAACACTATTTTTGCTAGATAGTAAATAAAAAACCGTTTTGAAAAACTATTTCAGTGGACGTCGGGTTGTCTGTATGTTCGGATGATGTATGTGGTCACGATATCGCCCAAAAAACTTCACTTATTGAGTCATTTTTTTTTTCATCCGCTTCAGTATCATTCTGAGTAATAGCCTATTGAAAATTACCGTCTAATTCAATCAAGTCATTTTTGTCATAAAATGAGCGTTGAGACGTGCACTTTTGGATTTTCCAAATTTTTTCACCTAGATTAGCTAGGTGAAAAAAAATTGACGTGTAAAAGTGCTATTTATAAACATCAATTATCTTTAATCAAGATGGCCGCTAATCGCTATATCACTTTTAATTTTATCGTTGTAGTCAAATGACATTGTATGTTATTTCCGACTCCCGGGTCGGGCCAAGTGTTATTGGGTTTTTCCATCTGGAATTTCTCAGTAGCAGCCCGGACTCTGATCTGCAAAATGTGGCTATTCAACCCCTCAGGGAAATCAGGCGTGATGTAATCTGTCTTTAAAGGAGTATTGGCGATTTCAGATTCAAAAAGATGCTTAGTTTCTTAGGTTTTTATTTCCCCAGCCTCCGTGTCTAGCTTAACACCTGAACTGCCAGTAAACGAGACACAATGGAAAATGTATTGTTTGTCAGTCACTTTTTATTCTATTTTTTTTATATAAAACGTTGCCCCACACTGGGAATTTCTCCTGTATCGTGGGTGCGTTTACAAACATACAACAATATCATCAATTCATCAATTCACATACACAAACAGCCAGACCCGGAACAACTACCTGTAGGACATACAAATATTTGTTCCGTGCCGGAATCGAACCCACACGGCGCAGCAGTCAATCGCTCAGCCAGTGCGCCAACTGTGCCGTCACTTGGCGTTTAATGTGTTATGTCTCACATCGTGGTAACTGGTCGGGGTCACCTATCCTTCTTTTCTCTCTCCATTTCGCCATGTTATCAATCTGCCTTTAAAAACGGTGGCGGCATCTGTATCGCCACATGGGAACTACATCTCTATTGAGTATTGTCTTATATTGAAACTAGCTGACCCAGCAACCAACCCAACGTTGTTTTACCATATAGAGGTTGGTGATAGAAGGGATGAAAAATTATTATGTATTTTTCAATGGTCAATCATAAAAAATAACAACATTTTTTGTCTAAAAAATATAAAATATTATTTAGTGGTGGACCACCCTTTACATTTAGGGGGATGAAAAGTAGATTTTGTCTGATTCGCAGATCTAAACGATATGCACGCCAAATTTCACGAAAATCGGTAGCGCCATTTCGGAGGAGTTTAATTACAAACACCGTGACACGAGAATTTTATATAATAAAAGATATTTATTATTAGAAATCAAAGTATCTTGAACGATATAGTCCGCGCAATTTTAGAATACGACCTTTTGAAAATGTGTCGTGTAGCAGGCAGCGGTAGCATCGGCAAATGCATGGGAGTTTACCGATGATACCGCTGCTGGGGCTAGAATATTGTATCTCACGAGCACGATAGGACGTGTTGTTCTTACGCTACCGCTGCCAGGCGGACCGCACTGTCTCAGTTTTAAAAGGACATATCGCATTCTGATCCAGTATGGATTCTAGTGTAAGTTACTCACCCGTTCCAGGCACCTTCACATCGATAGTGTCGGAGTACGTCACGTTCATAATAAACTCGCCTGTGAACACGTTCTGTAACGAAACACAATTGAAATTAATATTTTATGTCAATACAAACATACTGAACAATTTATAGCTATGGCTTGACATACAACGAAATTGGGTCATTCGATTATCGACTTTTAATCTAAAGGTAATAATATCGATATTGATTTAACGATGTGAAATCATGGAAAACATTTGTTCGGTTACCTTAATACATAAATGTATGTTGGGAGTGAAATAACCTATACACACTGACGAGCAATATAAAAAAAACACTTGCCTAATGAAATCTATGGCCCTATTTTCTGTTTTCCTTTTTTCTGACAGATTTAAAGTTACGTCCGTTAGTCCGGTAGTTAAGTCCCGTAAGGTTTAGGAGATAAGCCCAAACATACAAACAGACAGATAGACAGACAAAATTAAAAAAAAATGTATTACTACCCTAAATACTTTCATATGCATTTAGTAAAAAACTGTTATTTTAACATTCAAAACAGACACTGCAATTTTACTTATTTGTATAGATAGATAGATTAGGACTTTTACCACACATGTTTTAGAATATTAATCTATATCAAATGAATACAGTATGACGACCCTGTCTAGATATCATTACTGTGAAAATAAACCGTTTTTTATGGTCGGTGAATAAACAAAGCGTAGTCCCCTA
The DNA here is from genome assembly GCA_905147745.2 of Phlogophora meticulosa. Taxonomy (NCBI): domain Eukaryota; kingdom Metazoa; phylum Arthropoda; class Insecta; order Lepidoptera; family Noctuidae; genus Phlogophora; species Phlogophora meticulosa. The sequence continues at coordinate 3,723,890 of LR990540.1, read as the reverse complement.
GGTCAGTAAAAAAATCTACTCGCTATTAATTTTTTTTTTATAAATTTTATTTAATATTTAATAATATTATGAAGAGATAAAATTTGTTTGTAAGTTTGTATGTAGGGGGTAATCACCGGACCTAATGATCCAATTCTAAAAATGACTGCACTGTTAGAAAGCTACATTATTTCAGAATGCTACAGGCTATTATTATTTTAAAAACTATGCTTTAAACTTAAAAGGGTGGTGGGGATGTAAGGGGGGAAAAAGGGAAAAGTACAAAACTTACGCGGACGAAATCGCGAGCGAAGTTCTAGTAAATGATTTATTTTTAATATTTCGTGTGCAATTACATTTCATGTATTTTTTTCGATATTTACAAAAACTCTGTTTCTTTTTTAAGGTTCTTTTTAATTGTAGATTTTATTAAGATATTTAATTAAATTTAAAACAGTTTTTTTCTGTTAGTGTTTCTTTGTTTTTATGTTTTATTGTTTGCAATTATTTTCTACAATATTTGTACGCCTTCACGGCAAAATATAGCACACATACAATCAACCTAATACATTTATGTAAATACTTATGTTCCACCAATAAATATTCTGTTTAATATTCTGATTCTGACTTTAATAAGTTTAAAATAGTTTGTGTTTGGAATCAAACTCCGTGCATAGTCTTCTGATCATTAGTGTAATGAGAGTCTGTTCATTACGGCCGCGCCTTACACCGCTCGATAGCGGGATAAAACTTTAACGATAGACCGAAGTAATATTTGACGACCGATGTGGCGCGGCGGGCGAAGGTCCGCCTGCGACGCAGGAGGTTGCGGGTTCGATTCCCGCCTTGGAATAAATATTTGTACGATCTACAAAGATTTGTTCCGGGATTATTGTACCTACCTCTATTGTCACAATAGATATCATAATCCTAGTTATGTAATAACAGCTTCATGGGTTAACTTTCAAGGTAAAGCAATTCTTGCCGAGGTCCGTGAAAAGATGACCATCGATTATATAGCGAGACCCTGCCGTGCCTCAGAAAGCAAGATAAGTCGTTGGTTCCGAGTGTTATTTGCAGATCTTTCACAGGTAGTCAGAAAGTCTGACAGCCAGTATTTTTTTATTTTATTTTTAAATAAAAACGTTGCCCCACACTAGGAATTTCTCCTGTGTCGTGGGTGCGTTTACAAACATTTATAGTCACATACACAAACAGCCAGACCCGGTAGAACTACCTGTAGGCCATACCAATATTTGTTCCGTGCGGGAATCGAACCCACGACACGCGGCGCAGCAGTCGATCGCTCAGCCACTACGCCAACAGTGCCGTCAGTATTTCTAATGAGTTATCATTTTACCCAGTAGTTGGGTTTCTAAAACTTAGACGTGTAAGTATTTCTGGGTATTTGCTATGTATAATAAACAATATCTATCTATGTAATGTATTGTATTAAGTATATCAGTCATCTAGTACCCATAACACAAGCTCTGCTTAGCTTGGGGCTAGATGATACTGTGTGGATTGACCGGCATTATTTATTTATAACACAAGCTTTGCTTAGCTTGGGGCTAGATGATGCTGTGTGGATTGTCCAGCAATATTTCTTTATTTTATTTAATATCTGAGTGAGGGGTTCTTTTATATATCTACCGTCGTGTTCATGTTTGCGAACACTGTAGCAGCAACAGGTGCTAGTGTCGTCAGTAACATGTTGCTGCCTCATTACATTCAGTTTCTGTGTTAAACATGTTTTAGTAAAACATAATCGTGTTTGATAGCCCAGTGGTTTAGGCCTCGCCTCTTGTGCACGAGTTTGTGGGTTCAAACCTGGGCAAGTACCAATGTGAGTTTTTCAATTCATATGTACTTTCTAAGTTTATCTTGGACATCACTGACATCGGTGAAGGAAATCGTCATGAGGAAACCTGGACTTATATAATTAATATAAGTTTGAAATCGCCAACCCGTCTTGAGCAAGAGTGGTGATTAATGCTCATGCCTTCTCTGTATGAGAAGAGGCCTATGCCTTGCAGTAGGACAGTAATAGGCTGGAACATATACATGTACAATCGTGTTGGTCTTACAACATAGCTGGAAAGATGTGAGTGTAACTACGGGTGCACCTGTGCCCAACCACAGGAACACAGGCGTGATGTTATGTTATGTTATTATAATAGTGTTGCTGCAACTATGTTGTGCAACTTGGGTTCATTATGAATAGGGTAGTGTCCTTAAAAAATCTGATTGGTCCGAAAGTTGGATTACTCAAAAATACTGGACACGTATTTTTTCTTATGTCACGTAAACCAAACATGACGATGGTATAGTGCGTTGAAATTGCGCGTGACGTCACACTTTTCGTTAAAAGTGTAGCACGGCGTGACGTCACAAGCCCCTTCTCCTGAACTTTGATGTGCTATATCATTGTCACTTTTCATTTAATTAAGTAAGCAAAAAATACGTGTCCAATATTTTTTGGTAATCTTACTGACGGACTAAAAGAAATAGTCTCTTGTTGGCTCTTCCAAAAGATAGGTTTGTATGGAGAACAATGGGGAAGACACTACCCATTTTAAAAATATAATTTTTACAATGTTTTGTATATAAGCACCGAAACTGATCTTAAGCGCTGGTTGCAGTAGTGGGGGTAAGTTGGAGCATAGGTACTTCATACTAAAATTGAGTAATATGCTATTACTACTTATTTCAATCTTGTAATGTGATAATATATATATTATGTGAAAACGACTCTCACGCAAGACTAAAGGAATGTTTTGTGGGCATGCCTGGCCCACAGACATATCCCAAAGGGTTGGAGGGGAGTGAAGGTGAGACTAAAGGATTACAGAGACTGTGAGAAACTAAGGATTTCTGTCAAGTGGCAGGCTGAAAACCATTAATAAAATGAGGTTAGAAAGAGACAAAAATAGTACCTATAGATTTGTCTTCGCTCCATATAGTTACCAACAATAGCTCATTTTATTAGTAGAACTACAGCAATCCCATCTGTAATCCTCTAACGGGTAACCAATCAAATCTTTCCTTATTTCTCAGGAGATTTAAAAGATATCGATATACAGTACGCGGAGATAGATGCTAGTGTTATTACAGCGGTTGCTAGATAATAGTATTAGAAATCGATTGAATGCAGTTCACAATGGCAGTATTTGACAAGCTTATATTTTATTTCATAAACGTACTTGGAACCTAATGAAATAACAGAAGCTAGGGCGCCCAATTGGGACGTTTCCTGAGGTTTGAGATAACTTTATTCTCATAATAAGATATTCGATAAGACCTTGTTTTGAAAAATATTTTTTCTAAGTGAGACTTGGTATATTATAAAGAAACTTCAATAGGTAGGTATTATATACATACACGTGACGTCATGCTACATTTGAACAATTGATGTATAGACGTTATCTTTTGATGACGAAAAAAGAAAAAAAAACACAAATAAATTTGAATAATCCACCTGACGGAAAAAAAAAATCTGTCATCATTCTTATCGAACTAACCGAAGTTATCGACAGCCACCTGTCTATACATATATAAAACTAAGTAGTTGAGTTCATTCGCGCCTCGCCTACTCATTAGTGTAATGAAGCGTGCCGGGCTGGTGCACCTTCAGTCTGCGCTGTGATCGATAGGCTAGCGTACTAACTATCTAACTTGGTAATATGCTCTACGTATCCAAAGATTTTTAATGAAAGAAATATTTTTGTAATGATGTGAAATGATATTCATAAGAAATAGGTTTTCAAAAATGACCGTATTTATCTCAAGCCATATATTTACTTTATTTTTATTTAAAAAAAAAAACGTTGCCCCACACAAGGAATGTCTCCTGTGTCGTGGGTGCGTTTACAAACATTTAAAGTCACATAGACAACAAGCCAGACCCGGAACAACTACCTGTAAGCCATACAAATATTTGTTTCTTGCGGGGATCGAACCCACGACACACGGCACAGCAGTCGATAGCTCAGCCATTGTGCCAACCGTGCCTTCAATATAGCCAATAGTTACGTATAGTAGCACAGTGTTATAGAATGATGGTTTAGACCCACAAGTCTGTATAATTTATAATACTCGTGTAAAAATATATAATTAAATATGTTAGATTAATTGTGAGTCCGAGTGTCGAAGGAGAATGATTAGTTTTATATTTCAATTTGTTCTCATGTCAGTGAAATGTAAATTTATTTATGAAAATTCAATGTCTATAACCAAAAAAACACTTTTACATGTCATTAAATGAAATAAATAAGTTAGAATTAAATGAGTTCGATGTTACTCTACCTGACAATTCTTTCGTTTCATAATATCCAATTCAGATTCCTCTCAAAAGAAATTACAATAAAATAAATAAAATTGAAGTGTCTGTTTGTAATGTCACAGTAACAGCATTTTATTCAATGCACATAAAAGTCTCATGTCATGATGGCCCAACGGTTTAGGCCTCGCCTCTTGTGCACGAGGTTGTGGGTTCAAACCTGGGCAAGTACCAATGTGAGTTTTTTAATTCATATGTACTTACTAAGTTTATCTCCTACATCACTGACATCGGTGAAGGAAAACATCGTGATGAAACCTGGACTTGTAATTAATATAAGTCTGAAATCGCTAACCCGTCTTGAGCAAGCGTGGTGATTAAAGCTCATGCCTTCTCTGTATGAGAAGAGGCCTTTGCCCTGCAGTGGGACAGTAATAGGCTGGTACTTTACTTTTTTACATAAAAGTCTATACGGTAGTTTTTGTGTGTCTGTTGTTCTATAGTACGTGCGAACATTTATTTACTTGTTTTGTAGTCTGTAGCTCATGCTATATGGCAGCACTGGATCTGCTTTTTAACGACAGCACTTAAAAATATCATACTCACCAATACAGTATAGCCATCCGTAGCGTTAAGATGAAAAGTGCTCGGTTTGATCGATTCTTCGATGCCTTCGCCGTCCAGGTTGACGACCGCGAACGAGTATGAAGGAAACGTGTCGCCCTTCCGCGGCAGGTGCGGCTTCACCCATATACTTGCGGTCGAACCCCGCTGGAAGAATTAAAAGAAGTGTTGGAAAATAACTTCAATGTCCACCCAGATAAAGTTTGATTTCCGTTACAACATCCATTTATGACATTTGTTATAGTAGTAGTCATTTTGTATTCAACTTAATTTACACTTGTGTAAAGTTGAAAATTCTTTGAGAGGACATAAAGTCATTTGGAAACAAGAATTTCAGTAGACTTTACCCAGAATAGAAAAGGTAAAAGGTAAGGTGAACTAGGTATGGCAGATATAAGTGGAAACGTCGGCAGAGGACACCGTATTCTTCAGGAAAGTGAGATGCGTAGTACTCACAACCGGCGAGCGTGTATGACCAAATGTAAGCGAAGTAAGAAACGAAGCATGTAACTTTCTGCCATTTCTGCCTAGCCTTTTTCCTTCTATGTTGGGGTCGGATGGTGCTGAATACCAGTATATTACATGGAGCGACCGTCTATCTGACCTCCACAACCAGTTACAAGGCAACACGATACTCCTTGGTAAGACTGGTTGTCAGACTTTCAGCTGTCACCCGTAACGACTGTGTGAGATCTACAAATAACAGCCGGGACCAACGGCTTAAAGTGCTTCCGACGCACGAGTTTCTGCCTACTGACTGGGGAAAAATCTGTGTTTTATGTATATTACGTACTCGTATATGTGTATCTTTAGAAAACCGATAACCTATCTAACTGGCTATCTCTAAAACTCACTCACAATTGGAGGTATTTGAAAGTAGCAATCCGTACATTTGAATTAATGGTTAGTTCCACATCAGGTGCAGCCGCGCTAAGCACAATTTATTCGCTGTCCGCGCCCACCAAGAGATTTATTATCAACTAGGACCTAGGTTTTATCCGCAACCTTCATTACTTTCCATCCTGGATTGTGTTTTAGGATATAAATGGTTTGGCGATTGTAATGTTGTCATCATCACGGCTATATTCCGCAAAGGCTTGGGCAGAGGTAGAACTATTACTAACACCCACAATTCGCCAATTATGTTTTCGTTCCCATGTAATGAGGGGGTGCTAATCCAGACCCAACAGAAAATTCATATTAGGCCTTGATATCTTCCCAAGGATCTCAAGCTCCGTCGTCCCTTTGGAGTACTAGATCAATGTGGAAGTTTTCTTATTATATATTTTTCGCCTATTTTAGCTATTGTTTATTATTTTGATTGATAAACCAAACTGTCTTTCTATTCAAATTCCTTAGATTCAAATCACAATTATCATCATTTGACGTGGGACGACGTCTTAATTGGTGTAGTATGTCAATAATGTAGTATTATGACTATAGGAGCGGTCATTTATAATAAAATACCTCATGGTTTTAAGGAATGTTCTGTAAATATTTTTAAATCTACGGTAACTGCACTACTTTGAGTCAAATTTTATTACTGAGTGAAAGAATTTGTAAATGATATGAGTTTATCAAAATGATGATTTTTATTATTTATTCAAAATTTGACTGAATTGAATTTTCGCTTTTGTTTTGATGACATTATTTTGTTTCTTTTAATATTTTAATTTATGTGATAATTTGTAAGCCGTAAGGGGGCGTCCATTAATTACGTGAGGTGTTCTAGGGGGGGAGGGGATCAAGCTAAATCTTTCCAAATCTCACTTAGGGGAGAGGGGGGGAGGAAAATCTTACGTTATCTCACCAAGGGGGGAGGGGGGGTCGAAAAATTCTCAAAAACGCCTCACGTAATTAATGGACGCCCCGTAAGGTAGACTGTAGCTGATCTCATTTATTTACGAAATATTACCTATATACCTGTACCTACATTTATATCAAATAAAGGTCTGATTCTGGACCAAGTTCCCCGACTGTACATAGAAGATGAGGACCAATAGCCGATGGAGCTGACGAGTCCTAAAGGGTAGACCGGGTATCGGCAAACGTAGCTTTTGACGCCCTTAAAAAGGGTCTGGTACAGACTGTGCGGAAGACGGAGGATCAGTTGTAGTGGCGTTGCTTAGGGAGCAGCCTATGTACGGCATCGTGATAGGCTGAGTTGAGATTGGGACATCTTACATATAAAATTCTCGTGTCACAATGTTAGTTACCATACTCCTCCGAAACGGCTTGACCGACTTTCATGAAATTTTATATACCAATTCAGTAGGTCTGAGAATCGGCTACTGTCTATTTTTCATACCCCTAAGTGATAAGGGTGGTCACCCCTAACATTTTTTTTATTATTTTGTCTATTTTTTTATTATGAATTAGCATTGAAAAATACATACAACCCTAAATTTTCATCATTCTATCACCAACCCCTATATGGAAAAACAACGTTTGCCGGGTCAGCTAGTAAAATATAAAGTATACATTAAAATACCTGATGAGGTTTCGCCATAATACCCAGGGGGTCCTGTGCAACGGCCATGAGGTCCAAATTCTGCAGCAGCTCCTTCTCGTAAGGCGTTATCTTGTTCATGGGACAACTGAGCAGTATCGGTGCAGACATCATCACCATCATGACCAGCTGTATGCGGCTCTGACCGGGTGTCAGTACGCCCGTGCCGAACACGAGCTGAAATATTGAAGAAGAAAAGATATGCAGGTAGTCCGTGGTGAATGATTTGATGACACGGTTGACGCAGAGGCTGAGCGATTGGCTGCTGCGCTGCGTGTCGCGGGTTCGATCCACGCAGGGAACAAATATTTGTATGGCCTACAGGTAGTTGTTCCGGGTCTGGCTGTTTGTGTATGTGAGTTTAAATGTTTGTAAACGCACCCACGATACAGGAGAAATTCCTAGTGTGGGGCAACCTTTTATATAAAAAAAAAAATGATTCACATATATACAATACTATCTTTTGGCCGCGACTTCTTCCGCGTATTTATCGCGGATACAGACGAAGTTACTGGGAGGTCTAGAATCATGTAATGAACTCATGATATAAAGTTTTGCGTCGATGTCCTTTTAATCCTGTATCCATTTTTGATTTTTCTTTCTTTCATTTATCATACGCACCATGTCGGGATCGTTCCAGCGGCCCGGGCCGTGGTGCGGCGCCAGCTCGTGGTAGCGCCTCTCGTAGTGCTGGTAGATGGCTTGCACGGCGCCCCACTCGGCCACCACGTCGTGGTAGTTTCTCCACATGTTGCAAAACTTTGATATGTGGCCGTAGTCCGGCTGAATAATAAACGTTTTGGTGTATTAAATAATAAATAAATCATGCTGGACAATCTACACAGCATCATCTAGCCCCAAGCTAAGCAGAGCTTGTGTTATGGGTACTAGATGACTGATATACTTAATACAATACATTACATAGATAGATATTTTTTTACTATACAAAGCAAAAACCCGGAACATATCTTTGTAGATTGTATAAACATTTGTCCCAAGACGGGAATTGAACCCGCCACCTCCTGCCTCGCAGGCGGACCTTCGCCCGCCGCGCCACATCGGTCGTCAATAGACCGATGGATGGCCGTATTGGACATACACTCTTGGTTCCTTACCCCGAAATATGACTTGTAGAAAATGCCTATAGCCTTTAGTCCACCTCTGTACGGAGGCCAGTACATCAAGCTACCCCAATCTGTCAAATATCTCTGATGGTTTTTCAACTTTATACCACAATGATAAGGTTCATTTTCGATTGGGAAAACTTGTCAGTTTGTACATTTGTGTGCTTTAAGTGATAAATAAAATATAAACTTAACTATAAAGAAGGTTTTTTTTTGTTCTGCAGGACACTACATAGTTTACTAGGATTAGATTGTCAGACATGACTGGGCACGGATCTAGTTTTTAGTTAAAGGAGGGCCAAACATTTATCTTGTTATTGGTTGCTATTGAAACAAATTGCGGTTGCTGTCAGTAGTATCGGATTTGCTGTTTTTTACGTCTTCGAGAAGACCAAACTAGATTAAAATTCATTTGTCACCTAGCTGCCCAGAGTGGATCTATTTTGTTTTTCAATTATACTAATTAAAAAAAAACCTCTATTTCAAAGATCACGACGATTTATCAACATCTTACTAATAAGTAAACTTAAAGATTTTTTTTTTTATAAAATTTCGACAAACGCAAAAAACTAAAATTAATAAACAAAGGGTTACACTACCCCTGCCTTGTATCCACACACATTGGACAGTATATCAAAAAGCAAATTAAAAATATTGGTTATCGTACTAACCATGTACCTATTCAAATTATATTATCCAAGGCTAGCGTTATCTTATTATAAGATAACGATTTGGACGTACATTACTTATTTATCGCGATAAGCGTCGGCACTAATCAATGGATTACTTATTTACTTGGCTGTCGATATACTCAAAAAATTAAAAGCAACTTAATACGTGTTCCCGCAAGCTTATCAAATATTATACTCGTCATCCTGTAGTAGAGGATATGTCCTTATATTTCCCCCACATACTTTGTTAGGTTGATGACCGCTAATGTTGGTGTTAGCGTTCTTTATAGGTCGATCACGATACTGAGTAACGTCTTTTCCTCGTGATTGACAAACCTTGGACTCAACGAATTTATACCTTTTCCATACACGCCATTTTAGATGCATCTGTATTATTCAGGAATTCTTCGATATTTAAGCTTAAATGGATAAGCTAAACGATGTCACTCGCGTCGTCGTTCTTAGGCCTCCAGAGACAATATACCCAGGTCAAAGTGGAGTTCATTGGAGAGACTTGCCGCCCTCCTTTACACCCTCAGCTGCCACCAGCTAACCTGAGAAGGTCGTCACCCCACCTATCCTGAGGGCGTCCTGCTTTATTTACGTTTGCCGATTGGTTGTCTCCACTCATAAACAAATGTACCCTAACAGTCATAGGTTTACGGTTAATATAGCTGACCCATTTCCACTTCAGCGTGCTTAACATTTCTATGCTCGAAGATATCGTACCTTCTTTTTATGGATGAACTCGGTGTAGTAAGGCCAGCTGCAGGAGTATACCATCGGTCTGCCAGTGCCGTTCAGATAGTGGCCGAGCCTTATGTAACCTTGGAACAAAAGGACTGCATTAGGATTGATTCACACCAATTGACATTTCATAAAGTACCTACAGCGGCCAGCACATCAAGTAAAAGAAGTTTGACAGATTGGGGTAATCTGTCAAACTTCTTTGATAGTTTTTTAACTTTATTGCAAAGGAATTAGGTAATTATGATCTATTGGGTAAATTTAACAGTTTGGGATAGCTTGATGTGCTAGCGTCTGTACAGTGAATAAAGAAGATGAGAAAGCATAAAGTGACCGTTGTTATTGGACATACCTAGTTCAATAAGAATATAATACAATACTATTTATTGTACACCTCAAAAACTTACAAATAATAACTTTAAGAGCTACATAGGGTGTTACAATGGGCCTTACCGCTAAAAGCGATCTCTCACAGACAACCTTTTTATTAGCCCTTTCCTATACCTACTGACTCTTCAGTATTAGAAGACCCCTGATACTAGTACTCCCCCAATGGTGGAACTTGGATCGTTTTAGCTTTCTGCATCCTGAATTCATATAAACTTTACCTATGCCATATCTCGCACTCTAAAATTATCCAAAGTTTTCCTTTCAGGTATTAATATTGTAGCGACCAAATATAGGATATAATATAGGGTATCATAGGGTATAATATTATAATATACAAGTGATGTATGTAGTCATAGTTTTCCAGCAAATGCAATAATGTGATTAAACAAGCTATGATTGTGGTGAATAAAAATATGGACGCATTCAAATCGTAAAGTACGGTGTATCCATTTTGAACTGCAGCGTTATCACTTCTTACCTAGAAGTATTAGGGCTAGGCACTTCCTTGTATCACTATCAGCCGTGAAAGGTAATCAAATAGTATGTCAACAGACATCTTTAGGCTGTGTTTACAACATTTGACATAGTCAATAGGAAATGAATTAGGGGTTAAGGAAAAGAAGGCGGTACGTCAAGCCTGACGACCTTTTAGTCCATGTGTTACCCTTTTCTTTCTAAGGATGGGAATGGGAGGACGTGTCAGACTTTTACTGACTAAAACCCATCCGTGTTCCATCCTTGCCCTTTTTCCAGGGTCCCCTAAATTCCCAAAAATCACAAAACCCTAAAAGCTCGTGTACTAAGGGCGAACCATGGGCGCTAATGAACGTCAACCCATAGGTAGGTATGTACACGTCCTTGCTCGTGCATCTCATCTATCACCTACTTTAGACTCCACCTAGAATCATAATGGGCGCACGAAAAGCGTGCAATAATGTCACGTTGCATGACAATAACGCTCGTGTTTTGTTCTAGATACTATTTACCGACATTATTATTGTAAGACTCACCCGTGTTGAGTAGTTGTTCGTTCACATAGCATCCGTCCACCTTGAGGTAATCGACGCCCCACTCTGCGAAGGTTTGAGCATCGATTTCCATATGATCGAGGGAACCAGGGTACCCCATACAGGTTATGTTCGCTATGTTTGTATACATGCCGAACTTTAAACCTCGAGTGTGGATCTGAAAGCATTTAATTGATTTGAATACTTAGACGATCTTGCGATTAAGGCGCGCTGAGGATTTTCTTAACACGAACCCGAACGTTTGGGCGCAAGTTGGAAAGGCAAACACGAACATAGTTCTACTTAGAGTACAGAGAAAATCGCCATATACTGTCTCAGTAGCCATGGCATCGCCGTCCGAACTTTTCGAGGGTAGTACACCGTCTGTACAAAACCAACTGCACAAATTGGATCACCTAAACGGAACACTATTTGAATCGGATTTTGTTCACAATTTTAGGAGTTATTTTAACCTACTGCCTCAGCAACATCAGCTATCAGTCAGTAAAATTCCTATCAAAATAGGTCTAGGCGTTTCGGAGATTAAGCGGAACAAACAAACAGACAGACCTTTCTAAAAATGGGTTTATTTCTTTAACTATTGTTTAATGATTCATAAACTTTTAGTAAAAAGGTGTTATTTAGACATTATAAAGAAATAGAAACATACACTTCAATTTTTATTTATTTTCATGTATATATATAGATGTAATGTATAAATGGTAAATGGTGTGGAACACATTGATTTAACACCATGTAGGTGACTCATTAAATGTCAAAACATCCAACCATTCATTGTTTATTTTAATTTTTTCACTGGCAAGTGTAGACAATTGGACCAATGTACTAATATTTTAAATTTTTACTGTTGAAATAATTCTGTGAAGTAGCACAAAAGAAAGGACATGATTTCATTGATCTCCAGTAGTAACAAGCGGTCTTCTATCTACTAAGTAATGACTTAACCAACCTCTTGCTATATCAACCTTATTCAGAATAGAATAGAATAAATTATTTGTTAAATGTATATGACATATAAGGATCCTAGCTAGTTAGGTAGTCTGACATCGGTGAAGGAAAACATTGTGAGGAAACCTGGACTTGTATAATTAATAAAGTCTGAAATCGCTGGTACAACTACTACTACTACTACTAGGTAGGCTAGGAAGGTTGGAGTTTTATGTTTGAGCCATTTGTGTTGAAAGTTCAAAGCCCTAGTCATTCAAATCCAAGGCTCTAAATCCAATTCATCTAGTTTTCCGGGTCATTGCCAAGCGGTTGATCAACTCTTTACGTGACCAGAAGTCTGGGTTTTACCATTAAGACAGTAAAGATTGGCAAATTTTTTGATGCCCTTTGATTCTTTCCTATGTATGTACTTAAGTGTTTATTACTATTAAGTTTTCTAGCTTATAAAACGTTATTTATAAGCTAGAAAACTTAATAGTAATATACCTTTCTTCAAATACAATGTCCAATGTGCATAAATTTTATTACAATAGACTGAAAAATCTAAGTAGACTTATGTAATTCTTCTTTTTAGCGTGTTAATGGCAGACGATATAAATCCACCCAGAAATCAACCATAAGCTTAGCACCAATGGTAGTGTAGATATACTAGACTATTAACTGGAACTATAATTAATACTCACATAATCAGCTATGAACTTCATTCCTCGTGGGAACCTCTCCCTGTCAGCGACCAGCCTTCCAAAATCATCCCGTTTTCTTTCAGACCAGCAGTCATCAATAATGATGTACTCATAGCCCGCCTCTTGATAGCCTTCCGTATAAAAACTATCAGCCACCGATAGGATCAGCTTTTCACTGTAATCAAATTACACACCAATTGATTTGCATTGGGCAATTAAAATAGCCATGTTAGTATTAAATAATAACTCAAAAACTATGAATTTAATTAAACCCTATCAGTTTTGAAGGTTTTTTGCATGTTTTAGTCGGCTTTTTCTTGTTTTTTTGTATTATTTTATTAAATGTCTTGAGCTTGTGGATCCAGAAACCAGAGTTGTCTTGTTTTTCATAAGATCATTCATGTCTGATGTCATATTTGAGGTAATTTTATTAAAATAATAATGGTTATAAGTAAAGTGAACAATGCTTACTTGGGAAATCAGGTTTCTGTCGTTAAATAACATTCTCGTTAGTTTTTATAGACCTAAATGTAATGAAAATATTTTTATTGATACCGTAAAGAACACGTCTCGGTATTATTCCATAGAAGAGCAGCTATTTTAATTTTTTATGAAGAGATGTGGATGAAATTAAAATACTTACTCTAAACATTTTTCCGCATCTTCCTCGCAATCATGGGCGCACATGTAATATCCCCATGACATCCACCCCATGGGAGGGGTGAGGGCCATACCATTTTCCATCAAATCCACTTTATCCAATGAAAACGTGAAAAATAATACCCACAGAGCGGACTGAAAGTTGAACATTTTACAAAACCGCCCTTTTATTACTGATTAGAAGTTGAACACTCGTATTTAATATGTAAATACAATTTTGATACAATCACCAATTTACACAAGTATTTCCTAACATTTTGAACTACCACTACACAGGCTACGACGACTAAGGACGGCAAAATACTACAACATCGTATAAACAAAATGCCAATCAAAGAATCATGTAGTGGCATGCTATGATCATTTTGTTTTGTTTACCTTTTTGACAGATTATACTGATTACGAATGCACTGTAAATAAGGAGGTAAGATTGTTATTTGCTACAAGTGTAAGAGAGACCCCAAGCTCCCAAACACATGTTTGGATTATCTATTTTTCCGTACTCGGAACGGGCGTCGATTGTGTCCCGTGTCAAAGTCTAAAATAACTGTCAATATGACATCAGATTTCAGACTGCTAAAAACAAAGCCGGCTAAAAGCGAGTCGGACTCGCCTACCGAGGAATCCGTAACTTGATGGATAAAATAGTAAATCAAACTTTAATTTATTTGTTGTGGCCGCAAAACTAATTATCGAAAACATTTTTGGCGAATACCTACTAATAAAACTAAATTATGCATACTTACACCTCGACAAATTACTTTTATTTCTACTTTTACACTGTAAACTTCGGAGATACGAGGGAATGGTGTTTTTATGGACATTTTTCGTCATATTATAATATATCGAAACTCGAAAAACAATCCGAAAAAAAAATCTTTGTAGTAAATTATCTGATCTTGTATGATGTGGTATGTATACTATGATACTTCATACACACAGTAAATGAAGAATCTTATCACTGTTGACTTAGTAACCCTACTTTGAAACCCTGTCTGAGATTTTGCCTCACCCTCCTATTTTGAGCTCCAAACATTAATGAATATAGGTGACATTAATTACTAATTCAGAAAATAAGAAATCTTTTACAAAGAGGTTTTTACTAATCAGTGCCAGCCACCCATTTACGATCGAAGTGTAACTATGTTTGTGAAAGATAAGTAATCCAATTGAAAACTTTAAATGGGAATTGCAAAATTCTGAAGTCTGGTTATAGCAAGGAAACTCCAACGGTGATGTTTTCAGCCATGTTGGAGTTGCGTGATTGATTAACGATCTACACGAACCTACCAGACGGTAGGTAGGTACTTATTCCAAATGACGAAGCTTTATTTGAGCGGATCAATATGCGTGCCAACTTTTATGTATGATTTGAAACTCGTGAAGCCTCGGATTTAAATTGGATGATGACTCGCTTGAAGGCTATTCTGACTTAATTTTCACTTGAAGGTAAGTTATATGGCAGTAGTGTGAATTTGAAAAAGTGAAACACAGGGAAATACATGGAATTATGGTCTTACACGGATTTCATTCTAATCCACAGAGTACCATAATCCATTTCAGAAGTGGTGTACCGCACTGCATTGAGGTTCACAATGTTCACAGTGTATAAAATATATATACCTATCACGCGTGCTTTTTACGTACATACGTAAGAAGTGTGTATGTGAATGTATTAATATACACACATTAATACACACACACTTTTTTCGTTACTAGCCGTTTTTAACTGTAATAACATGTAACAACATTTCATGGGTTGTAACTTCTTTTGCGCAGAACCCTAATTATTTTTCTAAAATAAAAGAAGTCTCAGTGCATCCATTTAGCATTAAAAGCTAAGTAGTTTCCAGTGACAGTCATGTCAAAATCATTCCAGCGGTTTCGGATATTAGCCAAAACAAACAAATAGAACAAAAATGTATAAATCGTTTTCTGTCTATTCTATTTGTTATTATACACCATAACATTGTGCATGAATTAAAAAAACTGTTATTTTAACATTACAAACAGACACTTCAATTTGATTTAGGTACTTGTATTGAAGAATATACCTACATATAGCTTTCTGTACACTCGTATCAAAATGTAGGGTAGGTACTTATTATCAGAAGCTTACAACAACCCTTTCAATTAATTTATTTATTCAATCTTTGATTGGCGTTTGATTTGTTTGATATGTCGAGGCATGCATAGTCCGCTTTATAAAGTCTTGGCACTACTTACAACAAAACACATATTTATATTATCTATGTTTTATAGAAGTAGGTTAATTGTTTTTCGTCGTTACTCCCAGGAGACGTACAGAGGTTGGGTCGTCTAGAATTAAATTTATTCTATTGAACACGTTATACTTGTCGGAAGGGCCGTCTCTTGTGGCCACCCAGCAGACAAAACTGAAGTGAGAAAGTTGCTTGTCTAGTAGGTATGGTTTGAGACTTAAGTATGAATCGTAGGTATTTACACACCAACACATACATACTCTTTAATACTAATGGCACAGCGCAATGCCATAGGTACAATTATGAAAATACACTGACTTTGACGGCAAAAGTTACTAACACGCAACGCACGTTGGTTGCGTTCCAATGCCGAGCTAGACTGCAAGCGATTGGCGCATGTCTCAACAACCACACCAACGACGTTTACATTTACATCGAAATTTATTGGTAATGAAATAATTAAGAAATAAATACTTATGGAGTAAAATGCACACAAACATAGTTTTGTTAATAATTTTATAGGTATGAGTCTTGGCATAGTCTTTCCATGGAGCGCCTTATAAATGTTTCACATAAAAATAATAGTGTAAAACCTACTTATCATTTTTTTCCATATTTTGAAGAAGTGACCTGAGATCCAGCTAATGGCAGTAATACATGAGAATGATGTTTTCTAAGGTCAATTACCTACAACTTACTATTCCATTGTTTGTTATGTTGACTCCATTTTTTTGTGATTTTAATTTCTCTTAGCTGTCTATAGTAAATTGTACGCTGACGTTATTTAAGTAGGTAGGTACCTAAGACGTGCCAAGTTGACATCTATAGAAAAGGAACACTATGGCATATAACCATAAGTTTTAGTTATTGTCATTCATGTATAAGTACCTAAGCAAAAAAAAACAAAAAAAAATTTACCTTTGTACCGAAAAAAGTAATATTAGTCTCATTTAATAGTTTGCGAGAATTTTACTTTAGGCCTCTTCTGTTATCCTATAACTTTGACGTGTTCTTTTTGCTCAATCCTGATTGCTATTGTCCACAGGGCGGGCGCATCGTTAGTGTAGGCATGGGCGGAGATGGCATGGCGTAGTGGCGAGATGGCTGCGCCGCGGGTGGCGCCACTGGCCGCGCTGTTTCTTGCGCTGTTGGTGTCGGCCACCTCGCGCGCCTCCACGCAAGATCCCGCGCAGTTTGAGGCCGCGTTTCAAGGTGAGTTTTAAACTAGCTTGACAGTTTCGTTCACTTCTGTGGATGAGAAATATGTCACCACTTATAGGTAGTCTTAGTCAACCGAAACATCAGTTATCAGTCCTCTATCAGCATTTTCATCATCTGCCGACCCTTTTCCCAACTGGGTCAGCTTCCAGTCTAACTGGATGCAGCCGAATACCATTATTTTACATGGAGCGACTGCCTATCTGACCTCCACAACCCAGTAACTGGGCAACATGGTACTCTTTGGTAAGACTGGTTGTCGTACCCGTAACAACTGTCAAAGATCTACAAATGACTGCCGGGGCCAACGGCTTATTGTGCTTTCCGAGGCACGGAGGAGTCTCGATATGTTACGAACGGTCACCCATCCACAGAATGACCTCGGCAAGCGTAGCTAACCTTCGGTCAAGCCGTGCTTTTTTTATTTAGCCACGAGTTCCTCCTTTACTCTTTAATAACATCAAAAACCTGAAAGTGTGATAGAACTAAGAAGATGAATTCCAGAATGATATTAAATTTTAAGACCTTTTTCACCTGACAACATACAACGAATGACCGCGAAGTAGGTAGCTATAGGTACTTCATAATTATTATATACGTAGGTAGTGCAGAAAATATATGTTATACTTTAACTTTTCCGAATCCCACACTCATCCGTGTGCGCAATATGCTTAAAAACGGGTAAAAGGTTTCCTCTTCATGTATATTAGTAAAATAGATTAATGTTTCACTCATGCTGCCGTTCACATAACCCATTAGGTTACAGCTGTAACTTTGCAACAAATTCCGATTACTTTGCCCGTATTGGCTGATTGAAGGGGTCACTTAATTTCCAACCGTATGACCCAAAAGTTCACTTAAAATCCAATAACTCTCGTAGCATCGGAGATGTTTGCTCAGAATCGAACTGACGGCTTCCATGCAGTGATTCGTAAAAAAGTCGTATCACTGATGCGTAGAACGCTGGTCAGCGACAATAGCATCCTGAAAACAGTGGTGGAGAGTCTTTAGTTCCATATTCTGAGGAGAGTGGTCAAGTAACTCATTCCTTGCTTTATCGTTCTCTGCACATCGTTGTTGTGTACTACTAACACAAGCTCTAAGGTATTTTACTAACATAATGAACTATATTGTTGTCTGAAATGAATAAATAAATCTAATACCTCTAAACGAGCAATACTTGTAGATATGTATGTATAAATATAATCTGAATCTCGCAAACGGCTCCAACGATTTTCATGAAATTTAGTATGCAGGGGGTTTCGGGGACGATAAATCGATCTAGCTAGGTTTCATTTTTAGAAAACGTCCTTTAAGCCGAGCAAAGCTCGGTCATCCAGGTACATAAATTAAAGTATCATGTGAACTTTCAAGCTAATTACTGATTTTTTACATATCAGACATATTTTACAACGTTTTTTTGTCACATTTGAAATTTTAGCGTGTGTTGTGGTTTAATTAGCCTTTGGGTACCGAGAAAAGGGTGTGGACATCGGACTTAAAGCATTAACAAACCTACATAATAATATGATTTTAATAATTAAGTCCCCATACCTACCAGCGTCAACTATAGCGAACATAGCGTACCTAAATGTTAGGTACCTACCTACATTTTAGATTATTTTGCGGTCTGGATGCGGAGAAACCAGTTAACTAGTATTTGATTTTTGAGCAGTTTGTATATTAGGTACTAAATAATGGAGCTGATATCTATGTACTAGTATAATTATAAATATAACTAGTATAATTGTCACCTAGGACAGAAAACATAGTCCGTTGACCTTTGAACGAAGGAATTCCAATTATAAACGATCAATACAGGAGGAACGCACCTTTAAATAATCCCTAGGGTTCGAACAACTCGGATTTCGGAAACAAAACAAACGCTTCCGTTCCCCTACTGTAGGGACATACCTACCTAGGTGCCTATTCATTATTATTCTCTGCAAAAGAAATCTCGCAATAGAAAGCCGGAAAGATGCAATTTTGCAGACAACTCTTTGGATCGCGAAGCAAACGGCGGTCGCTTTTAAAGAGCTCTTTAAAACCGACCCTCTTTCTACTTTATACATCTTGGGATTAATTGTTCTTTAGAAAAAAGGAAACACTCAAACCGAAGGATATCCTCAAGGAATTACAAAGGAGACTGTTCCAATTATTCTGAGACTCTTATTATTTGCTTAATTTGTCAATCAAGATTCCGTTGTTATTGAAACGCTGATGTCTTCGTCATTAACGCCAAAACTTATGTTTGAAATGAGGCACTTGCGATGTAAATGTGTGTTTTTATGATTTTAACTGTCGACTCGGCTATTGCAAATCTTTGTTCGCGCTTCGTCGGAGCTCCTGAGCGGTGGATAATCCACATTTAATTATGTTGGTCCCCCTCTCACGCTTTAACAAAGTACGAGGACAAACAGCGAACACTTTTAATCAGCCGCAAGTTACAGGCTAGCTACAATTAGCTCGTTTTATGGTTGTTTTTGATCTGGAACTACTCAATTGAATGCCCTTTATCGTTTCGCCAAGAATTTGTGTCAAGACTCGGTACGATTTTAATTAAAGTTTGATTCTTTTGGTTTCGATTTCTTTTGTTGAGTAAGGAAGTCTGAAAAGTTATTATACCTTGTATTTCAGTAGCCAGTTTATTCTTATTATTATACCTACCTCTATTGTTACAATAGGTATCATAATCCTAGTTATGTAATAACAACTTCATGGGTTAACTTTCAAGGTAAAGCAATTCTTGCCGAGGTCCGTGAAAAGATGACCATCGATTATATAGCGAGACCCTGCCGTGCCTCAGAAAGCAAGATAAGTCGTTGGTTCCGAGTGTTATTTGCAGATCTTTCACTGGTAGTCAGAAAATCTGACAGCCAGTATTTTTTTATTTTATTTTTAAATAAAAACGTTGCCCCACACTAGGAATTTCTCCTGTGTCGTGGGTGCGTTTACAAACATTTATAGTCACATACACAAACAGCCAGACCCGGTAGAACTACCTGTAGGCCATACCAATATTTGTTCCGTGCGGGAATCGGACCCACGACACGCGGCGCAGCAGTCGATCGCTCAGCCACTACGCCAACAGTGCCGTCAGTATTTCTAATGAGTTATCGTTTTACCCAGTAGTTGGGTTTCTAAAACTTAGACGGGTAAGTATTTCGGGGTATTTTCTATGTATAATAAAAAATATCTATCTATGTAATGTATTGTATTAAGTATATCAGTCATCTAGTACCCATAACACAAGCTCTGCTTAGATTGGGGCTAGATGATGCTGTGTGGATTGTCCAGCATTATTTATTTATTTCTTCCATGTAAAATACTGGTATTAAGCTTCCGGTTAAACTGACCCTAATATCGTTGGGAAAAGGATAAGATGATGATGATGATTAAACAAGAGTTTGAATTGATACACCTGACGAACGACTGTTACCTTCTTCTTTCATGAATACCAATCGAACCTCTATTTTCAATCGTCCACAATCCTCATCAGCGTAGGTACTACATTTGCTTAACATTTTAAAGCAAAATATAAAACTCGATCAATCATAATGAAAGCAGTTTACCGCGGCACTTGCGAATAACGACTCGTTTTACCACCAGAGAGGAAATAAAGCGAGCAACAAGAGCTTGTATGACCAATAAAACTAAGATACGGTGGGCGGTCGGTAAACATTTATGAGATATAGCGCGTGCCGGTCTGCTCCCAAATCTGTTCCAATATTTTTCGGTCAGTTACGAGGCTTCGGCCCAGAATGCGATCGCTTTATTGAAGGCTTGATTGAAGATAATCTCGGAGTGAATTTGTGACATCTTATAGACCGTCATTTAGCAGTTAGGCGTGCTGTACACTTGTTCAGATTGGCACATTCGATCAAGTAAAACCGGCCAAGCAGTGGGTATTTATTAAGTATGGAGTAGCGTGGTTTAAAAGATGGAAAGTGTTAATTGGTACCCAGCAAGAAATGACAAAAAGACTAATTAAACAATGAATTAAAAAAATCTAATCATAGCCTTCAAACAACTTTACGTTAAACTTTACTTCAATATTCAAATACAATAGCCCTCGTTACAGATTTATTTCGGTCAAATAAATTAGAGATCCCGCATTGTGTATAGAGATCGGCCAAATGTTTCGTTGGTTGCCGAAAATACGAAATTCGCGATAAAACATTTCAGAGTCGCCCAACAGAGCGAACAATGGGCGAAATGTATGGAAACTGTGCGACCTCATTTGGCTACATTCCATTGTTGCTAACAATAAAGCTATTATCTTGCCAAATTGAATGAATAATTAAATCTCCGGCGTAATTCGTATATAGACATACTACCCAAACTGGATGGATTAACTGTTGGAAAAGATTTTCTACCATATGTAGAAAATCTTTTTCGCATGGCTGGGTATGCATAGAGTTCATTATAGCGTATGTACCTACGCTATAATGAACTCTATACTATACCTAGGTAGTTATATCTCGATTATGAGGTCTTTAGATAAATCGGATTTAATCGTGTTGATAGATTACTTTGTCCAATCAATAGCTAGGTACTGTGCTGTTGATTCGACAAAGTAATTGATTTCAACTTTTCAACAACAACAAACTCTACATAAAGAAGATTGGTCTGCTTCCTTACATTCAATTGTCATCCTAACACGGAGTCAGCTGCGATAAATAGCACAAACATGACTAACAACTACATTAAATCGAAATTATATTCCAATCCTGAGATTTATTAAACTTTAATATCTAAAATTCACTAGCGTTGCATGAAGCTTTATAATCGTCTCATGAAAAGAAAAAAGAAAATAAAGAATCACATGGCATGGATAAATTCATCCGCATCACTGTCAACGGGAAAAGTGCCCAGAAGGCTGGCAGCATTGCCACGTTGAATGGCAATGCCAATTTAAAAAAAAGGCCAGCCCTCACGTCACAGGTCACGTGAAAGGTCGACCAATAAATTAATGAATCTACAATATCACAAAATTCTAAAGACAGCAACAACACAAACAAATGACTACGAGATCAAGGGAATTGCCAAACTACGTCACGTCGTCTATGGTCACCGGTATTTACTGTCAAGCTAGTGTTATTTTATTAGGCAAAAATAAAGTCGCGCATCGCTTTCAAGCGCATTAGCGTCAAATGCACTTTATAGTTACCGACACGAATCTGGAGCGCTGACCGTTTTTCAGCCATTTCACCAATTCCCCTGATTAAAAGTTTTCAAAATCTAGACGTGCATATCCCTTCCAGAGTGGAAGGGATATGCACAAACTTACACTATGAGTGATTTATACCAGTACATGATTCTAAACTATATAATGTCGGAATTGTTTGATCATTTGTACGTGTTTTTCTGATGACTTTTTTACTTTAAACTTAAAAAATCATGAGAACATAATCATTACATAGACTGTCAAAGATCTACAAATGACAGCCGGGACCAACGGCTTAACGTGCTTTCTGAGGCACGGAGGAGTCTCGATATGTTAACGAACGGTCACCCATCCTCAGACTGACCTCGGCAAGCGTAGCTAAACCTTCGATCAACCCGTGCGGCTGTAATAATTACAAATTAAAATGTTTGCAAGATTTTGAAGAGTCCGCGTCCGTGCGATTAAAGTAATTAAATTCTGAAACATTAAATAAATTAGGAATTTTAAGGACTGCCTTTACTGAATTACAAGACACACAATGTCAAGATAGCGAATGAATCGAACGAATATCAAATACATAAAATCCGTTTATTCCTAATCACCTGGAGACCTGGTGTCCTGAAATACAGACTTTACGTCTAGTTTAGGCATCAGTCGCCCACAGTGTAATTATAGTACAGTATGTATTTTACATTGATACTTCTGTAATGTATCTATATTGTGGTGAGAAATAAACCATTATTGTTATAAAATTATTATCTAAATAGAAGACATGGGTAACAGTCCGACATTTTCATTCATCTGACTCAACTTCATTTAATGTTAACCTGTTAAAATCCGTTTACATACAATCAAAACGAAACAAACCCCCAAAGGACTCTGTTAATTTCATTGTGAAGTCACAGCCTACCACCTAAAATAAATAAATGTTCATTAAGGTCTAAATCAAGTACGATACGGTTGCGGTACAACCAAACGTCGGCGTTGATTACTGCGGCCCTGATATATGAGTGTGTAGAGAACTGAATTATTCACGCAGTTAGGGTAGCTCCTGTTATCAATGTGTATCTATTTTTCCTCATTCTACTAATTCGGGAGGACGTGCAGGCTGTTCGTTGGCGCGGGGAGCTAATTATGAAACGTTTTAGTGGGTGTTAATAATTAATTTTGTACAAACTATCTGTGCCCTGTGTTATTTAGCGTAACCAAATTGTACAGAGCACATACATACATCAAGCTACTCCAATCTGTCAAATTTCTTTGATAGTTTTTCAACTTTATTATAAAAGTATATGGTTCAAGTTCAATTGGGAAAATTTGAGAGTTTGGGGTGATGTGCTGGCGGTGTCTGTACTTATACGCAGCAAGAGAACAAACCTATAAATAGAAACAAACATTAAACGTACCCACGTCACCCACCTATACAACTTCCTGAAAAAGTCGTCCCGTGACTTCGATGTTACTCACATAAGGTTCAAAATCCAATGATTGACACACAATAGTGAAATGCAACTATTATTAAATATTGCGTAGTTGTTAAACTAAAAGTAGTCCATGCGGTTACCGATCGGTTTCTAGATTTATTCGTTTGTATATTATTATTATTTACTGTATATACCCGAGCAATGGACCTTTCCCATTGTTCACCTGCCCTTATCCCAATTTATTTGGGATTGGAGCAGCATGTCTTCTTCTTTCTCCATACAACAAGTGTATTTATCATCTCAATAGTCGCCTCCTTCCCAGGCTAGAAAGGAGGCAACTATTAAGATGACATCATATCATTATCATATCATATCATTATAGACGTATCGAATTAGGTGGAAGACCACTCACAGAGAGAGATAGAGATAGAGACTTTACCTTTTCCAATAATTTCCTAATGAAGAATGGTTGCAAAATATGCGGATCCTGCGGGTCGAGCACGGGCGCAAAAGACGTTTGTGACAAGAAATGATTGCGGGGGTTATCTGCGGTTTTATCGCCCAACTTGTGATAAAATGTGTGACTCAAGCCATGTCACAGCACACACATGTTAGATTTCTCTTTTCTTTCCACCAATTGTACTCTAGTTGTGTATATTATTTAGCGTATAATAAAGTATAAAATAAAAAATAACCATAAAAAATGTATGCACTCACAGAGAGCAAGACGCAATAAAAGCTCTGCAAGAATTCAAAAGATAGTCCTGTTTATGTCTTCGCATAAAACTTTTTAAAATAGTTCGACGTAAATACTCGTAAGTTTATGGAGACAGACATTTCTACAATATTATATCAACCGACAGGGGTGACAGTTTTTCGCGATACGTATAAGAAACAGTAAGTTCCCTTCTAAATAAAGCGGGGAAAGTTTGAATGGAAACCGAACAACAATACTGACAATAATTCCGGAAGCTAACGACATTAAGCTCGGGTCAACAGTACCCTCTGGAAAAAATCTAAGATGTGTTGAAGTTTTTCCCTAAGGGAGGCAATGTGAATGAACTTTCACAAAAGATCTTGATACTGCAAACAAACAGTAGGTATGTGTAGAGCAGGAGTCCCTAGCACGAACATTTGAAGTAGGTACAGGTAGTACTGCATGAGAAGAGGCCTTTGCCCTGCAATGGGACAGTAATAGGCTGGTACTGGTACTGGGTGCTGCTAGGCACACTGGTTCTAAATTCCGTACCTAAATGATCAGTTTGGCTTTTTCTCTCTTGTTAAGCCCTACGCATTCAGCTACAACAAACAACAGAAAAAATCGCAGCAACGACTGCAAATATTTACCAGACAGGAATGGTTTCGAGTTCTGCCATGTTGTGTCACGTGTACGCATTAAAAGTCGACTGTCCAATGTAACTGTGCACGGAGAGATCCGCCACGGTTAATTTGTTTGCCGGCATTTGTTTCGTGCATAGCATGGCCGTGGCGCAACGAGCGTACTAGCAGTGCCCCGCGGTTTCACCCGCTTCCTTTTTCTAATAATAAAGGACATAGTAATATTTTATTCGCTTCAATAATATTGTACAAGGAACACTTATCTAGACACTACGAAACGTTACAACTAGAGAAAAGAGTGTTTTTGACGAGCTCTGGCACCCAATGTAAGATTTTACTTGTGTTTAATGTGCCAGCGTCCTCGCCTATGAGTTGAACATTAGCAGTAGTTATAAACGAGCACATCCGTAAAAAATCCGACTGGTACCTAGTTCCAGAGATTAGCACATTCAAAAAAACTAAACAAACTATTTTGATCTATTATATTAGGCTATATGAATAATGTAACCAAGCAATCTCCTGTCTTCTAGAATACAGGGCTGCGTGCGTGCCTAGTTTAAATAATAATAATATGCTGGACAATCCACACAGCATCATCTAGCCCCAAGTTAAGCCGTTCTTGTGTTATGGGTACTATATGATGACTAATATACTTAATACAATACATAGATAGTTTTTTTTTTATTATACATAGCAAATACCCAACTACCTGAACAAATCTTTGTAGATCGTACCGTTTCCCTACATAGGTCGTCCAATGTGGCTAATTAAAGAAAATTCGCCAGTTAAGTTTGGATTCCGTACGTACATATGTATATTAGGGTCACTCGCAAAAAACTCATCAGCTTTCAGTAATGAAACCTCAAATCAGGTCTCAATGTTATCAAAATTACATAAAAAACAGAAACGGTACGTTTTTACGACGGAGCAGAACCGTAAACATTACTCGTCGACAGGGACTAATTGCTAGCGATATAATACTCTAGAAAGGGCCTAAATAAGCAAACGAGTCGGGGTCCCACTTAATGCGAATTTAACAGAACAAAGAGGGTAAAAAAACGGGTCAAAAATATGTTGAAACACTGGATTTTTCGGCTGAGCCTATATTTTAGTTTCGTATTTCAAAAGGTTTTTTTAAACCATAGTGTAGTGTGACGTGCTGTAATTATTTTTTTTCATTTTGAACTTTGCCCCACACTTTTTTCGTGTGTCAAAACAGCCAGACCCGGAACAACTACCTGTAGGCCATACAAATATTTGTTCCGTGTGGGAATCGGACACACGACACGCGGCGCGGCAGTCGATCGCTCAGCCACTCCGCCAACCGTGCCGTCTTCTATCTAGTCAATTGCTATCATTGTTATGCTTGATATGTGTCTTCCACTTTAACTAGATACAAATCTTAAATCCGCAGACAGATCACGCGCATTGGTTATTGCTGGATCTAGATGCATTAAATTTTGCTCATGATGTTCCTTATACAGGCTGGAAGGGATATCCACGCCTAAACAGACACCATAAGTTCAGTACATGATTCTTGACCCCCAGTGTCTGCTTGTTCCCATTTTTATGTTTTTTTTATTTTAAACTGCAAAAAGTCATGAAAAAGTCATCATTCATATCTAAGCCAATAAGTTTTCTTTAATTAATAAGCGTCATTAAACGTCTTATAGGGTTAGGTAGTAATTATGATTTGACATTTTGACATTTCACAATCATGACATTTTAAATTACAAAAAAACATCAGAGAAAAACGTGTCAATTATAATAAGCCGACGAAAAATCTCAACGTTGCACAGAATCATGTACTGAAACTCAAGGAATCAGTTAGTGCTTAGATGTTCATTACACCCTATACAACGCAAGTAAGCACTAAAGATTTTTGAGAATTCATCACAAGGGGGTCAAATAAGGGATGAAAGTTAGTATAGTAATTCGTATTTTTTCTATGTAGGCACTTAGACTTTTTTTTTATAAGTTAAACTTATTTGTATCATATTATCTCACCCCTGAATCTTCTGAGAAGTTGCTGATGGAGAATCCCATCGATCACACGGCTTGTTACAACATAAATCTCGATATTGGTTTCGGTAATAAATGCATGGTAACTATTATTTTGTTACGGTACGCGGTCGGTTATGGCACTTAGATTATTAGAAAAAAAATGGCTTTATAGTGTATTCGTAGTCTATGTCACTTATACCCGTGTGACAGTTTTTTTTCTAAAAGTCGATATTCCATTTTAGCGCCCAGACAGTAACAAACATGTCTGAAACTTCAATTCAACACTACAGCAATCCTATGAGACTATTTTCTTCAATTAAGCGAACTGCATATAAAGCAAACTAAGTATACTGGATATAATAAACCACAGCGTACCTACCTAGAGAGACAAGGGACCGCACGTAGCAAACACATTAATACACAAGCGCTTAATGAAACTCGCTAACTATTGCTACGGCGTAGCGTCGTAGCACAGTTTGTGAGTCGTAGCAGCCAATAGTTCTTGGTGCTACGAAAGCTTGGTACGCTTTCACACGATACATGACAAGGCGTGTGCCCAACTGGATTTGCTATCGACAAAATTAAACTTCCATACTATATTTAGGGAAAGATTTTTCATTTATTTATTCATTTATTTATTCATTTATTCATTTATTCATCAAATATAAGCTAACAGTTTACACCAAATCGCTTATATCTATGCTAATTCTACAAAAAAATATTTTTTTTAATTAAAACTTCTTAGGCTAAAAAATAAACTAATAAAATAAAACAATAAAAATGAAGTAACATAAAATTTGTAAACTGAAAACAAAAAACAAAAATAAATTATTTCTTCATATTTAAATAAATATACACATGTTTAGCGATTGTCCATTGAGAGTCAAAAAATACATCTGCTTCAGGAATATATTTTAGAAAGTCATTAATTAACTTTATTGCTCTAGCAGTAGGAGTGGCGTTGGTTCGGGGAGCTCGCCATGTAGGCGGGTAGTGGAAGAGTCTATGTTGACGTCTTACAACGCCACGCATATACTGGTCAGGAACATAAAAATTTATTGACTCTCGTAGAACGGGACTATCTATCTTACCTACTAATATTAAATAATAATTAATTATAATTGTGGATTCTCGCCTGAATTTGAGTGTGTCTAAGCCCGCCATTCCTGACACGAACAAAGAAGGATATAGAAAGGGGTAGTATCCATATTGACGTTTGTATAGGTATCTACAGAATTTACGTTGGATTTTTTCTATCATATTAGTGTACAATGACTCTTGAGGACTCCAAACGATTGCATTATATTCTAATTTACTACGGACATAGGCATTGTATATTTGTTTTACAACTTGAGTGTTCTTAAATTGAAATGATAACCTAATGATAAAACCAAGACATTTATTAGCATCTTTGCAAATTTTAAGAATATGCTCGTGAAAATTTAATTTGCTATCCATTATTACTCCCAAATCCCGGACCGATATAACACGGTCCATTGACG
This sequence comes from Phlogophora meticulosa, assembly GCA_905147745.2. NCBI lineage: Eukaryota > Metazoa > Arthropoda > Insecta > Lepidoptera > Noctuidae > Phlogophora > Phlogophora meticulosa. Next base: position 3,695,373 of record LR990540.1, on the reverse strand, counting down.
CGCCAGCAAGATTATAGTCATTTCTAATCGGATTACGGGATCGGGAGAAAGTTATTGTTTTACACTTCGAATTATTAAATGACAATTTATTTTTAATACTCCATTCAACCACAGCGTCAATATCATGTTGTAGAGCCTCACAATCCTTTGCGTCGGTTACAGACAGGTACAATTTTAAATCATCAGCAAACATAAGGCATATTGCGTTAGAGATAACCGTGGGTAAATCATTGATCACTATTATAAATTGTGTAGGACCAATGGTACTACCTTGACTTACCCCTGATCTAGTAAAATACTCTTCCGACTTATATCCTTCTACCTTAACAAACTGTTTACGATCTTTTAAGTAGTGGGCCATGAATTTTAAGAGAGAAGTTGAGAATCCTAGTAGTGCAAATTTATTTAAAAGCACATCATTATCTACAAGATCGAAGGCTTTTTTGAAATCAAAGTATGCGGCGTCCACCTGACAACCAGACTTAACTCTACTATTTACATAATCAACAAATTCTATATGATTACTCACCGTGGAGCGCCCAGGACGAAACCCATGCTGGCAATCGCTCAATTGTCCTTTGATTTGTTTACAAATGGCGTTATTAAGAATAGATTCAAATATCTTCCCAAACACACACAATATAGCAATAGGTCTAAAGTTTGTTATATCTGTGGACGACCCACCTTTAGGTATTGGAGTCACTCTGGACACTTTCCACTTATCAGGGTATAAACATTGTCTAAGCGAAAGATTATATATACATAGTAAAGGCACTTCTAAAGCCGACAAGCAATCCTTTATTAAGAAACCCGGTATGTTATCAGGACCACAAGCTTTTAACGCTTTTAGTCGGCGCACTGCTTGCCTAAGATTCGTAGCTGTAACTTGTTCAATAACCACTGTAGACAGCTGGCAGCCTGAACGATTAGCCTCGTCCTCCGCCGCCTTCACATCTAATGACGGAGGGGTATCGTGGAACACTGAGCTAAAATATTCAGCAAACGAGTCAATGGCATTCTGTCCTTCTACGGACTTACCATTATAAGTATATGTTTTTATATTTTGCCTACTTTTACGTTTTTCTTTCACATATTGCCAAAAACTTGAGGGATCTAAACTTATATTGTTTTCAATATTTACAATATATTTTTTAAATGCTGTACTAATGAGCTCTTTCACTTTAGCTCTATAGTATTTAAAAAGTTCCTTGTTAAACTCTAAACCATGACATTTAAATTTCTTTAAATTAAAATATTTTAATTTTATGTAATGAATAATTTCTTTGGTATACCATTTTGGATATACATAAATTATTATTTAATTATATTTATTTAAATACAATTATAAAAATTATATTTATTTAAATACTTTCTTTTTGCTCAATTCTGGCACACGAGAAAAATTTCGTGCTTCTAAACCCAGCAGTTTAGGATGTGTGTTGTCTGTCAGTAAATTTGAGATTTTAATAAGTAGGTATGGAAATAACATTTGCTCGTCGCCACTGGGTCCCAACACTGTTTCAAAGTGAAAATTCGCTAGAAAGAAAAATGGTTCCAGCGCCAATGGTTTAAAGCACGAAGGTTTTACATTTTCCCCTTATTAATGCAGTATTTTTGATGTCGGTTTTTTAGAACTCGTTCTTTTTTTGTGGCTTAAAGGGATCAAAGTAGTTAACTGTGTTGATATAATTAAATACTTTGTGAGTGAAAAATAATCTTCAAAGGTTTTTTTTTATATTCAATTACTGCAATGACAAGGGAAACTGAATAAAAGTTAGAATAGCCTAAGTCCGAGGAATGGTAGGTGAGGATAATGGTTCTGGAGTATATTTTTGTATACTAGACTTGATAGACGTAGTAAGGAATGTAGTATCATTCGATTCAGGGGCCGATTTGGAACAAAAAACAAGAAAATATTAAGAACCAAATTTTGATTGAAATACAATACTTTGTACATAACAACTTAGTCCGGTACCAAGTAGTTTACTTTTGAATTAAAAACTTTACGGGATAAAGTTCTAAATACAAAAACAAGGTTTGTAGACTTTCCTTGGGCTAATAAAGTTGGATCTCCTTTCGCATTAAGACGGTTTTAGTTCGAGCCGCGATGAAGAAATAATAGAATACTCATTTTTCCATAATTTTGTTTTAACTAGCTTTACCTGAGACGTGTACATGTTCATTCAATTTTCCCTGATTGATTCGCATGACGTCACGTCATGTCAAAAATATTATCGCTACACAAATGGACAATGAAATGAACGATACGTTTGAAGCTGCACGAGGAACCATCCTGTCGGCACTAAGAAGATGGGTACAGTAGCTCCACACCAAGCGAAAACACGCACACAGATTCACACGTACGGCGAGCTGAGGGCCTAACACGACGGTTGACGTAAACGTAACGTAAATCTGGAAGATTTTTTAATTGAACTTATTTTTTTTTATTTTTTTTTAAAAAACGTTGCCCCACACTAGGAATTTCTCCTGTATCGTGGGTGCGTTTACAAACATTTAAACTCACATACACAAACAGCCAGACCCGGAACAACTACCTGTAGGCCATACAAATATTTGTTCCGTGTGGGGATCGAACCCACAACACGCGGCGCAGCAGCCGATGGCTCAACCACCGCGCCAACCGTGTCGTCAAAACTTTACTTTATTTGTTTGGCACGTATTCATTTATTTTTAATACTTTATCCGTATTAATAGTAAATAATTGAGTTTCCCAAATAAGTTTAAAGCAAAATGCTTCGCGAAAGTTAAAGTTTCTATTAAACATTTTTTTTTCCGTTACGCAAAATACGCGCAGAGTCGTGGAGTTGCGGATATCGGCCCGTCAAACAATACCATACAACAATAAACAATCATTTGAATTTACGTTATGTATGTTTGCGTCAACAATTCGTACTAGGGCCTCGGAGGGCCTAGTTTGAGTTGTATACTTACTTACTTGCTCGCGTTACTTACGTGAATTTGTATAAAAAATGTTTCCCATTATTATAATTGCAAACTGAAAGCGCTTGTTTAGTATCGGTACGAATTTAAGTTTAGGTTAGCGTAAAATAAATGAAAACAAATAATAGTTTATACAGGAAAGTCCGAGTCTCGTTTTCGCTGTTTGTAATGAATCGACCTTCTGTACTATTTTGTGACGTCGGTATCAATATTATTTAACGCAGCCAAGCGGCAGACGATCAAAGAGGCTTATATTACAGCGATCAGTCACGTCCGTGGCACACGCCGGCACAAATTAACAGTGTTATTTCCTTTCTAAATAAATATAGTGGACGGTAGAGCGTGTGAGATTATGGTCTGATAGATTGTTTTAATCAATTTTAGTGTTGCAGAAGGTACATTAAATAAGTCATCGAGTTTTGGAAAGAAGTTCAACTTTGTAGAGCGTCGTCGTCTCTTTCACACATACCTGTTTGTCATCATCCCGCCATATCCTCCGTGGTCTACATCAATCCTGTATTTTACACGCCCGCGGCTCGTTCTTCTATCAACTCCATATAATTCCCAAGTAACTATGCTACATGTTAGGGGAAAATTCCTTACCTACGAGCCATGTACAAACTCTATTTTAAACCTACACGAACATTTAAAAACGTTACTCCAGTATTAATACAATTAAGTGCTCCGCTGTCGAGTCCGTGACACGTGGTAATGAAATCAGCGCGTCCGATGAATCGGTTAACACTGGTGACGACGTTAAGCACCTTCATGTTCAGCGTATTACGTCAAGCGCTTCACGTTAAGCGCCATTCGTCATCCGAGGATCGCAGTGTAATTATTGTTGTTTGGTGTGTGTGATTTTGATTAAATGAGAGTAAAGCGCTTTTTGCAGCGAAAGGTGGATAAAATTGTAATTGGCATCGTGACGGAGGCTCTGATCAGGATGACTATAATTATGTTGCTACAGTGAGATTTTGAATCCTTGAGTGTCTTTAGAAGACCCAATACACGTATAGGTCTGCAGCAGTACACGTACTGGTGACATATTTTTGGAAGTTATCTCCCTATCGGTATAAGCAACCGGCCCCCGTCTCCCGGGTACTAAGTACTAGATTGTATTCCCCGTGTCATCATTAGCCGTTGCCGTCTGTTTATTTTAATAAGGCCGGTCTCCCACGAGGAACTTAAGCCGTAAAATATCACACCTTGCACAGACAGAACTATAACAAAATCCAAAGTTGATTGCTCACGACGCGGCCGCTGACCGCTACCCTATTTAAGCTGCTATCACCGTGCAAAGTTCTGCCCACACTGGGGGTTAAAACACACAAAATAATATATCAGAATGGACTATCGAGCCTTCTTGGGGTAATATTGACGATGATTGCGGTAAGATCCTCACTAACACAATACATAATAATTACATCGTTTACAAATTAACATAACCCCTGGATATGTTTTGCATTCTCAGACTCAAATCGAATCTCTATCGGGTCATGGGTTCCGAGTGCACGTCTTCTTTACAAAGAAATTATATAAGTAAAGAAGACGTGTACTCGGGCAACTGATCGACACTTCGGGGATGGCTCATTCTTTGCCCAAAGAATTAGTATTGCCATCCAACGTGGCAATGCTGCCAGTCTTTTGGGCACTTTTCCAGATGACAGCGATGCGGAGGAGTACTTTAACGCCTGAGTGTCTTGGTCAGCTTTTCATTTAATTTTGTTTTTGTAAATATATATATGTAGTTAGTTTTGTGACAAAAGGCAAAAAAAAATATTAACAAATAAATTAACTAAATATTTAGATATAAGTTAATATTAATAAGGTATTTATAAAATTGAATCGAGACCTAAACCTAATAAGAAAACAACAATTTCATTAACTTTATATACAAGATTTTTTGTCGCTAGTACAACATTGGAGCTACGAGTAACTCGACCTATCAGTGACTTTACTTCTCAACCGAAGTGAAGCCCCAAATATTTAAATCGCTTAAATTAAGTTAATGCGTAAAAAAATACATAATACAACAGTTGGAGGCACGTGACATGTGTCCCACGGTACTTGATAGGAATCCAGTTCTGTTTTCGTGCGACATTTAACGAGTTTGGATAATGGCCCAATCTTTGTTAAGAATCAAATGATCATGATGTTTGATTCTGAATTCCTTAAAAATATTTTCTGGAATGATCGAAAACCGTTATGGCGTGTCGAAAAGTATAATAAAAGAAGGGGTGGTGTTCTATGGCGCGTGTCAAAAGCTTTCAGCCGCGCCTTTTCTTATAATGAGCAAAATGAGTAAGTGTTAACTAATTACATACCATTCCGCTACCCCTTTTTACTCGATTAAAGCGAAGGCAAAGGAGCGCCGTCAATTTATAGAGGTAGCATTTGATTTCTGCTCACTGAAGTGCTACTGAACGAAGGCTTGGAAAATCGTGCGTTATTATGGTTGCTGTAAAAAAATGCAAAAATTTTTCGTGTCTTTGTTGTGGGTCTACTTGTACCTATACAGAATTATATATACTATACCCTACAATTATGTTGAGAAGGTACTACCTACTTTTTATGATTTTAGACTTTGTGTACTGATCCAGATTTAAAACTCACCTTTTCAAGGGGGTAAAAAAAGCGTTGAAATACACGCTTAATTAAGGATATAATCGGTGGCAAAATTATGGGAGACAGCTACTTAAACTGAAATAGAAGACAGGCTAAACCACCCTAATTTGATCAACAAGGAATGACGGCTAACAAAAGAGTCCCACGTCAAATTACTGATCAAAAGCTATTTCTTTTCTCGTTCCTAACACGAGGGCGGTACGAGCCGGGATATAATCCCGCTCGTTTGACATTTATTTTGTAATGGTCGACTCATTTTTCTCGCTGCCAGTGGATCATTTATAATGGCAATTTGGGACGCCTCCCGCTCCATTTTTGCTAGAGTTTGCTTACCTGTGGAGCCTATGTTTAATCAAGAAAGGTAAAGTAGAAATAGTAGAATATTCCACTAAAATATTTGAAAGAGTCGAGTTTCTCTCTCCAAAATTAATTGAACAAAAGGATTGCGTTTGAAATCTAAATCGAGTTGTTTGAGCAAAAGTTCTCTAATTTGCCCTTAAATCAGTCCTATCGCGTATTTACTTTATCTTGGTCGACGAATGTACGAAAACCTCAAAAGTTGATGTAAAGAAGACAATGTTATTAAAATGGGAGATATTTCCTCGGTCCTAACGATCGCTCTTTGAGTAATCTTGCTTTAATCTGAGATGTCAAAGAACGTGATAAGATTTGTAATTAACTTATATAAAGAATTATATTCTTAGCTAATGGAATGAATACCTACCGCTAACGTTCTCTGTTGGAGTATTCTTATAATTTTGAGGACTTTTTCTTTGTGGTATTTGAAAAGTTAGTAGTAGGTTAGTAGGTTGATAGTTTACATTATTATACTTGTATACAAATTTTGTTTTGCATTAAAGAATCAGTTTTGAAATTGTTATACATAGATTAGATTTTTTATTGGTTGTATAGAAGAGTATGAAGATAGTTATAGGTAGTTTTGTTAAGAATTTTCTTTACATCATTAAATCAAACGCTATGTTTTTCTCTATCTCTGTGTGGCGACATATGGACCTTCCGCTACATACAAACTTTACTGACGTATCCCAGATCGCAATATCAGAGTAATACGTGCAATAATCAATGTAAAACCAGTCTGGTCGGAGGATCCTCCCTTTTTCAATGGAGGACGAGGAACTAAAAACCCTTTTCCTCATTCCCCAAAACCTAAAATTATGTATTTTACTAACTCCTCTGCTGTTCTTTTTCTCCGGGACTCGTCGGACTTCATTGTTTCGACGCTTTTCTGGTGGTCGCTGTTGATTCTGGCGTTCAGGATTTACATTGGACATTAATTAACACTCCTAAACCTGTATTTATCTGAGTGTAGTAAGGGTTCCAAAACTGTTTTCACTGCTCATACTGTGATGTGAGTAATAAGTCAGGCTCTTAATTATAATTGTTGTTATCACAGCAATGGACTTGTTAAGATAGAATAGTTACAAGTGTAGTCGTGGTTGCAGGGCGGTGCGGCGAGGGCAGTCCGTGCGAGCAGTTGTGCCGAGAGCTGCACGACGGCACCTACGAGTGCGGCTGCGGGCCCGGGTACGTGCTGCACGTCGACGGCTACGGCTGCTCAGGTGAGTAATACCTTCTTCACTTTCTGACACCCTGGTACTTGAATTTTGGTAAGATGGTTATATTTGGCACATATGACTGCAACTGCGGTCCCGGTTATGTGTTTTTTCGTGGTCTACCTACATAGGTTCACCTGAGTATCCAGGGGTATTTTCGTTCCCGCGGTCTTCCTCTGATTAACTGACTGTGACAGGGGAATTTTATGTTTTCACGTGGCCCACCTACGATCATCTGGTTATACCAAGTCGTTACCTATTTTTTTCCGAGGGGAAGGTAAACACCTCTATTTTCTGACACCCTAGTACCTGATTCGGTTAGAATAAATTACGTTTGCTAGAGCAGATCAAGCCAAAGTTATTATTGGCAAGAAGTTAATGTTATTGACGACCGATGTGGCGCGGCGGGCGAAGGTCCGCCTGCGACGCAAGAGGTTGCGGGTTCGATTCCCGCCTTGGGACAAATGTTTGTATGATCTACAAATATTTTGTTCCGGGTGTTCTGGGTATTTCTATGTATAATAAAAAAATATCTATATATGTAATGTATTGTATTAAGTATATCAGTCATCTAGTACCCATAACACAAGCTCTGCTTAGCTTGGGGCTAGATGATGCTGTGTGGATTGTCCAGCAATATTTATTTTATTTATTTATTAAAGAATAGAGATTTAAAAAATGAGATTTTAATAGAATATCTCTATTAAATTCTTTCTTTCGTTTTGTCTTTTTAAAATCAATACAATGATGAAGACGTGATGGAAGAAAATAATTATTAATTAACTTAATTTGACCTAAGCCGATTAGGTAGTATGACAGCTAATTAAGTATATAAGTAATATTACTTTGAAAAAATCTTCAACCTATCCACTAGCAGACTAAACAGTCTAAACTACTGGGTCTGGAAGCATGAAATTTTGCGCAATGATAACTAGCACTATAGAAAGGTTTTTGAAAAATCACCCACTAAAGGGATTACCTATTAAATAAGGGATGACAGTTTTCATTGCACTTCTTCATTTTTGAAGGTAGAAACGTAGAAGTCGGTCCTTAGAATTCTGTTTATAAGTTAGCTGTATCACCGGTTTTCACAAGCCCGATTCCTTAAAGCTCCTGAGAAGGTGGGGATGGGAGATCCCATCAGACACACGGGCTGTAAGCGACTTGTTTTTTATCCGACTACGGCGAGGTTATGATTTTGACCGATATGCATGTTGGTATGTAAGTGTGTATGTATTGTAACCCCAAAATAATTAAAAAAAAAAATTAGTTCATAAACTAACCGCCCTGACGTGCCTATTTAGAACGTGATTTTTCAGCAGTCAGGTTTTAGTATATAACCTTCTTTTTATTCTATTCCGTAGTTACCTGAAACTGATGATGATGAATGTGACACATTTTGAGCTGTATAAATGGTAATATATACAGCTCAAAAGGTGTCACATTCATCCGCATATAGTGGTTGCAAGCCACCCAAAACTTAAAACTATATATAGCGCCATAATATTATTTTTTCTACACAATATAATAATTGTAAAACTGTCACTATAATTGCATGCAAATAAAGTTGAATAAGCTTAGTTTGCTAGAAAAAGTGCAAGCTCGTTGATGGTAACAAAGCCCCACAAAGCCCTCCAATCCATAAGACTTTACGTGAGAGATGAATTTATGATGAGCAAATATCCGTTCACTAGAATATTATAGATGCGGCCAGATACCAACACAAGCATTCCCTAGGTAAGGTGAGGTAAGCCCCTACTTTACGGTCTAACATCCGTACTGGCTCCTTATAGGTACACTGTTAACAAAGGCACAGGTAGATAATGGTCGTACTTGATCAAAATTCACTCACACAATATCAGTTCAAACAAAAGCTTGGTCAAAGTTAAACAAGACGTAACTTTAACTTGATAACTTGACGTAAGCGTAACGTAAATGATAATATTAATACAGAAAATTAATAATTAGAACGTAAACTCGATCAATTTTAAAGTTGAAAATAGTTCGCACATATCATTTATTTATTTCTAAGACTTTTGTAAATTTATAAGAGATACTTATCGTGCTTGCTGGCTTCATTTTTTTTTGACGACCTACTTATGGCGCAGCGGGCGAAGGTCCGCCTGCGACGCAAGAGGTCGCGGGTTCAATTCCCGCCTTGGGATAAATGTTTGTACGATCTACAAAGATTTGTACCAGGTTTTCTGGTATTTGCTATGTATATTAAAAAATATCTATCTATGTAATGTATTGTATTAAGTATATCAGTCATCTAGTACCCATAACACAAGTTCTGCTTAGCTTAAAATGTTATATGATAGTTGTATTAAAAAGGAAAATCGTTTGAATTGACGTCAAGCCTTCGTACTTGTGCTTTTGGTGGCAAAATATGATATTAATTTGAATACAGTACTAAGTTTGATACAAGATGGAAAAATGTCGTTAAAAACAGTGCCACTATGGAACTGAAAAATAAAATTGTAACTTAACATGTAATTCTTTATTTGTAACAAAAGAAACTAACGCACACTGTATGCCTGACCCAGTAACAAATGGTGAGATTACATAAAATAAATTCGAGACACAATGTCGATCGGAGCGATATCATGAAAGAGTAGAGCTCGATTTGTAACATAAATCGATTTCACTCCCGCTCGTCTCAAATGATAGAGTTGCTGCGTTTTGAGTACCGACTTGGGCTGCGAAGTGAGTAAGTCTCTTGCAATGTGCTCGCGTCTGTATGTGTGTGTCCTTTGAGTCTGGTTGGACACACTTACTGTGTGCCATTATGCACTCCCCGCTTTGAATGGACACACTTAAGCTCTTACAAAATGTTGCAAATCTTTTAAGCGCATAAATTCGTCCGATTTTTCATGCAATTCAGCTTTCCAATTGTATCGAACTGTTGAAATGCCCTTATTTCTTATCGAAAATTCATTCACCTTTATTCCAATGGCCAATATTGACATCCAATCCCTATCCAACATCGTTGGCCGTAACAAGTATATCAAATATTGGTTCCAGTTCTATATCAGTCACTGGATTGTTAGTTTCTTGGATGAGCCTACTGTTGACCAATGGGGCGTCGGGCTTATTAAGCATCGTCATTCGGTGACAAAGGCGACGATTGCGGCTTGACTTTAATAATAATTAGTCATTAAAACGATTACGATGAAATTGATTAGCAAATAATCTTCCCATTAGGAAATACATGCGGGAATTTTGAGTAAGATATTCTTTTATGTAAGTTTCAAACACTGTCTTTGGAGTTACCCTGAGCAGTTTTTTATTAATTCATCTATTGGGGCACAGGGACGAATTCTTACTACATTTTACAAAGTGTTGTGAGCTAATATACAACTTGTTTCCACAGAAATAAACGCAACAAGAGCAACTGATATCGACGCAGAAGAAGACGTACTCTATCAAAAAGACGTGTCTTTCTCAGCAGAACTAGAAATAGCACCGTCCAATAGAATTAGTAAACCTACTGTAAGCTTAAAACATATCGACGACGCCAGAACGCAAAGACTTACAACTACACTGCCAATAGTTTTTAACACGAGAAGCACACCAAGTTATACTTATACAGGAGAGAAGTCTAAACAAGAGGATGGTTTGAAGAGTCTTATAGAAGACGGAGTTAGTGAAACTGATCTGAATATCATTGCTGATGAGACGAAAGAGAATTTGTTGGAAGCGAACGATGCGAAGGTGACGACGCAGGGACCTAGTTTAGAACAAAAAGTAAGTTCATAAGGTGTATATTAGTTAGAAAGGTCGAGTCTGAGAGTCGCAGGCATTATTGATTTTAAAGTAGGTACAAAGGATTCACTGTTTTATTGTTTGAAGACAATCTCGACCTTGTTGGTTCTAGGTACTAGTATTCAACTAAGAGCAAATAGTTTTTTTTAAGTTTTCAATTTAAGCTTTGCTATCAGTCTTAGTCTAAAACTCTGTTACCGTTCCCTAAAGGCTAGATCATTAGAATTCATTCTAGCATAAAATAAAACGAGTGTTTGTAACTATTGGATATCATTTGGACCTCATTGTTGGCTTTTCAACTACCTCAGGGTTAGGACGTAAAAGCAGGCTTGAGGTCGTTTAAAAGTGGATGCTGTTGTGGTGGAGTGGATGAACAGGTGTTCATCATCCTTCTGCCAGATTGTGTTTAGTGATTCTTGGTCTTCCCAGGTGCCAGGGGCGACGGCATCACCTCCATGGACGGCAGCAGTTGAAGTTTGTGACTGTGACAGCTGTAGCAACGAGCGTTGTCCGTGCCCCGGCAACCCTAACACATGCAAACAAGGTATGTTGTTATTTTTCCATTTTGTTCTTCAAAAATGATCGGTATCTTTGGATGGTTAATAAATTTCACGACACGGTTGGCGCAGTGGCTGAGCGACCGACTGCTGCGCCGCGTGTCGTGGGTTCAATTCCCGCACGGAACAAATATTTGTATGGCCTACTGGTAGTTGTTCAAGGTCTGGCTGTTTGTGTATGTGCGTTTAAATTTTTGAAAACGCACCCACGACACAGGAGAAATTCCTAGTGTGGGGCAATCATTTTACTAAAAAAAAATCGTTATTGAGTTTTTTACTCTTTTACTGTCTATATTCTTACACATTCAATTATTTTTTTTGTATAAAACTGCTTCACACTAGGAATTTCTCCTGTGCCCTGGGTGCTTTTACAAACATTTCAACTGCCGGAACAACTGCCTGTAGGCTATACAAGTAATTGTTCCGCGCGGGAATCGAACCAGCGACACGTAACGCAGCAGCCAATCGCTCAGCTACTGCGCTAACCGTGCCGTAAATTTGTATGTTATTATTTATTATTCCTTTATTCATATTTGATGATATTTTTTTTTAAGTGGTACTAATGAGAATGATGTTGATGTTCTTTAGTTTCACGTGTTCCGCTAAGAAGAAACATAGAACTGATGAGAGTAATAAATCACACTTCTTCCATGGAACAACTAGGATGGAACTAGTGAGACGAGGTCGATTAAGTTTAGTTTCATTTCTTCCATTATCATTGTTACAATTTGTAATTATAGCCCAAGGGTCACGGGTTTGTAATTATATTTTTCTATATAAAAGCTGCCCCCTCTAAGTACTTGCTCAACAAAACGAAGCCTTACTTCCCAGATATCCATCAAAATCGAAGTAAAATTAAATGGCAGCAATTAACGAGCCCACAAAAGATAATGCTTACCAAAGAGTTTGAATATCGGCCAATGAGCGGGGCCGCCATTTTGAATTATTGCCTTTTGAAGTGCTTACAAACTGTTTATGAGACGGCGGAGTTTAATCGACTCGTTTTGGAATTGTATTGTTGTTTACATTCCTACAACTTTGAGGAACACAGAAGTACCTACTATTGAACGAAAGCGCCGTGTGACTTCGGATAATATAAATTTGTTCAAGTCGTCAAAGATAATGATTTTGGCCAATGTTGGCAAAAGTAATACATGGCCAACATTATTGGTCATGTATTACTTACTAATTCGTACGAATTACTCGTTCTGTTTCCATCTATAATTTCTGATTTCCATCTATAATGGTGGCCCGAGGTTGGATTTGTGCCCGGATGATCTTAATAGGCTCTTCTCTTACACGGGACTTAAACATAACTGGCTAAAATTAAATGTGGACTGTCTTTATGTATACCTCTCCTTAACCCGTAAGGCGTAATGTTGCGTCATGTTAACAAATCTAATTCTGGTAAAAGTATATTGCTGTTCTTACACTTCCCCAGAATATAAGATTATTATTATTTGCGAACAGTCCAGCTGGAAGGGTGTTCGTTCATACGTTTTCATTGCCTTTAGCTGACCATAAGGATGTCGAAAGATTAAATGGTAATGAATATATCGAAGTAGGTTTAATAATTGGTCTCTTCGTGAGTATTGTCTATTTTGAGCTTTATATGTAGTAGTCAAACGATAACTTTGGTGAAATGACCCGTGAAGTCAGTGACACTACCAGCTCACTTCATCGCTCCCTTCACCCAAGTTTTCAGGGGTATATTTTTTACTTCAAATTTGCTATAAAGGGGGTGGCCCCTTTATAGCCAGTTTTGAAAATAAAATATATCATATACTCGATGATAACATAGCGTATCTATACTTAAAGGAAAGGACTTTTAAAAATCGGTTAAGTAGTTCATGAGTTTATCCATTACAAACCATCAAACAAATCTTTCCTCTTCTTAATAACATTAGTATAGACAGAATAGCTACTTTGATTCTATTGAAGTTATGAAAGAATATATAGTAATCATAAAATCGTTGTTGTCTGTAGAGAAATAAAGTTCTCAAAAAGAATTACATTCACTTACTTGAGAAACAACTTATTTCCTATTTCACAACAAATACAAGTATGTTTTTTTTTTTAGTCCTCCAAAATGTGGTTCGTGAGTCTTTTTTTTAAAGAATACATATATCATTGATCTTTGAGATTTTAAGGCAATCTGTTGTTAAGCTGTGCCCCTACATATATATTGAATAGTATTCCTGCCGGAGTTTGTTCTAGGCGCTCGCAAAACTATGTCATTTTTTCTAGTGCTGTTCTAGGGCTGCGTACCATTAACTATAAAAACGGCAAAAAAACACTTCTTTATAAGGGATCCCACATACATATTTATTTTATTCTGTGTTTTAGTATTCATCGATATAGCAGCAACAGAAATACATCATCTGTGAAAATTTAAACTATCTGGTGACAGACGGACAGACAAACAGACGGTCGGACAGCATTCTTTATTATAGGGTCCCGTTTTACCCTTTGGGTACGGAACCCTAAAATTGATTGTGAAGCGTCTGAAGACCTAACCTACATAAAAGAGACCTTCATCGAAATAACTGAGTGCTTTGTGATAAAATAATATGCCACCACAATACACAAACACTGCTTAGAATGTTAGAAGTCCAAATATCACAAATAATAAAAATACACAGAAGAAAATAATAAATGTTCCGCTTCAAATTATTGACCTATCTTTTATATACCCGTACACGTCATTTGGCACTAATAGATGGCACAAAAATCCCAAAAATATTGCTGGAAAAGATTTGAGGTAACAATTTCGAATTTCTAGCGCCAACAAGAATCCGAGGTCTGGTTACTGTCAATTACAAGGTAAAGAGAAATTGATTTAGCAGTCGAACGATTCACCACACAGTGAAGTGACAGAAGGTTGTCTGATTTGAAAATGATACTGAGAAAGAAGGAATTGCACGATTTGATTTGCATCTATTTCAAGGTAGAATTATTCCACGCAGTCCTTCTCTTCTTGAGAAAGTAACTTACGTATTGTCCAGTAGATGTAAAAAACTGTTACTTTATTTAAAGGTTAAAACGAAAACTCTTTTTACGGCCAGATAAACCCACAAAAAAACCCTCCTTATACCACCACAGTGACTATCTTTATCTTCAAAAGAAGAATTTAAGATCCCAGCAACATGATCTTTGGCGAAAAAAACACGTTTCGAGCTGACGTTCGTTTTAAAAGTGTATAACGAATAAAATAAAATAATAACACATCACTTCTTGAGCGGGAATATTGGCAGCGATTAGGTTGCATTCATATTCTGCAGTGGTGGTTTGAAGTGGGCCTACTGAACAAAGCTGCCATGTGGCCACACGAAGCCGGTTATATAACGCGAACCGGAAGGCATACACCGCCATTACCAGAGACCACTTCCGCAACACGCCCCAACTTCCCAACTTCACCCTGACAGTTGTTATTGAGTTGGCTCCTCGCACTTCGTGATCCGATTATGTTGAATTCACTCTAAAATTAAACGTGTTTACCTGCATCCAGATGAAACTTGATGCTATTGAGGATTAAATGAAAAATGACGAAGCACTTTGTAATACTTACAGACTCGTGGATTATGGCAGATAGAATATTTTGTCGTTTAAAGGAGACACAACAAGAGATACGCATATTATAGCTTGTTGAGTATAAATGCATATATAAATAAATAAAATAAATAATGCTGAGTGTAATCCACACAGCATCATCTAGCCCCAAGCTAAGCAGAAATTGTGTTATGGGTGCTAGACGACTGATATACTTAATACAATATATTACATTGATAGATGTTTTTTATTATACATAGCAAATACCCAGAACACCCGGAGCAAATCTTTGTAGATCGTACAAACATTTGTCCCAAGGCGGGAATCGAACCCGCAACCTCCTGCGTCGCAGGCAGACCTTTGTTTGTCAATATCTAGAATCATTGGTCAAAAGTTACAGCGGCCGACGAGTACCAGAACCAAATACTACCTATTTTACTTGGTACTACTACCTTACAGCAGTGTGCATTGTTTTAACTTGACTATCAATCAAAATAAATGGTATCAGTATTTGTATGAAAGTACGTATAAATACGGCACTAGGTGGGTTTTTTTAATCAATTTTATTAAAATATAACAACTTAAATTAGACAAACGAAGTAGGTACTTGCTCAAATGTATATACCGCAATGATATTTTACCATTTGAAAATTAAAACATTAGCTAAATTTGTAGTTTGTCACATGATTACAAAGTAATAGGTTCGCGAAATGAGATATTTGTCAAATGATTCGTTTTTGTAATACTCATTTGTCATTCGTTTTTTGTCAATCATTCGTAACAGTGACAGGCAGACGACAAAGTGGGTGCTTATTTTATAATACAATAATTTTGATACGGAAACCACTTTAAGTCGATTCCGGCGACCCGGATAGCTTCAATAGATTAAAAGTAAGTTACTTACTAGTACCTGCAAAACTTAACTGAATACACAACTTTAGACACCGACCGCCTCGCATCGCATCGCCGTTGCGTGAACCCCCCAGTCGCCCCGATTTTTCGATTAGCGACCCCTGCATGGTGTCCCCTTCCTTAATCGACATCTTTCGAAGAATGCAGGGGTCTCAAATTATATAAAGTAATATCGAGGGTTCTTGATCTACGGCCTCTGGACGTACTCAATCCTAGACACACTGAGGGGGCGAGAATGTAGGAGAAAACAGCTAAATAATCTGGAGACACTATGTCTGTATCACACTTGCCACAATGCCCATGAAATTTTATTTGATTCTATTTGAAATTGTGTTGTATATCGAAACTTATTCAGTGAGAACTTTTTGTCCACAACATGTGGTCTGCAGTTTCCGCCAATAGTTACAACAGACTTTTCAACACAGCAATTCCTTCTTCCTAAGAACTAGTTGTTATGATGGACCTGTTATTCCTGTTTCATATCGGTAATGGTAATATCGCAAATTATAGCTACTCTCTAAATTATTAAATTGTCTTGATGGTTTTGTCGATGAATTGACACGTTAACTTTGTTTGAACGTCAATACACAAAATAAAAATCACAGGTAATGTCAGAAAGGGTGATTAAATCACACACTATATTCTTGAGCGCTACATTTAATTTAATTTTGTATATCTATTTATGCCTTACAAACAAATAATCCTCTATTATATTTTGCTATCAAACGATGTAACAATGTTGTCATTATCATATGGCCGGTTCCCATCCACATACAAAGTACAGGGGCCAGCACATCAAGCCACCCTAACCTGTCAAAATTATTTGATAGTTTTTCAGCTTTATATTACAAAAACGAAAAACGTTCATGTTCAATTGGGAAAATTTTACAGTTTGGGATAGCTTGATATGCTGGCGTCTATACCTATGTATATTTTCAGACGAACCTTTTCGATTATATGGAGCATAGTAATGTGTAGTTTCCCTATTCGTGGTAAAATATTAAATAGTTTAATAAATAGAACACGGAAGTAATAGGCTCACCCACTTCAACGGTACACGAGTTTCGACTTCTAAATTCATGACATTACCTCAGCAGCTTTGGAGTGGAAAAACTTTGTCACCATTGCGTATTGTTTGGTAATTGTTCGTTTCTTCCTTGTCGCGTATATTTTTGAAACGTGCCCAAATAGCTGTCATGTCCAATATCATTTCCTTATTTATAACCTGGGGAAGGGCGGAGCATCCTAATACAAGCAAACTATTTGCTTAAAAGGATTGCTTCTCATTGTAAGTAGAATAAGTTGTTTAAGTTGAAGCAATAAACCTTTTTTTTTAAACTAAAAGAAAACTTAGCTGACCGAAGAAAATTAAAGTTAGGAAACAGCAAATTACCTTATTATTTGCTGTTTCGAAATCTTAATTTTGGATAAATTTTGCGTTTGATTATCCATAATGTGGTAAGGTATAACAGCCTGCTTTCGCGCGATGCCACGTTAAGACGAATGGTGCTCAAAATACAGAATCTAATTAACATTTGACCTGTACCTCTCGAGATCAGCCCCATTTTATTATAAGCTCCGTAGGTACCGGCTATAAGCCGTGACAAACGGCGGCAGACTGCTTTTATTGTAAGCTTGGCGTGTCTTTGTCATAATTAAGAGGTCTCATCTCGCTCCGAAGCCGGTGCTCGGTGAAATTACTCAATTTCCTGGCCTTACAGATGTGGGCACATTTGTTTACGGTGCTCCCTAAGCGTTCGTGTAATATTGCATTGTTACTTTGTTACCGAATGTTTGTTTTACTGTTCCGCTGTTTGAACTTTATTCCGAGGGTGACTTACACGATGTACTACCTACCTACTCGTATATTTATATCGAAAGTATTCCCATTACTTTCGATAAGCTCCAGGGATGTTTCAAATGTTTTTGCTTTTGCTCTCAAACGAAATGCAGAAAGAGTTTTTTTTGTGGAAATTGATGAGTTAAATGTATATTGATGATGAACGAAAGATTGACAATACCAGATTAATTTTGTTTTTTTTTTGATTTTTGATTAATAAGACTGCCACACTGACAATACCATAGAAACTTTAATGAGTAACCTGTTTCAGTGGTAAGTCACGTTGACGTAACTGTCCAATCGTTTCAAACAGAATCCCATGATCTGGGTTTCATGTTTTCAAAGCACACAAAATGTCGAATAAAATCCTTTGTTTGAATATGAACGGATATAATATTAATATATTCAGAGCTAATCCAGGCAGCGCGACTGTACACAGATCAAGTAAATCCCGCGTCAGTCTGCGTACACTCGAGTACGCAAGTGCGACATTTATGTACGACACTTAATCTCCTGCCGACTGACACGCTTGTGACGAACCCTTCATGTGTTGTCACAACAAATTATTTATGGAAGATGTTTGCATTGTTGAGCTTGATTGTACCAATTACTGCTGACAGTGCCGACACGGAGTCGTATTTGGAAACAGCTGATATACAAGAACCCGACCCTATCCGAATTTCAATTAGACAACAGACAGTCAAGACTCAAGACTACCTACTAAGGAAAATCGGATTTCATTGACGCAGAGTAGAAAAATCACAATTGACGGCGGTGGGTTGAAAAAGCAATCTACATTTCTAGTGATATAAAATGTTATCGACTTCTTGACCAAACAATATTACGTGAAATCAGTATCGGGATAGTAGCAGAGGTCTTGGACGGAAATTGAACATCGGTGATAGTCCAAATATGATACAAAGAAGGAGCCAAATGTTGCACGTTTATTTTCATTGCGACAATCCTGTATCGATGGTAACGGTTCGTGTTCGTAATGGTCCCATCTCATCGGTATTAGCACCAGCCATATCAGCCTCGATATTCCCCACACGCTGTTTGCGAGTACTGCGCACCTGACCTTTCTAAAAAATATCATCAATAAAGGAGTATGTAAGAATCGTAGCAAGTGGCGTTCTGCGTACCTACGAGTACTATTCACTGCTGTCTAGTCTCATGGCAAAAAGGTTATGGCAGAAAGTTCATTATAATTATTATTATATTATATTTTATATCAGAAATAATCCGATGGGTGTTTGTTAGTATGTTTGTATGTAGATTTGATGTTATTGCCGTGCCAGAGGAGGTTTATCTTCTCCTTTCATTGGAAATCGATATGTATTAAAACGACCTTGTCAACCCCTGTTTTGATTGATCTGTAAACCTCGTTGCAAGGAGGCATCGTCAATCTTGCCAATTGTTGAAAACTGGCATTTACTCATATACCTACTGCAGGGATTATCTGGCTTTTGGGTCTACTGTCGACATCTCAGATGTGCCAATTTACACCTGAATTCGGTTAAAATAAGTGCCACATTCCGACAGCAATTCACCACCATACCAAACTTCGAAACAATCCCTTCTCCACCTTACTAACAAAACACCTACATACTATTTTTATCGCTCGACGCAAGGTACAATTTCAATGTAACTTCAGGGTCGAAGAGAGTGAAACACTAAACTTTTCTAAGCACTGTTGTTGTTTACGGTGGCAATGTTCAGGGAATCTGTCGTCTTGACGATACTTAGACTTCAGTAAGTAGGTACTGGAACTCGTGTAAAAATGCGTAAATATTTCTTAAATAGTCTCTGGTTACGACTTACTACTGGTATCACGAGGACGTTGGATTAAAGATCATTTTATGAAGAAGACTTTGTAATCTTTTTAAATAAGGTTTTGTTATGAAACAGCACTAAAGCGGGGGAAGAGATTTGAGGAGGAATGGATTAAGCATCTAAAATTGACAGAATTAATGTGATTTCAGTGTATTACATTCTGTAAAACGTTTGTATTTCTCCAGATACCCACCAACACACATTAGGTTATTGAATAAATTCAGCCATCATTCATATCAGACATTGATCTGAAAGAAAATGAATCACTATCAGAATACCTTGCTAAATAAATTTAAATATGTCTTCAACCAAAGTAGTATTCCTTTAGTATTTTGACCATTGGAAGTGCTACCGATCCTAACCAGCCGATTAATCAGCAGATGGCCGAGTATCAACGCCCCGTTTCTCGGGTGCGTCGTGGCTGGCACTGCGTGCATTGCGCGGCGCGTACAAGCGCGTGCGAGTGCGGGTGCGCGTGCGCCCCGAGCGGGCGCGTGGCGTGCTGCTGCTCACTGGCGAACATGATGACCTGTCCGGAGACTACCTGGCGCTCATGCTGAGGAATGGACATGTGGAACTCAGGTATGGTTATTAAAATAATAGGTCAAGACGCTTGTTGGAGTTATTTGTATGCATGTAATGAGGTGGTATTTCGCACACGGCGCGTCGGAGCTCTTATTGACATGGCAGTTTAAATGTATACGTAGGAGCTTGCTTTTTTTGACACTTGTACATCTCAACTACCTACATAGCAAACCCATTTTATTAAATCTCCGATAGATGAAGGTAGACTCATATCTTTTGCACTTGCTGGGTACACGATTCACTTGGGTTTAACTGTGTGATACCAATTCAAGTGCTGACAACGCCTAAGTAAGCTTTTGATATTAAGTGATTTATTCATCCATTGTAGCACTGCTATGCTCCAACATGAACGTTGTGTATTAATAGAGTAATGGGCAACGACCCCACAAACATGTTACCAAAGTGCATCCCCACCTACGAATGGGGTGATATCGGTTACCCACTTACCGGTAAGTGCTTCATGTTTACATTAGTGGTCACCCCATGAAGGACAGGGGGTGACGAGTTGTCGACACAAACAGTCACACACACCTCTGCAAGAAAGCATTACTTAGTAAACGTTATGTGTTTGTAGGTGTATCAACATTTACTTACAACACAAGTTGTTTTCGTATCCACTGCATTTTTACCATCAAACATCAACATTAGTTTTATCAGAAACTATAGCGTTTCTCGTTGAACCAGATTTTTATTTTTTATTTATTAATATTATCAAGATTCTGACCAATCAGTGTCAATAGTCATCAAATTATAGGTTTACTTTTATTACCGTTACTTACATGTGTACAAATTCCGCTCTTACCCAAAGCTTTGCTTGTTGTATGTTTAAAATCCTTTTACAATGCAATAAACTTTTGCGGGTTATGAAAATTATCATAATAATCTCCACAATAAAGTATGATTGTTCCCCACTACGTTAAATAATTAACCACACAATTTAGCAACACTATTATCTCTCTGTGATTACTAATTCTCTCTGATCGACATTATTCTGAATGGATTATTATAGTACAGCTGCAGTCAAATCCTGTATTAGTCACAGATAGGAAAGTCAGAAGGCCAACATGCACTAACACGGCAACAATCATGGCTCACCCTTTCCCGTTGTTTTGTAGATTGTAGAATGGATTTGTAGCGACATCTATCTCGCCACATACGAACTAAATCTGACGTATCCTACATCGATATTAAATTTTTCCGAGCGATTGAACATTTGACAAGAACCCGACAACAACCGTAGCCAGTAGCCCACCAGATACAAAACCCGTCTGGTCGGAGGATCATTCCTTTTCAATGGTGGACGAGGAATTATACACCCTCAAGCCCACAAAGATTTACCACCCTGGAAGGGGCATCAACGCACAACCTGACACCATGATATCAGTACGTACATGATTCAAGACTCACCATATTTTTAATAAAAAAAGTAAATAACACAATAATCACTTATTTTATTAAAATCTCATTTACAGTTTAAAGAAAAAACACACATCAGATAAAAACATAAAACTACGGAAGAGACAACGAAACTTTTTAATGCAATGTACACATGGTATCAAGTTACGCGTCGACCCTCCTACCCTGTATATCAATTGAAATAGATTAAACAACAAGCAATTGAATCAATATCACTCGCGACGATTGTTATGGTACAGATGACGTCTGTAACACACAGAGGCCAGCACATCAAGCTACCCCAAAGTGTCAAATTTTGCCAGTTGAAAATGAACTTTATTCTTTTTAAATTAAGTTGTAAACCCTATCAAAAAAATCTGACACTTGATGTGCTGGATTCTGTACCATGGTACCATTCCAGCTTGTCTCTGGGATGCCAACGCATAGGCAGCGATCGCCACTAACCTTTTTCCAACCTTTTTTTTAACCGTTTCTGCTGAATATGGATATACTTCCTCACTACATAGTTAGCACTAAATATTAATTACTTTTTCATACACACTTCACCTACTTCTGTTTTTATTTTACTTAACGAACATCATCGATACCTACAATAATATATATTTACTTTATTTTTATGATAACTTTTTTACTTTATATTGTAACGATAAGTATAAATAATAGTTTAAAAAAAAACTAAAAAAACACGCTTTTATAGAAAATCCAACCAAAAAATGAAAATAAAATTTAATAAATTTGGATTAAGAAAAGTGTAAATGAAATAAATGTATATTAATGGAAAAAAGCGTGGGGTTAACATTTTCTATTTTTCCATGGTTACTGTCATTCACAGCGGCCTCCATATATCGGCGTGTATTCGTGTATTATAGGTTTTAACCTGTTCCCAATAAATATGTTGTCCTTCCTTCTTTCTCACTTTGGCAATGCATAATATAAAACTTGCCAGTGGTGAGCACGAAGCTAATAGTAAACTGCATGCCATCAGACTTTTTGCCGTTCCTTCCCAGTAACAGTCCTACTGCTACTGCTCTGTGTTTTAATTAGTCCGGCTCTAATAATCCGGCGAGCGACTGCAGTCTGATATTAATATCGATCCAGGATTATATTCTCCTGGCTCATTACTAACTAGTATTGTCTGAAGCCCACAATGGCGTAACATGTCTCAGATTATTTCTGATACATGAAACTAAGCTTTCTTTGTGGTATTTACTTCGGTGAAACATGGAACAATTCTGTATAATAATAACCGTACCTAAAATAAACCTCTTGTAAAATAGATACTGTTGTACGATTCAAGTTTTATCTGATCACCTCTGGCAAAAAATATATCTTAAGAAAAACAGTCTTTATCCATGGATTTTGGTTTGACTTTTAGATGTCAACGTGTATCAACGTCTAAACAGTTGAACAACGTAATTAATTTGAAATCAGAACTTTAAATTATGTGAATTTAGTACCTCTAAATTGTGCTTACGCCAAGCAGACAGAGGAAGGGCTGAGTATAATTTTAAATTTTGAAATTGGTAATACATTACTAACCGACACCAATGTTCCATCAGATTTGACTGCGGCAGCGGTGCCGGCATCCTCAGATCACCGGAACCCGTCAGACTGGGACATTGGAACACAATCTCCGTGTACAGACATCGGTGGGACGCGTGGCTGCGGCTCAACAACGGGAAGAGGGTTCGAGGAAGATCCAAGGTATGTGGTACTTCAATATTATTTAGGTAAACTTTACAGTTGCGAAATATTAGCACTCTGTAACTTTCCAATTCGAATTCCTGGCGTGGGAAGGAACTAAATAAAAAATAGGTCTCCACAGTTTGGACTTTGGCTTGTAGTCAAGCCAAAGTCCAAACTGTGGAGACCTATTTTTTTTATTTTTTTTTCGTGTACGTATGTGTAGTCACATACGTAGCCACTCCAATGGCTAACAAAATAATAACTTTAATCAGTGTGATACGTCGCAGCGATAGCATCGATGATATATAGCCACACACACACACACACACACACACAAACACGCGCGCGCGCACGCACGCACGCACGCACGCACGCACACACGCCACCACATGTACCAAATCCGCGTGAACAGATTGGTTCATAGAGCTTCTATTGAAATTGATGGCAAGGCGAGGCTATCCCTATGATTCTCTCGCCCGTGTAAGTAGTTAGATCCTTCGTCACCAACACTACACACTACAACAAAGCAAGTCATGAATTGACCATTATTTTGGCCGATAGCTACTTGCTTAGACCAAAGCGTCCCAAATTTAGCGAAGTCAATTTACAGGATGTTTCGTAAAGCAAATGATTCCAAGTAGGGGCAGTGGTCCCAACGCTAACTTCTAACCGTTGTTCAATGAGCCGTCACCAATTTATTGTGATTGAAAAATGTGACAAAAAAGTTCTTTCTAAAGCAACAATGACGAAAAGAAATGTCAAATTGTTTTCCATTTTCTTTGTTCGCTCGGTCCACATTGCAAGAGTTACGGCTGGGGCAATTGACCGTTCACGGGTTTTACGGGAACTCGGAATCTGGGTGCCACTGCAAGCCTTTGGAAATTCAAGGAAAATTGTACATTTATTTTGTTTGGGCCTTTGCTGACTTTGTTAAAAGATCTGGTTTGTTGAAAGGCTTTTGACCGGCGACGAAATTAGTTGTATGAATAAAAATGGTGGCTTGACAGATTATGTATAGACATCTAGCTTATTCCGGCGGCTTCGCTCGCGTTAATATATATATTTTATCTATTCCTCGGGTCCCTTCCTTTTCTCTGGATGAAAGGTAACAGGGTGTTTGAAAAAATAAAATCATGACTATCAATTGAGCATTTAAGGGGTGAAAGTATAACACACAAACAAACTATCGTTATAATTTAGAATTAATTTCAGTTAAGTTAGGATTTGTCAAACCGCCATATTGTCTCTTCAGATAAAAGTTATTTGACCATAGAAAAATCGGCCTCTAGTGAAAATAACCTTGATGGCAAGTAATAAGTCCATGGGTCCAGGATATAAAGCACTACCGTAAATCCTTGTTTAACCACATCATGAAATTAAAAACATTATGTTTAGTAATCACGTCACAATCAGTTAGAGGTTATGATAACATGTCAAAACTTTCACCCTAGTAAACAGTTCTTGACATTTATACACCGCTAGCTAAGATGAAGCTTTATTGTACAAACAACTTCACCCTGCTTGACACTCGTGGACCACTAGCTCTATCCTAAATTTAAGGCAATTTACCGGGCAGTTCAGAAGCCCAGTGCAAACAATTTAATTGGTGTACACCGGCACAAAACACCGCATTCTTTATTCATCGGCCACACAAAACAATTTGGCGGCCCGCTCGCTGCCTAGCGGAAGTGACTGTTTCGCTCACACCTTCATAATTTAGTAGCGGACGATTTTTCCGTACACAAACGATGTGTAGGGTCTAGATGAGCCAAATATTGAGGAACCTGGTGACTGCGAAGCAGCTTGTAATATTTACTAACACTAATCATCATCATGCCTAGCCTTCTCCCAACTATGTTGGAGTCGGCTTCTAGTCTAACCGGATGCAGCTGATCACCAGTATTTTACATGGAGCGACTGCCTATCTGACCTCCACAATCCAGTTATTGAGCAACACGAGACCCCTTGGAAAGACTGGTTGTCAGACTTTCTGGCTTCTGACTACCCGTAGCGACTGTCAAAGATCTACAAACACAAACAGCTGGGACCACCGGCTTTAATATTTACGAACACTATTAATAGAAATAAATATTTTTTAGTTTCGTGATATTTCTTTAGACGCGTGGAATGATTATTGGTGGGGGTTAAACTTATTATACCTTAACGGACAGCAGCACATACACGCAATTTTGAATGCGTATTAATTATGTACATGCATGCACGTGTTAACGATAAAATATTGTTTCGAATAATCGCTTTACAAATTGCTCTTTGGCAAATAAACATATTTTCTTTATAGGGTTCCGTGCCTAAATTGTAAAAAGGAACCCTTACGGTGCAACTGTGTTAGTGAATTATAATGGTATATTCAATATGTATTCTTAGCCGTTTTGTTACGATCTAGATAATTAAGTTCTACAAATGCTTAACAACAAGATGTGAAATCTAATCAGTTTATGACCGATACGTGCCAAATAAAATAGCGTTTTCAAATGAGAATTTTTCTCAGTGCGATTCAGCGTATTTTCGAACAGCCATAACGTTAGACTGGATAGAACGCAATTTCTAAAATAGCTACAGAACTAACGAAATACCCTTAATTATTATTCTCTTAAAGTATAAAGTAGGGCAAATACCTTCTCTCATTGTATCAATAATAGTAGGTAAAAGATCGAAGAAGAGAATAAAAGGTAAAGTATCAATAACCACGCTAAGCTCAATACCGGTTTGCGATTTGTGACTTAAATTGACTTAGATATGTTCAGATTCCTCGCAACGTTTTCTGGTGAAGGAAAACGTGTCAGTGTTGTCTCAGATAAACTTTGAAGTACATGTGAATTGAAAAAATAAGTTTGGTGCTTGCCAGAATTAGAACCCACATAGCATGATCGCTAGTCGGTTAGACTGTTCTTACGCTCAATCACTGCAGCGCCATTCCATGACAAATGGCGCTGCAGTGATTGAGCATGTCAAGATAATGTTTTTATTTTGTTTGTGTTGACAGTTTTTAAGCATTTATAACACTAATTGTTAATAACAAAATGAACACCACGGTCTGAATTAATAAAGTATATATATTATTATTATAGCACACCCATTAAATCCATCGTAAATAACCATTTCATGTCTAGCCTTTATTTACTCCATGAATAAAAGCGTCTCCCACCTACTTTCTCATCCGTCTAACCCGAAACAGGAGCTCCTAAAATTTCCGCGCACATTTTCCGCCAACATTTGAAACTCGCGTTGAATTAAATATTTTCTTTATTATTAATTTTAATTCAATAGGGCGTGCGGGCCGTCCAACTTTCTGGTCGGCGGTAATGTAGGCAGAGGGAAAACCACGGGCGTTGTTTGCAACAAGCCACAATTAGAAGGATATAGTCGGTTCTGAGTGGCTTAATTGAGTTTTAATTACATTGTTCGGCTGATGTTTTGGTTCTATGTCTGATATTTTTATCTATAAAGGTCGTAACACATAATATTTCGCCGTACAATTGTAAAATTACGCTTGATTTCGAAATTGTAGAAAGTGATACTGCACTCAAAGACTTTTAGACAAGTGAAATTAAATTAAAAACATCACAAGAACAAAATCAAGAACTTGAAACCTAGAATAATATTTCTGATAGACGAATAAGTTGGTTGGTTTGGGTGTTTTATTGAGACATTTGATTGATATGTTTCGTGCTACGAGGTGGCAAAGTTAAAATTCGAAAAGAGCACATCAAAATCTATAAATTACTCATTTTCAAATTTTCCGGAAAACTCTCCAGATAAAACTATCAAATGACTAAGTACGAGTATGTTAAACCAAACTTTACAACTTTTAACGCAAAATTTGGAAAACTGTAAATTTATTAATATAAATGAATTTTCCATAATCTGGAATAACGTAGTAAAATTAGACCAGTCAGAAGATTATTATATTGTTTAGAATTATGGATTACTAGCTTTTGCCCACGGCTTCGCTCGCGTTAGGAAGTGGGGCATAGAAAGAGACAAAAAGTAGCCTCACTCTCCATCCCTTCACCTATCTCCACTTAAAAAATCACGTCTATTCGTCGCTCCGTTTTGCCGTAAAAGACGGACAAACAGACATACACACTTTCTCATTTATAATATTAGTATGGATTTTAAGCCAATGGTATCTGACAGGAAGGTAGCAAGTAAGTAATACTAAAGGTCAATTTGAGTTATACAGGTTTCTGATTCAGCCTGTGATAATATTATTTGTGCTCGAATGTATTTTTATACTGCATTTAAACATTCATGGACTTGTAAATACATAAATCGGCCCCGTGGGTCTAGTAGACAGAAAGAGAGCGTGATATCCTGTGTTAGACTCAAGGGCAAAAGAGTTTTTAGTCTTCTTACAAGCTGTCCGGAGTCTGGATTTGTTCCCTGTTGATGTCAATATAGGCTCGCCTCCTATTAAATAGGAATTAAACATCACTAGTGAAATGTGGGTGTAGGTTCATCTCTGCCTAACCCTTTGGAGAAAACAGGCGTGATGTTGTGATTGGTTTTTGTATGAGTTCTTTGGTTTTGCCTCTCCCTGTATCTCCACAACACTTGTCTTACGCCTTTCCTATTCACATTTCATTGTTTTACAATTTAGGTATACAATAAAGCATAGATATTCCGTTACTCTTGAATATGCTTGAACTTTCTAAATGATTACACTTAAAAATCTTTTGTAAGTACGTAATATTAATAAATAATAACATAATACTTTTCTTTTCAGTATGATATTACATTCAGCTCAAAGTAGAACTATCTCAAAATGAAAATGTTTTACATAAAATAATTCACTTTTATTTAATCCATTTAAAGTATTACGAGTGTATTACACACACACATATATATTCCAATAATATCCAATTACTTTTAAAACGAAGGAACGTCTCACATCCATACTTATATAATTTTATATTTTTCGCGTATACGTAATGGCTTTGGATAAATCGTGGCACACGGATATACCATGACCTGGGTTGGAACATAGTTAGGACATACTTTTTATACCGGTAGTACGTTCCACTAGGATAATTGATAGAATATGATTGGATAGCGAAGCCGACGGCAAAAGCTAGTTTTCTATAAAAACACAACCACTGGAGCTTAAGTAGTTGGAATAGGTCTTGAGGAGCGAAGTTTCGCAGCAGACACCGATGGGACTCGGGACCAACAAGTTTTAACAGTTTAACACAATTGCAAGAATTGTTCAATGCGATCAATTGGAACGGATCTGTTCTGAGTGCTTGAAGAATACGTCTTTGAACTTCTGCCAACTGGGAAGCGGTTATTGTGCAATGGGACATGCTGTACTCTAGAATTATTCAGTTCAGTAATAAATAAGAATATACACGAAAAGTGTAAACGGTTTCAATTACTAAGATGTAATGTTTTTACTGAGTAAGTAAATACAAACTGACTGAATGACTGCCTCGTTGGTACACGGGGCTTCTAAACATGAGCACCTAGGTTCGATGGCGGGGTCGAGCAATGTGATATTGGGATTTTTCCTTAGGAATTTCTCAGTAGCAGCCCGAAGTCTGGATGTGTGCCCAGTTGATGGCAATAGGCTCAACCCCTATTAAATGGGACTGTAGATATACCTCTGCCCAACCCTTCGGGCAATACAGCCTCACGGCTGTATTGCCCGAAGGGTTGGGTTGTTATGTTTATATTTACAAAATATTACATTGCTTGTGACGCTCGTGGAATTTCAAAAGAAATGAAAGAATTTTCTGTGGATATTACCTGGCGTGGTGTAGGTACTTAGTGTTCGCGGTAGTTGTTTCATTAATACATTGATTGTCACTCCAATAAACACGTGGATGAAATAATAGATTTATAACAAAATAATGTCAAATCAGGTTGACCATCAAAACTTTTTGAACGTGAATCGTAACATAAGATAATCCACTAAAACAATCCCCGCACTTCCCAGTACTTTAGCTGGGAAGAAGTAGTGGCGCAATAAACTCCCCAGCATATATGAGATGACATGTACTTGTTTCCTCAGGGTAACCCTGAGGAAACAAGTACTTACTATAGTGCAGAACGCGGCAAATCAGTAGCATTTAAACCAATATAAGCTTGCCTCCAATAATTGTATTGAGATTCCGTAGTACACTAGGCTAGGTTAAAGGTTAATGCGTTACCAAAGAGGTCCAACGTATACATATCCTAAGAATACATGTTTATTTGGCATAGAGGAAAGTAAAAACTGAATAAATGTTAAAAAAAGAAACTCAATTGCAGAGCACCAATTTGTATTGATAGTGTAAAAAAAAGTTTGCTAAAATTATGCTTCTAAATACAAAATACAAAACTAAAGGAAACGGAAATATGTCGGCATTTGCATGACGTAACTGTGGCAAGACTGCAAGAGGAATGATGCTGTGCAATGGGATGCCCACAGCACAGCGCTGGTTTTCAGAGGTCGCTTGAATACTATTACGTACGGCAATCGAATGGGAAGGCCTATAAATAGAATGGGATAGATAGTTATAAACATAAAAATAAATCAACAGTACGCACTTAAAATGTAATCTATACAATACTTATAACGCTAAGGAGTTTGCTTGTTTGTCTGTTTGGACTCTCTAATCTCTGGAACTTCCAGCCGGATTAAAAAAAAACTTTTTATGATATGATATAGGTTATTTAACTCCACGCCACGACCCTGAGGAGCGGGCAAATCCGCGGATGGCACAGCTAGTGTAAGCATAAAACTAACAATACTGATAATAAATACTATAAAATATCAAATATATAGGTTTAGTGTAAGCACAGAAGTATGTAGCAGCGACACCGAGGCGCGGCTCCATTTCGAGATTGCACTGCGATGCATGTAATGCCAAATAGCAGCTCGTGTGCTGCGATAAATCGAACCTATATCGATGCACAATCTGCGTAATGGAAAAGTTTTAAGTTCTGCAAAAACGCAGCGTTGATGTAAACTTAGAATATGGCAAAGGCTACACTCGTATTAATGCGAACGCTTGCTTGGAAATTATACAGTCAAAACAGTCAGCCTTGAGTGTGCAACACACTTAAGAGAAGGCAGTAGTGTAGTCTTGTTGACGTTAAGTTCTTAAGCGGAATATTTGCGTCTCGAACTCTCGACTCCCTACTTGTGTAAAAACAGAAGAAGAACTGATTACTAACACCCGAAAACCGCGGTTAAACAATGCGCAGAGCTTTTCTTAAGTACTCGTAGCTTGTTCTGTCTCAATTTGGTCATTTTGCTTGTAGGGTAATATTTTTTTAATACACTCGAAACCCGGCTTTTAGTTCTATATCAGCACGCGTGCGGGAAAGTCCAATGCTAAACGTCAATATCTACTAGTCAAAGAAGTGCGTTTTGTTTGAAAGAATATAAGGTTTGTGATAATTTCTAATATTTTGATTATAATAAGAAACTAATATAATATGTACTTTTAGCAAAGAATTAATATTCATTTGTGTGGAAATTACAAAAACATTCTGTGTAATTCGAAGCCATATTAAAACGATCCGGCAGCAATTTTCACCATAAAGTATTTATTAATTTTCACTACAAAACATTATGTTTAATAAATATGGTATTGTGATATTCAGCTGTATCCGGTTAGGTTGGAAGCTGACCCCAGCATAGTTGGGAAATGGCTAGGCATATGATGATGATGAAATATGGTATTATGATTTTTTCTGCGTGTGTTAAAACCATGTGTTATATGGGTGAGTATTTTGTGAATACACACTTGCATCAAACCTATGCCACGGCTTAAGATGTTGTGTTTCGTGTCGGAAAAACAAAAGAAGCGAAGACATTTGGATATCTCATCTTGTTTGCTCATATTCATTTTGATATCCAGTCGCATCTTATTTGCTCATATTCATTTTGATATCCATAACTCTATTATCTATGTCTTTTAATATATACGTGTGCGTACGAACAGTTTTGGTTATAAACCTACTGCGCCTGTCGTCATCGTGTCGCTAAACTCTGTAGTACTCACAGCCTGATGCTGTCGCAGCTATCGAGGGCGGCGCAGCGAACCGATGACGGTATTAGGTCAAAATCCCAATTCCGGGCGTGTCTATTGCCAATTATCGGGCGCAACTCCAATCCCGGCCATAAACTGAAAGTGTTTGTACATGTTACACGCAGTGGTATACAGGTACACCTGTTGAAGTGTTGACGACAATCCAGATAGTAACAACGTTGTGAATTAAAATGTTGATACTCATATAATATCTACGCTTACAAAATCGTACAATTTTGTTTGTTCAAGATTATTCAAACTCCAAAAGTGGCACATATTTCAACGATGTTATGTTCACAATGCAGTAAAATTCTAATTATATAATTGTTGGTCGGTCCCGTGGCGCCAAGCGCGACTGCTGAGCGTGAGGTGCAGTGTTTAGTTTTGAGTTTATCCCACAGGAATTTAATCATTTGCACCCCGAAGTCTGAATTTGTGACCAGTTCATGCCAATAGGCTCGCGCCCTATTACATGGGATCTAAACATAACTGGCGGCATTTGGGTGTAATAAAAATAAGTGCACCTCTGCCCAATCCTTCGAGGAATACAGTCGTGATGTTATGTTATATGTTTAGCCACGCTCACATAAGGTACTATTACAGCTCTTGCCTATTAACCCAACTTATTAGGTGTATCTGATTTCGAAATACGATTTACCAGCTCATATTTTAGCATCGATGACGATCTGCGAAAGACTGCAGGCAGATGCTGGATGCGGCAAGCTGAAGCCAGGGCGCTATGGAGCTCGTTAGGAGAGGGCTATGTCCAGCTATGGACTAGTATAGCCTGATGATGATGATGATGATAATGACTTTAGCATCGTAAACACGTTCAGTTAGAATACTTCTAACTACACCTTAACGCGGTCTAAGTCAAACGAATTCGTGATGTCAGTGTGTTGTTATTAGAGTAAGCACGCCCATAACATCAATATTGTGGCCGGCTATAGTACAGGAGCCGGCGTGGGTGCGGGTAATGTATGTTTGTAGACAACTCGCAGCAGCTGCGCCACGTCACATGCCTTCTATTGCGCAGCTCCCCAACTATTTCGTCGGAATCGTCAATATTGTGTCGTACTTTCTTTTCATTGCGAACGTTATTGCGTCCTAGAAGTAATGTAGTTTGTACAACTGATGTTACTGAGACGCTCAAACATTTCATGTTTTTGCGTTTGACGACCGATGTGGCGCGGCGGGCGAAGGTCCGCCTGCGACGCAAGAGGTTGCGGGTTCGATTCCCGCCTTGGGACAAATGTTTGTACGATCTACAAATATTTGTTCCGGGTGTTCTGGGTATTTCCTATGTATAATAAAAAATATCTATATATGTAATGTATTGTATTAAGTATATCAGTCATCTAGTACCCATAACACAAGCTCTGCTTAGCTTGGGGCTAGATGATGCTGTGTGGATTGTCCAGCAATATTTATTTATTTATTTATGTTGTTTACGAGAAATTGCTTAGCGGAAAGTCTGAAAAATTATACTAATGGTCGCTCAGTGGTCAAGATTGGATCATTTTAGCTTTCCTCTCCTCTCCTTTTTTTTTTTTTTTTAAAACGTTGCCCCACACTAAGAATTTCACCTGTATCGTGGGTGCGTTTACAAACATTCAAACTCACATACACAAACAGCCAGACCCGGAACAACTACCCGTAGGTCATACAAATATTCGTTCCGTGCGGGGATCGAACCAACAACACGCGGCGCAGCAGCCGATGGCTCAACCACTGCGCCAACCGTGTCGTAAAATTATATTAACCTTCACCTTCCCCAATAAACTTTAACTATGCCAAATCTCACACTGCTCCGAGTGCACAATATTCATAAAACGGGATACCAAGTTTTCACCTCACATATCAACATAATAACTCCAGAAACTAAAGCTCTTCTCTGTGTATAAAAATCAACTTCATA
This sequence comes from Phlogophora meticulosa, assembly GCA_905147745.2. Taxonomy (NCBI): domain Eukaryota; kingdom Metazoa; phylum Arthropoda; class Insecta; order Lepidoptera; family Noctuidae; genus Phlogophora; species Phlogophora meticulosa. The sequence goes on along the minus strand of LR990540.1, from coordinate 3,662,113 downwards.
ATTCATTCGAGTCATCACGTCTTCATTCTGAAGTATAAAATTGATGGGCGAGTAGACATAATATTCTCGCGGAGTACCTCTCGCTGCCAGATAACGAGACCGCATTTCTCCGCGTGTGCCATTAATCTCAAACATAAATTGCCTCACGAGGTGTAAAATAAGGCACAAAAACATCTACATCGCCAAAATCGTTCCACCAATGCGGATCTGACTCATTAAGAACATTCGCGTCTAAAGGGTTGAAACAAACGAGCCTACATTTGCACGTCGGGTTAGCACCCGCCCGCGATAATATCGTCCGTAAAAAAATTCGGCTATGAATTTTAAAGGGCAAGTAAAGTCTGAGATTTTATAAAGGGCTTCAGGTACTTATTACGCAGGGCGGGAAATCTGTGAGCGTCGTCAAGTGGAAATAATTGGATAATTAAACATTCGCCTTTTGATTTTACTGAGAGTTATAAACCTACCTACATTGAAAACTACAGAGAATTAAGCGAACTAAATGTTTAAAATACAATTTTACTCCACCAAGGAACGCTCACAAAGAATTTACGACTAAGTATTGAAACTTTTGAGGTATAAATCTTTGTCCAAAATCTTTAAGAAAACTTTAGATCCCCTGTAATATTTCGCGTCTTTTCTGTCATATCTCGCAGCGTACCTTGGAGGCGTCCATTCCCAGTTTTACATAATTGCCTCAACATTGTGGAGGTTAATGTCTCAGAAGAATTGACGAAATTCCTCCTGATAAGACTGCCACCCCAACTCTGTTCCGGTTGGCAGTTCGCCCGATACTGGTCGGTCAAACGTGGAATAGATTTCGCCGTTGTAAATCTTAAAATTTTGAATTAATTAAAAACTTTTGCTGGATTAATTAAAATAATATGGCTGTGATCAAAGTTGTCTTTTTGCTGGTTGGACTTGCGGATCAGAATCATCAGAGATTCGAAGATTGCGGTTTGGTAGAAATATCCATTATGTAGTATCTTGTACTATTGCGTGATTTACTTTAATATAACAAAACATTACGCCTGTACTGTACCAGAAGTGTTTGGCAGAATTGTATCTACAGTAACCCACTTTACCTGGGCACAAATTCTACCACGGGACGCATAAAAAAAATCCTAACTGAAATACCTTGTTTTCTAAAATGTCGTAGGAACCGTATCGGTCCATAAGAGTGTAGGCAGACGGTACATTTTTTATTTGACATCTCATTACTTTTTTGCTAAATTCCGCATTGATTGTTTTCCAGATCACAAAGCATGACATTTCGGTTTTCCGACTTCTGCATGATGACGTCACATAAATACGAATTCCGTAGCTCGCTTCCGTAGTTCCGGATCTGTAATTTACATACGTCTGGCCCACACAGTGGGGTAACTTACGGCCGCCATACTAACCCTTCTCGCACAACCACGCCTCCGTCTAATGACGTTCATCAACGCGTAAATTAACTTGAGGCACTTGACGGCACGACTTTAGGTTGCGTCAATTTATAGGAAGGTAGTTTGATTATGTTCTTGGAACACGCTTAAAAGATAGTTAAAACTAAAGCGTGTTTAAGAGGTTGATTTTAGATAATGACTTGGTGGTCTACTGGTTGCAAGCGATACCTATGAGCGTGAGGTCCAAGGTTCCCGGGTCGGTCAAAGTATTATTAGGTTTTTCCATTTGTAATTTCACAGTACTAGCCTACTGGAGTCTGGATTTGTGACCGTTTAGTGCCAGTAGGCTCGTCCCCTATTACGTGCGACTTACAGATAACTGGCGAAATGTGGGTTTACTGTAGGTAAACATGAATGAATGGAACTCTGGGAACGCGGGCGTGATGTTATGTTATAAGGTAGATGACTAATGTTTTATTTCATCAAGATTTACCTTGTAATATGCAGGTAATTGTTTCATTTAAGCTGGATGCAGGCCACTCTTGAATTATTATTAGCCCATCCATGTTATTCCTAGCGTCTGGAACTTGGGTTATCTATATATTGAAAAATAATCTCGTGCTCGCACAAAATACCACCAGTATATAATCTACCCTTACATAATGGCAATGCTGCCAGCCTACTGGGCACTTTTCCCGTTGACAGTAATGCGGATGAATTTTTCGACGCCCTGTGATTCTTTTTTTTTTCTTTTAAGGTATTAATAGTCCCTTACATACGAGTAATATATTAAAGTAAAAATATTGTCCCCAGGGCCTGTTCTCCCGCATGACGTTCCGTGAGCCGGTGTGGGTGGGCGGCGCGGGCAACACGACGGGTCTCCAAAGTAAGCTTGGTCTGTCTGATGGTCTGCTGGGATGCGTCGACTTCCTGAGGATCAACGGTGACACCTACCAGCTCATGAAGGACGCCGTGGCCACCCTGGATATCTGTGAGTACACTATTTTTTATTTGTTTTTACGTTGCCCCACACTAGGAATTTCTCCTGTTTCATGGGTGCGTTTACAAACATTTAAGCACCCAAACAGGTATCAGATACAAATATTTGTTCGTGCCGTCAATTGTAACTGAAGAATTTTTTGTTGTTTTTCGAAGTCGGGTTGGTGATAACTTCATTTATTTAAATATCATTTCGCCCGCGACTTCGTCTGCGTAGATTTCGTAATTTTTGCTTCGATCGTTAACATCCCCGCCACCGCCTTTGAAACGTAGTTTTCAAAATAATAATAGCCTAAATATATCACTCAGGAAAAATGTATCTGAACAGTGTTTTTTTTTAATTGTACCATTAGTTCCGGAGATTAACCCTACATAGAAACACATTTTACCTCCTTATAATATTAAGTATGAATAAGTTCTTTGTACTTCGCCGATAATGCCCTCATAATTTTGGCATTCCAAGACTTACGTAGGTACTAGATTATTCATTTATTTATTTATTGCACAATGTACACAGCCAATCTTACATCCTAAGCTTAAAAACTAGTGAGTATATGACCCTGTTAGGGCGCAGCAAGACAACTTAAAACTAATGTTGTAATAAAACAACGTAAAAAAATTAAATCATATAAAAAACTAATAAGAATACATGTCATATAAAATAATAAATAACAACAAGCATTTTTTTACATAATAAAGAACCCATATTAAAATTAACACACACATATTTTATATTTGAACTCTATTTGAACATTTTATCTTCCATAAATTTATTTAGATTATACATAACCTAATCTTTGTTAGGCTTAGTAAGTAGACAATGTAACTATTCAGAACTTAATATTAAGATTGCCCTTAGATTCGATTCACGTCGGCATCAAAACTAATTAGGAGAAACAAAGCAAAGTAAAAACTGATTAGGTAAAGGTTGTTTGTTTATATTACAATTTGTCCATCGATGTGTTTTGTTCGTATAAAAATAGATAGAGTGTTTTAGTTAGCTTAGTGTACTAACATAAAATATAATACACCTTCTAAATATGGCTTAGTCTTAATACTAGGTACATTCATGATTGAAAATTGATCTTTATAACTACTGTTAGTAACCGCTTCAGTAAAACGGATTGAAAACGACTAAGTTATTTCGAAAACAAACTTCCAACTACGTAACCGCGGGATAAGCGTTTACATTTAAAATTGGACTTCTAAACATACCGAACTTGGAACTAATAGAAGAAATCAATATATTTTAACGGCTGAATAATATAATATCGTAAGCAATTATAATCATCCGCCTAGCCTCTGTCTCGTGGATCTAGTGGTCGTACACGTTACTGATGAGGTTGAGGACCTGGATTCGATTTCTGGGTCAAACAAAATTATATTGGGAATTATCGGTTGATGGCAATAGGCTCGCCCCCACGTTTAAGTCTATGCAATAAGGACTTAAACTTATCTGGAGAATTGTGGGTGTATTACAGGTACACCTCTGCACAAGTATCTTAACCGATATTATAAAGGGGACAGATTTGATTGTTTGTTTGTAATGGATGAACTCAAAAATTACTCAACCGATTTAATAAAACATTTCACTTAAAGAAAGCTACATTAGTGAGTAACATAGCTTATATTTTATTTTCTAAACTACGCTTTAAAGGCTTTAAACTAAACATTAACATCCACTCCACCCGAGTGGATGTTAAAGTTCAGTTAAAGTTTAAAGAAAAATAGGAAATCCACGCGAACGATGAAGCCATCTGTGCATATGATACTACGAACTTATAAACCATTGTTTCTGTACAAACATATCCAGAATATTGTTCATATTTAAGTCGCGCAGGTCCCGGACCTCAACTAACGTATGTCCCTAGAATAATAATGTGATTAGATCTCTTTGGAGGCGCGAACGCGAAGTAATGGCGATCGTCTCGCGTCCCGCCGCCACCGCGTCACATTTTCCTCTTGATGTTATCGTTATTCGAGGCTGACTTAGTGGGTGTTTATATTATGAGTGGTGAGATAACGTGCTTTGTTTTGTATAGAGCGAACGGCTAAGCTCGACGTTGTGAGTAGTAGTTGCTTTTTTACCCGACTACGGCGAGGTTAGGATTTTTTGCGTGTGTATTTATGTTCATCTGTTTTCTTATAACTTCTAAACGGCTGATCACAATTTGACAAATGAGGTATCGTTGCAAGCGTCTTGAACGTCCGCTGGTTATAGGCTATTACGTCACATTAAATTGAATATGGCGGCTTTTAGAAGACTCAGTCACGAACTTACAAATAAAAATGAAATCATGTCGTGTTGGGTATCAAATATGTTTTTTTTTGCTTTGTTATTGTAAGGAAAAGGTTGTTAAAAAAGCTAAGAAAGTTGCGCGGTACATTAGAAAACTTAACGACTATTTTAACTTCGTGCATTTGACAGTTCACGCGTTTGATGAATGTGAATTTAACCGCGCTAAGTAAGTTCAAAAACTAAAACCAAACTACAAAAAAATCATTCTCCAAAGAGTATGAAACAAGGAATTATTAAATAAATAAATAATGCTGGACAATCCACACAGCATCATCTAGCCCCAAGCTAAGCAGAGCTTGTGTTATGGGTACTAGATGACTGATAAACTTAATACAATACATTACATAGATAGATAAATGTTTTATTAGCATTACATAGCAAATAACCAGAACACCCGGAACAAATATTTATAGATCGTACAAACATTTGTCGCAAAGCGGGAACCGAACCCGCAACCTCCTGCGTCGCAGGCGGACCTTCGCCCACCGCGCCACATCGGTCGTCGGTTATTACTTAATATGGTCGGGTTGTAGTTTTTGAAATTACTTTTTATTTAGGAGTTAAGTGTTTACTGAAATCGATATAATATCATCACCATTATCATCATTCTCCTGCTCTTATCTCAATTTATTTGGGATCGGTGCAGCATGTGTTCTTCTGTCATACAGATCTATTTACCGTCATCTCAATAGACACCACCTTTCTAGCTATTTCATCTTTCATACAATCTTTAGAATATATGAGAGTTAAATTAAAAACGTTCAGTTCGAGGCATTGGCTGAACTGCGTATCCAAGATTAGAGGAATCGGTGTAGCAACTATTGTGACGGACATATCAATCATCTTCCCCCGCGCTGGTCAGATAAAACACAAACATCACGTATTACTCGAAGGGCTAAGCAGAGAGTTAACCTCTATAGTACACCCACACTTCGCCAGTTATGTTTAAGTCCCATGTGGTGTTGACTGTTTTTCCTATTGCCATCAACCCGACACTAATGTGGACTCTGCTACTGATAAATTCAACCTGAAAAAAACCCAAGAACACTGCCTGACCCGGGAATGGAACCCCGAACCCCATGCTCAACAGTAGTACTTGCGACCACTACACTAACGATACAGTAAGAGTTTTTTTATATTTTGATTTTGGGGTTTTTATAGGAGCATATCGAACCCATTGTAACTTATAACTATGAATCTTATCTATTTACTTACTTATTCTATCAATCTCAATCAAGGCCCTGGCGTTCGGTGCTAGGTCGGCGGCATTAACAAGTATAATGCTTGTACCTGCATCAAAATGATCACAGTTAGTATCATATATCAAAATTATTAAGTCTTTTTCAAGGCAGACTGCACCAGAGTGACACGTCACCTCAAGAAAGTTAACTTCTTCACCAATTCCTTGCTATCTCTGCTCGTGATTAAAATCTATATACACATTGTCATTTATTTCAAACAAGTTACATTAATCATAATAATCTCTCTTTTGACAACTTGATCTCCGGCTGGCATTAGCCTGAGATAATTCTGTGCCACTAAAGTTTCATGACACGGAGACCAGAGTTAATCACGATCTGGTGTTTGACTTTCCCGTTGTTTTGGGAAGGGAATTGATAAGTTTCGTTCCAAGGATTATTTTTGTTAATTAGCCAACTTTAGATTAGAAGAGTTTCCTCATTTTTACTTCGCTTAAAAATGTAACGTTGGTTCTGAAATATGATTTCGTTCATCAAAATGTTTATTTAGATCAGCTATTTTAGTTTCGAGTTTGGACATAATGGGGAAGTTAATGTTATCTACTTCATAACATAATTCCCGGTCACAGACCCTTATAAGGTTGTGAGTTCGTTGACCTATGTATCCGCGGCGGCCTTTTCCAGTAGTTCTAAAACACACATACACTTTGTATACTTACATACATTTGTTTATTTCATTGGAATTTTCCCATTTCGTAGGCGTGGAAGTCGACACCCCTCGTTGAGACAAATCGAATCAAACACATAACATTACCATCACAGAGAATTCGATAAAATGCCTCTTCATTTCGAAGAGTAAATTATAATACGTTTACATTGGGCACAGTTTACTCATAAAATATATAAATACAATACGTATCGAAAGGTGTCATTCTCTTATTTCATCATCATATATTTACTATCGGCCTGAATCATTATTTATTATCTTACCTACGGACGTGAAACTGACATCTTTCTTAACGGATGGACTACGGTCCGCAAAGGGACTTTTTTATTATTAAGAGGCCATTATGCCATCCATTTTGTATTCCTTTTTCGGTTTCTTGACGCCAATGGGCTAAATGATTAAATAAAGCATGTTTACTGCTAAATTTGAAGTCTACAAGTGGCGCATGTGACAGAAGATATGAGGAAATCGGTTGTCATGGTATGGGCATGTGATGCGAAGGAATGAGGACCATGTTGTGAGGAAAGTTTTGAGTATGAATTAGTCTCCCTCTACTCTTACCTGTAACGCTCTACGGGTTACAAGGCTAACGAAATGATGTGGCTAGAAAGGAGGTGACTTTTGAGATGACGGCAAATACAGATGTATGGAAGAAGAAAACATGCTGCGCCGACCCCAAATAAATTGGGATAAGGGCAGGATGATGATGTTTATACTGCTAAATCATACTAAAATTTAAAAGATTAATCATTCATCATCTGCCAGTTTTCGATTTCTAAGGTAATGCCTCTATTCATACGTTTGTATTGAGGAGCCACCTTAAATGTTCTGTAACTTTTTAAGGTTTTCACTACAAATTTCAGAAATCGGCGAAGTTACTAAATATTGGTTCAATCCATACAATGATCCATACAGTCACTTCTAAACAATTGTAGCACTAATGTTTGGTTGAAGATTCAAATCACAACGCCATTTTGAATTTCAACAACACAACTATGAATAAACATAAATTCGTGTCCTTATTCCAATGCATCTTGTATTTCAAATTTCATCGTTCCTAAGCTCGTTTAAACAATTTTGTAGTAAATCTGCAAAGCGTTTGTGCCACGATTGGATTTAAAACGTTCCATTTGACACGACAAACAGAATCCGCTGGCAGCCATGTTTGCGCGCCGAAATGTATTGTGATGCGAGCCAGCGATTTCAAGATAGAATCAGCAAATCGAGAGGATTTGTCGCCGAGAACGACTGAATCATAAGACTATTCCTTTTATACTGTCGATGTCTTTTCTCCTCTACGTTTGTGTTACCTTTATGGGATCGAATGTCTCAACGAAATGTATTTAGGGACCTATCAATAATTCTACTGATATCGGATGTTATGAGACCCTCATAAATCGTAACATACATTCTGTTTTCGGTTTAACTTATTTCTCCAGTATAGTTCTTGGTCAATTTGAAATAAATTGTGTCTATTCACCCGTTCAGAAACTCGAATATCGGGGCATAAAACTAGCTACATAACTGATCCCTTGTTATAATTTTCGTATTAAGGTAAGGTATTCGTGATCCGAGCTTGGATGAAGCATATAAAATTTTTCCTTTCATCGTAACTCGCAATAAGGTACTTGATTTTTCACCGAGTCAACGAGGCCTAGTAAAATATTTTATAGATTCGTTCGGAGCAAACGGCGCTTCTTTGTTATTTGTACGCCACGAAATATCTTATTACGTAGCTATTTCGCAGCCTTTCAATATAATTGTGTTGCTACATATTTATAGCTATTTACGTTTTCTTCTATACTTTATTTCTAGAGCTTTTAATTTCCCAAATAAGGTTAGGATTACAAATTGTAAGTTCCAAGAGCATCCAAGTTATTCCTTTCACCAATCAATATAATTTTGAGGCTTTTATGTTTATTTTATTTTGTCGTAAATCTATCGATATGGTCTTTAACGTACGTCTAATTCAGGTCCTATTGCCTTCACCTTGATTCATTATCAATTTAAACACGCCTACTAGATAGTTATTGCAGTCAATGATGTACAGAATTCTTTTGACTGTTCGCTAAATCTTATTTATCTTTTTCATTAGGAAACCATTTTAATGAAAAAATCCATGAACTGTCTTGTGCTGGTCGTGTTTTTAAATCCCGAATCTTCGAAGACATATGAGAACATTAAGAACTCATTCAATTTTGAAGCAACGAAATCGCAGAAGGCCCGATGCATCGTTCGTCCCTAAGTTTGCACATCTACGTTAGAGCATAGCCGCCTTCACTTGTTCCTTGCGCTGAGTAAACGTAGGGTTCCCCTCGTCGTTAGTTAAGGAACGTGTGCGGAATTCCGGTGATGAATGGTGCCGACATTAGGGTACGACCCTTGAATTTGAATTTATCAACCTTTGCAGTACATCTCTCTCCATTTAGGCTTCTTATCTGCAATTTTCTACAACTCGAAGAGATCATCACTATTTGCCATATCTCAGACTGATTCAGAGCAACTGTCATCTAGACTATATCGATGATCTTTTCGTAGCAAGAAACAAAACTACATTCAAACGTGTTATCATTCAAATGGCTCGTTTTGGGTCAGACATTTTCGCAAACTTCAACTTTGCTTCGCATTGATACCACACGATGGAACGTAGCTATTCTAAACCTTTCGGCTATCTTAACCGAACTGTTTTATTAGTCTACGCCATAAACCTTAAATCAGGTGATGCATCTACGTAGCCTTCACAAATCCATCAACATATATCTTACTCAAGACGTACCGTTCTCCCGCAGCTCGCAGCCAAAGTCCCCACATTTTCTTATTTACGGAGCTTGTCACGAGTCGACGACGCATGTATAATATTCTGCATTGAAAAAGGTTGTGTTCGCTGCTGGTCATTGATGTAGTGAAGATTGGCGTAAAGATTTAGGGTAGATTGCCGTACTAAGGAAGTGGCGTACAAAAGGGAAAAAGGCTTATACCTCACACTGGTCGGACAAAGGGTAAGAACTCACTTTATTTGTAATTTCCCGACAGATTGCCTCCATTCAAGTCTGTATTGGCTTTTTATTATCGCTGCCTTTGAAATAAACTTTGGATTTTCCAATTATTTTCCTACCTACCAATTTCCTCGAGATGTTTTCTCGAAGTTTCTTTAGCTAATTAATTATACGTCATATGGAGCGGATTCGTTTCGCTTTTAAAATCCAAAGTGAAATATGTCGTGTCTGTTTTATACTCGCTGTTATGAAGTACCTAAATTAATTCTCAGAAAATGATGGTGAAGTATCTTGTTCGAAACTCGGAGCTCGTTAAGTAGTCAGAAGTTCGTTTGAGAGATCGAGTAACCTCACATGCGGGTGATTTCTGAACTTTAAGTATTTGCCAACAACGCGTAAAACCAAGTATTATGTGTTTGAGTATTACAGACAATTTTAAGTCGGCGTCCCTTTGTGTGCTTAGTAATCCCTCCTAGTAGGTATGATTATTAGGGTTCCGTTCCTAAAAAGGACACAAACAGAATCCTTACAGGATCACTTTGTTGTCTCACTGTTGATGGAATCTTCAAGACGCGAGTCATACTCTTTTCTTTTCAGGTTTTAACCACCTACTAACTACATAAATAATTCACACTGATAACATGTAATAACAAAGATTGCACATATTGAGCTGCGCTGCCGCTGTTGATTCAATGCTAAAAATTCTAGATCCAAAAATATCACTCTAAATTAGAACAATCTTTTAATATTGATTTTTTTGACGGCACGGTTGGCGCAGTGGCAGAGCGATCGACTGAAGCGGCGTATGACGTGGGTTCGATTCCCACATGAATAAATATATGTATGTCCTACAGGTTGTTTTTCCGGGTCGAGCTATTCGTTTATGTCACTTTTAATGTTTGTAAACGAACCTACGACACAAGATAAACACCTAGTGCGGGCAACAACTTTTCTAAAAAAAAATTGACTTATCCAAGCCAATTATTCAAATTGTATATGCAATTCACTTCTATTTCGTAAATCAACACAGGAATGTGATATTTAACAGACAGCCCTTCACCAAATCTAACGCTCAGCTAAAATTTCAGCGACGCATCAGACTGGGAACACATTTGTTTCTCCACCCGATCGAAACCGACAGACAACTCCTCCCAAGATTAAGTATGGGCGTGATAAATGAGATTTCTTTCCAAGTTATAGGAGATGCTTACGTGTGTGCTACGTACATATATGTATGTACCTACGTGCTGAGGGAACTGCAAAACTTTAAAGTGAAAGATATGAAGATGATCTATAGAGCGCTTATGCAGGTGGCATTCTATGTAAAATACATCCAGACTCTTTGGAGATAGTCTCGTGTTTGTATTGGTATTAGACAGGTTACAGGGCGTTCATCACAAGGCACCCTTATTAATAAAACATGGGTTTAAGTCAAAGCAGTAGTTACGTTAGTTAATCCATACACGTGTTGTGGTGTAGGTTTAGTTACTTCGGAGGTAAAGTTAAACTAATGTTGTATCTTTTCATCATCATCATCCTCATTCTTCTTTCTGTTCTTATCTTTTTTATGTTTTCTTTTTGATACTTACCTTTCGGCCGTCATCAGAGTATTTAGCTACCACCTTTCCAGCAGGCCTCCTCCCGTTTCTTTGGTCTTGACATCAATGTTTAGTCGCTGTTTATGAATCCTTCTAGCTGAAGCACGTTCCTTTGAACCTATAGATGTAGATGTATTCTGTACATCAGAATAGAATAGAATATTGCTGAAGATTTTTTCTGTTTGAACATGCTAATCTCTGGAACTACCAGATCTGCAATATTTAAGCCCAAAGATTAAGGAAGGTTGTAGACTATATAACGTCCTGCTACGACCCTCAAGATCGGGTGAACCTACGGGGCACAGCAAGTTATTTATACATTTTAGTGAAATGATGATGATGATGTGACTAAGCTACGAGTAGTTGCATGTAGGACGACAGGTCAACACAAAAATAAATTGGTAAATTCTTGCATGTCTGTAGGTAATCCCCAATTGGTGGGGTTAAGCTAGCATGTGAATTAATTCTGCGAAATTCCGTTTGATTACGGATTTAACGGTTTTAGACATTTATTTTCTCAAAAGTGTACCGAATATCAAACCGTCCTGTTTGCTGATGACAGCACAATTATTATACCGTGCAAAAATTTAGAATCATTTGAAAATGATATAAATAATGCCATCCATTTCATTATAAACTGGTTAAATAAGAATAAACTTAAAATAAATTTAGAAAAAACACAGATTATGACGTTCGAACAAAGGAAAAAAAAACAAAATTTAAATATAAAATACGCAGACCAAAAAATACCGGAAACCGCTTGTGCCAGATTTCTAGGACTTTACTTGGATAGTCATGTTAATTGGAAATATCATGTAGAAACTGTGTGTAAAAAACTAAACCAGTATTCGTATGCGCTTTACAATCTTGCGAAAATTTCAAATGAATCTGTAGTTTTGATAGCATACAAAGCGTACATCTCATCAACGATACGTTTTGGGATAATGTATTGGGGAAATTCTACTGAAAAAAACACTGCGTTCAAAGCTCAAAAGAAGTGTGTGCGTGCTGTGTTTAAACTGAAAAAGACTGATAGTTGTAGGCCATTATTCGTAAAATATAAACTCCTTACTTTGCCCTGTATGTACATCTACGAGACAGCAGTATTCGCAAAATCAAACGTGCATTTATTTCAAACTCTTAGATCGAAACGTCGCAATAGAGAAATATGTGCTATTCCACACAAGTCTGCGCTTTACTCAAAAAGCTTTTTGGGAATAGCACCCAAGTTATATAATAAGTTGCCCAATTGTTTAAAAGATCTTGACAGCATACGCCATTTCAAAAAGGCTCTTCTTAATTTATTAGGCCAAAAAGCTTACTACACAGTCAATGAGTACCTAGCAGACAAATTGTAATTTAATGACATTTTATTTATTTCATATTATTTGTCAATAACTTAATTGTTTTATTTAATCTATTTAATTTTAATGTACTATTATCTGCTTAAATTTATTGTTATTTTAATTAATTAATTATTGGTATAGTTGAGTTCATTATTAATCTGACTGTTTTTATTATGTTTTTTACCAGTTATTCATTAGAAATTATAATTAGAAATATTTGTACGCCGTTGACGGCAAGACATAGCGCTCATTTATTAACATTGACATCTGTATTTTTATTTACCTATGTTCTACAAATAAAATATTTGAATTTGAATTTGAATTTGAATTTGAATTTGAAAAGATTTACATAATCACTAAAAATACATGAGGTCGATTAATTTCTTGCTCATATTCATATTACATGATAGATACCCCCGTATATTGAGAAGTTGTCTCAATATACGGTACTTACCTAACAATATCTTATGATAGTAGTGCTATGTAGTGTAAGGTGTATGTAGTAGTAGTGATGTTCTTGTGCAGAATCTCATAGCGTGGAGACGCCTAGGTAACTACCAGAAGCGGCATCGGCGACACTTTTTAATACAAACTTAACGTGTCACTGCTTTCTTGCACTGTGACACCAATGGCGTATAGAAACTGTCGTCTTTGAATGGCAGCCATGACGGACACTGTGCGCCCAACGCGTTGCCGCCTTTAGCCGCAGCATTCTGTGCTCATCATCCTCCTGCCTTACTTCAATTGATTTGTGGTCGGCACAGCGTGTCTTCTTATTCCATACTATTTGTCGTTATATTAACAATCACTTCCTTTCTAGCCCCATCATCTTTCACACAATGCATCCATATCGTTTCTTTAGTCTTCCCATCCTTCACATTCATACGTACTAAAAACTTTCTTCATAACATGATCCTCGCTACTCCCGCTCTGGAAATCAATAAATATTTTTAATAGAAATATCTTGACATATCGAATAGAAACGGAAAACAATTTTCAAAGCAATGTTTGTCATATCTTACTTTTCTCATATCGCAGTGATCGACATGTAAATAATAGAAATTGGAGTTTTATCGCTAGAATTCAGTTTGAGTATAAGAAGCTTAGTCGCCTTAGCATACACAACTACGTACATACATTCATCCCTATTTTATTACTATCGCTAATACCACGCTCACTGGAATTATGAAATTCCATCTTGCCGCGTATTGAATACGTAATCATTTGTCACGTGCTCCTATAATAGCATTTCGTCTGTTTTGTTCTTGTATTATTTTATATGATCATGGATCTAGTAAGTTAAGTTTTATGTATTTTGATAAACCACTAAAATACTATTCTTTTTCATCCCCGAAAATCGATTGGTCGCTAGAACTCGCTTTACAGAATTTGGTCATATGGTTAGAAGAACCGTTTTAATACTTCAAAAACAAATGCATACATGATGAAAAAAGTAACTCTCCTAATTGCGATTTGTGCGGAGTAGAGGAAGACCTGCAACATGTTTTGATGAAATGTGTCAAGAATAGCCAGGAGTGAGAGTTGCTGAGGGGAGCACTTAAGATAAACAAGTATGATGTGTCGTACCTTGAGGATGCTCAATACTCTCCTGACGGCCAACCCGGAATGTGATGTGTTTGCGGACGAATGGAGTAAAATTAAGCGCGTATGTCTGATGTTCTGTGAGAGACAGTATGCAAGGGTGTCTACTGTTCCATGTTAGTAAGTAGAGAATAGTTGTTTTTGATTGTATTGTCTGCATTGTATAGTTTTTGTTTTGTTTCTATGTTAATTAATGTAATTGGTGCTATGCCGTGTTAATTAACTATAAATAAATAAATAAATAAATAAATAAATAAATATGATGTAGGAATCGCGCAAACTATTTTATCATCCCTAATATCTGATAAAGCGAGGATGCTTTGTAGTTTATTTACAGTGCTTCCACAGTAGCTTTCTTCTTGATGCCTTTCTTATCTTATGAGTTTGTAATCTCTGATGATGGACACAATGGGGTTGTCATATCCAAATAAGGATAAAAACCCAAAAAAAAGCTGAATAATAAATAAATCAATACTGGTATAAATCAATGGTCCCTTTTCGTGATACCTATACATATAAAAACCTACTAAGCCTACTTTTGTATCATACTAAAGTTCATCAATGTCTCTAATGGGACTTACTTGTCTACAACAGCATGCAAACTAAATGTAGGTATATAACACTAGTATAACTCTTGACCTTCTTTACAGCGGAATGCGCTCCAACTCTCGCGCCATGGAAGCCACCAGTCGAGGTGACAACGAGTGAAGCAACGCAGAACCAACGCGACACAGAAACACACGCAATATACGACATCAACGACATAGTGCACTTCGAAGACAACGACATCGTCATGAGGGACGCCAGACGAGCCAAAGTACACGACAACAACAAACTGGACAATTCCGTCGTCCCATTCAAAACTTATTCTAGTTACAACGACGTTAAGATACATATTGGGAAAGATAACAAAAGTGCTGCAGTTGTGGCTGATGTGGACAATGATCTGAGGAGTGATGATCGAAGGGAGGACAAATCTTGTGAATGCCAGCATGGCGGCGGTTGTGTCGCAAGTGTTTGTGTGTGTCCCCTCGGGTACGCGGGAGTCAAGTGTGAGATCACTCTAGATTTGAAGGTAAGGACGATGTTATTTATAGTTGTACCATGACTTTAAACATAACTTTTGTCTTTTATATTTGTAATATATCGAATTTGGAGCCATTTTTACTTGGTGTTAAACAAGTGTCCGTAAATATTGAATTGATGTGAATCAAAACGAATAATGGTGATTGTGATCAACACCATTAATTGGGCTTTCTTAATTCTGACAAAACAAACCAAGCTGATTATTTTTAAATCTATTCTAAGCATAAGTTTTGTATGTAAAATATATTGGACTCAATTTGATGAAAATTAATATACCGAATTTGGAATATTGGATTTGTTTGACTCAATTAATTGAATGAATGAGAGATTGTAGGTTGGTTAATTTTGGCTTACAAAGTTCAATTATCCTGAAGATAATCAAATGAAACAGTCTAGTATTTCTAGTATTCAAATTAGTCTAGAATTATAAGCATTCTAGAATACATAAGCATTTTAATTTAAAAACAATGTGTTTCAGTCAATACAAAAAAAAATATGACTACGTCTTGTCCTATAGCTTGTCTTTCATTACCGAAACAACAGTTCGCAACGGAACCATTACTTCTCTCAATACGTTCTTCGTCTTAAAACGTGTTCGCAGAAACGAGTACTTTCTTTGCCTTTATTTTACTCCTTTCATAAATCAACTGAAGAACTGTTCCTGTCTTTTTACAACTTTGTTTGAAAAATGTTTCTCCACTTCGTCTGGACTTGTAGCTTTTTGAATACTTTGCGGAACTGTAGCAAACCTGATAGATTTTTCACCCCGCTATGTACTTAGTTTTTAATGAGTCCGTTTTGTGTAAAAATGAGTTTGTTGTTTAAGAGCACATTTAAATAAATTAAAACTCTTTGTGCACTTCCTCACCCGTGCAGTTTTTCGCTACTACGTACCTACTCACAAAGTGTTTCCTTTAACTTAACAACTGGGTAACAAGCAGCTAGTTGGCATTATCTACTGGCGCTACCATGACCCATTTTCCTGTGAGAAGTGTATGCAAATGTGTACAATTGCGTCAATTGATGAAACTAGGTACAGCTAAAGCTCATTTGTCAATTTGGTCCTTGTACTCACACTATCAGTTGACACTTAACGCTTGGATTGTTCAGAACGTCCGATTCTCTATATGTGTTGGTCATTATAACTGCACTGCTTGTGCTTACTGTATTAATTAATGTGATGTCCTACACTGTACTGTGTGCGTGAGTATTATGGCAGTAGAATGTGTGACTTCGACCTTGGTTAGTGAAGTTTTTGCAAACACTTCCCTAACTAAATCTCCCAGATGTGCCTCTGGTATCACTTTTGAACATCGGTATATGATCCCAACTGCATTCCAGAAATGTGTCGGATCCAATAGAAACTTGCCGAAGATCCGAAGTTACAGAAGTCAAACTCAAAGCTTGAAATGAAACACGACATGTGTGCTCACGGTACTGTTTCCAATGAATAAATTAAATTCCGTATTCGTTCGCCAATTTTATTTTAAAGTTATCCCTTTGAGCGGTGCACAATATTTGTGTTCCATTGCCGCGACCGTGCTTGTTTTTGTGACGTCAAATTGTGGTATTATTTCAGGTGCCTCGGTTCAACGGCTCGTCGTACCTCCGCCTGCCCGGGTTGGGGAGCACCGCGGAGTCGTGGCTTGACATACAGGTAACAAAGATGTTTTTAGAACAAATTTGTACACTTTTATCCTTAAAAATTACTCGTAGAATGGCGTAAGTTCCTAATAAGAAATTGTTAGAAGAGCCACTCAGCCCTCTTCCTCTTTCGTAATTTTACTGTTCCCGACAGGGTCCATATTGATCTTTTACTTTCTTATACCATCTATGTAATACATATGGAATAGAATAAAGAGTTGAGCATTGAGAATTCCATCATTTATCATTAAATACTCTTTCGAAAATGTCTTTTGTTAAAAAGCCGCGCCCTTAGCGGTGAGTAACATCTACAACCGAGATCATAGTCCATAACAACAAGAAATGGTAGGTGATGCATTTGCTCACAAAGAAACTAGATTTTGCCCTCTTGATATTTGGAAATAATCGTATAGGGAAGTACTATTGGGAGAAAGAGTCATGTGTCTTATTAAACCAGGCCATGGTCTACCCGTGTGTAAAATGTCATCCAAATGCATTCAACCATTGAGGTATGATTGATTGACGAACATCCCAATTCACAAAAACATATGCATACTTTTGTATTTTGTACTATTAAACGGCCCAGACTCTCCTCAAAGTTTGGCTCAAGGTCACATTCGACCGAAAACTGAAAAAGAGGGCAGGCCTTTGCCCTCCACTGGGCGGGCTGTGGAAACCCATAACCTCATAAATATCAAACTTCGCAAATATGGCGTCCTGTCCAACTCAGTGTTGATCTCTAAACAAAGTGTAAACGAGGAATTTCGGAAATATTTTCTAAACAAACTTTTTCTTTTTAAAAGCTTTCTGCGAAACTCCGAACCAAATATAATTTAGTCTAACGTTCGCAGACACTTAAGAAGTTAGGCCATAAATTAATAGCCTCAGGTGCAGAGGATTGCCTATATAGCTGTACGAGCTTGTTCATGCTTTAATGGGTTTTAACGGAAATGGGACATGTTACCTCCGTGTCTGAGCTTTAGATAGGTTGACATGTTTCCTGACTCGTCTAGCTTCATTCAGAGACGCTTTCCTGCTGGTCGCCCCAGTTGATTTTAGCTTACAGACTTAGCAGAAGTTGGGAGTAGTGTAAAGTGGCTTATCGCTACTGCTAGGCATGAGATCCTGGGTTTGATTTCCGATTTAGTTAGTTATTGGGTTCCCCTTTCTTAATCTACCTAAACCCATGTTTTCGAGGCTTTGTAGAAACACTAAAATATATAAAAAATATATAATAATAGTCCTAAGATACTTTGTAGAATGTACTCTGTTCATGGGAACAGAGTACATTCTACAAAGTATCTCGTGGTCATGGGCCCACGTGACCGAATGTTCAGATTGATAAGTGGAACAATCCGTGAAATCAAAGCGGCTATAGAGAATTCGAAAACATACAAGTAACACACTAACTAAGTACGTACGGAATATGTGTGGCCCAATCATTCGAAAAGCTTCACGTCCCACTTCGATCAGTAGACGAGAATCGGTCGGTACCTAGCAGAGCGCAATCGGCGCCATTGCTCTGGGACGTCTTAGATAAATTATACAACGACAGTCATAGACAAATAGGTTTTCGATTGAAACACGGTGAGCTATTCGAGTTATGTCAATACTACATTCAATGGGCATTATTTGTTGTAAGGAGTGCTAAGTTCAAACAATGGCTTATTGGAATAGCCTGTAGTACTATTTGTTAACTTCAATGCTTGTTATCATTATAACGCTTGCAATGCTTGCATTGTATAGCTTTATACTAATTTTGTCACTGCATATTCTTCTCGGGCTTAGGGCTAAATATAAACATCCGCATATGTACATATTAGGTCTTTACCTATGAAATTGCCGTTCTGCAGTACTGGCCATTTCAAATCAAAATATTTTTTGTTTGGCTAAGAATTCTAATTTCAAATTAATTTTATTTTAAAAACATGGATTTTTTTTTCCAAAAGTAGTCATTTGTTTATTGATTAGTGTTACATTTTCATCGCATTTAAATCTTTTTCGTCATCATGGATACGTTAAAAATTCGAGTAATTATGGAATATGAGTACCGTCGTGGCAGCAACGCGGCACAAGCGGCACGCAACATCAACGACGTTTACGGAGCTAACACTACAAACCAACGCACTACCTGTTATTGGTTTGCTCGCTTCCGTTCTGGAAATTTCGACCTGAAAAATGAACCTCGTGGTCGTCCGAAGACTTTGGTCGACAATGACGAATTAAAGGCGATTGTGGAAGCTGATGATACACAATCTACGGCTGAATTAGCAGCAGCTTTCGACGTTAGCGTCAAAACAATATTGGTCCATTTGCGTCAAATTGGCAAGGTAAAAAAGCTTGACAAATGGGTGCCCCACGAACTCAATGATCGCCAGCGCGAAGTACGCGTCGAGACGTGCCTTGCACTGCTCAACAGACACACAAATGAAGGAATTTTGAACCGCATTGTTACCTGCGATGAAAAATGGATTCTGTTTGATAACCGCAAGCGCTCAGCAAGTTGGTTGGATCCTGGTTCAGCACCCAAACAATGCCCTAAACGAAAACTTACCCCAAGAAAAGTGATGGTCACTGTTTGGTGGTCTAGCGCCGGTGTGATTCAACACAGCTTCTTACCAAACGGGGTGAGCATTACTGCAGATGTGTACTGTGAAGAATTGAACACAATGATGGAGAAGCTGGCACATCTCCAACCAGCATTGGTCAATCGCTCGTCTCCGCTGCTCCTGCACGACAACGCGCGACCTCATACTGCACAGCAGACGGTCTCCAAGTTGCAAGAACTGGGGTTGGAAGCTCTCCGTCATCCGCCCTACTCACCAGACCTTGCGCCTACAGACTACTACTTTTTCAGAATTTGGATAACTTCTTGGCGGGAAAAAAATTCAATACCCGAGAGGCAGTACAAAATGCCTTTGAAGAATTTGTTGCCTCCCGTCCAGCTGATTTCTTTAAGAAGGGCATCAATAAACTGCCACTGCGTTGGCAAAGATGCATTGATTGCATGGGTGATTACTTCGATTAATACAAATAAAAAATACATGAAAAAAATTCATTTAAATTTTTTCATACAAAACGGCAATTTCATAGGTAAAGACCTATTATATCAATCGAAGGTTAAGTTACGTTTGCCGACGTCAAACCGTGGGTCGAAAAGAAGTCATTACGGGTTTAAACTCCTTCGCTGTTCTTTTCTGTTTAACTTCTTTGCGGGATCTAAGACAGTTGAATCGATTCTCCGGGACTCATCGAGCTTCATTGCCTCGACGCTTTCCGGTGGTTGCCATTGTTGAATCTGGTTTTCAGGAGTTGCAGTGGTTTGGGAATAGTGTGGTGGGCTTGTCCCAATAAAAAAGTCTTTACGGCTCGTCAGAAGCCCGAATGTCTGGCAACCAGTCTTACAGAGGGGTATCGTAGCAGAAGGTAGATTGTAGTAGACAGATTGGCAGTCGAATCGTGTAAAATACTGGTATTCAGCTGTTTCTGGTTAGATTAGAAGCCGACACCGACATACTCGTAGTGAGAAAAGGCTCTCGACTTTAATACCTCCAGCTAACGGGAAACAGACTCCGGCTGGGTATTCCAATCCTTGGACATGCACAATAAAACTATTCTCGAAGCGTATTGTGGTCCGATGATGGATCAAAGATTTATTAAAACCATTATTTGATTGATAGATAGATATATTTATTTTCTTAGAATGTAGGTAAGTAGTACAATCAGGTTTTACTATAGTTTTGATCCTTATACATTCTGCCTCATGGCATGATACAATTATTACGGCAATTATTCAGTTTACTTAATACTATTTGGTAATTAATATATGATTTGCCCATCATGGACTAAATTGACTTTTTTATTTTATTATATCATTTTTGAAGAAATATTTTTAAGGTACTTTTTAAACTTTCTTAAAAATTGATCATTAATAAATTTTGATACATGGTTATAAATAAGAGGAGCCATACACAACTCTTTTTTTGAACCACCTGTGCATAACTCATCTTCGTATTGAGTTCTTAAACTTGTATTATTAATTCTAGTATTTTTCAATGTTGGGAACAGATGATCATTTGTTTTCACAAAAATGGCTATTTCTAATTATACTCGTACAGCAAAATTTTATAGGCTATATTTTTTGAAAACAGGTACGCAGAGCTCTGTCACTTTAAGATGATGTCAGTTGGCAAACAATTAAAATCCCTAGAAATTTTGCAACATTGACCGCGTCAATTGTTTGTCCATTATAATGTATATCCATATTTGTGTCTAATAATATTCTTTGATAAAAATGTATTACTTTCGTTTTCTGTGAATTTATTATTAAGTTATTTTTATTAATCCAAATTATACATTTTCATGCGTACTTTTGACACATAGGAATCTTTATGACATTTAATTATCAAGGTACTGTCATCACTCATCAGCAAAAATGACTATTGGACTTGGCATTTCGCTTGGCAAGTCATTCACTCACAGTAGAAACTTCTTCTAACTAACCAGTTCAGGTAATAAAATTGCAAGCATATTAATTTCCGGGTTCAGCATACAGGAATACTTGTAGATACATACAGCTGAAAAGTTGGTACACTAAACCGTCAAGTTGGTCTTGCAGTATGAACGGTCCTGCCTATAATTTTATTTTCCATCTCACTCCCGCTTCTTGCATTGTCTTGCAGCATTTCTCTTAATTTCAAGAGTTTTACAAGCGTTGTTCTAATGATAATTTACGAGCCCGCCTTATTACGAGCGCGGCAATGAAACGCGAACTGTGCCCGTTAAACTGCCAACACTTTTAATTACAACTGCAGCACTAAACTTGTACAGTCAACCGCTCGTTCATGGTTACAGTTTCACTTTGACAGTGCCTTCGATACGTAAGCTTTAACTTAGGGACGGTTTTAGTGGCTCAAGTGTTACTTCTACGTAGCTGCACCTGCATTTCATTTAGTATTTCTTGGTAATCCCCTTTTCACTGCTGGGCTTAAATTATCTAAACTAATATTATAATGAAGAAAGATTTGATCGTCAGAACTCCATAAAACAACATATTATTCTCAAACTTCTCCTTGAAGTTTTCTGTGGGTTCACAGAAAACTTTTTCAAACCCTGTAATTAATTAGTATGAAAGAACTAAACTAAGTAATTTCATTTTAATTGTAGTTTCAGTACACTGTGCCCGTACACACGAGTTCGATTATTGGAAGGAATCACAGTAACCTTCCGTTCTGAAAGTTTACAGAAACTTTCAGCGGTATTGTTTCCCGAAGCATTTCCAACCGAGGGGATTTCGATGCGAAAATATTCAATACAATGCAATTAGTTAAAGTTTGTTGTCTGTTTATTATAACTGGCAACATTAACGTTTGAGAAGTTCGAAACTCGTTAGTGTTTTGCATGATTCGTGGAAAAAAATAAACGTTTATGGTATGGTGGACTTTAGAATTTGCGTTAGGTCCTTGGGTAGTGTGAATTTTTTTGTCGATCTGCCTGCAAATGAAAGCTCTTGCTTTGTACGACTAAACACGTATCCCTCTCTGCTCACGTACCTCTTCCATCTTTTGTGTCTAAACACACTATGCCGAAGTTACGCGATCGAAATTCAGCACAATTACGCCTGCAATGCTTTTTGAATTACTGAAGACACACTATGCCGAAATTACGTCGCGTCATAGCGTACAGCCTAACTTCGGTCGGACGTAAGTTCAGCGGCAACTTATTCTGTGAGCACACATTATACGCGACCGATGTGGCGCGGCGGGCGATGGTCCGCCTGCGACGCAAGAGGTTGCGGGTTCGATTCCCGCCTTGGGACAAATGTTTGTACGATCTACAAATATTTGTTCCGGGTGTTCTGGGTATTTGCTATGTATAATAAAAATATCTATCTATGTAATGTGTTGTATTAAGTATATCAGTCATCTAGTACCCATAACACAAGCTCTGCTTAGCTTGGGGCTAGATGATGCTGTGTGGATTGTCCAGCAATATTTATTTATTATTTATTTATTTTATATTTATATTTAAAAAAAAGTTCGGTTCGATTGCCTCACGGGACCGTTTTGAGAGCCTTGTTTACTACTATAAATGATAGAACCTCGCTGATTTAATATTTAGCTAGCGGACGTTATTACACTAGCGCGTCTCTGAAACGAAACTTTGCCCGCCCTAAACAAATGGCATGTTTTTATTTTAAACCATCCTCAAATCGCTTGAGTGTTTAAAACCTGCCATAACTAATATTCTTCCAGCCTGCACGCCATAAGGTTGCCTTTGGCATGCAAACGTCACAGTACCTACACGTGCGTAGTCGAAGGTTGCTAGTAGTCGGAGATGTGCTTGATTTGTAACGTTTTCCTTTACAGATAACGCTGAAACCTAGCAGCGGCGAAGGTCTGGTGCTGTACAACTCTGAGCGCTCGGACGGTGACGGAGACTTTTTCTCGCTGCACCTTCGGGACTACTTCGTCGAGTTTGCCTTTGACCTGGGAGCTGGCATCGCTCTCGTTAGGTAAATAGCTTACTTAAAATGTACTTAACACTACTCTCCTTCTATTCATAATTCAGGAAGATGAGTAACTGGAGTAAGCTACCTCATTAATCTTCTCATTAGTCTTACCTTTTCTTCAGAGCTTCTTACAAAATATGACCTGTATAACAGTTTACTCTTGCAGTACTGATATTAATACCACAAGCTTCTTTTTTCGTAGAATTAAAAACAAACACATTGTTCGCTTGACAGATCAGCATATCCAGTAGAACCCAACAAATGGCACTCAGTGTCTGTGTCCCGCGCGGGGCGGCGCGCCAGCCTGCGCGTGCGCGGCGCGGGCGGCGCGCGCTCGGTGGCGTCCCGCGGCGCGCGCCGGCGCCTGGCGCTGCGCCAGCCGCTGCTGCTGGGCGGCGCGCCGCACCCGCTGCCCGCTCGCCTGGCGCTGGCCACATCCTTCAATGGATGTGTATCGCAGGTGAGCTGGACTACTGCACTTAAGCATCACTCGAAATACTGGGCTACCCCTTGGTAAGCCAAGGGGTATCCTATTGCCCAATAATTGGGTTGCGGAGGTCAAATAGCCAATTACTCCATGTAAAATACTGGTATTCAGGTGCATCAGGTTAGACTGGAAGCCGACCCCAACATGGTTGGGGAAAGGCTGGACAGATGATAATATGATGATGATCTTCCAGCCCGAACTCGGCCAACATGATTTATTATGATTCGCTCCTCATAGAGAGGCGATTGACAGAATTGAGGTTTCCTGATCAGCAGATCCATAATCAAGCTTTAAATAAGTATTCAATGGCTGTGTATGACCATGATAGAAAATTGATGAGAATTTACCTTAGTATAACCATTTGAATATTCTCGTATTCATATCAGCAAAGCGCCTGCAGCATTTGAATAAGCAATCACGCTATAACGTGTTTATTGTGTTTCAGCTAATAATAAACGACGAGGAGCTATCAGTAGTGTCGGCGGCGCTGGGCGGACTGAACGTTGATAACTGTGACGATGCGGACAGTAACTGCACGTGAGTACATACTAATTCTTTCGGTTTACTACTTATACGCACGAGTATCATCGTGTCTATGTTAAACATCAATGAGAAGATATTAGTGTGCAGCCTCATCAAGGCCTCTTTGGCTATCGTGATTGGAGCACTAAAATTAACCAGTCCACTTTATTAAACTGAGATTCAGTCGTAACTCGCAGATTGAAATATTTTCAAAGAGGGGCTACTCTCTTTGAAAAATCTTCAATCCTTAACAAATTAACTGTGGAAATCCTATAATCTTACTTACTTTACTATTACAGGAGTAAGGGCCTCTGCAAAGAAGTGCTAGATACGATCCCAGTATACCCTAACAACATATCGGAAACCGACGCCCACCACTCAATAGTCGCAAAGAAAGGCTTCAAACAAAAGAACCACAAGAGCAATCACAAGAAGCACACACACATAGACAAATACAAGAAAAAGAAATACTTCATCAGTAAAAAGCATCAGTTCCTACTCGAAGGGCTCGAGAGGAACAATGACGTGGCAACAGACTTGCCGTACGACGGGCAGACGTACATGCAAGTGAAGTATCTCAGCGACAACGAGGTGAACTGGGGGGACATGAACACGTATCCTAGCTTCACTGGCGCTGACAGCTTCATACACATCGACGATGACGATACTATGAAACGGTGAGTCTAACATTGCAATGTCTTCTACTTGTAGCCAATAGTATCTTTTTCATAAGTTTTAAAGTACATCTAAATATTAGATGAAGGCATGGTCTAGCTTCTGTAGGTAAGGCAATCTGCATCTTATTTCCGTAAAATCTATGTTGTCACACTTATCCTCTTTAGTTTAACCATTTAATTGTGGATTTTATTTCATTTAATTCTTAGTTCGACTTAGTTCAGACGGCACGGTTGGCGCAGTGGCTGAGCGATCAACTGCCGCGCTGCGTGTCGTGGGTTTGATTCCCGCACGGAACAAATATTTGTATGGCCTACAGGTAGTTGTTCCGGGTCTGTCTGTTTGTGTATGTGCCTTTAAATGTAACCAACGAAACAGGACAAAATTCCTAGTTTGGGGCAAAGTTAAAAAAAAAAAACAATAAAATGTTTCACACATGTTTCAAACAATAAATTGTCAGTTTGCTAAAAAAGTCGCTATCATTGATTCCAATGTAAAGTGCAATTACAATATAGTACACATGGTGAATATAGTCCATTCGCGCAAGCATTGCTATAAGAATATTACAGCATTCAAATTCAACAGCGTATAATGCTAATAATTTGATTTGAATGAATCATCATCCTTCTGCCATTATCCCAATTTATTTGGGTCGGCGCAGCATGTTTTCTTCTTCTATACATCTCTAGTTGCCGTCATCTCAATACTCATCTCTTTTCTAGCCATATCATCTTTCACACAATCCATCCATCTTTTCTTTGGTCTCCCTCTACTCTTGTAACCCTCCACATTCAGACTCAAAACTTTCCTTTGATGTAGATCTGAATAAACAGATGTTTCGTCCCACACATTGCAGGCTGGTGAGCTACTCGCTGGACATCAACATCCGCTTCCGCTCAGTGTCGGCGCGCGGCCTGCTGGTGTGGAGCGGCGGCGCGCGCGCCCCGCCCGACTTCCTCTCGCTCGCCATCGAGAACTCCGTGCTCGTGTTCAGGTCATTTGCGACTAGTTCTTATGCGACCTCCCCATGTAGCTTCCAACGTTGGCTGGCCTCAACCCACTCGTCCAAAATATGTATCGAGGAAATATCGTTGGCCAACATTGCAATCAATGCTATTTCATTACCTTAATCCTTATTATATGACTTGCACTACTTGCAGGTCCATTTATTTCACACCTGCTTGTTAATGTCAAAGTATATGTTATGCAAACCTAAGTCAAAATAAGTCATTACAGCTCTATGGTCTAGCCGAGCAATAATATTACAATATCATAAATAACCCTCTGGTCTATGATATGTTTTGAATTTGGAGCCTCAATCAAAAGTTTGTATAAAATCTTTTAGGTACCGAAAACGACTTATTAGAAAATCTAATTGCTTTTTATTATCTCACAGAAGGTGAAAAGTAGCTTGAATCCCTTGCTGCATTAGGATTATAGTGTTGGTGCATTATCTATTATTATAACTGTCCATACTTTAGCTAATAATTTTGACGACACGGTTGGCGCGGTGGTTGAGCCATCGGCTGCTGCGCCGCGTGTTGTGGGTTCGATCCCCACTCGGAACAAATATTTGTATGACCTACAGGTAGTTGTTCCGAGTCTGGCTGTTTGTGTATGTGAGTTTAAATGTTTGTAAACGCACCCACGATACAGGAGAAATTCCTAGTGTGGGGCAGCGTTTTTTATTAAAGAAAGAAGAAGAAGAATAAATAATTGATGATTGTTTTAGGTACGACCTGGGCAGCGGCGAGGTGGTGATCATCGCCAACCACACCAAAGTTGACGACGGACTGTGGCACAGAGCGCGAGCCACCAGGTACACATACATGCTCACTAAATATTTATACTAAAATATCATATTTAGTAAACCTAGAATGTGTGTATTTAAAAAACCTACCATGGTCAGGTTCATCATCTGCCTAGCCTTTCCCAAACTTTATTGGGATCGGATTCCAGTTTAACCGGATGCAGCTGAATACCATTATTTTATATGGAGCTGACTCGCTGGCTATCTGACCTTCACAACCCAGTTACTGGGCAACGCGATGCTCCTTAGTAAGACTGGTTATCAGACTTTCGGGATTCTGACTACCCGTTACGACTGTCAAAGATCTACAAATGACAACCGGGACCAACGGCACGTGCTTTCCGACGCACCATGGTCAGGTTACGATGGATTATTATTTTGGAGAGGACCACCATGTTAAACCAAAAAACATTGATGCGCCGACAGATTTACCTCATTTCTGACGATCAGCACGAGTTGTCTTTGGTACTTACCTTTACATTATGAGGGTCAGAAGTATCAATGACAACACTGAAAATCGAGCAGATCTATAGGCACCTTTGAAGTATTTAAAGCAGTTCACATTCTAAAACGGATCTCTAAATTTGAGAATAATGCAGTCTAAGATCTATATTTATGTACATGATCTGTGGACGGCCTAACATGTGGTCCTGTGGGTTCGATTTCCTGGTCGGGCAAAACATTGAGATTTTCCATTAAGGATTTTACTCAGTACTAGCCTGGATTCAGGATATGTGCTTGTTTAATGGCAATAGGCTCGCCCCCTATTACTTGAGACTTACAACAATAAAATGTGGGTACACCTGCGTCTAACTCTTCGAGTTTCTCCGACATGATATGGCGTGAAGCTACGACAAAACTAGATTCTATTAGATGCAGCTCTCAAACTGATGACCACTCTTTGAGAACAGCGAACTCAAATCGCAACCAGCTCACGAGTGTGTTCAAAGAAAACAAAATTAATCGTTTTATAGGAATCATGGCACTTGGTTCTTCTGAACTACATTGATTATTCGAAGATTTGAAGAATGTGTTCTTCCTTGGTTTAGAAACAGACAAGCGGGCGTGTTGGAGGTGGACGGGCTGGGCTCCGTCGGCAAGGTGTCGCCCGGGAAGCTCAAGCAGCTCAACACTGAGAACGGACTGTATATAGGTAAACAGATGTACTATTTACTTTAGAAGTACTTAATTGTACCTAGTAGTTGTAGTACTCATAGTAACAGAGCTCGTTCGGGGTAGGACTACCATTATGCCTTGCTTCTAAGGCTGTTATTAAATCAGATAACCCCTTGGACAGTACGCTGTCTAGAATTTTCTGGGTATACTTCGATTCCCAAATAAAAATAAAAGTTAACGCCTACTAATATATGTGCATACAACACACTGGTACCACACAGGTTGCTGGGAGAACGGTATCTTTTGGGGAAAACAACATCTATTTTTATGAATGTTTTCATCTATTAATTTCCCTCCTCAGGTGGTCTCCCATCAATAGAACTGAACACGCAAGGGAGGTACAAGAGCGGCCTGGTCGGCTGCGTGTCGCAGATCTCCCTAAGTGGAGACTTCGACATTCCTCTGTCGCTGTCGAAACTGCCCCACACTATAACCAACAATGTCGGACGATGCGCGCCATAAAACATGCACTATTCATTTAAATGAACCGACCAAGTTCATTTAAGTGAATAACACAACATTTGTTACTACCTTCCGGATTCATTTAACATCTAAAAAGTTCATTTAAACTCGTTAAATGTTAAATGAAACAGTGTTAAAGTTAATGTTAGGTGTGTCTCATAGATTTTGTCTTCTTTTTCGTCTGGGGTTGCTTTCGATTATGTAACGACCAATCACTCCGTGACTACATATCAATGTAATTTAAATGTCGGAGGCAATAAACTAATATTAATACGAACTTCTTCACCATTTTGATATGATTTTCTGATTATCATTTCCTGATAAATTTATGGTTTAATTTTTAGTTTTAAAATGAATACTCTAGTCAATTTAGAATAAGTAAACTGCGGGTTTCTAAATCTGTCACCTTTTTATTATTGTTCAATCTTATTTATTTTAACTATTAAGTATACTATAATTTTAATTTATTTTCCATGTACGATGGAATAACTTTTCAAAGTGCTTTACTATCTAGTAGATATATAAAAAAACTATTTGTAATGTTAAATTAAATAAAATTCTAGTCGTACGAGTGGTTTGCACGCATTATCATTTTGTAAGGAACCTTTTGTTTCGTAGCTAATCACAATTTGTTACGATGTGGGTGTATTTTATATTATCGCACGGACGTAGCTGGGATGGTTTTCAGTGTTTGAGCTTATTGACTAAAATTCCCATCAAAATCCATAATCATCAGCATTTTGCTAGAGACCTCAACAGTTTTAGGTTGGCTTCAGTCTAAGCAAGTGCTGTGAGATCTTAGTATTCAATGAAGTTTTGTCTGTTTATTAACAGGTAAAACCCTACTAAAATATAGTTATGTGCGGAAACCTTGTATCACTCAAAACGTAATCCTAGCTGTGTTCGTGTAAAATAGTTCAATAAGTATACATACATAGCGTTTGTATATCGAAAACATTTTCATATGAACGTGGTTTTAGAACATTTGTAAGTAGGACAATAGAGTTTGATGATATTGTAATATTAATTGAGCCCTTATATTTAAGCCCGGGAACGGTTATGTTTGCCCATGGTTTCATTAAATTTATATAGGTACCAGTTCAAATAATAAAGTAAAGCTGTCACAGATATGAAACCTGTTGTTATTTTTAATGTTAAAATTATACTGCCGAAATTTCTCCTCCACTCGAGCTAAAGTTCTGCTTAATCGCAAATATTATTGCCACAAATGACTTTCACACACCAGACTTATAATATTATCCGGTACTAGATTAAAAATATTTCAAAGTTAAGACATTTTGACAGCATTGTGCGGACTGAAATGTCAATTCGTGGAATGAATATGATATTAGGTTTTTTTTTTATTTGTGCAAGTACAAGCTGTGTGTTCCCGGGCGTGTGTTGACTTGCTTCGTTTCGCGAGTTGGTTTGCGTCGGACCTAGCACCATTAGTCATAATATAGTCGATACATATATTTATATCTATCGGTAGTGTTACGCGCTTTGTATGTATAAACGATAGGTATCGGAGCTTGTCAATTGTTTAGTGGTGGCTATTATTTTCATTTTATTTATTTCTACATATTGTACACGTTAATATTTAATCAAATAAAATGATTAATTTTAAATGAAAGTTGTTGTATTTAAATTGGTAAATGTGTAAAGTAAACCTTATGGTGAAATAATGTAAAGTAGAGTATTGTTGTTATAAGAATGGTTTAAATTCATTTTTAATTATAAAATCAATTAAGTAATGCCATTTGACATCATAATGACGATGACAATTCTAAATAAATCTATTAATCTTTAGTGAATATCCCAATTCCATCGATTTGAGGCAGTATTCTGAGATGATTTAATGACGACAGATATTATCAGTAGTTGGTATTAGGTATTCTATTATATCTCTGCCATTCGACAATT
Source organism: Phlogophora meticulosa (assembly GCA_905147745.2). Taxonomy (NCBI): domain Eukaryota; kingdom Metazoa; phylum Arthropoda; class Insecta; order Lepidoptera; family Noctuidae; genus Phlogophora; species Phlogophora meticulosa. Next base: position 3,631,663 of record LR990540.1, on the reverse strand, counting down.
GATGAGCAAATCCGATACAAACCCTAAATGCCCTTAACTGGGATTTCATTTACACCAATAATTTTTGTCAATTATAGTATTTCACAGGGTGTGGAAATTATTTACATAAATGTCTACATATCTTTATTGTGGTCTCCCATTATTTGACTGAACATTTAAGTTGCGAAGGTATTGCTTAATAATTTAACTGCATTAATGGGGTTAAATGTAACTCATTTTAAAAGAACTTTTGGAATTATATATACTCGTATCAGAACCAAACAATTGTTAAATTATTTAATAAAAATAAATAACGAAATAAAAAATAAATTTTATAAAGAAACAATATAATGATATGCAACAATAAATTATTATACGTCATTCTGTTGAACTGATCCCTGCGCTTGTCGCCATTTGTCTAAATTAGCTAACCACCGGCTTTTTATAATGAGATTTTTGTAAATGAAACATATTTCAGTGCATTCGGCTCCGTTGACTTACCTGGGCACTCCGTGGAACGATCTAGTTTGGCTTCGCGCTCTTTAACGCTTCACCTGTCACGATATTAAGGGGAATATAGACTTGTAACTCATGCGAAATGTACACGGCAGCGATAACATTCCATCATCTTTCTGGCTACAGAAACACCATTTTCTGAATAAGAGGTGCAATTATGTTTCCACCTATCCTTTGACGTCATACGTGCGCAGGTAAGTCAAGAGTGAGCCGTGAGTGTGTTGAGAGTATCGATACATACGTAGTTACTACTTGTGACATAGCTTGACTAGCATTAGTTTTGTATGTGAGACCTGTCCGATGTATTATACGCCGTTATTTGTACAAAATTATATCAATAAAAATATAATGACATTCTCTTGTTTTTATTCACTTGTTTCATTCAATATTTGTCAACAAGATTGGCTTGTCTTAAAGTCTTCACATATGTGTATATCCCAAAAGGTATAGCTGTTTAATCTTAATTCGACATTGATTGTGAGTGCTAATTGGCCCGAAGGGGTTGCTGAACCATCGTACATGTTGAGTGAGTACTCTGCAACCGACCGTTAACTGTGGTTTAACCGAAACCAGTTTCGATCACAATCAGTTAAGTCCAAGTCCTGTTAGAAAAGATGTTCGAAGGCGCGGGCCTCAGTCTGTCACGTTCCAAAACATTGAAACATATCTGACGAAGAAAGCGGATATCGGTGACAAACTTGAAGGTGCTGGTTCTAGATTCATTTCAATGAAGTCAGTACTTCGAAACACTGAATTGCCAAATTATAACATCACGACCATCCCACAAATCGCTTACTTGCGTAAGCGATTTTTGTGATATACTTAGGCTAAGCGCGCACTACAAAAAATATTCGTTTTTATTATTAAAATGCAAAATGAAATCAAAGCATCTGCTATTTTCATTTCGCAGTGCGAGGACTCTTGTATATAGGTATTGTTCACAAAGTGGCCATTAAAATTCGTAGGGCGCGCTTAGGCTTACCGTCAAACAATACGTTGCGACAGCAGAGCGTATGGTCCTGCGTTCGAGTCCCAAAGCAGTCAAAGTTTTTTGAGTTTTTTCTCCATAAAACAGGGTCGCCCCTAAAATCTGGGACTTAAACATAACTGGCGAAATGTTACCATTTACACTCCTCTCTCCACTCGCCCAGCCGTTCGGGGAGTACAGGCGTGTTATGTTCTGTGTAATTAAAATTTATAGAAACACCATGTCATTGTGTACACATTATTTTATTACATGACGTACCTTTAGAAGGCTGGCATTTGCCGCCCGCGGCTTCAACTAAATGTAGTTTTTTAAATTCCTCGAAAACTGTACTTTTTCTGGATGGAAATGACTTTGTCTCCTTTTCTGTACCCCTGATAACGTGTACTTATGTACAATTTCGTGATAAGACGACACGGTTGGCGCAGTGGTTGAGAGATTGGCTGATGCGCTGCGTGTCGCGGGTTCGATCCCCTTACGGAACAAATATTTACATGGCCTACAGGCAGTTGTTCCGGATCTGGCTGTTTGTGTATGTTTAAAGTATGGGGCAACGCATTTGTAAACAAAATCAGCTGAGACGTTAGGCGTGAAAGCGTAACAAACAAACAAACTCTCATTCACATTTAGAATAACATCACGGCTGTATACATCTCCTTCGGTTTCCTGGAGAGATAAGGAGAGTCCCATGTTTATAAAATACCCACATTTTGTATTTAGTCAGTTACTATACATACAGGCTACCAGGGCGCGTTGAATTGTCCACGAATACCTTCGCGCGTGAGCATTCCAAATTACCTACATTTTTTTACTAGTGTGCCTAGCACTAATCCTTGACGTAAGCTTTACGTCAAACTGATCTATGTGTAGGTATATTTAAACATTTAAAAATACTTGTTTCGAATGTAATATTACTTATTTTAAGACTTTATTCATCCAATTGAGTGCTAATTAGCAGACACACTGGAAAAACAATTGTTTAACGTCACTAATGTCCCTTTTAATCACTCAAGCGCAGAGTGAGTGATAGCGCATCTATGGGTGTACCAAAAACCTGTAGTAGTAGTAGGAGTGTAGGATAGTTGTATTTACGATTCAAAAAATCGTTCCAATTGACGTTACCTTAACGTTAAGCATTTGCGCTGGGCATACGGGGCCACCTACTCCAATGGGAGCGAGGCAATGGCATTAATCGACCCCGTGGCCCGTACCCTCCGAGGCTGCTACTGAGACATTCTCAGTTTCCGATGGGGAAAGCCCATAACACTCTTGATATCATTAAAAATAACGAACGATAGAACTAGAGACACTATAGTCACAACAAATTTAGCAATACAAGGTCTTAGCGTGAGTCACTACTCACTGGGGTTTATCAAAAAACCCACGACCAGTTTGGACGCGAGCTGGTGGAGTTTCCGTTACTAGTATTTTACCGAGGAGTTAGTAAACGTCGCATCTCACTCGCTCAACCAACAACTTCATTCATTCGGCCAGTAACGAAAGGCTGTTGGTGCCGGCTATACGCGCCTTCCTCGCGATACATCGTAAAAAATTAAACTTTGAAACTAAGTTATTAATAATAAAATTCAAAAAAATAAATAAGTGTTACCTATCAGTTTGTTTAAGGAACTTAGTTACTATTGCAGCTAAAACTAAGTAAGTTACTTAAAGTTTTTACCGTTAACTCGACAAAAACAAACGGCTGTAGTGTCTCGTGTGAAATCATTGTGTTTTTGTGATAAATTAATTATTTGGTTCACGATCTGTATTTAGAAACTTTGTTCATATTGTTTGGAGTCAGCAGCGCATACCTCGGAGCAACCTTGTTTGACCGGTTATTTGTGAGTATCGAAAGTAAAAGTATTGCTTCGCACGCACTCCGAATATACATACATACCGTACACACGCTTTTGAAACAAAATCTGTGTAACTTTGGGTCGTGTTCGTGAATCGAAACTGTACTGACATTTGGTAAACTTTGTGTAACTATACTTTCTGTTCTGAAGTAATTTGAGGCAAAGTTAACTAACAGCGTCCGCTAGTAAGTGTCAGTTGGCTAATAACTGTAAGTAGAAGTTGTTTGTAATATGAACACTCATAGATTCGTTTCAATTGTTATACAGACAAACAAACTGTGCAGGCAACAGAAACACAACAGTTGTAAAACCAGAATTTATCATATTGTACATACCTTTGTTATATATGCGATAATTTGTGTGTACCACAGAAATCTTAATATATTAAGATTTCTGTGGTGTGTACATATGTACACAAGTAAGTACGAGGAAGCCGGCCGATGCCACATGCTCACCAGCTCAGCATTACTGCAGATATTTAATTGCTTCGAGACCGTGACCGAATTAGGCATTGCATAATATTCTAAACGACTCTTGACCATAATATTTTAATTTCAAAACCTAAATGAATACACCCGCAAGTATGAATATTTAAATATAAGCCATTAAACTTCACGATGTAGGTACCTACATGGTCATGAATAATTTATAAAAACAATTAAGATTTAATTTTAACTAGGTACATAGAATTCTTCCGTCGATGCAAGCTTAAGATTTCAACACAAGATAGAAGATAAAAAAGGTACCTAAATCTGAAATAACAAATGTTTGTGGTAAATGCTTGAATGCCAATTATGACAGCCTTTAAGGTTGGTTCACACATTACCACAGTCTGGCCGTGACATGGACGTGTTATAGGCACTTATCACAAAATTATTAAACCTTTGACTACAAGTATCTAAGTTTTAGATAACGACTAATACACAAGTTTATAGTGGCGCCTGCAAGCACTCGAAAATACATTCACACACAATTTGCAGTGTATCGACGTAAAAGACAGCTTTTGACAGCAATTTCCCAACTCGAAATTACCAATCCACGCATTCATTAAACCTAGACTACATAGTTGGCTAAAAGGCAATGTTCAATACCGTTAACTTGCTTCTAGATTTTACTAGATACGTATCTTTACGCATCCTCTATAACGACCTTCGTCAAAATCCGAAAATGTTTTTGAGTATCTTACTACCCTCAAATAATAATTTAAGTGTTATCGCACGTCTAAACTACATACTATTATCACCTTCGATGTTCTCGTGACGTAAAACACTGAGTCGTAAACATGTTGTTTTGGTAGCCATTTTGTAAATAGGTACTTACAGGTAAGTTTAACATTGAGCACATGTATGTTTTTATAATGGATATTCAAATAACCTCACCAACCCAACCAAAGAATCCGTGCCCGGATGGCAATAGGCTCGTGGGACTTACACATTACCGGAGAAATGCGGTTTTACTATAGGTTCAACTTAGCCTAACCCCTCGGGGCGTGATGTTTTGTTATTTTAGACAAGCAACCCATCACACTTAACCTTAGCTATTATAGGATTAATCTAAAAAGGATATGCATTTTTTATTCTTGTATTTTCATATGATTTATTAAAAGGCTTCACGCGAGCCAAGCTACAGCTTCTTACAATAAGTAGGTGTCTAACCCTTCAGTAGTCTATAATCTATAACAATTCACCAGGACCTGATTAACAAGACCTTCTCCAATTTATGCGATCCTCGCTAACTCTCCAGCTGTAAGCACAAGTAATCACCCGCAAGTTTTGCGTTCTTGCAATCACAACAAAAGTTGAAAATGAGTTGTTCTTACCACCATAGATGTATCTAGTCCGAAAGTAGTTAAACGTAATAATGTCATAATAGTTGTCAATTTGTCAAGCAGTGCAGTGCCTTGAACAAAAAGTGCATTTGTGATTGTGAGGTGTTAATTTGTTATCCAGTAGCCTTTTGACAAAAACTGCATTGTTGTGAGGGTTTGACCAAGCGTCGCATTGTATGAAGGCCACCTTTGTCACGGTACTTTGCCGCCAATTCTGAGTGTCAATGACACAGATCTGAGAGGGGGAACAATACCTGTCTGCGTTGGTCATCTAGTAACTTTAGAACAGATTTTGAGGAATGACAACGATGAAAACAAAAGAATGACACGTCATGACGATATCGAGCGAGTACGATTCGAATCCGGACATTCTTGTTCAAAGATAAGATGATGTTTTCTAATTAATTTTGGATACATGATTCTTTATCATTTTGTTTTTCGCTTTTGCTGCGTGTAATGAAGATGAAGGAACCGGTTCAATAATGTATTTAGACAACTTTAATTTTCCTTGTTCCCAGCAATAGCCGTCGGAATTATTTTATTTTCCTCAATTTACTCCATTTATGAATCTCCCCAGCTGATAGGCCGACGACCTTAGAAGGCGGCTGCGACAGACTATTGAGAGAGGCCTGTGTCCAGCAGTAGACTGCAATAGGCTGAGTTGACAGATTGAGGAATCCCCTTTAAAACAGCAATTCTTCTGCGCATTTTATTAATTTCTTAATACTATTCTCACATCCTATTTATTGTATTCTTCAAATTCTCTTTTCACACTATGCTAAATGTCTTATCGTCAATACAACGAAACACTTATTTGGAGATTACTCTCATTGTTATCGGCCTAGTCGTTAGAGTATGTGATACACTGCCTGACATATGATCTGTAAGATTATCCCTGCTTGCCATACATTTCATTGTCAAGTTCATCCGTTGCTTATCGATTGCAATCTTGTCTCTTTATCAGCCAATGGCACCGTTTTCCTTCTTCACAAACGAACTTCGAGAAAAGGACGGTGAGTGGTAAGAACGAAGTAATTAGTTTAAGACATGACATTCGCCGTGGTTTTGGCCTGAAATGTAAACTATGTTTGTATGGAAGCTTTAGTTCAACTAAAGTTGAAAATATTATACCATAATGTGCGTCCCTTTCTTTTTTTAAAGAGGGAAAGGGATGGAAATAACTTGAATATAGTTATGCTTATAAACAAGAGTATCGTACCAATGTTTATACTACACTGCCGGCCATGTGTAGGACCAACTCTTTCGCAATTACTTCTAGGTAGGTACTCAAGAACTTGCACCACGAGCACAGTATAGCACAGTTACGTAATCAGGATTGTTCGTGTTCACTACTAGCATACCATAGCACCTTCTAACTTATAGTCCAACAACCATCTTTGTAAATTTAATGGTGGCGTTGCTCGTCAAGGCAAAACCTAGGTAGGCCCGAGTGAGAGAGACATACGAAGGGTTCCGCATCGTACGAAATTACGCCGCATTTTTGTGCTATAGTGGCAATATAAATACACACTCTGTGATAATTTCAACTGTATAGCTACTTTGGTTCAAGAGATACAGCCCGCTGTAAGACAGACGTGGCACCTTTTGTGTATGTCATGTCATGTTAGTTCTCTATTTACCCACGTATGTCGTGCGTTATAAGTGTGTCGGTCCTAATGTTTTTGTTTCTTAATAGCATGTACTGAGTCACCATGACGAATAAACTTTACCAAGCAGTCTGCACCGCAGAGAGATAAGGAATGAATTAATTGTTCATTTACTTACGTCCCGGGATACCGTTTTCCGTAGGTGCGTAGTTGGTAATGATGAATAAACTTTTATGTGAACTCGGAAGTATGTATGTGTCATTAGGTGTGTTTTTGATAGGTGTGACGTAAACTTGTATTGAAAGAACCGTAACGTTGATATTGTTTTATCAGCTTGTTCAATTTTCTCCTCACAAGACCATGGTCCTCACATGATCTGGCCAAGATTATGTCTGGATTTTAAAACACACTGTGACCTTTGTGTGTGTTTCTTTTCAGAGTAGTCAGATAGGGAAACGCCGATCTCACTCGTTTCAAATAATATACTGCTTGTTTGACGTGTAAACGTAATAATTGTCACCGTAGATCTTCTGTCACGGATCTGAATTGTATGCAAAAAGTGAAAAAGGCTAGCCTGGCCTAGAGAGCGTTTTGTTCACATCACATGATGATTGCTCCCAAATAACACTCAAATAAAGAAATATTTTGAACAGGCCGTGACACAGATTTTAAGGTAAATTACGTTGTAGACCTTTCCTTAACATCACCATATTATCTAAGCTGAGAACAATCAATCAGTAACGTATAAAATGCGATTCTATTGGATTCCAATCGAAGCACCTGGTGATTCCCACATTGATTTAACAAGAAATTGGTTGTGTAAGCTATGATGCAGCTAAATGCAGTGACATGATGTGCATCAATGTACGCGGGTTAATGGATGAGGATTTTAAACAAACAAGTTATCAAAATACCTACGTCATTCTGCTTCGATCTGGGCAGCTCGCTCATGGCACATACAGGTTTTTCTGTAATGGCTGCTTTCACCAATAAAGTATCGATTTCGCACTAATTATTGCACTTAATTCAGCCATCTTGGTGAATCAAGAGCAACTAGGTTTTGAATGTTTGTTGATATTCCTCCACCACAAATTGATTATGTCATCAATATTAAAATGAATTCATCTAATATCTATTTGTAAACACTCTTGCTTTCGGGATCGTCCAAACATAAGTATACATACTTCATAAACTACAATTATGAGGAACATTACTTGTAATCCAGACCGCCGTGGTTTAAATATGTGCTCAAATAATCAACTGCATAGTCGCCATCTGTGGTAAAGTTTGAATACAAAGGTACAGTCGCAGTCCAAAATGTTTATCGGTTTTCAAATTAGATTCTTTATCACACCGTGTGCATAAAAGTCTAGAATAAAATAGAGCTATGCTCCATACCTAATCACGTCACATACATTATCGACCATTTGACATAGATTTGTGTATGGTGGTAGGCATTTTCAGACGGCGGCTCCCTTCTTGCTAACCCCTATATAAATAAGTGTCAAAATGTTTGAAACGGCTCGTATGTTTAGCTAACATGGTTTGGTCATATGTTATGAAAGAATAAATGTAAGGAGACTAATAAAAGAAATTTGCCGGGAAAGAATGTCCTAGGCCCTGGCCTAGAAGGATATACAATGTACATTGGTCTTATTGGTATCTTTACAAAGGTCAGGCGCGTAGAACTCGTAATCGGCACGCTTATAAACCATGCAAAAGTAATATGTAAGGATAAGGTTTGTGGAATTCTGTAGGTAGTCTCTGCCTAACCCCTTGTGATAAACGCGTGAGTTTATGTATGTATGTACTTGTATGGCTCCATCCGACTTAACGCGGAAACGAAGTTTTAACTACGGTTGATTAAGTAGTTTCAGTGCGTTATATTGTACGCCATGGGAAGCTGTGCCACACGCAAGTCAAAGACACGGATTGTTAGATCACACTGTTATACTCGTAAAGGTTTTATTGCCAATTTTTTTTAACAATTTAGCTGCATACATTCATGCACTCGGAAATACATGAAATAGGTTGAAAATGTTTCATTGTCAACCTATTTTATGTATTTCCGAGTCCTAAGAAAAATGTTGCGTGTAAGAAGTAAAAAAATTGCGCGTGATTCGATGTAGATAAGTAAGATGCCAGGATTGTAAGCCTGTTTGCAATGTTTTATATGCTTTCATTAAAAATACTTGTTTACTGATAAAACCCTGAAATATTACAAGTACCTAATACCTACTTATTTTAAAGCGAATGGAATTTCGTTAGCATATTTACCCGTACTGTTCTTTCACGGCATTCAGACATTCCATATGGATATTTGGGAAAAGGAATTGAGAAGGACCATGTGAGGTTACAGAATATCCAGCTAATCAAATCCATAATATAGTCAAATTAGATACCCTATGGTAATTTTAAAATGTGTTACTTATACGCAGTGCATTTTCTCGTTCAAAAGTTTTCAAACTTTCCCACGCCTATTAACCATGTAATCCATTAAGAGGCCCATGTTCAGCTGTCCATGTCTACAGTGTAAGTGAGTTTTTGTACTTAACTTACATCGAATTCCTATAAGAACACGAAGGACATTAAAGTTTTTATGTAGCTTCGGGTAACCTCGGCTGTTCTCGGCAAAAACAACGATTGAACGTGACGCGAGCGCGACTCGCTTCAAGGATTACAAGTACGGGTAGTGGGCATAATACGTCGTAAGATTTGCAACTCGATCGAACAGTGCCGGAAGTATCGAATATTTTAATTGATACGGAACTACTTACTGTTTTTTTACGATTTCCGGTGACGTCATATGGTGTATAAAGCGAAATTTCTTCTAGCAACGGTACCACATGGTCAAGGAGATATGAGGTATGTATAGGGGTTAGACCAGCGTAAAAAATAAAACAATTGAGAACAGTCTATTCCATAAGAATAGGTTGTGCTGGAACCGATGCCAAAACCAGTCGATGCATCTCATGAGAATTGGTCTTTCCAGTCGTGATGCGAGTATTGCAACAGTGCTTGCCTAGAAAATCGTAGGGCATCGCGTGTAGGTGCTTACATATCGACAAGCTGCCTCGTGTTCACGGCTGGTGGGCAGTAATGCTAAGTTATTCGACACGCTGCCACTTTCCCCCGCGCACTGCATGTTAACATTCCACATTTATTTACCCACATGTTGATTTTGCACGTCTGGAGAAAACGCGGCTGTGTCTCAGACTAGCCTCGGTAAACGGTGTCGAAGTGAAAAGTATTAACCTCACTTTTAGTCTTTTAATGCGCGCCAAAAGCTGAAATTCCTTTAAATTCCTTTGATTGAACAGGTGGTACAGACAGCGAAGCTTAAGGATAAACAATTAATTTTCTATAACGAGGACATGCATATGACCCGATCATCAATGTATTTCAATTACAGTAAAATAACACAAATTACAGGCCCAAACAACTTAGCCATTTGAACCGAAAATGCTTTAATTTACGTAGTTATCATATGCATGAGGGTGCAACATGCCCTATAGATTAGCAATTTTAATTTTTCACTAAAAAGGTATTCGTGTAGGCTTTTCCACATCGCGAATGTATTCCACCCGTCTCAAACTCCCTTATGGGATATATGCCTCTTTGCTCTGCAGAGTGCGGGAGAGCTCCAACTCCATTCTAAAGACCATAGGTAAGGGGTACGAGTCTCCTTTACTAGGTGATGTTTTTCGAAGATGTATTTCGAACAACATCATTGTTTCTAAATATATAATTAGATTTTTACTAACATAGGTATAAGTTATATTTTATTAACCCATATGGATGTTGCTTATCCGAAATAAAGTTTATTTTTATTTTTTACTAAACCTTCGGCACGGGATTTGTTTTTTTGTAAACAACAAGAATCCTAGCGGAAATAAATATTAAATTTACCCAATGCAAATCCCTCTCGCTGATGGCATGTCGAAGCTTTGACTTTTATCGGTATTAAGAATCTTATAATGACTCACGTTAATGAACTGTCGATTCCTATAACAATAGAATAGCAATGTAATAAAGATAGTTGTTAATTAACGAAATTTGTGCATTTAATGATGGACTAATGGATCAGTATTGTGTATGACTTCCTCCTTAGTGTATCTACTAGTGTCGTGGTCAAAAGTGGAAATTATGTATTTTTCGAACTCCTGTGCTGTTCTTTTCTGATTAATTTCGTTGCGGGACCCAGACAGTTGATTTCTCCGGGACTCGTCGGGCTTTTCAGGTGGTTGCAACTGTTGATTCTGGTTTTCAGGAGTTGCAGTGGATTGGGAATAGTGGAGGCTTGTACCAAATAAAAAAAAAGTGTAGACATAGTCTGATGGCAATAGGCTTGCCCCTATTAAGTTCATGGGAAAAGTGATTGTTCCTTTACCTTACCTCTTTGGAGTACCTACATTTAAAGTGATGTTAACGAAACGAAACACTTATTTACTTATTTATTTGGGTCACCACAATTATTTACACAGGTTCAATGCTAAAGGTAACATGCGAATGTATGTATACGTATGCAATAGTGCAACAATCACTTACAGGCAAACTCTGCATGCATAAAGAAGGTGAACAAAAATTAAAAAAAAAAACTAGTTTTAAGTTACTTAGGTATCTAAAAGTGTAAATAATGAACACATCAATCCAGAAATGCAAACAATATAGGGTACTTATTACTTAGTCCTTACTTCTTAGACTTAATGGGCTGATTATTTTAGGTATATTTCCAACCTCAATTCTTGCTAAAATCCGCACACAAATAGAATGCGGAAGAGAGTGAACACAAGTATTACTCAGAATAAGAATAGAGCGGGCCTTGCTCCAGTGAAGGTTAGCCAAGACCTTTTCAATACTGATCACATGATAGAAATGTACGAGGATATAAATATTAGGCACACACAGGCACAGACAGACACAGGCAGCCACGTTAGACACGCCTTATCTTCTATACCGTTGTCATAATTACTTAAAAGTATGTTAAAAAAATTGGTATTTCTTACGATCAACTCATAAGTAGGTTTTTTTGGATTTCATGGATCAGCCTAGCCTTTTCCCAATTATGTTGGGGCCGGCTTCCAGTCTAACCGGACACAGCTGAATACCAGTGTTTTACATGGATCGCTCCATGTTTAACTGCCTGTCTGACCTCCACAACCCAGTTACTGGGCAACACGATACCCCTTGGTAAGACTGGTTGTCAGATTTTCGGGTTTCTGGCCCGTAACGACTGTCAAAGATACATATACTACCGGAACCAACGGGTTAACGTGCTTTACGAGAAACGGAGGAGTCTCGATATGTTACGGACGGTCACCCATCCACAGACTGACCTGGGCAAGCTTAACCTTCGATCAACCCGTGCGGCTGTTTTCATTTAGCCACGAGCTCGTCTGATTGTTATAAGGTTTAATGTATGTTTGAACGTGCTGATTATGGCTATAAGAAGGCCATTTGAAGGAATTCAAGACGGACTCAAGTTGGTGGTGTTAAATTACTATTATATTTACTGCATAACCGTTACGCATTTGGCCCTAACCTTAAAAGTCTTCGAGTGTTGTTATCACCTCGTAAGTGTTGGTAATATAAGCGGCAAGTACACTAGACTTGGCATACTACAAACATTATATTATTTTTGTCCGACTACTCAACATATACTTAGTTTAAACGGTGAATTATTTTGCCATGTCACAGACAACAGAGTTGGACCTATAGAAACACCCACATTTCGCAAGTTATGTTTTAAGTCCCATTTAATAGATGGCGAGCCCATACAAACATAAATACAATACACATAATTTCCCGAGCATGTTTATATTATATAGAAGTATATATTATATAAGTAGTCAAATGTTCAGTTTCCCAATTTTCCGCAGCGACCACTCACGTTCTCATTACCAATGACGGAAATTTAAATAACCAAATAGTCATTACGACGTAAGCGCTACTTACTCGTGTAGGCTGTTCCTTGTAGTGCGGTCGTAGCAGTTGTAGTGTTACCGTACGACCCCGAGCTGTGAGGTGTGACCTCTAACTGTGACTCACGGATACATTAGATCTCAACGCGTGGGATTCTCACACTCGCTGCTATTATTGTGGCATTTGTTTATATTATTAAGAAGTTGCTGTGGTTTGCATTTTGATGATTATTTTAAATACAAGCTGAGTGACCGTCAAAAACAACAACTGTCCTTAACTTTTTTTAACCCTTTTAGAGAGTGAATTGAATATATCTTCATTTTATATCGAGCTTTTGTCCAAAATCCCATGCCTCTAGACTTAATTAACACGTTGACGGACAGTACTCTCTCACATGTTAGGTTGCTGAGACAGTACTTTCACATAGGTTATGTATTTTTGTAGATATATGACAGTACGTTCTGAGGCGTAAACGTCTTATGGCGTACTGTGTTTAAACTAGTCAAAAGATCGACGTCGAAGGGCGTACTGTCGTATTACTTCTGACTGGCTTGACGCCTACAGGCAGTACTGTCCGTCAACGTGTTAAGTCAATTTGTTACCACAGACTTGCGGCTATTTTAACTGTTATAAGTTTAAGGTGTGTCTGTGACATCGTATCCTGCAAACGGATGAACCGATTTTAATTCACTTTTTGTTGCTAATAAACTTTTCTGATAAGTGTTGCCTACTGCTTGATTTTGAAATTTATAAAAAATGGACGATAAAATTGGCTCATTGCGTACAAAGTTTTAATATTCATGACAAGCCAATCTAGTAATTCCGCCTTTACGCTTTAATTAGTATCATGTTTGATGATAATGTTCGTGTCTGCATTCAATTAAATTTAAAACACACGAATCCATTCATAATTGCTTCGTTTATAGTTTAATTAGCTGCAGTCGGCACGTGCTGCAGTCATCTTAGTTTATTAACATATAAAGTTCCCAAATACCTTATGACTAAAAACTTGGTGAAGAAAGATCACAATCTAGCCCGGTCAGTCACACAACCTGACAGGTTTAACCAGTCAAGCACGTTGTTATAGTTTTCTACGGTTTTATTAAAGAAACGTAATTCTTATGAGGAAAATGGTCTCGAGAACACAGCCACTTCAAAAAGTAGCTAGAGTGAAGTGTGGGGAAAACCCGCTCGGATAAGCTACTACAAGATGTAGAGGTACCACGTCATGTTTATGGGAACAGGTCCGAAAGTCTGACAACCGGTTTAGCTTTATATCGATCCATACTTATATTGTAATTTATTGTGAAAGTAACTCTGTCTGTCAGTCAGCAAAGTATGGACAATCGTAATGTCATGACGTCATTTGACGACCTATGTGGCGCAGCGGGCGAAGGTCCGCCTGCGACGCAAGAGGATGCGGGTTCGATTCCCGCCTTAGGAGAAATAATAGGTCTTTACCTATGAAATTGCCGTTTTGTATGAAAAAATTTAAATGATTTTTTTTCATGTATTTTTTATTTGTATTAATCGAAGTAATCACCCATGCAATCAATGCATCTTTGCCAACGCAGTGGCAGTTTATTGATGCCCTTCTTAAAGAAATCAGCTGGACGGGAGGCAACAAATTCTTCAAAGGCATTTTGTACTGCCTCTCGGGTATTGAATTTTTTTCCCGCCAAGAAGTTATCCAAATTCTGGAAAAAGTAGTAGTCTGTAGGCGCAAGGTCTGGTGAGTAGGGCGGATGACGGAGAGCTTCCAACCCCAGTTCTTGCAACTTGGAGACCGTCTGCTGTGCAGTATGAGGTCGCGCCTTGTCGTGCACGAGCAGCGGAGACGAGCGATTGACCAATGCTGGTTGGAGATGTGCCAGCTTCTCCATCATTGTGTTCAATTCTTCACAGTACACATCTGCAGTAATGCTCACCCCGTTTGGTAAGAAGCTGTGTTGAATCACACCGGCGCTAGACCACCAAACAGTGACCATCACTTTTCTTGGGGTAAGTTTTCGTTTAGGGCATTGTTTAGGTGCTGAACCAGGATCCAACCAACTTGCTGAGCGCTTGCGGTTATCAAACAGAATCCATTTTTCATCGCAGGTAACAATGCGGTTCAAAATTCCTTCATTTGTGTGTCTGTTGAGCAGTGCAAGGCACGTCTCGACGCGTACTTCGCGCTGGCGATCATTGAGTTCGTGGGGCACCCATTTGTCAAGCTTTTTTACCTTGCCAATTTGACGCAAATGGACCAATATTGTTTTGACGCTAACGTCGAAAGCTGCTGCTAATTCAGCCGTAGATTGTGTATCATCAGCTTCCACAATCGCCTTTAATTCGTCATTGTCGACCAAAGTCTTCGGACGACCGCGAGGTTCATTTTTCAGGTCGAAATTTCCAGAACGGAAGCGAGCAAACCAATAACAGGTAGTGCGTTGGTTTGTAGTGTTAGCTCCGTAAACGTCGTTGATGTTGCGTGCCGCTTGTGCCGCGTTGCTGCCACGACGGTACTCATATTCCATAATTACTCTAATTTTTAACGTATCCATGATGACGAAAAAGATTTAAATGCGATGAAAATGTAACACTAATCAATAAACAAATGACTACTTTTGGAAAAAAAAATCCATGTTTTTAAAATAAAATTAATTTGAAATTAGAATTCTTAGCCAAACAAAAAATATTTTGATTTGAAATGGCCAGTACTGCAGAACGGCAATTTCATAGGTAAAGACCTAATATTTGTTCCGGGTGTTCTGGGTATTTCCTATGTATAAAAATATCTATCTATGTAATGTATTGTATTAAGTATATCACTGATCTAGTACCCATAACACAAGATCTGCTTAGTTTGGGGCTAGATAATGCTGTGTGGATTGTCCAGCAATATTTATTTATATTTATTAGAAGGTGTGATGACCATCGATCACGAGCTTAATGTTCGGATTTTCTTAGTTATTTGAGCCAAACCAGTTTATTAACATAGTGTTTTGCTTATTTCAAAACTGGTTTTTAATAGCTAATAGGTACCTACTGGTTGTATCGTACGCACGGGACTTCAATGTTTTATTGTACCGCTGACTCGTGCGCTACGCACTCTCAACACGGTGGCGAATGCCATAGATATATTCACCTGTACACTGGGTGAGTTCACAAGGGCCACGTACTGTATAGCATGTAAGGTTAGTAGCATGTAAGTTAAGTATATTTTAAGTTACTTTGTCGCATTAGATTTACTCTGTAATGGCAAAGGAAACATGTGTTGTGAAATAAATAAATAAATAAATAAATAAATAAATTGTCTGTGAGTTAATAAATTATTGAACGTCAAAAAAAATTGTCTCATTGAAATTACAAATAAAAAAACGGCCAAGTGCGAATCGGACTCACCCATGAAGGGTTCCGTAGCAACAAGTAAAATAATTCAAAAGTTCTTGTAGTTCGTTGTAACTTTGATAAATGTTTTAATAGTAGTGTTTTTTTTTTGTAAGTTATTGATAAGTAAACATTATAATAGCTTATTATTTTCCGAGTGACTAATAACTTAAAAGTCGACTAAATGTTTGCAACAAATAAAATAACTTGCCAGCGATTAAATATTTTCGCGACTATTATATTACGTAAGGTTCAAAATTAAAGGTGTTATAAAAACTAAAAACTAGCAGCTGCGTTTAGGTAGCAAATAAACTATACCAGTCAAATAAAATATTAGGCGAGGAGCTATAAATAATGACTTGGCGACTAATAATGTTAGTAGGGTGGCAAAGATAATATATTACCAACTATTTCGTGCCGTCTAAAAACCCATAGGTTAGGTTAGGTTAGGTTAATATTTATTCTTCATACAAACAATTTTAAATAGAATCTGATTTATATTATTTATGAATGCCCATTTTCTATTTTGTTTTCGCCATTAAGTTTCCGCTTAGATATTAATTCTGTTCCCAAAATAAAAACTTGATGCTAGTTTAAATTAAAACGGAGCTTATTACTGATATATTAATATGCTACCTATTACTTATTACGATACTCCTTATTAGCTGCCAACCCATTATATATGGTACCCACTCTATTTTTTTTTTAAACCTGTATTCATTTTACTTAGTTGCCGCATTAAATACATGCCCATTATAATTAGGTACCTAAATGATGGGATTTAGATCTAACTATATGCGAGCCGATATAGGCTTGTGATAGCTAAAGAAGCTAATATATATACCAGTTTGACAAGAAATATTTCCAGAAATATTATCAATTTGTGTGCCTCCTCGCTTAGTTGGACAAGGTGGTAATAACGACCAGCGTTCTGCATGAGTGACAGTATACAATTCTTTTGTAAAAAATGTTTATTGAACCCTCCAAAAAATAATTCAATGTTTTTTATATTTATATTTGAGTTTATTGAATGAAATGTAAAGTGCGGTTTACGATTTATGTTACTTTCAGTTTTATGATTTTTGCAAAATTTATAGTTTTTTTCTATTTTTGTGTGTACGTCGGTTTTAAAATGTAAAGAACAACTTAAGTGAATTACATTTTGAAATTGTCTTGCCTCCTACACTTTATTTTCAAACACAACATTAGCATGTCACTAAAAAGTTCATTTAAAAAAGGTTTTTTTTTATGTATATGTACATAGCCAACTACAACCAAGGTGTCCGGTGAAGTCAAGTCTAATATTAAAATTCAGCATGCCATTAGCCGCCGTTAGTAGACATACGTACACAGTTACGTACTGGGACAGACCCGCGGTCGTTTAAATTGGTAAAACCTATAAAATGCGGAACAAAATCTACTTCATTAGAAACTTAAATTTATTCAGCCTAACAGCTGGGTTTAAATTATTTTAATTTTGCTTATGAGGTGATTTTATAACAAAACTGAACGATGACGAAGGACGTTTTAAAAATTTCGCAATTTTTGAAGTCAGATATGTTTATGTTGGTACGTGGACTTTTATTTTGTTTTTTCGTGTCAGTGTTTTTTGGCAACTCATACCGACTCCTGAGAAGTTGCCGATGAGAAATCCCACCAGCCACATGGCTTGTAACCAAATAATTTCTCAAGTATGTAATTAGAGTCAGATATTCAACACGCAACAATCTTGCGGAGGCACAATTTATTATATCACTTGGTATTTCGTGTGTTTAATTACTTACCTTGAATGAATTATATAATTATGTTGGTACCTATTTGTTTATGCGTAGGTATAGCGTTGAAAGTTGCGACACCGTTCAAACTGTGTACAAAAACTAATAAAAGCGTGTTAAATATCGAATAGCTTTTGTTTATTTTTTGAAAATGGAAGCAACTGTACCGATCTGGTACAGTGGGCCGTGCCTCAGTGGTTACATTTAGACCTAAGGTTTTTTTTTTTAAGTTTCCCCACTTTACGAATTTCTCCTGTATCATGGGTGCGTTTACGAACATTCAAATTCACATATACAAACAGCCAGACCCGGAACAACTACCTGTAGACAATACAAATATTTGTTCCGTGTGGGAATCGAACCCACGACACGCAGCGCAGCAGTCAATCGCTCAGCCTCTGTGCCAGCCGTGCGCTCAAGGATTCTACTGGTTTTGTTACTACACCATCAGTGCGGCCTGTGCTGTTCGGATCAAACGACCAAAGACTAGTTGCATGTCATTTGATTATATATTGGCCTACGCGTTTTAAATCTAAGATCATAAATGAGGGGAATACCAAAGACAACAAAGCACTACACACATTATAACAATACAATACATGTTAGGTGCAGGTCATTTAATACATCGATATTGTAACAGATGTTGTAACAAGTAAATAATAATAACAATAATTTGTTTTTTTCATAGTTTTTGTTTTTGTATTTTATGTATATATTTTTGTAACGTAAATACTGTATTTTTTCTTCTATTTTATTGTAAATGTTGTGCGCGTCTGTATAATTGATGTAAACACTAGTCCATGTCTCTGTACTCTGTTAATTGTGAATGTTTGTGTTTATGTTGTTGATGTGCCTTCATTAATAAATATCAAACAAGCGTCTTACTTCCTTACGCTAATTTAGAAAATAATGTAAACAATCAAATAGCATCTTAAGTACGTGAAGTCGCATTATTGCCTTCTTGACAAAAGTTGAAAAACCGAAACCGTTTTAAACGTTCTTCAATACATATTTGAATCTCGAATCTTTATGCGTAACGAACACTAAGGCTGCATATTTACAATACTCCTGATAATAGATGGACAGTAAACATAACTTTTGCCCGTTATACTAGGCGAAACCCAAATTAATACCAACATATTATAATTGCACTGTTGGATTTCCAATTGTTGGTGCTGAGCCGAGCATTGATAAACCCAGTGTTGCCTAGTGTGAGTGAAAACGGGCTCACAAAAGCATCGAATTTGAAGTGTAACCTAAACCTACGTGAGATAGTAGATGTCGAATGCATAATAGATTTCTCTATTAATTTCTAGTTTGGAGAAAACCAATAGATTGTTTAGAAGGTCATTAACTTAATCGAGTGTGACTACTTTAACTTTGTGAACAAGAACATGAAATGGTCAATTATACAACTATTGAAAGGTGGTGTAAAAATATGAACATTACAAAAATTATACAACTATTAACATGTTATAAGCGGATACGGGAAAACAAAAGGTTTATTTAGGACACCCAGGTCAACTTTTAGGTTGCTGAAAGTGTACCCTTTCAACTAATAAGGGTACACATCGTTTTTTTTTTTACCGGACTGTGCGTCCCGCTGGATGGTATTGTGTTTATCAACGAGGCGAGCACGGGTGTACCCAAGATGTTTGTGACAAGAGATGATAAATTATGTTATTTCTTACAATTTGTCTTGAAAGCTAGCACGGGTTAACCATGTGACATGATGTAAAGGCGACTGTAAAAGTCATCATGTTCCGTGTTAGCATTATACCTATACCTAGTTAAAGTAAAACATATTATAAAGTAGTTTACATATTATAGACATACATGTTTTACATATTATAAAGTAAGTTTAATTACAATTTTTACAAAGTTTGGTATCAGATTTTTCCGCTTTTCGTTTTCTTACTACGTATAAAACATAAAATAGTGCTAACTCAACCTATAATAGTATGTTCGTTGACCTCTTATCGATTGTTTTACGAACAATTAACTTATAGTTGCACACATAGGAATGCGAACGTGAATGTGCCATAACTTTTATGAAACTAAACCAAAATGTACGTAAATGTTATTATATACCTAAGTCGTCATAGCAGTAACGCGTGTAACGAACTGTACCATTCCTTTAGTATTAAACCAGGTTAATATAAACCATCGAAATTCTTCAAGATACCATCATGAATAACTTAAACAGCGTTAACCCCAAGAACTAGGGCGACCCGAATAAGTTAGTTAATTATTCGTCACTAACAAGAATTGGTCCTTAGCTTTTCTTGCCCTACATAGTTTTCAAGCGAGCCTTTTCTTGTCAGGTCACGCGCATGACACAGTTTTATAATAAAACGAGCGACCCGTCCCTGCTTCGCGTTGGTACATTGGCGATGTGTCAAATTATCAAAATTCTGTGCTATTTCTAAGTCAAATATGAATGACACACGCCTAGTCTTTTCCCAACGAATTATGTTGGGGTCGGATTCCAGTCTAATCTGATGCAACTGAATACCTATTTTTTACACGACTGCCTACATGCCATAACAACCCAGTAACGGGTAACACGTTAGTCTTTCGTAACACTGGTCCTCAGACTTCTGATTACCCGTATAATTGTCATAGGTACAAGAATGACAGCCCGGACCAACCGGTTTTCGAGCCACATATGGCCACCCCATCTACAGACCGACCTTGAATCGAACCGTGCGGGTATTATTATTATTCAGACACAAGCCCCTCACCCAGTGCGCCCGGAATAAATGGTACTAAAATGGTGGAAACCATATTTAAATCCGTAGCGTAGGTAGTTTTGCAGAACTATGCGATTACACAAGAAAAGGCACAGGTATGTTATAAGTCGATAATAACGTCTCTCACTGTCCAATCTAAGGGATAATCTATCATCTATCATAATCTTATTATTAGCCTGTAAGTAAAGCTGTCAACCACAGCTGAACACATCAAAATGCAATAACGAGTTAAACAATTATGGGCCGTAGGACATAAAAGTTCACACTGCTTCCCATATTTTAGAAGAAATCGTCTCCACCATGTTATTATGCTACAAATAGGCATCTCCAATCGCACGCCACAATTAATAATAATTAATTCTGGTGTGCGATTGGAGATGCCTACACAAGACAAGGACAAGGCAGGTATTAGCTATTAGCAGGTATTCCTACTAATAGCTAAATACCTGTCTTGTCTGAGAACGTCTTGTACGTCCTTTGTCCTTTCTACGTTGAAAATCATACTCGTATAAGATAATTACGAAAAAGCCGAGACAAAATTGATATCACACGCAGGAAGCAAAGTAAATAAAGGAAGTCATTTTTATGGATTATTCCGTAAGATTTTGTAATCAATCAACACTTTACTTACAAGAGTACTCTAAGTGAGGTGTCGACACGGTCTCATTGTCATCATGATCAGTCTGAATTCGTTCAGCAAATAAAAACGGCTTTTTCCGGGATGACGTTGTTTCCGGGTTTTGAGGTACCTTCCCGCTTCAGGTAAATAATTGATTGGGCAATTCATCAAACAAATGTTTGCAGCTAGCTGGCAAGCAGATTTATAAACAGTTCATGACAGCTTTACACAGGGCGATCTCAAAATACATTTTAGGTCTTACCTAAACGTTATACAGAGATCCAGCTGGTGGGTTGTAAGAATAGCTGAAATAAACAGACGACTTTATCTATCTACGGACACAATATGTATAGACTGCAGTCAGTGCACTTATACGTAGGTACTTAATTATTATAAATTCGAGAATTGAGAGATACTTATTTTAAGTAAGATCAGTATTTATGGTTACGCTATCTAGCATTGATTTACCATACATTACACCAGTTAAGAGAAGCAGGTCCGCATTTAACCATTAAGTTTTAACAATTTTGAACTGTTTGAAATTACCTAGTTGTGACTTTTTCAATTCATATTATACCTACCTGTTTGAGTATTTTCTTTATATAAGTACCTACTTTCGGGCATAGATAATTAATAATAGTAGTAAAAGTATGAAATCACCAATCCTATTGAGCAGTCATGGTGATTAATGCTCGGGCCTTAGCTGTACAAGTAGAGCCCTTTGCGTAACTGTGGGACAATAGTAGGCTGGTATTTATCATTACTTTAACTCATTTTTTGTTTGATTTCTTAGCTATCTTTTGTAACAAACCAATCCAACTGAACTTTGTTCGATCTTGAAATCCAAAGACTTTTTGGTAACACAGACCATTCTAGCTGCATTTAACTTCCAATACGGAAAACATTTACCTTCATTATCGTCGCCCGAAGCTATTTCTAACATTGACACCTAACAAGCCACAAATTAGCAGGAAAAAGTTGAATATATCCATAAAATCACTTCACAGTTGTGAAATTAGTAGCATAGTGTTAGGTCACGCAGCCCGTGACCTTGCGTCTGAAGCTGGCAATGTCACCGCCACAACGCCGCCGCCGTCGTTAGAGGAACTGGACTGCGTGCTACATTATTAGACCAATTTATGTTATCAAGATATTTTATGGCTTCCTAATGTTCTGATTATTTCCCTGAAACGTATATTGCGTTTTGCGGAAATGCCCTAATTTAGGTAAACTATTACGCTGTTTTCATATCAAAACGAAAACCCTTATACCCACTTACTTGGTAAATCGCATTTTCCTTGAGAAGTCTGCAATAGGAAATTGCCAAAGAGCGCAGCTGCGTATCGAATGCTTCAGGAAATAATACTGTCGCAGATTAAGGTGCTCCAATCCACGGTGGAATGACAAGTAAAAACTTTAGAGGTCAACTGGTTATGAATTATTTCGGAAGTACTTACGACAATAGGAATTCGACTGATTTTAATTTACACGAGTTTTGGCTAGTGTTACAGTTTCAGTGTGGCTGATACCAAAACTGAAATCTAAAGCCTCAGAATAGTATTTGAAAAGAGGCAGAAAAATGCAGACTTTGTTACGATGATGTGGTAACTAGATATGAAAAGGATTCGGAGGAAATAAAACGTTTAGATTCAAGAACTATGAATATTATTGTATCTCTATAGTATTAGGCACCTTAGTACTTAGTTAGTAAGCGGTAGACCTATCACTCATACGTAAGTGATAAGCTTACTGCTCCACAGAGACGGTGCCTTGGCTACCCTAGGCACCATCACCACGGTGCGGAAGGGTGTGCTGCAATGTCACGAGATCTCAGTTAATTACCGGCTGACGGACGTCAACACCTCTCACCCCTCACCATACCTCAGGCACCGTCCCAGTTAAATGGTGCAGTGAGTTTATTAACAAGCGATGACAACATAACGTAACACGAACAATCGAGACAAAATATGTAATGCTTGTCATCGTGTTAATCAATACATTACGTTCTTTCGTTCCGTCTAAGTGAATTCATAGCTAGTCATAGTAAACTGTGGAATAGGCTGTGTCATGAATGTCATAATTAATACACACAAGGGGCGCTGGAATTAAACAACGGTACCGGATTGAAAGCCAGTCAGTTGAAATTGATTCTTGCTTCACACGCCTGTGCTTTTACCTCTTAAACGATTGACAATCGAAAAGTAGAAAACTGTTGCTGCAAAAACCCCGTTACCCATAAGTAGTAGTAGTAGTAGTACCAGCCTATTA
Source organism: Phlogophora meticulosa (assembly GCA_905147745.2). Lineage (NCBI taxonomy): Eukaryota > Metazoa > Arthropoda > Insecta > Lepidoptera > Noctuidae > Phlogophora > Phlogophora meticulosa. The sequence goes on along the minus strand of LR990540.1, from coordinate 3,608,183 downwards.
CTGTCCCACTGCAGGGCAAATGCCTCTTTTCTTACAGAGAAGGCAAGTTAAAGTTACCCGTAAGTGCCAGTTTACAAAATTTTCTCAAAGATCTAGCGCTCCAGAAAAGGACCCATTACCACCAAAGTCTAATGGCACTAATCCCACATCAACTACCTATTGCCTACCAAGGCTCTCTTCTCATCCAAAAGGCAGAGCTGTTCTTGAGGTTCTACGGAGGAAACAGAAGAGGCACGGAGGCCTGACTTTTGTCATAACTAACCAGCCCGTATTACCTCTTGACGTATTTTAACGCACTCAGTAACAAGTCTGCCAGCTTGCGTAGTACATGGTTATTCGCTTACGTCGTGTCTCCCCATACTAATTGTTTTCCTGTTTCTACAGTCTTTGCTTCAAGTTGATGTCTATCAGTTCCCAAAGACCATGAACCGACGACGTCATCGCACAACACCGTGATACAAATTCCCTTCACTTCGCTCGCTGACCTCACTTCCTCGTTCTTGACATAAATTGTGGTGTTTCGTCCTGTTTTCATCTATTCCTTCTGTATATGGCCGTCTCTTTCTTTCGTGGTAACGTCAGTTTCTGACCACTGATAGACTTATTGTTAACATGAACTAACTTAGCAATCATACCTACATTTTGCCTTCTTAGATTAAATACGATACTAATAAAGTAAGGTAATCCTCCGTTTAAAGTGTTTCGGAACATGAAATTAAAAATTCCGTCGTATCAAACCACTATGCAGATAGACGTAGTTTGTAACTTAAACAGGAATAGCAACGTAACATGCTCAAACAATATTCTTTTTGTTTTCAGAAGCAGATACAATGTTGCCGAGGAAAAGTGGTGTGATGCTGTTCAGCATATTAGTCGTGATGGTGATACAACAGACTGAGCAATATGGCTCCGGGGCACCTTCAGGGGTAAGTGGAATACTGTCTATAAGTTTATCCTATAAGAAAACACTATGTAAACTATGAAAGAAGAAGCCATAGTCATGTTTGTGTGGGGCTTACAAAGTACACGGATTCAGAGTCTTAACACCATTTTGTTTTGATAATGACTATGTCTAAACCACGAGCTAAACTAAAGCGTTGCCGCCGTCATATCTAGGCAAGTGAGTTAATGACGATTTTATGACAGAGGGTACATCGATACTTTTGATTGAATCTCCAACTTCTTAACAAACTAGAAGTTTACGTAGTCTTTTGATACTTGAGGGTTCTTGAAGGTTCACGACATTATTATAGGAATTAAAAATCTTCGACTGGGAACGCCTAAGTTGGCACTATTTGCAACGAAAACCAGAAAACCGAGAAACCAAAAACGAGACTAAAAACCATTTGATTGCAAAATAGAGAAAAACAAAACAGGCAGGGCTGTAAAGGGCAGCGAACGCGTTCTTGAGGGGAATATTATTAAAACTAAGTACTTATTTTTCTGTTCCAGGCATGTATAGACCAAACACCGCGTCACGAGTCCATCCCCGCGCAGTCATCCACGCCGCCCTACCTTATCCTCACGTCATCCGCACAAGTGAGGCAGGGGGACACCCTACAGGTGACGGTAGGCAGCCCCGCGGGCGCTCCCCTGCCCATCGGAGGGTTCATCTTGCAGGCTCGGCAGATACAGGTATAATAATGTACCTACATTTTTGAGACAAAGACAGTTTGTACTAGTTGAAGTTACTCTAGCTTGAGCCAGTATTTCAGACGTAGTAGTAATTCAAACAGAAATAGTGTCATACAATGCGCTAACGCACAGTGCAGATTTGCGAAACTAGTTTTTAAAACATAGGCATTATAATTGTCTGTTCCGCGGACCGTCTGCCATTTAAAGCTGAGTATCATCTGATAGATCTCTCAAAAGGTCAAAACGCATGTACCTAATAGAAGTGTCCCTTTCTTATTTAATGTTGTCCCCGCAGAGCACGTATTAAACAAACACGTATTAATAGGTATGCTAAGTACCTTCAATGCATTTTTACTTGGTGAGGCATTCACTGCACCCAGATAACCTTGTCGCATACCTTTATAAATCACAATCGTGCATAAGCAGTCACAAAACCCTCCATATTTGTGAAAGGTTCTTGGCACTCAGTGATCATATTCCCAGTAGGTATTCCTGAATGAGTGAAGTAATTTGAATTTGTGATCTAAACTGTTACAAATCCCGTTTGGTAAGAAAAGTCTCTTAAGTGTTAAAGGATGTTTTGGGGTACCTTACACAGTATTGTTACTAGTGAAACTACTAATGAGGTGACTGTTAAGTGTGAGAGTAAAACAACTGTTATTTTTGTAAACTTGAGTATTATCAAATGACCAGTCAAACCAGTTTGTCCGTTTCGTGATGTTGTCTGACTTGACCTGCATCTGACAATCTAGATGCCTAGAAACTGTACTTATATTAAACATTTTGTTCTACATAATCAGTTTACCAGCAATTACTTAACACTTATATGCAGTAGGTAGGTTCACCCACGAGTACATACTATGTATTACGTTATGCTTGTATTACGACTGGTAATAAAAATGTCGATGAATGTAGTACGCAATAGGCAAGAATGTGTGGGGTTAACGCTTTCTTTTCGCGTGACAGAGTAGTTTTACAGACCACGGATCACACTTTGCATTGTTCTGTGCTTAAATATCACCTCGCAGTCATCGTGGGTTGCGACCAAAATGTGTCTTCTTTTGTTTCCATTTATGTATGAGGCGTCATTGGTGCCATAACTTCAGGAATCACTGACTCTCATGTTGCAGGCTATAAACTTAGTCTGGGAGCAAGGAGCTATTCGTCTCCCATGCTTGTACTTGATTTTGTTACCAAACTTTGGATTATTAGATTTTATTATTCTACTAACACTTCGCCCGCGCCTTCCATCCCCTTCAATGCGTAGTTTTGGACTAAATCATAAATACAACATTTTATCCCTCTTTTCACCTTCTTGAGGGTTCAAGACCAATAACACCAATATCTGCTGCGTTAGTTGTCCAACCATAGGCCTAAATAATAAATTTGGTGGTTGGTAGGTACTTTAATTAAACTAATTTTAAATCGTTAGCCGAAACACAAAGTTTAAAGGTCCTGACTTCGAAACTGACGGATTTGCATACAATCCTCCATGCCCTATTTTTTCAAGTCCTTGGTTCAGCGGATAGGGCTGTGCGTGGATATAATATCACCCAGTTAGTTTTACCGTTTCATTTATACACAGAATATTATTATATACGTTTGCGAAAAGTTACCAAACAGGGGTTTGTTCCCGTCTTTGTTCCGTTATCAGGAAAGTAGAAGAATAATATTGTAAGCTATTTGTAAACGGTCTGTCAGATACGTTGATTATACGGCAAATAGTCGGCTTACAACTTCGCTTGATGAGTCATCAAATCACATGTTTCTGTTAATTGTGCCAATTTAGATCTGAGAAGTGATTAAAAATGAATAATTATTATCAATGCAACGATTACGTTTCTCTTATTCTTAAAATGCATAGTAATTACTTGAGTATGATATGTTTAGTTAGTAGGATGGCCTTCTGACTTAAAACTACACGGTATCATGATGTTATTGATGATATTGATTTACATAGATGGGTATCTACCCTTCAATTCGGGTTGTCAGAATAGGAGAGATTGGGATTTGGTACAATAGCTAACCCAATGCCAAACTCTCTACGCTTTCAACGCTAGAGGGTCCAGAATCATGTACTTATCTATTGAACTCATGATATCAGTTAGTTTGCGTTAAATATTTACTTAGTGTTTATTTATGGAAACATTGCTGAAAGGTATTTATTTACAGTAAAAAGTATAAATAACAAAACCAAAAACCCCTCCACATAGCTGTCTATTGGTAATGATCCCAAGAACTGGAATATAGCCTATCCCAGTTCTTGGGATCATTACCAGTCGTACTAAAACATTTTACAAAGGAAACTTCTTAATTTCAGAACCCGGACATAATAGTGGGCAAGTTCGTGGGCGTGCCCGACGCATCCCTGCAGCGCATCACGACGTGCAGCAACCCCAACGATACGGTGACGCACTCCTCGCCCGAGGACAAGCCGGCCATGACCTTCCAGTGGCAGGCGCCTACCGACTTTCTCGGAGGTGTCGAGTTCAGGTAAGATTGGACAAGCCGGACAAGTGCGAGTCTGACTCTCACACCGAGGGTTCCGTACGAACGTTAGGTAGTTAGTACACATTCTTTCACCAAAATAATTAACATTACCTATTGGAGTTATGAAATTCATACACTATGAAAGCCCCGAACATTACTCTGACAAAAACATATGTAGGATTGAAGGCCAAACTTAACTTTGTAGTTTAATAAATGTTCTCTCATACATTTATATACAAACATACGTCACGTTCATTTCTCCAACAGCAAATATATCTTTGTAATCACAACAAAATATATATTATGTGATAAAACTACAAATTACTTGTGAGACCTTGCTTCTTGGCAAATTTCATGATTCTAGGTCCACGGGAAGTAGGTACCTTACCTATAAATTTCGATATTTTTGCGACCTTATTGTATTGTATAGAATGAAAATATGTCGCATAAATGGCTGTCTTTTTTATTGCGTTGACTACACAGCTTGATTTTTTTAGAGTTCCAATAGCTTCTAGCTAGACCCACGTATTTGTTTAAATTAAATTATTAATTTCAATTTGATACGTATATAATAAGGGTATTGACATACAGGTATGCAGACAACAAGGCAGACGCACAGACATACAGACAATAAAGTGTATGATAAATAAATGTAATATACTTAATACAATATTTCAAGCATTACACAAATTAACAAAGCGCTCATCCTCTCTCTACTTATTTAAAAAAATTGCTGTGGCCGACAGGGTCCATGATTGTTTATAATTATTATATTATTATTATTATATAGTTTATAATTATGATTGTTTATAGTTAATATTTCTATTTTTTATTTTACCACCTGTAAGTGTACATCCATGATGTATTGCAATAAATGATTTGATTTGATAGTGAGCCTAAACGGTTTCTGTTACTTTTTTTTTTTTTTGAAATACAGTACAGCATTGATTGAAAGGAATGAAAATTACGCTAAAACCGTTAGTCTCAATAATTAACAATCTGGTGATGATGATCACTACAGAAAGGCAAGCAAAGCACGTACCTATAAAAAAAGGCAAATGAAAAGCGTTAATTATTGGTTCAATATTAAGTGTGTGAGGTAGTAGGTTTTTATTCACCCAAGATTTAACCGTATCATTGATTATGGCTAAGATTTAACTTAACCATGACAGGACAGGACAAACGATTCAACTGTCTTTGATGAATCTACCTATATAAATACAAACTTTGCACTTCCTTCCATATCAAGCAGGCAGCAGCATGGCAATAGGCCAATAGAGATAAGTCTAGTTGCCTAGCACCACGAATCAAATGAACACTATCTAATACTAACTTCTTATTTTGTTTATTTCTCAGAGCTACAGTTGCCCAAAGCTACGCGACATTTTGGAAAAACGTGGAGTCTGCTCTCGTGGAGGTGGTCACTCCTGACACCGTCGTGAACGCGCCGGCTTCCGAACCGAAACCTACCAATGCACCGCCGCCACCGCCTGTGATTATGGAGACTAAGGTAAGTCCATAATAATAAAAACAACGCTTGTTCATGGATGCATTGAAATGCTCAATTCAATTCAAAATTCCCATGTTAAGCTAGTCAGGAATTAAACAGATCTGTCTTTTTTTTTCAGCCAAAACAAGAAGCTGTTCCTCTCGATGTCATCTACGACGGCTGTGCTGACACAAAATTGTGCTTTGGCGTACCCCAAAACTGCATCTCAAAAGGCGACTGTAAAGCAGTTGTAGCTATATTCGTCTCAGGAGACCAATACACTTTCGAACTACAAGGCATTGACAACCCTAAGTACGTGGCAGCTGGATTGAGTATGGACACCAAGATGGGAGACGACAGTGCTATGGAGTGCGTAAGAAATGATAATGGAAGAGTGAGTCTGTTTACGTCTTGGACATACCCGAAGGTTGAACCTTATGTTAGCCGGTCTGATTCCCCACAAGAGATCGTGCAGCTCCAGGAGTCTTCGGTCATTGATGGCAAATTGTACTGCAAATTCAAGAGGGATGTGGTATCTGTTGTTCAAGGACGGACCTACGATTTAGCGAGCACCACGTATAACCTCATGGTGGTCTCTGGAAGTTCAATGAAAGGTAACTAAGCATTGCAATGTTCGTTATTTCTTTACTTAAGAATAATCTGAGAGTTCTAAATCTGAATGTATAGAAGGCGGTCATTAAGGAATGGGGTTACCGTAATTCATACATTTTCTCTACAACGTGTTTTATACAATCCCTTATCTCTAGGGTTATATTCTATAAGTATTTTTTTTGCCCCCAATAACAAGATAATAAAAGCCCCAGTTTAATAGATAAATACGAGTAATTCATTTTCATTCAAACCAATTATTCATATTTAAGGGATTAGGATTACATTAATAATCGTGACTTTTTCGAAGTATTTTGTATCAAAAGTAAAAACAAAAAAATTGATAATTGAAAAAAAATGATTCTTTGAAATGGTCTCATTCATCATATTCTAGAGTAGAGGATGTCTAGACGACAAATTTTTCCTGTATAGTTTGACATCTTAGAAGATGTCAAACTATACAGGAAAAATACAAAATGACACTGATTTTTTACAGATACAAACCGCGTGGGTTTCCACGACCTGGCATACGAAGCGACCGGTGTCCCCATGTCACTGGCTACAGTTGGTACAGCAGCCGCCAGCTCCAAGCTGCTGCTCAAGCTACACGGCTGCTTCATGTTGATAGCTTGGCTCGGAACCTCTTCACTTGGTATCCTCCTTGCAAGGTAAGCTTTTGGAATAGTACGAGAAATAAATACCAACCTTATCATTCGTATTAGGTTGACGAGTACCTAAAAACTTTTGAAATACACACTCGCCCACAATAAATTGCGCTAGTAACTTTTCCTTAGAACTCATTTATCATATATTATATTAACAGGTACTTCCGGCAGACTTGGGTCGGTAAAACATTGGGCGGGAAGGACATTTGGTTCGCGGTAAGTGGAGCCCTAAATTTTTATTCACACTCATGCGTGTAATTTTGTTCTTTCCTGAACAACTTCGCAGGATTTGGCTCAGATTTAAACGCTAGGTACGGTATTCTCAAGAAATATGATTTACTAGCTTTTGCCCGCGTCTTCGTATGCATGGAATTAGGAAAAAAATGGAACTTATATTTTAATATAAGGATACAATACGAGGAAAACTGCATTAAATTCCATGGGGTAGTTTTTGCGTGATGGGTGTACCAACATACAGACAAAATATCTTAAAACTGTTGTTTTGACTTCTACTGCTTTAATAAAGACCCCCTATATTAGTTTTTCTTCATATCTATAATATACACATACATCGGCGTGTTACAATTTTTATATATGTAAAAGTACCTGTAGGTTTTGGACAAATTGAAAGGCCAAATGACGCTCGCAAAAACTCAAACTGCCTGTGATGGGTGACAAATATTTTTTTAGTATTTAAACTAAAGTCATGAATTTCATTACAGTACCATCGCATCTTCATGGTATTGACGTGGCTGCTGACCGTGGTCGGGTTCATCCTGATCCTCATCGAGGTAGGCGGCTACTCTACTACTGGAAGCAACCCTCACGCTATTACTGGCCTCGTCACTGTTATCTTGTGCTTCATACAACCGATTGGTAAGAACCCACCATTATAAAATTAAAAGATAACAGAAAGAAAACTTGCTTATTTATTTGGCTTGTTTGTAAATTGAAGGATAGCAAAGAACGTTATGTCCCTTTCCATTGTCAAGGCCAACTGATATTATCGCTCTGGCACTTACTTAGACATGGTCTAATGAAATTATTTTAATGGTCCCTTTTGTTTTTATAGGTGCATACTTCAGGCCACACCCGGGCACTAACAAGAGACCCATTTTCAACTGGGCTCACTGGTTCCTCGGAAATGCTGCTCACATTCTTGGAAGTAAGTATCGCCACCAAAGTATAGTACTTATAACAGATTACATTCGCTTCAGTTCTTATTCAGGACGGTAGGTACAAGGCCGGACAAGTTTAAAGGAGTGTGCTTGCTGTCTAGTAGGGACTCATGACATTTAACAACTTTGATTGTGGAAAAATGAACTACATGTCTATACATGTACGGAACAGCTGTTTTGAGTTTCGCCATTTTAGGGTCGGTCCTGTAGTAAAAGTTGTTCTTTCTCATGAGTAGGTACTACACTGCTTTTAAGTATGTCCGGCATTCTACCTACAGGCCTGAACAGGTAAGTAGCTACCACACGAAGTAATCCTAAAAAGGGAAATTAATTACCTAGGTACGTAGTCTACCAAATACCATGGATTCCATTTAACTTAGACCTAATGATGTCTGAGAGTTCTGAGACAGAACGGAGTTTAACTGAACCGGAACTAACTAGGTATCGCTTGAGTCTTCTCAGTTCGGCGCGCGCGCTCGTGTAAGTCGCACGCCTTATCTATAAGCCCCACCCAGTTACTTCGCATCGCCACTAGTGATGGGAACACGCCCGATAAAAAGTTGTCGATATGGATCGTTTTTTAACGCGCTCCAATTCTGTTGGCAAACGCCCTCTCGAAGGCCCCATTAACCCCAATGAATGGAAAATACCCAGAAGAGCTGCGCGACAAGCCGAACAACGCCTGCCTGAGCCAATCAAGACTACCAACCGATTCAGCCCTCTGCCTGGCAACCAATCATCTGGCGCTGACACCAGCACAAAACTTCGTGATGCTGTCACTAAAAAGATCAGTCGCATTCCTCCCATCGTCTTGGAGATACAACCCACCTGGACACATGAGTATATCAGAAGCACAATCATGTTATATTCAAAAAACTATCACTTGCAGTACAGACGTAATAATCGACTAGCTGTTATCTGCCACACGTCTGAAAGCCATCAAGCCATTAAAGAAGGTCTACGTACCAAGGACATTGCCTTTCACACCTACTCGCGAAAGGATGAGAAGGTGTACAAAGCAGTAATCTTCGGTCTTCCTGACTACGTCGAAGATGTACTTCCAGCTGAAATTTCCTCGCTTGGTTTCGAGAACGTGATTGTCCGAAAAATGAAAGTTCCTGCTGAAAAGACTTCATACTGCCCTCCTTTTCTGGTTCAATTGCCACCTGGCGCAGATTTCACCAAATTTCAACAGATCAGGCTCCTATGTAGGTAATACCGTAATACAAATTCGTAAGTACCGATGCAACAATCGTTACGGAACACAGTGTTACAGATGTCAAGGCTTCGGCCACTCGTCCACCAATTGCAATTTGGCACCCCGCTGTGTGAAGTGTACTGATCCCCACCAGACTGAAGAGTGCCCCAAGAAGACCCGAGACCAGCCAGCCAAGTGCTGTAACTGTGGTGGAAATCACCCTGCAAACTTCCGACAGTGCAAAGAGCGCGAAAATTACTTAAATATTCTGCGGGAGCGCCAGGAACAACTCAAAACCGTCAGGACTATGAAGCCACCACTGAAGACAAACGTAGTAGATGAACGACCCTGGAACTCTGTTGCTGCTGCCAATACGCAAAAACCTACTATTAAAGAAAATGTACAAGATCAGGCGACAGCGGACATGCTAGCCATATTAATGACGATAAAAACCATTAAAAGCCAATTTCTAGGATGCGCTAGTATGATGGACAAAGTTATTTTAGTTCTAACCCACCTTGGTCAATATGTGTAGAACACAAAATGTACGTATCCTCTACTGGAATGCCGACGGCATTCGCTCCAAAATCACGGAACTGTTGGACCTGGTAAGCGAGCTTTCTATTGATATTGTAGCTTTGTCAGAAACCAGAATATCCCCCCACATCAAATTACACACCCCTGGCTTCACCTGTTACCGGCGCGATAAAAAACCTGATGGACACGGCCAAGGAGTCGCTATTTTAGTCAAGTCTGACATAGAACATACACCTCTAAATATACCTATAACTCAAAACTTAGAATGTGTGGGAATACAAGTAGCTCTCTCAAATCAGAAAATCGCCTTTATCTCAGCCTACCAATCGCCTAACCAAGCTTTACTACCTATGGACTTAGACGCAATTATTAATGTTCAACATAAAACTCTTATCATGGGTGATCTTAACACCAAACATCCCTATTGGCATTGCTCTCGCTCAAACATCCACGGCGAGGTACTTTTCGACCATATGGTTAACAACGAATATGAAATTCATGCACCTTTTAGTCCCACTCTAGTCCACTACCATAGCACGCATATACCATCAACTCCAGATATTATCCTAGCCAACTCTGTCTACCACCTTTCGGAGCCACAGGTAATCAATACTCTTTCTTCCAACCACCTGCCTGTCTGCTTTACCGTAGCTGGCAAAGTCAACAGACAAACGCGCATTGTCTTCAATTACAGAAAGGCGAACTGGAAGAGTTATAGATGTCATTTAAATGAGTCTATAACTTTAAACCAAACAACGTTCAACTCACTTGAGACAATTGACCTTGCTGTTGAACACCTTACCCAATCAATTATTAAAGCAAGAGATAAAGCTGTTCCTAAGTTACCCAATGATGGTGGTCATAAACTCCCTCGACGGATCAGGTCACAAATAAAAATTAAGAATCGTTTTCGTAAACTGGCCTTAGAAGAACATAATCCGTATAATCGACGGCAGCTATTCTCCCAAGTCAACAACATGCAGAAATGCATCAAGTTTAAAATCCAAGCCCTAAACGACAATGTCTGGAACAATAAATTAGCTAAGATTACCAACCCTGCTTCAGACTTATGGAGAGTGGTCAAGTCAATAAACCACCGGCCCATCTCAATACCCCCTCTAACTACATCGAATAATACTGTCACCTCCTCAGAACTTGAGCAATGTGAGACACTGGCCAATGCCTTCTTAGAAAATATGAATCTAACCAAGCATTGGGTTAGCGACCCCATCATTGAAGAGGCAGTTAAAGACTCCATTAGATTGCTGGACAGTTACCAGTTGGATGACTACCTATTACCTGTTAGGCCGAATAAGATCCGAAAACTCGTAGGAAAACTGAAATCAAACAAGGCGCCTGGTTCTGACGGTCTGGGAAATGGCTTACTGAAGAATCTCCCACAGAAAGCTATTGTATATTTGACAAAAGTGTGTAATGGTTGCTTACAACTTGCATACTTCCCGAAGACATTAAAACACGCTAAAATCATAGCGATTAAGAAACCTGGGAAAGATCAGGCCATTCCATCTAGCTATCGACCAATCAGTTTATTACCAAGCATAGGAAAACTACTAGAATCTATTATCTTATCCCGTGTCTCAAAAACAACTGCGCACATTTTGATCCCCGAACAGTTTGGATTTCGAAGTTCACACTCGACTACGCAGCAGTTAGCCAGAGTGGCTGAACACATAGCCCATGGGCTAAACCACGGTCTTTCCACAGGCATGATTTTACTAGACATTGAAAAAGCTTTTGATTCCGTCTGGCACGAAGGACTTCTACACAAGTTAATCAAACATGAAGTGCCTCTATGTCTAGTAAAACTCATCCAAAATTACTTACTTGATCGATCCTTCTCAGTTTATGTAGGCAAAGAGCATTCTGCCCCTAAAACCATCCCAGCCGGTGTGCCCCAGGGATCGCTCGTGGGGCCGTACCTCTTTATACTTTATCTGAATGATATACCTAAACAGGCTCACACACAGTTGGCCATTTATGCTGATGACACAGCAACATTCACCACAGACAAAGACGTTGACATAGTCACTGGACGGCTACAATATTCACTGGAATTACTCAGCCAATTTTTCAAGACCTGGAAACTGAAACTTAATTCCACAAAAACTGAAGCAATTATGTTCACTAGGAAACGCACACTTCCCACCAGATTCGTTAAAATTGATGATTTCCAGATAACGTGGCGCGAATCGGTTAAATATTTAGGCATAATATTAGACAAAACCCTTAACTGGAACAAAAACACTGAACTAATTATAAGACAAGGTGCAAAAGCCCTAAATTCACTAAAACAAAATTGCTTATTTACTCTACTTTAGTAAGACCTTGCTTAACTTACGCAGCACCTGTCTGGTCCAGTCTGGCAGACACCAAATACAATAAATTCCAAACGATCCAAAATAAAGCATTAAAATTATCGTATAACACACCATTTCGCACAAACCTTAAAACACTACACATGCGAATAAAGTATCCATTATTAAAAGATTTTATATTAAAAATTTCACGTAAATTCTACTTACTTAAAAACCCATCACACCGTAATACTCTAATATCTGCAATTGGTAAAAGTAGACTAAGTACATTGTCTTACGCTCGCACGTACAATCGATACCGACTGCCCCATCACTACTTCCTCCGCGACGTATCATGACGATAGCCCGCTTGCTAGCCGACGCCGCTTGACCGGCCGTGTACCCAAAATCTTTGCGCGGCCTACCCGCTATTACGTTACTTATGTTATTATAACATTTTATAATAAAGCGTACATTTTGTAACTAAACATTAAATATTATGTGGGTCCATACTAAGACTTGCACATACCCAGTTAAACGATGTATAGCTCGCGCCAAACTTTGTGACCGCCCCGAAACTAGGCTCATTGCATTGCGCAGAACACAAAATCAGGTATTAGCGGGACGCACAAGAGCTTGGGGGCAGAGCCACACCCCGCGCGCCCGCACCGCTCACCCGCGACGCGCGCTGGCACCCACGCCTTAGTGTGAGTGCTACGTCCGTACACGAATCACACATTTGTTCAGCTCTGAGAGTACTGTCGCGTTCGAATTTGTTCGATCGTTTCGTTAATTTGTTGTTATAGTTTTTAGTTATTGTTACTTGTTGTTATTATTACTCGTTGTTATTTGTTTATAAACACGCCTACCGGACGTTGTAATGTTTTACGACGCCAGGCTCGTAAAATGGTCTACGATGTTTATAAATTTATGAAGAAAGAAGCTGAAGAAGGCCTTAAATACGATTTGAAGGCAGTACATAAACGGACTGCAGCCGCTACAGGAGTATCAGAAAGAACTGTACGACGTATTATATCGGTAGCAAATGAACCAAGTTCCGATTTATTAGCAGTTTTTCGTACACCCGGAAAGAAGAGGCAAGGGGTAAAAAAGGTAACCGGAATCGACAATTTTGACCAAGGTGTCATCAAAAGATGTATCCACAATTTTCATTTGACACAGAAAGAATTGCCGACAATTGCTCAACTTTTAAAAAAATTAAAAGACGATATAAATTTTGAAGGATCCGCAACGAGTTTGAGGAGAATTCTAAATGAAATGGGATTTAAATGGAAAAAAACTGAAGACAACCGCAAATTATTAATTGAAAATACAAATATTCGCTGTAAGCGAATTGAATATTTGCGTGAAATAACGAAATATCGCGCAGAAGGAAGACCGATAGTTTATACTGACGAATCGTATGTCGATTCATCGCATACCACTTCGAAGGCATGGAGTGATGGAAGCACTAAAGGTTTAAAAAAAAATATATCAAAAGGTCAACGTGTCGTCATTGTACATGCTGGATCCAAATCAGGATTTGTACCCAACTGCCTTTTGATGTTTAAAGCAGGTACGAAAACCGGAGATTATCATGATAACATGAATTATAATAATTATGAAAAATGGATACGCACACAACTTTTGCCGAATCTCCCACCGAGATCGGTGATGGTGATAGATAATGCACCCTATCATAACAAATTAGAGGATGCAGCGCCGACGTCAAATAACAAAAAGGCAGAAATGGTGGCATGGCTTTCGGCAAAAAATATCCCTTACAGTTCTGACATGCTGAAACCAGAACTGTATAAATTAATATCTATACATAAAGAAAAATTCAAAAAATTTAATATTGATAAAATTTTAGAAGAACAGAATCACACAATATTACGGCTTCCACCTTACCATCCCGACTTGAACCCCATAGAAATGGCTTGGGCATCCATAAAAGGTTACGTGGCGAAAAAAAATGTCACAAATAATATAACTAATATTATGAAACTAGTGGAGGAAAAAGTAAATAGCATGGGTGAACAGGAGTGGACTGCATTATGCGACAAAGTTATTAATATTGAGGAAGAATATAAGAAGGGTGATGTCATCATAGATGACCTAACTGAAAAAATAATAATTCACGTGAGCGATAATGAATCAGATGAAGAAGATTCGGATATTTTTTGGGAAGAGAGTGATTCGGATGCGGAACCATCCACTAGTAAGGGAGATGTTTTTATGGAAGGTGTGGCCCCATTGTGAATATAGTTTTTATTTATATTAATGTTTTTTATTTCCATTTATCCTATTATTACCTAACCTATATGTTTTACAAATAACACATAGGTACATTGTATATTAAATTAAATAAAATAACATATGAAATAAACACGAACTTTATAATCAACAAATAAAAATAAATTGACATAAAATGAAAATTGTTTGGTTGATTACGTATTGCCCACTCGACTGTACCATGCGCAAGTTCGGACTCGCGACTATATTCAAGGCGGTCACGAAGTTTGGCGCGGGCTATACATTATTAGATAATTATTATTCATGTCAACGCAAATAAAATAATAAAAACATGTTTTAATGTTTGTAAAGGCGAAATATAGCCTATGTAACAAAATTATTCACGATTTGTGCACAAATAGAATAAGATCACTATTTTGTAAACACCAGTGTAACAACCTTTGCAGTAATAAAGACCTTGAAAAATCAATCAATCAATGCACTCCGTAATTCATTGAATTGTTTATAATATGCTGACATACATTATATCATTTCAGTCTTGACGATCTTCTTTGCGGTGTACCTGCAGAAGGCTGAGCTCCCCACGTGGAGCGTGTTCATCCTCGCCGCGTTCGTAGCCTTCCACGTCGTGATGCACCTCGTGCTGTCTGTGAGTACCACGTTTATAACAACGCGCCTGTTTAGGGATAAAGGGATAAAATATAATATACCTAATATAATAATGCTGGACAATCCACACAGCACCATCTACGACGAAGCTAAGCCGAGCTTGGGTGCGTGTTTTGGGTACTAGATGACTGATATACTTAATACATTTCATAGATAGATATTTTTTATTATACATAGCAAATAACCAGAACACCCGGACAAATCTTTGTAGATCGTACAAACATTTGTAGGCCGAGCCGCAGAGCTTATGCGTACTTCAATATTTAATACTGCATGATGAAGTACCCCTTACTTAATAGTTGAGAAGCCCATTAAGATTTACTGAGTTCAAATCCAGATTTTGCCCTGCTATTGATGAAGAAACCAATAAAAGCTACCTGAACTAGTATTCAAACGTGGAACGTGCAGCACCCCATGTTTAGAACCTTGCTAGTTTCTCACTCTAAATAATCAAGGTGGTCGATATTAAATAATGAGATCTATAGTTTCGTAGCCAACTTTTCCGTTTTTTAAGGAAAATCGAATATATTACAAGTTTTTTCTATAGGAACTTTAGTATATTTTTGAATTTACTGCAACTATATAACTATATGCAGGCATTTCCTATGTAAAATGTTTTACAAATTAAAATTTAAACCGAGATTTGTTCGATTTTGATGGTGGGCAAAATAATCCGGACTTATGGCCAACATTGCCCACTATGATTTTTGACGCAAATCTAGCTCTTATGAATACGTAGAAAATACCACGACTTCAATTTAAGGCAATCTTAACCTAGGTTTTAAAAATGATAATAAAATATAAATGTTTGTGTTGTTTCAACAACACAAACATTTACAATGTTTCTTAAGAAATATGTAACTGAGGTGTTTTACGTTTTGTTTCTGAGAATTTACGTTAATTTAAACTGTTACAAAATAACTAAAAGTGACAACCCTGAGTGCTTTTTGAAAACGGGCAATGTTGGCATAGATGGGTCTGAATAGTTTAGGGTAACTTTGCCCATCGTCCGAATTTTTGATTTAAAAAGTCCTGAATAATGAAACTATATTTAAAATACTCAACAATTGATATTCAATAACATATTATAGTAAAATACCTGTGTTTTCGCCATGAGGTACAATCCACAAAAACTTTCGTCAAGAAATTTGCCCGCGAAAACATACACCACATTCGACAAGTTGTGATAGATTATTTAATGAACTTCGGAACAAATGCGATAGATATTGTTGTTATAAATATAATCAACTTTCCACCCAAATAATAAATTTTGCCTTACAACTAAAATTGTTTCTTATGCTAGTAGATTTGCTTGTAAATTGCTTTTAGGGCAAAGATACCTTGATTGGCAAAGTTGGCATATTTCACGGTATGATTCCCGACTGTCATGTTTGCGTGTGATCAAGTGTCATAACATCTTTTCGTCCGTAGTTGACGGTGTGCGTGTCGGACGGCCGCATCAGCAACGGTCGCATCAACGCGTTCCCCATGAAGGACATGCTCGGGCAGACACGACAACCCACGCAGGTCGACCGCAGCACTGACGCACCGGTGAGTTACTTACAAACTTGGCCCTTGGGTTTACTTACTATATGCATGTACGCAGATACACGGCCGTTGGTAAGGCTCGTAGAGCTTTTCAAAATAACTAAGTAGGTACCACTCGAGACGATGACGAACAAAGGCGAATTTTTACAGTAACTATTATGCAACAGACTAGTTGCGTTACTCGAGTTAATTCAAGAGCTACTTTGTG
Organism: Phlogophora meticulosa; assembly: GCA_905147745.2. Taxonomy (NCBI): domain Eukaryota; kingdom Metazoa; phylum Arthropoda; class Insecta; order Lepidoptera; family Noctuidae; genus Phlogophora; species Phlogophora meticulosa. Next base: position 3,591,386 of record LR990540.1, on the reverse strand, counting down.
CTAAATAGGTAGGTAGGTTCTATAAACCCCAATTCGTTCCAAAGGTACCGGTTTAGCATTAAAAGACATACTTATTCATATTAACTTGTGGTCGAAATTCGATTGTTTTAACTTTCTCCATTTAAATTATAATAAATTTAATAATATTTAATAATAATATAATATTTTAATAATATTCTTTAAACTTATCTATATAATAATTACACCATACATTGCTTCATGAAGCTCTTTTTAATATGTATGCCAAACCCGTCAGCCAACGGCCATCTCGTTTCTTCTAAATATGAATTAGTGTGTACAGTGGCGGACTAAACCCGTCAGAGGCCCGGAGCGGCAAAGCTGAAAGAGGCCCCCCAGCTTTAAAAAAAATGTAGTTTTACAAGCTTTTTATTCAGTTCACATATTTTGTATGTAGTGTTTCTGTTTATTTCGTTAATATCTGGCATGTGAAATTAATTTCAAAGTACCCGCTACAAAGACGGGAATTCCCCCAGCGTATTGGACGGGTTTAGCAAAATTAAAAGAATATATTAGTACCGCGTAAAAAGTCTAGATGGCTGTAGTGTTTTGATCTTGATGAAATTATGTAAATTAGGTACCTACTTAGCACATTTTAAGTCTTGTTTAGGTTTTGATCAGGGGAATGCGGAGGCATTTGGGGGCCCCCCAAGACCGGAGGCCCGGGGCGGGCCGCCCCTTCTGCCCCCCTGTTAGTCCGCCACTGAGTGTGTAACTCATTGACATAATTACCATTAACTGATAAATATCCAAGAAAGTTCGAATACACACAGTTTCTACCTACTTATGGTAGGTATTCAATCGAGTAGAATTCTATTCGTACGTTTGGATGTACGGCTACCTACATAATTCCTACTCACAACTTATCCACTCATCCACCTTCAATAGCCTGGAGGCAGGTTCGGGATTATTTATTAAATGTTTTAATCGATCTCATGTTTCCAGTTCTCGAGCTTCAGACGGCTGCTACTAGGCGTATACACACCAATCGTGCTGCTATTTACCATCGCCATGGTCTGTCTGGTCGCGTTGGCTCCCATCACAGAAGCTTACGACTCGATATTGGGTGCCTAAGTGTAACTATCGAAATATGTTGTTCTAAGACTTACTGTAGGTATCGGATAATAATAACTAAACGGACGTGGCTTTAAAAATAATGTTAAGTGTTTGCACAAATTCTAGAATTTAGAAGATATGATTGGGAGAGACCGCTCTTCGTTTTCTACCAACCATATCCCGTCATGAAAATGCTAAACTGTTAATATTTGCGTGAGTTTTCAAGATAAAAATGTATGAAAGTGAAGTGTCAAATGAAGAAGTTAGTATAAGTGCTCCGTCCAAAATATTAAGATCAAGCTTATTGTAAGAACAAACTGTTTAAAGAGTGTTTGTTGTACTTATGTAATATTTAATTAATTTAATCAATGTTGTTTTAAGAAAATAATGTAAATATAGATGGAAATTAAAACTTTATTATAAGGTTGATTTGTTTTATTTGTTACCCACTTATGTAGGTAGTACAAATACTTATCCCTGCAGAAGTAATACCTACTTACCTACTTGATTTTATAAAGTTAGAAAAATAACTGAACTCAGAAGAAATCAGACAGGTCTGATTACTACAGGTACTGATGTGACTATATGAAATGTCAAGATTAGCATGAGAACCAGAATTCAAACTAGTTATAAGAAGTATTACACAATACAATTGCGTTGGAATGAATATCCGGCACCAGCCATGGCCCCATGTCAAGGACACGTATTGTGCGTACGCGAGAAAATACGTTATTGGATGCTCCTAACTTTTCAAAAAAAGCAGCGACAACGAGGTGTTGCTGGCAATCTCAAGGAGAGTACCTGCCACCTAACTTCTTTGCCCTGTAGGTGTGTAGTGACCTCCGGGCAGTTGAGAGCAAATGAGCTACTGTGATCTCTTCCTCCAAGCAGGCTGTCCTATGACATGGTTCTATGACAAGGAAGTGTTTTTTTGGTTACATTTGTGTATGAGCCCAGAGTAGTTAGTGTGTGGCTGTTTAGCTGTTGCAGGACAGCCATTTTTGTATTGACAGCATGTGTGTGGTGGAGCGGTGTCAGTACATGCAGACGCATGATACTGACACCGCTGCATGCGTATGCAGACGTTTGACGCTGTAACTAGCTTGGTACAGGGCCACCAGACTAGAGCTCAGTAGGCGACCATGGGGCGGATTACTACGCCGTACACGTACAGAATATACACAATACTAGCAAAATAGTGCAGTGAATGATGAAGTTAAAAATAGAAAAAATGCAATTCATAGCTTAAATATAAAGAAGTACAAACACTTGTTTCAAATATTAAAACATTGTTTATTATCAAGATTTCATTGCAAGAATATAATTATGTAAATTTGTTAATTAAGCTCTGGCCAGACTGGTAATTCTGCGCGGTAAGCCGGACGCGACTGCGCGCGCCTAAGGTACTAATTAGGAAGGATTAGGAAGTCACACGATTAATCGCCTTGTTTGAACACCAATACACGTAATTGACACAATCAGCAGTAGCTAATTACTCACCATAACGTTTGGCCAGAGCTGAAGTCTCTTAATTTAATTCAGTACATGTTTTATTTTAAGGTAAATATTGTCAGTTTCTATTTCGAATCTATGAAAACATCAAATTGTACATTTGAAAAATATCACTTGAATTCATTATTTTAATAATAAAGTAAAAGTAAGTAGTAAGGTAGTTAGGTAAAGTTTAAATTTCATTTGTCACATATCATCATTAGGTATCTGTGATTCTTCAACTGTCCTTGTAGCTGGTACATACACATTAAACGTGAACTCAGTACGAGGAAATGAACCAGGATTAATGACCTGACAATCCTTATGGTTCCTAACAAATGGCTGGAAATGATCTGCTACAATCACTAGATCGGGTAATGGATACAGATTAAGCCCACTTGCATGTCTCCAAAATACAGGCTGTACACCTATGGACAGAGGTGTTAAAGAGCACTGACCAAGTAAAGTTTTGGCTAAATGATCTGGTACGTCACCACTATCTGGAAAGTGCAATGTATTCCTACATAATTTCATCACCAAGTCTTGTCTAAAAACAACAATTTCTTGTGTACAGTATTGTATACGGCACGGATTTGTTGTAAATATTGCATTCTCCCCAAGTTTTTTCTGTATAGTATCTGTTATATAGTTAGGCAAAGGAGGTCTCGGCAACACAATAGCTGCAGCAGGATCTGTCTTCCCAGGCACAAAAATGAACTTGCACTTTTCACGTAAATTCTTGAACTGACAAATCATGTCTGCTAAACTATTCAATCCATTCTTGAGATGCATGTGAAACTTATAAGTATATGGACATGAAAGAAATTCACCAATTAGTACAATGGCTATGGGTGGAAAATCTTCAAAACCTGCAAATAATTTCTTTAAATTGTCCATTACCTTGGGGCTATCCAACCATATATCAGACACAAACACAAACACACCATCTCTGTTTTCATTTTCTATTTTTAAAAGAGCTTTGGAATTCTTTAGGGATGTCTTTGATTTACCTCCAAATGTGTTGAGGTTGCCAAAATAAGGTGCTGATGCTTCTCTGGTCTCTACAGGCGGTTGCACTAGTCCGGTGACATATAATGTTTTATCATCATAATGACCTTCGGCAAGGACATAACTACCTTCTGTGAATAAGCCTGAATGATACCTCACATTTGACAAATCAAGTTCTACTGAGCCTGTAGGGTCTTCTAAATGGTATTTTCTCTCAACCACCTGTGTGAGCAGGCCTAACACCACCACTTCATCAACTCTACTAGAACAACTTAACAAAAACTCAACTTTGCGCAACTGAAAACGTTTCTCGGATTCTGAAGAATGCACTGAGTCTAAAGTAAACAGTTTGTTTCTAAGTGTTCTCTGCCAGATAACTGTGTACCTGTCTATGACAAAGCGAGACTTCCATTTAGGGTCTGGAAGTAAACATTTAACATTATTCACGTCTCTGATAAATTTCTTCAACTCTTGGTTGTAACACAGCTTCGGTACACTGAAAGCGTCAATAACGTTCAATACAGTCTCATTCTCTTCAAGGCCTGCTGTAGAGCACTCTTTGTACGCTACTTCAATATGGTCTTTCTCTAAAATAGGCTGAGATATACACTGGTGGAGTAAATGACTGGAGAGCTTCTCAAGCATAGCAGAGCGATCCTCTGAAGGCAACAGTAAGAGCTGTTCAGCGACAAATGTGCCTGCATCTTTCCGTAATGTAAATCCACTTAGTTTAAATGTTGCTGTTATTTTTCCACGCATTTTTTGCACATCTCCCATGTTTCTCAGTTATATATTAATATCACAGTTTGTAAATTTTAGACCAAAAGGCGCTGACGAGTTTTTTCGCGCCATTATCATATGTCAAATGTCAAAACAAAACAGAAACTGTCAAATAGGTGAGAGCTGACTTTCAAGTTGCATTTACAAATATATTCCTTTAGATTTCACTTGGGATTTAAATTTGGCACTATGCTCACAATTATTAAGACTCAAGGAGATAACTACCAAATTCCAAAGCAATAATTGGTATTTGGTTATTATTTGACATTACATAGTACAAATCAGTAGGATAAATAAAGCTGTTGAGTTGTCGTTGCCAAATCAAGCTTTGTAAATAAAACGAAAAACGTTATATTTCTGCGTCTTGGTAAACATTTTCAATGTAGAAAATATTTTACAACAAATTTAAAACGGAAGTAGTTATAGTTGAGTAATTTCTGCAAAATAGAATACTATTCTAAAACAATCTATATATAATCTATATTATACAAGCCTAACGGTAACAATCCCTTACGGTACGGTACGGTATGCAACTATGTTTGTTATATAACTAAACGTGCAGTATTTCTGAATATATTTTATGTCAAGTACTGTGACAGTCTAACGTCAAATCCGTCAACAAATGTCCGTGGAAGTGGTATGTCTGTGTCGGTCGGTTCTGGTGATTCACCGTAATTTCGCAAAAGCCAAACATATAATATTAAAGCGTACTGTTTTCACTGTAGCTGCAAGTACAAACTTGTTCGATCCTGTTGCCTTTTATCGCTGCTGTCAAACCAATGTGAGTAGTGAATTTCATCAGTTTAAATTCTGAAAGCAATAGCAGTGCATGCAAAGTGTTTGCCTTCTAATCAAAGTGTTTAAATAATCTAAGAAAAATAATACCGTTACTATTTTTGTTTCCTATCTAAATTATATCTCTTAAAGGTCGCAAATTAATAATAATCTTGAAAATTGAAAAATAGCTACAGTTTCTGATTAGATTCTACTTGGTGAATCGATTAAGATGCCTGTAAGTTGTACCTAATGTGTAAATAAAAAATCCATATTGTATGAAACACGAAAAACTCAAACATTATTATCTTACTTGTATGATATTCTGAATACAGTTTCTGCAGAAAATTAATGAAACTTAGCAATCATTGTATGCTTTGCCTTTTTCCGACTACGTTGGTGTCGGCTTCTAATACAAAAAACAGCTGTTCCCTACATTTTGTTAGATTAGAATATTTTTGCATGGAGCACTTGGATTGTTTTTATTTCATGATTCCAGGGTTAGTCCTGTAGTTAAAATTTTTCCTACTGATGTCTTTGATGATCCTATAAATGGTTTTCAATTGTCTATAATACTGTATAAATGCTGATTTGCAGAGAAAACGCCAGAAGACTACACATCAACCCATAATGGATTTAGCAAAGAACTTTCAAAGTTTTGCTTGGTAAGTAAAAACATAACTCAAAAATTCATTTGCACATATGTGTATGTTCTGTAAATAGATAAGTACATCTGCATATCTTAAGTGTTGTCTCATTCTCATTTTTATGTAGTTATTTATTCTTTTGCTTATTAGATCTTTACACTTTTGTAATTGGCTTAATATTTATATCCAACTTTTCCCATGACCAATTCCATAGACCATTGTTTAATGAGGTAAAATTAACAGTTATACACAAACAAACAGTTATAGTTACTTTCAACTTGCCTCTGTGAAAACCTGCTAATTATTTAAATTGCAACATGATTATGTTGTTCTCATAATCCAAACTGAGTACCTGTTAAGATTCCACCAAAGAATACTGATTATGATTTACCTTAATAATAAAATAATAATAATACCAGCCTGTTACTTTCCCACTGCAGGGCAAAAGCCTCTTCTCATACAGAGAAGGCACGAGCATTAATCAACCTGCTTGCTCAAGACTGGTTGGCGATTTCAGACTTATATTAATGTATAAGTCCAGATTCCTCACAATGTTTCCTTCACAGAGTCAATGATATCTAAGATAATTTTAAAAGTACATAAAAATTGAAAAATTCACATTAGTACTTGCCCAGGTTTGAACCCATAACCTCGTGCATAAACCACTGGGAAATCATGACATGATTTACCTTAAGTATTTAATATAGTTTTAGTGAATTTTCCTCATTTGTACAAGCAACTGGTACCTAAAATAGGAAACATGGAAAACTCCTTTTGGCTTCCACTAACACCGTTTTACAGTAATTGTTAAGCAGGTATGTTATGTTGGTAGTAAAAGAATACAAAAATATATCAGTTTGTTTTCTGACAACTAATTAAACATGCGTTTTCCTTATTGAGCAACACATACTGAATCACTGCGAACATGACTTATTATAAATGGCTGTCTTAAATAGTTTGATTATAACGGTATTGCTTAAGTTACGAAAAAATGTCGGCAAACAGCGTGAACTCGCTCACTGAGCTCCCTACCCTGTTAGAAAAAATGTTCTTCATGTTTATAGTCAATTTTGTTTTGGTAAAGGATCTTTGCTGATTACTAAAAATTGTATTAGTGTAAGATGTAGATTTACTTCATATCTTTAAGTTAAATATTTGTCATAAATCAATTAACCTTATTATCACTTATACCTCAAAGAAAGTTTTATGATGTGCAAATCAAGGTTTTAGGCCTTATCATATAATAATTATCAGATACTTAAGTATCTAATAACTACCAAGCATAATATAATAAACTTTTCAATCCTTATGTTACTGGTATTTGAATCACCTATCATCATTTAAATTAGTTATTATTTATCGTTCATTTTAAATTTTTAAACTAAAAAGGTAAATATTCTTGCAAAACAAAATAGAATAATTTTAACCAACTACATAATAATATATCTACTAAGTAGTGAAATTAATAACATATTTAAAAAGTGGTAAAATGTCCTGAAATAACAGGTCGTCTATTACGATACCACATATTGAATAGAGGTAAATTAAATAATTTTTTTTTATATTTATCAAAGAAAATTATCAAAATACTAGCGACCCTCCCCGACTTCACACGGGTTTAATTTAGAAAAAGAAATACACTCGAGAGCAATTAATCCGGGTCACTTAAAGAATCCTAAAAATCTCGGAAACTAAAAATGCTAGGTTAATGCAATAAATTGTATTTAATAGACAATGTAATACTCCTTAAATGAAGGTATTAAAACTTCTTAGTTATTGTAAAGTTATATCATAAAAAAATCAAATTTGAAAAAGGGCCACTTTCGAAGATGGAACTACGAAATTACAGCATTTGGTTTTGCTTTTGTTTGTAATCTGTCATTTATGAGGGTACATAAACCATGTTGATAGTGCTCTATATTCATTATTCAAGCTGAAATTATGTCGCTTACGCCTGAAGAATGCACAAGAATACTTACAATGCTGGAAACCGGCCGGAGTCAGCGCGATACAGCCAGGACTGTCGGTGTGTCGCTGTCAAAAGTACAAAGAGTTCTCCGACGTTACGAAGAAACTGGTTCTAACCTACGCAGACCAGGAACGGGCAGAACCAGGTGTACCACAGCACGACAAGACCGATACTTGGTGAACACCATGCTTCGAAATCGCTTTCTCACAGGAACTGAACTCACAAATCAGTTTCGACGCCTCGGAGGAAGTAACCCAAGTGCATGGACAGTAAGACGTCGGCTTGCTGAATCTAACTTAAAACCCCTTAGACCTGCAAACGGCCCTAAACTGGAGCGTGGGCATCGTATTTCAAGACTAAGATATGCCCAGAGCCACGTAAATTGGAGTATTGAAGATTGGTCAAAAGTTATGTTCTCCGACGAATCAAAATTTATGCTCTACAAGCACGATGGAAGACACAGAGTGTATCGAAGACCAGGATCAAGCAAGCATGCATCGAAGAAAAAGTAGCCTACGGTGGTGGGTCTGTACTTGTGTGGGCCGGAATTTCTTCTGAAAGTCGCACAGAGCTGGTGATCATAGAAAACGGCTCTTTAACTAGCGTAAGATATGTGGAAGAAATCCTCAATGATCACGTTGGTCCATTTATGGTCAATTTAGGTGAGGATGCTATATTTATGCATGACAATGCCCGACCTCATACAGGTAGGATTGTGAATGACTACCTTCAAGAGATGAACATTACTCGTATGGAGTGGCCAGCGCGCAGCCCGGATATCAACCCGATCGAGCATGCTTGGGACGAGCTAGGCAGATGCGTAAAACAACGAAACCCTCCCCCAATCACGCTTCGTGAGCTCAAAATTGCTCTCACAGAGGAATGGGAGAATATTCCCCAAAATCGTATAAGGAACTTGGTGTACAGCATGCCAAACCGCGTAAACGCAGTAATGGAAGCACGAGGAGGCAATACGAAGTATTAAAATTCAAGAAAATCGTAATAAAGTTCAAAAATTTCATGTTTCCTATTTTTGTTTTAAGGAGAGATCAGCAGTTTTTTTCTTTATGTAATTTTGTGTTAATAAAATGTATGGTGACTCATATTTTTTTTACTTCCATTTAAGGAGTATTACATTGTCTATTAAATACAATTTATTGCATTAACCTATCATTTTTAGTTTCCGAGATTTTTAACATTCTTTAAGTGACCCGGATTCATTGCTCTCGAGTGTAATTGCACTCAGCAAAAAAATAGGTTTTTTAATTTTTTCGTTACAAGTACCTCGCGACCGTCCATTTAGTTCCGGCTGCCAGTTATTTTTCGATTGCTTGTAAGTTTTAATCTTCTAAAGTATTAATTAGAATTATATAGTGTAACAGACAATTATAATCTACAGTTAATACCCAAAGTTACTGACATATTTATCTTAATAAGTAGGTATATAATACTGTATGGGTAAAAAACCTTCGAAAATAAAGCGTTCATATGAACTTATTTGGAAATCATAAAAATGGTTATTGTAAGTCAACCGTAAAAGATATGCTTATGCTATCGCACACTGTTTTTAATACTTTATGAGACAAACAGTTCTACAAATTACACGACATGGTGACGAAGTCGCACCGTAAGGGTTACTGTTTCCTGCCGTGGTTGCGGGATGTTCCAAAGAGTTAGCGTGACCCCGGAACGTAAAGGGCAAGGACGGAACACATAGGTTTTAGTCAGTAAAAGTCCGACACGCCTTCCCGTTCCACCCAGAACGGGAGAAGTCATTGGATGACTTCCCATCCTTAAAAAAAGGGTTACTGTTTTATAATTTTGGTAGAGAACTCTAAAAACTGTTCAACATGATACCTACTATGAATCATCGATAGGTACCACAGTTGCTCACCCACGCAGTGGTATTGTGTAATAGATGAACAATAAATATGGTCAGATACAATAAAGCAACATCCGTTTTTACAGTATGTTTAGTTATGATAAATAGATAAGGTACTACTTTGCAAATAAACCGACCATAAAAATACATAATTATTTAAGTAAAAGCTACATGATTTTGCAATGGGTAATCTACAACCAATATTCACAGATCGCATGGGTCGACGGGTCGCATGGAACTACCTCCTCCATAGTCTGCATAAAAATCTATCGCATGGCCCATTCACCATCATGCCAACCGGAACACATTCTCTGCTAGACATAGATAAGCATTCAACATTCAGAACATTCATTCATTGAACACATTAATTGAAGATTGGTTCATTGATTACTCAGCGAATACCCGCTTCCTCATCACCATTCTTCGGTCCCTGCTATGTCGTCAGTGCAACTTGCGGGGGGCTCACCACCACTATTTGTAATACCCATCATATGGACCTTATTAGACAGACCTTAGAAAGTAATTTACTCCAAGCAATGTTTGTCGTGACAACAGTGTTTAAGCTGAGTTATTTGTTCAGGTGCAAACCAGATTGGTGCTTCCCAAGCATGAGCAAGGAGACTAATGAGCTGCTTCGGCAGTGTGTGGACCTTCCTAAAGTAGAGGTGTCGGACGACGTGGACGAGCTCATCGCACGGAGCAAGGCGTTCCCCATACCGTTCCCTATTGAGACCGTCAGGTAATCGTCTCAGGAAATGCATGTTTCAGATTTAAGCCAGACGCACCGTGTCAAAGAAATGATATCGCAGTTATGTAAACAAATGGTTTTTCCGTTATTGGTTTTTGGCGTTCCACAAAATGTGAATATCCCAACTCATTCGGGTTAATATTATTTCCATTTAGCCTAACTAACTTATACCCGAGCTCCTATAATAAGTACCTACTGGCTACTTGAAGGGTCAAGATCTTTATTCACACTGGTCAATTTAATAGGAATTGCACCGTTAACTTAAAAGTACGTTAAATAAAATGGCTTATACACATAAGTGAGACCGCTACAACGTCAAGTGCTTGTTGTTGCAGGCTAGAGAAACTAAAAGTGCGTCGTGCAGTAGAGAAGCTGAAGAAGAACATTGTGTCGACTTACCCACTCATACACGAGCGAGTGTTGCTGCTCATGACGCACTTCCTCATATACAAGAGGTTAGCATTTATTTTTTTTTCTTTTGATTTAACGTTGCCCCACACTAGGATTATTTTTGTATTTGATTTTTACTGTATCGTGGGTGCGTTCACAAACATTGAAACTCACATTCACAAAAGCCATTAAACTGTGTCTCGGTTGACAAATATTGATTGATTTAGAAACCAATTGCCTATCATCTTAAATATCCGTGAATTCAAATCTCACTGCCATTGCCAGTCGTAAGTTGGGTTACCAGGTCGCCAAACCTAATAGCCGGACAGACCACCCAGTTTGGCCGGACATTTGGGTAGAAAGGCCGGACACCCTACATTATTGAGGATTTTGTCTCGGTATTAATAGGTACGAGAAAAAAATTGTACATACATAGTGTTCGTATGGTTTGAAGTACTAATAAAAACGAAATATCTGTCTTATCGTGTTGGGCAGTTGAGAAACATCGGTCTAAGTAAGCTAAGCTTAGTCTTACAAAAGCCTTTGTAAGATTAGTCTTACAAAGGCTTAAGCTTAGCATGTAAGTTTATTTTGGCCGAACACCTTATCCAAAACCCTACCTATGTCCGGCTTTATCTGGACGCCTGGCAACCGCCGTAAGCCAACGATAATGTGCTCACCAAACCAGTTCCGTCACTCTACATGTCGTATATTCTAAAGGCCTCCAAACTAAATTGATTCTAGCACTGAGTTTTATTACATTTGCCTTAATCTTTACTGTATTGTTTGACGCCACACATTCAAATAATTCTGTAATATTCCAGAGAGTTCGGAAGTAGTATAGAGAAGGAGCTGTACAAAGATATGGGCGTGCCGCAGCTCATCGACCGGATCCTTAAGAAGAGAGCCGTCACCTTCATGGGTCAGGCTGATAAGTACATGCTGATGTCTGGAGAAGAAGGGTAAGTTTAGTTGCAGCTTTCATATCAATAAGGCTTGACCTCCTAGTGTAGCCCTACGCGCCTGCACAGCATAATGCACCGGATTATTTTTAATGGACGTCCCTTTAAAATAAACCTTTTCTAGATGCTTAATAATATGAATAAACTATATTTTGCCTAGCATTCCATTATTTGTAAGCGACGTATAGGGTCATGTCCAGCTTATTTAGGTTACTTTCACAATTCTTCCGAATAATGAAAGAAACAAAAACGTTTATTTGGAACACGCACAGAAAAACAAAAATAGTAAAAGTACCTGTGTGAGGCCAAAAAGGCTCCCATATCAGCATATGCTGCGATATTCAAACTAAGAATAAGTGTCTAAACACACTATGCCGAAGTTACGCGACCGAAGTTCGGCGGCTGATTTTACGTTTCGACGTATTCGACTGATATGACACACCATCAGCACACTAAACTTACGCAGCAGAAATTCAGTGCCGCAGCTTTGTGTGTGTATTCAGTGTCTCGAGCGCTCAAGCGCTGACAAGCGAAATGAACACTACGGGCGGACACGCGGAGCGTGGGCGGCTCCCCGCTGCTCCCCGCCCCCGGATTTTCGTCGGCAATCGAACCGAACTTCGGTTGCGTATAATGTGTGCTCACAGAATAAGTTGCCGCTGAACTTACGCCGAACCGAAGTTAGGCGGTACGCTATGACGCGATCACGCGACGTAATTTCGGCATAGTGTGTTTAGACACTAATACTCACACGACAGTGAATTTTCAATCTCTTTCTATCTCTAAAGTAAACCATTAAGTGACAGAGACATCACGAGACTTCTCCGCGGCCTAAAATTGTGTTGCATTTGAGTATTCAGTCGTAAGTATTGTTGTGTGGATTGGTAGTTTTGCAATGTCTAGCATGTAGTGTGTATGTGTTTAGTTTGCCAAACGTAGTGTGTGTGTTAGTAAACTCGGGGGAAATAGAAGGGAATATGCTAGTAAATGTTCTTAATACATTCTGTTCTATTCTAATTAAAAGTTACTTTATTTCATTATACATTGTAATGGAGTCGGGAAACATTTTTTTATATTTGCATTACTTAATTTACTCCACATAGCGGAATACCCAATTACTTAAGATCTTTAAAAAAATGTTTTCATTTCTATATATTATTTTTATATTGCGCTTTTTTTCGAGAAATGGAATGCAAATTCGCAACACGTTGCTCTCCACACCACAATGCCGAAAATGACGTAAAAATAAAACAAAAATCCATGTGAACATCTCAGCAAACTGCTTGAAATCTCACTAGGTTTTCATTGTAAGTGGAATGTCTGCTCAAAATTAAACTATTTTTTGTGCTTCACACAAAAACCATTTAAAATATTTGATTTCGGGCTCTTAAAGAAGTGTAAACAAAGCAGCTTTGTGGAAAATGACGTCACATCATGGCCGCGATAGTAACGTACGTGAGATCTGTAGTAAAAATCTGAATATCATTTTTTTAGAACAACAAATAGTAGTTATATTTGTGTTTTAATACCTACTACTTTTGAATAGCGAAGTGATAAAATACATGCACATTCCCTTTTGCTCAGTAAATTGACTATCAATTTAATTTGTCCGTAGGTAAATTAAAATCCTAAAACTGTAATTTTGACTTGACAGTCGCTTGAGATAGCTATAACAAAATAGATTAACGTAGTGTTTCTATCTGCTAAATTATCAATTTCCCGGACAAGAATAGTGGCGGAATAAAAAGATAAAGCAGTTTCTTAATGCTTAAATTCTCACATATCAGCATGATGTACCTATCTACTTACCTTTTTCGAAACGCTATTTACGTTTACAACGTTGAAAAAATAGTCACATGCGATATTCACGTAAAAATGGCCCTACTAAAGGTAAAGCTAACCACATCAGTAGATTGCTTATCCTTTTCATTCCTCGATTGTACACTAGTGTTTGTATTAGTACCTTAGTAGCATGTTATATCTTCTCTACAGATCTCTATTCAGTGGGCTGACGCGTGGGGAGCAACAGCAGTTAGTGCGCAACAAAGACTTCCGAAGGTAAGCAGACGTTGACATGCACTGTCACACTGGACAAAAGAAAAATGCAAGTCGTATTTATCCAACCAATATTTCTGACTCGTATTTATACGGCAAAAATCTGTTTATTGTCCAATTTGATTGTTAGTTTCTTCTTTATAGTCTACCCAAAATGTGTACTGACGATTTCAAAAGCTGGGCTCTATGGACACGGAAACTGATATAAACTCGGGCGGTTAAAAGGTTAAGCAAAATCATTAATATAGTCTTTGCATTATCAATGACCTTAGCGCGCGTTTAATTATATTGTAAACTTTATGTAAATGTAAATGAAAGTGACAAAACGCACGCACATGATATGCAACGATTATGTGCAGTCATTTTTGGTTAGATTTGTAATATGGGTAATGGGGGCTTGCTTAGTTAAGCTTGGATTGCTTGCATGGATGCTTGGATTGTATTGTATTGAACGCAATTTTAATGTGCATTTTAATTTTGAGACAGCAACTGTGGTAACGAAAACGGCGCCCTGGAATCGTCGATATGTTTCGTTTTTTTAGAGTTCTTTGCTGCTACTTATTTGTTAAATAACTTCAGGAAACTTTATTTATTAGTAAATCGACTATTAATTTAAATTTCCTGTAAATTCAAATCACCACTGTCTTATATTCCTTGTCAATCGTATGAAATGGCTTGAACAAGAATCATAACACAATGTCTGCATGGCCGGAGGGGATAGTGGTGTATATAGTGTGTGCACCCACATGGCAGATAGCTTTGGCGAATGAACATAGCGCATCTAACTGCTCAGCAATCAACTTCCGTGACTGTACATAAGGCCAAAGTCGACCGAAAAGACATGACATGGTTTTTTTTCATCTACGTTATAGCACAGAGGGGTGGGAAGCTGTGGGCACAATGAACCAGCGCCCGCCCCTACTGCTGGAGAACTGTCTGAGCTACGACGAGATGAAGCTGTCCGCGATGGTGTTCGTGAGCGGACACACCGAGTGCATCAACGACGGAGAGAGGAAGAACTCGGGCGTCGTCAGCGAGGAGAACGCTGAGAAAGACGCTGTCATCATCGGTGAGTTCTGTCACACAGCATAGAGAGTCTGAGCCGTAGGAGGTGAGGCTGAGCACCAACAGTCTGGAAACGTAAAGCTTTTTGTTCTTTAAAAACGTTGCCCTACACTAGGAGTTTGTCCTGTATCGTGGGTGCGTTTACAAACATTGAAACTCAGAAACATAAACAATCAGACCCGGAACAACTATCAGTACGCCATACAAACATTTGTTCCGTGCGGGAATCGAACTCTGTTTAGTAACTGGTTTGTGGAGGTCAGATAGGCAGGAGCTCTGTGTATAATACTGTGTAATTGAATTACATCTAGATAGACTGGAAGCCGACGCCAAATAGTTGGGGGAAAGCTAGGGAGATGATGATGACCGTAGTTCAAAAGCAAATGCACCTACAAGCTAGAAATCTGTGATATTTGCGGAGTGACAGGTAGCTGTTGGATAAAAGTAAATGAGGATCGAGTTGATGGCGTGCCACTAGAGTGGACAATGAGCAGTGTTGTACTGTTTTAGGCTCTTGTATTATGAAAAGCTCTGCACCGCAGTTTCACCCGCTTCTAAAGGCCGTAGTGTGATGTTAAATAGCCTTTTAGGTACTTTCGTCATTGCGAGATGTTCGAGTTACCGTGACCCCGGAACGTAAAGGGCAAGGACGGAACACCGATGGGTTTAAGTCAGTAAAAGTCCGACACGCCCACCCGTTCTGCTCAGAACGGGAGAAATCATTCGATGATTTCCCATCTTTAAAAAAAAAGTACCTTCCTCACGAATTGGACAATCAACTACAATTTTTCAATTCCGACTGATAGTTCTAGAAAGCGCGTTCAAACAAAACACAAGTAAAATTAGGCTTTATTATATTAGTATGGAAAGTACATGATGAATGATGTGGATTTTTTTACCTTTGGTTACGTTGTACTCATTATTTTCCTCATCACCTCTAGGCGTGGTAGGTCCTCGCTTCCAGCGTCCCTTCCGCATGGACTACGAGGACATCCTGATCACGGAGGAGCAGAACGTGCCGGAGAACGGCTACGGCGAGGAGGTGACGCCCACCACCTGCCTCAACGTGCTGAAGAACACGTACGTGCGGAACAACACCTCCGCCAAGCACATGTGGCGGCAGATGTGGTCCGAGTTCTACCAGGTACTGCCTGCCTATGAGAACCTGTCAAGTATCACCACACACACACACACATTTTTAACTAACGAACTATTACTAACTTATAATATTTACTACTAAGTACATCACAGAACCATAACTACACTTGGAACCTTGCCAATTTAAACAAATCAGATGTTATAATAATATGCAGTTTATTATAAAATATATTTTTAGGATGTTTTACCAATAAATCACTTCGCCTGCGTAAATCAATAAAAAAAACAAAATTCATTTATTCAAATTAGGCTGAGAATCAGCACTTTTTGAATGTCAAAACGTTTACAAAAGAAAGTCCCCCAAAACGCCCACGCTTCACCACTTCCTAGTGTTTTTGCTGGGAAGAAGAAGTGGCGGAACAAACTCCCCAGCATAAATGTTAAACAAGTACAGTAATATTACATTTCCTTCTATGTAAAGTTCTCTTTTCGCAGGTTCACAGCTATACCTACGAAGAGCTGACTTCTTATGTCACACTGGGAAGTAACAAAGACGCTGCGAGCAAATACATTGACCGCTATGTAAAGCTGTCGAAGCCGGGTCACGTGTTCGACAACGAAGTGTACTACAAGCGCATCAGTATACTCGCCGAGACCGTACTGATAGAAGCAGACGCGCGCGCCCGGGAGGCCGGCAAGATGGCCTTTGTTAATGTTATCGGAGCCGGTGAGTTCACTGTTCAGGTACGATTTTCTTTCTTTTCAGATTGACTTGATTTGCAGCTTTTTATATGTAGGAATTGTATTTTTTTTAAACGTTGCCCCATTCTAGGAATTCCTCCTGTGTTGCGGGTGCAATTACAAACTTTCGATCTCACATACACTAATAGCAAGACCCGGAACAACTACCTGTAAACCCATAAATATATTTGTTTCACGGAACGCAGCGCAGCAGCTAATCGCTCAGCCACAGCGTCAACCGTCCCGTTAATTATTTAGTTCGGCGTTGCCACTTTGGACAAGGTGTTTTGTAGCTACCGAATACAAAATATAAATTAAAAAGATGAATTAAACATCAACAACAATATCTTGACAACATAAAGATCCTGGTCTTAAGTGTAGTCACGTCAAAACGAATAAATATGCATCCATTGCTTTAGGTCTGGGCGTGTGGAAGATCTCGAAGCATCAGATAGACGTGTACGTGCTGTCGGTCGCGGAACGCGTGCGGCATCTACTGCGCCGCGACTTATTGCAACATGTCAGCGATGTCAATTTCGCCTACATCACACCCACCGACTCGATAGTAGGTGAGAACACCTATATTGGCCCGAACAAGAGATAAATCATCCCGTGTTAGGGTTATGTGAACCAGTCGGCGAGGTAACTGGGCCACCTTGCCCAAGGTTCGCCATACGTACAATGACAGAATTAAAACGTAAAGGAATTTCAAGAGATTTTTTTCCAGCGAGTACGGCGTGTCACCGTCCGAAGGACATTTCCATGGCGCTTAACTTTTTTATTCCTCGACATTTAATTACAGTATCAAACTAGAACCAGCACTTCATATAAAGCAGTCGTATAATATTTTTCTATTGAATTAATTCCTGTCATTTACTTGCAGCGATGTTCCCAAACTCGTCGGGTTCGGGCGCAAATTCGGTACACAAATTATTCTTTGAGAGCAAACGACATCCTAAAGGTAAGTTCGAATACATAATTCGGTTTAAAGAAGTTTATTTCTCAAAAAAGAACATACATAGTACACTCAGAAACTTAAAAAATAAATAAATAAATAATGTTGGACAATCCACACAGCATCATCAAGCTAAGCAGAGCTTGTGTTATGGGTACTAGATGACTGATATACAATACATTACAAAGATATATATTTTTTATTATACATAGGAAATACGCAGAACACCCGGGACAAATATTTGTAGATCGTACAAACATTTGTTCCAAGGCGGGAATCGAACCCGCAACCTCTTGCGTCGCAGGCGGACCTCCGCCCGCCGCTCCACATTGGTCGTTTAAAAAATAAATATTATTATTATAAACATTGTTGTCGTTCGAACTATCGTAGGTACATACAGTGGTTTATTATCTTTGGTTCGCCAAATACCACTTTAATCTATTCTTAAAAATGTTCATTGATGAGGAGTCTCTTATTTCTTTTGGTACCTAGCTTATTATAAATTATAATTATGTGTGGTATGTCGGATTCTACCAACGACCTTAACTAATTAAGTAGTACTAGTCCAGTCTGTTTATTGTAAGTATTCAGTGTATCAGTAGTCAGGCCCCTTCAGCAATCTTGACATTTATTCACGGTATGTGCAGGCGGCATCAACGTGCAGATCAAGACGCGCGAGCCGTCGGCCAAGCTGTCGGGAGAGGACGAGGGCAAGCTGCTCGTCATGACGTATCCCTGGGACGGGAACGCTCACCCCGGGAACGAGTTCTGGTCAGTATGACTCTTATGTCCCTGCTATAAGGTATACATTGGAATGATAGATGCTCGTTTCTGAAATGCAACAGTCACGAATACATTAAATAAATAATAATAAAATAAATAAATAATTCTGGACAATCCACACAGCATCATCTAGCCCCAAGCTAAGCAGAGCTTGTGTTATGGGTACTAGATGACTGATATACTTAATACAATACATTACATAGATAGATATTTTTATTATA
This sequence comes from Phlogophora meticulosa, assembly GCA_905147745.2. NCBI lineage: Eukaryota > Metazoa > Arthropoda > Insecta > Lepidoptera > Noctuidae > Phlogophora > Phlogophora meticulosa. Next base: position 3,572,743 of record LR990540.1, on the reverse strand, counting down.
CATAGGAAATACCCAGAACACCCGGAACAAATATTTGTAGATCGTACAAACATTTGTCCCAAGGCGGGAATCGAACCCGCAACCTCTTGCGTCGCAGGCGGACCTTCGCCCGCCGCGCCACAACGGTCGTCACATTAACACAATATCCAAAAGCGATTGTTTCCTCTAAAAAATTAACGTTGTTTCCCTGTGAGTACAAGGCATGACTGATCGCAAATCTTATGTTGCCATTTAAATTATTAAAAAATAGGGGTTGGTGATAGAAGGGTGAAAATTAATGTTTGCATGTATTTATTAATGCCACATATTTTAAGCCACAAAAAAATGTTTGGGGTGGACCGGGTTATATCATTTAGGGGTATACAAATAGTTTACGATCGATTCTCATACCTAAAAAATCTTATATATAAAATTCTCGTGTCAGGGTGTTTGTAATTATACTCCTCCGAAATGGCTGGACCGATTTTCGTGAAATTTTGAGTGCATATCGGTTAGGTCTGCGAATCGGACAACATCTATTTCATCCCCCTAAATGTTAAGCGTGGTCCACCCCAAACGTTATATGGCAAAACAACGTTTGCTGAGTCATCTAGTAAACACAATATATAAAATTACATAAAAATCGATGAAGCCGTTTTGGAGGAGAATGGCAACTAACATTGTCTCACGAGAATTTTATAAATAAAGGTTTAATGTTGCAGGATGGGCAGTTTGAAGTCGTCTGGCGACCCGGCGGCGGCCTGCTCCACGCAGGTGGCCGAGCTGCACAACGCGCACGTGCACCGCGGCCTGCGCGGCGCCGGCGCGCGCGTGGCCGGCGCCGGCCTGCGCGCGCTGCCCGACCACTGCGCCACCTAGGGCCGCACAACGCGCACGTGCACCGCGGCCTGCGCGCGCTGCCCGACCACTGCGCCACCTAGGGCCGCACAACGCGCACGTGCACCGCGGCCTGCGCGCGCTGCCCGACCACTGCGCCACCTAGGGCCGCACAACGCGCACGTGCACCGCGGCCTGCGCGCGCTGCCCGACCACTGCGCCACCTAGGGCCGCACAACGCGCACGTGCACCGCGGCCTGCGCGCGCTGCCCGACCACTGCGCCACCTAGGGCCGCACAACGCGCACGTGCACCGCGGCCTGCGCGCGCTGCCCGACCACTGCGCCACCTAGGGCCGCACAACGCGCACGTGCACCGCGGCCTGCGCGCGCTGCCCGACCACTGCGCCACCTAGGGCCGCACAACGCGCACGTGCACCGCGGCCTGCGCGCGCTGCCCGACCACTGCGCCACCTAGGGCCGCACAACGCGCACGTGCACCGCGGCCTGCGCGCGCTGCCCGACCACTGCGCCACCTAGGGCCGCACAACGCGCACGTGCACCGCGGCCTGCGCGCGCTGCCCGACCACTGCGCCACCTAGGGCCAGCGTGCTACTGGCTGGCTACTGCCGTGCACTAACACAACAAACACACCGGCTAAGGCTAACCCTCCGTTCTCACTGCGTTAAACTGTACGATCTGTTGGCAGAAGTTGGGACCACGCGGCAATTACAAACAGCATTTTTTTTTACCGTTTTGATAGCAGGATAGTGGTGTGTGTTCCCAACATTTTATTGCAGAATATCGTACAGATAGCGCTGTGAGAAAGGCCTCGTAAGATTTCCCGGTGCAATATTCTCCCTAGCACACTTTTGTGGGGAAGTATCGCATCGGGATTTTGGTCCCTTATTATTTCCGGGGACGCAATTGTTGTAACAAAATATATCATGATGCGGTTTTCGCTTTTAACAAGCTAAAATAACGCACCGTGAGTTGGTTCCTATAACTTCCGTTTTTTGATAGGTTGAATTTTGCAAAATCTTACCACAATTTTACAGTTTATTTTTAGGGTTCCATAGCGAAATGGCGTAAACAGTACCCTTATGATTTCGTCGGTCCGTCCGTCCTAACGTTTCACAGCCATTTTATTTGGAAACTAGTACACCACATCCATAAAATTAGGAATAAAGGTGTATTCTATGAACCGGTTAACAACGGTGATGGAAAATTACAAAACTAGAGTGCCACAAAAGATCACACATACATACATACTCAGGCTGATAAACACAATATCCTCCTTTAGCGTCGTGCAGTCGGGTAAAATGAACAAATTATTGATAGTACATATAACCGAGGGATAAAGAAATTCAGTACATGTAAGCTTGTTGGGTATTATTAACTGAATATGTACTTAGGTATATAAAAGGAGAAACTGCCTGACATATCTATATATACAGAATGTACTGGGACTAGGAACGTGAAATTTTAGCTTTCATTTTTTAAAGGAAACAAGTACTGAGGAGATGTTTTTAAAATTCAACCTAGAAGGGTTCAGAATGGATGACTTTACGGTGCGAGAAATCTTGACAAAATCACCCACAGTACGGATTCCTTCACTGAATGTGGTGTACTCTGATACACCACGCGCAGTGCTGCCTGGCGCTGTACTCGCCCTTGACCGGTGTTTTTATTTATCTGGTAAATATTGGGTATGAGTGTGGGTATCCGGACACCGAATTATTCTACTTAAAATAAATATAACTGTTAATTATCACAGCTGTTTGAATTTGATCAAAATAAAATAATAAGTATTTATAAAAGTGAAACATTGATACACAAAAGTAGCATATTGTTCAAAAAAAAATTGGACTATTGGATCCTAGGTAATTTATGTAGGTTCCTAACCTTACTGAAACAGCCAGTATTTAAAGATATATTCACATATAAGGCTTTTCAGTTGCAGGCCGGCCACTAGTTCGCATTTACATCGTCACCCATCGTGTATACGCTGCCTTGTCAATTATAGCACGTTTTCTATGATATTTGTAATATTCCTTAATATAAGACATGGCGTCAATTGTTTGCCAGAATATATAGAATAGCCAATTTAGCATAAGTGTTTCTTATAAGCATATAATTATTATTTGAGGCCATGAGAACTAGAGTTTACCTAACTAACACTAACTAACTAACTAAGGTTTTCTAAAACATAGGTTACTCTGTTTTTGAAAACACCCTACTAGTAATGCATATAGGCCAAAACTAAAAAATAATGTTAGGCCACTCTAGTTCTCATGGCCTCATTCTGAAATGGAGTAACTTTTGTTTTGTATATTTACAATAACAGATTTTTACTGGATTATTGTAAACAGCGTTATTTTATAATAATTTAAAAACAGAAAATTTTATTTACAATAAACCATTTCAATATTCAATAGTTTATTTTGTGTAACTAAGTAATGGAATGGAACGGAACTAATGTTTTAGTTGTTTTTTGCAGTTGACTTTTTGTTTTTTTTTCCTATGAATGAATTAAGTCTATTGTTGAAAACGTCGCCCTGAGAGCATTATTTTGATAAGCTTGTCACAAAAAAAATTGTGACTTAATAGCGGCCGAAATGCTGTTGATTTTTTTTTTCTGGGTGTCCAGTGTCTAAAGCCATCTCATTTGTTAAAATCTATGAAGCCGTTTAGGCTATAGAGCGTGCCAAAGAAATAGACTCAATAGAACAAAAGTGTACATACCTACATACAAATACATATATTGGAAAGCCTATAACTCTTCTTCTAGGCAACCGGGTAACAAGATCACTTTTCTAGCATTCTGTTGCAGTTCGTGGCATTAAAACTGAGATACTAGAATAACTGTCAGTAACTGGATCAGGCAGCTTAAAAGATCCTCTTGTTTTATTTTATTGTTGATTGTCTTTGCAGTTGGGATGTTTGTTTTAACAATTTGTAAATATTGTTGACCAAGCGCTGGCGTTGAACTGTACAAAATATACTGGGCGCACCACAACACGAGTTTCATAAAAGTTACCTCATTTCAAGACTATGTTTTCGTTTCTTCGTTTGTACCCATAATAATATATGAAGTATGTTATTCTATATGTGTAAATATTTATGAGTAAAGTAAGACAATATTAGACTGGAAATGTTGTGCCTAGTTTTATTTGTACTTAGATGAATGTTTATTTAGTGAAACATACATAGTTATTTCATTTAGTTTGCGATCAAATATTTTGACCAAGTTCACTCTATTTTCCGTAAGATTTGCTCATGTCACAAAATACAGGTACGTAAAGGTTGTACTATTAAAGTTATAGAATCGTACGCACGAAGTTTTACGGAAATATTCGAACTTTGCCAATTGCCTTAGATCGAAAACTATTTGAATATATACTATTTATACTATACCTATCCAAAGTCTGTGCCGTAACTTGCTGTTTTAATGTAAAATATATGTACGGGTAGCCGTAGTAGCGTTGTGTATGTAGCTGTTACGTTATAAACAATTCTATGGCGCAGATTACACACTGTACTGACTCTTCCCTGTTTAAGTTCGTATGGACATCTACTCTGGGAGAGGAAGTTATCCATAACCCACCACTCGGGCAATAGGGTGTTTGACGCCTATCAAAAATATATATGAACAAGTAATTTATTTTAAGAAGATTTCTAGAAAATTGGACTAGTTAAAAAATAAAAAAAATCGGTGGAAATTGGAAAACTTTTGAAGTTTTTCTTTCATCCTTGTCACCTAGAACGGCTTTTGTAATGAATGGTGAGAAGTTTCTGTATAGTGACGTCAGATGCTAGTACTGTTGTCTCTTTTCAGCATAGATTTTAAAACACTTAAAACTTTGCCAATTTGTAAGATGTTTAAAAAAAAAATTACAGTAAAACGGGGTGAATCGAAAAGCCAGGGTGAATAGAAAAAAAACTTTGAAGGGCATTTTCGCGTTAGTAAGACATTGTTTGTTACTATAAGGACTCTTTATTTTTTTTTAAGGAATTGAAATGGTTAATTTCAACACCTTGTAAGTAATTAATAATGATGAATCAACGAATAAATCTCATTTAAAGTTTTGTTTCTAGTCACCCTGGCTTTTCGATTCACCCCGTTTTACGGTACCGTGCTTTTCTTTTTATTGTTTCGCAAAATCTTAAAAAAAAGTGTGTATGTGTTAATGTACACACTAATGACCTGAAACTGTTCCTAAACAATTAAAAAAAAATGTCTCATTTTTACAATTTATTAAAATTAATTTTGAAATGTCCATTTATTATATCACTTGTCATTATTAAAATATTTCTTTATAAGTCACTGCTCAATTTAAGTAAACACCTGACAGTCCAAAGTCACAGAAATATGACAATTTTTTTCAAGATGGCGTCGGAAAGCGTTACGATTTTTTTTTAACATTGCTATAAGATTTCTCTCATACGTCGATAAAGAAGTTTCACTTCAAAAATCAAGTCAAATACCCTATTGCTTGTTGACAGATGTCATTATTGTATTTTGAATTTTTTGGTTCTAGGATATGTGCATTTGTTCTGTAAGAATAGTGCCTGCTTAAGTTCAAAGCCATGATAGAAGTAAGTCGGGACCGTTACCACTGGGTCACCACCGCTCATGGACGTATTTACTTACGTATTCCTAAACGACGTCTTAAATACTTAACTCGTAGCATCTTCGCCTAGTAACATTACAGTATGTAATCTGCGTCTAATATACAGAAAATATATACCTACCTGACAGTAATTCGAACTGTTCATATAGGTACTAGTCAGGGGCCGACGTAATACCGGGATTGTCAATCAATGACTAGCACATCAGTTTTATGAGGAATTTTCTACAATCGTCTTTATATTGATTACAGATTACAGCGATGTTCATGTAGGTAGGTATATACACTGTGCTATCATACCCAATAAGATGTATTATGTTATGTAGAAACATTTGTTGATATTTATGTATTTTTGTTGTTATTTAAAATTGTAGCGAATTCTATTATATACAGTTAGCTATATATTTTGTAAGCTTATGTACGGATGTACTCACTATAATAATAATGATGATTCATATAATGAAATAAACGATACAGGTTTTATATAAACATCGTTTTATTTTAAGATCCAGTTTATTTACGTCCGGAGCGAAGTCACACTTGACAACGCATCACATATGGGTGTCAAACGAAACCTTTTTAGATATATAACTCAATGATGTAGGAACTATGAGGACACGGTTGGCGCTGTGACTGAGTGATTGGCTGTCGCGCTGCGTGTCGTGAGTTCGATTACCGCACGAAACAAATGTTTGTATGGCCTACTGGTAATTGTTCCGGGTCTGGTTGTTTGTGAATGGGAGTTTAAATGTTTGTTAACGCTCCCACGATAAATAAGAAATTCCTAAAAAAGCGTAGCGCTAAAAAACAAAACGTGCTCATATTTTATTGTTTTCGAAGTATACGTAAAGGATGATGATTTTTATCATTTTATATGAAATTAATCATACAGATTTTATATTTATTTGGTTTTATTTTGTAGTTATTCAAAACCACCTAATTATTAATGGTGGAAACTTACTCACACCACACTATGATATGCATTCTCTATTTGACACGAGCTTAGTTCTAGCCAGTGTCAACATGTACCTATTCACCTTCACGTATACTGAGTACCTACGTACGAATTCGGCATGGTTACAAGCGACGTATTAAATGTAGGTACGTGACAAGCGCGAATTAGACACTTTCAAAGCTTTTGTAAACTATGCATTCTTCACTCAACACTACACACAAATTCTAAACATGTTGCAAATAAGCGTAATCAAGGCTTGTACATGTGGCTATTAGATGGAAAAGCCCATCTAAATCCGATCGCACCGAGCTTGTTTTTTAATACATAAACATTTTTGATGATTTAACTAATTTTGAGACTGAAATTTATTTATCTGATATCATCATCATCTGCCTAGCCTTTACCCAACTATGTTGGAGTCAGCTTCCAGTCTAACCGGATGCAGCTGAACATCAGTATTTTACATGGAGCAACTTCCACAATCCAATTACTGGGCATCATGATATCCTTTGGTAAGACTGGTTGTCAGACTTTCGGGCTTTTGACTGCCCGTAACGTCTGTCAAAGATCTACAAATGACAGCTGGGACCAGCTGCCTAACGTGCTTTCTGAGGTGCGATATGTTACAAACGGACGGTCCCCCATCCATAGACTGACCTCGGCAAGCGTAGCTTAACCTTCGATCGACCCGTGCGGCTGTTTTTAGTTAGCTACGAGCTCCGAGCCTCATGGGTATGAAATAATTAGTTGAACTTTATTTTGACAGTAAGGTAGGTTGTGTAGATATGATATTCAACCAAACAACATCTGTAAGTATTAGTGAGCTACTATCAGTGCAAATAAACAACTATGTCACTCTTCTATATTATACTGACACTATTGAAACCTTATTCGGTTTGAAGACGGGTAGGAACTGTAGGAAGACATGTTTTGTTCGCTATAACAGAAGACAAAGACAGCAATATTATATCTAGATATTTGCACAAGAACATTCTAGAACTTAATGGTGTCTCTTTCGCACTCGTTACTTCATATAATTAAGCGTAACTGCTCTAATGGTGGTCTTCATAAAAAACACGAAAAATTGTGGTTCAAGAATAATAGGATAGAAATAATAACGATAGTTCTAGAAACGAGTATCGACGTATAATGCCAAATGTAGGTGTACCCACAATATTAATATTTTTTGTAAAGGCGTGTGTTCACTTGCTGGTGAAAATCAGATGTCTGCGTTGCACTGTTTTTGATAAAGTTTGGAATCCTGTTTCAACACCTAAATAAGGGTTTTCAGGCTTTGTTTTAAAGATTAGCTTTGTCGAAGATTTAAATTCTTTTGGGAACTTTACCAGAGGACTGCAATATAGATTTTTTTTACACTTTATTGCGTTTAATAAATCTTAATGTGTCGTGATGGCCCAGTGGCTAAGGCCTCGCATCTCATGCACGAGGTTGTGGGTTCAAATACGGGCAAGTACCAATGAAGCTTTTTCAATTCATATTTACTTTCTAAGTTATCTTAGACCGCATAGAGAGGGAAACCTGGACTTTGAATTGATGTACCTTAGTCTGAAATCGCCTACCCGCCTTACGCACGAGTCGTGATTAATGCTCGTGCCTTCTCTGTATGAGAAAAGGGAACATTAAAAGCAGGTATTATTTATTAATACAAATACTGTTTGGTTTTAAATTTAACAGTATTTTAGTTCGGATATTTCATTGTTTTATTTTATAAAATAAAGAGATAAAGTTGTTTGTTGTTTTGTTTATATGCCAGTAAAAGGTAGTACTGATCCGATTACTTAAACTTATTCAGTGATAAAATTACGTTATGTTTGATGGTAAAAACATGCTTGTTTTGAGTCTGAAATAACAATATTTGTAAATTAAGTTGAGCCGATTGACCGCGAAAGTAACTAACAAAATCAATCATAACATTTCTGTACTGCATATCTAAGTGTACTCACATCCTTATAACAAGCAACATTCCAAACTGAAATTATTAGGTTAGAGAGGGTACATCGATAACTTCCATTAAAGTTTTAGTATAACTCGACTATTTGCAGTAGGGCATTGAATTGCACGTGTTGTAACGAGCACTGCCTGATTCTTTATTAGTTTAGGTTACATCGTACGTTTCTCAAGGAATCATATAGTTTCGTTCCTCCACTTTCTTTGGAGTCACCAGTTAGAGTAGAAGCTACTATTGTAATAAATTAATAATGGCCATTATTTTTACAGATAACTGTTGGCGATGGCTTCAGTACTTCGGGAGTGTATCCTGCTACGGCAAGAATTGAGGTAAGTCTTTTGAAATATTTAATAGTAACCATGTGAAGGACAATACAGTAGCGTCATTGAATCTTCGCAAAGGTCATGTAGGACCGCGTGGTCCATGTTTTGTTTAAGCTTTATAAAGAGGCATAATAACGTTAGATTACTAGATTATAGTTCCAAAGCAGTGTTTTATCATATTGACGAGATCAATATTATCAAATATTGGAGTTTGATCGGAACCGAACATGTGGTTCAAGTAATATTCTTTTGTTTTTGCTCAGGGAAGGCTTGGCAAGCTATATGTTAGCAATCTAACTACGCGCAGTGGGCCCGCGTGTCCCAGCAGTGTGAACTTATGTTGATTCAATATACTATCTTCCAAGCGTACCTTTAATAAAGCAACCTTACATTATATTTTAACACATCTGTTTTATCACATTCTAAGTCTATCTTGACATCACTGACATCGGTGAAGGAAAACATCGTGAGGAAACCTGGACTTATATAATTAATATAAGTCTGAAATCGCCAACCCGTCTTGAGCAAGCGTGGTGATTAATGCTCGTGCCTTCTCTGTATGAGAAGAGGCCTTTGCCCTGCAGTGGGACAGTAATAGGCTGGTACTACTACTACTACTACTACATCTGTAGAGATAGGTCATAAAGAACATGAAGTTAGGTTTGCGTCTGCCTGAATGATGTGACTGGCCAGTAAAGCATTTAACCAAGAGTTGTGCTGTTTGTCGTCACGCGGCACGTGGTCGGCGTACAAGTACAGTGGTGTAGAATATGTCTGTAGTAGCGTGGAGTCTGGGTATGTGCCCGCAAGTTCTTACGTGGGACTATAATATTATTATAACCGGCGAAATGTGTGAACTGTGGATATAGCAACACTCCAGAGGTACGAAACTGCTGCATCTATATCTGTTAATCGGCAGAACCACGTGTGGACCTAACCTCAACGTGAGGCATGGTGGTGCCGCCCCGGCTGTGGATGCTGTGGGCTGCCTCATGCCTGCATACGAACACGCATGGGCACGCAACGAATACCTGAATAGTGCTGGCAAATTCGCTGACATGTGAGTTAAAGTTTTTATAAATTTTAATTTTATTGTGTTTCTCAGTAAGTGTATTAACTATAATAATAATAATAATATTTATTTACTCAAAACAGTAGGTAGGTACAGTACATTCTTACAAATATGAAATATTAGGCTTACGAATTAATTATAAATAAGAGAATGAGCATCCGCAGCTGAACTAGGCGTGATCCTGTATCTCAGCTAACAGCGCCGTTTCCCCTCAGAAACAATACACTAGGTAACCTAAATTAGCAAGACACTAGAGTTTAGGACCATTACAAAACAAAGAGAAATAACAAATTAAACTAAACTTAAATTACTAACAATTTTGTGTGTGTGTGTGTGAGGATGAGAGGGTGTGTGTGTGTGTAAGTGTGAGTGTATACATAATATGTCTACTTGATAAATGCACAGGAGTCGAGTGAATATACATATATATATATACAGATATGGGTATATATATATACAGACTATGTAATTCTTATGAGAAATAAAGTTGTTCTTAAACCTAAAAGTTATTTAGACTCCTATACAGGATACACTATACAGTTGATGATACGGTTGATTAAAGGCCATGAGGAGTAGTCAAGTTCTTTGTAGATTTATTTATATTTGGCCTTTACTTTAACAAACATCCATATCATGAGTGTATCCAAATTATGAACCAGCCAGACATTTTTTATTTGGATTTACCTAGATGCGGATTTCACCATCACTTAGAGAATTTATTCTGGTTTATGTGTATTACTTCGACATTAAAATCTCTGCTTTGTTGTTTTGTAAACCGTACGAACAGGGGCGCGTAGCTAGTAAACTAACATGTAAACCAATCTCAATTCCAGAAGATGACATAAACATGTCAGTTCGTGGCTACATTTGAGGACCTCACCGCTGTCAGCAGCATCGTGGTGACATCTGGTCGCTGGCGCCACGCCTGCTGGTGATGATGTGATAACGCTCTCAGTTGCTTCAGGTACCTATGAACTGCTGTTTTGCATGCTTTTTAACAGACTCAACTCAAATATAAAAGATTATATAATTATAAATATTTTCCATTAAATGAAATGTAGCCTCTAATTATTCCCGTTTTTTACCGCCGACGCAAAAACGACAGGATGTTGTGTGTGTATGTGTGTGTGTCAGTCTGTGGCATCGTAGCTCCCTAACGGATGAACCGATTTTGATTTTGTCTTTTTTGTTTAAAACGTAAATTCGTCGGTAGTGTTCTCGGCTATTATTTATTTTATTTTATTTTACACTTTTGGAATGCTTACAGCTATAAACTTAAAATAATTAAAACAATGATTGAATGATGGCCAATTACAAGCTTTCACAGATAGAAAAAAAAGTAGTTAATATATCAAAGACAGTAGTAACCTTAAATAATAGGTACTTAAATCAAATCTAGCGTGTACAATGTTGTGCATACATAAGCTATACATTGTCAAAGAAATTCTTGCTCAGCGTTTTTTTAATCTTAGCAACACCAGTACAGTTAATGTCGATGTCAATCTCCTGGCTAGCCGCATTAAACGCGCGACTAGCCCTTATCAGAAATGAGTTTCGTCTGTAAGTGCATTTTGCATTAGACGTGTGAAGCAAGTGAAACCTGCGTAGGAACGCACAAGGCACACGCAGTCCCACTCTGCTCAACAACTCAGAAACATCAACCGATCCGTTCATTATTTTAGATAGAAAGGTTAAATCAGCTATTTTTCTCCTTACATGAAGAGGAAGTATGTGATGTTTTCTACAACGCACAGAATAATTAGAAGAATAAGCTCCAGTACGAAACTGAATGTATCTTAAAAATTTCTTTTGTATGCTCTCTAAGCGGTCAATATAGACATTGAATTTAGGATTCCAGACTTGAGAGCAATACTCCAGGTGGCTACGAACAAACGAACAATACAATATTTTAATGGCCTTGATGCTCTTGAACTCTGACGAGATTCGGATTATGAAACCCAAGGCTCTTGACGCTTTTTTGGCTATATTATCGACGTGTGCATCAAATAAAAGTTTTGAGTCGAAAGTAACTCCCAGGTCCCTAACGACGTTCACTCTGGCTATGGGGGTATCCAACAGATTGTAGACTACACTGATTGGATTCGGTTTCCGGGTAAATGAGCACACATAGCACTTTGAAACATTTAAATCCAATTTATTCTACCTGCAGTAAATTTGGAAACTATTTAAGTCCTCCTGAAGAAGGGCAGCGTCATCTGTTGAGGAGACCTGTTTCATTATCTTCATATCGTCCGCGTACAATAATATTTATATATTTATATATATATATATATATAATTGATTGAATACGGTCCAAGATGGCCACAACATTTTTTTCACTGTTCCCTCAATATACCTACGTATCAAATGAAAGGGCTTGACTTGTAGAATAATGTACACTATATTGCAAGGGAATGAGGAATATTAACTAACGAAATTAGAACTAAAAACTTATAATATATAATATAATATTTTTTATTCTGATTGACACCCTAGAATCTAGATTGATGAGGAAAATGGAGTGCTGACTGGTACCTAGGACCTAATGAATTATTTTTATTTAGTTTTTATTACATTATTATTATTAGGTACCATTATTTTTTCAGTAAAACATTTACCTACCTTATTTATTTTTTTTGGTTTTGCTGTTTAATTTGATGGGGATTGCCCAGATATTTATAACAACCCTGTTTTGACGGATAAAAATCCTGACTAAACACCAAATAAGTACCTGAATCTTAAAGCGCAAGAAAATTGAAGAAATGAAATTAAAAAAATATGAAGTCCGTACAAAAAGCATGAAAAAAACCCCCCACAGAAAAAAATATATACTTACTTAAAACAAGTTAAATAAACTATGAATAAATAGAGCAAAGAAGGTAAAACGTGAAACCCGATAAAAAGAAAAAAAATACTTTGAAATTATGACCCTACGTAATACCGTGTATGAAATTTTTAGATTAAATGTTGTCGCATCGCTCTTTCTTTACCTAATAAAATCACCTACCTAAATAAAATCATACAATTATAAAAATTACAGCAAAAATGTTAAAGGAAGTTATAAGAATTACAAGTGAACCTACTTAAAAAATACACTACTCAACTACCCAGATAAATACTGATACAAAAATTCTTACATATTACATTGACTCAAAAAAATTACATGGAAGAACACAAGCGTCAACGACGTGTGCCGTGCGTGTGTCGTGCCCGTTATTTTTGGAATGGGCATCTCGCAGTTTATCCTTTAGGGATATTTACTGCTCAACCGAACTTTCCTGTGGGGGGCTTAATTAAAATTAAGGCCTCCAGCCAGGCAGCGTGTCGTGCCCGCTCGGGTACCCATCTTATAAATGTTCCGCTCCCCCTACTTTACAACACAACCGTACGCTGCGTGACGTGCGCGCTATCCACCACTATTTGCGAGTGTCGCGTTCGGGAAGCAAAGCTATCTTATATATTTAGACGTAAACAAAACTAAGTAGTATTAGACTAATAATTAGAGTGGTCCTCAGACGCGATAACATTGCAGATTCAGATAACTTTATTTGCTTAAAATTGTGTAGGTACGTATACAATTAAACGAAAAAAATACATGCAAGGTAATCATGTTTAACATATTGTCATGAGTGCAAATATAAATACAGTTAGAAAAAAAATACCAACATTCATTAACATTGACAATGCACTGACATACGAGTCATAGTCATCCTCCTGCCCTTATCCCAATTTATTTGGGGTCGGCGCAGCATGTTTTCTTCTTCCATACATCTCTATTTGCCGTCATCTCAAGGGTCACCTCTTTTCTTGCCATATCATCTTTCACACAATCCATCCATCTTTTCTTTGGTCTTCCTCTACTCATGTAACCCTGCACCTTCATACTCAAAACTTTCCTCACAACATGGTCCTCATTCCTTCGCATCACATGCCCATACCATGACAACCGATTCCCACACAACTTCTCGGTCACAGGCGCCACTTTCAGACTTCCTCTTACATACTCATTTCTTATTCTATCCATTCGCGTAATACCACACATCCCCCTCAGCATTCTCATCTCAGCTGCATGTAACTGCCTTTCATTCATGCCTTTTGCGTCCCAACATTCTGATCCATACAAGACAGCAGGTCTTACCATAGTTTTGTAAATCTTCCCCTTAAGTTTAAGGGGAATATTGGGGTCACAGGTTGTTCCCGTTACCTGCCGCCATTTCATCCACCCTATGTTAATTCGGTGCTTAACAGCCCGATCTATTTCTCCGTCACTTTGCACGAGTGAACCGAGATACCGAAAGTCGGAACAGACCGGGAGAAGCACGCTGTTAAGCGCAATTAACTCCACATACTTCCCAGGCACACCTTTCTCTTTCACGGCCCACCACAACACCTCCCGGGGCACCCTATCATACGCTTTCTCCAGATCAATGAACACCATATGCAAGTTCTTATGTGCACGTCTGTATTTCTCACACAGCTGACGGAGTGCAAAGGTGGCGTCCATTGTTCCTCGACCTGGCATAAACCCAAATTGACTTGGGGTAATCTCACTCTCCTCTCGCAATCTTTTCTCTATCACCTTCTCCCATACTTTCATACTATGTGACAGGAGCTTTATCCCTCGATAGTTGTTGCAGTCCTGTACGTCCCCTTTATTCTTGAAGATGGGCACTAGTGAACTATTGCACCAATCTTGTGGGATCACTTCCTCGTGCAACAACTTATTGAGGAATAATGTCAGCCACATACATCCATCTTCTTTTAATACCTTCCATACTTCTACTGGTATATCATCTGGGCCCATAGCTTTTCCATTTTTCATACTTCTAACTGCATTCCTAACTTCATCCATGCTAATTTCTCTCTAATTTAATACGAGTAAGTAAATAAATGAAATGAAATAGGTTGATAATAATTAAACATAATTAATTCATATAGAAATATTTAGGAATTACATACTCAATTGTCAAATATTCAATTATTAAATAAAAAACATAACACAATAAATTCAACGTTCAAACCGCAGTTTACCTTTCATTTAGAAAGGAAAAATTGCGGTTTACGATTTATGACGTATTAAAAAAAAACTACTGAATAGATCTCGTTCAAACCAATTTTGGTGGAAGTTTGCATGGTAATGTACATCATATTTTTTTTTGAGTTTTATCCTTCTCTTATTTTAGAAGTTACAGGGGACACATTTTACCAATTTGGAAGTGTCTCTCGCGCAAAGTAATCAGTTTAGAAAAAAATGATAATAGAAACCTCAAAATCATTTTTGAAGACCTAGCCATGGATACCCCACAAGTATGGGTTTGATAAAAAAAAGTATGGGGTATCAATTTTTCATCTTCTAGAAAACCTTAATGCGGTTCACAGAATACATCAACTTAGCCAAATGGCAAAAAACGGAACCCTTATGGATTCTTCATGTCTGTCTGTCTGTCCGTATGTCATAGCCACTTTTTTCCGAAACTGTAATAACTATACTGTTGAAACTTGGTAAGTAGATGTATTCTACGACGACCTATGTGGCGCAGCGGGCGAAGGTCCGCCTGCGACACAGGAGGTTCGATTCCCGCCCTGGGGCAAATGTTTGTACGATCTACAAATATTTGTTTCGGGTGTTCTGGGTATTTGCTATGTATAATAAAAATATCTATCTATGTAATGTATTGTATTAAGTGTATCAGACATCTAGTACCCATAACACAAGCTCTGCTTAGCTTGCGGCTAGATGATGCTGTGTGGATTGTCCAGCATTATTTATTTATTTTATCTGTGAACCGCATTAAGATTTTCACACAAAAAAAAAAAAACAATAAGTTTTCTCTGAATAAATAAATAATAAAAACTAAGTTTTGTCTGCCCTCCAAATGTATTTGAAATAGCCACTTTTTTTTAAGAAAAACAAACTGTTTAATTTTGATAAGAATGAGCGCCGCAAAACTAAGTTAATACCTACTACTCGTACCATACATATGTACAAAAATAGCCCAGAATATCAAGCATACAATGAATTACCCGAAAATACGATCTACGAGAACACTTTTTTTCCTTTTAAAGCTAGGCTAAAGTCACTACTATTAGAAAAGGGTTATTAGAGTATCCAAGAATAATTTATGGAAGATAAAATGTTAAAATTGAGTTTAAATATATAATATGTATGTGTTAATTTTAATATAGGTTATTTATTATGTAAAAAAACTATTTGTTGTTATTTATTATTTTATATGACATTTCTTAATGGTTTTGTGTAATATGATTTTGATTTTTACATTATTTTACTGCAACATTAGTTTTAAGTTATCTTGCTGATCTCTAACAGGGTCAAGTACTCACTAGTTTTTAAGCTTAGCATGTAAAATTGGTTGTGTACATTGTGCATTAATTAAATAAATAATTAGTAACTAACTTATGTAATCTTTGAGTAAAAGTGCTTCATCTTGTCCCATTAAATTTACAGGTTAAGATTTCATGGTTGGCAATGGTCAGTTTCACATACATGTTGCCGGTGTAGAAATATTAAAATAAACAGTAATTCAAACTAACTTACAAAGCCAAAGGTCTAGCCCGCAAAAATATTATCCATAGTTTGCCATCGACATGCTAAGCAGATTTCCACATTAATAATTATAAATAAGTTCAGATGGATATTGGAAATTTTTATACAATGTCAAATTTTACTAATAACATAATATCAAATGTTTAAAAATTAAATTAAAAAAAATAACATATAAAGGAGATGATGACTTAAAATTTTGTCCTTCAAGTAGATTATTAAAAAATATTGGACACGTATTTTCTACATTAATTTAGCAGCCACATCTCTTGGAAAAAATTGATGAAACCATTCGCACTTCATTAAAGTCCATTTTAAATGTGGCCTTGGACGACCGAGCGTGGATACAAGCCACACTACCTATCCGTTTTGCCACCAAGGCATCCGTTTTGCGCCGAGGCCACCCTCGGCGTCCGCAAAATTACCAGTATTAGCTTACCGGCGTTCCTCTCCTCTGTCCACAGAACCGAGAAGTTAACTAATCAAATTTTAGCCCCCTCCTTGGTTTTCTCTGAAGTGCCGTGCTTGACCGATGCGGTGAACGCCTGGAAAGTGGCTTGCCCGGATACAGATAGGCCCGTGAACCCATCTTCCCAGAGACAGTGGGAAGAGCCGCTCTGCAGTTTGGTACGGAATAATCTTATTAATACGTCCACCAATAGTGCTGAGCGTGCCCGCTTGCTGGCTTTGGGTACGTGGGAGTTGGGCCTTTGGCTTCAGGCTTTACCGTCACCCAACATTGGCACCATGCTGGGTGACACTACCTTCCGGCTCGCTACATGTCTGCGTCTGGGGGCTCCTTGCGGAGCTCCACATCGTTGTCAATGCGGTGAAGCAGTCGATTGCCTCGGACACCATGGCCTATCCTGCAGTAAAAGTGCAGGTCAAATAGCCCAACACGCCAGTATTAATGACATCATCCGTCGTGCTCTTGCCACCGCCGGGGTACCAGCTATTTTAGAACCCAGTGGCTTGGCACGCGACGACGGTTTGAGACCAGATGGAATGACCATAATACCTTGGAAGATGGGTAGGCCTTTAGTGTGGGATGTAACATGTGTCGACACCCTTGCGCCATCCCATCTTCCTAGTACGGTGGATTGTGCAGGGGCGGCTGCTGCAGGTGCAGAAAGCCTCAAACGGCGAAAATACAACAAAGAACTTACTAACAGGCAATATGTTTGAGCCGTTTGGGGTTGAAACACTAGGGCCATGGGGTCCGTGTGCCCATTTAGTTTTTCGAGAAATCGCGAAACGTTTGGTCGACTCTTCACGTGACCAGAGGGCTGGCCTTTTTTTTGGCCAATGAATCAGCATTGCCATTCAACGTGGCAATGCTGCCAGCCTTCAGGGCACTTTTCCCGTTGAAAACGATGCGGATGAATTTTTTGATGCCCTATGATTATTTATTTTATTTTGTTTCTTCATATTTTAACATTAATTTAAATGTGGCATAACCTCTGTCTATGTATTGTTGTATTGTTAGACGGGCCGATTTCCGCAACTCCACGACGTAGCGCGTATTTTGCGTAAGGTAGGTCTATGTAGATTTAATACTAACTTGTGACATAAAGAGCACCCAATCCCCAACTTCAATGCGTTTTATCTATTTTAGCCGTTTTTTAGAAGTATGATATGTTTTTAGTAATATAAAGCAAAAAATACGTGCCTCACTTTTTTATTATCGGGTTGACGGTCGGCATCACAGACCAGATATCAACCACAATGCTATGTACAGTAAATACTATATACGTTTAGCACAATTAAGATTGTATAATCAAAATATGGTTTACAAAAAACCTACTTCAGAAAGCAATAAAATTAAAACTTAAATACGTTCATCTTATTATTGGCTATTCCATGTGGAATGTCTCAGTAGAAGCCCAGAGTCTGGAATTTTGAAACGTGTATAAGATTTCCCTTGTTAATTTCTAGCAAGCTAATTTTGTAGTTAGTCATAGCAAGAACGTCGTTTTACACGTGCAGCCTGTGGGTTAGACATACGCAGAGGGCCTACAACGTTCTTCGCGTACAGTATCACAACGCTTTTAGGGTGCTGTTGGGGCTCCCGCGGTTCTGTAGCGCATCGGGCATGTTTGCTGAAGCAGATACAGATAGTTTTCAAGCTATTATGCGGAAAAGAACAGCATCCCTGATGCGAAGGATTCGGGGGAGTACCAACAGCATTCTAAGTATGATAGTGAATAAGCCTGATTGCCCGTTCCTGGGGCACTGGACTCGTATGCACAGCTGCAGGTCTGGTGCAGCGGGAAGCGGTCATAATTATAGGTTTTTAAGCTAGTTTTATTTTTGTTTCTGTTTTGTTTTGTTATATTTATTTTCATTAGAAATGTTACTAACATAGTTTTATAAGGATTACTAACAACAATATGAATCACGTGTGTTCGATTTAAATAAATAAATAACATTAATAAATAAATTGCAAGCTCCGAGACATATCCAACACTATTTCAGCACGCGTAGCATGACCAATTCTATATCTATCCTACCAAAATTTTTTATTTAACTTATCACTTTCTACTCTCTACAGTATATGGAGCGCCCCGTAGACTGTAGAGAATAGAAAACTTTCTTCTCTTCAGTTAACATCGCCATGCTTAGAACGGTAGAAATCTTTCAATAATCTGTCATGATTTCTATTCTTCTGTCTACAAAACCCGTTTCTGTGATGGTCGTGCTACGCGTGCAAGTGAGTCAGTGGTACGCTCAGTACCTACCTACAAGTAGTATTTCATTCGGAATATTGAGGGATGTACTGTCGTATAACTTGTTATCGTAGTAGTTTTAAACTTCATACACAAGTCCCTGCTGGAGTTCAGTTTCTTTACAATAAGGCATTGTTTTGAAGTCCCAAATATTACTCAAATAATAATAATAATAATGCCAGACTGTTCCTGTCCCACTGAACGGTAGAGGCCTCATCTTATACAAAGAAGAAGAAAAAATATCTAAATAGATGGTTGAGTCGTTTCCGGTTTGAGCATAAATATGGTTCGACTCTCAATTCCAGGTGGTGGGTAAGGTGTACTATACATTCGTCATCACCGTGAACGAGAAGTCATCCTCAGCTTCTATTGTCGCCGGGTAGATGTCGCTGCACTCTCGCCAGATGGCACTGACGCGCGCACGTGGTATGAGTATGTATACACACATGCTCAAAACAGGTACCTGACTTGCAATACTAAACTTAACGCAGGATTCAAAACTCCTGGATAAGTGAGGGTTAACGTATCTGGTAGATCAATTATTCCAGGGTGCTTGATGAAAATAAAATAAATTTAAGATCTGTTTTTGTTTTCCATGTTTTAAGTATTGTGCCATTGTGCCTGAGCCTGTGCTAAATTAATGATTTTCTTTCTTTTCTTTACTTCTTTCTAATTCTCATTGTTCTGTGGTTTTTTAGAAAATTTTTGTTGTTTTCAACCTACAAAATATGTAGGTTTACATTAAAGCTTCACCAGTCGGTGTATACCTTGAAATGTGGAATACTGTAGTAAAGATACGAGTATTTTGTTACCCAATTCCGGAATTGAAATACAAGTCTCGTATGAAGGGAAAGGTTATAGCACCAATAATGGGTAATTTACCACAGCAGCGCCTATCGCCGGGAGGTTTCCCTTTCAAACTGTTGGAGTAGACTACGCGGGTCTTATTTCTTCCGCTAGTCGTCAAGGACGAGGTTGTCGCATAGTGAAGGTTTACATTGTTTTATTTATCTGTTTCACTACCAAGGCAATACATTTAGAACTGGTAGGTGATATGACGAGCTCCGGTTATTTATCAGCCTTACGTAGGTTTATGGCACGTCGAGGTAAACCGGCACAGATGTTCTCTGATAATGGGACAACATTTGTCGGAGCATACAATGATTTGGCAAAGTTTTTAAATAATAACTCGGATGGATTATCTAGTGACTTAGCAAATGAAGGAATAGAATTTCGTTTCATTCCTGCCTATTCACCACATTTTGGTGGCATCTGGGAGGCGGGGGTTAAATCAACAAAATTTCATTTGCTGAGAGTGCTGGGAAATTGTAACCTCACTTACGAGGAATTAAATTCAACTTTGGTCCAAATCGAAGCCATTTTAAACTCACGGCCACTCACGCCTTTGTCTTCGCACCCCGACGATATGACGCCGTTAACCCCGGTACATTTTTTGATCGGACGCCCTCTTACTTCGCTGCCAACAAAGGATCTTCAAGATCATAATGCTGCCCATCTCACCCGCTTCCATCGTATCGAGCAATTGCGACAGCATTTTTGGACAAGGTGGAGCAAAGAGTATATGTCGGAACTCCAACAACGGACAAAGTGGCAGACTTCCAACCATCCTTTGAAGATTGATTCCCTGGTTTTGTTAAAGGAAGATCATTTGCCTCCCCTCAAGTGGAAGCTAGGTAGAATTATGAGGTTGTACCCTGGTGCTGACCAAGTTGCGCGCGTGGTGGAGATCAAAACCTCGACCGGAGTGGTCAGAAGATCTTTCAGGAAGATTTGTCCCCTTCCGATCACTAATAATTAATAAGTGATTGAAAGGAAGGCTTTCAACGCCCGGGGGCATGTCGGAGCGCCTACTGCTTTCATAGAAGCAATTTTACTACCCATACTAATGATGCTACGCGCGAACATTAAGTTAATTAGCAGTTAAGTTACCTGTACTTTGTAACCACACTTGGCTTAAACCATATTATTCTACTCGACTGTTTTAAATTATTTCTACCCCTTTGGAAACTTCTACACTGACAACGAGAGTGATAAGGAAAATTTGTAAAAAAATTACATATTTGTATTTGAGTGTGTTTGGGTTTTTTTTTTGTAACATTTAATGATATTTTGTATTTTTTTTTATTCATTTAATTTATTTTACAAATGCTTCGTATTAATTTCTTAAATTAAATTATTTTGTAAATAATATAACTTTATATGTTACTTAAATAAGAGTTTGATAATCTTTTTTTATTTAAATTAATAAAAATGTGTCAAAAAACAGCAATTTTTTTATTAAATTTTTCTTGTTTTGTGTGTTCTTAATATTTGGGTTAATAACATATCGAACTTTTTAACTTGGACACTAAAAGGGATCGTTTTACATGTAAAAATATAAAAATATTTTGACGATTTTTTAAAAAAAACGGCATTACATTTTTCGTCAAATCGGCTACCAAAGCTCTCACCAATCAAGCGAAATGACGCCGGTGAGATCTCTGGCGAAGTCGAAGATGTTACATAAATAAACGGGAAAAGCTACCATTGTGGGAGCTTCGACCACCGGGCCCGGCGGCGACCCCAAACAACACAGGAGCCCGGACACTCGCTCCCCGCCTCAGTCGGTACGAGTGGTGATGCGATTGAATCGTGTCCAGTTCATGTGCGAACCACGCAGGACCAAGGATGGCATGCTGGCCAGAGTCCCCTCATCGAGCCCGACAAATCTCTTCAACTCCCTATAGGAAGCGAGGCTCCACACTCCACGCCAAGAAATGGTGCCAGAGGTCGCGTGTATGTCTGCGACCCTCTCGACCAGCTCATCGTGATTACCGTACTTATTACGCTTCTCACGATGAAGCTCATCAAGGGGAGGCCGACCCGAGACTACCTGTGCGTCCACGATCACTCCCACCTCATTCCTCGACGCAATGATGTCAGGCTTTCTGAGACCCAAAGAGGTTCTCACCTTCGGCTCCTTCACCACAGTCCACCCCTTATCTTTCATGGCAGAGCAAATGACGTCCGCAACTAGGTTGTGGCGTTCAATACGGCCGCCGTGTGTTCTGTGACACTGTTGGATGGTGTGCGCGGTGGTCTCCCTTACCATGCAACCTGCACGGCAGTTCAACTCCCGCGCAGCACCACCCCTGCGTCCCCGTGTGTTGCGTACTCGCGACGGGAGCGCATTTATATGAGTGTGCACGAACTGCACGAAGTCCCGGCCAGTATGCTGCATGCAGCGCTCTCCCACTTGGTGGACGCGGGCACACGTGGACTCTCCCTCAGCTCTACTCCGTCCATGCTTGCATGCAGTGCTTCACGCCAATAGCATGCGGTCGTCCGCTCCCCGGACTTAGGGTTCACCGCGGTGAACTTCCCCAGCTGCCCATCGGCCCACCACAGCTTCCTTCGGATCCTATCGGATCTGGCGGCGGCATTAGCCACTGGCCACCGCGACGAGTTCAAGCGGCCGAACCTCTTATGGATGAGGTCCGGCACGCTAGTTCTCAGCGATGCGATCGCTAAGCCATCGTCCGTGGTTGCTGCGTGAAAGTACCCGATAGGCACGTCTTTCGGCAACCGAAGCCAAGTCCTCACTGCTCTCCGGATCTGGACGTCGAGCATTCTTAGCCTATTATCCGAGATCACTCCGAGCACAAGGCCATGGAGGAATCTCGGAATTAAGTGCGAATTAAGTGATGTCATGCTCTAACGTCACGCACCCAGACCCCTTGAAATCCACGCCTTTCAACCTGCAAGTAGGACTAGGTCATCAGCATAGGCCAGAGCCGAGACATTCTCGCCTTCTAACCCATATCCAACTTCCCTCGGTAGGGCCGCGAGGATCACATCCATCGCCATGTCGAACAGCAGACATACGGCACGCCTTCACCTCCTCAGGGGTGAATGGCGCCCACAGCCGCGAGTAATCGCGCCTGCCCCCGTACCGCTCCGAATGCTGTAACGCGCTCAGCGCCTCCGGTGTGAGCCCCGGAGCATCTGACACAGCCTCCATCACTGGTCGCCAGTAGGCTTCCAGCTCCCGCGAGGCTATGCACGAGACCCCGAGCTTGGCCGTCGATCACCTCTGCAGCTGCTCTCGACCTGCTGGTCTTATACATCTTCTGCACCCTCGCGTACTCCATTCTGCGCCGCTTTCTGGCAGATAACCTGGCAGAAGCAGATTGGGCTATCGTTCTATTGGCCCTCTGGCCTTTACGTCTAGGCCACTCCTGCCCTCCCCCGTCACGCACACCCCGCGTCTGTCTCATGTTGGCCCCCACAAGGAGGTCCTCCACGATCTTGACGTGGTCTAGTGCTTCGGACAGGATCGGGTTTGGCTGGCTAGCGCCAGTGGACACGTCTTCGGAGATCGACTCCGCCACCACAAGTGGCCGCTCCGGCACCGAGCCTTCCGCAGTGCTTTTAGTGCTTTTAGCGCTTTTAGTGGGGGTGCCCCGTGGCAATGATGCCTCCCCTGGGGCATCCGGAGAGGGAGCACGAGCCAAACTTGCCAGGTGCGCTCGCACCCGGGCCTTATAGCGCTCCCCCTTCCGATGCCCCTTAACTGCATCAAGGGAGCGCCCCAAATTAGGCAACTCCCCCATTATTTTTTGGTTGATTATTGTCGCACTGCATCCAGCTCTCACCGGACGCGCCTCCGTGACGGCTAAGAGCGCACTCTCCTCCTCGAGCCACCTACGCTTCACCTGCGGTGGGGCGGCTTCAACGTTGGCCGTCACAGGGTGGGCGCGCCGCTTGTGCACGCCCAACCCACGTCCACTCGCTCCCCCCCCCGCCTCGACAGAGGCGAAGATCGAGCTTCCGGGCTTAATGGTTTAAGGGTCGGCGCCTCCGGCTCCTGTGGGAGGCCGGAGGTTCGACCATACATTTCTTTATTTATATCGAAAGCGACCCATATATCCATTGTGACGGGGGGGGCTAGCCCCCGCCACCGGTTCACCCACGGTCCTCGTTTGCCTCAGCCTTACGAACCGCTAGATTTGGGGTCCAAAGACCCCCATCGAGGCCACTCAGGGAACTTGTACAACTGTCTCCGGGCTCACCTGCTACCCTGGACCATCACGAACCATGCTATGCACGAAACCTTCTTCTCCCTCAGCTCTACTACGTCCACGCTTGCATGCAGTGCTTCACGCCAACCTTCTCCAGACTTAGGATTTACCGCGGTGAACTTCCCCAGCTGCCTATTGGCCCACCGCAGCTTCCTTTGGATCCTATCGGATCTGGTGGCGGCATTAGCCACTGGCCACCGCGATGAGTCCAAGCGGCCGAACCTCTTATAGATGAGGTCCGGCACACAAGTTCTCAGCGATGGGATCGCTAAGCCACCGTCCGTGGTTGCTGCGTGGAAGTATCTAATAGGCACGTCTTTCGGCAGCCGAAGCCAAGTCCTCACTGCTCTCCGGATCTGGACGTCGAGCATTCTCAGCCTATCATCCGAGATCACTCCCAGCACAAGGCCATGGAGGAATCTCGGAATCAAGTGCACCCTTACAATTTCGAGCCGCTGTTGCGGCTTAAGGGGAGCCTTTGTAATATTGCTCAAAGCTTGCTTGATGTCATGCTCTAACGTCATGCACCCAGACGCCTTGAAATCTACGCCTAAATAGCGCCAGCGTTCCACGCATGAAACCTGCCTTAACCAACGCGACCCCACTTTGAAGGTACGGTCCGTCAGGAAATGCACTCTCTTACGCTTCCCGTCTGGCACCATCTTAAGCACAGCGCTTTTCGCATGGCTAACGAAGAGGCCCATCATCCTTCCCGTGCGCCAAACACTGTCGATGGAGGATTGCATGCCCACCTTTGAACCTGCAAGCAGGACTAGGTCGTCAGCATAGGCCAGAGCCGAGACATTCTCGCCTTCCAACCCATAACCAACTTCCCTCGGTAGGGCCGCGAGGATCACATCCATCGCCATGTTGAATAGCAGGGGTGATAACGGGTCCCCCTGGTGAACTCCCTGACCCACTCTTGCAGGATCACTGCGGGCTCCATTCACAACCAAGACAGTCTCAGAAGTGTCATACAGCCTCGCAATATAGTTGCAGAACCCCTCAGGCAGGCCTCTTTTCCTCAGCAATTGCACGAGTGCCGCATGCGACACCGTGTCAAACGCCTTGGCAAAATCCAGCACAGCAACATGGCATTCACGCAACTTCTTCCCACAGTCTCCCAGCACCGCGTCCAGCACAGCCGAATTCTCGAGTGTGCCGTCGGCGCAGATAAATCCACGCTGTCGTGCATCAGGAGGGCAGCATGCCTCCAACCTTTTCGCCAGTACGGAGTGCATGTGCCTGAGGGGCACCGACGCAATCGAAATTGGCCGGTACTCCCCTGGCCCAGCAGGAGTCTCCGTCTTGGGTACAAAGATCGTCCGGCAGCCCCTAAGTTTGTCCGGGACCTCCCCATTCCTCAACCACACGTTGAATATTTCCGCCTGAGTTGCAGCAGATATTGTATTCCAGGCCCCTGGGAGAATTCCCTCAGGACCCGGAGCCGACCCGCTGTCGATGCGGCACGCCTTCACCTCCTCCGGGGTGAATGGCGCCCACAGCCGCGAGTAATCCCGCCTGCCCCCGTGCCGCTCCGAACGCTGTAACGCGCTCAGAGCCTCCGGTGTGAGCCCCGGAGCATCCGACACCGCCTCCATCACTGGTCGCCAGAAGGCTTCCAGCTCAGCGAGGCTATGCATGACACCCCGAGTTTGGCCGTCGATCACCTCTGCAGCCGCTCTCGACCTGCTGGTCTTATACATCTTCTGCACCCTCGCGTACTCCATTCTGCGCCGCTTTCTGGCAGATAACCTGGCAGAAGCAGATTGGGCTATCGTTCTATTGGCCCTCTGGCCTTTACGTCTAGGCCACTCCTGCCCTCCCCCGTCACGCACACCCCGCGTCTGTCTCATGTTGGCCCCCACAAGGAGGTCCTCCACGATCTTGACGTGGTCTAGTGCTTCGGACAGGATCGGGTTTGGCTGGCTAGCGCCAGTGGACGTGTCCACTGGCGCTAGCCAGTCTTCGGAGATCGACTCCGCCACCACAAGTGGCCGCTCCGGCACCGAGCCTTCCACAGTGCTTTTAGTGCTTTTAGCGCTTTTAGTGGGGTGCCCCGTGGCAATGATGCCTCCCCTGGGGCATCCGGAGAGGGAGCACGAGCCAAACTTGCCAGGTGCGCTCGCACCCGGGCCTTATAGCGCTCCCCCTTCCGATGCCCCTTAACTGCATCAAGGGAGCGCCCCAAATTAGGCAACTCCCCCATTATTTTTTGGTTGATTATTGTCGCACTGCATCCAGCTCTCACCGGACGCGCCTCCGTGACGGCTAAGAGCGCACTCTCCTCCTCGAGCCACATACGCTTCACCTGCGGTGGGGCGGCTTCAACGTTGGCCGTCACAGGGTGGGCGCGCCGCTTGTGCACGCCCAACCCTATTTTGGTCCGGAATGCCCTGCTACATTTCGGACACGTCCACTCGCTCCCCCCCCGCCTCGACAGAGGCGAAGATCGAGCTTCCGGGCTTAATGGTTTAAGGGTCGGCGCCTCCGGCTCCTGTGGGAGGCCGGAGGTTCGACCATACATTTCTTTTATTACATCGAAAGCGACCCATTTTACCCATTGTGACGGGGGGGGGCTAGCCCCAGCCACCGGTTCACCCACGGTCCTCGTTTGCCTCAGCCTTACGAACCGCTAGATTTGGGGTCCAAAGACCCCCATCGAGGCCACTCAGGGAACATGTACAACTGTCTCCGGGCTCACCTGCTACCCTGGACCATCACGAACCATGCTATGCACGAAACCTTCTGGTCAATGCGGGGAGTTTTTCCACGCCCCATCGTTCGAAGGGTTCACATCGGGACGCTTCCAGGTGACTGACCAGCTATTCAGTCACTTCTTTTGATGGACCCCCCCCCTTGTTTGTTGAAGCAGCGGCTGGCTAGCGCCAGTGGACGTGTCCACTGGCGCTAGCCAGTCTTCGGAGATCGACTCCGCCACCACAAGTGGCCGCTCCGGCACCGAGCCTTCCACAGTGCTTTTAGTGCTTTTAGCGCTTTTAGTGGGGGTGCCCCGTGGCAATGATGCCTCCCCTGGGGCATCCGGAGAGGGAGCACGAGCCAAACTTGCCAGGTGCGCTCGCACCCGGGCCTTATAGCGCTCCCCCTTCCGATGCCCCTTAACTACATCAAGGGAGCGCCCCAAATTAGGCAACTCCCCCATTATTTTTTGGTTGATTATTGTCGCACTGCATCCAGCTCTCACCGGACGCGCCTCCGTGACGGCTAAGAGCGCACTCTCCTCCTCGAGCCACCTACGCTTCACCTGCGGTGGGGCGGCTTCAACGTTGGCCGTCACAGGGTGGGCGCGCCGCTTGTGCACGCCCAACCCTATTTTGGTCCGGAATGCCCTGCTACATTCCGGACACGTCCACTCGCTCCCCCCCCGCCTCGACAGAGGCGAAGATCGAGCTTCTGGGCTTAATGGTTTAAGGGTTGGCGCCTCCGGCTCCTGTGGGAGGCCGGAGGTTCGACCATACATTTCTTTTATGTTATCGAAAGCAACCCTTTTTTCCATTGTGACGGGGGGGGCTAGCCCCCGCCACCGGTTCACCCACGGTCCTCGTTTGCCTCGACCTTACGAACCGCTAGATTTGGGGTCCGAAGACCCCCATCGAGACCACTCAGGGAACTTGTACAACTGTCTCCGGGCTCACCTGCTACCCTGGACCATCACGAACCATGCTATGCACGAAACCTTCTGGTCAATGCGGGGAGTTTTTCCACGCCCCATCGTTCGAAGGGTTCACATCGGGACGCTTCCAGGTGACTGACCAGCTATTCAGTCACTTCTTTTGATGGAACCCCCCCCTTGTTTGTTGAAGCAGCGGCGCCGGGAGCAGGCCAAGGATAGGAGTTGTCCCTAGTGCTGTCAGGTGTTAATTGACACCACACTAGGCACCTTGACATGTGTTTTAGTTAGTTGTTTTAGTCCGGAAGGGCATTCCGGACACGTCCACTCGCTCCCCCCCCCGCCTCGACAGAGGCGAAGATCGAGCTTCCGGGCTTAATGGTTTAAGGGTCGGCGCCTCCGGCTCCTGTGGGAGGCCGGAGGTACGACCATACATTTCTCTATTATTGTCGTAAGCAACCCTTTTTCCATTGTGACGGGGGGGGCTAGCCCCTGCCACCGGTTCACCCACGGCCATCGTTTGCCTCAGCCTTACGAGCCGCTAGATTTGGGGTCCAAAGACCCCCATCGAGGCCACTCAGGGAACTTCCCCCCGAGCCAAGTCCCGGATATCACTGCCATGCTACAGTGTCGCGCACAGGGGCCAAGGTCTTTTTTGGCCCCTGAGTCCGGGCTCAACTGCTGCCCTGGACCATCACGAACCATGCTATGCACGAAACCTTCTGGTCAATGCGGGGAGGCCTGCGCCACGCCCCATCACCATCGTTCGAATGGTACCCATCGAGACGCTTCCAATCTAATCTTGAATCTCGTTAATCCATTCATGCGCGTCACTAATTAGATGACGAGGCATTTGGCTATTTTAGCTCACATCGACCGCCATCGTCCATGAATGACTAAAAACATAATCATCATGGATTGTTATGACAGGACTCCCACGTCCCCAACTGACATCAATCTAGTGAAATTGCGCCGGTGGGATCTCTGGCGAGGTCGAATTTGGTACATAAATAAACGGGAATAGCCAACACTTCGGGAGCTTCGACCTCTGGGCCCGGCGGCGGCCCCAAACAACACAGGAACCCGGAAACTCGCTTCCCGCCTCAGTCGGTACGAGTGGTCATGCGATTAAAGCGCGTCCAGTTCATGTGCGAGCCACGCAGGACCAAAGACGGGATGCCGGCCAGCGTTCCCTCATCGAGCCCGACAAACCTCTTCAACTCCCTATAAGAAGCGAGGCTCCACACTCCACGCCAAGAAATAGTGCCCGAGGTCGCGTGTACGCTCTCTTTACAAGGAAGACCCAGTATATCTGCGACCCTCTCAACCAGCTCATCGTGATTACCGTACTTATTACGTTTCTCACGATGAAGATCATCAAGGGGACGCCGACCCGAGACTACCTGCGCGTCCACGATCACTCCCACCCCATTCCTCAACGCAATGATGTCGGGCTTTCTGAGGCCCAAAGAGGTCCTCACCTTCGGCTCCTTCACCACAGTTCACCCCTTATCTTTCATGGCAGAGCAAATGACGTCCGCAACTAGGTTGTGGCGTTCAATACGGCCGCCGTGTGTTCTGTGACACTGTTGGATGGGGTGCGCGGGGGTCTCCCTTACCATGCAACCTGCACGGCAGTTCAACTCCTGCGCAGCACCACCCCTGCGTCCCCGTGTGTTGCGTACTCGCGACGGGAGCGCATTTATATGAGTGTGCACGAACTGCACGAAGTCCCGGCCAGTATGCTGCATGCAGCGCTCTCCCATCCACTTGGTGGACGCGGGCACACGTGGACTCTCCCTCAGCTCTACTACGTCCACGCTTGCATGCAGTGCTTCACGCCAACCTTCTCCAGACTTAGGATTTACCGCGGTGAACTTCCCCAGCTGCCTATTGGCCCACCGCAGCTTCCTTTGGATCCTATCGGATCTGGCGGCGGCATTAGCCACTGGCCACCGCGATGAGTCCAAGCGGCCGAACCTCTTATAGATGAGGTCCGGCACACAAGTTCTCAGCGATGGGATCGCTAAGCCACCGTCCGTGGTTGCTGCGTGGAAGTATCTAATAGGCACGTCTTTCGGCAGCCGAAGCCAAGTCCTCACTGCTCTCCGGATCTGGACGTCGAGCATTCTCAGCCTATCATCCGAGATCACTCCCAGCACAAGGCCATGGAGGAATCTCGGAATCAAGTGCACCCTTACAATTTCGAGCCGCTGTTGCGGCTTAAGGGGAGCCTTTGTAATATTGCTCAAAGCTTGCTTGATGTCATGCTCTAACGTCATGCACCCAGACGCCTTGAAATCTACGCCTAAATAGCGCCAGCGTTCCACGCATGAAACCTGCCTTAACCAACGCGACCCCACTTTGAAGGTACGGTCCGTCAGGAAATGCACTCTCTTACGCTTCCCGTCTGGCACCATCTTAAGCACAGCGCTTTTCGCATGGCTAACGAAGAGGCCCATCATCCTTCCCGTGCGCCAAACACTGTCGATGGAGGATTGCATGCCCACCTTTGAACCTGCAAGCAGGACTAGGTTGTCAGCATAGGCCAGAGCCGAGACATTCTCGCCTTCCAACCCATATCCAACTTCCCTCGGTATGGCCGCGAGGATCACATCCATCGCCATGTTGAACTGCAGGGGTGATAACGGGTCCCCCTGGCGAACTCCCTGACCCACTCTTGCGGGATCGCTGCGGGCTCCATTCACAACCAAGACAGTCTCAGAAGTGTCATACAGCCTCGCAATATAGTCGCAGAACCCCTCAGGCAGGCCTCTTTCCGTCAGCAGTTTTACGAGTGCCGCATGCGACACCGTATCAAACGCCTTAGCAAAATCCAGCACAGCAACATGGCATTCACGCAACTTCTTTCCACAGTCTCCCAGCACCGCGTCCAGCACAGCCGAATTCTCGAGTGTGCTGTCGGCGCAGATAAATCCACGCTGTCGTGCATCGGGAGGGCAGCATGCCTCCAATCTTCTCGCCAGTACGGAGTGCCTGAGGTGCACCGACGCAATCGAAATTGGCCGGTACTCCCCGGGACCCCCAGGAGTCTCCGTCTTGGGTACAAAGATCTTCCGGCAGCCCCTAAGTTTGTCTGGGACTTCCCCATTCCTCAACCACACGTTGAATATTTCCGCCTGAATTGCAGCAGATAATGTATTCCAGGCCCCTGGGAGAATTCCCTCAGGACCCGGAGCCGACCCGCTGTTGATGCGTCACGCCTTCACCTCCTCCGGGGTGAATGGCGCCCACAGCTGCGAGTAATCACGCCTGCCCCCGTGCCGCTCCGAACGCTGTAACGCGCTCAGCGCCTCCGGTGTGAGCCCCGGAGCATCTGACACAGCCTCCATCACTGGTCGCCAGTAGGCTTCCAGCTCAGCGAGGCTATGCATGCGCCGCTTCCTGGCAGATAATCTGTCAGAAGCAGATTGGACTATCATTCTATTGGCCCCCTGGCCTTTACGCTTT
The DNA here is from genome assembly GCA_905147745.2 of Phlogophora meticulosa. NCBI lineage: Eukaryota > Metazoa > Arthropoda > Insecta > Lepidoptera > Noctuidae > Phlogophora > Phlogophora meticulosa. The sequence goes on along the minus strand of LR990540.1, from coordinate 3,541,508 downwards.
GTCCGTCCCCGACTTCCCCCGCGCTTCACGCGCACCCCGCGTCTGTCTCATGTCGGCCCCCACAAGGAGGTCCTCCACGATCTTGACGTGGTCTAGCACTTCGGACAGGATCGGGCTTGGCTGGCTTGCACTAGTGCACACGTCTTCGGAGAGCGGCTCCGCCACCACAAGAGGCCGCTCCGGCACCGAGCCTTTTGCAGTGCTTTTAGTGGGGGTGCCCCGTGGCAATAATGCCTCTACTGGGGCATCCGGAGAGGGAGCCCTAGCCAGACTTGCCAGGTACGCTCGCACCCGGGCTTTATAAGGCTCCCCCTTCCGATGCCCCTTAACTGCATCGAGGGAGCGCCCCAAATTAGGCAACTCCCCCATTATCTTTTGATTAATTACTGTCGCACTGCATCCAGCTCTCACCAGACTCACCTCCGTGACGGCTAAGAGCGCCCTCTCCTCCTCGAGCCACCTACGCTTCACCTGCGCTGGGGCGGCTTCGGCGTTGACCGTCACAGGGTGGGCGTGCCGCTTGTGCACGCCCAACCATGTTTTGGTCCGGAATGCCCTGCTACATTCCGGACACGTCCACTCGCTCCCCCCCCGCCTCGACAGAGGCGAAGATCGAGCCTCCGGGCTTAATGGTTTAAGGGTCGACGCCTCCGGCTCATGCGGGAGGCCGGAGGTTCGGCCATACATTTCTCTATTTGTATCGAAAGCAACCCTTTTTTCCATTGTGACGGAGGGTGCTAGCCCCCGCCACCGGTTCACCCACGGCCCTCGTTTGCCTCAGACTTACGAGCCGCTTTGGGGTCCGAAGACCCCCATCTAGGCCACTTAGGGAACTTCCCCCCGAGCCAAGTCCCGGATATCACTGCCTTGCCGTGTTGCGCACAGAGGCCGAGGTCTTTTTTGGCCCCTGTCTCCGGACTCACCTGCTACCCCGGACTTTCAGGAAATCGTATCGTAAGGGTATCCATCGAGACTATACCCACTGACTGGCAGCTATACAGTCATCCTTTGATGATCAACTGAGCGATATAATGTGGATTTGTTTTTAACAACAACTGTTAAAAACAAAGCGGTCTGTTGCAGTTGGTGCCATCAAATCTGAGTTAAATAACCGCCACCAACTGCAACAAAGTCTGCTTACCACATTGAACGCCAAATGACCGACAAACAATACATTTTCTATTGTGTCTCGTTGTTTGGCAGTTAAGGCGTTACAAGTTATCTTATTTTGAATTGTTATTTGCAGTCGTGTCTTATGTCACCTCAAATTTTCAATATTACTATGTAACAGGAGAAGCTGATCTTACATTTTATGGTTATCGCCACCTCTGTACAAGAAACTACTAAGTAGTATCTGCCGACGTATCGTAATAGTATGCCCTCACACCTACTCGATAAGCAGTGCTGCTTCCATCATCAGGACAGCAGCATGCGATGACGATTCCCAAACGCATTCACCTGATTAAGTTATCAAAAGTTTAACACACTAATCGATTTCCCTCAAATTCTACCATTAGATCCAGACTTGGTGATAGTGACACCACCTCAGGAGTATATACGTATATATACGAGTACTTTAAATAAAAGAAAGCATTCCCTAAGCCCCGTATTTTCGACAATAGTCATGATTTTTATGACGTGATGACTCTGGCACGGGTTGAGGCTGACATGTATTGGTATTTTTTGTTATTATTATCTTGGTTATTTTTAAATAAAAATATTGTCCAAATGAGGCTTCTTTTAATTCAATTCGGTCGGTCGAAATAAACTCTCTGAACACACGAAAGTTAAGTGTATATACATAGAGTCAAGCTTCTAACTCTAACCACCCTAACTCTTCAAGCTTGGCAATTTCGCTACATATTTACAAGGGTGTAAGGTGAAAAATGCCATTATTACTGTTCATTACTTACTATTATACAATAGTTCTTGTAGTAGCGAAATTACCAAGCCACATATTTTGACTAAGGTGTGTAGCTTGAGAAGTTAGAAGCTTGGGTCTACATGAGATCTGATAATTTTTTGAAAGTGCTTGCCGCATAGTCTCGTCTTGGCAACATTTCGCATGAAATGGTTTTGGTGGACCTTTTCGTTACGGTTCACTTTTCCAACTTGGTACAAATAAGTTTTGGTGTGGTTTTATAGACGTTCCACGTTAAAAAAGAGTTTTTCAAATCGGTCCACAATTCACTTAAATAGCGATGAACATACATTACCAATTAATATAAAACAACATAAATCCTCCTTCTTTTTTGAAGTCGTTAAATAGTAAAATTATGTCTCTAACTAGCACAATTTTTCAGTACTAAGCAAAAACCTTAACAATGAGTAGTAAAATGACCATCGCTAAGCGGCTGCAAACAAAAATTTAGTTTGTCGTGGAACCCTCGGTGTGCGCGTATCCAATTCGGTCTTAGGCGGTTCTTTTTGGTAGCCAAGTAAACGCGACTTCACATGTTATGTAAGCTAAAATATTTTGAAAATGTAACTGTGGTAGCATTTGTGACATGAAACTCGATCAAAATCCGCTTGAAATATATCATTAAAATTTATCATCCTTAACTTTTTTGTCTGAAAGCATTCAAATATTTTTTTAAGGAAATACGAGGTCCTACTTTTCACCCTTAAAGATGAATCGGTAACTTCGCTATTGGTTTGATTATATCTGGTTTATAGCATTCATTTCGGATCCAGATGTTGCACTAAGCTGAAGTGCGTGCCTACATGTACTTATGTATCGAAAGGACAACACACACACTAGATCACTATTCTCAATACTTCGAGTTCTGAGTATCCTATGTTAATATGACAAAAGACGACTTTTATTTCTCTTACACGGCTGTCGGAATTCTCTGCATGACGCCATCCTAGTTCTTCAACAGATAGATGACGTAACGATTATGTTTAAATCTTCCACTCAGTCAGTCAGTTTTAAAAGTAAAATAACGATAAAGAATGACGCTTTATTGCAGAATAAAGCGTCATTCTTTATCGTTATTTTAGTTTTAACCGCTACATTTACCTGCCACGTTGCAGACGATGCTTCGATCGTGACCGTTACGTCCCAGGTGTAGACGATGCTAGCTCCTTCAAGCCCAGGGCGTTGTTTTGCCGGCTAATAGCTGTGACTGGTTCGGGACGACGTCATCTGGCGTCGACCTAGAACTCTGTCAACCGTCGCGTAGACTTATGCAAATGTATGGTTTAGCAGACGGCACACTACGTAAATGAGCCGTGTTATAGTCACTTCATACGACCGTGAGTTTTGAATGTACGGGCATTTTATGTTGGTTAGTTCGCTAAACAATCTGTTTGTGCTATAGCTACGCGGTTCGTTGATCCGCCGGGACTGCATGGTGGCAACGCTCGTCGCGAGGCATGTGGGTGTAACTCTGCTCCATATTACCCTGGTCTTTTACGCCGGCTTGTCGCTCGGCACGGTGTTTGTGCTTGTGACTGACTTGCCGGTTGTCCCTAGTATAGGATGAGTCATGCAAGGCTTATGTTGCCTGTGAGAGAATCCTTTTCCGGGTACCCATAACTGGAACCTAATTAGTTTTTAAATTTTGTTTATAATCCTCTCGCTGCGTATCGTGTAGGTGCTGACTTTACTTAGTGTTGTTTATGCCTGTTTTGTTAACTAGAGAATGTGCCGCAATTAAATAACCCAAGCTAATCAAGTGTTCCACTGTGTTGTATACAATAGACAAAGTTACTGATCCACACACTTTCATACTTCAGAGTACTTTAAACAAAACATTTGTTTTGCTAATTTACGGTTAGCAGTCACCACAAGCCCAACTTGCAGTTCATACGTTGTTTTAAAATTGGATTTTTACAGACTTAAGAAATCATATTCACCAATGCTCTGAGGTTACCTTTAAAAATATTTATGAAAACATTAATGAATGCTTACAATGAAAATGTTGTTATATTTCGAATATCATTCCAGGCTTTCAACTTGGTTTTACCTTGGTATGAAAAACATTTTCCTTTTTTCGTTTTTTTTAACTCTATTCTTTTGTTAATTTTTCATGACTAAGGCATAATGAATAAAAAAAAACAAACACAAAATCAAATCTGTTTTCTTTTTATAATATTATTATATAAACTATAGTAATATTATAAAAAGAAAAAAGATTTGATTTTGTGTTTGTTTGGATTTTTGTTTCAAGTGTTCTTAGTTCGTATACCTACAGAAAGCTACATTATCAGTGAGTAATGGAGGCTTGATTTTACTATAAAAAAATTGAGATACCCTACGAAAATTGCAGTAATGTAACCCACGGTTTTTAAACCTTCAGAAAAGTCGGAGTTCGTTATTTATGTATATGTATTTATTTATATCTATTACCTATATGTAGTTAAGTCACAACAACCGCTATTTGTTCTAATTAGGCCATCAAAACACGGAAAGAGTTAAAAGGTGATGACATTCGTAAATGTAAATATTTTTTTAAATTATTCGAATCGATCTTTTCGTTTAAAAATTACGACGGGTATGTCATGGTAATATTATAATACAGTACTCCAACTTCATACAAACGGACGAAACGCGAGCTATACCTACGCGCCTCGATCTCGGGGTGCGCTCGGGGCGCAGACAGTCACTTTGAGGAGTAGGAAATATTGTGCTGTTTTTGGTTGTATGAATTCGTCAATAACGCATCCAGATATAAGTTTTTTTGAATTACCTGGAAACTCTGAAAGGTAAGACTATAAAATAATTTTACTTACTAGTAGGTAGGTACATCATGTGTCTTTTTAATGGATAAGTATTTCCTTTTATCTCACGAAAAAAAAGGTGTTTGGATTAATAAATAAAGCGAATAGAGTAACGGAAAGTTATTGAGACGAGTGAAATAGGTAGTTACATGCGGTTCTGAATGAATCATGATACGTTAGGTACCTACCTACTTACGCTTGTGTTAAAACTTCGGTGCATGTGTGTTTCGTTAGTTTACATAATTCAAAGTAAAGACGTGGTATTTCATTATTTATAATATTTGTTTATCACAGATAATAAACAAATATTCTGTATGAATAATACTAGAAAAAAATTAAGGAAATATTCCGAAATTCACTTAAAACCAAACATGTAAATTGTAAAGTAGCTGCAGGTATCTATAACCAAGTAAAATATATTCTATTTTCTCCACCTTTCCATGTTTCCCAAATCAATTTTTAACTAAGCTTTATATAAGAATGCGGATTTATTATACTTTAAAATTTTACAATAAAGCATTTCGTACGACTCAGTCGAGGCGCAAATATTTTTCGGTCGCAAATTTATAAGCCCGATTTATTTTTAAAACGTACGTTTTGTGTAAAACATATTTTTTAAATTCATTTCATTTATTTATATAAAAAAAATATTTACAATCACAAAACTAAATAGAAACAGAAAGTAGGCAAATGTAATTAAAATGCTGGAGACGGGCAGCCCTAACGCATGTTTACGTACCGCGCGGCTGTAGGCATTTATTTATATCATGCGGCCGAGTTACACTACTGTATTATAATACTGCCGTGGGTATGTGGTCCGCTGTGTGAGGCGACAGCCCCATGCTCTTATTAATTACCTACACAATTTTTTTGTAACCTAATTTGAAGAAACAGTTTGTAAAAATTGATTTGAGGGATATTTGTAAGACCAAGAAATAGAAGCCAAATGATAAAATATTCAAGAAAATAAATTATTCATGGCCAGCGATGTGGAGTGGTGAGTAAGGTGCGTTCCGGGATGGACACTTCATTCTTAAGTCCGTCCTTAAATTTAACCTGGTATTATAGTGGTTGATGTAAAGTGTGTTTTTCTTTCTTTCGGGCAGGAGCTAGTGAGGTATATAGTTATTAAAATTAAATGATAATGTGCAAATGAAGCTGTGACTGTATTTGGTGTGTTTATCAATGTTTACGTCAATTGTGGACCTATTAAAAAACGTTTTTTGTTCTGGTTCTATTATCACTAAGTCAGTATCTTATGATGGAATCTTATGGAAATAAACGAAAACCCTCAAACTAATGGCACGATTAGTGTGTTCGTTAACTTTTGATAACTTATTCAGGTATTTGCGTCTGGGAGTCATCATCTCATGCCGCTGAGCTGATGATGAAAGTAGCACTCCTTAACGAGGACATGTTAGGGAATGCTACTGTGAAAAAACTTCTTATGATGTCCTCGCTATACTGGAACTACTCAGGTGTTGCGACACCGCAAAGGTTCCCCGCCTGTGGATGTAGAGCCTAGCCTGGGGGTCCGAACCGCACTGTATGATGTTGTCCACCAGAGAATACTCCTTCAGCAGGAGTGCGACGTCGATACCCTGTTATGGCAATGTGGCACATTGCCGGGAATTCTTTGGTCGCAAGCGCCGAACCGACGAGGTTTTCCTGGCCAATCGTGGTGGTCTTATCCATATTTGGTCATGCCAGCTGCAGCATCAGCCTGCCGCTTGCAGCCCGATAAGCTAACCCCTACGGGTCATTGTTGATAGACTCGGCGACGCTCTTGAAATGCGCAAGTTACGCCTCTTCCGTTCCCTGTCGGTGCTTTGCTCTCACTGCATGAAATGCCTCTCTAAAACGTTCCTCACGCAGACCCCCCTCTCTTTTTTGATCCTTGCCATGGTTTAGCGAAACTCAAACTTGGACATCATTTAATATCAAAGGGATGGACCATGGAATACCCTCAGGGTTCATTAATCGGTCCATACCTATGGAACTTGGGTTCGACGATATCCTCGCGATTCCGCTTCCATGCGATTGTTCTTTAAGCGGTTACACGGATGATGGTCTTCTGCTCATTCAGTCAAGTTTCGGGCTTTCGGGCTGGACTTGAAAATATGTCTGACGCATGACTACGATTAATAGATGACGAGATATTTCACTAATTTAGCTCACAGAGACTGCCATCGTCCATTAATGGCTATAGACATAATTATCATGGATTAATATGACAGAACTCCCACGTCCCCAACTGTCACCAATCTTGAACTGTGAGCTCACACCATTTCATGGCGTGGAGTGTAAGTACTCCACGCCAAGAAATGGTGCACGAAGTCGCGTGTATGCTCTCTTTACAAGGAAGTCCCAGTACATCTGCAACCCTCTCAACTAGTTCATCGTGATTACCGTATTTATTACGCTTCTCACGACTAAACTCGTCAAGCGCCAGCTTATGGGGCAGACCTAATATACATATCCATCTATTTATTTTGAGTTATTTCGACTTTATACCAATTCTGGTAGGGAAGTATTGGGAGGCCGAGACAACAAGTGGGTTTGGGTGTCGCTCGGCTGATTCGAAAAAGCGCCCAGTAAGACGCTTCATGAATTGCTTGATGGTGGGGATTTTTAAATCTACATGGAGTCTTACGTTCCTAACGAACCACGGGGCTCCCGTGGCTCGACGGAGAAAACGGTTCTGCAAAACCTGCATCCTATGGATATAGGAAGGATGTCGGACCACTTTATTTTTTTTTAGGTAGGGCCACTCGCAGTTCAGCACTATAAGGCTGTTTACTGCTTAACCGGTCGATGTCCCGTCCGGCCTCGGCTTTTGTGCCTGTTACCGCCAGGTGCAACAAAAGTCCGATTCTCGGAATGCCAGCCCCCGCGCATGACGATTCCGATGAATCTTTAGATAGGATGGACACGACTGTCCCTCGCTCGCGCAGCTACTCAGAGGCAGAGGAGTCTCCTTCCTCCTCGTCCGACGACGACTACCAAGTCGTAGGAAAAGGAGGAAAGAGGAAGCCCTCTAAAGCTCCCTCACAGGCCACCAAGGCCAAAAGAATCGGTGCCCCGTCCTCAGTTGACGAATCCGCGCCCTCTCCCCCCCGCTCCCCCGTACCCCTGTCACAGGCCTCCGGTACGGGCCCTAACGGCACCACCACCCGTAAGGCGAAGCCACCTCCCCCTGTCTTCATCCAAGACAAGGCGAAGTGGACGGCCGTTTCTAAGATGTGTGTTGATCGCAGGATCAACTACACCAACGCCCGAGCTACCCCTCTGGGTATCAAGGTAACCCTGTCGTCAGCAAACGACTACAGGGAAATAGTATCCCTTTTACGTGGGAAGGCCATCTCCTTCCACACCTATTCCCTCCCTGAGGAGACGCCAACCCGTGTGGTCATCAGGCGTATCCCCAGGGAGATCCGAACGGAGGATATCCTGGCCGACATCCGCGCCCAAGGTGTCCCCGCGTCCGCCGTCCACCGCCTTCATAAGGCCCGGGGTGGGCTAGTTTATGATATGGTCCTTGTTATTTGCGACCCCACCGAAGGGCACCACCCAATATTCAACATCAAAACGGTGTGTGCCCTGTCCGGTATTAAGATCGAGAAACCGTACCGTCCCCATCTAATTGGCCAGTGTCATCGCTGCCAATTGTACGGCCACTCTCAGCGAAACAGCTTCGCCAGGCCCAGATGCGTCAAGTGTCTGGGCGACCACGCCACGGGCAAATGTGACCGACCTAAGGACCGCACTCAGTGCACTGAACCACCTAGTTGTGTTCTGTGCGGACAGTCCGGTCATACCGCGAACTTCCGAGGTTGCCCGCGAGCCCCAAAGTCATCTTCCCAAAGGTTGATGAGACGTGCAAACGCTCGTCAACAAAGGGAATGCCCCTCTACTAGGGCACCACCCCCACCATCGTCTGCGCTCCCTGAGCGCCTTAGCCCACAGAGGTCATCTCCGTGGAACAAGCTCAACCACCAGAAGGCCTTCCCGGCCCTGGCGGCTAAACGCAGCCACCCACCGGCGCTGATGGATTCACCCATCCCGGCGCCGACCCCAGCACCTGCAGTTCAGGCTACCCAGACCGCAGAGGCTGAGGTTTCCGCCTTCCGTGCTCAGCCTACGGAGGCTCTTTATGACACTAAGATCCGTACACAGCGCAATATGAACGTCATATTGCCAGTGTACTTAATCTTTTGCAACCGCGAAGCCGATCGTCTAGCCGATCGCTTAGAAGCTACCACAGACCCTAAGAAGCGCATCGAAGCGCTCATGGAGGCCCCCTCGGTGCTCCGTGACCTAGAAGCCCATTTTAATAACCGCAATGGATAGGTACGTTAACGCTAGAACCTTGAAACCGCGATCCCTAAAGTTAGGATACGTTAATATAAATGGCTTACTCCAGCAACGGGCTGAGTTTGCCAACTTCCTCCGCGATCACCAACCGGACGTCCTCCTCAAACAGGAGGCGTTCCTCAAACCGCACAACCGCGACCCCAAAATTGCAAACTACCGTATGGTGCGCAATGATAGATCCCGCTGTCACAAGGGCGGTACAATGATTTATTATAAAAACTCATTGCACTGTGTCCCTTTAACTTCTCCTCCCCCGACCTCGCTCCTTGAGTACTCTATCTGTCGGCTCGGCATGACTGGCCATCAGCCAATTACTATTGTATCCGCGTACTGCCCTCCCGCTCGTGGGAGGGATGACATCCCAGCGTTATCCCACGATCTCTCGGTTCTCCTCGACTTGAGTGACTCCGTTATCATAGCGGGCGATCTCAACGCCAAGCACCCCGCGTGGAATAGCAATATAACTAACGCCAGAGGGAGGGCTGTCCTCAATCTGGGCGCCTCCCTTAACTATAACGTCATCGCCCCGATGACTCATACCCATTTTCCCCACGATCCTGACCATAGACCTGACATACTGGACATAGCGCTCCTAAAGAATGTAAACCTTCGTTTACAATCGATAGAGGCGCTCCACGAGCTTAACTCCGACCATCGTCCGGTGATGATAACGCTAGTTCCCCGTACGGGTCCGCTTGACCCTGATCAGCCACCCCCGACTCAATTAGTTACCGACTGGAGGAAGGTAAGCGAAAAGCTGAAATCCTCCTCGTCGCCTCTACTCGACTCCATCCCCGATCTAATCACCTCAGTCGCTAACACCACGGGCGCAGTCGACTCGTTTACGGAGCACGTACAGACAGTCCTGAACGACTGTTCAAGGCGGGTTCCGGCGCTGAATGCCCAGCGCTGGAACCTACCGGACGATGTACGGGCTCTGATAACCGAGAAGAACGCGTCCGTCCGTGCCTATAGCGCTTTTCCCTGCTCTGAGAACAAAGCCCACATGCGAATGCTACAGCGTACTGTCAGCAAACGTGTGGCGGAGCATAGGTCGGAGAGCTGGGACAAGATGATCAGTGAGCTAGAGCCCAACCACCATGCCTTCTGGAACCTCCAGAGGAAACTCCGGTCCACCGTAGAGGCTACCATGCCTCCCCTCACTCGTCCAGATAAGAGCGTCGCGTTCGACGACTCGGAAAAATCCGAATGCCTAGCCGAAAGCTTAGAGACTCAATGCTCGCTTAGCTCCCAGCCGTTCGACCAAGCTCACCTCTTAAAGGTAGACGCCGAAGTCGAACGTAGGTCCTCGCTCCCTCCCGTCGACAACCCTGATGATCCTCTGCCTCCCGTCACTCCGGACGAAGTGCAAGACATCATTAAAGGGCTCAAACCGCGCAAAGCCCCCGGTAAGGACGGTATCACCAATAGGGTGTTTCAAATCCTCCCCGCGCAACTCGTTATGCTCATGACCGCCATCTTCAATGGCGCTCTGAGCAACAATATCTTTCCTCAATCGTGGAAAGAAGCCGTGGTTATTGGCATCCCCAAGCCTGGCAAGCCCAAGTCTGAGCCCACGAGCTACCGACCTATCAGTCTGCTCAATGTTTTCGGCAAAATCTACGAGAAGCTTATTTATAAGCGACTCAAGGACTATGTCGAGGCAAAGAGCCTGATACCGAACGAACAGTTCGGGTTCCGGCCGGGACACTCGTGTGTTCAACAGGTGCACCGCGTAGTCGAACACGTCAGCGCGGGCTTTCAGAGAGGCGCGCTCACCGGCGCCCTCTTCTTCGACATTGCGAAAGCCTTCGACAAGGTCTGGCACAACGGGTTGTTATACAAGCTATACCAACTCGATGTGCCAGATCGTCTCGTGCTCATCTTGCGAGATTTTCTGTCGAATCGTACGTTTAGATATCGCGTAGACGGTACGCTATCGTCAACTCACCCTATCCGCGCGGGCGTCCCTCAAGGATCCGTGCTGTCTCCTCTCTTGTTCTCGCTGTTCACTAGCGACGTCCCTAGGGGTAGAAAGGCCCAGTTGGCGCTTTTCGCCGACGACACGGCCGTCTACTATACCGGTCACAACCCTACCACCATAGCTCGCACTCTCCAAACTTCCGCAAACGTCTTAGGCGCTTGGTTCCAGAAATGGAGAGTCGAGGTCAATCCCGACAAAAGTCAAGCGGTTCTCTTTAGGAAACCCGGACGCCGCAATGTCCCCACGCCTAGTCCGTTAGCCATGTACGGCAAGCCTATCCCTTGGGATAAGCGAGCCAAATACTTAGGTGTGATACTCGATCACAGACTTTCGTTCGCCGAACACATAAAGGCGGCGCGTTCGCGCGCCGTCTTCGCGTCCGGCAGGCTTTATTGTATGACCAACGAGAAAAGCAAGTTGTCACTCAGGTGCAAATTGCGGCTCTTCGTCTCGGTCATCCGACCAATCATGACATACGCTTGCGCAGTGTTCGCTCACGCCAAGCCGTATCATATTCATAGGCTTCAGACCGTCCAGAACCGATTCCTGCGCAGAGTCACGGGAGCCCCCTTCTACGTCCGAAATGAGACTCTCCATGTAGATCTCAAAATACCTACGGTGAAACAGTTCATGAAGCGACTCACCCAGCGCTTCATGGACTGTTCTACCGCTCATCTTAATCCCTTAGTGTCATCGGCCGTCCGATACACTCCCTCGCGAATAAGTACAGTTCGAAGACCGAAACACACACTCACAGAGCCAGATGATCCTATCACTCTCCTCCAGGAGAGCGATAAGGCCACCAGCACTGTTCGCAAACAAAAACGGACATTCCGTCCTCGCCGCCGAGGCCCGTCGCGACTATCCCGTCAATGCCCCCCTCCCGACCCTTTGCTAGAGCCAGCCCGCGAAGCTGAGCCGATTAATGTTTAAAATGTCCCTAAATAATGGAACAATCAGATCCAGCCTGTCCCTTGCTGTCCTCTTCAGCGACGTCCTAAGCCGAGGTTCGTACCCCGCAGGGGGTGCCCTTAGCGATAGTCGTTTAGCTTATAAGTTTTTATGCCTGGCTGGAGGCCTTAATTTTAATTAAGCCCCCCACAGGAAAGTTCGGTTGAGCAGTAAATATCCCTAAAGGATAAACTGCGAGATGCCCATTCCAAAAAAAATAAAATAAAAGGAGGCCTTAATTTTAATTAAGCCCCCCACAGGAAAGTTCGGTTGAGCAGTAAATATCCCTAAAGGATAAACTGCGAGATGCCCATTCCAAAAAAAAAAAAAAAAACCGGTCGATGCCTGTCGGACCACTTCGGCCACTCGCAGTTCAGCACTATAAGGCTGTTTACTGCTTAACCGGTCGATCCTGTGGTGACCTTACAAGAAGGCCCCCAGCCAGGGCTAACTACAAGTTACATTTAAACGACCGCTCGCTAAGGGCGCCCCCTGTGGGGCTCGAACCTCGGCTTAGGGCGTCGTTGAATACTTAACAAAAACAAAGGCTGGGTCTCGTTATTATTATGTCGGGGGGTTTTTATACTACTGACTACTGTCTGACTACTGGCTACGCGGGCTGGCCTTGTAGAATCTAAAGATTGAATTTACATTTAACTAACTAGGGCATCGCGCGTCGCGGGCCTCGTCGGCGAGGCCGGAATGTGGGTCGGTTTGTGTGAGTGTATTTCCTAAGAGTGCTAGTTTCCCTACTGCTCTCCTGGATGACGGTTGTTTCATCGTCTGTCTCGACTAGGGTATGCCTTGGGCGGCGAATCTTACCAATTCTGGTAGGGAAGTATTTGGAGGCCGACACGACAAGTGGGTTTGGGTGTCGCTCGGCTGATTCGAAAAAGCGCCCAGTAAGACGCTTCATGAATTGCTTGATGGTGGGGATTTTTAAATCTACATGGAGTCTTACGTTCCTAACGAACCACGGGGCTCCCGTGGCTCGACGGAGAAAACGGTTCTGTAAAACCTGCATCCTATGGATATAGGAAGGCCTTGCATGTGCGAATATGGCACACGCGTAGGTCATAATAGGCCTGATGCACGTGGTGTAGAGTCGCATCTTGCACCGAAGTGACAATTTGCTGCGTGCATTGATCATGGGATGTAACCTCCCTAGGGCGAATGCGGCGCGCGAGCGCACCGTCATTATGTGCGTCCGGAAGGTAAGGTGTCGGTCAAGGATGACCCCCAGGTACTTAGCTTGCACCCCCCAGGGGATCGGCTTGTCATACATGGTGATCGGGGGAGGAGGGGATGGGTCTTTACCCTTCCTGGAGTATAAAACCGCCTGGCTCTTGTCGGGGTTCACTTCTATTCTCCATTTTCTGAACCAGACGCTTAGGGCGTTGGCAGAGGATTGGAGGGCCTTAGCTATGGCTGGACACTTTAAGCCAGAGTAGTAGATGGCCGTGTCGTCAGCGAATAGGGCAATGTTTGCCTTAACTACTGAGGGGAGATCGCTGGTGTACAGCGTGAATAGCAATGGGGAGAGAACTGAGCCTTGCGGGACTCCTGCGCGGATGGGACGAGGCGTAGAGTACGCCCCTTCTATGCGATCCTGTCGGACCACTTTTTTTTTTTTTTTTTTTTTATTGTTTTACATTTATTTTTTTTATTTTTTTTTTAACACCTTAAAATTACTAAAATACAGAAACGGTTCTCGTTACGGTAAAGTTTCCGCGTACTTAAGCTTACTTATTAAATTTGGTACAAGTGGCGCCTCTAGTGGCTGAAATGTGCAACACTTAAGAACATACGATTTTTATAAGAATATAAATAAGCTAATAATTAATTAATAAAGAAAGAGGGTAAATAATAACAATCTACTTATCGCCGCTAACAAGGGTGAATAATGATAATCTACTTATCGTCGCTAACAAGTAATATTCTTTTGTTTTGCTCAGAGAACGCTTGGCTATCTATATATGTGTTAGCGATCCACTAACGCGCACTGGGCCCGCGTGTCCCAGCAATGGGAATGTTGTATGTTGATATAATATACCATATTCCAAACGTACCTTTAAAGCGACTGGCACACTGCACCGCATAACGCAGCGTAGCTCGAGAGTACGTGTTCTTACTTTGTTTGCAAGTATCTGTGTTTGTATAGAAAACACGCGTAGTGCAACACACAGAAAACGTATTCACTACATTTAATTCGGTGCAATGTGCCAATCGCCTAATAAAGCGGCCTTACATTATATTTTAACAAATCTGTAAAGATAGGTCGTAAAGTACATGAAGTTAGGTGTGCGTCTACCTGAATGATGTGAGTAGCCAGTAAAGCATTTACCAAGAGTTGTGCTGTTTGTCGTCACGCGGCACGTGGTCGGCGTACAAGCACACGGTGTTGAATTTGTCAGTAGTAGCGCGGAGTCTGGATATAAATGCTTATTACGTGGTACTTGAACATTACCGGCGAAATGTGTGATATCTGATGATCGGCAGAACCACGTGCGGAGCTAACCTCAACGTGAGGCATGGTGGTGCCGCCCCGGCTGCGGATGCTGTGGGCTGCCTCATGCCTGCATACGAACACGCATGGGCACGCAACGCATACCTGAATAGTGCTGGCAAATTCGCTGACATGTGAGTGAAAGTTATTAAGACTCCTACAGTAATAACTATACATTATACGATGATGCGGTTGATTAAAGGCATGATGAGTAGCAGTCAAGTTCCTTGTAGATTTATTTACATTTGGCCTTTACTTGTAACAAACATCCATATCAAGCGTGTATCCAAATTATGAAGCAGCCAGACATTTGATCATCATAAACAATGCGAATCTACATTTGGTGTTGTACTTGATATTAAAATCTCTGCTATCTTGTTTTATAAACCGTACGAAGCAGGGGCGCGTAGCTAGTAAACTAACATGTAAACCAATCTCAATTCCAGAAGATGACATAAACATGTCAGTTCGTGGCTACATTTGAGGAGCTCACCGCTGTCAGCAGCATCGTGGTGACATCTGGTCGCTGGCGTCACGCCGCTGCGCCGGTGCCGGTGATGGTGTGATGACGCTCCGTAAATGCACAGTTGCTTAAGGTAAGAACTGCTGTATTGCATGCTTTTTAACAGACTGATATCGTATAAAAAACCGGCCAAGTGCGTGTTGGATCACGCACAGGGAAGGGTTCCAAGCCGGGATGAATAATTAATATACATACTTTCCCTTTAAAGCGTAGTTATGAAAATTAAATATAGCCTATGTTACTCGCAGATAATGTACCTTGTAGGTTCTTTAGTTTATCCATAGTAAACAAACGGTAAAATCATTCCTCTTTATTATAATGCAACCGGAAGAATTTAATAGAACGACATCCAACAATTTAAACTTTTTACCAATACAGAAAGACACAACGACAACAGAACACAAAGATAACATCTGATATATTGTTTTATTTTGTTCTATTATAAATTACTTCAAAATAACTGACGACCGATGTGGCTCGGCGGGCGAAGGTCCGCCTGCGACGCAGGAGGTTGCGGGTTCGATTCCCGCCTTGGGACAAATGTTTGTACGATCTACAAATATTTGTTCCGGGTGTTCTGAATATTTGCTATGTACATATAATAAAAAGTATCTATCTATGTAGTGTATTGTATTAAATATATCAGTCATCTAGCAGCCAAAACACAAGCTCTGCTTAGCTTGGGGCTAGATGATGCTGTGTGGATTGTCCAGCAATATTTATTTATTTTAACTCGATTTTTATTGCAACTTGAGTATACTTGAGATTATTTATAAACAACAATACCTATATACAATAGACAGAATACCCAATTCACGAAGAAGAGGAGAACAAAGTTTTAAAAACAAATAGTGGGGGCCACGTTGGAACGTCATACGGTTGTGTAAACTAAAAAGTGTCAATTACGAATACTTTCATTATTTTCGTCACCAACGCAACGGATTTGTTTACACAGCCAACTGAAAACATGAGCACAGAGCAATAAGGCATCCATTGCGTCCAGCGTTTTAGTCAAATTACGCGCGGAATTTGAGTATCTAAAATTTAAATGCATTTTAGTTGCACTTTCGATTAAATAAAAAAATGTTATTATTAACACTACAGAATCTCAATGATAAATGATGAATGATATTTATTTCTGTAAATATGTTTTTACAAACACTTTTACACATCAACAAGTAAAATATATTCTTTAAACTGTTTTTGGCGTTTCGCTATCTGACTACTCTGAGAAGAAACCCCGAAAGAAACTCGGAGATCACCGTCTCTTTAAAAGTCCATAAGTACATTATCTTTGTTAGATATGAGGACCATGCAGATTAGTGTCCGAGATGGTGTTTTGAGGAAAGAAACACACAGATATAAGTGGACCTAGTCAGTGTAGTATCGTGTATAGTGTAGTAGTATCATTTGTCGGAAAAGAAATGAGCTCAACTCAGAACCTATGAGCTCAACGGGTGACGATACCAGAGAAAGAACATTTGGGTAGGCCGCATTAAGTACTCAAACTGCCAGGCAAAAATTCAGAATAGAACAAAAAAACCCGTCAAGTGCGAGTCGAACTAGTGCGCCAAGGGTTCCGTAGCTACCTGCCCATATTATTTTTTATCCATTATTTGTGCTAAGACCTTACTTTATACCAACTTTGGTACTAAGATTTCGCGAAAATTTAAATTTACATGGATCTTTTCATCGTGTTGACTAAGGACCTTGATTTTCATACACCTGATAGGAACTATAGACCTCAGCATGTGGTATAAATTTTCAAAAAATAATCTTGCATCTTCTCAGGAACGAGAAAATTGGTGGTGACACACGGACAGACAGACGGACAAGAGAGTGACATTATAAGGGTTCCTTTTTTACCTTTTGAGGTACGGAATCCTAAAAACAATAATAATAAATAAAAAATGATACGCATAGTCCTCACATTCACAATTATTAAATTATTAATAATGTAATTCTTATAATATTCATGTCAATAATAATATACAATAATAATTTACAATGTAAAAATAGTCTTGTCATTATTTACACTAAAATTAAATTAAAGTCTGAAAGTAAAAATATACAATTAAAAAAAAATAGTGGTTAAATAAATAAATTAAATAGTACGAGGTTGTGGGTTCAAACCTGGGCAAGTACCAATGTGAGTTTTTCAATTCAAATGTACTTTCTTAGTTTATCTTGGACATCACTGACATCGGTGAAGGAAAACATCGTGAGGAAACCTGGACTTATATAATTTATATAAGTCTGATATCGCCAACCCGTCTTGAGCAAGCGTGGTGATTAATGCTCGTGCCTTCTCTGTAAGAGAAGAGGCCTTTGCCCTGCAGTGGGACAGTAATAGGCTGGTACTACTACTACTACTAGTGGTTAAATAAAAGTGTAATAAATAAGGTTTGTGTCATAATTTTCGCCACGTAGATGATTTGAGGCTTGTTGTAAAAGCGTATACATTGGCATGTAAACGAGCTACCTATTTTCTTGCACCTGGTAGAAGGAACAACAAATTTGTGTTTGTTCCTAGTATTTATATTATGGATACTGTATTGAAAAAAAAAGATTTTCCAGTCAATACACCAATCTTTTTAAAATTGCTCTCTGAGAGAGTGGCTCAGGCTTAGTTTATAAATTGATCTAATAGCCTTTTTCTCCAAAACAAAGATAGTCTGAATGTCAGCAGCACAGTAGAATAACGTACGACATTACAACATGAAAATAACTTTAGTACACTAAACGGGCTGTCTCAATGTCAGTTAAATTACGAATATTTCTTAAGCTGCATAGCTGAGCTTTTTGTAATTGAGACACTTTTCAAAAGTGGGTGTAATGTCCTATTTCAGAAAAATAAAACTAAGGGCATTTTTTGTACCTACTGAATAGAGAGAAGACCTGGACGGCCTGTTGCTGTTATTACTATTATTTTTGTAATATTCGTGAGTTACAAAAAATGCCAAAAATGCATTCAGGCAGGCTGGCCTGACCTACTGAATACGATAACTGAGAGAAGAAAAAGCAAACTAAATAAATGGTCGAGTCGTTTCCGGCCTGAACATAAATACCGTTTCGATTCTCAATTCCAGGTGCTGACAGGCGGTAAGGTGTCTATACACATCACCTCGTGGTGGTCGTCGTCACCGTGATCGTGACGTCATCAGCAGCTGCTATCGTCGCCGGCCAGATGTCGCTGCCATCGGGCGAGAGTCCAGCGACTTCTGACAGAGCACGTGGTATGAGTGTATACACACATGCTCAAAACAAGTACCTGACTCTAAGTCATACTAAACTTAACGCTGGATTCACAACTCCTGGATAAATAATTTATGATTTTTCTTTATTTCTTGCTAATTCTCATTGCTCCGGGGTTTTGTTAGGAACTTTTTGTTGTTTAGGTACTATTTTGTAGGTGTGTAAACCTTGAAAAAAAAATTAAAGCTTGAAAAAACATCTAAAATATTTTTATGCGGGCAAACTTCTGGTTTCAGAGAAAAACTTGCAATGACAATTATTTATCTGAATGACAAGATCTTTCTACAGGTATTTAAAAAAAATGCAATTTGTAAAAAGTTCCTCATGTGAGTTTCGATCCACTGTTCGACGTACCGAGTTACCGAGCCAGGGTGTTTAGAGATTTCGTAGCGGGTTCCAAGACAAGCTGGGGACTTTACATGAACACGGCAACCGCACACGCTTCTTATTGGCTGCAGGAGTCGCGCCCTGTACGCGTTTTTTTTTTAATATTGCGTAATGTCATCGCAAAAAGTTTAGTTTTGTAGCAACAATGCAAAGTGCAAGTGTAGGCGACATCGCGTATCTATTGTTTGTTTATGTAGTGGTAGCTGTGACCCGGCGACACTCGTCCCGGTTAAAAAAAATAGTACTATAGCATTTCTATTGCCTTATTATTAAGATTTCTGTGATATACACCTACAGGTGGTTTGGTTGTCAACGTCAACTGAATTTTTCTAATCATTCCGTTGCAGTTGGTGCTATCAAATCTAAAATTGAGCTAAAATAACTGCCGCCAACTGCAACAAAAATACAAATCTTTCCTCTTTATAATAATTACAATATTATATTAGTGTAAAAAACCGTATGTAGTGAGAAACTCGTGACAAAATAAGAGCAAAATCCTTAACAGTACTTTATACGCCATAGACGGGATGACACAGTGCGATATGACGTCAACCGCGCTGCCGGACACTGATACTGTACTTCAATATGGGTAGGAAATATGAGTAATAGGTAGGTATATGCCAGCACATCAAGCTACCCCAATGTGTCCGATTTTCCCAATAGAACATGAACCTTATTCCTATTTAGATTAATTTGAAAAACTATCAAAGAAATCTGACACATTTACTTTACAAACGAAGTACTGGATGTTTGGATACGATACGATATTATTATTAAAGGTTCTGTCACCTATCGTATGTGCAATTATTTACGTTTATTAAGTAGGTACACTGGTACAGCTCTAAGTCCGTGGCGGCAAAGTTTTTAAGCGCAGTGCTGGCCACGCCAGTGATGGCTCTTAACGTTGGTAGATGTCGTCACAAACGAGATTAGCTGTAACTTCTGGGTAATAATTACTAAGTTGGGAAGAAAAGGAGAAACATGGGTGAAGTATATTAATACAATTCAATAGTACTTATAAACTTTTTTTTTTCGTAAACCGTGCACAATTAAAATGTATGTATGTTTAGCGTGTGACCTTGGGTGTAGATTCAATGAAAGACTGGTAACGACTAACTCATGTATTGGCTCTTCACAGAATGACAAGTGCATAATCACTGCTAAGACATACTGAACATTGCTTATATATTACGTACGAAATACAAACTTAGCTTACGCTACAACATGACACATCTTTAGTATACGCTATGCCGTTACACTACTCCCCCCCTTTTAAAAGAAACACTTTTTTTGACAAAACAACTCGAAAAAAAAGTCTGTAACCATCATTTAATAAACACAATATTACAGTTAAAATTAATACAATACATTTATTATTAAGTACACATTCGTTTTACAGAGGTTGACAATTAGGTAGGTTTTACGCAAGTACACACAATTATATCACTTATTAGACCTTGACTTTAAACATCTTCATTTTGGGACGTTTCAACCGTTTGCTTTCGTCTAAAACTTTTACGAGCTGCTTCGAAAGCGGTCGACTGCAGAGATTGCATCTGCTTGGTCAACCAACTTTTCCATGTACTGATACACCGACGGAAAAATAGACATAAACACACTATGCCTATAAGTGCCAAAATCGAAGACCAACCAATGAAGGTTATTAAATTTGCGTCGTAGCCCTTGTCCGTCTGAGGGGCGATAGCGGCTGAGGATTTGACCTCGTCCTTCACTACGTAGTTTCCCATAATTAGGTATGATACGTTATATCAGACAGAAATCAGAAATAATATTAACTTATTACAATACACTTACTTATAAATTGAAACGTACGGGTCTTTTGCTGACTCGGCCGCTGCGCGTTTTATGTAAAGGTGCGGTTTCATTAGCGGGCGCGGAGCGATCCTCGCCAATCGCTGTTCCCGGACCCGGACTTACGTCTATTTCCCTATTATCTAACTTATTGCTATTACTTACCATATTGCTCGTACACGAATCTTTACACAAATATGCGGGCTTGAGTCGATCAATCGATATGTATGCCGTTCGACCCGAAAAGTCTACCAAATACGTCTTATCTTTCCTGTTTAGGACTCTAAAGGGACCATCGTAGGGCGGTTCCAAAGGTTTCCTAACCCTATCATTTCGTACAAATACGTGTGTGCACTTATCTAGATCTGCATATACGAATAATGTGCGAGCGTCCTTATGTCGCATCGGCTTCGGTTTCAAATTCTTAATAATGTTTCGTAATTTTTCTACATATTGACAATGATCTAAAATTTTAGAATTCGAGTCGCTACAAAAATCACCAGGTAAACGTAATGCCATAGCGAAAGTTAATTCTGCAGCACTAACACCTGTATCCTCTCGAATGGCGGCACGTAAACCTAGCAAAACTATTGGTAGCTCGTCTACCCAAGTAGTTGAGTTTAACCTTGCCATTAGAGCTGCTTTTAAAGAACGATGCCAGCGCTCTAAAATCCCGTTCGACTGAGGGTGATAAGGTGTAGTTCTCTTCTTATCAATGCCTAAATATCGCATAAGTTCTTTAAAAATACTACTTTCAAATTGTCTGCCCTGGTCGCTTGTCAGCTTAACAGGGCATCCAAAACGTGCAATCCACCCTTCTAATATCACTTTAGCCACAGTCTCTGCTGTGATATCCTTTGTAGGATACGCTTCGGGCCAACCTGTTTGGCGATCTATTATCGTAACTAAATATCTATAGTCGTGTATAGAAGTGGGCAAGGGACCGACTATATCCACATGGATTTGAGAAAATCGCTCCGCTAGTGGAAAAAGTCCTAATTCAGTTTTTACATGCCTGGTTACTTTTGCACGCTGACATTTAACGCATTCTTTTGTCCATTTGCCTATGTCACTATTCATTCCGTCCCAGAAAAATCTTTCCTTGACTAATTTTCGCGAAGTACGAATTCCTGGGTGACTTAAGTTATGAACTGATTCGAAAGCTTGCCTCCTAAAACTTAGCGGTATATACGGGCGAACCTTGTCTGTTGATGTTTCACACGTTACCTGTAGGTCGCTTCCAGGTATCGCTATGTCTTTGAATATTAAATTACATTTGTTATCGTTACGTTGATTGCGCATTAAGCCCAGGTTCACATCGTTAGCTTGAGCTTGGGCGATCGCGGCGTAATCTAATATTGTAGGGCATGTTATTGTCTCTACCCGCGATAATGCATCTGCTACAACGTTCTTGTCGCCGTCTATGTACCTTAAGTCAGTAGT
Organism: Phlogophora meticulosa; assembly: GCA_905147745.2. Taxonomy (NCBI): domain Eukaryota; kingdom Metazoa; phylum Arthropoda; class Insecta; order Lepidoptera; family Noctuidae; genus Phlogophora; species Phlogophora meticulosa. The sequence continues at coordinate 3,519,548 of LR990540.1, read as the reverse complement.
GTATTCACTTATATAGAGAATTTGCCTAACGCGACGCGGTAATTCATTATCAAAATTGGATTTTTTGAACATGAATGTTAAAGGTTTATGATCTGTATAAATAATCAAATGTCGTCCTTCTACCATGTTCTGAAAATATTTAATGGCCAAATAAATTGCCAAAAGTTCTCTATCGAAAGTACTGTATTTAATTTGCGGAATTGACATTTTCTTTGAAAAATAACCTAAAGGAATCCATTTATTGTTTACGAATTGTTGGAGAACGGCTCCCACGCAGGTGTTCGATGCATCAGTCATGAGCGCAAACGGAGTATCGGGTTGCGGATACGATAACGTCACTGCGCTTTGTAGCGCTGCCTTACACCGTGAGAATGCCTCGTTTGCACTTTCTTTTTTTTTTTTTTTTCCTTATTAGTAAGAACCAAGTTCTTACTAGTTAATTGCAATCTAGCCTAAGAAGACTAATAAACAATTTAAATCTAACTTATTATGCTACGTTATAAATTATGTTAATGCTAAGAATAGTGTCCATAATTAGGTATGCACTTTTACACACGTTCGTAACACTTCCTTAGAGTCTGGTAAAATTGATAAAACACTTTGTTCATGTGTTATATAAATAGCACAACATTGTTACTATTATTGATTCACTTACACTACACTAATTCAAATGGTTTAGTTCTCTTTAGTCTACGCACTATGCCTGTGTTGTCTAACAGCTGGATTGCCTCAACATTCACGTGTCGATGGAGTCTGTGTTCGTGGGCTTCAGCAAATTTTTGTGTGATGTTGTTGAAAGGTTTCTTCTAAATGTTAAGCAAATCGGAACGCCTTTTGGTCATTGCTTATTGCCCATTTTCCGTTGCTATCTCTGATGGGCGGTATTTGTATAATCTGCCTTTTTAGATTTCTCGTTGCTTTCCAAAGTGAGTAATCCGTTGATTTGTCATTGGTAAGCTGAAGAAGGTTGGTATTCAGAGATTCATCCTCAAATTGTAGAATTTTTCTCTTTAGTCGTTTAGTTAGGTTATTTAGTGTTGTTTTATGACGCGGGAACCTTGTTTGCTGCCACAACTTCCTTTGTTTTCTTTTCTCTGATAGTAAATCCACAATTTCTTTAGGATGGATAAATCCCTTATATTTGCGTTTTAGCTGAGGTGTATTGCTCCACGCACATTGTTGAATATTAATAATAAATTTGTTTACTTCTGAGTCAAGCTGATCTTGCGATTTTATCGGAGTTTTAAGGTCGATAATATTATCTAGATCAAGAGCAAAACTGTCCCAATCTGTGGACTTATTAACCAAGGTTAAGTGGCTTTCTTTTAATAGGATTTTTTGACTTAGCATTAGTATAATCGGAGAATGGTCAGAGTTCATAGTAAAACTTTCCTCCAAACTGATGTAATTGGTGGATATATTTTTGCAGATGAAAAAATCTATAAGATCCGGTATTATCTGGTGGTCAGTGGGCCAGTATGTAGGTTTGCCTGTACTCATTACTTCACAATGTGTTTCTTTAACTGCACTTAAGAGCTGTCTTCCTTTAGTTGTAGTAAGTGTTGAACCCCAATGCGTATGCTTAGCATTAAAATCGCCGCCTAGGATAAATCGCTGGCCTAATAATTCAAAAAGATGTAAGTATCGCTCTTTTCTTATCATGTGCCTAGGAGGCGAGTATATGGCTGCAATGGACACTTGACAAAACTTAGTTTTAACAGATACTGCCACTGCTTGAATGTCTTCTTCTTCATATTTACACTGCACGTAGTGACTAATGTTTTCTTTAATTATAACCGCACTACCCCCCCTGGCAGAGTTGCTAGGGTGGAGGGAATTATATATCATGTATCCTCTAAATTTGATAAAAGATTGCTTTGTGAAATGCGTTTCGGAGATTAAACACACGTCTATATTTTCTGTATCTAGGACCGCCTGCAACTCATGCTGATGTTTGAGGAGTCCATTGGAGTTCCACGCCATTATTTTGAGTGTGTTATTCATTTTTGATTATTCAAGACAGCTGTTTTAGTGCTGGATTCTAGCTTCTCTAATCTCTTATCAAATGAGGTAATGCACTTCAAGATCTGGTTAATCTTATCCTCTAAGTTCAGAGGTTGAGATCGTTTGCACTTTCTGTCCATGCTATTTTTGTTTTATCTTTTCTCTTTGATTTAACTAAGTATTGATTTAAATGACTTTGATATTCTACTGCATGAGGTAAATGTAAACGGTAGAAATTAACCATCCCTAAAAATCGTCTGAGCTGTTCGAGCGTTACTGGTTTAGGAAAATTGTTTATAGCATCCATTTTCTCCTTTAGAGGTCGAATGCCTTGCGTGGAAACTTCGTATCCCAAAAAATCCATTTTTGTTTTACCAAATTCACATTTTTCTAAATTAATAGTTAAGCCAAATTTACTTAAACGACTAAAAACTTCTCGTAAGTGCTGCTCATGTTGAATTTTACTGTTACTAAATATTGCTACGTCATCGATATAGCAGTAAACGTAATCTAAACCCGATAGAACTGTATGGTTCATAAAGCGTTGAAAAGTTTGCGCGGCGTTCCTTAGCCCGAATGTCATTCGGGGAAATTCAAATAGGCCGAAAGGCGTTATAATGGCAGTCTTTTCCACATCGGCTGGATTTAATGAAATAAAATGATATGCACGGCAAATATCAATACGTGAAAATATTTTTGCGTCAGCAAGCAAGTACGTAAAATCATGTAATCGCGGGATAGGATAACGATCGGCCTTGGTGATTGCGTTAAGCGCTCTATAATCACCGCAAGGACGTAATTGGCCATTTGTTTTCATGACGATGTGTAAAGGACTTGCCCACGCACTTTTCGATGGTCTACAAATCCCCAACTCCTGCATTATTCTAAATTCTTCCCTTACCTGAGCGTAGCGGTGAGGCGGCAATGGTCTGCATCGTGCGTGTACCGGCGGGCCGCTGGTTTCTATGAAATGCAATACCGAATGTTTCGGTGGCTCCTTAAAAGAAACAGGTTTAGTAATATCTGGAAATTCAGCGAGCAGATCATGATAAGGGTGACTTACGTCGACGGTTTTGATTGACGACGCGTTACTACTTACAACTGAAGCTAAAACTTTCAATTTTGTGACTTCGTCAATTAACCTACGAGCACTTATATCCACTAAAAGCTTATAGTTCGCTAAAAAATCGGCACCTAAAATGGGCTGATGCACGTCGGCTATTACAAATGTCCACCGTAATGCGTGACGTAAACCTAGATCTAACACTAAACTTTTGACGCCATAAGTCTTTATTTTAGTCCCGTTGGCGGCGAATAGGCAATAGTCTTGACACTCACTATTTTGATTGTTTTTTAACACTAATTTACCGGGTAGCACTGAAATATTAGCACCGGTGTCCACCAGAAAATGTAAGCCGCTGTTGCGATCCGTGACTCGAAGGCGGTGACAAGGAGCGATGGTACAAACCTCCGCCGCAGTTGGTACCCGGACTAGTTTTCCGAGGACGATTTCCAGGAACAGGGCTCATTGCATTTCCTTGCCTTTGTTCTGAACCGGTGATGATAGAAACACAACTAATCAGGGCTTTCAGGAGTTCTACGCGGCGAAGATCGTGCTCGGCTACCGGCTCTGGATGTTGATCTCGAACGGTTCCAATTCCGTTGCTGCGGTCTCGATCTAGAGTTCGACCTTTCCAATTGCTCGACCTTAAGGGTAAGTTTCGCTATTTCGGCCATGATGAGGTCTGTTTCCTTGGAAGTGCTTGGCTGCTGCTGGCTTACTTCGCTCACATGGGCTGCGCGCGTGGTCTCAAACACATTATCTGCTACGACGGCCAAGTTATCGAGATCTTTCGAATCCGTGACCGCCAAAACTGCTCGTACCGGGGAAGGCAGATGACCTTGCCAAAGCATTCTTAAGGTGTCGTCTGGAATTTTCTCTTTGGGTAATTCTCGCATGCGACGCAAAAGCTGCGAAGGCTTTTGGTCTCCTAGATCCATCTCGCTTATCAACTTTTGTAGTTGTCGGTTTTTCGATTCTTCGTAAATAGCGAGAAGTCGTGTCTTCAGTGTTTCGAATTTTTTTCCTTCTGGTGGATCCATTAGAAGGTCTGTGACCTGTTGGATGGCCTCCTTAGACAATTTCGACACGACAATGTCGAAACGCGAGTCGTCCGATAATTTTTGCGGCGCCAGCATGGCCTCTATTCGGTAGAACCAAACGCGGGGCGAGTCGATCCAAAATTCGGGGATCTTCGATGTAAGTGTGATCGCTGCGAGATCTGCTGATGGTTCTGATGCACTTTTAGCCATTTTTGTACACTATCTACGCTATCACAACTGCCAAAAAGTGATCACGTCGGGGTCACCAATTTAGCGTGTGACCTTGGGTGTAGATTCAATGAAAGACTGGTAACGACTAACTCATGTATTGGCTCTTCACAGAATGACAAGTGCATAATCACTGCTAAGACATACTGAACATTGCTTATATATTACGTACGAAATACAAACTTAGCTTACGCTACAACATGACACATCTTTAGTATACGCTATGCCGTTACATATGTTTTATCGATTAATACTTTTGCCTTGATCAAAATCGGTTTGCAATTGATGGAAAAATCGGTGAACAAAAATTAAAAAAACATCGATTATAAACGAACTTTTTTGAAGTTGGTTAAACAAAACATAAATATTTTGAAAATGTAACTTTGGTAGCATTTGTGAGATGAAACTCGATCAAAATCTGCTCTAATTTTTTTATTAAAATGTATCACACTATTTTCTGTAGGTAGTCTAAAAGCATTCAGATATTGTTTTTAGGTATCAAAGGTTTTTTTAAGGAAATCAAGCATTTCACCCTTAAAGACGAATAACCTAACTATTGGTTTGACTTACTGTACTGGAACGTTTGATTATAACTGATTTAAAACAATAATTTTCGATCCCAATGTTGCACTAAACTGAGTACTTGCCTACATGTACTTATGCATCGAAATGAAAGTCAGAGACTATTCTCAATACTTCGAGTTCTGAGTATCCTATGTTAAGTTGACAAAAGACGACTTTTGTTTCTCTTACACGGCTGTTGGAATTCTCCGCATGACGCCATCCTGGTTCTGCTAGAAACCGTTACCTCCCAGGTATAGACGATGCCCTTCAATGATCCTTCCTTTTCTTCCTTCTCCTTTTTCGATGATCCTTCAAGCCCAGGGCGTTGTTTTGCCGGCTACTAGCTGTGACTGGTTCGGGACGACGTCATCTGGCGTCGACCTAGAACTCTGTCAAGTCGCGTAGACTTATGCAAATGTATGGTTTAGCAGACGGCACACTACGTAAATGAGCCGTGTTATAGTCACTTCATACGACCGTGAGTTTTGAATGTACGGGCAATTTATGTTGGTTAGTTTGCTAAACAATCTGTTTGTACTATAGCTACGCGGTGCGTTGATCCGCCGGGACTGCATGGTGGCAATGCTCGTCGCGAGGCATGTGGGTGTAACTCTGCTCCATATTACCCTGGTCTTTTACGCCGGCTTGTCGCTCGGCACGGTGTTTGTGCTTGTGACTGACTTGCCGGTTGTCCCTAGTATAGGATGAGTCATGCAAGGCTTATGTTGTCTGTGAGAGAATCCTTTTCCGGGTACCCATAACTGGAACTTAATTAGTTTTTAAATTTTGTTTATAATCCTCTCGCTGCGTATCGTGTAGGTGCTGACTTTACTTAGTGTTGTTTATGCCTGTTTTGTTAACTAGAGAATGTGCCGCAATTAAATAACCCAAGCTAATCAAGTGTTCCACTGTGTTATACTTATATACTTCAGAGTACTTTAAAAAAAACATTTGTTTTGCTAATTTACGGTTAGCAGTCACCACAAGACCAACTTGCGGTTCATACGTCGTTTTAAAATTGGATTGTTACAGACTTAAGAAATCATATTCACCAATGCTCTCAGGTTACCTTTAAAACTATTTATGAAAACATTCATGAATGCTTACAATGATAATGTTGTTGTATTTCAAATAGCATTCCAGGTTTTCAACTTCCTTCTTTGTTTATGACATACATATATTCAGTATTATTTTTATTATTTATATTCAGTCCCCCAGTGTCATGATGGCCCAGTAGTTTAGGCCTCGCCTCTTGCGCATGAGGTTGTGGGTTCAAACCTGGACAAGTACCAATGTGACTTTTTCAATTCATATGTACTTTCTAAGTTTATCTTGGATACCACTGACATCGGTGAACGAAAACATCGTGAGGAAACCTGGACTTATAAATTAATATAAGCCTGATATCGCCAACCCGTCTTGAGCAAGCGTGGTGATTAATGCTCGTGCTTTCTCTGTATGAGAAGAGGCCTTTGCCCTGCAGTGGGACAGCAACAGGCTGGTATTATATTATATTGTTACTATTATTGAGTTCCTGCTGAGGCTATATATTTCAAATATTAACTAAATATTATTTTATATTACCCAAGTGATGTGAATATCGTGTTAAAGTCGGCATCGCCATATTGTTTAAGTTTTGATTTTAACAAGCATTTGCTTATTTGTCGATTACAATATGTACACATTCACTCAAAACTGGTGTGTTTGTATGTAATAGATAAACTCAAAAAATACAAACCTGACTGTAGCAAGGTGGTGATATCCGGGACTTGGCTCGGGGGGAAGTTCCCTGAGTGGCCTCGATGGGGGTCTTCGGACCTCAAATCTAGCGGCTCGTAAGGCTGAGGCAAACGAGGGCCGTGGGTGAACCGGTGGCGGGGGCTAGCCCCCCCCCCCCGTCACAATGGAAAAAGGGTTGCTTACGACAATAATAGAGAAATGTATGGTCGAACCTCCGGCCTCCCACAGGAGCCGGAGGCGTCAACCCTTAAACCATTGAGCCCGGAAGCTCGATCTTCGCGTCTGTCGAGGCGGGGGGGGGAGCGAGTGGACGTGTCCGGAATGTAGCAGGGCATTCCGGACCAAAATAGGGTTGGGCGTGCACAAGCGGCGCGCCCACCCTGTGACGGCCAACGTTGAAGCCGCCCCACCGCAGGTGAAGCGTAGGTGGCTCGAGGAGGAGAGTGCGCTCTTAGCCGTCACGGAGGCGCGTCTGGTGAGAGCTGGATGCAGTGCGACAGTGATAAATCAGAGGATAATGGAGGCGTGCCGTATCGACAGCGGGCCGGCTCCGGGTCCTGAGGGAATTCTCCCTGGGACCTGAAATACATTGTCTTCTGCAACTCAGGCGGAAATATTCTGTGGTTGAGGAATGGGGAAGTCCCAGACAAGCTTAGAGGCTGCCGGTCGATTTTTGTATCCAAGACGGAGACTCCTGCAGGTCCCGGGGAGTACCGGCCAATTTCGATTGCGTCGGTGCCCTTCAGGCACATGCACTCCGTACTGGCGAAGAGATTTTGCCAAGGCGTTTGATACGGTGTCGCATGCGGCACTCGTAAAACTGCTGAGGGAAAGAGGCCTGCCTGAGGGGTTCTGCGACTATTTTGCGAGGCTGTATGACACTTCCGAAACTGTGCTGGTTGTGAATGGAGCCCGCAGCGATCCCGAAAGAGTGGGTTCAACATGGCGATGGATGTGATCCTCGCGGCCCTACCGAGGGAAGTTGGATATGGGTTAGAAGGCCTAGTCCTACTTGCAGGTTCAAAGGTGGGCAATGCAATCGTCCATCGACAGTGTTTGGCGCACGGGAAAGATGATGGGTCTTTTCGTTAGCCATGCGAAAAGCGCTGTGCTTTCGATGGTGCCAGACGGGAAGCGTAAGAAGGTGCACTTCCTCACAGACCGTACCTTCAAGGTGGGGTCGCGATAGTTGAGGCAGGTTTCATGCGTGCTGACGTGTTACGCGGATGACACGCTGGTCACGGCCCGGGGGAGCTCGCACAGGGAGGCAGCGTTGCTGGCGACGGCGGCGGTCTCACAGGTGGTGAGCCGCATACGGCGCCTAGGCCTGGAGGTGGCCCTCAGCAAGTCGGAGGCCATGGTATTCCATGGTCCCCGACGGGCGCCGCCGCCGGGATCACACATCGTGGTCGGGGGGTCCGAATAGCTGTCGAGTCCACCATGAAGTACCTGGGATTGGTGCTCGACAGCCGGTGGGATTTTGGACCCCACTTCCGGCGGCTGGCGCCCAAGTTGTTGGGCGCGGCCGGGGCGCTATCAACGCTGCTTCCCAATCTGGGGGGCCCGAGCGCCGCCTGTAGGCGGCTCTACGTAGGGATCGTGCGATCGATGGCCCTGTACGGGGCCCCGATCTGGGCGGCTGACCTGACGGCCTGTAGCCTCTCTGTTCTGCGGAAGCCACAGAGAGCGATGGCCGTCAGAGTCATCAGGGGATATCGCACGATCTCCTGCGAGGCGGCTTGTGCACTGGCCGGATCCCCGCCCTGGGACCTGGAGGCGAAAGTACTCGCGTCACTGTACCGGTGGCGCGAGGAAGCGCGGGCGCGAGGCGAGCGACTGACGCAGCGACACATGGAGCTGCGTCGGTCCCAGCTTCGTGAGGTCCTGGTGGCGGAATGGCGGGAAAGGCTTTCACGCCCTACCGCCGGCCTCGTCACCATCGAGGCGGTCCGGCCGGTGCTCGATCACTGGCTCGGGAGGAGGCACGGCTCCCTGTCGTTTCGGGTGACGCAGGTGCTCTCGGGGCATGGTTGCTTCGGGAAGTACCTGTGTCGCATAAACAGGGAGCCGGACGCCCGGTGTCACCACTGCGTCGACTGCCGGGAGGACACGGCGTGGCATACGCTGGCAGAGTGTCCCGCTTGGGAGGATCCACGCCGTGCCCTCGTTGCGGAAGTAGGCAGGGACCTGTCGCTGCCGGCCGTCGTGTCATCGATGGTTGGCAGCGAGGAGGCCTGGAACGCGGTGGTGTCCTTCTGCGAGACGGTTATCTCGCGGAAGGAGGCTGCGGAACGGGAAAGGGAGATATCTTCCTCCAACCCGGCCCGCAGCAGACGCACCGGGCGTCGGCGGAGGGCGGACAACGCCCTCTTCCAGCCCCCCTAAATGGGTCCAGGGGCGACGGACCTGGGGACGTCTGTCGCCCCCTTAACACCAGGACCCGAGGTGGTGGCGCGTGTTCCACGCGCGCCCCTCTTAGACGTCGCGGGGGGAGTCTAACACCTCACTCCGCCCCTCGTCCTGAGGAGGCCTGCATAGGCGGGCCGGCACTAGCTGGGGGTTGCGGAAGGATCGTACGTTCCCGCGACCCCCGGCGTAGGTGTGAGACGGAACAACGGGTGGTTTTTAGTCAGTAAGAGTCTGACAGACCCCTTCGCTCCCCCAGAGCGAAGGACATCCATGAGGATTTTCCAACCCGCACCAAAAAAAAAAAAAAAAAAGGTTTCATGCGTGCGGAGATCGAAAAGATCGCGCGCATCTGCATGATGCAATGCGGGAAGATGGTGGGTGCCCGGATGGAGTCCATCGAAGCCAGGCTTCTCCCGGCGGTAACCCTCCGCCCACCGCTCGCTGCAGACAAGCGGCGGAAGGAGCCAGCGCCGGTGACCGGCACCAAACCCGTGGTGGGGAGTAGCAAGGCTGCAGGTTTCGGACTCGGGAATCGGACGGCCGGGCCTCCAACGTCCATGCCTCTGGCGCCCCCACCTGGTCCTAATGAGACCTGGGCGACGGTCGTGAGGAGGGGCCGGAGGAGGAAGCCGACGGCACAACCGGCGCCGCCGGCACCCGCTAAAGCGGCGTCATCGGCACCCAAGAGGGCCCAGGGGCCGCCTAGGGTGAAAGCCCCACGCTCCGCGGCTGTGGTTGTGACGCTGCAGCCCGGAGCCGTCGAAAGGGGCCTCACATATAGGGCGGTCCTTACGGAGGCAAGGGCGAAGATCGCGTTCCCCGACCTGGGGACACCGACCGGCTTCAAGATGAGGCCGGCGCTTACGGGGGCGCGGCTCTTCGAGCTGTCGGGTGCCGATGGTGGCAAAAAGGCGGACCTCCTGGCCGCCAAGCTGCGGGAGGTCCTCAACCCGGAGGACGTCCGGGTGTCCAGGCCGACGAAGACCGCTGAGCTGCGCGTCGACGGCCTGGATGACTCGACGACTCCGGCTGAGGTGGTGGCGGCCGTCGCCCGAGCGGGTGGGTGTCCGCCTGAAGACATCCGCACGGGCGACATCCGGGTGGACGCTTCCGGGCTCGGCTCGATCTGGGTCAGATGCCCGGTGGCGGCCGCACACAAGGTCGCCAATGGCGGGCGCCTGTTGGTGGGATGGGTGGCAGCAAGGGCCAAGCTGCTGCGACCGAGGGCTTTGCGGTGCTACTGCTGCCTTGACATTGGGCATGTCAGGGTGCGGTGCAACGCCGAAACAGACCGCAGCGAGGAGTGTTATCGCTGCGGTCAGCCCTGGCCAGGCTGGGTGGCCGTCCTCGCGAACGGTATTGGCACTGTTGGGGCGTATTTCTCGCCCAACAAGAGTCTCGCCGACTTCGAGAACTTCCTTGTCGAGTTGGGTGGCGTCGTGGGCCGACTCCACCCTCGCCCTGTGCTGTTGCTAGGGGATCTCAACGCCAAGTCTACGGCGTGGGGATCTCCGGCGACCGATGCTCGGGGTGAGGTTTTGGAGGAGTGGGCGGTCACCACTGGTTTGACCGTCCTAAATCGGGGCTCGGTCCACACATGCGTGCGGCAGCGGGGCGGGTCTATAGTGGACGTCTCGTTCGCTAGCCCTGCTGTCGCTAGCCGTGTCCGCGACTGGCGTGTCGCCGCGGAGGCGGAGACGTTATCGGATCACCGATATATCCGTTTTGATGTCTCCGCCCAGACCGCCGGCGGCCGCAGTCCATCGGCTCCGCGGACGGACGGTCCGCGCTGGGCGCGTACGCGCATCGACAGGGAACTTCTCGAGGAGGCCGCCATTGTCCAGGCCTGGATCCGGGAGTCGGCAACGACCGAACCCGACGACGTCGACGAGGGGGCGCTGTGGTTCCGTGGGGCGATGTCGCAAATCTGCGACGCCTCCATGCCCCGCGTCAACGCACAGTCTGCAAGGCGCCAGGTGTACTGGTGGTCCGCCGAGATTGCGCAACTGCGCTTCTCGTGCGCGACGGTTTGGCGTCGGTACACCCGATACCGCAGAAGACGTCGTCGGGTTCCTGACGAAGAGGCCGCGCTGTATGAGGTGTACAGCGCGGCTAAGCAGGCTCTGAGGCTGGCCATCGGCGAGGCGAAGACGCGAGCCAGGGAGGAGATGCTGGGGACTCTGGACGGGGATCCGTGGGTTCGTGCGGTTCGTGGGAAACTCCGAGCCGCGGCGCCTCACCGAGAGTCTCCAACCCGAGCTGTTGGACGCTATAGTCGCAGCCCTCTTCCCGGCAAGAGCGGAGCACACTCCGCCGCCGATGGCTTTGCCCACGGCCGCGGAGCCTGCAGAGGAGAACGCCATCAGCGTCCCAGAGGTGACACGGGCAGAGATGGGGGCAGCCGTGACGCGGCTCCGGGCCAAGAACGTGGCTCCGGGGCCCGACGGGGTTCACGGCTGCGTGCTAGCCCTCGCTCTGAAGGAGCTAGAGCCCCAACTGAGAGGACTCTACACAGCGTGCCTCGAGCGGGGCCAGTTTCCCTCCTTGTGGAAGTCTGGCCGCCTGGTCCTGCTCAGAAAGGCGGGGCGCCCCGCGGACTCTCCGTCCGCGTACCGGCCCATAGTGTTGTTAGACGAGGTGGGCAAGCTGTTCGAGCGGATAATCGCAGCCCGCCTCGTCGACCACTTGTGCAGAGAGGGGCCGGACCTAGACGAGAGCCAGTTCGGTTTTCGGCATAGGCGCTCCACTATTCACGCTGTGTCGAGAGTGAGAGTCCTGGCGGAGGAAGCAGTGTCCCGGGGCGGGGTAGCGTTGGCGGTCTCTTTAGACATCTCCAACGCGTTCAACACCCTGCCCTGGAGCTGCATTCGGGAGGCACTGCGGTATCATCGGGTGCCTCTCTACCTCCACCGCATCGTTGGGGCTTACCTGGCGGAGAGGTGTGTCACCTACATGGGACGTGATGGCGGACACCAGCACCGCGTGTCGTGCGGTGTTCCACAGGGCTCGGTCGTAGGCCCGCTCCTGTGGAACATCGGGTACGACTGGGTGCTGAGGGGCGGACTCCAACCGGGCGTAGACCTGACGTGTTACGCGGATGACACGCTGGTCACGGCCCGGGGGAGCTCGCACAGGGAGGCAGCGTTGCTGGCGACGGCGGCGGTCTCACAGGTGGTGAGCCGTATACGGCGCCTAGGCCTGGAGGTGGCCCTCAGCAAGTCGGAGGCCATGGTATTCCGTGGTCCCCGACGGGCGCCGCCGCCGGGATCACACATCGTGGTCGGGGGGGGTCCGAATAGCTGTCGAGTCCACCATGAAGTACCTGGGATTGGTGCTCGACAGCCGGTGGGATTTTGGACCCCACTTCCGGCAGCTGGCGCCCAAGTTGTTGGGCGCGGCCGGAGCGCTATCAACACTGCTTCCCAATCTGGGGGGCCCGAGCGCCGCCTGTAGGCGGCTCTACGTAGGTATCGTGCGATCGATGGCCCTGTACGGGGCCCCGATCTGGGCGGCTGACCTGACGGCCTGTAGCCTCTCTGTTCTGCGGAAGCCACAGAGAGCGATGGCCGTCAGAGTCATCAGGGGATATCGCACGATCTACTGCGAGGCGGCTTGTGCACTGGCCGGATCCCCGCCCTGGGACCTGGAGGCGAAAGTACTCGCGTCACTGTACCGGTGGCGCGAGGAAGCGCGGGCGCGAGGCGAGCGACTGACGCAGCGACACATGGAGCTGCGTCGGTCCCAGCTTCGTGAGGTCCTGGTGGCGGAATGGCGGGAAAGGCTTTCACGCCCTACCGCCGGCCTCGTCACCATCGAGGCGGTCCGGCCGGTGCTCGATCACTGGCTCGGGAGGAGGCACGGCTCCCTGTCGTTTCGGGTGACACAGGTGCTCTCGGGGCATGGTTGCTTCGGGAAGTACCTGTGTCGCATAAACAGGGAGCCGGACGCCCGGTGTCACCACTGCGTCGACTGCCGGGAGGACACGGCGTGGCATACGCTGGCAGAGTGTCCCGCTTGGGAGGATCCACGCCGTGCCCTCGTTGCGGAAGTAGGCAGGGACCTGTCGCTGCCGGCCGTCGTGTCATCGATGGTTGGCAGCGAGGAGGCCTGGAACGCGGTGGTGTCCTTCTGCGAGACGGTTATCTCTCGGAAGGAGGCTGCGGAACGGGAAAGGGAGATATCTTCCTCCATCCCGGCCCGCAGCAGACGCACCGGGCGTCGGCGGAGGGCGGACAACGCCCTCTTCCAGCCCCCCTAAATGGGTCCAGGGGCGACGGACTTGGGGACGTCTGTCGCCCCCCTAACACCAGGACCCGAGGTGGCGGCGCGTGTTCCACGCGCGCCCCTCTTAGACGTCGCGGGGGGAGTCAGACACCTCACTCCGCCCCTCGTCCTGAGGAGGCCTGCATAGGCGGGCCGGCACTAGCTGGGGGTTGCGGAAGGATCGTACGTTCCCGCGACCCCCGGCGTAGGTGTGAGACGTAACAACGGGGTGGTTTTTAGTCAGTAAGAGTCTGACAGACCCCTTCGCTCCCCCAGAGCGAAGGACATCCATGAGGATTTTCCAACCCGCACAAAAAAAAAAAAAAAAAGGTTTCATGCGTGGAACGCTGGCGCTATTTAGGCGTAGATTTCAAGGCGTCTGGGTGCGTGACGTAAGAGCATGACATCAAGCAAGCTTTGAGCAATATTACTAAGGCTCCTCATAAGCCGCAACAGCGGCTCGAAATTGTAAGGGTGCACTTAATTCCGAGATTCCTCCATGGCCTTGTGCTCGGAGTGATCTCGGATGATAGGCTAAGAATGCTCGACGTCCAGATCCGGAGAGCAGTGAGGACTTGGCTTCGGCTGCCGAAAGACGTGCCTATTGGATACTTCCACGCAGCAACCACGGACGGTGGCTTAGCGATCCCATCGCTGAGAACTAGCGTGCCGGACCTCTTCCATAAGAGGTTCGGCCGCTTGGACTCGTCGCGGTGGCCAGTGGCTATTGCCGCCGCCAGACCCGATAGGATCCACAGGAAGCTGCGGTGGGCCAATAGGCAGTTGGGGAAGTTTACCGGGGTAAACCCTAAGTCTGGAGAGCGGACGACAAGCGTGGACGGAGTAGAGTTGAGGGAGAGTCCACGTGTGCCCGCTTCCACCAAGTGGATGCGGGAGCGCTGCATGCAGCATACTGGCCGGGACTTCGTGCAGTTCGTGCACACTCACATAAATGCGCTCCCGTCGCGAGTACGCAATACACGGGGACGCAGGGGTGGTGCTACGCAGGAGTTGAACTGCCGTGCAGGTTGCATGGTAAGGGAGACCACCGCGCTCACCATCCAACAGTGTTACAGAACACACGGCGGCCGTATTGAACGCCACAACCTAGTTGCGGACGTCATGGGCTATGCCATGAAAGATAAGGGGTGGACTGTGGTGAAGGAGCCGAAGGACCTCTTTGGGTCTCAGAAAGCCCGACATCATTGCGTCGAGGAATGGGGTGGGAGTGATCGTGGACGCGCAGGTAGTGAGCTTGATGAGCTTCATCGTGAGAAACGTAATAAGTACGGTAATCACGATGAGCTGGTTGAGAGGGTCGCAGATATACTGGGTCTTCCTTGTAAAGAGAGCGTACGCGCGACCTCGGGCACTATTTCTTGGCGTGGAGTGTGGAGCCTCGCTTCTTATAGGGAGTTGAAGAGGTTTGTCGGGCTCGATGAGGGAACGCTGGCCGGCATCCCATCATTGGTCCTGCGTGGCTCGCACATGAACTGGACACGCTTCAATCGCATGACCACTCGTACCGACTGAGGTGGGGAGCGTTTCCGGGTTCCTGTGTTGCTTGGGGCCGCCGCCGGGCCCAGAGGTCGAAGCTCCCGAAGTGTTGGCTATCCCTTCTATTTATGTACCAAATTCGACCTCGCCAGAGATCCCACCGGCGCAATTTCACTAGATTGATCACAGTTGGGGACGTGGGAGTCCTGTCATAACAATCCATGATGATTATGATTTTAGTCATTAATGGACGATGGCAGTCGATGTTAGCTAAAATAGCCAAATGCCTCGTCATCTAATTAGTGACGCGCATGAATGTATTAACGAGATTTCCACTGTCCCTACTATCTAGCGAAACCACAGCCAAGGGAACGGGCTTGGGAGAATCAGCGGGGAAAGAAGACCCTGTTGAGCTTGACTCTAGTCTGGCATTGTAAGGAGACATGAGAGGTGTAGCATAAGTGGGAGATCGTTCGCGCGATCGTCGCTGAAAAACCACTACTTTCATTGTTTCATTACTCTGTTGGGCGGAAGCGGTGCGCGGTCGATAATATCGGCGGGCGCACGGTGTTTCGGCGAACCCAAATTCTAACAATACACACAGAGCTCGCCCGTGTGCGTTCGCGTCTCTATGATCGTGAACGCTCGGGACTGAGGATTCTACGCGCGGTGCGCGGTCTCCAGTAGGCTGTCGCGGCGCGCGTTGATCTCTTATAACGAAGCTCCCTGGTTGATCCTGCCAGTAGTTATATGCTTGTCTCAAAGATTAAGCCATGCATGTCTCAGTGCAAGCCGTATTAAGGCGATACCGCGAATGGCTCAATATATCAGTTTTGGTTCCTTAGATCTTACTCAGTTACTTGGATAACTGTGGTAATTCTAGAGCTAATACATGCAATCAGAACTCTGACCAGTGATGGGATGAGTGCTTTTATTAGATCAAAACCAATCGACAGAGGGCCTCGCGTCCGAAGTCGTTAATTTTGATGAATCTGGATAACTTTTGCCGATCGCATGGTCCAGTACCGGCGACGCATCTTTCAAATGTCTGCCTTATCAACTTTCGATGGTAGTTTCTGCGACTACCATGGTTGTCACGGGTAACGGGGAATCAGGGTTCGATTCCGGAGAGGGAGCCTGAGAAACGGCTACCACATCCAAGGAAGGCTGCAGGCGCGCAAATTACCCACTCCCGGCACGGGGAGGTAGTGACGAAAAATAACGATACGGGACTCTTACGAGACCTCGTAATCGGAATGAGTACACTTTAAATATTTTAACGAGGAACAATTGGAGGGCAAGTCTGGTGCCAGCAGCCGCGGTAATTCCAGCTCCAATAGCGTATACTAAAATTGTTGCGGTTAAAAAGCTCGTAGTTGCATTTGTGCGTCGCGCTGTCGGTGCACCGCATCCGCGGTGATACTGACACGTCTGCGGAGCATATCGTCGGTGAGCCGTCGGTCAAACGTCGGTTCAATATCAAAATCCTATCGCGGTGCTCTTCAATGAGTGTCGAGGTGGGCCGACAATTTTACTTTGAACAAATTAGAGTGCTCAAAGCGGGCTCAAAATGCTGCTTGAATATTTCGTGCATGGAATAATAGAATATGATCTCGGTTCTATTTTGTTGGTTTTCAGAACTCCGAAGTAATGATTAATAGGGATAACTGGGGGCATTCGTATTGCGACGTTAGAGGTGAAATTCTTGGATCGTCGCAAGACGAACATCAGCGAAAGCATTTGCCAAAGGTGTTTTCATCAATCAAGAACGAAAGTTAGAGGTTCGAAGGCGATTAGATACCGCCCTAGTTCTAACCGTAAATATGTCATCTAGCGATCCGCCGACGTTACTACAATGGCTCGGCGGGCAGCTTCCGGGAAACCAAAGATTTTGGACTCCGGGGGGAGTATGGTTGCAAAGCTGAAACTTAAAGGAATTGACGGAAGGGCACCACCAGGAGTGGAGCCTGCGGCTTAATTTGACTCAACACGGGAAATCTCACCAGGCCCGGACACCGGAAGGATTGACAGATTAACAGCTCTTTCTTGATTCGGTGGGTGGTGGTGCATGGCCGTTCTTAGTTGGTGGAGCGATTTGTCTGGTTAATTCCGGTAACGAACGAGACTCTAGCCTGCTAAATAGGCGTCGTCATTTAGGTGTGCGTGGCTCCGTCACGCAACTCACTGGCGACGTATTAAAATTCTTCTTAGAGGGACCGGCGGCTTCGAGCCGCACGAGATTGAGCAATAACAGGTCTGTGATGCCCTTAGATGTCCTGGGCCACACGCGCGCTACACTGAAGGAATCAGCATGTTCTCCCTGGCCTAGAGGCCCGGGCAACCCGCTGAAACTCCTTCGTGCTGGGGATTGGGGTTTGCAATTATCCCCCATAAACGAGGAATTCCTAGTAAGCGCGAGTCATAAGCTCGCGTTGATTACGTCCCTGCCCTTTGTACACACCGCCCGTCGCTACTACCGATTGAATGATTTAGTGAGGTCTTCGGACCGACACGCGGTGGCTTCACGGCCGTCGGCGTTGCTGGGAAGTTGACCAAACTTGATCATTTAGAGGAAGTAAAAGTCGTAACAAGGTTTCCGTAGGGGAACCTGCGGAAGGATCATTAACGTGTTTAACGCAAAGCGTGTACTTTAAAAATGCACGACGCGCGTACAAACGTAAATACAATCCTATAAAACACTTGCCAACATATTGTGCACACCTCTGTACATATTTGACATGACACAAAGAGATAGAGAATCGAAACGCGCGCGTCTCATGTGTGGACCCGTATACGACGACTACGACGCCGCCGCCGCCGCCGCCGCCGCCGCCTACGCCGTCGCCCGCCGCCGCCGTCCGCCCATTCGTGGTGTGTCCGGTGGTTGGTGTTGGTGGATGGTGTGTGTGCGCGGGGGTGGTGGCGGTTGTTTGTCGCGTCGGCGGTGAGACACTGTAGATCGCGCGCGTCGTTCTCGTGTCGCGTCCTCACACGGTATGTAGACTGGTCTAAAAACCCGCACCACGAGTACCGTTGGACGTGTTCGTCAACACGCTCGTCCCTCATACTGCGGTGGGATATATATATATTATATATTATTTATACAATAATAATAATACATTCATTTATGTAACATTTACAACTATGAACATAATGTACCACGGTGTGATATGTTTTATGTTAAAACTATTACCCTGGACGGTGGATCACTTGGCTCGCGGGTCGATGAAGAACGCAGTTAACTGCGCGTCATAGTGTGAACTGCAGGACACATTTGAACATCGACATTTCGAACGCACATTGCGGTCCGTGGAGACACATCCAGGACCACTCCTGTCTGAGGGCCGGCTGTATAAAATACAAATGCCACATTGCGTTATGCTATATATGTGAATACATAACATACACGCATTTGACGGTTCTGTGTGCGGTGGCCGCGCGTGCGTATCAACGTACACGCGCGGGGCTTCTGTCACGGTCCGTTCAAATATAAATATATATATTATTATACGATACAATAAAAGACATTTTGTCGAACGACTCGTGACGCGCTTTATGTACACACCGTGTATACTGTGTGTGCACATTGTGCGCGTTCGCGTGCGGACGTACAAAAGGATGCGGCGGACGTGTGAAAACACGCGCGCTCGCGACTCTTCGGTCGGTAAAATAACATTGCTAACCAGCGAGGGTTGCGTACCGTCAAGTCGCACTCCTCACGTCCGTAACGCGGCGCGCGCGCGATGGCGCGGCCCTGGAGGACTGACGTGGAGAAGGGTTTCGCGTGAACAGTAGTTGCTCGCGAGTCAGTCGATCCTAAGCTCAAGGAGAAATCTTATGTCGATGTGGCGTGTTTTTTCAAAAAGATATATCATCTAATCATGGTATGTTCAATGATAAATAACGCCCTTTGAGCGAAAGGGAATCCGGTTCCTATTCCGGAACCCGGCAGCGGAACCGTTTCAACAATCGTTCCCTCGTTTTAACAGCGAGTGTTCGACGGGGTAACCCAAAGTGGCCTGAAGACGCCGCCGAGAGGTCCGGGAAGAGTTTTCTTTTCTGCCTGAGCGTTCGAGTTCCATGGAATCCTATAGAAGGGAGATATGGTTCGGAACGCGAAGAGCACCGCATTTGCGGCGGTGTCCGGATACTCTCTGCGGACCTTGAAAATTCAGGTGAGGGATGTACGTGGAGATGTCGCGCCGGTTCGTACCCATATCCGCAGCAGGTCTCCAAGGTGAAGAGCCTCTAGTCGATAGAATAATGTAGGTAAGGGAAGTCGGCAAATTGGATCCGTAACTTCGGAATAAGGATTGGCTCTGAGGACCGGTCCATCAAAAGAAGTGACTGAATAGCTGGTCAGTCACCTGGAAGCGTCCCGATGTGAACCCTTCGAACGATGGGGCGTGGAAAAACTCCCCGCATTGACCAGAAGGTTTCGTGCATAGCATGGTTCGTGATGGTCCAGGGTAGCAGGTGAGCCCGGAGACAGTTGTACAAGTTCCCTGAGTGGCCTCGATGGGGGTCTTCGGACCCCAAATCTAGCGGTTCGTAAGGTCGAGGCAAACGAGGACCGTGGGTGAACCGGTGGCGGGGGCTAGCCCCCCCCGTCACAATGGAAAAAAGGGTTGCTTTCGATAACATAAAAGAAATGTATGGTCGAACCTCCGGCCTCCCACAGGAGCCGGAGGCGCCAACCCTTAAACCATTAAGCCCAGAAGCTCGATCTTCGCCTCTGTCGAGGCGGGGGGGGAGCGAGTGGACGTGTCCGGAATGTAGCAGGGCATTCCGGACCAAAATAGGGTTGGGCGTGCACAAGCGGCGCGCCCACCCTGTGACGGCCAACGTTGAAGCCGCCCCACCGCAGGTGAAGCGTAGGTGGCTCGAGGAGGAGAGTGCGCTCTTAGCCGTCACGGAGGCGCGTCCGGTGAGAGCTGGATGCAGTGCGACAATAATCAACCAAAAAATACTGGGGGAGTTGCCTAATTTGGGGCGCTCCCTTGATGCAGTTAAGGGGCATCGGAAGGGGGAGCGCTATAAGGCCCGGGTGCGAGCGCACCTGGCAAGTTTGGCTCGTGCTCCCTCTCCGGATGCCCCAGGGGAGGCATCATTGCCACGAGGCACCCCCACTAAAAGCGCTAAAAGCACTAAAAGCACTGCGGAAGGCTCGGTGCCGGAGCGGCCACTTGTGGTGGCGGAGTCGATCTCCGAAGACGTGTCCACTGGCGCTAGCCAGCCAAACCCGATCCTGTCCGAAGCACTAGACCACGTCAAGATCGTGGAGGACCTCCTTGTGGGGGCCAACATGAGACAGACGCGGGGTGTGCGTGACGTGGGAGGGCAGGAGTGGCCTAGACGTAAAGGCCAGAGGGCCAATAGAACGATAGCCCAATCTGCTTCTGCCAGGTTATCTGCCAGAAAGCGGCGCAGAATGGAGTACGCGAGGGTGCAGAAGATGTATAAGACCAGCAGGTCGAGAACGGCTGCAGAGGTGATCGACGGCCAAACTCGGGGTGTCATGCATAGCCTCGCTGAGCTGGAAGCCTACTGGCGACCAGTGATGGAGGCGGTGTCGGATGCTCCGGGGCTCACACCGGAGGCTCTGAGCGCGTTACAGCGTTCGGAGCGGCACGGGGCAGGCGGGATTACTCGCAGCTGTGGGCGCCATTCACCCCGGAGGAGGTGAAGGCGTGCCGCATCGACAGCGGGTCGGCTCCGGGTCCTGAGGGAATTCTCCCAGGGGCCTGGAATACAATATCTGCTGCAACTCAGGCGGAAATATTCAACGTGTGGTTGAGGAATGGGGAGGTCCCGGACAAACTTAGGGGCTGCCGGACGATCTTTGTACCCAAGACGGAGACTCCTGCTGGGCCAGGGGAGTACCGGCCAATTTCGATTGCGTCGGTGCCCCTCAGGCACATGCACTCCGTACTGGCGAAAAGGTTGGAGGCATGCTGCCCTCCTGATGCACGACAGCGTGGATTTATCTGCGCCGACGGCACACTCGAGAATTCGGCTGTGCTGGACGCGGTGCTGGGAGACTGTGGGAAGAAGTTGCGTGAATGCCATGTTGCTGTGCTGGATTTTGCCAAGGCGTTTGACACGGTGTCGCATGCGGCACTCGTGCAATTGCTGAGGAAAAGAGGCCTGCCTGAGGGGTTCTGCAACTATATTGCGAGGCTGTATGACACTTCTGAGACTGTCTTGGTTGTGAACGGAGCCCGCAGTGATCCTGCAAGAGTGGGTCAGGGAGTTCGCCAGGGGGACCCGTTATCACCCCTGCTATTCAACATGGCGATGGATGTGATCCTCGCGGCCCTACCGAGGGAAGTTGGTTATGGGTTGGAAGGCGAGAATGTCTCGGCTCTGGCCTATGCTGACGACCTAGTCCTGCTTGCAGGTTCAAAGGTGGGCATGCAATCCTCCATCGACAGTGTTTGGAATACGGGAAGGATGATGGGCCTCTTCGTTAGCCATGCAAAAAGCGCTGTGCTTTCGATGGTGCCAGACGGGAAGCGTAAGAGGGTGCATTTTCTGACGGACCGTACCTTCAAAGTGGGGTCTCGTTGGTTAAAGCAGGTTTCATGCGTGGAACGATGGCGCTATTTAGGCGTAGATTTCAAGGCGTCTGGTTGCGTGACGTTAGAGCATGATATCAAGCAAGCTTTGAGCAATATCACCAAGGCTCCCCTTAAGCCGCAACAGCGGCTCGAAATTGTAAGGGTGCACTTGATTCCGAGGTTCCTTCATGGCCTTGTGCTGGGAGTGATCTCGGATGAAAGGCTGAGAATGCTCGACGTCCAGATCCGGAGAGCAGTGAGAACTTGGCTTCGGCTGCCGAAAGACGTGCCTATTGGATACTTCCACGCAGCAACCACGGACGGTGGCTTAGCGATCCCATCGCTGAGAACTTGTGTGCCTGACCTCATCCATAAGAGGGTCGGCCGCTTGAACTCATCGCGGTGGCCAGTGGCTAATGCCGCCGCCAGATCCGATAGGATCCAAAGGAAGCTGCGGTGGGCCAATAGACAGTTGGAGAAGTTCACCGCGGTAAACCCTTTTTTTTTTTTTTTTATTCCCGTCCTACACATGAACCGGGGATCATGGGAACTAGTGCGACTTCCACGACCCCCGGCTAGTGCCGGCCCGCCTTCGCGGGCCACTTCAGATCTGCGAAACGTCAGAAAGGGGCACGCGTGGAACACTACGCGCCGCCGCCAAAGGTCCAGATGTGTGTGGGGGGCGAGGGACGTCCCCGAGTCCGCCGCCCCTGGACATATTTAAGGAGGCTGGAAGAGGGCATTGTCAGCCCTCCTCCGACGCCCGGTACGTCTGCTACGGATTGGAAGAGCAGTCTCAGCCTCCCTCAACCTTTCCGCAGCTTCCTTCTGCGAAATCACGTTATCGCAGAAGGAGATCACCGCATCCCACGATTCTGCGCTTCCAACCATCGATCGAGCGACGGCCGGCAGCGACAGGTCGGCTCCTACTGATGCTACGAGGGCACGGCGCGGCTCCTCCCAAGCGGCACACTCTGCCAGCGTGTGCCACGCCGTGTCCTCCCGACAGTGGACGCAGTGATGACATCGAGCGTCCGGCTCCCTGTTTATGCGACACAGGTACTTCCCGAAGCAACCATGCCCCGAGAGCACCTGCGCCGCCCGAAACGACAGGGAGCCGTGCCCTCTCCCGAGCCATTCGTGGAGCACTGGTCGGATCGCCTCGATGGTAGCGAGGCCGGCGGTAGGACGCAAAAGCCTGTCCCGCCATGCCGCCACCAAGACTTTGGGTCTCAGAAAGCCCGACATCATTGCGTCGAGGAATGGGGTGGGAGTGATCGTGGACGCGCAGGTAGTCTCGGGTCGGCGTCCCCTTGATGAGCTTCATCGTGAGAAACGTGATAAGTACTGGAATCACGATGAGTTGGTTGAGAAGGTCGCAGATATACTGGGTCTTCCTTGTAAAGAGAGCGTACACGCGACTTCGGGCACTATTTCTTGGCGTGGAGTGTGGAGCCTCGCTTCTTATAGGGAGTTGAAGAGGTTTGTCGGGCTCGATGAGGGAACGCTGGCCGGCATCCCGTCATTGGTTCTGCGTGGCTTGCACATGAACTGGACACGTTTCAATCGCATAACCACTCGTACCGACTGAGGCGGGGAGCGAGTTTCCGGGTTCCTGTGTTGTTTGGGGCCGCCGCCGGGCCCAGAGGTCGAAGCTCCCAAAGTGTTGGCTTACCCGCAGTTATGAAAGAATATTCGACCTCGCCAGAGATCCCACCGGCGAAATTTCATAAGATTGATGACAGTTGGGGACGTGGGAGTCCTGTCATAACAATCCATGATGATTATGATTTTAGTCATTAATGGACGATGGCAGTCGATGTGAGCTAAAATAGCCAAATGCCTCGTCATCTAATTAGTGACGCGCATGAATGGATTAACGAGATTCCCACCGTCCCTATCTACTATCTAGCGAAACCACAGCCAAGGGAACGGGCTTGGGAGAATCAGCGGGGAAAGAAGACCCTGTTGAGCTTGACTCCAGTCTGGCATTGTAAGGAGACATGAGAGGTGTAGCATAAGTGGGAGATCGTTCGCGCGATCGTCGCTGAAAAACCACTACTTTCAATGTTTCATTACTTACTCGGTTGGGCGGAAGCGGTGCGCGGTCGATAATATCGGCGGGCGCACGGTGTTTCGTTTCAAGCGTGCAGAGTGGCGACGTGGCGGCAACGCTCGTCGCCGTACAACTCCCGCGTGATCCGGTTCGAGGACACTGCCAGGCGGGTAGTTTGACTGGGGCGGTACATCTGTCAAAGAATAACGCAGGTGTCCTAAGGCCAGCTCAGCGAGGACAGAAACCTCGCGTGGAGCAAAAGGGCAAAAGCTGGCTTGATCCAGATGTTCAGTACGCATAGGGACTGCGAAAGCACGGCCTATCGATCCTTTAGTATAAAGAGTTTTTAGCAAGAGGTGCCAGAAAAGTTACCACAGGGATAACTGGCTTGTGGCAGCCAAGCGTTCATAGCGACGTTGCTTTTTGATCCTTCGATGTCGGCTCTTCCTATTGTAGCGGAATATTCATCCACACAGATTAAATACAGTATGAGGGTATTTAACAATATTGCGCGCCAAGGAACTTTTGATATGTACCCATTATGTAATAATATATGTAATAGATTTTGTATATAAGGAACCGATTTTTGGAAATATAATTCATTCCATACTCAACCTGCATTTGCGTCTCATTTTCATACCTGCGTATCTAACAGTGGTGACCCCGACGAAAGAAACTAATAGAAGCAAAAATGAGCCCAGGTACTCCGCAACCGAACACTACAGGCGAAACATCATCACCGCAAAAAGATTCGCACGAACTGTCAGCCGTCTCGTACAACCAACGGATCCCGCCTCTATGGAGAAACAGAATCAAACTTTGGTTCTTGCAATTTGAAGCAATCGTGTCAGCTGGAAAACTAAGCGACAAGGAGCTATCAGAGCTGCTCATCCGCCAACTTGACCTACAAGATCTAGACGAAATTCAAGACATCATGTTCGATACCAGAAATGCAGCAGAAAATAATAGATACGCCACCATGAAGATGAGGCTCATCCAAACCTACGACGAGAGCGACCACACTAAACTCGAGCGGCTGCTGTCCAACGTGGAACTTGGAGATTTGAAGCCTTCACAACTGCTACGTCGCATGCAAAATTCAGCCGGTAACAACATCGCTGAGAACACGCTGCGTGTTATATGGACGAAGCACCTGCCGCCATCTGTACGCGCCATTCTAGCTGTGAGCGAAACTATAGCCAAGAAAACCGAACTAAATGAACACCTTCACCTTCACCTCCACCTGTGGCTGCAAATCATGAAAACGCATTACTTCACGCGAAGATCGACATGTTGGCGAAAGAAATATCGGAATTAAAAACAGACCACAGCCGCTACGGAAGGCAGCGCGGGCGCAACTGGCGAGGCGCCCGAGGCGGAGGCGCGCGTTATCGATCACGCAGTGCGTACTGATCGCCGCATGATAACCGCCGGTCGAACTCAAATCACAGGACCGAGTACAACGACAATTCCGTTTGTTATTTTCATCGTAAGTTCGGCGGGCAAGCGCGGAAATGTACTAGACCATGTACTTATGAAGATACTAAAGCAGGTGTTAGCAGAGACGGAATCTGGCGCCTGGGAAAAATCACACCGTCTATTTCTGAAAGACAAGAAGACAAATCTAAGCTTTCTTATCGACACCGGTGCAAACATATCCGTCATTCCTAGAAAACGCTGTGAAATCTTGAAGCCAACCGCATTTAAACTATATGCAGCAAACAATACAGAAATAGCTACCTTCGGTGAAAAAACATTAGACCTAGATTTCAACCTGAGACGACCGTTCAGATGGAAGTTCGTCGTAGCAGCAGTCAGTAAGCCAATCATCGGCGCTGATTTTTTGAAGCACCATCACCTACTAGTCGACCTCTCTGGAAAATGTTTAATCGACAAGATAACTAACTTGTCAGTAAAAACATCCATCTGCAAATCTACAGCACCAACCATCAGAACCATAGACCTGGAACAAAAATATCATGACATATTGGCGCAATTCCCCGATATTACAAGACTATCCACTATGAAAAATACTCCGAAGCACAACGTCAAGCACCACATCGAAACAACAGGGCCGCCATTATACTGCAAAGCTCGTCCACTGCCACCTCACCGATACGAAGCTGCAAAGAAAGAATTTCAAACCATGATGACATATAGATCCCAAACTAGAACCATAAAACTAGGAGTTCCACAAGGTAGTGTCTTGGGCCCTTGTTTTTTCTAATTTACATTAATGATCTCCCTAGACACATAAAGCATCCCATGGTACTTTTTGCAGATGACAGCACTGTAGTAATAAAATGTGACAGTCAAAATGACTATGAAAATGAAATTAATGAAACATTAAGAACTATAATTAAATGGTTAATTGATAACAATCTGAAAATAAATTTAGAAAAAACAAATATAATGCACTTTCACCAAAGAACTCAACCGAAAAGTATTAATGTAAATTATAACGGGCAGACAGTAGAATCTGTAACAAATACCAAATTTCTAGGAATAAATATTGATTACAGACTTTCATGGACAACCCATTTAGACAATCTCTGCAAAAGAATCAACAAATCCTCATTCGCTCTTTACAAGCTCTCAAAAATAGTTAACAAAGAAGCGATTTTAACGGCCTATCACGGACTGGTGGCACCATTACTGCGATACGGTATTATATTTTGGGGTAATTCGGTAGACAAGGAATTTATATTTAAGGCTCAAAAGAAATGCATTAGAGCAATGTGCCAAATAAATAGTACAATTAGCTGTCAACCTTACTTTAAAAATCTAAAGATTCTCACATTGCCTTCCCTATACATTTACGAATCAAATATTTTTGTGAAATCAAATCTAAGCTACTATAAGACTACTGTCAAAAGCTATTATCGAAAATTAAGGGATAAGAAAAGGTTAGAGGTACAAATACCTTATGGTAAAACGGCACTATTAAATAAAAGTATTTTATGCATGACATCATTAATCTATAATAAATTGCCTGATGACATTAAACAATTACCAATCCTCCAGTTTAAAAAGAAACTACATTCATTATTAATAGACAAATGTTATTATGATGTCAAAGATTACTTGTGTGACAAAAATATTGTATTCCAATGACAAGAAAGGAAAAATAAGTATAATTTTCTCCCACATATGTTGTTGTTGTTGTTGTTTAATATTTATGTAAGAATATAATTTGCAATGTTTTAAAAATGTATTTTGACTAATATGACTTGAAATTGAATTTGTATGTATTTATGATTTGGAATATTTTAATAATGTATCGAGACTAATATGACTAATTGTGTTTTAACTTCTGATTTGTATTTTATTATTGTATGCCTCAACGGCAGGACATAGCTGAACTTATTTTAATTAATTAAGACCTATATTTATGATGTATACCTATAGTCCACAATAAAGATGATTTGATTTGATTTGATGGATCAGGGATTATGCCGACCAAGCAAGAGCCCCTGGGCTAGTCCACTTCACGTGGTACCCAAACCAAACGGAGACTTACGCGTTTGTGGAGACTACCGGAGATTAAATGCCATAACCAAGCCAGACCGATATCCTGTACCACGTTTGAAGGATTTCACTTACCAGCTGCACGGGAAGCAGATATTCTCAACAGTTGACCTGAATAGGGCATACCAACAATTGCCTGTACTGGAAGATCACATAGAAAAAACAGCCATCATCACACCATTCGGGCTATTTGAATTTCCTCGAATGTGCCCAGGCTTAAAAAATGCTGGACAGACTTTCCAGCGTTTTATTCACGAAGTACTCCACGGACTCGATTTTGCCTACCCTTTTGTCGACGACATCATCATAAGTTCCTGTACAGAAGAAGAACACAGACAACATTTGCGAACCGTCCTACAACGACTGA
This sequence comes from Phlogophora meticulosa, assembly GCA_905147745.2. Taxonomy (NCBI): domain Eukaryota; kingdom Metazoa; phylum Arthropoda; class Insecta; order Lepidoptera; family Noctuidae; genus Phlogophora; species Phlogophora meticulosa. Next base: position 3,492,229 of record LR990540.1, on the reverse strand, counting down.
ACGAATACGGTATCACTATAAATCCGTCGAAATGTGTACTAGGCAAGAAAGTGATCAAGTTTCTTGGACACACTGTCTCACAAGATGGCATCAAACCTTCAGCAGAAAAAGTAGAAGCAATCACAAATTTTCCACTACCCACAACCATTGAACAATTAAGAAGATTCCTTGGTACCGTCAATTTCTACAGAGATTGCATTTCAAAGGCAGCCGAAATACAAGCACCTCTAAATGCATATTTGCACAATAGCAAGAAACGAGACAAAACAAAGATAATATGGAACGACCAAGGCAAAAAGGCATTTGAGTTATGTAAGACTGGCTTACAAAATGCAGCATTACTAGCTCACCCCTCACACAACGCACCCATCGCATTGATGACTGATGCGTCTGATAAATGCGCCGGTGCTGTACTGCAACAATATGTACATAACAAATGGCAGCCACTGGGATATTTCTCTAAATCTTTATCAAGCGCGCAAGTCAAATATAGCACATTCGACAGAGAGCTATTAGCTATATACATGGCCGTGAAGCATTTCAGAAAAATGTTTGAAGGAAGACATCTCATAATATTCACCGACCACAAGCCGCTAACCTACGTGATAAATAAAACATCGTCAGACAGCGAGACACCGCGCCGAGCCAGACAACTCATGTACATAAGCGAGTTCACAAACGACATTCGTCATATTAGCGGGCAAGATAACGTAGTCGCAGATTCATTATCACGTATCAACACAGAAACCATCACCTGTCCTACAACGATCGACTACGAGCAACTAGCTACAGCGCAAGAAAGAGACAGTACCATACGTGATTTAATGATGCAATGCAACTTAAAACTGAAGCACATTATCCTACCAAACACAAATTGCAAAATACTATGCGACACATCAACTCAACATATTCGCCCGTACCTACCAGAAACATTTCGCCGAGCAGCGTACGAAAGTGTACATAACATTAGTCACCCCGGCATGCGCACAACAAGAAAAATACTCAGTGAAAAATACTTCTGGCCGTCTATGAACGCTGACGCGGGACGATGGACGAAAGCCTGTGAAGCCTGTCAAAAATCAAAAGTCAGTCGACATACAACGAGTCAAATCGCAACATTCCCACCATCGGAACGATTCCAACACATCCATGTTGACATTGTTGGGCCCCTACCACCATCACAATATGGACACAAGTACCTGCTCACTATTATCGACCGGTACACACGATGGCCCGAAGCATTACCTCTCCACGACATAACTGCAGAAACAATAGTCAAAACGATATATGAAGGCTGGATAACAAGGTTTGGTTGTCCTATCACGATAACAAGCGATCAAGGTCGTCAGTTCGAGAGCAGAATTTATGAAGCTAATGGGAATAAACAGAACGAGAACGACTGCATATCACCCACAATCAAATGGAATCATCGAACGCTGGCACCGCTCACTCAAAGCCGCACTTACCGCGCGCTGCACTGCTAGTGAGAACGGGAAGTGGTTTGACGAGCTACCAACCGTACTACTCGGACTACGCGCCGCCACTCGCAACGACACCGGGATTAGTCCTGCACAATACACCTACGGAACATCGCTGCGATTACCTGGAGATTTTTTTGTTGAAACACAAGGAAATAACCCAATGAGTCACGATTTCGTTGAACAGCTGCGACACACTATCAACGCATACCAACCGGCCGAGACATCGCATAGCAACAAAAACATGTTTGTACACTCCGACCTGCGTACCTGCGATAACGTTTACCTACGTGGAGATTGCACGAAAAAACCACTGCAGCCGACATATGAAGGCCCATATCCCGTATTGGAACACAGAGAACAACGCAATCAGGAAGAATAGTGAAAACAGTTGTACGCTTCGCTTGAGGGGGTGTACTGTAGCGGAATATTCATCCACACAGATTAAATACAGTATGAGGGTATTTAACAATATTGCACGCCAAGGAACTTTTGATATGTACCCACTATGTAATAATATATGTAATAGATTTTGTATATAAGGAACCGATTTTTGGAAATATAATTCATTCCATACTCAACCTGCATTTGCGTCTCATTTTCATACCTGCGTATCTAACACTATCATTGCGAAGCAAAATTCGCCAAGCGTTGGATTGTTCACCCATCAAAAGGGAACGTGAGCTGGGTTTAGACCGTCGTGAGACAGGTTAGTTTTACCCTACTGATGGCTTGTCGTTGCGATAGTAATACTGCTCAGTACGAGAGGAACCGCAGTTTCGGACATTTGGTTCATGCACTCGGCCGAGCGGCCGGTGGTGCGAAGCTACCATCCGCGGGATTATGCCTGAACGCCTCTAAGGCCGAAGCCAGCCTAGCCGAATCCGGCAAGGATATGCTCACTGTGGAGCCCCGAGAGTCGGGAGGCTCTAAACAATGTGACTTTACTAGTCGCGCTTCACCACGTGAGGTGCGACGTCGAAGCCCATTTGGATCGCGGAGATCGATGCTGTCCGTTTAACGCGTGCATCACGGCTCCGAAGGTCCGAATTTACCTCAGTTCGATGTCGGGGCTCGGAATAGTCTGTAGACGACTTCCGTTCCTGGCGGGGTGTTGTGCTCGGTAGAGCAGCGTCGTGCTGCGATCTGTTGAGACTCAGCCCTACGCCAGGTGATTCGTCCGAGGACGATGATAACAGCTCTATTACGACGATATAACGTTTTTGTACAATAATATATTTGTTTTGGTTATTATTCAATAGAGAGGAGTATACACTCTATATTATATAATGACACATACAATATAATTGTTGTCACTTCAACGTTGTCGTAGTGCGAGTGTGTTGTTCGTATGATATATTATCAGTACAGATTGATACACGAACAGAGGAGGACTCTACTTTGCACGTTTGCAAGTGGAAATATAAACGAAACCATCTTCCGAATTAATACACGAACGGAATCCGAATAATGACGGACTCACGGCGGCGGTTGCGCGCGCACTTAATACACGAACCGCGCGCGTCGATTGCACTCTCACTCTCGCCTTGCAGACACTCGACTTGACGACAACGAAAACAATACACGAACTCATGTATGCTACGTGTTCATGTATGTCATTCGTTGAAATAATGATGTTTTCTTTTGTTTTCACTCACCGCAGTAGTGTGTACTTCGCTTGCTACCGTTGTGTGTATACGTATCATAAATGATACAATTATAATTATACAAATTACTCAATACACGAACAACACGTGCCTCTACAGTGCACACTACTCTACATGTGTGGTACGCGTTCATACTGTCGTCTGTTTTCTCTTCTTTTCACATACTGTACACACAATGACTGCTGCGTATCTCGCTCACCACGCTACTTTCACTGCTACTCTCTCTTATCGCACCCCGACGACTAAAAATATTAATTCATCCCCGGGAGGGGGGGGGGGGGGGGGGGGGGGCTGCCTGAGGGGCGCCCGCTGTCCGACTTCGGTGGCGTTTTTTTTTTTTTACTCATACATTCCTTGAAACGGGGGGGGGGGGGGGGGGGGGGGGGGGTGTGGTGGATCGGCGCGCCTGCTCCCCTCTGTGTCCCACTTCGGTGGCGTTTTTTTTTTTTTACTCATACATACGTTAAGTCAGCGGGGGGGGGGGGGGGGGGGGGGGGTCTTTGGTTTGGGGTGTGGGGGGGTGTGTTTGGGTAGGGGTTGTTGGGGGGGTGGTGGATGAGGGCGCGAGTAGTATGGTAGCAATGCTGCAATGTACAATGTACAATGTACGTGCCCGTGGTGGAACCGCCCGATGGTGTCTTTTCTCACCGTCGCATATATGTCATGCGCCGCGACGTTCCACTGCGAACGGAGCGCGCGTGTGGCGCCTGCGACTCGACGAACGAATACACGGAGAACGGCGGTGCTGCGTGCGGCCCGCGCAGACACGACAGAAGAAAACACAAAGTTTCCGCCCCACACCGTGTTGTGTGTGTGATGGTGTGCTGCGGTGTTTTTGCTTTCGCTGCCGGCGTGCGCCTCTCTCTGTGGAAATCAATCGTGTGTAGTTAGTAGTATATATAAAATAATAAGTATGTGGTTGTTGACAGAGTGTAGTATTACAATAATATATAATACAACATTGTTGTATAGTATAGAGTTGTGTACTACCGCAGTTAGTGATCATCGTACTTTAATAAGAGAATTACGAACAACAGCACACCTGTGCTGGCGCGCGTATTCTCCATGTGTTGAACTGTGTGGACCGACGGATCGTATGTTATGCGTGTCCGTTCACAATGTAACGGTCGTTGTATGAAACGAATTGAATGACGTGACGGTGCCGGCGCTCGGACGCGTATAGTGCTCGTCACGTCTCATGAGTTTATGCTCTTGATGATTCTTTTACATGTGAGGCGCTCTATAGATTCCGGGCGGAATCGTATATGATGTCGCGATTGTGTTAACAAAATTTAAACACGTGAACTCGTCTCGGTACGAACGTTCCCAATGGGGGCTTTTCCGTATCATATTCACATATGATATACGGTCGACGCCCTTATGCGCGCGCAGCGCGTCTGACGGGTTGAGATATTACTCGTTCAGACGTTCGCGCGCGCGACCCCAAAGTCTAACAATACACACAGAGCTCGCCCGTGTGCGTTCGCGTCTCTATGATCGTGAACGCTCGGGACTGAGGATTCTACGCGCGGTGCGCGGTCTCCAGTAGGCTGTCGCGGCGCGCGTTGATCTCTTATAACGAAGCTCCCTGGTTGATCCTGCCAGTAGTTATATGCTTGTCTCAAAGATTAAGCCATGCATGTCTCAGTGCAAGCCGTATTAAGGCGATACCGCGAATGGCTCAATATATCAGTTTTGGTTCCTTAGATCTTACTCAGTTACTTGGATAACTGTGGTAATTCTAGAGCTAATACATGCAATCAGAACTCTGACCAGTGATGGGATGAGTGCTTTTATTAGATCAAAACCAATCGACGGAGGGCCACGCGTCCGAAGTCGTTAATTTTGATGAATCTGGATAACTTTTGCCGATCGCATGGTCCAGTACCGGCGACGCATCTTTCAAATGTCTGCCTTATCAACTTTCGATGGTAGTTTCTGCGACTACCATGGTTGTCACGGGTAACGGGGAATCAGGGTTCGATTCCGGAGAGGGAGCCTGAGAAACGGCTACCACATCCAAGGAAGGCAGCAGGCGCGCAAATTACCCACTCCCGGCACGGGGAGGTAGTGACGAAAAATAACGATACGGGACTCTTACGAGGCCTCGTAATCGGAATGAGTACACTTTAAATATTTTAACGAGGAACAATTGGAGGGCAAGTCTGGTGCCAGCAGCCGCGGTAATTCCAGCTCCAATAGCGTATACTAAAATTGTTGCGGTTAAAAAGCTCGTAGTTGCATTTGTGCGCCGCGCTGTCGGTGCACCGCATCCGCGGTGATACTGACACGTCTGCGGAGCATATCGTCGGTGAGCCGTCGGTCAAACGTCGGTTCAATATCAAAATCCTATCGCGGTGCTCTTCAATGAGTGTCGAGGTGGGCCGACAATTTTACTTTGAACAAATTAGAGTGCTCAAAGCGGGCTCAAAATGCTGCTTGAATATTTCGTGCATGGAATAATAGAATATGATCTCGGTTCTATTTTGTTGGTTTTCAGAACTCCGAGGTAATGATTAATAGGGATAACTGGGGGCATTCGTATTGCGACGTTAGAGGTGAAATTCTTGGATCGTCGCAAGACGAACATCAGCGAAAGCATTTGCCAAAGGTGTTTTCATCAATCAAGAACGAAAGTTAGAGGTTCGAAGGCGATTAGATACCGCCCTAGTTCTAACCGTAAATATGTCATCTAGCGATCCGCCGACGTTACTACAATGGCTCGGCGGGCAGCTTCCGGGAAACCAAAGATTTTGGACTCCGGGGGGAGTATGGTTGCAAAGCTGAAACTTAAAGGAATTGACGGAAGGGCACCACCAGGAGTGGAGCCTGCGGCTTAATTTGACTCAACACGGGAAATCTCACCAGGCCCGGACACCGGAAGGATTGACAGATTAACAGCTCTTTCTTGATTCGGTGGGTGGTGGTGCATGGCCGTTCTTAGTTGGTGGAGCGATTTGTCTGGTTAATTCCGGTAACGAACGAGACTCTAGCCTGCTAAATAGGCGTCGTCATTTAGGTGTGCGTGGCTCCGTCACGCAACTCACTGGCGACGTATTAAAATTCTTCTTAGAGGGACCGGCGGCTTCGAGCCGCACGAGATTGAGCAATAACAGGTCTGTGATGCCCTTAGATGTCCTGGGCCGCACGCGCGCTACACTGAAGGAATCAGCATGTTCTCCCTGGCCTAGAGGCCCGGGCAACCCGCTGAAACTCCTTCGTGCTGGGGATTGGGGTTTGCAATTATCCCCCATAAACGAGGAATTCCTAGTAAGCGCGAGTCATAAGCTCGCGTTGATTACGTCCCTGCCCTTTGTACACACCGCCCGTCGCTACTACCGATTGAATGATTTAGTGAGGTCTTCGGACCGACACGCGGTGGCTTCACGGCCGTCGGCGTTGCTGGGAAGTTGACCAAACTTGATCATTTAGAGGAAGTAAAAGTCGTAACAAGGTTTCCGTAGGGGAACCTGCGGAAGGATCATTAACGTGTTTAACGCAAAGCGTGTACTTTAAAAATGCACGACGCGCGTACAAACGTAAATACAATCCT